>CM066727.1:93736433-94986433 GCA_033961575.1 Aselliscus stoliczkanus
TCTCTAAATTTGTCAAGTTTTTAAATGACCTTGCCTTAGAATAACAGGTTTATTTTTGAACTCTCGTTTTTCTTCAATATATAAAAATATAAGTTCCTTAGGGACAAGTCTTTTATAGTTTATTTCTACATTTTAATTGTCTAAGATGGGACTTGATGTGGCAGGTGCTAAAAAAAATTATTCAATGAACTAATAAATAAAAGGAATTTGTCTTGTTCCTCAGCAAGCTGTATTGTCTATATTTTGATTTTTTATGACAAAATCTAAGATCACTGGAATGGAGGTGTAAGGGGCTGAACAATAGTTTGAAAGAAAACCTTTCCTAAGGGTATACTATTTGCCTTGGTAATGTAGTATGTTATTCTGTTTCTAATGAAATTATAAAATATTTAAAAATTGTGATGATACTAAGCTTTTAATTATAAGCAAATACTGTATATATGTATATTTATTATTTAAAAGCATAAGTGTAGAGTGGTTCCCAAATGTTAAAAACAGGTAGACAGTGGGAGGAAAAGAGGAAGGAATATTGAAAATTGTACTGTGGTAATGTTTTTCTTCCCCCAATAAAAAGATAATAAGAGTTAGATAAATGCTTTTGCCAGTTGTTCTCTTAGAATAGGTTCACAGAATATAGAAGCATATTTAAGCCTATTTTATACATAAGTTTCTCACAAATTTAAAACAAAATTAAAACATAAAACATTTTTATTCTCTTTTTGTGAAAAGATGCAGACTGGTTTGAGTTAGAGGGAGAGATCTGAGCTCCTTATGTGAGTAATGAGTCACAGTCCTGTGACATCTACAAGAAAGAGAGGACCATTTTTTCCATAGATTATTTTCAAAAAGAATATAGAATGAATCCATGTTCAGAAGATTGGGACAAAGAGAACCAACATTTTGGGCTTAGATAAAAACATTTTTACCAAGCCAGCATTTTGAGCTTGTGACCTGTGATAAGAGGTTGATTTAATGCTCTGTTCTTACCTTTTGGATATTCTTAATTTTATTTTGAATTTATGTTTTATAAGTGAAATCTAGTGCGAAAAAGATCAGGCATATGAGCAGATGTGATTTCTGGGCAGCATGAAGCTGCTGTGACCCAGCATTAGACATAGGCACAGGGGCAGTGCCCATTGCCATGGTCCTGGGAGGCACATATATGAAGTCTGACAATTAAGTTTGAGAACTTGTTGCAACAATGTTGCTAACTATATATATATATATATATATATATATATATATATATATATATATATATCTCAAAGGAATTATTCATTATGAATTTGTACCAACTGGCCAAACAGTTAACCAAGTTTACTATTTGGAAGTGCTGAAAAAGCTGCATGAAAAAAGTTAGATGACCTGAAATTTTTGCCAACAATTCAAGGCTCTTGCATCATGACAATGCACCAGCTCACATGGCACTGTCTGTGAGGGAGTTTTTAGCCAGTAAACAAATAACTATATTGGAACACCCTCTCTACTCACCTGATCTGGCCCCCATTGACTTCTTTCTTTACCCAAGGGAAAGGAAATGTTGAAAGGAAGACATTCTGATGACATTCAGGACATTGAATGATGACATTCAGGATGACAGCTCTGATGGCCACTCCAGAAAAGAGTTTCAAAATTGCTTTGAAGGGTAGACTAGGCGCTGGCATCAGTGCATAGCTTCCCAAGGGGAGTATTTCAAAGGTGACCATAGTGATATTCAGCAATGAGGTATGTAGCACATTTTCTAGGATGAGTTTGCAAACTGAATTGTCCAACTTCATATACCTGGGGAAGTCCTTGGGTCATGAGGCCCTGAAGGGGTGGCCAGGTGGGACCTGGCCCAGACTGGTGGTGGTGACAATGATATCAGCAGCAGAAATGACTATGGCTGTAGGAGAGAAGAAAGGCTCCCCCGGGATGCAGCACCAGGCTTCAAGGATGGACATGGGTTTGCCCGTCTGTACGTTAACTCTGTTCCTGGAGTATCTGCACAAGTACTAGTTCTCCAGCTGCAGCGCTGGGACAAGAATTGCCAGCACTCAAGATGTCAACTTTCAGTAAACATCATAAAACAAATGTGTATATATGCATATTGCAATAAACCACATCAGAGTTTTTGGAATTTGTCAGGAATTTAGACTCTCTGGTTTTGCTATAACATTGCAAAGCAAATATCTACAGGTTTAGAAATCAAAATTTCTACTTATCATTCATTGTAACAGAAAAAAACTGAACAAAGTGAAAATCAATGATTTTTCTTGGACCCATCAAAGAATCGAATTCACAGAAAAATTGCCACTCTGAAAACTGGAAAGATAGACAAATAGAGAGAGTCAAAGCTGAATAGTGGCAATCACAGCTGAGATTGATTTACATGGATGCAAATATTGTTAAAGCTACATTTGAGTGTGGGACACATTGAAATGAGAACTCCTGTTGACACAATCTTAGTGGTATCTCAAGGAACTCACCCAGATTCTCACAGTGAATATTTAAGTATATCTTCAAGTTTCTGGCAGGAAAAAGAAAAAAAGTAATCATTTCAAAATATACAGAGTATTTTCTATAACAAAGGCTTATTCTTCAAGGAAAAATATTTTACCAGAGATTATTCAACATGAGGGAGGGTTAATTGTTCAACTCAGTAACCTCTAACCTTCCTGTTTCACTTAAGAAGAGAAACACAAAAGTTAAGAAACACATTGGAAAGTTACAATCCTGTGACACAGGACCACTAAAGAATGAGATTTAATCATTATATTATATAAGGCTTCTCTCCCCCATAAGTTAACCACATCAACAGGTCTCCAGCCTCATAACAGTAGATAACAATGGAAAGACCTTAAAAGGACAGACTCTACTTAAGAATAAGTTCTTAGAGAAACCCAAAGACTATGAGGTAGCCAAATACAGGACAAAGACACTGGGGAAACTGAAGTCTCTAGAACTTACAGTTAGAACAATTATTTAGTACAGCGTAATTTTTAGTTAAATTAACACGAAACCTGAGAATAAAGGCTTATTTACATCATCTCTTATTACATAATACATCTTTTCCAGCTTTCAACGAAAATTACAAAGCATGACAAAGCAATCTTAAGAAAGAAAAACAAAGTTGGAAATATCACACTACCTGATATGAAACTATACTATATCAAAATAGCATGATACCAGCCTAAAAACAGACACATAAATCAACGGAACAACTTGAGTGTGCAGAAATAAACCCATTACTATAGAGTCAACTAATCTATGACAAAGCAGACAAGGATATACAATGAGGTAAAGACAGTCTCTTCAATAAATGGTGTTGGGAAAATTGGACAGATACATGCAAAAATGAAGAAGGAGAAGGAGGAAGAGGAGGAGGAGGAGGAGGAGAGAAGAAGAAGAAGAAGAAGAAGAAGAAGAAGAAGAAGAAGAAGAAGAAGAAGAAGAAGAAGAAGAAGAAGAAGAAGAAGAAGAAACTAGACCATTTTTTTACACCATATAAAATAATAAACCCTGAAATGGATTAAAGGTTTAAATGTAAGACCTGAAACTATAGGACTCCTAGAAGAAAACCTACACAATAAATTTTTTGACATTGCTGTTACTAATAGTTTTTGTTTTTTTTTAGGGCAGTGTCACTGGCCCTCATATGTGGGACCGAACCGGGGCCGCTGGCTTCCTAGACTAATAGTTTTTTTGATAGATCTCTTTGGATAAGGGAAACAAAGGAAAAAATAAATAAATTGTAGCATATCAAACTAAAAAACTTTTAGCACAGCAAAGGAAATCATGAACAAAACAAAATTGAACCAAGCAAGACCCTTCCTTCCTTCCGTGGTTGGAAAACCACCTCTTGGAATATAGCTCTTGATGCACAGAGGTTGAATTATCTTTGTTGCTCTGTACATATCCCAGTGAGCTCAAGACTCGATAAAGGTTAAGTGAGAGCGATAGCAGTCACCTGTTTTATGCAAGACATTCTGTGTTTCATCCTAGATAGGCAATGCATTGCTACATCTCTCTTATTCATTCATTCATTCATTCATTCACTGAATAAAGAAGTAAGAGGAAGCCAGGTGCAAGTAGGCCTTCCTGGCCATAATGAAGAGTTTAGTTTTGATTCTGAGAACTGTGGGAGACCAGGAGACTGACATGGTCTGATCTGTGTTTTTAAAAATTCTCTCTGGTGACAGTGGGAGAATGGATGAAAAAGGCAGGAAATAGCAGAGCATGTACACAAGCTATTGAAGAATTCCAGGCTAGAGATGATGACTTAGACTAGGGTGTTTGAAGTGGAAATGGAGAGAAGTGAACCAGTTCTTGCCAAAATGTGTATTTGTACGCCAAACACTATTTCTTATACCATATAGCCTTCATTTAGGGCTAGAGGCTGCCTTCAGCACTCATGTCTAAGTTAGTATCTCAGTAGCTGGTTCAGAATTCTAGAAGCCAGACCTGACTCTACCAGATGTAATCTTGGCCCACTAGCCTTTCATGCCTATTGTAGAGGCATTATGCTGCTCAGAATGTTTGCTTGATAACTTGATTATTGTTTCACGTTACATTCTACTGGCTTAAAATATTTTTTAATCTTTCAATTACAGTTGACATACAACATTATATCGATTTCAAAAGTACCACATAGTGATTAGACATACTGGGGTGCCAAAAAAAAATGTATACAAGTGGACATTTTGGTCAACGTTGCTCAAGCAGGAGTTCACCATAATCAGAAGTGTCTGGATGCTGATGGTAACCATTTTGAGCACTTCTTGTAAGTCAAATATGACTTGTATTCACTTTTTGTTATTGGCATATATGGAGTGTTACAATTTTATAGTTTTCTTTTCTTAAAATGTGTACACATTTTTTTACACCCTTTGTATATATAACTTATGAAGTTATATAAATCTAGTATCCATTGACACCATACATAGTTATTATATTTATTGACTGTATTCCTTATGCTATACTTTACATCCCCATAACTATTTTGTAACTATCAATCTGTACTTCTTAATTGCTTCCCCTTTTCAGCCACCACCCCCCAACCCAACTCCCATCTGACAACCATCAAAATGTGCTCTGTAACTATGAGTCTGTTTCTATTTTGTTAATTTGCTTTTTTTGTTCTATTAAAAAGGAGAAGGTATTTGCCAATGATACATCCAATAAGTAGTTAATAACTCAAAATATATAAAGAACTTATACAACTTAACACCAAAAAAAAAAATCCAATTAAAACATGGGTTGAGGGCATGAGTAGATATTTCTCCAAAGAGGACATACAGATGGCCAATAGATATATGAAAAGATGCTCAACATCATTAATTATCATGGGAATGCAAATTCAAACCACAATGAGGTATCACCTCACACCTGTCAGAATGGTTCTCATCAATAAATTAATAAAGAAGTATTAGTGAGGATGTGGAGAAAATGGAACCCTGGAGCACTGTTGGTAGGATTGCAAATTGGTGCAGCCACTATTGAAAACAGTATGAAATTTTCTCAAAAATTAAAAAAATAAAATAGTACTACCATATGACTTAGCAATTCCACTTTTAGATATTTATCCAAAGAGATCTAAAACACTAATTTGAAAAACATGTGCACTCCTATGTTCACTGCAGCATTATTTACAATACACAAGGTATGGAAGCATCCTAAGTATCCATCAACAGACCAATGAAAAAAAATAATCAGTGGTACACATACGCATATACAATGGAATACTATACAGCCATCTAAAAGAATGAAATCTTACCACTTGTGACATGGATGGACCTAGAGTGTATTACACTCAGTGAAATAAGTCAGACGGAGAAAGACAAATGCCATATAATTTCACATATATATGGAATCTGAAAAACAAAATAAATGAGCAAACAAAATAGAAACAAACTTACAGATACAGAGAACATTTTGATGCTTCCCAGATAGGAGAGGCTGGGGGATGGGTAAAACAGGGAAAGGGATTAAGATGTACAAATTCCCAGCTAGAAATACAGTTGCAGGAATGTAAAGTAATATGGTAATAACTATGTATGTTCAGTTGGGTACTTGACTTATTGGGGAAATAACTTCAGAAGTTATATAGATGTTAAACCTGTGTACACTGTGATGTACACCTGAAACAATTATAATGTTAACTGACACTGTAAAAATTTTTTTAAAAAAATATTTTAAATCTTAAGGAAGAGAAAAACATTTTTAGCCAAAAAGTAAGTTAAAACTAGGTTTTCAGGGGGAATAAATGTTACATAGGTAAAAAGCACATACGTATATAAAGGCAGAGTATGAAAAAGAAGTCAATGAAAAAACAACTCATTCTATTTCTTATTCTTTTTTTGAAACAAGGAAACAAGAAAATTAATATTTATTCTGCACCCACTAATTCCCAAATCCTGTAGTATCATTACACAAACCATCTCATTTTATGTTTCTTTTTTTTTTTTTTTTTGTATTTCTGGAAAAGCTACCTTATGTTTGTTTGTTTGTTTGTTTGTTTATGTATTTATTATTAAATTTATTGGTGTGACATTAGTTAGTAAAATTGTATAGGTGTTAAGTGTACATTTCTATAATACATCATCTATATGTTGCATTTTGTGTTCACCACCCAGAGTCAGTTTTTCTTTCATTACCAAATATTTGACACCCCCTCCCTCCTCAACCACCCTACTCCCCACTTACCCTCTGATAACCACTAAATTGTTGTCTGTGTCTATGAACTTTGTTTGTTTGCTTGTCGTTCCTTGATTGCTTTCAGTTTTAGGGTACCTATACATAATGGAATATTACTTGGCCATAAGAAAAGATGAAATACTGCCATGTAACAACATGGATGGAACTTGAGATTATCATGCAAAATGAAATAAATCAGATAAAAAAGGTCAAGAACCATGTAACCTCACTCATATGTGGGATATAAATTTATACTTCTTATTCTTATTCTAAAAGACAATTTTTTGTTCAAATTAATAATAGTAAAAACATATTGGGTGATTATAATTTATGGAGAAGTGAAATGAATGTCAGCAATGTCATAAGACGCTGGAGGAAAGAATTGGGAATACTTTTATATAAGTCATCTATACTTTTTGTTAAGTGGTATAATGTTATCTGAAAGTAGATTGTTTTTAAATACACATTACAAACTCTAGGAAAACTTTTTTTTTTTTAAAGAACTCTATGGTGAGGGTAAGATAAATGACTCTGGGTGGTGAACACATAATGTGATATATAGATGATGTATTATAGAATTGTACACCTGAAACCTATATAACTTTAATAACAATTGTCAGCCCAATAAACTTTAATTTTAGAAAAAGAACTATAATTGATATGCTAAAAAAAAGTGTCATCATATACAATGTTTAAATAAACCAGAGAAAGTAAAAATAAGTGGGAATGATAAAAAAAAGTAAAGAAAAAGTGCAACAAATGGGCAACAGTTACAAATATGTTAGACATTAATCCAACTATATCAATAGTCACCTTAAATGTGATTGGTCTAAATAATCCCATTCAAAGGCAGAAATTCTGAGACTGGATAAAAAACAAGCACCAACTAAATTTTGTCTATAATAATATCATTTTAAATATAAAAACATAGGTTAAAAGTAAAGGGACGAACAAAAGTGTACCATGTTAACATTAATAACAAAAAAAAAGCTGAAGTAAGAATATTAATTTTAGACAAAACGGAATTAGAGTAAGGAAAATTATCAGGGATAAAGAAGGACATTATATAGTAATAAAAGAATCAATTATCCAAGAAGACATAAAATTTTTAATATGTATACACCTTAAGGACAAAATCTTCAAAATACATTAGGCAAAAACTGATAGAACTGTAAGGAGAAATAGACGAAGCCCCTATTATAGTTGGAGATTTCAACATGTCTTTTAGTGACTGATAGATCCAATATGCAGAAAAATCAGCAAGAATATAGTTGAAATGAACAGTACCATCAAATAACTGGATCTAATTAACATTTACAGAATACTTCATCCAACAGCAGTAGAAAACACATTATTTCAAGCTTACATGGAATATTCACCATATCAAAACACATTCTCAGCCATAATACATTTTAACTAAAAAAATAGAAAACATACAAAGTTAGTTCATAGACTACAATGAATTAAACTAGACTATAATAATAGAAAAATAGCTGGAAAATCCCCCAGTATTTGTTTGGAGATTAAAGAGCACACTTCTAAATTACATATTAGTCAATGCAAAAAGAAAAAAATTAAATATTTTAAACTAAATGAAAACGAATATATGAAATTTTGGAGGGTGCAGCAAAAGCAGTGTTTAGAGAGAAAATTATAGCATTCAATGAATATATTAAAAAAGAAGAAAGATTTAAAATCAATAATCTAAGAGTACACTTAGAAAACTAAAGAAAGTAGAGCAATTTAATCCTAACCAAAAAGGGGGGAAAGTTAGAGTATAAATCAATGAAGTTTAAAGTAATTAATAAAGAAAATTAACAAAATAAACAGATGAAAATAATAAATTGATAAAACACTAACCAAGACGGAAAGATGGAAGACACAAGTTCCTAATATCAAAAATTAAAGAGGAGTCATCAATACTGATTTCTTTGACATTACATGAATAATAAAGAAATATTTTGGACAATTCTAACACAATAAAATTAATAATTTATTTGAAATGGTCCAATTCCTTAAAAACACAAACTAGCAAAACTTACAAACAGAAGATCATTTAAATAAGCTTGTATCCATTAAATAAATGGATCAGTAATTAATAATCTTACAAAAAGGAAAGCACCAACCCCAGATGGTTTTACTGGTGAATTCTCCCAACAATTTACAAAAAAAAATGATAGTAATGCCCTACAACGTCTTTCAGAAAAGAAGGCATTTCTTCCTATTTCATTCAATGAGGCCAATATTGCCCTAATATCAAAATCAGATAATGATATTACAGGGAAAGAAAACCACAGATTAATATATTTCATGAACATACATGTAAAAATCCTGAACAAAATATTAACATATAAAGTGTATCATACAGAGTACATAAAAATCAATTATCAATACCTATGAAATACCACAGTTATCTATAGTATAAAGATCAGGTTATTTTTAATATTTTAAATAACAAGAAAAATTAAAATCTAATTGTATTAAACAATTTAATCAGATATGCCCAAATATTGTTCACTACAGCAAAGAACTCAAAGCCCTCATATATGTTTAATATTTCATGAATGTTTACATGGCTCTTGAGTAAATGAAATTTAATATTCCAATTTTCCTTAGCAACCTCCAGTAGATAACCTAATGAGCAGTTGAGATAATCTAAATCTAAAATCCAAAGAAAGATTTGGAAAAAGCTAAAGAAAAGAATGGTATACAAATTGGACAAATTCCCTTTATAAAGTGATAATTGATAACACTAATTGTGAAATACACATTTTCAGGCTACATAATTCAACTTTTTTCATCTCAAAATAGCAGATAAAAATAAGTAATCCCCTTGTTTCTTTTTTTTTTTCTTTTTTATTTTATTTTATTTTATTTTATTTTTAATTAGTTTCAGGTGTACAACACAGTGCAATAGTTATACATTTTACCCCTCAAAGTGACAACCCCCCACCCCCAATACACCACCCCACTCCCCCCCCATATCATATATATCTATTACTCTTCCTCTGACTCTCTTCCACAGTATAATCCACATCCCGTGACTATCTATATATATTCAATTACAGTAGGTATACCACCTCCACTTTAGTAATACAGTGCAGTGATCAAACCTCTATTCCATCCATGAAATGGTCTCCCTAACAAGACTTATGATCATCTGACATTCCACAGAATATTTACAACATTATTAATTATATTCCCCAAACTGTTTTTCCTATCCCAGTAGCAATATTGTAGTTGCCTATTTTTGCTGTCTAATCCCTTCCCCTTCTCCCTCATCCCCATTCCTCTCCAAATTAGCAACCCTGATTTTTCCTCTATATCTATGAGACAGTTTCTGTTTACTTTGCTCATTCATACAGTTTTTCATATTCCACATATAAGTGAGATCATATGGTATTTGTCCTTCTCTGACTGACTTATTTCACTCAACATTATAGTCTCTAGGTCCATCCATATCATTGCAAATGGCACGATTTCATTCTTCTTTATAGCGGAGTAATACTCCATTGTATAAATATACCACAGTTTCTTAATCCAGTCATCTACTGACAGGCATTTTGGTTGTTTCCAAGTCTTAGCTATTGTAAATTGTGCTGCTATGAACATCGGGGTGCATAACTTTTTTTGAATAAGTGTCTTGGTTTTTTCAGGATAAATACCTAGGAGTGGAATTGCTGGGTCAAACGGTAGCTCTATTTCCAGTTCTTTGAGATACCTCCATACTGACTTCCATAGTGGCTGCACCAATCTGCAGTCCCACCAACAGTGCAGCAGGGTCCCCTTTTCCCCACAGCCCCGCCAGCACTCGTTGTTTGTTGATTTGTTGATGATAGCCATTCTGACTGGAGTGAGGTGGTATCTCATGGTGGTTTTTATTTGCATTTCCCTCATGACCAGTGAGGTTGAACTTTTTTTCATATGCCTGTTGGCCATCTGTATGTCCTCTTTAGAGAAATGTCTCTTCATATCTTCTGCCCATTTTTTAATTGGGTTGTTTGTTTTTTTGGTGTTGAGTTTCATGAGTGTTTTATAAATTTTGGATATTAACCCCTTATCAGATATATCGTTGGCAAATATATTCTCCCATTCAGTAGGCTTCCTTTTTGTTTTATTAATGGTTTCCTTTTTGCTCAATCTGTTTAATTGTTATGGGTGTCCCAAAAGCAGAGGTTATCATGAGAGAATTCATTTGTAGAAATGATTAACAGTTTAATGATTGTTAAAATGAACTGTTCAGAAAAATGTAATAAAACATTGGGTAACAATAATGTGCTTTTCTGATTGCTGACTTTTTCAGTTACCCTTTGCTTACTTCAGACTCCTTGGTGCAGCCAAACTCAAAACTCCCATCTTTTCTTTACTCTTTAATTACTTAAGTTTGCATCAGGAGCTATGATATAAGGAAGCATCATACTGACATTGCCAACCCCACATAACTTAAAGGAGCAATCTATCACTTTTTTTCTAGCTACCTAGTTTATTTAATCACCAATATTTCACAGAGGCAATGTCTGCTTTTAGAACACTTGTCCCTTAGATAATATATTTGCCATCATCAGTATAGTCAATTCATTGGAAGTGCCTAACAAGCATGTTTACCTGATTGCATTAAGGCAACTTTGAAATAAAGAATACATTTTTGAAAAATTAAACTTTCTACTCACTTAGGTTTTTATTAGATATTTGGTTGCCTTGTGTCATTTTTATAAGTGTGCCTTCAAAATATGCTTTCATTTGTCAATGAAATATTAAAACGTGTATTTTCTTTTCTTGTAAATGATATTACAATTGAACTCATTCAAATAGTTCATGAAAAAAATACCTTGGTGGAAAACTTAAAATCATGTCTCCTTTCAGACTATATTTATTTGAATTTCTTGAAAAAAATAGAAATCATAATGACTCTTCCAGATCAAACTTACTTGAATTTAAACATGATAAACAAGCTAAGCCAACCCTTTAAACAAGGATTACCATACGAGGTCGATGGATGTACCAAGTGTCTTGAGAGGCCATCTGTCTATTTGGGTGGAGAAGGACTATAACTGTCTGTAGAGATGATGTCCTCATAGGATTCTGTATAATTAGTGAAACTTTTCTTTCAGAATCAAAGATTTGCACAAGTTTTCAATAGACATGTTAGAACTATTCACCAGCCATTGCAATGACATCCCTCCTAAACTTCTTTAAGGGAACTCCAATCCTTAACTACCTTTGTCTAGAAGTCTTGGTTTGTTTCTGTATAGAGATATTATTTGCTGATCTTATAATTACATTGAATCCTTTTTTTTTCTTTTAGTTTCAGGCATATAAAGCAACATAATAGTTAGACATTAACCCCTCACAAAGTGATAACCCCTGTAATCTGCTACCCCTTTAACATCATATATAGTTGTTACAATACCATTGATTATATTCCCTATGCTGTACTTCACATCATTTAAAAAAATTTTTAAATGCTATTTAGCCCAATTTAATATATAGTCTCAGGGGAATTTGTGTATATTTATTTCATTTTGTTACATCATCTGTTTAGTAACTTAGTATTTACTCAAATACTCTTTAACCTTTAATGAAATGCCTAAGACATCATTTCAGAAAAGAAAAGGCATAAAATATTTTAGACTAATTGCATTGTTTTTCTTTTAGAAGGTAGTTGGGCAGATATTGTAACTATAACCTAGCTATTAATAACTCCTTAGGGCAGCATCTGAATTTCATTCATCACTATATTCCCAGAACCTAGTATGGTGCATGTCATAATTAGTGCTCATTAAATGTTTTAATTAATTGAGCCCATCTATCAAGGAATCACCAAGATAACAGCAGTAAAAGGTAGCAATATAAGTTCTACCTGGAGAGAAAACTCAACATGCATAGAGGTGAGCATTGGTCTGAATTTCCTTTTTGACAAAACAAACAACAACAAAACGAGGTTCAGGAATAGCACAGTTCTAGATACTGTGCCATAATGAATAAGGACACTTGGCAATTTTATCTACAAAACAATTAACAAAATAATTCAAGACAACATTAGTACATACTCAGATATAATGTGAAAGACACCATATGCATAGTTTGCATCTGTGAGTGAACAGTTCAGCTGTAATAATGATAGGAGATTTGTATATGGTTCTTCATTCTTTCAAGATAATTTGCAGCCTGATTATGAATCAATGTACTCAATATATCCAGCCTTTTGACAGAGGCAGTAATGTGCTAAATAATAGACAAAGAGAGTTGCCAGAGAAATCCAAGTTGGCAGAGTAGATAAACGCTTTGCTTGCCTCACGTGGTGAACACATCAAAATTACAACTAAATTATAGAACAATCAACTTTGGGAACCATCTGAAGTCTAGTTGAACAGAATTTTTATAACTAAAGATACAAAGAAGAAGCCATGTTAAAACTGCTGAAAAGAAAAAAAAAGACTGCTAAGAGGGGCAGAGGTGTGAAATCTGCTGGTCCCACACCCACCTGTAGCAGTTGAAAATCAGAAGAGATACGGTGGCCACAGAGGTTTCTCACAAAGGAGTAAGGGCCCTCCAGCCCTGCTGTAGGCCCCCCAGCCGGATTACTAGTTCTAGGAAGAGGAGCCCCCCAAATTTCTGGCTCTGAAAAACTGGGGATTCTGACCATATGGTTGGGATGGAAGGCTGCAGGGAAACCCAGATTTCATCTTAAAGGGCCTGTGCAGGCACTCACCCTGAGCTCCGGTGGAGGAACAGTGACTCTGGGGGCGCTGGAGACATATGTGGAGAGAACTGAGTTGCGTACCTTCAGGGTGAGGACTGGAGGGACAGTCCCCATTTTCCCTGTGTGGGGCTTTTCTCCTATGGAGCCGGCAGGCAGGAGCTATCTTTTCTGTGTTGAGCCCACCCCTGACAGGCCAAATCTGTACTGATTGGCCTGGTGAGCTTCCTTGCTCTACCCTGTGCACTCACTGAGACTCTGCCTCACCCAACTTGCACACCACAGGAACCAGCAGGTTGCAGCAGGCGTCGGAGTGTCCCAGCTTTTTGTGGAGCTACCTCAGATATGGTCCTAGTGGCAGCTGAGAGGTTAGTCAGCCCTGCCCATATTGCACTCTTTCTTGGAAAACAATTGGGGTCTGCAGGCCCAGGGCAAGTAGCAACTGGCCTTGGTGTACTCTGAGACTATTTCTGAGTAGCTCCAGGTTCAGCACTGTCACCAAATCAGAATTTACATTAACCTGGTGACCACAACTCTTTCCCCTCTAGTGACTTCCTGAGACCCTGTCTCAGCTAACTTGCATACAGCACAATGCTTTATCAGTGGCTGAACCTTAAGGGAGTCAGCAGGTGGCAGCAGGCTTTGGGGTGTCCTGGGTTTTTGCAGAAATACTCCAGGCCCAGTACTGGTGGTTGACCTCAGGTTTCGGGGTGGCCTGTGCCATGCACCTCCAGGTTTCGCACAGGGAGCAAACAACTGCAGATGACTTTGTAGCTCCTACCAGCTAGTCCTTGGCCAGTCACAGGCAGTGGCTGAGCTAGGCCTGCACTGGAGTCCCTCCCAGGAGGCTCCAGAACCAACATATTTGGAGGTTGGATTCAGACCACAGCACAGCACCATCCGATTAGCCCCACAAGCAGCACACAAAAAAAGTGGTTTCAATAGGCACCAGAGCCCACTGGGGCAAATACGGATCCATGGGGTAAGCATCCTGCCTAGCAGCCCATAAACTGTGGACGTGGCCAAACCCCACAGCCAGTCAGCCTGAGGATCAATACCACCCATTAACATGCCAACAGCAGTCAAGGCTCAACTATAAATAAAGGGCACACACAACCAGACAATGGACACTCCTGGTGCACACCGAGCAGGTGACCAGGGAGACTGAGTCACTGGGTTGCACAGGACACCTACTACGTAAGGCCACCCACTAAGACTGGAAGACATAGCAGCCCTACCTAATATATAGAAACAAACACAGAGAAACAGCCAAAATGTGGAAACAAAGAAATACATTCTAAATGAAAGAACAAGAGAAAACTCCAAAAAAAAAAAAAATGAACTAAACAAAATGGCAAAATGGAGGCAAGCAACCCACCAGAAAAAGAGTCCAAAAGAATGGTGGTGATAAGGATGTTTAAGAAAGAGAAAGCAAGCATTAAAAAAAAAAAGACATCTCTTTCTTGTCTCCCACCTCCCTCAATAAAAGAATTTATGCTTCCCCATCTCTGTAATTGCTTCTGTCTTCAATAAAATTGCTCAGGGTACAAACTTCAGTCATTCTTGTTTCTTCTTTTGTTCACAGTCCACATAGAGTCCATCATTAAGTCTTCTCAGTAATATATATGAAATATACTAGAAAGCATCCACTCTCCTTTATCTCCATTTCTACTATCCTGGCCTAAATCACCATCTTCCCTAAAAAAAGGACAAAAAAAAAAAAAAAGACAGAAACCACACAAAAGAACCAGTCTGAAGTGAAGAATACAATAACTGAAATGAATAACGCACTAGAAGGAATCACCAGCAGACTAGATAAAGCAGAGGATCAAATCAATGATTTGGAAGACAAGATAGCAGAAAACACCCAATCAAAACAACAATAAATAAGTAAATAAATAAATATTTTAAAATGAGGATAGTTTAAAAGACCTCTGAGACAACATCAAGTGTAACAATATCACATCATAGGGGTACCAACAGAAGAAGAGAGAAAGGGATTGAGAATCTATTTGAAGAAATAATGTCTGAAACCCTCCTAACCTGGGAAGGAAATAGACATGCAAGCCCAAGAAGTACAGAGTCCCAAACAAGATGAACCGAAATGGGCCCACACCAAGACACAATATAATTGAAATGACAAAGGTTAAAGACAAAGAGGAAATTCTAAAAAACTGCAAGAGACCAGTTAGTTACCTACCAGGAAGCTCCCATAAGACCGTCAGCTGATTTCTTAACAGAAACTGCAGACCAGAAGGGGTTGTCACAAAATAGTCAGTGATAAAACCCAAGAACCTATATAACCAAGGGTGTTCTACCCAGCAAGGCTATCATTTAGGACAGATAAAGAGCTTCTAAGACAAGAAAAAGCTAAAAGAGTTCATCATCACCAAACCAGTATTACAAGGAATGTTAGAGGGACTTCTTTAAGACAGGGGGAAAAAGATAAAATATATGAATAATAAAATGGCAATAAATGCATATCTATCAACAATTACTTACAAGGTAAGTGGATTCAGTGCTCAAATCAAAAACATAGGTGGCTGAATGGATAAGAAAACAAAACCCTTACATATGCTGCCTACAAGAGACTCACTTTAGATCTAAAGATACACAGAGACTGAAAGTAAAGGGATGGAAAAAGTTATTTCATGAAGATGGAACTAAATGAATGAGAAAAAAACAAAAACTGGGATAGCAATACTTATACCAGACAAAATGACTTTAAAACAAAGGCTATAACAAGAGACAAAAAAGAACCCAGTAATTTCACTTCCTAGTATTTACTTAAAGAAACCCAAAGTGCTACTTTAAGGGGACCTGTACATCTGTATGTTCATTGCAGCATTGTTTACAATGGCCAAGATGTGGAGGCAGCCTGGGTGGCTGTCAATGGAAGAATGGATAAAAAGGAGGTGGTACATATGAATATATACAATGAAATATTGCTTGGCCAGGGAAGGGAATGAGTTCTTGCCATCTGTGGAGGCACGGATGGACCTGGACGGTATTGTACTGAGTGGAGTGTCAGACAGAGAAAGACAGATGCAATGTGATTTCGCTGATTTGTGAAATATAAAGACCAAAATAAACAAACAAAATAAAAACAGAGAAAAAAAATAGAAAAAGAGAATTAACCAAATGACCAAGTTCATGTGTATGACTCTATCAAATCAGGTGTATTTTACTCCAGAGAAAAAATAGACAATTTCTAGGTATATTAGTACTTTGGAGCCTTCAGGGACCTACACAATAAAATGCTACTTCCTACAGTTCAGCCATTTGGGTAACACATGTGCATTTTGTTCTTGTTAAAACCTATGTCTATGTATACATACCACGATCAGGAGTTAACATTTACATTTGTAAATTGCTGCATATTTATCTTATGAAAGAATTTAGACACTTTATAGAGGGAGTGGATATCACTTTTGTCCTCTCTGTCCCAGTTACTTTTTATTATCCAAAAGCAACTGCTATCATGAATGTAGTACTTTGAGCTATTCATATTGATACACATAGACAAAAGTTGTTCATTCTCCTGTGTGTGGACAGAGCTTGTGCTCATTTTTTATTTATTTTTTTTTAAATAAAATTTTTTATTTATTTACTTATTTTAAATCCTACAATGAATAGTGCCATAAATGTCTTCAGCTACATGTGGGGAGCCATTTTCAAACATACTAAACATTGACAAATTGTTCCAAAGTGGTTGCGCTTGATTACCTCCCACCTGTATGTATTAGATTTCTTTTTTCTCCATAACTTTATGAAGATGTAGGAGATAAAGTTTTAAAAAAATTGTTTTTGCTGCCAGTCTGATTATTATGCTGTGGTCTTTCACTGATCTTTAGGCTTTTATTGCTTCAGTTATAAGTGATGCAAATATCTTTCCATATGCATATTAGCATGTGAATTGCCTTCTCAAATACATTGACTACTTTTATATTAGGTAGCGTTTTTTATTCTTTTTTAAAATTTTTTTTAGCTTAGCTATCCTGCTACCTGTTGGCAGCTCAGCGACAGCTCACTGCTGTTGCTCAGAGCTCAGCTCGCACTCCTGAGGGAGCTCTTAACCACTGAGCCACTTGGCCAGCCCTGCTTTCTTATTCTTAATTGATTCTTGTCTATACTACATGTTGCAGATATCTTTTCCCAGAATGTGACTTGTCTTTTTGCTTGGTTTATGCCTTGTTATTTTTGGTATAAAAAGTGTATATATATATATATATATTTTGATATAGTCAGAATTACTCATTTTCCCTTTATGACTTGCATTTTTGGGTTCTTGTCTAAGGAATCTTTCTCTACTTTAAGATCATGAATATATTCTTTATTTTATTCCAACACTTTAAAGTTTATTTTCACATTTAGGCATTTGATTCAGTATAATTTTTAAAAATTTTGATGTGAAGTAAGGTTCCATTTATATTTTAAACAAAGCCAGTCATCTTAGCAACATATATTGGATGGCTCATCCTCTGTAATGACTAAAATGTTCTATCTGTGATACATCAAGTCTTTCTTATGCTGACAGCTCTCTCTGGGCTCTCTAACCTTTCTAGCTTCAATTAAAGCTATGCTAATGAAATACTGTATTAACTATTATAGCTAGATACTAATACATTGGTGGGGCAAGGCTCCCATGCTTGTTATCTTTTTAAAATAGACTTTTATACCTTTATTCTTCTTTATTTTTTAGAATTGGTTTCTCTGGTTTCATGAAATATCCTGTATTCAACATTGAGGATTTCATTAAGTATGTAGATTATTTTGGTAAGAAGCAATGTTTTAAAAATATTACCGCATCTTCCCATTCATGAATCTTCTAGATACTGGGAATGGAACTCAGTGATGAAAGAAAGACAAGACCACTTTCATGATGAAATTTATAATTTAAAAGGAGGAGACCATCTATAAACAAGTAAACATATAAAACATCAGGCAGTGCTATGGAGAAATAGAAAATAGAATAAGGGGAGTAGAGTATGTTAGGGCAAAAGAGAGCAGCATTTTTTGTAAAAGTAATGATAGTGAGACATTTGAATAGAGACCCAAGAAGTCAGTAGTACTTATGGAGAGGGCATTTCCAATGGAGGGCAACAGAGTGTCAAGTCTCTAAAGTGTAAATTCGCCTGGTGTGCTTAAGGCGGAACAAAAAGATTGGAGAAGAGCCAGTAAAGGGTAGCTCAGGAAATGAGGTTCAAATAATAGTGTGGGCCAGATCTGGGACCTCGTGAACTCTGTTATACACTCCAACGTGACTCTAGATGAGAAGGAAGGCATTGATGAGCTTTGGGCAGATCTAGATTGTGTTGTAAAAGGATGCCTCTGGCTGCTGGAGATGAGAGTATATTGCAGAAGGAAAGAAATCAGCTGTGAAACTAGTGCAACACATTACATGGGTAAGAAAAGGTGGCTTCATTTTAGTCCTTAAGTAATTTTTTTTTAAATTCCAAAATATTCTCCCACAACTTATGTTAAATATTGTGCTTGTAGTTGAAATATTGGTTTTATTTATATTTTCTCTTTTGTTGTTGCAGTTTTATGGAAATACCCTTAAATTATTTTAAATTGTTAACCTTGTAACCTGCAAGACTATGAGCATCTCACTCTTTTATTAATTCTATTAGTTTATAGAACTTTTCTTGGCATTTCTCAAGTGGACTATATAGTTATTAGAACTAATGATAATAGTGATTTACTGTCTCAAGTATATCCTTTCTTTTACTTTTTGTTTTGTAATAGTAGTAATAAATTTTTTTTTTTTTGGTTTTGGTTTTTGTGGTTGTTATATCTTGTCTTTGCCTTACTTAAGTCCTCTCTTGATCTTCACTCAAATGTTGTAATTTTAAGTTGCACTGATAATTATGTAGTTTGTTGCTATTTTTTTTTAAATAGCTGAGCAAAAGGAAAGAAATGTGAACTTCATAATATCAATGAACTACTGAACAAATCTTGGAATCTCCTCTATTCAGATTTCTTATAAAGTAATGGGAAATTTTAAAAATAATATCCTTTACTAGATTGAGGATGTTCTTTAGCCCTAATTTAATATGAGTTAATATAGGTAAATGTGAAATTTCTTCAAATACTATTTCTATACCTTTTGATGTTTTTCTCTGTCTTATTTCAGGCTGCTATAACAAATATACTATAGATTGGGTGACTACAAACATTTATTTTTCATATTTCTGGAGGCTGGATGTCTGAGATCAAGGTGCAGGCAGATTTGGTGTCTGATAAGGGCCCACTTCCAGGTTTGCAGCCATCTTCTCTTTGTAACCTCACATGATGAAGAGCAGAGTGGAGAACACAAGCTCTGGTGTCTCTTTTTAGGAAGACATTGCATCTACTAATGAAGGCTCTACTCTCTTAACCTAATTATCTCTCAAAGGCCCTATCTCCAAATATCATCATATCGGATATTAGGATTTCAACATATGAATTTCAGAGGGGCACAAACATTCATTTTTTGATTAATGATTTTGATTAATGATTTTATTTTAGTGATGATAGGGGCCATATTGATTGCAACTTCTCTTTGGGCTGTGTGTGTGTGTGTGTGTGTGTGTGTGTGTGTGTGTGTGAATGTGTGTGTGTGATTCAAGTTTTTAAAATTTCTTAAATATATTTAAAAAGGAAACATTGTATCTCATCATTCTTCCTTGCAATAAATGGATGGCAACTTTAAAACTAATACAATAAAAGTAAAGTTATTATTAAATTTTAGCTTGATTCTATTAACTGGTGAAACACTGAGATCTTTCTGTTAAAAAAGGATCTTAGCAAGTGTGAAAACTCAAAAATACTTTAAAAACATTAAAAAAAACAAGGCAGAGAAGTACATATGATGTAACACTATTTAGATAAGAAAAATAATGTTTTGGGTTGAATCAATAATGGAAAATATAAATAAAACTAGTAATAATGTGTGGGGGACACAGTTGGATTAAGACTTTTTATTGGAGCTTCAATTCTTGAACAACTTCTATGTAATGTCTCTTCAGAATTACATTAAACTAAAAATAGAGGAAAGAAATTAGCCTCAAACTAAGACTGATTTAATGGGTAAGGAATGTAAAAGAACTAAGCACTTAATAACTTTTTCACTATGTGATTCAATGCTATTTAGCACCTAAAATTATCTTGCAGTCAGTCAATCATGTGCATCTCACATTTCAGGAAATACTGTACTAATTGAAATCTATTCAGAATTAATATTTTGTTCTAATAACTGATGCCTCTCTGTAATTGACTCACTCTCAAGAAATGTTCTCCATTGTCATGATTTATTCCACTAAAAATGCAACTATTATGAAGTTAAGAAGTGCATTCACAACATTTAGAAATGCCTGGCAAGACTAATGCAAGAGAAGTACTATGAATCTTTCCCAAACATTTTTGTTATAACTGCTCATTTTATCCTAGAACTTGTGAAGTATATGATAAATGCTGCACAATTTCTCAAGGCTTATTTGACTGAATTTATATTTAAAGATGATTGAACTAGCTACAATCTAAGGGTTGATAATAAAACATCTTAATCATTTTTATGAGCTGAAATACCTTCTTTTTTATAAATAGATACAACCATTCAATAAAAAATTGATTAAAAGCATTGGCAAAATATTCCAACTTGCTTTCCATTTAAAATAAATCTACTTAACCTATTCTACTTTACATTGTACTTAATTACTCATGTCCACTTCAGCAACTCATATTTAATATATTCAATTTGCCTTGTGTTTCAAATTGACATTCAGAGAGATTTCTCTACCGATGAACACATTGTATGGTGAGATGTGGTCTGAAGCAACTTTTCTGACATTTGCTTTAACCAGACAAATAAATGTTAAAAACTTTGACATGAAAAATATATGAATCTCATAATTATGAGATTCATAAATTCATAGGAAGCCACTTTGTACAAAATATGCCATAGACTTAGGTTTTCTTGGCATCTAGTCTCATTTCTCAATTTTATATCTCTTCTTGTATTCATCAACTGTCCACAAACCCAACGAACATTAGAACCTCAGGGATCATCTATTCTTGCTCTCTCATTTACAGAGACTCACAATGTTTAAGTCAATTACTCAAAATTATAGTGAATCAGTGGCAGAAATGAGAAAACTTTCACTATTTTCCATTACATTAAACTCCTGTGATACCAACCATGCCCTGAAAAGGCATCCTTTGGGGATGCTTCCAAACCCCATGTTTTCTAAGCAGTTCTTTCCAACCCTTTTCACATCATGGCAAAGAAAATTATAGTATCTGTAGAATACCTGAGGAATAGATAAAAGGTTGTTTTTAGAGGCAATTGGCCTGGGGAACTCAAAGGGGTAGTCACTGTACCCACATATCTGTAACTTATTTACTAGGGCATGCAGGCTGAGCAGGCTGAACTTCACACCTGTGTCCACCAATTTAGCCTCTTGATCAGTACCCAAGGGGTTTGGAAGGGAGCAGATGAAAAATAGGGCCTATTTAATTAGCTATACCAAGAGGCTTTGAGGTTGGTAATTATCAAAGCATCAATACATTTCCTTTTTTCATCTTTTCTTCCTCCCTTCCAAGAAACTTCATCAAACAGAGAAGAAGGACTATGCATTCTGTCCCTTCTACATATCAAGGCAGTTCTTTTTTTTTTTTTAACTTTATTATTATTTTATTATTATTATTAGTTACAGATGTACAAAACAATGCAATAGTTATTTTTTTACCCCTTACAAAGTGACTTCCCCCTCCTCCCTCCCCTGCACCCCCACACCCGATATCATACATATCTATTACAATTCCATTGACTCCATCCCCACACTATATTCCACATCCCATGACTATATATGTGTTAAATTATAGTTGACATATAATATTGTTCAGTGACAGCTTCAGATGTACAGTGCAGTGGTAAGGCCGCTACAGAGGCAGTTCTTTGGTGCTTCATTTTATTCAAGAAAGAAAATGTTGAGGCCATGGAAAACAACAAAGTGAACCTTTAGAACTGCAAAAACAACAAGAACAACAAACAAACAAACAAAAACAATGAAATTTTGAAGTAATGTAAAAAAAGATAAAAATAAACATTTAAAAAATTAAAAAACAAAACATTGCTATAGTAGAGAGCTGATTCAATTCTTGTATGTTGAACTGAATCTGCTCAGTTGTGTTTTTGCCAGATACTCTAGTGGAGATCTTTCTATTAAGACTTCGGCCTTCCATAATCTTTAGATTTTCTTAAGCTTATTATCTTTAACTTTTATGTTTGGTCACATTACTTTTTAGAAATCAGGCAATTATGCTATAAATTTGGTCTAAACTTTCCAATTTATAGTAACAATGGATTAAGGTGAGACAAATGAATGTATTAAATGATACTTTGTTATTATTATAAAAATACTTAGACATTTTAGAAATACAGATAAGCGAAAGGAAGAAAATCACTTCTTCAATTAATCACTTCCTCTGATACAAAAATAATTAACATTTCTTAGAATATTTTTTTAGTCCTTTATTTATATATATGGCTAAAAACATTCTAGAGATGAGATCTAATATAGAGTAAATGAACACTGTGCCTTCTTTGTTCCATGAGCACATTAAAATTACAACTAAAGTATAGAACAATCAACCTAGAGAACCATCCAAAGTCTGGCTGAACAGAGATTTTATAACTAGGATATAAAGAAGAAGTCACATCGAGACTGGTAGGATGGGCAGAGATGCAAAATGGGCTGGCCCCTAACCTCCCTGTGGTGATTGAGAATCAGGAGGGATATCTTGGCTGTGGATGTTTTCCTTGGAGGAATGAGGTCCCCAGCCCCACACCAAGCTCCCCAGCCTGGAGTACTGGCACTGGAAAGAGGAGCCCTCACAACATCTGGCTGTGAAAAACAGTGAGGATTCTGATCATCTGTGTGGGACAGAAGGCTGCAGGAAACCCAGACGTCCTCTTAAACTGCCCACACACAGACCCTCACTTGCAGGCATTCATCCCAGGTTATGGAGGAGGGATGGTAACTAGGGGCATGTTGGAGGCATACAGGGGGCAGACTGACGTGTGTGGCATTGGAGGGAGGGCTGGAGGGCAGTTGTCATTTGCCCTGTGTGGTGTCCCTTTCCCATGCAGCTGGCAGGAAGGTGGCATCTTTCCTGTGTTGAGCCCTCCCCACCATGGCCAAATCTGAATCTGATTGGCCTGGTGAGCTCTGCTACTCCACCCTGCTGACTCGCTGGGAACCCATGCTACCCAACTCTCCCAAGCCCAGAGGCACTTTCGTGAAGCAGCCAGCCCACACTGAAATCTTTCTTGGAAAACTATTAGGGTCTGCGGGCCTAGGACAGGCAACGATTGGCCTTGGTGTGCTCTAAGTAGCTCCAGGCTCAGTACTGTCACCAAACCAGAATTTATATTAACCTGGTGATTCTTTTCACTCTAGTGACTCCCTGAGACCCTGTCTTAGCTAACTTGCATACAGCACAATGCTTTATCAGTGCCTGAACCTTAAGGGAGCCAGTAGGTGGCAGCAGGCCTTGGGGTGTCTTGGCTTTTTGCAGAGCTACACCAGGCCCAGTACTGGTGGCAGCCAAACTCAGGTCACAGGATGGCCTCTGCCATGCACCTCCAAGTTTAGCACAGGCAGCAAACAACCATGGATAGATTTATAGTCCTACCAGCTAGTCCCTGGCTGGCCACAGGCAGTGGCTAACCTGCACCTGCACTGGAGCCCCTCTCAAGAGGCCCCAGAACCAACATACTTGGAAGTTGGCTTCAGACCACAGCAGAGCACCACCCAATTAGCCCCACAAGGGGCACACTCAACGGTAGGTTTCAACAGGCACCAGAGCCCAGTGGGAAAATCCCACTCTGTAGGGCAAGTCCCACACAAAGGAACTCATAAGCTGTGGACATGGCCAAAGCACATAGCCAATCAGCCTGGGGGCTAATCTCACCCACTGACATACCAGTAGCAATCAAAGCTCCACTATAACAGAAAGGCACACACAACCCACATAAGTGATGTTCCTGGAGCACCCAGAGAAAGTGACCAGGAAGACTGTGCCAGGACCCCACAAGACTTCTATGATGTAAGTCCACCCATACAAGACTGAAAGGCATAAGAGATCTACCTAACACATAGAAGCAAACACAAATAAGGAAACAAAAAATATGTCTTAAATGAAAGAACAGGAGAAAACTCCAGAAGAAGAATTAAACAAAATGGAGGCAAGCAGCCTACCAGATACAGAGTTCAAAACAATGATTATAAGGATGCTCAAGGAACTTAGAACTTCAATAGAAGGAAAGAAAGCATAAAAGAGGACATAGAAACCATAAAAAGAATGAGTAAGAAGTGAAGAATACAACAGCTGAAATGAAGAATGCACTAGAAGGAATCACTAGCAGAGTAGATGAAACAGAGGGTCATAGCAGTGATTTAGAAGACAAGGTAGCAGAAAACACCCAATCGGAATGGCAAAAAGAGAAAAGAATACAAAAAGTGAGGATAGTTTAAGACACCTCTGGTTCAACATCAAGCGTAACAACATTGGCATCACAGGGGTACCAGAAGGAGAAGAGAGAAAGCAAGGGATTGAAACCTATTTGAGGAAAAAAATGATTGAAAACTTTCTTAACCTGGCAAAAGAAATAAACATACAAGTCAAAGAAGTGCAGAGAATTCCAAATAAAAGGATCCCAAACAGGCACACTCCAGAGACATAATGAAAATGGCAAAGGTTAAAGGCAGAGAATTCTAAAAGCAGCAAGACAGAGGCAACTAAAAACTTATAAGGGGGTTCCCATAAGATTGTCAGCTGATTTCTCAAAAGAAACTTCACAGGCCAGAAGGCATTGCCACAAAATATACAACATGATGAAAAGAAAGGACCTACAACTAAAGGTATTCTACCCAGCAAGACTATCGTTTAAAATTGAAAGATACATAAAGAGCTTTCCAGACAAGAAAAAGCTAAAGAAGTTCATTACCACGAAACCATTACTACAAGGAACTTTAGAAGTACTACTCTAAGATAAGGGGGAAAAAAATCAAAATTATGAATAATGAAATGACAATAGGTACATATCTATCAATACTTACTTTCAATGCAAATGGATTAAATGCTCTTCAAAAGACATAGGAGAGGGCTGGCTGAGTGGCACAGCGGTTAAGCGCTGGCTTGGGAAGCCAGCATCCCCGGTTTGGGTCCCACATATGAGGGTCAGTGACACTGCCCTCAAAAACAAAATGAAAGACATAGGAGAGCTGAATAGATAAGAAAACAAAGTCCTTACATATGCTGCCTATAAGAGTCTCACTTCAGATTGAAAGACACACACAGATGGAAAGTAAAAGGATGGGAAAATATTTCATGAAAATGGGGCGGGGGGAAAAGCTGATGTAACAATATTTATATTAGAAAAAAATAGACTTTAAAACAAAGGCTACAACAAGAGACAAAGGAGGACACAGTAATCCCAATTCTGGGTTTTTATCTGAAGAAACTCAAAATGCTACTTTGAGGGATGTGTGCCTCCATATATGATCATTGCAGCATTGTTTACAATGGCCAAGATGTGGAGGCAGCCTGGGTATCTGTTGATGGATATGGATAAAGGTAAGGTGGTACATATACATACAATAGAATATTGCTTGGCCATGGAAAGAAATGGGTTTTTTCCATCTGTGGAGGCATGGATGGACCTGGAAAGTACTATGCTAAGTGGAGTGTCAGATAGAGAAAGACAGATGTAATGCTATTTTTCTTATACATGGAATTTAAGGGACAAAATAAACAAAAAAGTTAGAAACAAACTCATAGATACAGAGAACGTTTTGATGTTGCCAGATGGAAGGAGGGTTGGGTGTGTGGGTGAAAAAAGTTGGGTGGGATTAAGAAGTACAAATTGGTTGTTACAAAGTAGTTATGGGGATGTAGGGTACAGCTTAAGGAGTAAAGTCAATAATATTGTAATAACTATATATGTTGTTATACTGGTACTAGACTTGTTGTGGTCAATAGATGGGAGGAGGTTGGAGGGTAAGGTGAAAAAGGTGAAGAGATTAAGAAGTGCAAATTTGTAGTTACAAAATAGTCTTGGGGATGTAAAGTAAAGCATAGGGAATATAGTCAATAATATTGTAATGACTATGTATAATGCCATTTGGGTACTAGATTAGCCAGGGGGATCGCTTTCTAAATTATATAAATGTCTAATCATATGCTCTATACCTGAAATTGATATCAAATAATGAACGTCTACTATAATGAAAAAGATGAAAAAAGGGGAAAAGATGAAGGGGAATAAGGGGTTCAAATTTCCAGGTATAAAACAAAGAAGTCATGGGGATATAATGTACAGCATTATATAGTCAATAATATTGTCAATAATATTGTGATAGCATAGTATGGTGTCAGATGGTTGCTGGACTTATCATGGTGATCACTTCTTTAGCTATATAAATGTTAAATAAATATGGCGTTCACCTGAAACTGTATAATATTGTGTATTAGCCAATTTTTAATAAAAATCTTTAAAAATTTTTGTTCAGTAAATAGATTTTCTAAAGTCAGTCACTACTATATAGTAGGGTCAAGATTTGAACAATGACCTCTCTGACACAAAAGCCTATTCTCTTTCAACTATAAAATTCAGGTGCCATCAACCATGTAAATTGGCCCCAGAATGAGAGAGATGAGGTGTGAGAGGAGGTGTCCTCTATGTGATTGATTCTGTCTCCAGATTGTGTGAGTTTACTTTTCACTTTTCGGATAAATTAAAAGCAAAATAATATTAGACTTCCTTTTTATGTAAGAAAAGGGTTTTCTCATATCAAATAAAATAATAGAACACTAAATCAAATAAATAAATATTTATTTGTGACATTGATAAAGATTAGGGATTTCCTCCAGTTGACAGAATAGCGCCCACTACAGGCAGATTATGTTTCAAATTTGTCTTTGTTATGAAAAAGACGAGGTTCCATCTCCCATGCTGCTGCCTGGAAGCAGCCCACTTAATAGAAATCCAGATCTTGTCAAACAAATCATGGTACCTTGGTTTTGAAACTAAATAGAGTAAGGCCGGCTGAGTGGCGCATTGGTTAAGAGCTGGCTTGGGATGCCAGCGGTCCCGGTCGGGATCCCACATACGAGGGCCAGTGACACTGCCCTCTACAGCTAAGATGTTGAACAACAGCACCACGTAGAGCTGGGCTGTTAGCCCTGGCGACGGTGTTGGCTACTATCCCTGCTGCAGTGGGCTGCCATAGGCTACAGTGAATGGCCTGCAGCCAGCGTCAGTAGCTGGCAGCCAGCGTGAGCTGCCAATAGCCGCAGTGAGAGGCCGTCCAGAGGCTGGCGACTGATCTGCCTCATCCTGGAAGAGCGCAATGATGATACCAACATGGGCCAGTGAAGCAACGTCCTTCGCAAATAGACTGAAGAACAAAAAAGGACAGCAACTTGTCTGTTCCCCTCCCCCAATGCCCAATAAAATCTTTAAAAAAAGAGAGAGAGACTAAATAGAGTGGGTTCTGAAGATATTTGCTTAAATCCAAAGCTATAATTTAAAAAACAAACACAAACATCCAAACCTCTGCCTCCAGGTGGTGGCTTAAGTGCAGATAGGAGCTGGAAAATTGTCAGAACCATGGATAGCACCATGACAGGATGAGGAGTAGGTGGTTTTGCTATTGATTGCCCTGACCCCAGCAACAGCAGCGCAATTAGAAACATACTAACTGAAACTTGGAAAGAACAGGTTTACAGAACAGATAAGCCTTTCTTTTATTTGCTATGAGATGTGATAATGTAGGTACCAGGCAGGGCCTGGCGGAATGTTTCAGGGTCTGCACAATTTGGCTACCTCCTGGATGACACTATGTTTAGTTGTGAATTTTCAACAAATAGGAGTACTTATAACGTATTTTCCTTGAATATTTACTATGTTTAGTTATTGTTCAAATCAGTGAATTAAGGGAGCTGGTTCACACTGTCTCCCGAGGATCAATTGGTACACATCCCCACATCCAAGTTCAGTTATTCACACTGGCAGCTTGAAATTGACAAGAGTGGGAGAATTTACACTATAATATTAGGCAATTTCTATAATTGAGGGGTTTTCCCCCCTACATTTCAGTTATTAAAATTTTACCAGTATTCTCTGGTTCTAACCATTCTACATATATTATTTCATGTAGTCCCTACTGCAAACCTATTTTTATTATCCAAGTTTTGGTAAGAAATTGGAACGCAGAGAAATTGAAAAGGCCAAACAGGGTCACAAAGTTATTAAGCAGCAGAGCCAGGGTTTCAACCCAGGCAATCTAACTTTAGAGATACACTATATTTCATTGTGTCCACCATGACAGTAAGTTTAGGGATAAAAGAAGTTTTATTATACTGCTTACTCATCCTCAACATATTACTTGATGTTACTCAGACTGACTAAGGATGTAGTCTCTCGCCATCAAGATTGGTTTGTATGCCTTATTTGAAAGAATTGTCCCCATTTAATAACTGATAGCATTAGCACAATAGAGTAGCCCTCTATTCATAACCAAACCTTAGTAATACCAGTTCATAACTGTCCTAGGTGGGAATGCCTCAGACACTTGTACTGATTAAGGTGGAATCCAGGGCTTAGAAAAACATTCAGACACAACGTTCGTCATCCTATTTGGAACATTAATGGACAAATCCACCAGATTTATTTATAGGAATACCAATGTAAATAATAATGAAGGCACAATTCTCAAAAATGACTTTTGGCAGGAAATTATCAGTCACTAGTTGGTTCTCCTCATTAAAAATATACAGCCTAACTCTGAGCAGGTTGTAGAAGATCCTGAAGTCCTTTATTCAAGAGTTAGACAGTCATGGTTTGTACTACATCTTTTTCCTGAAAGAAAGGAAAATGATTTTACAGAGACATTAAGGAGATATCAGGCCTCATTTCAAAATTTTCTCTAGAAAACTATGTTGAATCACTCAACAAGTATTTGTTAAATAAATGAATAGATGAATGAATTTAAAATGTGTAATAATTCAAAACATAATTTTTTTCTCAAAAATAGCATGTTTCCACATAATTATTGAATCATATCAAATTCAGGTCTCAAGGATGTTTTGATTAAATCCAGTTAATCTATTATAATGTTTCTTTATGAATGATGCTTACTCTATTAATATTAATAGTAAAATTGATATATGGTAGAACAAATTTTCAGGTAAATGTTTCATCATAATTATGACATTTGTCCATATCCATTTTGAAATTCAATTAAGTAGTCCATTTCTCCTATCAATGTAAATTTACTAAAGCTAAAATTAAATATTTATTGTGTTTACACAATTTTCAATGCACACTTGGTTAATAATGTGACACTCATTGTAGGAAGATAGCCTCACTAAGTTTCAGAATCCTTTCATTGGCTCCCTGGCTCAGAATAAAGAGTTATCACATAGGGCTGGCCAAGTTGCACGTTGGTTAGTGTCACATTATAGCCTGCCTGTTTGACTCTATGCACCTCTCCATAAAGACAGATCATAATTTCAATATTATGCTTACTGTATCATTATGCTTATTGATTGGCACCAAAGGATGGCCGGTTAGTCAGAGATGGGTAAGTTCCCACGAGAGGGACAACCCAAGCCAGACACAGTCACGTGGGTGCCTGTGGGTACCTGTGAGTGCCCGTGGGTGCCAGTGGTACCCGTGGATGCCAGTGAGTGCCATGGGAGAAATCAGGGAGAGGAGTAAAGGGGTGTAAACCCCTTGCTTCAGGTTCTGACAGCCTGCCTGTGAAATGAACTATTGATATGATAATATCTCTCCTCCCTGCATTCTTATCAGTAAGCCTTGGCAGAGGAGGCTTCTGTCTCTTAGAGCGCATGACAATAACCTCAAGGGGCCATTGGTAATGGCAGTTTGCAGGCATGGGAAATTAGGCCTGGAGGTTAATTCTTGGGTGTGACTCACAGACCAGGAAGCTACATTGACCCTTGCTTATGTGTAAGATAATAAAAGGATCAGTCAGGCCTGATTCGGGGCTCCAGTCCACGGGGCTGAAGTCCCCTGGCCTGAACTGTTTTCTCTCCTATTTTGTGTGTCTCTCTCTCTTTTCCTTAACCTTTCGCCATCCCTTCTCCACTCCCACCTGCTCTGTCATGCAGGAACGTTATAGATTAGGAGTTGGTTTGGGACACCAGCTCTGAGCAGCAGGCCCCGTTCGGATCCCACATATGAGAGCCACTGATACTGCCCTCTACAGCTAAGATGGTGAACAACAGCGCTACCTGGTTTCCTCTATAGCTAAGATAGCCGGCGACAGTGTGGGCTGCAGACTCTGCTGCAGTGGGCTGCTATAGGCTACAGTGAGTGGCAGGCAGCAAGGGACTGGCAGCCAATGTGAGCTGCCAAGAGCCACTGTGAGCAGCTGTTCAGAGGCCAGCCAGCGACTGCCTCACCCAGGAAGAACACAATGATAATACCAACATGGGCCAGTGAAGCAATGTCCTCCATAACTAGAATGAAGAACAAAAGGACAGTACTTTGTCTGTTCCCCTTCCTCGATTCCCCAACGCTGTTCCCCTCCCCCAATTCCCCCAATAAAATCTTAAAAAAAAAAAGAGTTATCACATAGAAGAACCCAAGTGGAATCATTGGAAGCTTCCCCAACCTTTCCAAGACCTCTTGTGATAGTTAATTTTATATGTCAACTTGGCTAAGCTACGATTTCCAGTTGTTTACTCAACCACCAGTCTAGATGTTGCTGTGAAGGTATTTTTTAGATGTGGTTGGCCCTCATCCAATTAATTGAAAGCCTTTAGAGAAAAGGCTGAGAGCCTGAAGAGGAGGGAATTTTGCCTTCCAGACTGCCTTTGGCCTCAAGGCTGCATCAGCTCTTGCCAGAATTTCCAGCATGGCAAATTGTACTACAGATTTTGGATTTGCTAGCCTCCACACCTCCCCAGTTGTTGAGCTGATTCTTTAAAAGAATTATCTATCTCTGTATATACTATATCCTATTGGTTGTTTCTCTGCAGAGCCCTAATACAGCCTCCAAGTCTTACAAAATAGCAATGAAAGCAATCCTGCATTACTTCTTTTTGTCCTACTTCTTGTGATCCTATAAGTTCTGCTCTGACCACAGATAACATTCTCTACCCTGGGTGTGGCAGTCAGGCTTTCCTCCAGGGAGGCTGAATCTTGAGCTTTAGGACCAAAGCAGTGGAAACAGCCATTTTCCAATAGCAGCGACCTAAAAAGACTATCCATCTTTCAGCTGGGATTCTGGGAACTGCTTTCTGTCTTGTTCTTCCTGAGGCTGGTTTTATAACATTTTTTCTGTAAGATATTGACTGTTTCATATAGAATGAAACATTTTAATGTTTATTTCTATTTCAGTTAGCCAGGAATCAGTTTCTATAGATGACAAACAAAACCCTCCAATTTAATGGAAATGGATATGAAGATGTTTGAATTGAGATCATCAGAATCAGACTGCCCTGTGTGTCCATCTCACTCACTGGTGAGAGGACTTTATGCACTAGATTCTTCTTCTGTTGCTGCCTAGCAGATCATCACAAAGTTAGCAGTTTCAAAAAACACCCATTTATTACATTACAATTTCTGGATGTCATCTTTTGGGGGTATTGGTTAGCTGAGTCCTCTTCTTGAAACCAAGTTGTCTTTCAGGCTGTGTTCAGACCCTTTTAAGGACTCAATTAGATCAAGCCCACCCAGATTATCTTTCTTTTGATCAAAACAAAATCAGTAACCTAATCACAGCAGCGACTTACCACCTGCATTCACAGGTTGTGTCTATACTTAGGTGAAGTGGAATTATGCACGCCATAAGAGGCAGGAAGTCTTCATATCACAGGATATTAGAATTCTGCCTATAACAAACAAAGCTCTCGAGGTGTTTGCTTTCCTTTGTAATAGGAGGGAACAAATGCCACTTTTACTGATGTTGTAAAGATCAAATAAAATCATATATGTAAATTGATTAGAAAGACCTTGGTTCATAGTCAGTACCCAATAAACCATTTGTTAATCAGTAGTATTCGCTGATTGAATTTTTTTATATTGTGTATTAAAATCTCCCCATTCCATTGAAAGTTCAAATAAATTTTGAGAAAATACATTTAAAAATGTGATACAACATAATCTTTAGTGAAATTTCCCTCTTAGTATATTAAAATTCCAGTAATCTGTACAATGTGTTCTATTTTATGATTATTTCACTGGTATAACATTTTAAAAGCATGTAAGTATGATTTATTCCTTCACTTTCATTCCTTAACACATTGGTTGTTAGATTGAAATAGTTCCTAATATAATGAAAGACAGTGAAACATTTTCTTCTATAAAACAAATTTTGTTTCTTTCAGGTTTTTGTTTTGCTACAAATTTCACGCTCCTCTCTGTGCTGGATTTATGCTCAAAATCTTTTAATACTAAATCTTTTAAGCTTCCCTCTATACCTATCAACTTGTCTCCTGCTGATTTTTTCAAGTTATACTGGTTCCCCCACTTATAGTCATTGTCAAAGCCATCATATTTCAATTTGTTTTACTCTCCTGTTGCTAAGAAACAAAGTAGACTCATTATGTAGTACTCTCATGTGCCAGTTTTCTAATCAGTTAGAAATAATTTTCTTAGGGGATTATTTTTCTGGATGATAACATTTACTCCTTATGTTGGACAGCCCTTGATGTGATGACAGTATTTTTTGTCATTGCCATTAAACTACAGTATAACGAGCTATAAATTTGCCAGATGTTAGCTTTAGCAAAGAAAACCAATGACTTTACTTGCTCCAGTAAGACCAATCATTTGCACAGGATTTATGCTTTTACATTTTTTCACATAATGACTATTTTGACAGATTCTTTCATCCAAGAATTTAATCAGATTCAACACAAAGAAATGAAATAAGCACTGCCTTCTCATTGGAGATGTTAATGCAGTCCTAAGGATATTGTCTTCTGGAAATATTTTTTTTTTTTAGGCAATACAAAGGTTCTCTGATGATACAGAATTAACAATGGACAAGAAGCATTTTTTCCAGAGTCAAAGGTGTTATCCAGTCCACCAATGTTAGTGAGGTCATGTGGAACTGGGCTCTTAGGAAGGACATCTTGGGGCTGTTCCTGGTTCCACATCATATAAGTCAAGTCACTTATCCTAAAAGAGTTCTGGTTCTCCTACCCCCAAAATGAAAATAGCAACAATAATACCTCTGGACCTATATGACTGACTAACATGAAATAATATATTTGAAATCTCTCTGCAAATAGATGCCCCGTGAAAATATTAATGGTATAGATATAATTATGACAGTATTTATTGCGACAGAGAAGGAAAGTATTCCTAGATTTTTCTGAATTTTCCTTTCCAAGGAAAATAAAAAATAAAAGGGATCAAATATAATGTGCTGGAAGGAGAATTGACTCTGGGTAGTGAACACACAATGTGATATATAGATGATATATTACAGAATTGTACACCTGAAACCTATGCAACTTTACTAACAATTGTCACCCTAATAAACTTTTTAATTTTTAAAAAAGAGAAAAATAACAAAATGCATGTCTTGATGGACAATGAGTAGATAGTGATTTTAACTGTTGAAAATATACTTATGGGACTCTATTTGGTGCTGGAGGAATGCTGAGAATAGAAGTGCATTGGCTTGGACTTTTCCTATGAGCGTTTTGCTTGTGAAATACTCATATGTTGTGGTCTGTAAAGTTTCTGAAATGGTTGATCATATGGCCTTAATTCTGTCACTAGGGTTTTAAATTTTCTGGTGTTCATAGCACTACATTTTCTAGTATTTGGTTTTCCTAAGAATGACAGAACTGAGAACAATACAGCTTATGAATCTTAGGTATGATTAATCACATAGGTATTAAGTATTAGGTGAATTAATGTGTTCATGTTTGCAAAGTAATGGGGGTTTTGGTATAAAAGATACTTTGAGCTCAGAGATGCATTTTTCTTTTGTCCTAAAAATATGCAAGATTAACTGATCAATTAAAATTAGATGTAAATAATAATTTCATGAATCCTTTAAAAGGATAGAAATTTTGTTAGAAATGCCTATTTAAAAAAATATCTTGCTATCCATAAATTTTATTGTACATGCCAGATGACATTAGATGCTTATTGGATGAAAGAACAATTAAATATTGATAAATAATTTGGAATTCAAGTAGGAGAAAAAAAAAGAGTAGCAGTTTTGAAAAATAAAACAGGTGAACACAATTAGACTCTGAGAAAAAGATACGAGTACAATTAGGGTATTTGAATGATGATCCCCTCAAACAGCAGTAAGGGAGTAAATGTGAGACAAGGAAGGGAAGCAAACCAATGAGGAGGTTGGACAGTTGGGCTCAGTTTTGTTGGGGACTTCTGAGGGACTATGTTTATACCTGTGGGATGGAGGTGCTGGGTATTTATGTACCAACTTCCTTCCATATTGTCTGCTCCCAGAAGTATGAACTTCCTAGCACTTCTGGACAGTGATGCACATGGGTCATATGGGGACACAGGCCCTCATGGCCAGACGAAACCTTCAAGCTGAGTTGCAGGTGCTTGCAGTAGGAAGCCCTGGAGAGTAAGAGTACCACATTTGTGTTTTGTTGGTTTATTGAAAATAGCCTTTCTGACTGGTGTAAATTGATATCTCATTGTGGTTTTAATTTGCATTTCCCCGATGACTAGTGATGTTGAGCATCATTTCATGTGTTTGTTAGCCATCTGTATGTCCTCTTTGGAGAGATGTCTATATTTATGTTCTCTGCCAGCTTTTGAATGGATTGTTTGTTTTTGATGTTGAACTGTAGAAGTTCTTTGTATATTTTGGATATTAACCCCTTATTGGATATATCATTTGCAAATATCTTCTCCCATTCAATGGGTTACCTTTTTGTTTTGTTGATGGTTTCCTTCACTATGCAAAAGCTTTTTAGTTTGATTTAGTCCCATTTGTCTATTTTGATTTTGTTTTCTTTGCTTGAGGAGACATATCAAAAGGAAAAAACAGATTGCTAAGGCCAATGACAAAGACACATGTAAAAAAATGAAACTAGACTACTTTCTTATAATATATACAAAAATAAATTCAAATGGATTAAATACTTAAATATAAGACCTAAAAAAATAAAATTCCTAGAATAAAACATAGGCAATAGAATGAAATTACTGAATATTCTTTCCAGTCTGTGGTCCTGGGGGAGGCTCTCAAGAGCAAATTAAATTCGTTTTAAGACATTTTCTGCCTGAGCTCATTACGCCTCACATTCAATTAGGGGTCAAGATCTCCAGGTCCATTTATCAACACCTACTCCTATGACTTAGCAGCATTATTTCTTTAATAAACATTTATTGAACACCTTCTACATTAAAACCATTCTACGATTACTGGGGACATGATGATAAATAAGATAGAGTCCCAGGTTGCAAGCAGAGGAATTGTGCTTATGAACACATAGTTCCTAATGAAGCATTGAAGATTTAAATAAAAATTTGTGCCAGGTATAGCTGAAGATAATTTCTTTCACTTCTTATTTTCTTTGGCAGAAAGGTGTTCCTCCCAATATATTGCTATTTCAAATGCTATTTTATAGGGAATTGGCAGCTGCAGCATCAATTGATTCATATGTTAAAGGAATAAAACATTAAAATTAGTATTCATGTATTTTAAAGGAAGTCTGATTTTCAATAATTTTAGGAGAAAGTATTTTCAGTATGAAAAAGAACTCATAGCTATTTTTTTAAATATCATTGAGACTATTCTACTCCTCCAGAGAGATACTGCATATAGGTAATATTTGTCAATTTAACAATGAAAGATAGATTTAAAGAGGTTTACTCTTAAGTAGATTTTTTTTTTGGAGAGGTTCAATTTTAATGTAAAAAATTTTGTGCCAATCTCCATTTTACTTTTAGGTCTTTTTGGAAATGAGGAGGTGATGTGTGTTTGCTTTTGAACCCCAGAAGATAGATATGTAAAGCCTGGTGATTGTGTAGATAATTACTTTGCACCAGCAGACAAGAAAATCAATGAGACCTGATGAGTTTTGTCATCCAACTATATGTTAACTTCTGGTGAGATCTAGGGAATAATGGCTTTGGCTACAATCATGCCTTACCTTTAGTGATAGGCAGTTGGGATACAACATCACTGAAAGCCAGAAAAACCAGCTGCACTAGTGAGAGCTGGCCTGATACATGAGGGTTTGAGACTATGAAGTCTGATAGAAAAGAACCAAATGAGGCATCAAAGTCCAAAAAATTAACAAAGTGATTTTCATTATAGGCCAGCTCATTCTACTAATAGGTCAAAGTGGAGCACTTTTTTTTTTTTTTTTTTTTGGTTTTAAATTTATTCCCACTTTCTCTCTCTCTTTCCGTATGTAGGTGTCATGTTCAAAAATGTTAGCAACAAATAAATTCTGGTTCTGATAGGTAACAAGCTTTGAAAAATAATGTAGTCAGCTAAATAATGCTAATTTTATATAAAGCAAATACTAGTAAGAAATCCACCAATGCTTGGATTGAATGGATTTTATAGTATATTTATATAATTGTCGGATAATTCTCCACAGGCCAGTAAAAGGTAATCCCTTCACATTACTTACATAATACTAGATATTTTCCAATGTTAATAAATGTACTAAAAGAAACAAAGAGATTGACTTGTGATCCAATGAGTTTTCTTTTGTAACTTTGAAATGTAACCAAACCAAATATTAATTTTTCTTTATTAAACTCTTTCCCTATAAAGACTTTTGAAAAATAAAATTTCTGCATATATTTTTAAAAATCTGAATTTTTTTCAAAAACAGAATACGAAAGGCTTTATGTCATTCTGCATTTTAAATGAATTTTTTATGTATCACCATGGCAACAGCAACATTATGTTTTCTCATATAAAAACATTTTCTCTGACCAAACAAATTATACCAAATGTTTCATTTCCAAGCAATGGAAAAATACTCTCTACTTCCTTGGGAAATATGGCAGAATTTAGAAACAAATACTATTCATCCATTTCCCATATTTTAGGAAAGAAGATTTATAAGAGTATGGAATAAAATGAATTGTTACTTTTAGAAATTTTATAGCCGTTGAATAAATGTTTCTATATACGACATATCTTTATAGACATTTTAATTAAATACATCTTAAAATGTAACTTTTTAAAGAGCAAGTCAAAGTCAAAAATTACAAAATTTCTCAAGTTTTAAATACAGAGGTATAGTAAATTATTTGCTTAAGCTTATAACTGTCGTATTATGATATACTATAGGTATTTTATTTGAGTGCTATATGTGACATAACCAACACACTGTTACACACAAACTTTTTTTTTAAATATTTCTATCCAAATGATTTTTTTGTTGTTATATCAAGTAAAACTTAATTGGAATTTTTTTTTAATTAAAGTTTATTGGGGTGACAATTGTTAGCAAAATTACATAGATTTCAGGTGTAAAATTCTATAACACATCATGTATATATCACATTGTGTGTTCATCACCCAGAGTCAGTTCTCTATCTCTATCACTATATTTGATCCCCTTTACCCTCATCTACTACTCCGCTCCTCCCTTACTCTTTGGTAACCACTAAACTATTGCCTGTGTCTATGAGTTTTGTTTCTTCATTTGTTTTTCTTGTTCTTCAGGTTTTCTGTTTTTTTTTTTCAGTTTTACATACCACATATCAGTGAGATCATATCGGGTTCTCTACTTTTTCTGTCTGACTTATTTTGCTTAGCGTTATAACCTTAAGATCCATCCATGTTGTTGCAAATGGCACTATTTCATCTTTCCTTATGGCAGAATAGTATTCCCTTGTATGTATATACCACATCTTCTTTATCCAATCATCTATTGAAGGACACTTTGGTTGTTTACATGTCTTGGCCACTGTAAATAAAGATGCAGGGGCCGGCCGAGTGGCGCATTGGTTAAGCGCTGGTTTTGGGATGCCAGCGGCCCCGGTTCGGATCCCACATGAGGGCCAGTGACACTGCCCTCTACAGCTAACAACAGCTCCACCTGGAGCTGGGCTGTGCGAGCCCCGGCCCTGGTGTGGGCTGCAGCCCCTGCTGCAGTGGGCTGCCATAGGCTACAGTGAGTGGCCCGCAGCCAAGCGTGAGCTGCCAATAGCCACGGTGAGCGACATCCAGAGGCCAGCGACCAATCTGCCTCATCCGGGAAGAGCGCAATGACGATACCAACAGTGAAGCAACATCCTCCGCAACTAAACTGAAGAACAAAAAGACAGCAACTTGTCTGTTCCCCTTCCCCGATTCCCCAACGCTGTTCCCCTCCGCCAATTCCCCAATAAAAAATCTAAAAAAAAAAAAAAAAAAAAAAAAGATGTAATGAACATCGGAGTACATACATCCAAATAATTTTTAACATGAAGTTAGTATTAAGAGGAGGGAGGGAATGTATATCTTTAAGCTCGTTAAATCTAGAACATAAGAAAAATAATCCCATGGGTATTAGCCTTCAATAGGTGGTTCAAAGGAAAGATAAAAATGCTTGTAGCTCTTAGAAAACACTTAAGATTGCACCATAATTTTTCCAAATACAAATTATCTTCACTTTGCCAGCATTTGTATATAACATTCATTCATTCATTTACTAATTCATTAGCAAATGTTTATTGATCTCGTACTTTATGTCAGGCGCTATGCCATAAAAAAAGAATAAGAAGTAAAAGTGAAGAAAAAAATATCTCCCACCTTAATGGATCTTTGATTCAAATGGTACACTGATAGAATAAATACCTTTGATTAAGAGATAAATGGCAAACTATTGGGTATTTTCAAAACCTAATTTGTAATCTAAACTGAGTTTTCAAAACACAGTATTCTGTCTGTCTCTGTTTCTATCTCTCTCTCTGTCTCTTCTTTCTGATCGATTACAATATTCTTACGGAAAAGGATTTGAAGTTCCACTTGGCTCAGGTTAAGGTCCTAGATCTGCCACTTGTACTCAAGTGACCTAGGGCAATAACTGACTTTCCAGATTATATTTTGCAGAGCGTAAGTTTTTAAAATGGCTAAAACATTATCTCCATTTCTATAGTTTCTTCCACAATATGACATTGCTACTCCACATCCAGATGTGGAGACTAATTCTCTTCCCCTTAATACCTGGGCTAGCCTAATGACTCACTTGTATCCAAGAAAATGTGGTGAAGTGAGGCAGCTTCATCTGGCTTTCCTGTGATGGCCACTCTGAAGAAACCCAGATGCCATGTAAGAAATCCAAGTACCCAGAGACTGCCATGATGATGACATCATGGTTAGATACTCTGGTTGACAGCCCCGACTGAATGTAATCTTTCATCCATCTCCAGAAATGTGAGTGGAGTTGACTTAGACCCTCCAAACCAATCCATCCACCATTGGGGCACCAGTTAGTGACCTCAACAGAGCAAGGAGAAGAAAAATCACACAGCCTAGTGTTGTCCAAATCACTGTTCCACAGACCCTGTGAGATATACTAAAATGGTTTTATTTTATGCCACTGAGTTTTGGGGTAATATGTTCCACAGCAATTGTATTTGGAACACTATTATATTACTATTCCATATTGCTTATTGCAATATACCTGGAAACTAAATTTTCTAGGATAAAAAAACTTTAAAGTAGAAAACATTTAGGTATTTCTTTGAGGAATATTACTCATTAATTGGAAAAATATAAGATATCAATATTTGACATCTTTTATCATAGCTATTTCTATGAAATAAGATAAAATGTATATTATGTCTTATCTTGGGAATATGGTTCATATTTTCACTGGGTCAGTAAAATATTTCAAAATATTTGTCTAGTTCCTTATAAATATATTTTCCAGGCTAGATTTTCTTATATAAAAACAAAAATTGTGATGTTTGTATGTTTTTTCTTAAAATAATCATTACTCTGACAACTTGAAGTCATCCATTATAATACAATATATATTATATATATTATGAAACTGAACTTTTAATAATCCTTTTAACCACTTACACACAATTTTTACATTTATTTTTAGTTTTTGTTTACATTTTTACAAGGAAAATCAGATTATTAAATAAAGATCAGTATACCTGTTATAAAAACTATAATACAGAAATCAAAACAAAATGTTAAAATTCTGTCTATACTTTTGCAGTTATACTAAATTCTCAATTTTACATCAATATAAATTTTAGGTAACCCTTAAATATTCCTGGGGTGGTGATCTGGATTGGAAATTAACTATAGCAAATCTTAATCTCAAATCCTTAACATTACTATTTTTTCTTTTTGGTTCCTCTTTCTGCTGACATGTACAGGAATTATATTTCTACTGCTCCAGCGTTGTATTTATTCTCTCTCCCGAAATCTACCCTCACTTTTGGCCCTTCTTCAAATTAGGAGGCATGACTGAACTTCTTCACCAACTTCTATTTTATTACAGTGTTACATTTCTTTTTTTCTACAAAGGGGTTATAATTTTGTTACTAACAACTTCCTTTCAATTTTGTTTCATCCTTAAAATACCTACTAAATATCTGTTGAAATCAAAAGTAGTTTGGAGGACAATTTCCCTAGGTTTCATGAATGATACATATTCCCCCACTTTTGTTTTTCTTTTGAACATTTGGTCTATTTCTGTTAGGAATTACAAGTTTTATAATCAGGAATATTTAGCGGGTCCTCATAAAGAAGTTTAAAATAGAGGAAAAGTTTGATTCTCACTAATGGTTTCAAATGAAATGATTTCACCTTTCATGTGATTTTTCCAGTTAAGTTAAATTCATCAGAGTTCCAGTGTTTCATACAATAATATTAAAAGTTGTTATGGGTTATAAATATTTTAAGAAAGCATACATAAAACATATATAAACAATTTTCTTACTCAAACAATAGTGAGTAAAAACAATATTCCTGGGCTGGCCGAGTGGCTCAGTTGGTTAAGAGCTCACTCAAGAGTGCGAGCTGAGCTCTGAGCAACAGCAGTTCAATGCCCAGCCCGAGCTGAGCTGCTGCTGAGCTGCCAACAGGTGGCAGGATGGCTCAGCTAAAAAAAAAAAAAAAAAAAAAAAAAAGAAACTAAAAAAACAAACAAAAAAACCCACAATATTACCATTATGATTCCATAGCTATCTCAATTCTCTCTGATTAACTAAGTTAAATATTAGTACTTAATGCTTTTTGAAAGAATTAGTGGGTAGAATCTTTTATTATTCTTTTCTTTTTCAAAACGTCAAAGTAAATAGCAAAAAAAATGTATACTGAGTAGCTTAAAAGATTTCCTGATGCAAACAGCATGGAGGCTCAGTGTGAGCACCTACTGAACAGTATTTTGTCAGGAACTGAAGGCAGTGCTCAGTGTTGATTGGGTTATTTATAGATTCTAAAGTTCATTTATATTATATAATTAATGTACAGGTGTGGAAAGGAAGAATTCCTAGGGTGCCTTCAAGGACTGAGCAAAAGACAATTGTAAGCTTCTGATCATCCATGTGGAGGTAATTGGTGACAGAAAGGATAAGTTAGATGAGAAAATAAACAGAGCATCAAAGTAATGTTGAGAAATGATTCTTCAGACAACATGCCCACAGAGTAGGAGGTATAAACAGTGGAAGAGCTCCAGCAATTCCAAAGTCTACACAATCAGCCAAGTTGCAGAGTTCTTCACTATTGCTTTCTATTGTCAAGGCTATTCTTTTTAAACAAAAGAATCCAATTTCAGAAAGCATTCTTGTTTTGCTTTGTTTTGGTTTGGTTTTTAACTTAGCAAGTTAAAGAAAATCATGGTTCAGGTTTTCCACCCTAACTATAAGCTTCAGAACTTGGTTTGGAGCAAAGTATGGACAATATTTACAGATTTCAGAGTCAACATTCACCAAAATGTCAAGAATTAAAGGGAAAAAAGTAAATCTGGGTGCATAAAATGAAAATAAACTTGCCTCTTAATGAATTATATAAATGATCCAAAATTAGATGGAAATATAAGGAGCTAAAAACTCATGGAGAGGGAGATCCGGTAAGATGGCAGAATAGACAGACGCTCTCCAAACTGCCTCCCAGGATCACATCAAAATTACAAATAATTTATGCAATATTTAACCTCGGGAGTCCCCTGAACATTAGATGAACAGAACCTCTAAACGAAGGACCTAAAGAGGAGGCCACGTCAAGTCTGGTAGGAGGGGCGCCGACGAGAGAGGGCGAGCCCCGTGAGGGACGCCCCAGCTGTGTGGGGAGGCTTCTCGGGTTGGGGGAGAGACCCTCCGGCCCCACACTGAGCTCACTAGCCCAGAGTTGCTTTGCCAGGAAGAGGAATTCCACGATAGTGGGCAGTAGAAATTAGTGAGGACTCCCTTTGCTCGACTCAGTGAGGCTGGGGGCAGCTGGAGAACCAGTGGGGCCGGTGCACGGGTTCGCTCACCAGAGAGCACTCACCCGGTTCTTGTTGGAGGGAGTGGCTGCATGAGCCGGGCCCAGAAGTCGGTCGGCGGGGACTGAACTGAGCACCTTTGGTGCAGAAGCTGGAGGTTTGGGGATTGTTCCACTGGTGCGGAGCTTGCACACGAGCGGCATACAGGAAGCTGCCATTTTTTCAGGGTTGGGACCTCCCACGGAGGGTCAGAGCCGGGATCCCATTGGTCTGGTGATCTTGGCGCAGGAGTGCGTGCGTGCGTGAGTGCATGTGTGCTTGCGCATGCGGCCTTGGATCCCCACCCTCCGCCCTGCTTCAGCTGTGTTGCCAGGGAAACTCAGGGCGGGTGTTCTCCAGCTGCATCACTCTGTTCATTGAGACTCAGTAGCAGACAACCTGCAACAACCTGTGAAGAATTTTTTTTTTTTTTTTTTTTTTTTTTGGGAGTGAGCACGATTCCAGAGCACACAGCAGCTAATTGTGGAAAGCTCACTGCAACCCTGGGAAAGTGGTCTGCAGATTAAAGAGGACAGAGAGCCCCCCCACCCCTTTCCATTTCTTTTTCGTTCCTTTTTTTTTCTTTTTTCTTTTTTCTTTTCTCTTCTTTCTAGGTGATCTATCTAATACATCGAAGCATTCACAGAACGACAGCCAGAATGAAAAAACAAAGAAACATGTCCCAAGTAAAAGATCAGAAGAAAACTCTAGAAATGGAACTAAATGAAACAGAGGTATCCAAACTTTCAGAGACAGAGTTTAGAACACTGATGATAAGGATGTTTAAGGAACTTAGCGAGGACATAAAGCAAGATAGGGAAACCATAAAAAACAACCTGTTAGAACTAAAGAATACAATAATTGAAATGAAAAACACACTCGAAGGAATCACCAGTAGAGTAGATGAAGCAGAGGAGCGGATCAGTGAATTAGAAGACAAAATAGCAGAAATCACCCAGCTGGAACAACAAAAAGAAAAAAGAATAAAAAAGAATGAAAATAGTTTAAGAGACCTCTGGGACAACATGAAATGCAGCAATCTTCGCGTCATAGGAATACCAGAAGGAGAAGAGAAGAAGCAAGGGATTGAGAATGTATTTAAAGAAATAATGACTGAAAACTTCCCTACCATGGTGAAGGAAATCGACATACAAGCCCAGGACGTACAGAGAGTTCCTAACAGACTGAATCCAAACAGGCCCACACCAAGACACATCATAGTAAAAATGGCAAAGGTTACAGACAGAGACAGAATCCTAAAAGCAGCAAGAGAAAGACAGCAGGTTACATATAAAGGAACTCCTATAAGACTAACTAACAGCTGACTTTTCTTCAGAAACTCTGCAGGCCAGAAGGGAATGGCAAGAGATATTCAAAGTGACACAAAATAAAGGTCTACAACCAAGATTGCTCTACCCAGCACAGCTATCACTTAAAATTGAAGGAGAGATAAAGAGCTTCTCAGAAAAGTATAACCTTAAGAAGTTCATTACCACCAATCCAGCATTGCAGGAAATGTTAAAAGGGCTTTTTTAAACAGAAGAAAGGGGAAAACAAGCTAACCCAGGAAGACCAGAAATACAAATAACAAAATGGCAATAAATATACACCTATCAGTAATTACCTTAAATGTGAATGGGCTAAATGTTCCAATCAAAAGACACAGAGTGGCTGAGTGGATAAGAAAACAGGACCCATGCATATGCTGTCTACAAGAGACTCATCTCAGATCAAAAGACACACATAGACTGAAAGTAAAGGGATGGAATAAGATATTTCATGCAAATGGAAATAAGAAAAAAGCTGGAGTAGCAATACTTATTTCAGACAAAATAGACTTTAAAATGAAGACTACAATAAAAGACAAAGAAAGGCACTACATAATAATAAAGGGATCAATTCAACAAGAGGACATAACCCTAGTAAACATCTATGCACCCAATATAGGAGCTCCTAAATATATAAAACAGATTCTGACAGACATAAAGGCAGACATCAACAGTAACACTATCATAGTAGGGGACTTCAACACCCCGTTATCACCAATGGACAGATCCTCCAGACAGAAAATCAACACAGACATAGTGGCCTTAAATGACACTTTAGACCAGCTGGATTTAATTGATATTTTTAGAGCATTTCACCCCAATGCTACAGAATATACATTCTTCTCAAGTGCCCATGGAACATTCTCCAAGATAGACCACATGTTAGCCACAAAACAAGTCTCAACAAATTTAAGAAGATTGAAATCATATCAAGTGTCTTCTCTGACCACAATGCTATGAAACTAGAAATCAATTATAAGAAGAAATCTAGAAAGCTTACAAATACATGGAAGCTAAATAACATGCTTCTAAATAGTGAGTGGGTCAAAAATGAGATCAAGGAGGAAATCAAAAGATACCTCGAGACAAATGAAAATGAAAATACCACGACCCCAAATCTCTGGGATGCAGCGAAAGCAGTCCTAAGAGGGAAGTTCATAGCGTGCAGGCCTACCTAAAGAAGGAAGAAAAATCTCAAATCAACAGACTCTCACTACACCTAAGGGAACTCGAAAAAAAACAGCACAACAAGCCTAAAAGGAGCATAAGGAAGGAAATAATAAAGACCAGAGCAGAAATAAATGAAATAGAAAACAAAAAAAACAATACAAAAGATCAATGAAACCAAGAGTTGGTTTTTTGAAAAGATAAACAAAATCGACAAACCCTTAGCACGACTAACCAAGAAAAAGAGAGAGAGGACCCAAATTAATAAAATCAGAAATGAAAGAGGAGAAGTGACAACAGATATCACAGAAATACAGAAAATTTTAAGACAATACTATGAGCAACTATATGCTAACAAATTCGACAATCTAGAAGAAATGGATAAATTTCTAGAAGCATACAATCTACCAAGTCTGAACCAAAAAGAAACAGAAACTCTGAACAGACTGATTACTGCCAAAGAAAATGAATCAGTAATCAACAATCTTCCAACCAACAAAAGCCCTGGACCAGATGGCTACACAGGTGAATTTTACAAAACATTCAAAAAAGAATTAGTACCTATTCTCCTCAAACTAGTCCAAAAAATACAGAAGGAGGGAAGGCTCCCAAACTCTTTCTATGAAGCCACTATCACCCTGATTCCTAAGTCAGACAAAGATAGTCAGACAAAGATATTACAAAAAAGGAAAACTACAGGCCAATATCACTAATGAACATAGATGCAAAAATTCTCAACAAAATACTAGCAAACTGAATTCAGCATCTCATTAAAAAGATCATGCACCACGATCAAGTGGGATTCATTCCTGGTATGCAAGTCTGGTTCAATATCCGCAAATCAATTAACGTAATACATCACATTAACAAAATGAAAAATAAAAATCATATGATCATATCAATAGATGCAGAAAAGGCATTTGACAAAACCCAGCAGCGATTTATGATAAAGACTCTTAACAAAGTGCGAATAGTGGGATCATACCTCAGCATAATAAAGGCCATATATGATAAGCCCACAGCAAACATCGTTCTCAATGGGGAAAGGCTGAAAGCTTTCCCCTTAAGATCAGGAACAAGACAAGGCTGCCCGCTTTCACCACTTCTATTTAACATAGTTCTGGAAGTTCTAGCCACAGCAATCAGACAAGAAAATGAAATAAAAGGCATCCAAATTGGAAAAGAGGAAGTAAAATTGTCATTATATGCAGATGACATGATACTATATATAGAGAATCCCAAAGACTCCACCAAAAAACTGCTAGAACTGATACATGAATTTGGTAAGGTAGCAGGATACAAAATTAATATTCAGAAATCAGTGGCATTTCTATACACCAATAATAAACTATCAGAAGAATAAATCAGGAAATCAATCCCTTTTACAATTGCTTCACAAACAATAAAATATCTAGGAATCAATTTAACTTAAGAAATAAAAGACCTGTACTCACAAAATTATGAGACACTGAAGAGAGAAATCAAAGAAGATACAAATAAATGGACATACATACCATGCTCATGGATAGGAAGAATTAATATTGTTAAAATGTCAATACTTCCTAAAGCAATATATAGATTCAATGCAATTCCAATCAAACTACCAAGGACATTTTTCTCTGAAATAGAACATAGAATCCTAAAATTTATATGGAGTCACAAAAGACCCTGAATAGCTACAGCAATGTTGAGAAATAAGAGCAAAGTGGGAGGCATCACACTACCTGACATCAAAACATACTACAAGGCTACAGTAATCAAAACAGTATGGTACTGGCATAAAAACAGACACATAGACCAATGGAACAGAATAGAGAGCCCAGGAATAAACCCTTCTATATACAGTCATTTAATCTATGACAATGGAAGCAAGAATTTACACTGGAGTAAAGATAGTCTCTTTAATAAATGGTGCTGGTAAAATTGGACTGACACGTGCAAAAAAATGAAAATAGACCATCTACTTACACCATATACGAGAACAAACTCAAAATGGATTAAAAACTTAAATGTAAGACCTGAAACTTTAAACTCCTAGAAGAAAATATAGGGAGTAAGTTTGCAGACATTATCCTGAGTAATATTTTTACCGATATATCCCCTCAGGCAAGGGAAATGAAAGAAAAAATGAACATACGGGATTACATCAAACTTAAAAGTTTTTTCACAGCAAAGGAAATCATCAATAAAACAAAAAGGCAGCCTACTGAATGGGAGAAGATATTTGCCAATGATATATTTGATAAAGGGTTAATATCCAAAATTTATAAAACACTCATGCAATTCAACACCAAAAAAAACAAACAACCCAATTAAAAAATGGGCAGAGGATATGAGGAGGCATTTCTCTAAAGAGGACATACAGATGGCCAACAGGCATATGAAAAAATGTTCAACCTCACTAATCATCAGAGAAATGCAAATAAAAACCACAATGAGATACAACCTCACTCCAGTCAGAATGTCTGTGATCAACAAATCAACAAACAACAAGTGTTGGCGAGGGTGTGGAGAAAAGGGAACCCTGGCGCACTGTTGGTGGGACTGCAAATTGGTGCAGCCATTATGGAAATCAGTATGGAGGTATCTCAAAACACTGGAAATGGAACTGCCGTATGACCCAGCAATTCCACTCTTGGGAATCTACCCAGAGGAAACCAAGACGCTAATTCGAAAAAATATATGCACCCCTATGTTTACTGCAATGCTATTTACAATAGCCAAGACTTGGAAACAACCGAAATGCCCATCGGTAGATGACTGGCTTAAGAAACTGTGGTACATTTATACAATGGAGTATTACTCCGCTATAAAGAAGAATGAAATTGTACCATTTGCAACAATATGGATGGACCTAGAGACTATTACATTGAGTGAAATAAGTCAGTCAGAGAAAGACAAATACCACATGATGTCACTTATATGTGGAATTTGAAAAACAGAATGAATGAGCAAAGAAACAGAAATAGTTTCGTAGATATAGAGGAAAAACAGGGTTGCTAGTTGGGAGAGAGGTGGGGATGAGGGAGAAGGGGAAAGGATTAGACAGTATAAATAGGTAACTATAGTATTGTCACAGGGATATAAAAGACAGTTCGGGGAACATAATGTTAAAATTTTGTGGAGTGTCAGATAGTCACATGTTTTGTTAGGGAGACCACTTCATTGATGGAGTAGAGGCTTGATCATGACACTGTATACCTGAAATTGATGTTGTATAATATTGTATGCCAACTGTAATTGACTATATAGACAGTCACGGGATGTGGATTATATAGTGGAAGGGAGTCAAAGGAATTGTAATAGATCGTATGATATGGGGGGAGAGGAGTGGGGCGGCGAATTGGGGGAGGGGGGTTGTCACTTTGAGGGGTAAAAAGTATAACTATTGCACTTTGTTGTACACCTGAAGCTAATTAAAAGTATATATAAATAAAAATAAATTAAAAAAAAAACTCGTGGAGAAACAACCAAGTACTAGAAAGATTGTTTCTCTTGTGTGCTTGTGTTGGCATGGCTGGAGCAGTTAAACTTAGAGCTATATATTTTTGGTGGTTATCTAATTAACTGAAGAAAAACACTTCTCAAAGAATTGATCAGGTATTATTTAACTTACTGACTTCTTTCTTGACTGATTTTCTTTTAAACTCAAGCTGAAAATATCCCTTTTTTGGATATTATAACGCAATAGATATTATAATACTTCCTTCTGGTATTTCATCAGAACCAATGACTGAGTAACATTTGCAACATTTTTGTGTAATAATATAGTTATTATTTTAAATGTTTTAAAAGGAAGATTTGCAATCTGATAGAATTTCCTAATTCAATTTTAGGTTAATTTTATGTGTCAACTTGACTGGGTTAAGAGATGCCCAGAGAACTGGTTAACACATTATTTCTGGCTGTATCTATGAGGCTGTTCCTGGAAGAAATTAGCATTTAGATTAGTAGACTGAGTAAATTAGCATTTGAATCAGTAGAATTCCAAAATAGACCAAAATCACAGAAGTAAGGCTAATTCTTCTCTCTTGTTGACCTGGGACATCCATCTGCTCCTACCCTTGAAGGTCCTTTGGACTCTGGGGACTTATACCTACAGACCTCTGAGTTCTCAGGCCTTTGGACTCACTTAATTACACTATTGGCTTTCATAGTTCTCCAGCTTCCAGATAACAAGGACTAGGAAAGTGACAAGCTAGCAACACAGAACACTTTAGATAACCACTCTATTCCAAGCAGAGAACACAAGTCGAACTGTGGGCCACTCCCTATTTACACCAAAAAAGGCCAAATGAGGAGTCTAGATTTGCACCCTCACCAGGCTGTAAAGCAGTGCTCTAATACCTTTGCTTAGGTAGTATGAGACAAGGCCAAGTAGGGAGCCAGGACTTTTATCCTCACTGGTTGGCAATGAAGTCCCACTTTGGTGGAGTCAGTGAAGACCACAAGGAAAGCCTGGGCTTCCATCTCCAGCATTTGTGCTGGAGATTTCCTTTTGGGGAATTTTAAAAGTATACATTAGGGCTGGCCGAGTGGCGCATTGGTTAAGAGTGGCCCTGGTTCGGATCCCACGTGTGGAGGCCAGTAACACTGCCCTCTGCATCTAACAACAGCTTCACCTGGAGCTGGGCTGCGCGAGCCCTGGCGACCGTGTAGGCTGCAGTCCCTGCTGCAGTGGGTTGCCATAGGCTACAGTGAGTGGCCGGCAGCCAGCGTGAGCTGCCAATAGACGCGGTGAGTGATCATCCAGAGGACAGCGACTGATCTGCCTCATCCAGGAAGAACACAATGATGATACCAACACAGGCCAGTGAAGTGACATCCTCCACAACTAGACTGAAGAACAAAAAGACAGCAACTTGTCTGTTCCCCTTGCCCGATTCCCCAACACTGTTCCCCCTCCCCCAATTCCCCAATAAAATCTTAAAAAAAAACATATACATTAAATTTTCTTAATCACTGTAGAGCTCACATTGGGTGAGCTGTGACACGGTGTTTTTTAAGGAAGTGATCAATTTTATGGAGGTTGTCCAATTTATGTGTAGAGCTGTTCATAGGATACCGTTATTATTCTTAGATGTCTGCAAGGTATGCAATTATGTCCCATGTTTCAGCCTTAATATTGATTATGTGTGTTTTCTATCTTTTTGTTGTTGTCAGTCTTTGTAGATGCTTATCAATTTTATTGATCTTTGCAAAAAACAAACTCTTTGCTTTGTTAGTTGTCTCTGTTGTTTTGTTTTGGATTTCGTTGGTTTCTGCTCTTCATGTATTATTTCCTTCCTTCTGCTTGCTTTGGATTTTGCTCTTATTTATCTAAATTCTTTTTTTTAAATTAAAGTTTATTGGGGTGTCAATTATTAGTAAAGTTACATAGGTTTCAGGTGTACAAGTCTGTAATACATCATCTGTATGTCACATTGTGTGTTCACCACCCAAAGTCAGTTCTCCTTCCATCACCATATATTTGATTCCATTTACCCTCATCTACCATCACCACCTGAACCCCCACCCCTACCCTCTGGTAATCACTAAACTATTGTCTGTGTCTATGGGTTTCTGTTTCTTCATGTGTTTGTCTTGTTCCTTTGTTGTTTTCAGTTTTATATACCATATATCAGTGAAATCATATGACTCTTGACTTTTTCTGTCTGATTTATTTCACTTAGCATAATAACCTTTTTTCTTTTTTCTTTTTTTTTTTTAAATTGGGGAATAAGGGGAGGGGAACAGCATTGGGGAACCAGGAAAGGAGAACAGACAAGTTGCTGTCCTTTTGTTCTTCAGTCTAGTTGTGGAGGATGTCACTTCACTGGCCCATGTTGGTATCATCATTGTGCTCTTCCCGATGAGGCAGATTGGTTGCCGGCCTCTGGATGGCCACTCACCGTGGCTATTGGCAGCTCATGCTGGCTGCCAGCTGCTCACGCTGGCTGCAGGCCACTCACTGCAGCCTATGGCAGCCCACTGTAGCAGGGGCTGCAGCTATTCCACCCTGGGGACTCACAGCAGCCCAGCTCCATGTGGAACTGTTGTTCACCATCTTAGCTGTAGAGGCCAGTATCACTGGCCCTCATATGTGGGATCCGAATGTGGGCCGCTGGCTTCCCAAGCCAGCTCTTAACCTATGTGCCACTCAGCTGGCCCTAGCATAATAATCTTAAGATCCATCCATGTTGTCACAAATGGTACTATTTCATATTTTCTTATGGCTAAATAGTGTTCCATTGTGTATATATACCACACCTAAATTTTTGAGGTTGAAGTTTAGTTTACTATTGTGAATCTTTTTCTCTTTTCTACTGTAAGTATTTAGTGTTATAAATTTCCCTTTTGGAACTTTAGCTGTTTTCCACAAAATTGTATATGTGGTAATTTTATTTTCATTTAGTTCAATGTTTTTTTGTTTTTGCTTTTGTTTTATTTCCCTGGGAATTCCTTTAAAACAATAAATTGTCTAAAAGTGTTTTGTTTAGTTTCCAAGTGTTTGGGTATTTTTCTACCATCTTTCTGTTCTTGATTTCTAGCTTTCATTGTGGTCAAAAAACACATTGTATGATTTCAAATATTTGGAATTTGCTGAGGTTAGTTTTATGGCCCAGGATATTGTTTATCTTGTTGAAGTTAATGGGCACTCGAAAAAATTTATATGTCACAGGGCTTCACAGGTGAATTTTACAAAACGTTAAAAAAAAAGTTAATACCTATTCTCCTCAAAGTATTCCAAAAAATACAGAAGGAAGGAAGGTTCCCAAGCACATTTTATGAGGCCACTATTACTCTGATCCCCAAATCAGACAAAGATATTACAAAAAAAAGAAAACTACAGGCCAATATCCCTAATGAACATAGATGCAAAAATCCTCAACAAAATACTGGCAAACCGAATTCAGCATCACATTTAAAAGATCATACACTATGATCAAGTGGGATTCATTCCTGGTATGCAAGGTTGGTTCAATATCCGCAAGTCAATTAACGTAAAATATCACATTAAAAAAATGAAAAATAAAACTCATATAATCATATCAATAGATGCAGAAAAAGCATTTGACAAAATCCAGCAGCCATTTATGATAAAAACTCTTAGTAAAGTGGGAATAGTGGGATCATAGCTCAACATAATAAAGGCCTTTATCAGATAGCCCACCTCAAACATCATACTCAACGGGGAAAGGCTAAAAGTTTTCCCTTTTAGATCAGGAACAAGATAAGGCTGCCCACTTTCACCACTTTTATTCAACATAGTCTGGAAGTTCTAGCCACAGCAATCAGACAAGAAAATGAAATAAAAGGCATCCAAATTGAAAAGGAGGAAGTAAAATTGCCATTATATGCAGATGACATGATTATATATAGAGCAAATCCCAAAGACTCCACCAAATAACTGCTAGAACTGATAAACGAATTTGGTAAGGTGGTAGGATACAAAACTAATATTCAGAAATCAGTTGCATTTGTATACACCAACAATAAACTATCAGAAGAAGAAATCAGGAAATCAGTCCTTTTTACAATTGCTTCAAAAACAATAAAATATCTGGGAATAAATTTAACTAAAGAAGTAAAAGCCTTGTACTCAGAAAATTATGAGACGCTGAAGATGGAAATCAAAGAAGATACATATAAATGGAAATGCATACCATGTTCATGGATAGAAAGAATTAATAAAGTTAAAATGTCAATATTACCTACGGCAATATATAGATTCAGTACAGTTCCAATCAAACTATCAAGGGCACTTTTCTCAGAAATAGAACATAGAATCCTAAAATTTATATGGAACCACAAAAGACCCCGAATAGCCACAGCAATCTTAAGAAATAAGAAAAAAGTGGGAGGCATCGCATTACCTGACACCAAAGCATACTACAAGGCTACAGTAATCAAACAGTACGGTACTGGCATAAAAACAGACACATAGACCAATAGAACAGAATAGAGAGCCCAGGAATAAACCCATCCATTTATGGTCATTTAATCTATGACGATGGAAGCAAGAATTTACATTGGAGTGAAGGTAGTCTATTTAATAAATGGTGCTAGGAAAACTGGACTGACACATGCAAAAACAAAATGAAAACGGACCATCTACTTACACCATATATGAGAACAAACTCAAAATGGATTAATGACTTAAATGTAAGACCTGAAACCATAAATCTCCTAGAAGAAAACATAGGGAGTAAATTTGCAGACATTACCTTCAGTAATATTTTTACTGAAATATCCACTTGGGCAAGGGAAATAAAAGGAAAAATGAACATATGGGATTACATCAAATTTAAATGTTTTTTCACAGCAAAGGAAATCATCAGTAAAATAAAAAGGCAGCCTACTGAATGGAAGAAGATATTTGCCAATGATATATCTGATAAGGGGTTAATATCCAAAATTTATAAAACAGTCATTCAACTCAACACCAAAACAAAACAAAACAAAACAAAAACCAACCCAAAAAAGTGGGCAGAGGATATGAAGAGACATTTCTCTAAAGAGAACATACAAATGGCCAACAGGCATATGAAAAAAATGTCCCACCTCACTAATCATTAGAGAAATGCAAATAAAAACCACAATGGTATACCACCTCACTCTGGTCAGAAGGGCTATCATCAATTAATCAACAAACAACAACTGCTGGCAAGGCTGTGGAGAAAAGGGAACCCTGGTGCACTGTTGGTGGGACTGTAGATTGGTGCAGCCATTATGGAAATCAGTATGGAGGTATCTCAAAAAACTGGAAATGGAATTACTGTATGACACAGCAATTCCACTCTTGGGTATCTACCCAGAAGAATCCAAGACGCTAATTCAAAAAATATATGCACCTCTGTTTATTGCAATGCTATTTACAATAGCCAAGACTTGGAAACAACGGAAATGTCCATTTGTAGACGACTGGATTAAGAAACTGGTAGATTTATACAATGGAGTACTACTTCGCTATAAAGAAGAATGAAATTATACCATTTGCAATGACATGGATGGACTTAGAGACTATTGTGTTAAGTGAAATAAGTCAGTCGGAGAAAGACACATGCCATATGGTCTCACTTATATGTGGAATCTGAAAAACTAAATGAAGGAGCAAAGTAAAAAGAAACAATCTCATAGATATAGAGGAAAAACTGATAGTTGTTAGTTGGGGCGGAGGTGGGGATGAGGGAGAGGGAAAGAGATTAGACAGCATAAATAGATAACTACAATATTGCCACAGGGATATGAAAGACAGTTCAGGGAATATAATTAATAATGTTGTAAATATTTTGTGGGGTGTCAGATGGTCACATGTCTTGTTAGGGAGACCACTTCATGGATTAGTAGAGGCTTGATCACTGCACTGTACACCTGAAGCTGATGTTGTATAATACTGTATGCCAACTATAATTGAATATATAGATAGTCACAGGATGTGGAGTATACTGTGGAAGGGAGTCAAAGGAATTGTAATAGATATGTATAATATGGTGGGGGGAGTGGGGTGGCGAATTGGGGGAAGGGAGTTGTCACTTTGAGGGGTAAAAAGTATAACTATTGCACTGTGTTGAACACCTGAAACTAATTTTTTAAAGAAAAACATATATTTCACAATAAAAGAATTAAAAAAAGAATAAAAACGAGAGAGAGAGAGAGAGAGAGAGAGAGAGAGAGAGAGAGAGAGAGAGAGAGAGAGAGAGAGAACAGGACTGGTTGAGTGGTCATTTGTTTAGGAGTTGGCTTAGGATGCCAGCTCTGAGCAGCAGGGCACTGGATTTGATCCCACATGAGGGCCAGTGACATTGTACCCTCTACAACTAAGATGGTGAACAACAGCTCAACTTAGAGCTGGGCTTCTGTGAATCGCCTGCGATGGCATAGGCTGCAGTGGGGCTGGCCGGTAGCGGGCATGAGCTTTCATGAGCTGCTGTGAGCCACCATGAGTGGCCGTCCAATGGCCGGCGAGCAACTGCCTCACCCAGGAAGAGCACAATGTTAATACCAACAAGGGCCAGTGAAGCAATGTCCTCCACAACTAAACTGAAGAACAAAAGGACAGCAACTTGTCTGTTCTCCTCCCCCAATTCCCTAATAAAATCTTTAAAAAAAAAAAAAGAAAGAGAGAACAAAGTTGGAGGACTCAAATGTCCCAATTTCAAAACTTACTGAAAAGATACAGTAATCAAGGCAGTGTTGCACAGTGTGGCATAAGGATAAATAGGTTGTGGAGTAGAATGAAAAGCCCAGAAATAGTCCTTTACAATTATGATCAAGTTTTGACAAGGGTGACAAAACAATTCAATGGGGGAAAAGAATAGTCTTTTTGCCAAACATTGCTAAGACAACTGGATTTCCACATGCAAAAAGAATGAAGTACATCTCCTCCCTCACACCTTATACACAAAAAATTACTCAAAATGGATTATAGATCTAAAAGTGAGACCTGAAACTACAAAACACATAGATATGACACCAAAAGCATGAGCAAATGAAAAATAGATAAAATAGATTTCATTAAAATTAAAAGCTTTTCTGCTTCAAACAACTCTATTGAGAAGAAAATAGACAACACACAGAATGGGAGAAAATATTTGCAAATTGTATATCTGATTTTTATTATATCTAGACTTGTACCTAGACTGTATAAAGAACTCCTACAACCCCATAATAAAACAAATCACTCAACTAAAATATATAAAGAATCTGAATAGACATTTCTCCAAAGAAGAATTACAAATGAACAATAAACATGTGACAAGATGCTCACTTTATGAATCATTAGGGAAATGGAAATCAAAACCACAACATCCCATTTCACAGTGATTAGGGTGGTTATAAACAAAACGACAGCCAATTACAAGTGTCTGCAAGGATTTGGATAAATTTGAACTCTGATATTGCTGGTGGGAATGCAAAATAGTGCAGTCACTGTGGAAAACAGCATGATGTTTTCTTAAAAAGTTAAACATAGAGTTATCATATGGCCCAGCAATTCCCCTCCTAGGTAATACACTTAGGAGAATGGAAAAATTCACACAAAAAACTTTTATAGGAATGTTCACAGCAGCGTTTTTTTTCATAATAGTCAAAGTATGGAAATGACTCAAATGTCCATCAACTGATGCATAGCTAAACAAAATGTGGTGTATCCATACATTGGATATTATTTGGCAGTAAAAATGAATGATGTAGTGACATATGTAAGAACATTGATAAACCTTGAAAATATTATGTTAAGTGAAAGATGCCAGTCACAAAAGACTACATATTTTATGGTTTCATTTATGTGAAATGTCCAGAACAGGCAAATCTATAGAGAGAAATAGCAGATTAAGAGTTACCTAGGGGTCCGGCTGAGTGGCGCGGTGGTTAAGCTCTGGCTTGGGAAGTGCCCCGGTTCGGTCCCACATATGAGGGCCAGTGACACTGTCCTCAAAAAACAAAACAAAACAAAACAAAAAGAGTTACCTAGGGGTGGGGGCATTGAGAGCAAAGAACTGTTACTGTGTTCCAGAGTATTTTTTTGGGGGGGCGGGGGTGATGAAAATATTGTAAAATTGGTGGTGATGATGGTTGTATAACTCTGTGAATATACTAAAAATCATACACTTTTAACAGGTAAATTGTATGGCATGTAAATTATATCACAATAAAGCTGTTAAAAATGTTTTGGGAGCTTATATCTTTTATGTATATTTTATATAAAATTTAACCAAAAGGGATTTTTTTAAAGACAAAGGAGAAAACAGTCTAATTTTCAAAACTTAAAACAGTCAAAAATTTAAAATATATGTTGCTAATATAAAATGTGATCAGTACATTCATTGTGACAATACCTTTACCCTGCATAATTTAATTTTCAAATATTTTCACACTCTTTAAAATGCAGGAGAGTGAATCAACATGTGGAAACACTTTACACTCTTCAGATAATTGCTATCATATAATTCTTTCACAATATACAATCTCAAGTAACTTCAGAAAATACTCTGAAAAGTGTTTCTGGTATGATCATTTCTAGTAAATTGTGAAATTTTCATTCCATTGAGCTTATGGCATTTCTGTAATTAAAATACAGCCGATTGCTCTGAGAGATGATTACATTTGCAATAATAAATGTTGAACATTATATTTACATTGTTTTTAACTGAGTACCAAATAAAAATATATTACTATTTTTAGCTAGAAATATGTTAGTCATTAATGTTGTAGATTTAAAAAGAAGAATTTGACTTTTAACCAAAAGGAATTCGTATTTGAAAGATAATATTAGCTGAAATTGAAACGTTGAAATAGAAGTAAGTACACTATAAAGTCAAATGACTGGCAGTTAATTACATGGTCACTTTCAGATTCAGGGCTTGATTTCTGGACCTGGGTAGCTATTTCATGAAGTTGTGAATTGTGAGATTGTCATTGAGCCCAATTCCTTCCAGTTTAGAATGTCTGCTGCTTGAGAGAGGGAATGGTGGAAGAAGACCATTGGTGGATTTAGCTCTTCACTGGGAATCTGGGTATATATTCAATGCTTAAATAAGAATTGTTGAGTACTGTATACCAGTCATTGTGCAAAATACTGGCAATATAAAATAGACATGATTTCCAGGAGCTCTTACACTATTTCAAAGAGAGGTCAGAACAGTAGCAGGACCAAGTTAGGTGGGTCCCTGTAGGCTCCTATAAGGATTTACTTGGAGGGAAATGAGGAGCCCATTGCAGGGTCACATTACCTGTCTTTCATGTGAAAGAATACACATTTGGACAATTAAGTTCATGAACTCATCCTAGAAAAAGTGCTACATACCTTGTTGCTGAGTACTTCACCTTCGAAGCTATGCACCAATGCCAGTACCTAGTCTACCCATCAAAGCAATTTTGGAATGGCCATCAGAGCTGTCATTGTATTACTCTTGATGTCTTGAATGTCATCAAAATGCCTTCCTTTCAATATTTCCTTATCTTGGAGGAAAGAAAGAAGTCATTGGGGGCCAGATCAGGTGAATAAGGAGGGTGTTCCAATACAGTTATTTGTTTACTGGATGAAACTCCCTCACAGACAGTGCCTTGTGAACTGGCGCATTGCTGTGATGCAAGAGCCATGAATTGTTGGTGAAAAGTTCAGGTTATCTAACTTTTTCACGCAGCCTTTGGAATACTTTCAACTAGTGAAGTTGGTTAACTGTTTGTCCAGTTGGTACAAATTCATAATGAATAATTCCTCTGATATCAAAAAAGGTTAGCAACAGCATTGCAACAAGTTCGAGAACTTAATTGTCAGACCTCTGTAGTTCTGGCTGCTCTACTGAGAACATATCATAGAGGAGAAGAGGGAAAATATGGGGCTATTTCAATGATCTAAGTGGGAAATGGTGCAGCTTTGACCATGGTCATAGTATAAAGATGGTGATGAGTGGACAGTTTGCAGAGATATGAATTTATATATCCAGGATCATGATCTATCTAGAGTCAGATTTATATGGATCCTGAATACAAAGAAATATGGGAAGAACAGGGAAGGCCACTGCCAGGCAGCAGAGGGGGTCAGGAGGTCATTCCAACAGCTCGATTCCGGAATACAGTGGTGGGAAGTGAGATAAGAGACAGCAAGCACAGGTGGCATTGATAACATGTGCTGGAAGCACTAATAACTTTGGAATATGCAGGGGCTCCAAGAGGGGAAGACAGGGGCTGGCCAAGTGACGCAGTGGTTGGGAGCTGGCTTGGGGCGCCAGCGACCCCGGTTCGGATCCCACATGTGAGGGTCAGTGGCACTGCCCTCTGGAAAAAAAAAGAGAGGAAGACAGAGGAATAGGGAAGGTGGTGGCCAAGAAATGGAAGGGACGCTTGATATTGAGTTTCAGTGGGGACATTTAGTTACCAATACACAAGTCTCCTGGGAAAACAAAATAGTGCATGTGGATCTTAAGAAATGAGAGGAGTTGATGACACATCTCAGGAATAGTATCTAAGTTCCTCCCTCCCACCACACACACACACACACACACACACACACACACACACACACACACACACACACCATTCTTTCCAGGAATCACAGGAAACTGGTTTGATAGATGTTACCTTTCTAAGGAACCTGCCATGGCACTGAGGCATAGAATAACAGGTTTATTATTTTCCTGCTTCATGACTATTCCTCAGGCTATTGCATTTTAAACCAAGAACCTCTAAACCTTAACTTTTGAAACCACATCTCTAGGTACTTAACAGTCTAGGAAATCAAATTATATTGTCCAGTCATTTATGTAGTCAGCATTTTTGATAATATAGTATATGTCTGGCATTGTGCTGCATGTAGAGAATGAAAAGAATAATCACAAAACTTGGTCCTTGCCCTCAAGAAGATTAAACAATGAAGAAATATTAAATGGCATGTATTCAATATGGAAAATAAGTCTCCCAATCTATGTCTGGGCAAATTTGTCCATGGCTTGGTATTTGATGTATAAAAGATTATATAGTTTGCAGTAGGATAAGAAGGTGGCAAAAAAAAAAAAAAAGAAAAAGAAAAAAATCATTTAAAACAAATAGATTTTGAAATAAAGTGATCATGGAAGAAAATATTACTGCCTAAATGAAGGAATTTTCCCCAGAACTTAAAGAAATGTTTCATAAATAAAGGAAGGATTTTGAAAATGAAAATAAAATATTAAAAGAAAATAAAACAGGATGTTATTATTATTATTATTATTAATTATTATTATTATTTTAAAGATTACCTAACCTTAGATATCTCAACCATAGATTTTAGGCATCATGATTAGTATCTTGAACAAAAAACATGGAGGCCTGAACAACCATGTCCAGATTATTCCAGGAAGATTTTTTTCTGAATGCACATTGTTCATACTCTGTCTCTAGAGAGTGTGGTAGGCAGAAGAATAGCTCTCCAAAGACATCCACGGCCTAATCACTGTAGTCTGTGAATGTTCTGTGACAGGACAAGAACTAATTAAATTGCAGATGAAATTAAGATTACTAATTAGCTCACCTGAAAATAGGGAAAGTAGCCTGGATTATCCAGGTAGGTCCAGAGTAATTACAAGGGTCCTTAAAAGATAAAAGAGGGAGGCAGAAGAATGTGTTCAAGTAATGCCATGTGAAAAAGATGCAACTGTCTGTTGCTGGCCAGGAATGCAGCCTGCTTCAAGAGGCTGGACAAGACAAGTAAACTGCTTCACTCGTAGACCCTCCCCACCTCAATTTTAGTTCAGTGTGACCCATTTAGGATTTTTTCAGAACTGTTAGAGATAAATTTGCATTATTTTAAGGCACTAAATTTGTGGTAATTTGTTATAGCAGCAATAGGAAATTGATGCACATAGCATGTGAAATTGCTTAATTACATACTCCTATTCCCCTCTCCCACCCTCTTTACCCCACCTTGAATGCATAGATACTTATGACCAAAATCTTTCCCCAGTTCTGCATCTCTAGCAACTAGTATGATGGCTGGTGCATAGTAGGTACTTGGTAAATATTGTTGAATTAATAAATAAATGAGAGACCATTCTAGATTTACATTTAGCTTTTCATTCCAAGTTTCTTTGTTTCTACTACATAACTTTTTATGACCTTATAGTTTAGCATTAACAGTGCTGCCATTGACAGACAAAATAGAGCAGCTAATTTGGGAGCATCATGTTGCTAATCAGATATTGAAGTAGGCTGCTATGAATACCCATTAGGAGTACACTCCCCTGCTGCCTTGCTTTTCTTATTCTTACATTTGAGGACAAATTTCACGTCTTTTAAATCACTCCAGTTGCCATTTAAAAGGCTCTAAGAACGAATGGGTCCTGGAACATAAGCCCTAAATATATAGTTTGAAACAAAGCCTGTGAAAACCCGCAGAAAGCCTGAGGAGCTCTGACTTTGAGCTATAAATCTTAATGTTTTCTTTTTCCTTTCTCCACCTAACTGCTCAGCTCCAACTTAATGGTTTTCAGTTACTACTTATAATCTTATATCTGCAGGGGTGCCACTCTCCTAGACTTACATTTAAACACCTTGGCTCACAGGTAGTGGGCTTGGGAAAATTGGTCTTGCATTCATTTTAGCTGTTTTTCATCCAAAATTGTTCAGATACTGAAAAAATGCACTGTTTATTAATCACTGTCATGGAACCATTCATAATAAAGAACTGACTCTGGATGGTGAGCACATAATGTGATATATAGATGATGTATTACAGTACTGTACACTTGAAGCCGATGTAACTTTACTAACAACCATTGTCACCCCAATAAATTTAAATAAAAAGTTATTCTGAGTATTTTGAACATTTAACAGCTTTCTCAAAGCATGTTACACACTTAAGAATATTTTTATTAGAGAATAGATAAAAACCTCAGAAAAAGAAGGTAAAATTTCATAATCCTATTATATTATCTTAAATAAATAAATAACCACTAAAAAGTTTAGTGCTTATCCTTTCACACTTTTTTCTATTTCAAAATTTTAGGCAGTTATCTTCAAAGTGTGCCTTGAGGTTGGCATACACTTTGAAATTATTGCATTTAGTTACCTATTAAAAATGCTTTAAGGATGAAAGTAAAAATTGAAAGACTAAATACTAGGTTAATTTTGAGGAAGACTAAAGCGGCCCTTGGAATTTGCGGGCACTGTAGTCATGCTGAGGTGTTGTAAGGAGCTGGCCTGGCACCCCTAGCTGGCCCCAGTATTCTTCTATACATAAACAATTTTCAGAACACCAACATGAGAGAAGGCCACTCTACAACCATGATGGGTCAAGACAAAAATAAACCACTGTGTAACTATGTCTGAATACATAAGAAAAAAATTTCCCAAACCACAGTTTCTCCCACTCTGGTTAATATGAGTGACCACTCCTTCTTTACTAAATACAGCTTTAGATTCATTCTGGTCCATCCTTATTCTAGGTAATATTTATTGAGGTACACAGTTATGGAAAATTATCCCTGCTTCCTGACAATGCGTGATCCTGAGTAAAACTCTGCTTCCTTAACTCCTCCATAAAGCCACCAAACCAAAGCCCAGATCCTATACTAAGTGAGTCCTGAATACCTTCTTACTGTAATGTCCCATGTTTTGCCATGGTCTGCATTCTCTGTCATTGCAATTAGCAGTCAACCCCATTCATTTTACTTCATGTGTTTTTCTGGTGGTCTTTGGCCAGAGAACATTGACATTTTATTGAAGAACTTCAAATAGATCATAAAACCTGTTTGTTCAAATTTTATATGCTATTTATACATTTAGTGAAAATTTTTTGAGCATTTACTGTGTCAAGCTTAATTCTAGGTGATGAGTACTCTGCAGCGGATATGACAAAAGTCTAGTTCTTATGGTTTTTACATTATGCTGGGTCTGACAGTCATAGTTTAAAGAAATTATTCCCTCAAAGAATAGAGGAAAATCCATTTAATGTAACAAGTTGTTTTTTCAGGATACTTGTGTGTAATTTTCTCTCTATAGTTCTGTTCCTAGGCTTTCTTAGCAAGGAAATGTATACACTGGAAAGAAATTAGCCTACAGCATACATACATTTGTAGGAAGTTATAAGTCAGATACAAGCCAGATGCACATTAAAGAAAGTATCTATTATATATGTATTCTGTATGTGGCAGTGTGCTTGTTTTTAATATATATATATATATATATATATATATATATATATATATATATAGCACTGTATCATTGCTTTCGCTATTCTGAATGATTTTTTTGTAAATTCTTTAAAATTTTCATCATCTAAGCATCAAAATGTTTGTGATTTTGTCATCTTAAATATCTAACCCTGCAGATTTTTAGATATGATTGAGTTTTTTAAAGTTTACTATTCTCATGTGTTATAATTTTCTTTGTAGTTCCCTTCAAATTGTAGAAGAAGCTTCTTAGGAGTATGAACTAGAACTATTGCTTTAGAAAAAGAATAGGATTTAATTGGATGTCTTCTCTGAATGTGCCATGCTAGACAGGCAGTCTCCTTTTGACATAGCTACTTTCCAGTAGCATGGTGACATTGATACATTTGCACCATGCATTGACAAGATATATGTGTGTGTGTGTGTGTGCATATATATATATATATTTGATATATGTATATATATATATAATTGAGATATATATATAATTTATATATAATTTATATATATATAATTCTGTGTAGGGATAAATATTTTGTTATAAAATATGGAACAATAATGATATCTACAGTTTCAGAAGAGTTCTTTTTAACAAAACTAGGTTAGTGGGGAAAAATTTAATTAATAACCCAAAGACCCTCTTCCCATGCCCCCTTATATACTGGCAAATAGATTACTTTCTGGATCAATTTGTAACTTCATTCCCAAGTCATGTCTCCAGCTGATATTTGGGTCAGAGGAATCTCACTGGAATATAATGGTCCTGAATTTAGAGTGAGACCAACAGAATGGATGTACTGTTTAACACTGTTGACAATACAATCCATTAATTGTGTCAGTCCATCAACATTTTATCTTGTGATTTAAAGAAGCATGCTTTAGTTAGGAAGGCGGAGTCTGTCAAGCAGAAAATAAGATGCAGGTGTGCAGCACTCACTCTTTTTTACAAAATAGCTCTAGTCTGACTCAGAGCAAACAGAATTTTCAAACCATTTTAATTTAAAAATTCTATTTAGAATTTGGGGCATTTCTAGGTAATCTGGTATTTGTTCTTCATTTATCAATGATAAAAACAGTGAACAAATTAATTGCTAACATGAAAGATCTCTAATCTCTCATAATTATACTGATTTTAAAAGTCCATGTGGGTGGGTTGTTATTAAGTATTGGCACAATTTGTTCCTGAGTAGGTGGCAGTGCTGTGCCTGATGTGTCAGGAAACAAGACCAGAGCCAAACTAATGCAAGAAACATTTCCTTTATCAAAATGTATTTTAAAGTTTAGGAGAATAAGCTGCATTGTCAGGTTTGCTTTTAGGATAACAATCTAACTCCTTAACCCACAGAGGAATAAAGCCTTTTATGAACTTATATTTGTCTATCTCCAATCTCAGCTCTGACTGCCTCTTAATTTTGACACCATGCTATGGCCATATTAGCTGCTCACTATTCCCTGGCTCTACTCTTCCAGGCTTCATATTTAGTACTTTTCTTCTTAGCCAGGACAGCTTTCTCCCTGTTCTCCCAATCTCTAAAAAGACTATTCTACTTATGTTTCCAGACTCAGTTCCAGTATCACCTCTCCTAGGAAGCCTTTGTAAATCTCTTAAGTGTCTTTCTCTGTGTTCTCACAGCATACTGTTGATTAGCATTTTAATAAGTATCAAAATTTTTTAGTACAGTGGTCCCATACATCTATACTTATGATATAGTTTAATTTTTAAAATAGGCACAATAAAAGCCTAAGAATAATAAGTAACAAAAATAGAACAACTATAACAAAAATCTGTAATAAAAGTTATGGGAATATGGTCTCTCTCTCTCTGTCTGTCTCTTCCTCTCTCTCTTTTGTAACTGAGACAGCTACTAAGTGACTAATGGCATGGAACACACAGTATGGATATGCTGAACAAAGCGATGATTCACAGCCAAGGCAGGACAGAGCAAGATGGCAGATTTCATCAAGCTAGGTTGCACAATTTAAAATTTGTTAATTATTTTTGCAATTTTCCATTAGTATTTTGGACCACCATTGACTGAGAGTAACTGAAATCACAGAAAGTGAAGCTATGGATAAGAAAGACTGCTGTATTGGTTTCCTTACCTATCCCCTCCCCCCCAAACTGGGCTATAAGAACATTAAGTGCAAGATCATTATATCATTTATATTTATATTCTTGCCCACTCATTAATTTGAATGAATGATTTAATTAATGAATCTAAATGAATGGATACATCTATATTAATAAATGATTTCACTCATTAATCTAAATAATCTAGCTAGAACCTGTTTTTATTGTATTTTATTAATTTATTGGGGTGGCATTTGTTAGTGAAATTATATAGGTTTCAGGCATATATTTCTATAATACATTATCTATACATTGCATTGTGTGGTCAGCACCCAGAGTCAGTTCTCCTTTCATCACCATATATTTGATCCTGTTTACCCTCTTCTACTACTTCCTCCCCCCTTACCCTCTGGTAATCACTAAACTGTTGTCACAGCCAGTATGGAAAACAATATGCAGGTTCCTCAAAAAATTAAGAATAGAATTACCACATGACTCAGCAATCCCTCTTCTGGGTATGTACTCCACAAATCTGAAAACATTTATGCATAAAAGTATATGTACGCCTATATTCATTGCAACATTATTCACGGTAGTCAAGACATGGAAACAACTGAAGTGTCCTTCAATAGATGATGGAATAAAGAAGATGTTATATATATATACACACACACACACACACACACACACACACACACACACACAATGGAATATTACCCAGCCATAAGAAAATATGAAATACTGCCATTTGTGACAATATGGATGGATCCTGAGATTACTATGCTAAGCAAAATAAGTAAGACAGAAAAAGTTGAGAACCATATGACTTCACTCATATGTGGGATAAAAAACTGAAAGCAACAAGCAAACAAGACAAACAAAAACTCATAGAATCTATTTATAAATAAAATAAATAATGTCTTACTAATTTTAATAGATTAAACATGTATATTGATATACTTGTTTTCTTTTTTTTCAGGTGAAAGTCAGGTTGGTGCAGATATTTGTATATCCGTGTTCATGGCAGCATTATTCACAATAGCCAAGAGGTAGAAATAGCCTAAATCTCCATTGACAGATGAATGGATAAACAAAATGTGGTATATACATACAATGGAATATGATTCAGCCTTTAAAATAAATGAAATGTTCATACACCATAAATAAATTCTGAAACATTATGTAAGTGAAATAAGCCAGATACAAAAGTACAAACACTACATGATTTCATTTATATCTGGATTGGTTAAATTCACATAGATAGAAGATAGAATAATTGTTACCAGAGGCTGTGGAGAGGGAGGACTAAGGAGTTATGGTACAGAGTTTCAGTTTGGAATAATGAATAAGTTCTGAAGATAGATAGTGATGATTGTGCAACCATATGAATGTACTTAAGGCCACAGAATTGTGTGCTTAAAAATTGTTGAAATAGTAATTTTTGATTATGTACATTTTATTACAATAAATAAGAATGTATTATAACATGTTACACACACACACTTAGAGTCTCTAGATGAAATAGATGCATGTGTGTTGGAACGTTTTTGGCTTGGTAAAGTTAGAATGGAGGTTAGAGAACATCACCCTCTTGGAGGTTGTCCATTCATTCTAGGAAAACTTACCTCTTTTGGCCACAGAAAGTTTAGGAGACTAGATAAAAGGCCTGGGGCACTGTTTAATTTACATGGAGCTCAAGGATCTCATGAGAAAAATACCTGTTCCTAGCCTATAATTGGGATACAGACATTTTTATAGGAAGAAGGCACAGAAAAGACAATGGGGCTCCTGGCAAAAAAGCATGAGTCAAGAAGTCTGACAGGATAATTCAGAATGAAAGAAGGCATCAATACTGGCAGGAGCAATGCCTACAGATATAATAAAATACTGTATTCAGCCATCTCTTTCCCTTTTCCAAAGAATTTTTGTTGCCTGAGAAGTAGAGGACTGTGGTAGAAATGAAAACATAAAGCATTATAAGTGGGTCAACAGCTCTCTAAGAATCAACCTCAATGAACTTGTCATGAAAAGTGAGAGGAGTTCTCCAATTGAAAGGAGAAGGAAATCAGTATCAGAAGTCAATGGCCTGATGGTATAAGGAAGGTGCATGTTGGTGTCAGTGGCCAGAGGCATTAGGGATGGAAAGCAGCCCAAGCAGCAATATATAGGTCCCAAGGGCAGCAGAGCAATGGTGATCAAGAATGTCAAGAGCAACAGATTCCATGATGCAGGAATTGGAGAGCTGTTAGCTATAGCTTGGATTATGCATAAGAACCAAGAAAATTTGGTCATTTCTGAATTAAGTGTGGGAGCTCAGAGCATTGAAGTATGGGGTATTGCTGTAAATGTGAGCTATTTGAAACCAACAGTGTGTAAAATCAGAATTCTTGAGATTTTTATATGGTATGAATATATTTGAATTATAGAGATTTAGTTTCCATAAACTGTGATTTCATATAAATACTAATGGCATTTTCTTTTATTCTTTGATTAATGCTTAAAAATTAATTATGTCTATCTCAGTCACATCCAACCTCAAGGCCCAAGAACCTCACAAGAAGTCCTAAGGTTTAAAACTATGCAACAATTACAGAAACTATATCTCTTATTTTCAACCATAGAAATTGAAACATTTTTTGAATTACAGTCATCATCAATTTTAGAACTAATTTTACTTTGAGTTAAATGGATGTCAGTAGAAACCCAGCAAAGAGTAGGAATTAGGAAAAAGGTTTTTCTTGAACAAAATGGGCTTTAGGTGTAGCACCCCCCCCGCGCCAGAATGTATTCCATTCTACATCACAATTGAAAATATTTCAAGTGGAAAACAAGAAATTCCTGCTACAAATAAATTTCTAATCATCATCTTCATATATATTCCACTGGAACATTGCACAAAGTAGAAAATAACTAACGCTTTCTATCCACAAGAAGAAACTATAAATTGTATTGCTCAGACTAAAGGTGTTTCACCCAGAGGGCAATGTCTGTGTTATTCTAAGGCAGAAAGAGAGAAGAAAAGAGAAAAAAACATATAGTAGCAGCAGGAAAAGAAAGAATATAGAGTTTAAAACATGGGTAGAATAGATAGCTCTCACAGTGGCTATTCATTAATTCCTTATTCTCTTATGATTGTATTTTATGATTGATCAGCCTGGTGTTAGACACCTGATTCAAAGTGGATCAAACAGGCACTTCCTTCCCAGAGTGAAGCATGGACCACAGACTGCAGACTTCCAGTGACCAGTGAATGATCATACTCTAGAGACAAAAATGTCTGCTTTTTCTGTGCTTAGGTCCTAAGGGCAGCCCTGATCCTCTCCCTTTCCAAGGCTTTGTTTTTCAGCATTTTCTGTTTCTTTGAGATATTTCAGTTCCCTTCTAATAAATTTCCTTTCTCTTCTTCCTGCTCCTCCTCTTCCATAACTTGCTTGAATTGATTTCTGTAGTTCACATCCAAGAGAACCTTAATAAATATAGTAGGTATGGGATAAAACCCTTGAATTGTGGAGCAAATCAGTAAATCTTCTCAATAAGCACTAACAGAGACAACATTCCTTCAGAAGGTATTAGCAAAAGAATCAAGAAGAGGCTGATATGCTAGAACAAAAGACTGCATCAAGAACCAGGAGCCATGCTAAAGCTCAGACTGGCAGGGCCTAAAAGCTGTAGAAATCTCCCCCTTTATCAATATCTTTGTGCCTAAATCAAATGTTTAGTCTTTATTACACACAAGTTCAAAGCAGCGTTCAGGTGTTGCTGAACTAGTAATCCCTAAAGCTTAATGGGCCCAAATAGTAATGGACACATGTCTTGTTGGGGAAACCACTTCATGGACGGTGTAAGGGTTGACCACTGCACTGTACACCTGAAGCTGAAGTTGAATAATAATGAGTGTCAACTATAATTTAATATATATATGGTCACTGGATGTGGAGTATAGTGTGGGGAGTGGAGTCAATGGAATTGTAATAGATATGTATGATACCAGGGGAGAGGAGCAGTGAATTGGGGGAGGGGGATTGTCACTTTGTGAGGGATGAAAAGTTTAACTATTACATTGTTTTATACACCTAAAACTAATAATAATAATAATAGTAATAATAATAATAGATATTCCTTTTAGTTCATTTTTAAAAAGAGGGGACATGAGGGTGCTTTGCTGGTGAGCAACCTCTCTGACTGAATTGCCTGTTATTCAAACTGGTTACAGAATTGGAACCTGGAAGAAACCATTCCTGCTCAAATGTTACCCATTAAAAAATCAGTTATGAAAGTGAGCAATAAGATCTTAGGTATTAAGGAATAGTCAAGAGCAATTACTGTTGATTTGAATTTGTGTCACCAACGTTAGTAGCTATTATAATCACACAATTACTATGTATTATATTGTAAGTCATAGGAGCTACAAGACACAATAGATTGTACCCTGGAATGAGGAGATTGCATCTGGAAATAACCCACTATAAATGAAACCAGAGATGAAGGATAGGTAACTCCATTTGTTGAACATTCAAATATATTATTCATATAATCTCATGAGAAGTTTTTTCCTATTCCCATTTTACAAATGAAGAAACTCTCAGAGAAGTTAATTGACTTACGTGGATATCCAAGTCTAGTTAGTGATAGGGTTTGAATTCAACCAGATCTGTTCAAATCTAAATCTTGTGCTATTCACATGGATTGCAAGAGTTTAGTCATCATCAGCAGAGTACCCAAAGCTAAATGTTGATTTGTAGATATTTAGATGATGAGACTAAAATACATACCATGTATTTTGGAAATATGTCAGAAAAATGGGACTGGAATGTAAATGAGATTCTTTAAAGCTATAATATAAATATATCATCAGTTTTCTGAGATAACATGGTAAAGAACTTTAAAAAAGAGACAGGAAGAAAAGCACTATTTAGGATGGAACCAGTATGTCTGTTTCTAGTGTTTGGAAGTGTATATAGAAATTATTTAATAATTCATATTACCTCAAATGTATGAAGTATAAAAGGAAAATAATAATTTCCAAATGACTGAAACTAAGGGGATAGTAAGCCTATATATAGACGAATGTCAAGGATCAATGGTATTTTGATTTGCCATGGGTAAAATGAAGGGAAAAGAAATAGATAATGTTCATATTTGTACCCTCTCTGCAGTCTTGAACAGACTTTCAAATGGCTGGCAGTAAACAATAAGAGTTTAAGTGAATTCATGTGGACAGCTAAATATTATTTAGCATTGTATTTTCAACAACATGAAGTCTTCATAAAGCAGCAATAATTTCTACCTTGGGACAAACTCAGGCTTTATACTGAGATACTGCATCTTCTATAATAGGAGATCTTTTTAAAAAACTCCATACACAGTCATCATGGATTCTCAGCTTGGCAAATTGTTCTGAGGCCAGGGTCATACAGTAACAATGTTCTTGACTGAAAAGTGCTTTATTTGATTTTTTCAGGTTTTCCTAATGACTGATTTATATTGACAGCACTTTTGATTGATTATACAAAAAGCAACCCAGGTGAGATCTAAGATGCAGAGTAGATAAACACTGTGCCTCTTTCCTCCCATGAACAATTAAAATTACAACTAAATTATATATAGAACGATAAACCTATAGAACCAGCTGAAGTTGGCTGGACAGAAGTTTTATAACTAAGGATATAAAGAAGCCACACTGACACTGGTAAGAGGGTCGAGATGAGGAACTGGTTAACCCCAAACCTCTGTGTGGCAATTGAGAACCAGGAGGGATATCTCAGCTGCAGAGGTGATTTTTGGTTATGGATTCAATTTTGTTAGTTATCAGACTGTTTATATTTTTTGTTTCTTCTTGATTCAGTGTTGGAATATTGTATGTTTGTAGGAATTTATCCATTGCTTCCAGGTTGTGCAATTTGTTGGCATATAATCATTTGCAGTATTTTCTTATAAACCTTTGTATTTCTGTATTGCTTTATCTTTATGAAATGCCCCTTTGCCTATGGGTATGGTCTTTGCATTAAAGTTTATTTTGTATGATGTAAATATTGTTACCCCAGCTTTTGTTTGTTTGTTTCCATTTGCATGAAATATATTTCTCATCTCTTTACCTTTGCTTTCAATCTGTTTTTGTCTTTGATCTCAAGTGACCCTCTTGTAAGTAGCATATGTACAGGTCTTCTTGTTGTTTTTGTTTGTTTGTTTGTTTGTTTGTTTTATCCATTCAGTCACCCTATGTCTTTTGTCTGGAGCATTTAGTCCATTTACATTAAAATAATTACTAATAGATATATAGTTATTGCCATTTTATTGTTTTCGTAGTTCTTCTCTGTTCCTTTCTTATTCTCTTGCTTTTTTCTACAGTATCTTGATGACTTTATAGTGCTATTTGGATTTCTTTCTCCTTATTTCTTGTTTATCTCATATATTTTTGGTTTGTGTTTACCATGTGTTTCATATATAACAAACTATGTTTTTAGCAGTTCATTTTAAGTTGATGGTCACTTAATTTCAAACATATTCTAAAATCACTACAATTTTACTCACCCCCTCCAGTTTGTTTTTGTAATTTTTTTATGCCTTTGTGTGTATCCCTTAATTTATTATTGTAATTACACATGATCTTCCTATTTTTGTCTTTAAACTTTTGTGCTAGTTAATAGTTGGCTGAGTGCTTTTACTAAGTTGTTTACATTTGTCAGTGAGATATATATTTTTTAATTTATAGTTTTAATCTTTTAATTTCTACTTTAAAAAAGTTTCTTTAACATTTCTTGTAATAATGTTTTAGTGGCCATGGACACCTTTAACTTTTTCTTGTCTTGCAAACTCTTTAGGTCTTCTTCAATTTTAAATGGTAGCCTTGCTGAGTAGATTAATCTTGTTTGTAGGATTTTTGTCCTTAATCACCTTGAATATTTTGTGCCAGTCCCTTCTGACATGCAAAGTTTCTGTTAAAAAGTCAGCTGATAGTCTTATGGGAGCTCTTTTGTGTGTAACTGACTGCTTTTCTCTTGCTACTTTTAATATTTTTCTCTTTGTCTTTAACTTTTGGCATTTTATTATATTTTATTTTATATTTTATTTTTTCCCTGTACTTAGTCAAAATTTATTTCAAAGCCTGAAATCATTTCAATTAAAAATGGTACTACTGATTTCTTATAATACATCAATAAAACTAAAACTTTTAAAAAAAACATAAGACACTATTAACTAACTCCTAACTTGTACAATATCCAGTTTTCAAAAGTGATGGCTATAACAAAATGTAAGGTAATAAAATATCAGAGCTTTCAAACTTACAGAGGACATAATTAGCAGCAATCTATTTAAGCACACATCTGTTTTTATACTTTCCATGTTTAACCTTTGCTTCATTAATCCACTAAGCTTTTACCAAGTATAGGATTCCTAACATTAAATTAGACTTTTTCAGTATTTTTATAAACAAGAAATGAAAGACACATACTACATTGTTTGCTATAAATTCATACACCAAAAAGTAAAACACAATCCAACTGAATTTATCCATGCTTTCCCTTCTCCAACATTAGCTTTAGATGCTATTCTAAACACAGTAAAATCTTGGATTGTGAGTAACTTTGTTTGTGAGTGTCCCGCAAGATGAGCAAATATTTCTGATACATTTTAACGTGGTAAATGAGCAATGTCTTGCAATACGAGTAGTTTGTTTCTGGAACGAATTATACTAGCAAACCAAGGCATTACTGTACTTTGTAAATAGTATTGTTAAAATCAGTTCTCGAGCAGCTTTAAAAAATCGGAGGGAGGGGCAAGATGGCGGCTTTGAGGAGGGCTCCATGAAATCTCCCCTGGAAATATCCACAATTTGAACTTCTAATGCGCTTCAGAGACATCTACTCATCACACGGAGCAACTAAGAGTTCCACACAAGGATTGCTGGAACGTGGGCAGGCCGGGCGAGTAGGGGAAGAAGGCGGCGAGATGCGTGAGGTGCAGCCCGCACCCGTGGCTGCTGAGTCACGGTGAGTGTTGCCCCGGCTCGCTCCCTGCGGCCCGCGGCCCACCTAGAGCTCAGCAAGAGCGCGTTGGTTTGCAGTCTGAGGCAGAAGCCTCAGGCCGGGCAAATGCGGGAGGAGAGAGAGGAGACGACTGTGCAGAGGTACGAGCTGCACCCGCGGCTCGCCGGGTCCCCAGGAAGCAGGCTGCAGAGCCCCGCAGCGACAGGGCAAGATCAGTCCCTGCACCCGCCCAGTTCAGGGATCAGTCTCTGTGCCCACCGGGTCCCGTGGAGCACAGAAGCCTGAAACCTGGGAGCAGGGGAAAAAAGAGGACTCACGCGTGGAGAAGCAGCGCGCGCTGGGCGGAGATGCAGGTCCCCGAGAGACGGAGTGGGGATCGGAGCCGCGTGGAAAGGTGCGCGCAGTCCCCTGAACCCCGGCGGCAGTCCCTCCAGGAGCGCAGCAGGAGAACGGCGCGGGCGCGCGCCAGCTCCGAGGCAGAAGCCTTAAACCCGGGAGCAGGGGGAAACAGAGGACTCGCCCGCGGAGACGCAGCGCGCCAGCCAGAGTCACAGGTCCCGGAGAGACGGAGTGGGGATCGGAGCCACGCAGCACGGTGCGCGCAGTCCCCTAAATCCCGGCAGACCATTTCGGAGAGCAGCAGGAGATCCGCGCGGGCGCGCCGGCTCCGAGGCAGAAGCCTGAAACACGGGAGCAGGGGAAAAAGAAGACTCGCTCGGACAAGCAGCGCGCTGGGTGGAGACGCAGGTCCCCGAGAGACGGAACGGGGATCTGAGCCTCGGGGCAGGGGGTTTGCAGTCCCTTAAACCCCGACAGTCTCTTCGGGAGAGCAGCAGGAGCACCGCGGGCGCGCGCTGGCTCCAAGGCAGAAGCCTGAAACCTGGGAGCAGGGAAAAAGAAGACTCGCTCGGACACGCAGCGCGCCGGGCAGAGATGCAGGTCCCTGAGAGACGCGGAGTGGGGATCTTGGCCACACGGTAGGGTGCGCGCAATTCCCTAAATCCCGGCAGACCCTTTGGGAGAGCAGCAGGAACTCCGCTGGAGCATAAGAGGCAAAGGTCTTAGCTTAAAACAGTGTTGGAACTGTGGCTTTGTTTATTTTTATGTTTTTTATTTTTTTTTCCCCTTTTTCTACTCTTGAACAGAAAGCAAAAAAAAAACCCAATAACACACCCACTCCCACAAACTTTGTCCCCCGCCAAGACAGTCATAAACTGACTCCTGAAAGGAGCAATAGGGGCAGACTACGAAGATATCCTTACCTGCAGGGGGTTGAGAATTTCCACCCAGTAAAGGCTGCAGAGTGAGACTACCTACCCCGCCCCCACCTTTAGGCAAGGCTTGGGAGGCAGGGCAGGTTCATCTGCTGAGGCACTAATTAACAGATTCTTAGCAGCAGGCTTTTGGTAGTGAGGAATTCTTTAATTCTCCACGGCTGTCAACCCAAAGGGTGCCCAGAGACACTCATTGAGCCTTTGGGGGTGCAGCCTGCCTTGGGACAGGCAAAAGCATAAAGGCAGTGACTTTGTAAAAACCACCAATCACATGTCACAACCACACTCAAGTACAGCAAACCTGCAGGGCCAGGATCACGCTAGGCATCAGGTGGCCTACTGTTCCCACAAGACGCACAGGAATTTTTGTACAGCAGACAAACTGAAGAGAGCTTGGTGGACTTTAGCCTAGACCAGCACGGGTATTTTTGTTTTGTTTGGTTTTATTCTGTTTTGTTTTCCCTTTATTGGCTGCTTATCTTGGTTGTTTTTGGTTTTTATTTCTATTTCATTCTAATCATATTGTAGTTTTTAATATAGGCATATATATATAGGTGTATATAGGTGAATATATGTCCATATATATGGGTGTGTAGACAAATATATATATATATATTTTTCCTTTTTTCTTTTTCTTTTTCTTTCTTTTCTTTTTCTTTTTTCCCCACCCTCACTTTCTCTCTTATTTTATTCATTCTTCTCACTGCTGTACTTTTCCTCTTTTCCTTTTTTCTGCAAATTTTATTTTTTTAATTTTTCTTACTTTTTTAATTATTATTTTAGTTTATTTTTATTTTTTATTTTTTAGGTATAGCTAATCGGTTTCTCATGTTTATTCTATTTTTTATTTTAGGATATTGTATTTTATTTTGTTTCCTCTTCTGTTATTATTGAGTATGTGGTTTTTGTTTTGTTTCTGTTTGTTTTCATCATTAGTATGATTGATATTTCTGTACAAGTTGACTGTAGTTTGATGGTTGGTTTTTTTTACTTGTGCGAGCATTTGGTTTCCTTTGGTGGTTGCGGAGGTTGTTCTTGTTGATCTGTTATGCTCTAAAATCACTCTGCAGCACTGGATACAAACAAACAGACACAAGAATCATCATACCTGGAGGCCAACTTTAGATAAAACTAGAGCATTTCTGAGTTTGACATACAAGAGTCACACCCAAAAAGAAGTTGCTACAGGTACTAAGACCCATAGGGTCCAAGTTTCATCAGAGGGGTCAATCCTCTCACAGCAGCTCATAAACTGCAGAAGCTGCTGATCCTCACAGCTAATCAATCTGGGAGTCAATCCCACCTACTGACAAACCAAAAGTAATCAAAACTAAAACTTCAACAAGTGAGGACGCACGACACAAGGAACACCTCAGATACAAGCACAGGAGAATAGGGAGACTGAGTAATTCAAATATAAAGGACACACACTATATAAGTTTACCCAGAAAAGACTGAGAAATCTGGGGGATCTATCTGTTATATTGAAGCAAACACAAAGAGTAAGCCAGAATGGGGAGACAAAGAAACATAACACAAATAAAAGAACAGAAGAAACTTCCTGAATCAGTGGAAATAGAGGAAATAGAGGTAACCAACCTATCAGAGACAGAGTTCAGAACACTGATTATTAGAATGTTCAAGGAAATTAATGAAAATATAAAGAAGGATAGAGAAATCATGAAAAGCAACCAGCTAGAACTTAAGAACACAATTACTGAATTAAATAACAAACTTGATGGAATCACTAGCAGACTGGATGAAGCAGAAAATCGAATCGGTGACTTAGAAGACAAAATAGCAGAGATCACCCATGCGGAACAACAAAAAGAAAAAAGAATGAAAAACATGGAAAATAGTTTAAGAGAGCTGGGGGACAACATCAGACGCAATAACCAACGGGTCATTTGAGTACCAGAAGGAGAAGAGAGGGAGCAAGGGATTGAGAATATATTTGAAGTAATAATGTCTGAAAACTTCCCTAACCTGGCAAAGGACATTGAAATACAAGCCCAGGAAGTGCAGAGAGTTCCAAACAGGATGATTCCAAACAGGCCCACTCCAAGACACATTATAGTGAAAATGGCAAGGGTTAAGGACAAAGACAGAATCCTTAAAGCAGCAAGGGAAAGGCAGCAAGTTACTTACAAGGGTACCCCCATAAGATTATCAGCTGACTTTTCTACAGAAACCTTGCAGGCCAGAAGAGAGTGGCAGGAGGTTTTCAAAGTGATGAAAAATAAAGGCCTACAACCAAGATTGCTGTATCCAGCAAGGTTATCATTTAAAATCGAAGGCGAGATAAGGAGCTTTGCAGAAAAAAATAAGTTGAGGGAATTCATTACCACCAAGCCAGCTTTGCAGGAAATGCTAAAAGGGCTTCTTTAAGTAGAAGAGAAAAACAACCTATGAAAGACTACGAACACAAATAAGAAAATGGCAATAAATACACACCTATCAATAATCACATTAAATGTAAATGGATTAAATGCTCCAATAAAAAGACATAGGGTGGCTGAATGGATAAGAAAGCAAGACCCCAGCATATGCTGTATACAAGAGACTCACCTCAGATCCAAAGACTCATACAGGCTGAAAGTAAAGGGATGGAGTAAAATATTTCATGCAAATGGTACTGAGAAAAAAGCTGGAGTAGCGATACTTATATCAGATAAAATGGACTTTAAATTGAAGAATATAACAAAGGACAAAGAAGGACACTTCATAGTAATGAAGGGATCGATCCAACAAGAGGACATAACTCTAGTAAACATCTATGCACCTAACATAGGAGCCCCTAAATATATAAAACAGATATTGTCAGACATAAAGACAGAGATCAACAGTAACACTATCATAGTAGGGGACTTCAACACCCCGCTGTCACTAATGGACAGATCCTCCAGACAGAAAATCAATGTGGAAACAGTGACCTTAAATGACACATTAGACCAGCTGGATTTAACAGACATTTTCAGAGCATTTCATCCCAAAGCTACAGAGTATACGTTCTTTTCAAGTGCACATGGAACATTTTCTAAGATAGACCACATGTTAGTCCACAAAACAAGTCTCAATAAATTTAAGAAGATTGAAATCATTTCAACTGTATTCTCTGACCACAATGCTATGAAACTAGAAATCAATTATAAGAAGAAATCCAGGAAGCTGACAAATAAATGGAGGCTAAACAATATGCTATTAAATAGTGAGTGGGTCACAAATGAGATCAAGGAGGAAATCAAAAGATACCTCGAGACAAACGATAATGAAAACACCACGACCCAAAATCTCTGGGATGCTGTGAAAGCAGTCCTAAGAGGGAAGTTCATAGCAGTGCAAGCCTACCTAAAGAAGGAAGAAAAATCTCAAATCAACAGGTTATCCTTACACCTAAGGGAACTGGAAAAAGAACAGCAAAAGAGGCCCAAGGGGAGTACAAGAAAGGAGATAATAAAGACCAGAGCAGAAATAAACAATATAGAGAACAGAAAAACAATTCAAAAGATCAATGAAATCAAGAGCTGGTTTCTTGAGAAGATAAACAAAATTGAAAAACCTCTAGCCAGGCTCATCAAAAAAAAAAGAGAGAGGACTCAAATTAGCAAAATCAGGAATGAAAGAGGGGAAATGACTACAGACATCACAGAAATACAAAAAATTCTAAGAAATTACTATGAGCAACTGTATGCCAACAAATTTGACAATCTGGAAGAAATGGATAATTTTCTAGAAGCATACAACCTTCCAAAGCTAACGCAAGAAGAAACAGAAAATCTAAATACCCTGATTACTACCAAGGAAATTGAATCAGTAATTGACAAGCTCCCAAAAAACAAAAGCCCTGGACCAGACGGCTTCACAAGTGAATTTTATCAAACATTCAAAAAAGAACTATCACCTATTCTTCTCAAACTATTCCAAAAAATCCAGAAGGAGGGAAGGCTCCCAAACTCTTCTTATGAAGCCACTATCACCCTGATTCCAAAACCAGATAAAGACATCACAAAAAAGGAAAACTACAGGCCAATCTCCCTGATGAATATAGATGCAAAAATTCTCAATAAAATATTAGCAAACTGAATTCAGCAATATATTAAGAAGATCATACATCATGATCAAGTGGGATTCATCCCTAGTGCGCAAGGCTGGTTCAACATCCGTAAATCAATTAATGTGATACACCACATCAACAAAATGAAGGATAAAGATCACATCGTCATTTCAATAGATGCAGAAAAAGCATTTGACAAAATCCAACAGCCATTTATGTTAAAAACCCTTAGCAAAGTGGGAATACAGGGGTCATATCTCAACATAATAAAAGCCATATATGATAAACCTACAGCTAACATCATACTCAATGGAGAAAAGCTTAAACCATTCCCCTTAAGATCAGGAACAAGACAAGGCTGTCCACTTTCTCCTCTTTTATTCAACATAGTGCTGGAAGTTCTAGCCACAGCAATCAGACAACAGAAAGAAATAAAAGGCATCCAAATTGGCAATGAAGAAGTAAAATTGTCATTATATGCAGATGACATGATACTGTATATAGAGAACCCCAAAGACTCCATCAAAAAACTATTGGAACTGATAGACGAATTCAGTAAAGTAGCAGGATATAAAATCAATGTTCAGAAATCAGTGGCATTTGCATATACCAATAATAAACTAATGGAAAGAGAAATTAAGAAAACTGTCCCATTTACAATTGCGTCAAGAACTATAAAATACCTAGGAATAAATTTAACCAAAGAAGTGAAAGATCTGTACTCAGAAAATTATAAGACACTGAAGAAAGAAATCATAGAAGATACAAATAAATGGAAACACCTACCATGCTCATGGATAGGAAGAATTAATATAGTTAAAATGTCCATAGTGCCTAAAGCAATATATAGATTCAATGCAATTCCTATCAAACTACCAAGCGCATTTTTCACAGAAATAGAAAATATAATCCTAAAGTTTATATGGAATCATAAAAGACCCAGAATAGCCTCGGCAATTCTGAGGAATAAAAACAAAGTCGGGGGGATCACGCTACCAGACATCAAAACCTACTACAAGGCCACAGTAATCAAGACAGTTTGGTATTGGCATAAAAACAGGCACATCGATCAGTGGAACAGAACAGAGAGCCCAGAAATAAATCCAAGCATTTACGGACAGTTAATCTATGACAAGGGAAGCAAGAATTTACACTGGAGTAAAGATAGTCTATTCAATAAATGGTGCTGGGAAAATTGGACTGACACATGCAAAAAAATGAAACTGGATCATCTCCTTACAGCTTATACAAGAACAAATTCAAAATGGATTAAAGACTTAAATGTAAGACCTGAAACCATAAAAATCCTAAATGAAAATATAGGGAGTATATTTGCAGACATTACCCGGAGCAATATTTTTACTGATACATCCCTATGGGCAAGGGAAGTAAAAGAAAAAATGAACATATGGGATTATATCAGACTTAAAAGTTTTTTCACAACAAAGGAAACCATTAATAAAACAAAAAGGAAGCCTACTGAATGGGAGAAGATATTTGCCAACGATATATCTGATAAGGGGTTAATATCCAAAATTTATAAAACACTCATGAAACTCAACACCAAAAAAACAAACAACCCAATTAAAAAATGGGCAGAAGATATGAACAGACATTTCTCTAAAGAGGACATACAGATGGCCAACAGGCATATGAAAAAAAGTTCAACCTCACTGGTCATGAGGGAAATGCAAATAAAAACCACCATGAGATACCACCTCACTCCAGTCAGAATGGCTATCATCAACAAATCAACAAACAATAAGTGCTGGCGGGGCTGTGGGGAAAAGGGGACCCTGCTGCACTGTTGGTGGGACTGCAGATTGGTGCAGCCACTATGGAAGTCAGTATGGAGGTATCTCAAAGAACTGGAAATAGAGCTACTGTTTGACCCAGCAATTCCACTCCTAGGTATTTATCCTGAAAAAACCAAGACACTTATTCAAAAAAAGTTATGCACCCCGATGTTCATAGCAGCACAATTTACAATAGCTAAGACTTGGAAACAACCAAAATGCCCGTCAGTAGATGACTGGATTAAGAAACTGTGGTATATTTATACAATGGAGTATTACTCCACTATAAAGAAGAATGAAATCGTGCCATTTGCAATGATATGGATGGACCTAGAGACTATAATGTTGAGTGAAATAAGTCAGTCAGAGAAGGACAAATACCATATGATCTCACTCATATGTGGAATCTGAAAAACTGTATGAATGAGCAAAGTAAACAGAAACTGTCTCATAGATATAGAGGAAAAATCAGGGTTGCTAATTTGGAGAGGAATGGGGATGAGGGAGAAGGGGAAGGGATTAGACAGCAAAAATAGGCAACTACAATATTGCTACTGGGATAGGAAAAACAGTTTGGGGAATATAATTAATAATGTTGTAATTATTCTGTGGAATGTCAGATGATCATAGGTCTTGTTAGGGAGACCATTTCATGGATGGATTAGAGGTTTGATCACTGCACTGTATTACTAAAGTGGGGGTGGTATACCTACTGTAATTGAATATATATAGATAGTCACGGGATGTGGATTATACTGTGGAAGAGAGTCAGAGGAAGAGTAATAGATATATATGATATGGGGGGGAGTGGGGTTGTGTATTGGGGGTGGGGGGTTGTCACTTTGAGGGGTAAAATGTATAACTATTGCACTGTGTTGTACACCTGAAACTAATTAAAAATTAAAAAAAATTAAAATAAATAAATAAATAAATAAAATGTCAGCAAAAAAAAAAATCAGTTCTCTGTGCAGGTTAAAGGAAATTATATAAATTATCTTTAAAATTTCCTTCTTTATATAATACCTCTGTTCCCATCCCCTCCACCAAATCTCGTGACAAAATGAATAATGTAATGTGCTGTTTCAAGCGTCCAAACAACCTGCAATCTTAATTTCCTGAGTATCTAAAGATTTCAACTTTCTGCCAATATAAACAAAAGTCTCAAATGGCCAAAAATCACTTCTTAGTTGTCAGAAAGCTACAAGCAATCTTATCATTAAATCACACTGTGCATACACAACCACAACAGCTTGTTTCCTCAGGAACATATAATTACATTAAAAACAAAAAACTTTCTATTTTGTAGTTTAATTGACTCTTAAATATTTTCTGTATTGGGGAAAACAAGTATTCTGTATTTTTAAGAAACTGGTATACATAAACAAACTGTTACATGTTCATTTAAATCTTGAGAAAACCTAAAGATGAAGCTTTCAAGTTTTTCTGAAATGCAATACAGATACACAATCACTGTTCATATAGTGAAGGGATGGAATATGGAATGATAGAGATGCAATACTTTGCACATTGTAGGATATTCTAAATTGAAAACCTGACACTGACAATTGTTTAAAGGAAAAAAGAACCAAAATCAAGAAAAATGTTGAATATCTACTCTTAAAAAGAGAGAGGAGTTATACAACACAAAAATGAGACTGAGATAATTGAAAACACTCATTTTAATGTTTTAAAAGACAGATAAAAATAAAAGACAGGCAGAGAGCATCTATTAGAGACCAATTAGAACTAAGGCAACTATAACAAAAATGAAAAATGAACACAATACAATGATTTGATTTCATAAAGGAAATGACTAATGAAAATTTCACAAGTCTTCATGTTTGTAATATATTAAAGCACAAAATATCAAAAATACAAAGTATGAATTTTACCCCCTAAGTTTATAATAAACTATCAAACCTCTGTTTAATGAATGCATTTATTTTTATAAGCCTTCTCGGTTTAGCAGCACATACTGTACAAGTAAATACATATCAGTATTTTACCATGAGAATTATTTTCATCTTAAAGTAGTGACTTGCCTTTTTACCCATAGCTACTTCCCATTACAAGACACTTAAGACCTTTCGAGTGGTAAGTTTAATCAACATATTACATAAAAAGAACCTTGATTTTTTAAAGTGAATCTTTTCAGTACTGCAGCTTGATGGGCTTAATTGAACAGTTGAAGTATAATAAGGTGACTACATTGTACTGTTTAAACTAATTCACAGCAATAGGAAAATGTTTGATTTTTAAAATGTAACCAAGATGAGACTGCAACCAAGATGAACAGTAAAATACTAGAAAACAGTGAATGAATAAATAAGGTGATTTTTTTTTTTCATCAGTGGCCATTCATTATTTTACTCTTAGGAACCTAGAAGAAATTGTCTTCTTCGAGTTTCACATGTGCTGGTAAATCTAGTCATTTCTTAGCTTCCTCAATATCACCTTGAATTGAGGAAATAAGTGACTCTAAAGAATCAAAGTTCTGTTCTGGTCTGAGGTAGCCAACATGATCATACTGAGTATTTCCCCATAGAAGTCCCCTTTGAAAGTGTGCATGATGGGAGTTTCCATGGACTTGTCTGTATTCTTGTAGATGCTCACCACCATCTATGAACATCCCCACTTCCAATCCTGGCCCCACCGTAATAAATGCCAGTGGATACATCAGCTGGAAGATTATCTACTACTTGTTCAGGAAAGTTAGCTGTGGGGATGCCCAGCTGCTTGGAGCTGCAGCCAAAGACCTGCACTACTTGACTATGACAGAAGTAAGGCAGGTGCCTCATGACACCTTCCCACCTGGGTATGGGCTGCAGCACAGTCCATGGGTCTGACAGAGCCATGATTCAGGTGGTGCCCAAACCCCTGAACCAGCTGGGGAACAAGGGCAGAAGCTTGCCAGCTGGCCAGGTGGACACACAAAGAGCCAGGAAGTGCTGGTGATGTGGCACAGAAATCATCTTGCACTGCTGATCCAACAGAAGCTATCAGGCGACTCCAAGGCTCCAACCTAACTTTTGGCGTTTTAATTATGATGTATCCTGGTGTGGGCCTGTTTTGGTTCATGTTGTTTTGTACTCTGCGCTTCCTGTGCCTGTATATCCATTTCCTTCACCAAATTAGGGAAATTTTCAGTCACTATTTCTTCAAATAGGTTTTTAATCCATTGCTCTCTCTCTCTCCTCTGTCTGTTACTATTATGGTATGGTATGGTATGTTGGTATTCTTGATCATGTCCCAGAGATCTATTAACTATCCCCATTTTTTTTCTTTTTGCTGTTCTTTTCTCTTTTTGCTGTTCCAATTGGGTGTTTCCTGCTACTTTGTTTTCCAGATAATTGAACTGATCCTCTACTTTAACTAATCTGTTGTTGATTCCCTCTAGTGTATTCTTTAAGTTACTGTATTCTTTAATTCTGGTAGGTTCCTTTATAGTTTCTACTACTTTCTAATGTTTTCTATACCTTTGTGTAAGATCTCACTGAGTTCATCTGTTCTTTGCCTAAGTTCATTGAGCAACCTTATAACCAGTGTTTGGAACTCTGTATCTGATAGACGGCTTGCCTCCATTTGTTTACTTATTTTCTGGAGTTTTGTATTGTTCTTTCACATAGGATATGTTTCTTTATTTTCTCATTGTGGCCGACTCCTTGTGTTTGTTCTATGTATTATCTAAATATGCTATGTCTCCCAGTCTTCCCTGGGTGTCCCAGTGTATTAGTTGCTCTTTGGGGCACACTGACACAATCTCCGTAGTGACACAATCTCTGAGATAGGTGCTGCAGGTGTGTCCCTTGTGTGGGTTGTGTGGACCCTCCTATTGTAATTGAGCCTTGATTACTATTGTCATATTAGTGGGTGAGACTGACTAGATGACTGGCTGTGAGGAATGGCTGTGACTACAGTGGATGAGAGGGTTCATGCAGGGGCAACCCCATGGAGCGGGATTTGCTTTAGCAGGACTTAGTACCTGCTAAGTCCGCCCTTTGGGTGTGTCATTTGTGGAGCTAATTGTGTGGTACTCTGGTGTGATATGAATCCAGCTACCAGGTATGTAGGTTCTGGGGCCTTTTGGGAGAGTCTGCAGTGCAGGCCCATATTGGCACTGCCTGTACCCTCCCTGGGGCTACCTGATAGGAACTACAAAGTGATCTGCTGGTGGTAGCAGACTGTACTGGGCATAAAGGTGCCTGTGAGAGACTACACTGTGAACTTAGGCTGCTGCCACTAATACAGGGTTAGGGCTACATAGCAATAAATATAGGGCATGCTGAGGCCAGGTACAGCCTGTTTCAGGTTCGTGGACCTTTCAGAGGTTTTAGGAAGTCCATAGCATGGGTGAGGCTGGCTGTTTGTGAGGAACAGCCATTGAAAGAGAGGTTCAGGCCTGTACACAAGTTGGGTGGTGTGGGGTATCAGGGAATCACCAGGGTGGGGCCAGAGGTGTTAGCCAGATAGACTCAGATTTGGTGCCCACTTGAACCTGTTGGCTGGATGGGGGGAGGGTTCGATAAAGGAACAATGGTGCCTGCCAGCACTCTGTCCTAGAGAGAGATGTTCCTCCAGACCTCGCTCTGAACAGACAATTCAGTTCCTCCCCATATGTCCTTGGAACCTTTTGAGCTTTTGTAGCTTCACTGGATCTTAGGGCAAGTGTTTGTGAGCAAGAGAATCTGTGCACAGGCCTTTTAAGAGGACACCTGGGTCTACAGCAGTCCTCTGTACCACCAGGATACAATCCCCACTGATTTTCACAGCCAGATGTTGTGGACTCCTCCTTCTGGTACTTGTACTATGGGCTGGAGAGTCTGGTGTAGAGCTGGGACCCCCTAACTCTTAAGGGGGGACCTCCACAGCCAAAATTTCCCTCCCAATTCTTAACCACCAAACATGGGTATGGGACCAGCCTGTTTTATATCACTGCCCCTTTTATCAGTCTCGAGTTGCATTTTCTTTATATCCTTAGTCATAGAAATTCTGTTCAGTTAGTCTTCAGGGGTTCTAAATGGTAGTTATTCTATAATTTAGTGTAATTTTGATGTGGTCATGGGAGGAGGCAAACACAGCGATTACATGCTCCATCATCTTGAACAGCACAGTGATTATATACTCCATCATCTTGACCAGAGATCTTCATGTGGATTTTGATTCATGTCTTTTTATGCAATGATTCAGTCAGGTTCCTTTTATCTTGGATTTCCTCATCAGTCTGGGCCTCAGACTTTCAGCCAGGAGACTGGGGAAAAGTTAGTGTACAATGCAAAGCCCCTCTTAAACACTTTGAACTGGAAGTGAAAGGCTTTGCTTCTCACAATGCATTGAGAGAACTAAAACTATGGGCCCACCTGGATGCAAAGGAGACTGACAAATATAATTCCTGCTTAGGCAGCAACTTCCATGTGACAATTCTGTCACTTAGATGTGGGGCAGGCATATTTCATTGACAACTGACTGTCTCTGCCCAAATGTCAACTTCTAATCTTATACCTAGCTAAATTAACATTAAAAAATAAGGGTAAAATAAAGATCTTTTCAGGCAAATAAAAACTGAGTTTATCCCTACACCATACTAAATGGACTTCTGCAAAACGTACTTTAGCAGGAAAGAAAATTATTTCAGATGTAAGATCTAAGATACAAAAAGGAATGTACAACAATAAATTGATAAATGTTTGGGAAAATCTAAGCATATAAGGACTGGATATATAACTTTATAATATCTAGTTTTCAATGCAAAGAACAACAACAAACAAACTAAAGTGAAACTAAAATACTGCTACTCAGAAATAAGAAGAAATTAACAAGGATGAATTTCTAAAGCATTATGTTTAATGAAAGAAGCCGGACACAAAACGTTGTGTGAATCCATTTATATTAAATTCTAAAAATGCTAAATATGCAGTGGCAGCAAGTAGATCAGTGATTTCCAGTGGCCAGAATTGGCAGAAGAAAATTGACTACAAAGAAACACAAGGAATTTTAGGATGAAAGAAATGGTCTATATCTTTATAGGAGTATTACTTACATGCCTGTTCTGTGAAATATTGATTCTTCTCATTATATCATAAGACTTACTTCCTAACACCTCTCTTTTTATAAGGTGGACTATTCTTGGTGTGATAAAAATATATTGTACTTATTATCACAGTAATTATTACAATGATAAATAACTTGTATTTGCTGGTGCTAAGCAAATAAATTTATATGCATTCTTTTATGTAACCTTCATAATCGTTTGTTGCTTTGTTGTTTTCATCCACATTTTCTATGTAAGGGAAGTGGGGTTGAGGAAAATTAGGTAATCTTTCTTGTAATTTCTACCAATGAATGTTTGAGGCCATTCTTTAGTATCTGAAAATATTGAGATAATTGATAACACAAGCAATATTTTTAACACATGTAAACCTGGTCCCTAGATGTTATAGAAGGTGAGTCTCTAATTTTAGCTTTAGGGAGAAAGCACAAATGTTACTGCATTATTTTTTTATTTCAAGTTTGCAATTTTCCCATGGGATAGAAAGTATAAAATGAATGTAGAGTCTCATTAAATAAGCAAATCTTCAAGTATCCTAACAGAGAATTCTGTCCAAAGTTCACTCTAAAAATACTCAAGTAATAATAGTATTTCAGTGAGTGAGATTTTAATGTCAGCTTTTTAAATTTCATTGTCTTAAGAATAAATTATTCAAACCATAGTAAATTAGTTGACAATAATTATTTCATTTTATTGCCCCCAACTAAAATGTACCCCTAGTAACCTCTAAGAAAGTCTTAAATTCATATATGGACACATTCAGAAATATCAGCTAGGGATCTGTTAGGTACTACTTTTATAGAATGGCTAAATAAGAAACAAAAAAATCTCTAATCAGGTTCTTCAGGTATTTTTACCAAAGAACTCACATCCAGGTGATTGATGCTGCTTCAACCAGGAAATTGTTTGTGAGGGGAAAAGAGATAACGTTGAAGTGGGACTATTAATCACCATAAAAAGAGTGACTTGGCAACTTTAAAATTAGAGAAAAGAAAAATAACTCCTGGATTTAAAAAAAAATGACTTAGGAAATCTAGTATAGTGCAACACTAGGAAATATTGCCCATGAGCAAAAATAGAATGTATGGCCTAAACAATTTTTGAAGACTCCGACTAAGGTGAGGGGTTTCTGCAATAAGGATAGTTAATTGAAAGAAGATACTACTTTCCTCAAATATTTTTTATTCTCATGCAGTGCATGTGCAATGAAAAAGAGTAAAGCTGCACTCTATCAAAATATTTGTTCTGTCAGTTTTATTTATTTTACTCCTCCACATATTACAAGGAAGGGAAAATGCTGACCAGGCTGAGGTTAGGTGAAGAATATCTAACCAAAAATAAACAAAAAGTGTCAGTGTTAAGGGCCAGCCGAGTGGCTCAGTTGGTTAAGAGCTCGCTCAAGAGTGTGAGCTGAGCTCTGAGCAATGGTGGTTCAATGCTAGCCAGAGCTGAGTTGCCATTGAGCTGCCAACAGGTGGCAGGATGGCTCAGCTAAAATAAATAAATAAATAAATAAATAAATAAATAAATAAATAAATAAATAAATGTAAAAAGTGTCAGTGTTATTTTAATATAAAGTCTCAAAGCATTTACAATTTTACTTCATTTGTCTATTATTGTTGATTGAATAGTTATTAAAGTATAGAAAGATGATTTATAATTTTTGAATGAAACCAGTTTATGGAGCTGTAGGCATATTCAGATGACTCATTACTGAGTTTGCCATGATGTTGGTTTATTTCCCCTGATGATACGTTTATTTACCTGTGGTCCCTCCTCCTACCAATAAGGAAAAAGGCTTCAAAAAGTATCACTTAATTGCTGAGAGCCTTCTTAGGTGAAACAAAGATAAATTTCATGGAAGCAAGTACCAAGTAAAAAATCATTATATATGTTCACAATTTAAATCATTCCTAAATTCAAATAAATTTAGGGAGTTATGGCATGGATCTGTAATAATTGTCATACATAAAGTTTTAAAGACAAAGATCCTCCCCACAAGGAGTTTATTACACATAATAGCCTACACTCTATATCCAGTACATATTTAAGATGTGCCAGTCAATGTGCTAAGCATTTTATTGGCATTAACTCATTTCATTCTAAGAGCAATCTAATGAGATTCATATGACAATTTTCCTAGAGTTTATAATTTAATATGATAGAAAGAAAATAAAGCCATTAAAATCATTTGCATGCAAAGGCACATGCGTAGGTTAAAAATTAAGGTGATTAAAAGATCAAACAGGGTGGGCCGAGTGACACATTGGTTAAGAGTTGGCTTGGGCTGCCAGCTCTGAGCTGCAGGGTCCAGGTTCAGACCCCACATGAGGGCCAATGACATTGTGCCTTCTACAGCTAAGATGGTGAACAACAGGTCGACCTGGAGCTGGGCTGCCGTGAGTCGCCGGCAAAGGCATAGGCTGCAGTGGGGGTTGGCAGGCAGCTGGTGTGAGCTTTCATTAGCTGCTGTGAGCCACCGTTAGCGACCATCCATTGGCTGGTGAATGACTGCCTGCCTCAGACAGGAAGAGCGCAACAATCACAATAACAATATGGGCCAGTGAAGTGACACCCTTCACGACTAGACTGAAGAACAAAAGGACAGCAACTTGTCTGTTCCCCTTTCCCAATTCCCCATGCTGTTCCTCTCCCCCAATTCCACAATAAAATCTTAAAAAAAAAGATCAAACAGAGTAAAATAAAGGGGGTTGTATTAAGTCCAGGAGAGGAGAAATGAACAGAGTTTGTTACAGATGAAAGGAAGAACACACTATTTGTCAGCCAGTAATTACAGACTATGTTATTTCCAGGTATTAGACTTTAAAACACAAGAATTACAAAATGTCAGCCTCATTGGCAAAGGCAGAATTTCATTTATGAAGTGTTTTAATTGCTAATCTGAGAAAAGAATACCCCTTAAATCATCAGTTAGTAAATTGTTGGACTACTTTCACATAATCGTATAAAATTAACTCTGTGAGCACAAACCAATCACGTTTTATGATAAGATAAAACTCTTATTTCAGTTGCAATAAACTGAATAAATTTCTGTATCTTCATAAAAAAAGAATAGATGGATAATGTCATTCTCAATTAAAATCAATTTACTTGGATCAGGGAGATTACCTTAGACCCATGAAGACTGGTAAATCCCTTCTTTGTGTTCTTTAGTAAAATCTGTCAAGCACTCTATATCCAGTGCTGACATTGCTTCTGGGCAGAAAACCTAGAGAGAAAAAAAAAACAACTAAATGAAAATGTTTTCCCTTTCTCCCTGATGGTAATACTTTTTAGTTAACTTTATTGGAAATTTTACCTTTGGATAAACTATTATATCTTTTGAAATATGTGTCAGAGAATCTATTTTTTTCCTGAATAATGAAAAAAGGTAAATTGAAAATTTCCGTAATCTCTCTCGAATGATATATTTTACAACATAATTTTAGATGAAAGTTTATAGAATTATTTTTTTAATTGGATCATGAAGTGAATATCCGATGGATTCAAATCCTTTAGTAGATAACAGCCTTAGGCAAAAGTAATTTGAGAAGATTAAGATGTAGAAGGGAAAATAAATCTTTAAAAAAAATTATAGTCATTTAGCAGAATGAAAGCCTAAAAATCTGCCTATAAATTCCCCGGTAGAAGTAAATCAAAGCAATGTCTTCTGATTCTCTGCAAATTGTGTCATGGTTTATACAGTTTGCCCTGTGGTAAAGCATGGCTGTGAGATACAGACAGTGAAATGGCCAGTCCAGATTCCCTATGGAAATGACAGCAGACTCATTCATGTACAGCGGAGGAAAGGCGATCATGAGAATAAAAGTCTTATCATTTGTGGAATGTACTAAAGTCACCTCCAAATTTCATGCCTAGGCTCAAAGTGACACGTCTCACAGTGCATGCACAAATCTGGTCTTCAGCTGTTTTTCATACATTGGTTTCAAAATAGCCATCATTTACTGAGCCAAGCCCTTCAATGTATGTCCTTTATGTGCATTATCTCATTTAGTCTTCCCACAATCACAAAGTAGAAGGTGGTACCACAGAGCAAAAGCTTCAATTTGCAGAATCTAGTGTGTAGCAACACAGAGATTGAACACCACAGCTTAAGCACTTCATCAGTTAAAGGTATATTGTAAATAACTTGCTATTATTATAATAATATTGTAATTGTAATGCTGGTTTGTATATAATCAATATTTGTTAAAGTATAATTTATATACATTTAACTGTACCCATTTTAAGTATAGAATTCAGCGGATTTTCACAAAAATATACACCCATGTAAGGCAAATATTATTTATATACATAAATATCTTATACAGTAAGTTCCCAACTTATGAACATTCGTGTTGTGAACTTGCACAGATATGAATGGACCTTGCATTACGAACATTCGAACATTTGTAGATGCGAACAAATCGCAGAAGTAGCCCACGTGTCTGCTGGACATTGTCACAGTTGTGCTGCTGTGTGCTTACTGTGCAGTGCGATCGTGTACAGTAGTACAGTGCTGAGTCAGAGCCCAGGATGCCCGGAAGCAAGAGGAAAAGCAGTGGTGATGTGGAGGGGACTGCTAGGAAGCGCAAAGCAATAACCATGGAAACAAAAGTGAAAATAATTGAAAGATTGGAAAGAGGCGAAAAGATGGTAGATGTCACTAGTTCTTATAACATGATATGTTCAACCACTGGCTTTACATTGTATATTTGTGTCAAAGGTGTATAAGACTCACTTTGTCAGACTTATGAACGAATCTGATGTACAAACGTCCTCCTGGAATGGAAGTTGTTCGTATGTCAGGGACTTACAGTATATATTTTACATATAGACAATTTTTACAAATATTTTACATAAAAATTACATATATATATAATTTTTATCACAACAGGAAGGTCCTGTGCAGCTTTTTGTAGCTGAACTTCTCACCCTCAGCCCAAAGACAACATTGCTTCAAATTTTATAGCACTATAGCTTAGTTTTGCCTGTTTTGGAATTTCACATAAATGGAATCGTATATCCTCTTTTATGCCATCTTCTTTCATTCAGGGTTATGTGTTTTGACATTCATTTATGTTGTTGAATGCGACTTTTTTATTGCTGAATGTATTTGTATGAATACATCACAATTTGCTCATTCTCGTGTTGATGGAAATTTGGGTATATGCAGTTTGGGTTTATTATGAAGAAAACTACAATGAAGAGACTTGTGTGTTTTTTTTTGGGACATATATCTTTATTTTATCTTAGGTAAGTGTTTAGAATTGCTAGGTCACAGGGTAGGTACTTCTTTAGCTATAGAGGACACTACTAAACTATTTTCCAAAGTGCATCATTTTATATTCACTTCAAAATGTAAGAAAATTCCATTTCCTCTACATCCTTGCTAATATCTAATACTATCAGACTTTTAAAATTTTAATTCTCCCTAGAGTATGTGACAGTATTTCATGGTAATTTTAATTTTCCTAATAACAATAGAAATCTTGAAAGAAATATTTCCTTAAACCAACATCATATATATATATATATTCTTTTTTCTACAAGCTTTGCATTTAGCTTTTATGTCTAGGTTTGTGATCCATATGAATTCAGTTTTGTGAGATAGTGCTGAGATTTAACTTTACTGATGAATCCCCAGTTGTTCCAGCATCATTTGTACAAAATACAATTCGATACACATTGCATTACTTCAGTACCTTTGCTGAAAATCAATTTGGATCTTTTTCCAGATTCCATTGTCTTCTTTGCCTATCTTTGTGCCAAGACCACACTATTTTGATTGCAATAGTTTATAAGTCAGGGAATCTGGTAGTGAAACATAGTTGGCTTTTTTTTTTTTTTAGATTGCTTTGGCTATGACAGAGCCTTTGCATTTTCATACAAATATTCTAATTATTTGCAAATTTCTACAAAATATCTGCTTGAATTTTAGTGGAATCTCACTGAATATATAAGTTAGTTTTGAAAGGACTGATATCTTAAAAAATAATAAATCTTCAAATCCACGTCTCTCTTGTTTGTGTGGGTATTTTTCTCTTAGCAACAGTTTATACTTTTAGGGCCAGCCGAGTGGCACGGTGGTTAAGCACTGGCTCGGGAAGCCAGTGTGCCCGATTTGGGTCCCACATATGAGAGCCAGTGACACTGTCCTCAAAAAAAAAAAAAAAAGTTTATACCTTTAAGTGTAGGGTTCTTACACACATTTATTAAATTTATTTCTAACATGGTCATGTGTTTGATGCTATCTAAAATACTAATCTTATTTTACCTTTATTTTCCAATTGCTTGTTGCTAGCATTTAGAAATATGATTGATTTTTAAAATTTTGACCATAAGTCATATAACTTTGCTAAATGTTATTATTAGTTCAAACATATATTTCATTTTATTTATTTGTGTATGTATGTCTTGCCTTTTGGTTTCACTAGGATATTCAGTACAATGTTGAATAATAATGATTAAAGTGGACATTTTGAACTTTCCCTGATCTTTGGGAGCTACAAGTTCAATATTAGCCATTAAGAATGATGTTAGCCTTTGGAGATGTTGTTCTTTCTTAATAGATGTCATTTATCAGATTGGCAAAGATCTCTTTTGTTTTTGTTGCTGTTTGTTAAACAGATGTTTTTGGGTTTTTTTCTTCAAAATGTCACTTCTGCATTCCTACTTCTGAACTATCTTCAACTTCACTAACTCTCTCCTGTGTCATCTTTGTTTTGCTATTGAGCACATCCAATGAACTTTTTATGTCAGGTATTGCACTGTCAGTTCTAAAATTTCCAATTAAAAAAATTGTTTCTGTTACTCTGCTGAGAATTTTTATCTTTCATTCACCTCATGTATGTTCAGCTTTACTTCATGGAAGACAGTATTAGCTTCTGTGACCTCTTTGAAAAGTTCTGACAACTAGCTTTTTTTCTGGATTGTTGCTTCCTTTGAAAATTGGTCATATTTTTTGGGTCTTTTTACATCAAGCAATTTAGGATTGGAGTGTGTATATTTTAAATAATTGTTGTAAACTGTGGGTTCTGTTAAAATCCTCTGGAGAGTGTTGCTTTTGTTATTGTTGTATTAGGAGGCAATCAACCCTCTTAGGTTGAGACCACAAATTCGTTCTTGCCTTCTGCAGATGATGGTTCTAATCTCAGTTTAGCTTTCAAAACTGCTGCTCTGGTTCTGTCACACACACATACAATAATCAGGGGTTAGTCTAAGACTTGGGCCAATATTTAAAGCAGTTCAATTATCAACATCTTTGTTATGCTGTTTTGGGTCTGTCTCATTTATGCACAGTTAAGGGGTGAGCCTGAGACTTGTGAAGGTTCATAGTTAGGGAATCCCCCTCTTTGGAATTCTCTCCCCTTCTCCCCACTGCAATCTGACACAATCTGCTCTTTTTTTCAGATGCGTATGGTTAGATATATAGGATATCTCTAGAAGTTAGGGCTTTCCATGACACTATTCTACCATGCAACTGTGTAAAAATAGTAGAACACACACACACACAAACACACCCGACATCTGGATTGCTTTTCTAAGTTTTGACTACCCCTCATAAGCCATCTGCTTTTGTTCACATTTCAAAATCCTCAGATGGTTAATTTATGTATCTTATCTAGAGCTTTAAATTATAGTCATGGAAAATATATATTATAATGGGCTTTTTCTTTTTTTTTGCCATTGTGAAGACAGAACTTTGTATCAACACTTGATTATCTGAAATGTCTATATTTTGCCTAAATTCTGGAATATATATATATATATATATATATTTATTTATTTCTAGGTTGACAGAGTTTTTGTTTTTTTGTTTAAGCACTTTAAAGATGTTGTTCCATTGTCTGTTGATCTACAACTTTTGTGATGAGCAGACAGCTTCCATTCTTATTGGAGTCTCCTGTATGTAATGTGTCCTTTCACTGCTCCTTAATAGATACTTTTCTTTATCATTTGTTTTCTGTAATTGACAATGATGTGTCTGACATGGCTTTCTATTTGTCTTTCTTGGTCTTTGCTGAACTTCCTAGATACATGGGTTACCTTTTTAAAACAAATATGGAATATTATGGTTTCGGCTAATATTTATTCATGTATTTTTCTGACCAATTATCTCTCTTCTTTCCTTCTGGGAAAAAGATGTAATAAATCAGTTACAGATGTGATAAATCATTTGATACTGTCACAAATTATTAAGACTGATTAATCTTTAAATCTGTCCTCTTTCTATGATTTTTATTAAACTGCATTTAATTTTAATAATATTATCTGTTATTTTATCTATTATGCTTTTAATTCCACCAATGAATTTTGTAATTGAGGTGTTGCATTTTCAGTTCTAGGATTTCCTTTTTCCTCTTTTTTTTAAAAACTTTTTAAATTACCCCCACATTTCTTCCATTATATTTACCTTTTCCTGAGGCATCTTTAATATATTTATCTTAGCTATTCATAATTCAATGTCTCAGTTATTTGTGGGTCTCTTTCTTCTGACTAAGTTTTCTCTTGATCATAGGTCATGATTTTTAATTCTACTAATTTTGATTGTATAATTTATATTGCATATGACACATTATAGCAACTCTAATTCATCCTCTTCTTGAGAGTGGTTTGTTTTATTCTAGAAGGTAATTAAATTATTGAATCAACTTAAATATGTAGTGACTTTGTTTTCTTTGTTAGGGTGAGTCTATTTTGGTTTTGCCCTTAAGTGAATATCTTATTCTTTGGATCCAGTGCATACTTCTATAGTGCAGAGTTTCAGTGGAAATCCCAATGTGCTTTCAAATGTTATCTAATTTGAAAGGACTTGAATTCCAAACTGTTTACCCTGCAACAGGTGGCATCAAAGGCAATCTCTGCCACCTCTTTCAGTCTTCTACCTTTACTTCCCCCCAACCCCCAGGATCCTTGGAGTATAATCCAGAAAAGCACAGCTCAAGATCCATCAAAAATCTGATGAGTGCTTATGTGTATATTTGAGGACTGCCTGTCTTGTAGGTTCCTTCTCATTGGGACTTTTCTTCTTAATTCTAGATTTTCTAATAGTCCCAAATTCCATCATCTGACTTGATTCCTACCTTCTAGCTTCTTCATACATCAGAATTGGAGAATTCTCTTGGGGAAAAACACATATAGAAGAGATATTGTTCATGTATACAGAGATAAATGATTCAGCTTGTCAGTGCTTTTTATTTGTCATTGACCATTGACAAATCTGATTTGTATATATGTGTGGGTGTGCATGCTGAATTTTGTAAGCATGGTAAATTTAATTTCACTTTTACAGCAAAATAAAATATATGTATTTAAAATTATATCCTATTTTAGATTATTGATACATAGGGATACCACTAACTAGAAACATTCAAATTGACTACACGTGTTGCAGAGAGAACATAAAGGTTAGAGTCAATAAACTGTTCTACAGGCTGGCAGAGTGGCAGGTTGGTTAAGAGCTGACTTGGGACACCAGCTCTGAGCAGCAGGGCCCCGGTTCGGATCCCACATATGGAGGCCAGTGACATTGCCCTCTACAGCTGAGACAGTGAACAAGGACTCCACTTGGAGCTGGCCTGCTGTGAGTCGCCTGGGGATGGCATAACTCTAGCCCCTGCTGCAGTGAGCTGCCATAAGCTACAGTGAGTGGCTGGCAGCCAGCGTGAGCAGCTGGCAGCCGGTGTGAGCTGCCAAGAGCCGCTGTGAGCGGCCGTCCAGAGGCTGGTGGCTGATCTGCCTCACCTGAGAAGAATGCAATGACGATACCAACATGGGCCAGTGAAGCAATGTCCTCCACAACTAAGAACAAAAGGACAGCAACTTGTCTGTTCCCCTTCCCCGGTTCCCAATGCTGTTCCCCTCCCCGAATTTCTCAATAAAATCTTTAAAAAATAAAAAATAAACTGATCTACTTCTGGATTTTTCAAAACAATATCTCCATGATTTATGGGAAATCACTTAATCCATTTTTCAAATAAATACATTTTCTTGTACTCCAAAGGATAACTTTCTGTTCTACCACCATTGCCTGCATAAAAATAATTAATTGTTGATTCAAAATAATTTCTGAATGTCTACTGTATGTGCCAAGCACTGTGTAGGCACCACAAATAAAACAATGAGCAAAATGCTGATATTTGTTCAGCATGGAGCTAATCTAATTTTTAATGTTATCTTTAATCTCAATATAGTGGGAACATAAATTGATACACATTTCTTTGAAGGAGTCATACATTATGTATCAAGAACGCATTTAAAAAATATTATTTTTGGTCAAACAATGTTGGGTTTGGAATCTAAGAAATTAATTAAAATGCATTCACAGATTTATTCATAATAGTAAATGACAAGGAAATACTCATAGAATTACAATAGAATTATGATTAGTAAAGACTGTTACGACAATATGATAAAATACAGGCATTAAAAATATTGTTTCAAGGGATGTTTAATAATGTGGAAAATGCATACAATATGATGATGATTAGGAAAAAGTAAAATTATTTGCATAGTTTTAATCTCAGAGATACAAAGCAATATATACAGAAGGAAATATATACCAAAATGTTAACATTGCTTTTTGCTTGGTAGTTGAATTATTGATAATTTTGTTCTCTATTAGTCATTTTCTATATTTTCTATAATTTTATTCAGGCATAACTATTGTTCAGACTTTTAATTATAATGTGAGAGTTCTCATATAATAGTTTTTTTATTTAATTTTCCTTAGAGTCATTTTTATTTTATTACTATGGATTTACTCCTTTAAATTAAGTAAAATAAAAGTAGCAATTCAATATTATTCAGTATTATGGTATGGAAATAGAAAAATCTCCTTCTTTTTTTTTTTTTAGAAGTTGAAACACTTTTACTACTAAACAATATTTTATAGTGATATCTCCATTACCATGATGATGCAGCCATTTAAAATCAGAGGGTAATGTTCATGGATTTCAGACTAAGTAGTACAGAAAGGTCATTATACAAACCAGTCAAAGTAGGCATTTTGCTCATTTTTAAAAATCATTTTACAAATGTTGTGAAAATATGAAAATATGTAGATCATTGTAGCATGCACACCCATAATCGAGAATTTAAGAAAATGATCTAAATTCACTATTCAATTTAAACAAAAAACAAAAAACTTCATCAGTCTATAATTCACATATCATATAATTCGCCCATTTAAAATGTACAATGCAACATCTCTTCATACATTCCAAGAGTTGTGCAACTGTCACCACAGTCATTATACAATAGAACATTTCCATCACCCCCAAAAGAAACCTCGCATCACTTAGCTGTTAACCCCAGCTTCCCATCTTCCCCAGCCTCTGACGATCACCAATATACTTTCTGTCTCTGTAGATCTATTCTGGATAGAAAAATCTCCTTCTTAAGATGCCAATGCAGTCATATTATTTTTACAAACCAAACTTAACTCTATATTTCTCACACAATAACTGTATTGAAATAGTAAAAATAAAACAAGAGAAGAATTATAGCCTTCAAGCAAAATAAGTAGATATAGCAAGAATCATATGAAGGGAAAAAATTCAATACAATTTAAATTGGGGCAAAGATATATATATACCTTTGGGGGATATATATATATATATATATATATATATATATATATATATATATATCTTTAGATATTCCCTGTGGATATCTATAGATATAGATATCCCCTGTAAATTCAGAGGGGAAATAGCAGGAGCAATCACTATGAGAAACTTTTTTTTTTTTTTTAATTGGGGAATTGGGGGAGGAGAAGAGCATTGCGGGAACCGGGGAAGGGGAACAGACAAGTTGCTGTCTTTTTTGTTCTTCAGTCCAGTTGTGCAGGACGTTGCTTCACTGGCCCATGTTAGTATCATCGTTGCACTCTTCTTGAGTGAGGCAGATAGGTCGTCGACCTCTGAACGGCCACTCACAGTGGCTCCTGGCAGCTCACACCAGCTGCCAGCCGCTCACGCTAGCTGCCCACTACTCACTATAGCCTATGGCAGCCCACTGCAGCAGGGGCTGCAGCTATGCTGTCCCTGGGGACTCACAGCAGCCCAGCTGCAGGTGCAGCTGCCATTCACCTTCTTAGCTGTAGAGGGCAGTGTCACTGGCCCTCATATGTGGGATCCAAACTGGGGCCCCTGGCGTCCCAAGCCAGTTCTTAACCAACGCACCACTGGCTGGCCCCACTATGAGAAACTTTAACATGATTATTTTAGCTCCTGATATAGAAAAATAAACAATAACAAAAAATACATAGAGACAAACAATGAATAATATACTTAACCTTGTATCCTAGAGAGAATGAATTTTCTTTTCAAGCAGCCTTGAAATATTTTCAAAAGCCATTTTTATGCTATACTATAAGGAAAACTGAATTATATTCAATGAAGTAGAAATTATAGAAGTCATATTTTTCCAAATATTACACAATTAAACAAGAAGTTTGTGACTGAAGGTGACTAAAGATTCTGGCAATGTTCTAATTCCCAGAAACAGCAGACTGAGTGAGTTTTGCTCAGAGGCAATGCTTCCAGCAGCCAATCAGGAAGCAGCCATCCACAATAAAAGGTTTGCAAATACTGGGACATTTTATGTGAGAAATGGATTATAAGAATGTTAGGCAAAGGATGAAAGCATTTAATGTTGAATCGGGCCAGCTTTGTTGATATTGATTAAATGACCGGTGATTCTAAGTTCAACATGCTAGTTCAACAGTGATATCGGTCCTTTGAGTAAGTGATTAACTAAAACCTCGCCTGAACTGAGGACTCTCAAATGAAGTTGAGATGCCAGTAGAGAAGGCAATCTTATAGCTTAGGAATATTGAAGTTTTGGAGTGAACTGCTTATCAATTTTCTAATTGGAGAGGCCCAAAAAAGACTTCCTTCATTGAGATATTGAGAAATACAATAATGTAAAAAATACTAGCAATACTGGAAAGCTCTATAATCGTCATGCTCTGGGTGATGGGGAGGCCAGTGGGAGATGCCTTGATAACACTGCTTTTGATTAAAGGACTCATTTTATAGCAAAAAAATAATATAGGCTCATTCCCAAATTATTCATTGGTCTTACTATGTGCTCCATCATCCCAAAACATCTCATCTGTTAGATTGAAAACAGGTTCTCTGATTTTAGTAGGGGTAATGGGATTCCAGAGTGACAAAAGCTAGAGAGCAAAGATTAGCTACTAAAGAACATGTGTGTGTGTGTGTGTGGGGGGGAGGAGTACAGAAAAAAAATGGAATGTCCATATAAATGGGAAGCAGCTCCAGAGTAATATCAGAAGGACATGACCCACAAAATTCTTGGTGTTGGTATCCTATAGGTTTAAAATAGATGAACAGACTAATAAAACTTCATTTGATATGTAACAGAAAAAAACTCTCTGTCGGGTGAAGATACTTTACTTGATGTGATCTCCAGGGATTGAAGAATCTTAGCCCTAACCAAATTTCCACAACTGATTCAATGCTAAGACCCAGACCCAGTGAATGGAAGAGAGGATAGAATCAGTGAGAAAGAACACTGAAATAATGCCATGAGTATGCAATTGAATCTTCCTCCTGTAGCCACCTAACATAGTAAGTGGTAGGAAATTAGGAAAAGAAAAATATACAGATGTGTGGGACTTACTAGACACTGGCCCTAAACTTACACTAATTCCTGAGGTCCTAAAAAGCCATTGGGGTTCATTAGCCAGAGTGATAGCTTTTGGAAGTCAGGTTTGGCTTATGTCTTTCTCACAGTGAATAAACAGGGTCCTGAAACCCACTGTGGATATATAGCTGGAATTACATACTCATTAACTGGCAGAATTACCTAGTAGTAATTCTGAAAAGTGCAGCCAGGACTATTTTGTAGGAACTGTTAATAGAAATATCTGCAGCAACTTCTCCCTATAAAAAAAGTAAATCAAAAGCAACTCTGGGGGTCAAATATATGGTGATGGAAGAATTGACTCTGGGTGGTAAATACACAATGCAATATGTAGATGATGTATTATAGAAATGTACACTTAAAACCTATATAAATTTACTATTCATTGTCACCCCAATAAATTTAATTTAATAAAAAGCAACTCTGAATACCTGGGGGAACTACAAAGTATTGAAAAATGCAAGAATGATGATTCTTCTCAGATTCTCATTTAACTTACCTATTTGGCCAATGCAAAAGATAAATCGATCTTAGATAATGACAGCAGAGAATTGTAAATTTAATCATGTGGTGACTCCAATAGTATCAACTGAGTTTCTTTACTGGTGTAAATCTACTATCTGGTAAGCAACTATTACTTTGAAAAATTGCTCCTTCTCTACATTATTAGAAAAATTATATCAGAGTATTTTGTTTCCATCTAACAGAAACATCACTACATTTTCACTGCCATAACTCAGGGCTATATCAACTCTTCTCTGCCATAATATAGTCAACAGAAACTTTTATTATTTTTTCCATCTAACAGATTATAGTGGTCTGCTAGTCACTGGTAGCATCATGCTGATTGTACCTGGTGAGAAGATTGTAGCAAATACCCTAGTTGACTTGATATGACATATAAACATCAAAGGGTAGGAGATAAATCCAATTAAATTCATAGCCTGTTACCTCAGTGAGAGTTCTAAGGGTCTATAGTCTAGATGGCTCTTCCGTCTCAAAATTTGTAGACTTCTGGTCTAGGGCATACAGGTCTGGTAGTCTTGGGGTCTAGTAGCCCATTTTATGTAGTCCAGGGCATGTATGTCCAGTAGTTCTCTAAGTGAAGGTCAAGCGATTGCATCTTGTACAACCTGCCACCAAGAAAGTGACACAATGCTTAGTAAGCCTTCTAGAATCCACGAGTCAACAACATTTGAAATTGCTTCCCTGACCCCCTTATCTTTAAAAAGGCCTCCACTTTTGAGCAGGTGCCAAAATAAAAGGCAGCTCTGCAACAAGTTCAGGAGTCAATGAAAGCCATTCTGCTACTTGGGCCTCATGATCCACTAGGTCCAAAAGTTCTCAAAATGTCTTCCCCACTCCAAGGCTGATTTTGCTATTTCCACTGCTGGATGCCTACCCAGAAACAACACTGAGCCCTCAATATGGGATTATTACCTCGGAGAGAGGAGGGTAGCCAATTAGCTGTAGGCAAGTTGGGTGCAGTTAATCCCTACAATCTGGGAGTGGGAGGTAATTTACCCTTACTGAAATGGTCACCTAGATTCTATCCAAAATCATACCTCCAAGCACTTTTTTTTATAGCCTAACTTAATTCCTGATTCACCTTCATGTTATCTCACCTAACACTGCTTTTGGTTAAATAACTCGTTTTATAGCAAAAGAAGGATGTAGGCCCATTCCCAAGCTATTCATTGGTCTTCCTATGTGCCTCATCATCCAAAAACATCTAGCTTGTTAGAAGGATGGAATAGCCTATTGCAAACTCTACTTGTCCAGTGGACAACATGTTTCAGGGCTGAGGTCATATCCTATGCATTGTATGTGCTTTAAACCAGCAACCAATCTATGGTATTATTTTTCCCATATCCAGAATATGTGAACCCAGGAACCAAGATATAGAAGCAGAATTGCTCTGTTCATCATTAATCCTCATGACACAATTTTATTTTATTTTATTTATTTATTTTTTTAAAGATTTTATTGGAGAATTGGGGGAGGGGAATAGCTTTGAGGAATAGGGGAAAGGGAACAGACAAGTTGCTGTCCTTTTGTTCTTCAGTCTAGTTGTGGAGGACATTGCTTCACTGGCCCATATTAGTATTATCATTGTGCTCTTCCCAGGTGAAGCAGTCGCTTGCCAGCCATTGGATGGCCACTCACGGCAGCTCACAAAAGTGAACGCAAGCTGCCAGCCAGCCCCACTGCAGCCTATGCTGTCACCAGTGACTCATGGCAGCCCAGCTCCAGGTCAAGCTGTTGTTCACCATCTTAGCTGTAGAGGATGGAGCATCACTGGCCCTCATGTGGGATCCGAACCAGGACCTGCTTCTCAGAGCTGGTGTCCCAAGCCAACCCTTCACCAACCCACCACTCAGCTGGCCCTCATAACTCAATTTTAAAATAAAGTTTGATCCTTGTCCCTTCAACGTTCGTCTTGGCTAGTAAAGAGGTGTTAGTTCTCACTGGAGGAATGCCTCCACCAGAAGATAAAATGATTTCAGAAAACTGGAAGTTTAAACAGATACCTCACACCAAGTAACTATATAGACAAAAGAAAAAAAAGAAAAAAAAATGGGGGAGACTACTACACAGGATGCAGCCATTGATCTCAAACATCAATAGCAAATGGGTTTGCTATTACAAAACGGGAAAAGTGAGGAATATATCAAAAGTGTCTTATAGCATGTTAATGTTCAGTAGTAAAATTAATGGAAGATTACAGCACACACAAAAAGATATTTCCTTAAAGACTTGGATACTTCAGGCATAAAAATGTAGCTCAAGGCACCAGGGAAAAGAATCTGACCAGATGAGGGATCTGGCAAAATGGAATGAAAGGAAAAAAACCAGAGGGAAGAGGCAAAATGGAATGAAAAGAAAAAAACCAAAAAAAAAAAAAAATTATTAATTCAACCATGAACTTGGATCCAGTTAGAGAAATGAAAATTTAGCCATTATGTATATTTCCTTAGTTGTGATACCTACACTTGTATGTTTATTAATATTCCCTTCCTCTCTCATAGTACTTTATTTAAGGAGCATTGGTGGTGATTAATATTAGAATTTAGTTCTTTAGGGTAGAGAATATCAAGGCAATTGATAGAACTACAATGGGAAGTATTACTCAGATAAGGATATTGTGACAAGTAGGACTTTTGTCATGACTTTTTTGGTAAAGGATACAACTTTTAAAAATCTTATCAGGACTAGGGTCAGCCGAGTGGCACATTGGTTGGGAGCTGCTTTGGGACGTCAGCAGCCCAGGTTCAGATCCCACATGTGAGGGCCAGTGACACTGACCTTTACAGCTAAGATGGTGAACAACAGCTCCACCTGGAGCTGGGCTGCATGAGTCCCAGCGATGGCGTAGGCTACAGCCCCTGCTGCAATGGGCTGCCATAGCCTGCAGTGAGTGGCCGGCAGCTAGTGTGAGCAGCTGGCAGCCAGCGTGAGCTGCCAATAGCCGCTGTGAATGGTCGTCCAGAGGCAGGCGACCAATCTGCCTCACCTGGGGAGAGCTCAATGGTGATACTAACATGGGCCAGTGAAACGATGTCCTCCACAACTAGACTGAAGAACAAAAGGACAGCAACTTGTCTGTTTCCCTCCCCCAATTCCCCAATAAAATCTTTCAAAAAAAAATAAATAAATCTTATCAGGGCTAGTTGTGCCATGATGTCATTACAATTTTTGTGATTTTTAGAAGTTAAATATGGATAGAAGTTTGTTATGAATGCTGACAAAACAACAGGGTGGACTGTTCCATGTATGGTCTTTGCTACTCAGCTCAATTTTTCCTGGTTCCCTTTGTATTGTAAGGAGCTAGAAGCCTGAAAACAATTCCAAGACACCTTAGGCAACTGGATTGTGATTAATTTCCACCAATGGAAGCCTCAGCTAAGGGATTCAAATATGAGAGTAAGTAAGATTGTCATTCTGTTCTATGAAGAGAAATAGCAGGTAATTGAAAGTGACTGAAGGTACCAGAAAACTCCATCCACTTCAATAGGTACAGTCAGAGTCCCTGCTCAGATGCAGCTATGGTGCCACCAGCAACATCAGCAGTTACAGTTTCAGTGACTTCAGCAGCAATTGCAGCAGCTGCACGGTGGCTCTTGCTGGGCATCAGTGACAGAACCTCCATCTGCTCAGCAGGGAACCGGGGCTCCTGAACTCCAGACCAGGGGTGAGAGCAACTTGCTCATCTCTGGATGACACCTTCTCCCTTTTGGACTTTGAGTCCTTCCTATATATACCTTTCTAATTATATATTTCATCGCTTTCTCCTTTATTCATCTTCAATCACCTCTATTGCCTATTCCCAGAATTAACTCATGAATGTCCTGGCTGGACATTGATTTATATTTTCAGTTTCTAACTACAAGAGAGGATGGCAGATGGTGGTGGGTAGGCAGAGAGAAATTAAAGAAGGAAAAGAAACAAATAACTTAGAGCAGAATTCTTCAGGAAAGAAAACTTTGTTTGCATAGTAAAATATCTTGATGAGCTATCTTGTTATGGAATGATAGCCCCAGTCACACAGCAAGGAGGGCTAAGAATTAGTCTATAATAAATAAATTCTTGAGCATCGTAACAAATAAAAGTATTTTGGTATTTTGCCAGTATCTAGAGACAGAGGTTGTGAGGAAGCTAAGAATTTGGAGAAGTATTACCTGGCCAAAAAAGTTCTAGAAAAAGGGTGGAAAGCCAGGACCCCAAAATGAGAAGAAATGAAGTGAGAAGTTTCATATGATGAGTATGACAAATGGACAAAAGGCAAAATAGTGGCTCTAATATTACATATTCCTAATATTTGACATTATGTGCTGTAATATGACATCATTCCCTTACATGTCCTATATGATATTCCTACCATTCCCATCGTATCACATTTTCAAATAAATCTATTATACATAACTACCTTGTGCTTTGGGAAAATAAAGGAATCAGTGCTATTTTCCATATGTGAATTGATTATTGGAGAAAATAGACCAGCCTCGAAGAGGCACAATGTGAAAGGAAATATGCATTATAAGGAAACAAGAAATGAAAACAAGAGGTAACTAGAACCATAAGCACCAATAAAAAACCTGTAGATACTAGGAGAAATAATAGGTTTCCCATTGTACCTAGAGAATGGAGATTCAATATAATTTTATTTGAATCTTAATTAATAAATATTAGGAAGCGTTGACCCATAGGCCATACTTACAAATAATGATTTGTAAAACGAGAGAATAAAAGTTCTACTTTTCTATTTCATAAATGATGGAAATGGCAGTTATTCCTAGCAATATTTATGAGTTGCCCTACTCTTTATGAGTGGGCTGAACATAGTGATTTTCTTCCAAAGAACACAGTGTGAAGAAGTAAACAAAAGAGTAATTTATGTAGTGGAAAAGCTTGACAAACACTGTTTCAGTCACAGCTGATCAAAGTTAACATTGATAGTGATAAGTCATGCTGATAGTATGTACCCTGTAAATGATGTGATGAAAATGGCACTTTGACTGTCTGATACACCCCACACCCTTTCCCCAAAACACCTAGCACCAGTGTAATCATGACAAAAACATCACTTAAGAGACATTCTACAAAACACCTGATCATTACTTTTCAAAAGTGTCAAGGACATCAAAACATGGAATGTCAGAGAAATGGTCACAGCTGAGAGCGTTCTAAGGAGACAAGAAAACTACATGTAATCTGAGAGCTTGGATAGGACCTTGGAATAGAAAAACGGCAACAGGTAAAAAACTAAGGAAATCTAAATAAACTGTAATTTACTTAATAATAATGTATCAATATTGATTTATTAATTGTGGCATATGTACCATATTAGTGTAAGATATTACTAATAGGGGAAGCTGTGCATGAGGTATATAGAAACTCTAAGAACCATCTTCTCAATCCTCTATATATAAAGCTATTCTAACATTTAAAACACACTATTTTTTAAATGTGTGGGCTAAATTGTTTCACAGAGAGGTAGAATGGACATCCCAATATGTCAACCAGTAGAATTAGGGGTCTCTATTTAGAGATATTTTGTGATGAGGTGTTGGTAGACCAGCTTCCTAATGGATCTTTGGAGTATCCTCTAATTATCACAGAAAATTCAGGAACCCTTAAAAGAAATATTGTGGATGTAACAAGAATGATGTCAGAAGCACCAGCTGGCTTTTCCTTCCCACTCACAAGCCCTGGCTGAGTTGTGGACTGAGATTCGTACTCACTAAATGGATTTTACATCCAATTAGTTATCCTAACATTTCTAGAAATGATAGGACTTCCTGTTAATCCCAGACTTGGGTGAGTGCACTGAAATTTGGGTTATTATTATCAGTTAGTGTGACCACTGCTATACTTATGCTCTGTGGGCATTTTATTTATATCGTTATAGGACCACAGCATACTTTAACCACATCTGATCCTGCACCTCATATTGTCAATCACAGGTTCTCATAATTAGTGTTTATTTCACTATATTATTGTTTGGGTTGGTATCTGACACAGAAAAACTTGCCCATTTTCTTCCTTTTTTCTGAGTGAGTGTTCTTTACATAAACTAGATTTTAGGGTCAGATCTTAATCCAGTGCCCTTGAAATTTTTTATTTTTATCAGCACAAGGGAGCAAAAGAGAGCATGATGCATTTAATTCAAAGATTATTTTATTTTATTATTATTATTATTAGTTACAGATGCACAAAACAATGCAATAGTTATCTTTTTCACCCCTTACAAAGTGACTCCCCCCTCCCTCCTCCATTGCCCCCCAACCCCGATATCATACATATCTATTACAATTCCATTGACTACATCCCCACACTATATTCCGTATCCTATGACTATATATGTGTTAAATTATAGTCAACATCTAATATTATTCAGTGGCAGCTTCAGATGTTCAGTGCAGTGGTCAGGCCACTACACGGTCCATGAAGTTGTCTCCCTAACAAGACATGAGTCCATCTGGTCCCCTAAAAAAAATATTTACAACATTATTGATTATAGTCCCTAAACGGTCTCTTCTATCCCTGCAGTAGTATTATAGTTATCAGTTTATGTTGCCTCATCCCTTCTCCCTCATGCCCACACCCGTCCCATCTAACCCTTATTTTAAAGCTAATATTTCCTATTCATTTGTGGCACTACCTAAGAGACTATTTATTGGTCTTTGAAGCACCACAATATCAGCTTTCTAAATGAATTATAATTAGACACCTTAAAATTAAATAATTCAATCCAAAATGTATAATGCAAAAAATGTTTTTATACACCAATGTAAGATAAACTAATGTAGATACCTTCTTTGTGTATGCATGCACGTGCTTCATTTGATTTTGCCTTTAAATAAGTCACATCTCACATCTCAAGCAAACTACCGTAGGCTGAAAAAATCCATTTCTTGTACTCATTCTTTTGCTTCTAATACCACTTGAAAAATATGTGTCATTCAACCAAAGTAGAATTTTGACATTTTCTTTCAAATGAAAAACTAGATAGAAGCATACGAAATTAATCTGAGTATACACATGCACATTTAAAATATTTTTTCTGTTATTTTTATTAAGCTTTCTAAATGTGACTTGAGTAGTGAAAATGCTACCTCTGATGTGACTGCTTAGACAAATCATGGTAAATTAGACATACTGTATGCTTTACGGTTCTTTCCAACTAATGTATATTTACCTAGCATTCCATATATTCATGAAGTCCCCTCTTTTAAAGAGTTGTAAACGAGGATAAAATCATTATAGGTAAAATTTCTTGTTAAGGGGCTTTGTGGATTTCTTGCTGTGAAAAATCAAACACCTAAAGATTAGTGAGATGATAAATGAAATAATAGCAAGTAGATTAGCAACTTCAAAGGCACAGAAGTGCAGCAAAATCAATGTTGCATGATCCTGCTGTTGCATAGCTATTGTATGTTGTGGGGGGAGCAGATTTAAACATGGGGGTGCAATTTCTTAATCTGACAATTGCCTTCATGGCAAGATTGAGCCTATACATGACCCAAAAATATTAGGTTAGGCTAGGTTAGAATGTAAAAAACAATAAAATATCCAGATGTTTAATATATTTGAAATTGCAATTTCTGAATTGTTGGCCTTATGTAGTGTTACAAACTAAACATCTGGATAGATTGTGCACTGTTTGTCTTTTCACACACTTAATTTGGTGTCATGCCAGAGATGTGGGAGTGCCATAAATATCATTCTTCTCCCAGATGGTGAACAATCACAACACATCGCTCTCATGTTTCCTTTTTAGAATAGTTAGAGTACGCACTATCCTGGTCACAGAGCTGTAATGAATCCCACTCAAATAGTCTGATCTCAGAATATCACATTTATTGGTTATGAAAACATCTACCAACTTTGCCAACAAAAGCTGGTCTACTTTCTTCAGGGTAAAGAACATTACATATAGTAGAATTTTATTCCATCTATTCTTAAATGTAGTTTCAAAGGGAGGGGGGTGGTTTTCTCTTGAGCAATTATTATATATTTTAGTGGTCTGAAAGTGCAGTCTGTGGACCAGTAGTATCTACATCACCTGGGAACTTGTAAGAAATTCAAATTTCAAGCCTCACCTCAGGGCTACTGAATCAGAAACTGGAGTCCAGTAATTTTGATGCATCCTAAAAAATAAGGACCTCCGCTGCAATAAAAAAAAAAAATCTAAACTTCTGGATATGCTTCTGATCTTCAGATTAATTGCACATGTAACTATTTGATCCAAGAGAAGTTATTTCTTTAATTTCTCTCTATGTCTTCAGAAAAAGACATTTAGGCTTTTTACACATTTTAAACCTCTATCCCTTGCTAACAATGTAATAAAGCATGTTTTCCCATTTTCATTCACCAAGCATTTTATTTCCTTCAACATTTTTTGTTTTGTTTTCTCACAGCTTCTGGACATTTGAGTAACCCGAGTCTGAAAGCGTAGTTCCAAATGTAGGCCATTTCTATATGAAAGTGCTGAAATACTGTCAAACATTGTTCCATCATAGCCAATCACTAGGCCATTTTTTAAACCAATTTTTACATCAATATTTTATCTATCTTAATGTAAAAATGCTCAACAAATCATCTTTTCCTCAGAAAAAATTGATTGTTCTAATGCTGAATTATGAGCTCCAATCTTGGCTAAATTATTCATAACTTCTTCTTTTTTTTTTTTTTTTTTTAGTTGAGCCATCCTGCTACCTGTTGGCAGCTCAGCAGCAACTTAGCTTGGGCTGGGCATCGAACTGCTGTTGCTCAGAGCTCAGTTCACACTCTTGAGCAAGCTCTTACCCAACTGAGCCACTCGGCTGGCTCCTATTCATAACTTCTAAAGCTGGTCTCAAAGGATGTTCTTACTAACTACAAGATGTAAATTCTTATATTGCTTTGGAATCATAGACTTACTCATCTTTAGTAGTCATTCCAAATGGTATTTATTAATTTGTTCAAAATAAATGGATCTTTATCTGAAATCTTGCCAGGGATGAAAAAAGGTACATACTTTTCACAACTGGTGTACTCAGTTCTTTCTTAACAAGAAAACAATTAGAAACACTGAAGGATTCTTCATAACACTCAGAAAAATAATTTTGGATTTTAGATCAATAGATAGATATTCATACAGACTAATCTTTCACAATAGTAGAATAGTTTTGTGTTTCTTCAAAATTATACGTAAACAATTCTAGCAAAATAATGGCAAGCTGGAATAGTCGAGTGTTAGACACTGTCAGAGCTCTAAATGGTGTAAAGCAAAACTGCATCTCAACTCCTTTTCTTTTTCCTTCTATGAAAACATACTGCTGTTAAATCATCTGATAAGAATAAAGAAAGCCAAAGTTCCAGTCCTGGTTTAATCACTTATTAGATGTGAGGTAATAAGTTTAGCAGAGACTCTAAGTTGATTCTCTGTAAAGATTCACTCCTGTTTTCATAGTAATGGAATCTCCCATTCACAGGTAGACACATGGAGCCCAGAACAAAAAGATTCCCCAGGCCCTTTTCCAGCATGGCCATGTATGACCTTGTCAGAAAAAAAGAGTGTATGATTTCCAAAAACAGTTCTTCCTTTCTTTGTTTATCCTTTTAACTAGAATGTGACTGTAATTGCTGGAGCTTCGGCAGCCCTCTTTGACAATGAGGTGAACTTGGGACCGAACCACCTTACACTGCAGAGCTATAACATAAAAGGATCTTGGATCCTTGACCAGTAAAGCATACTTGAACTTGAGAAAGAAACATACACATAAAGGCTTCAGAAAGAAAGAAATGCTATCATGTTTAATCCAAAATATTTTGGCTTTCTCTTTCAGTTGATCCTAATCTCAACTAATAAATAAGGCATGATAATTAATCACTTTGAGCTTCAGCAGTCTTACTTGTAAAATACAAATGATATCTTATTCACAGAGTGGTTATTGGGATTTATTAAGATAACATATGTAAAAGCACTCCAAAGGAATATACAAATGTAAGTTCTTATTGTGAATTGTATAAGTAGCAACCTTACTGTAGTAGAAATCAGAAGTACTTATGCTTCTTTCATATGGTGATAATCTTTTTTCCTAAGTAGAAACATATGCAAGAAGAATCTTGGTCAGTAATTATTAGAATGGTTTAACACAAAATACATCAGAACTCCAGTCTTTGCAGTTAATTAATATTTTCCAACATTTCAACGGACAGTTTTCATCAACCATCATCTAAAGGTCAATTCTGAAAATTCTTTGAGTCTCATACAGTTCAGATAATTTTGAGTGGCCCTATGATGCTCTTTTATGTTAAGCCAGCTGACTCAAAAGAAATACCCTTAAAGATTTTGGGGCAAGAATGTTTTATGCTATGATGACAGAACTCTGGGGCTTCGATTATACACTGCTCTATGTGCTTGAGAAGATCAAAGCTCATCTTGAAGGAAAGCCCTGGATTTAATCAGAAGAAGTCCTGTGACCTTAATTCCTATCAAAGCAATGTCTCCATAATTGGTCTCCAGTTTTCATGGAAGAGAATTTCATGAAATGCAAAATCTGCTTGTAAAACATAAAAAAAACCCTCTTAGTGTGCAATAAAATAGCAATTAAGCATTTATAGTATTCATTTAAAAAATCAACTCTGATTTGATTACAAAATATTTGTCCCACTCATTAAATATATAAAATATTTGGCATTCATGTCTTGGGTTTTGCAATGCTGCATTCAGTGAGATCATGTGTAGGAAGAGGAGGAAGACTTTCATTGAGTTATGATCTAAGATTACACTCTCTTTCTTTATGAGAAGAAGTTTTTATTTGATGACTGTTTCATTTTGGCTACACCATTTTTGAAGATATTGCTTACTCTTTTATCAAGGATTCATAAGAGAAATTTCTTCTTGAATTAAATGCTATGAAATTTTTTCCTCAAGATGAGGATATATGTGTGTATTCAAATACATTTTATATTTAATATTGAATATATATATCTTAATTAAAAAAGGGAAATACTATTTGATATTTTTTCTTTATTCTTAGATGTCAGGAAGCTTACAATTTAGGTTTAATACTAAACTGACTACTTCAGGTTCTGAATAACATCTAATTTGCTATTCTTTTAAATTATATTTACTATGTTTCATTATTATATTGTTTTATACCTTAATCAACTTTATATTCACTTTAAATGACTTTTGGATATACATAAAATTTTGATCAAAACTATTTAAATGACTGAAGTAGATTGAATGAAGATTCCAAATACCATATGTTGATTATTGATCTTGGGGGATAAAATACATTGATAATAAAAAGAGATCATTGGGGTTTAGTTTTGTTGGAGATTTGAAGGAATATAAATAATAAAAAACAGAATTAAGTTCCTAATATAGAAATACATATGATTGTTTTTACTTTACACAGATAAAAATTTAAATAAATATAAGATTCTTACTTTGGAAGAGAAAAAAAAACCCTGACAAATCCTGGCATATTTTGAACTACTTGGGTGACTCTGGGGAAGTCAGTTAACCTATTGGGGTCTCAATACCTCAGCATCAAAATAAAGGGTTTGAACTAGATGATTTCTGATGATTGCTCCACCACCAAAATTCTCTAACTCTATGACACTACACATTTCTGTAACTCCCTGACAACAAAATTCTGTAATTGCATGATGTAACAAAATTCTGTAACTCATGATACAGCAAAATAAAACTCCATGATCCAACAAAACTCTATAATCCATATTATAACAAGCTCCTCTAACCCCATGATACAACAAAATTTTAAAACTCCATGATATAACAGAATTCTCACATGTGGACCCAACCACAGCAAATGTTAGTGCTTCATTTCTGGAGAGATCTACTTTTCTCCTTAAAAAATGTACAGAATAAGCCATTTCCTCACTTATAAGTTTTTGGAAAACTGTTGTTCATTGCTTTTACTCATGTAATGATTGAAGAAGAATTTTTCACATAGTGGAAAATAAGATATTTAGGTACAGTTATTCTCCCATTTGACCATCACTTGGACATAATAATTAATTGATTTTCCAAGATTGAATACTAGGAACAATTATTTGACAGCCTGGATTAATTTAGTTTTTTGTTTTTATCTCCTGAAAAGTTGTACCTCTAGTCCTTTTACAACAGTTGCCTAACAATCCTCTCTTTGTCTGTAAGATGGAAAATCCACTCATTTATGCAATTCATTTACATTAATTTTTACAGGACACAAAGATAAAAAAGAATAAAATAAATACACAAACCAAAAAAAACCTCACTAGTTATAATAGAATTATTTCAGACATTTGGCTTGAACATTTTAGATGGGGATTTAAGAGTCACATTTAAGCTAACCTCTTCATTATATTTTCTCTAATTCTTCTACTCACACACTTTCCTCTTTCTCTCTCTCTCTTTTCCTTAAAATCTTTCTTTTTTTTTCTTTTTTTTTTTTTTTTTGAGGGCAGTATCACTGGCCCTCACATGTGGGACCGAACCGGGGCTGCTGGTTTACCAAGCCAGCACTTAATCACCGTGCCACTTGGCTGGCCCTTCCCTTAAAATCTAATCTGTAGTGTTTAGTATCTAATTAGTCTTCCATTGTATCAGGATTAATTCTGGTGTCATAATTTAACTGAAAGGCTCTACAGAAAAGAGCCCTTGTTTTATGACTCATTTATTTATCATTTATCATGATTTAATAACTATTTACTGAACACTTGCTAGGCATTCAGAATATATGTGATAACAATTTAACATTTTTCCATGCTCACGAATTTATAACATTATTGGCTTTATACCTTAGAAAATATTCATTAATATTAACAGCTTTTACTTTTCATTTAAAAACAAGAGTATATAGATATCATAGTGTCACAAAATGACTTAGGAAATAGAAAAATGTTGCCTATTACAAGGGATTAGTAGGATAGTTGGTGGGATAATGAATGAATTATATAATAATTTAGAAGAATTCTTCATCAATAAGTTTAAGATATGAAATAATTACCTAAAGGAAAAATAAAATATAGTGAGAATATTATATATAAATATATACATTATAAATATTATATATATATACAAATTTATTTGGCAAATTTCCCATCTAGGAGGCCTGTCTATACATAATAAGAAATGAAATTGAAGCCCTAGTTCTTTGATGTCTTTCTTGTTCCTCCACACACCTATTAATGAGGAAAAATAACCATAATTGTTACAAGCAAACTTCACTCGTGGCATTGTGTTCACCCTCAAAGCTACAGTTCTAAAGTGGCAGATCTCTGAGGCTATGCACACTTGCTCTGTCAAATAGACTCTTCCCAACACATTCTGTCTCTCCCTTTAGTATGTCTTTTTTTAGGTTTCTATGACTTAGCCTCTGCGTGGACAGTTTACCCAATAAATTCTGGTTTTCTCACTTAATTGCTCTGTAGATTTGGGTCCTGGTTTACTCATTTGTGAAATGAAAATAATAATAGAGTTGTGAAGATCAAATGAAATTAAGTATGTAAAGATACTTTGAAAGACCATAAATAAACCAATGAAATTTTAACTGCTATTAAACCATCAGCTCCTAAGAGCCCAAGTACATGTTTTGTTGTTTTTTCTCTTTTCTTTTTTTTTTTTTTTTAAGATTTTTATTGGGGAATTGGGGGAGAGGAACAGACAAGTTGCTGTCTTTTTGTTCTTTAGTCTAGTTGCGGAGGACGTTGCTTCACTGGCCCATGTTGTTATCTTCGTTGCGCCCTTCCCCGATGAGGCAGATGGGTCGCCGGCCTCTGGATGTCGCTCATCGCGGCTATTGGCAGCTCACGCTGGCTGCGGGCCACTCACTGTAGCCTATGGCAGCGCACTGCAGCAGGGGCTGCAGCCCACACCATCACCGGGGCTCGCACAGCCTAGCTCCATGTGGAGCTGTTGTTAGCTGTAGAGGGCAGTGTCACTGGCCCTCATGTGGGATCCGAACCAGGGCGCTGGCAACCCAAAAGCAGCTCTTAACCAATGCTCCACTCGGCCGGCCCTTGTTGTTTATTCTTTTATCCTCCACCACATCGAGCAAAATGCCTGGCCCAATGTAAATAATTAGTAAAAGTCTCCTGAGTTAATTAATAACCTTCACAAACAAAATAAATTTCTCCATCTGGAGGTTTAGCCAAGATAGATTAGGTCTTGTTATGTGTGATATGATCCCCAAACTCTAAAGAGTTAACCCAATATGAGTCTATTTATTCCTCATCCAGAGCTTTATGTTCATTCAATGACTCAGAGAATAGCTATCCTCCAAGAAATGACTAGAAATCTAAGCTACTTACAACTTGTGATCCCTCCACCTAACACAGGCCTCCTCCAGAGAAAGAATGAGAGTCAAAGAGGGCTTTTTTCTATGGCTCAGTTTGGAAGTGACAGTGACACATACCCTTTCCATTCATATTCCACTAGACTGTAACTAAATCCTATGGACCCATATAATAGGCTAAAAGTGTAATCTCCTGTGTGACAAAACAAAGAGGACTCACAGCGGTGAATAATTAGAAATGCCTGCCCATTAGGAATGCTGCTGTGACAATTCACTAGGAATCTTTGGAAGAATGCACATGAAGTTGCGAGGAGGCCTCATTCCAATCAACCCTAGTTTATTATAGAATGACTACTTTGTAGCTAAACATATTTCCACCCTAACTGATGATGTATATTTTCTTGGATCATGAGAAGAGAGACAACAATAAAAAAAAATTATTAGGAAAAATGATAAGGAATAAAATAAACATTTACTTAGCCAAAGAAATAAAAAGTAGCATTCCAGAAAATTTAATGTGTGATTCAGAGGTTTTATGGGAGTAGAGATGGTGAGGTAATGGAAGATGTTCATATGTTTTGAAAGGAGAATATAAATGTCCAGTTTGGTTTTTTTTATCACTTTTACAAGACAATAAAAATATAATCCTTGTTCATTTTGTTGGGAAGAAGGTGGGGCAAGGGGAGACAATGGTAAAACAAAAAATTAAGCTAACTTACTGGGCACCTTTCTAGGTACTTCCACATGTGCTGGTTCATGCTTGGTGTCATTATTTTGTTTTAATTTTTTTTTACTGAAAACAAAAATAACCCAGGATTTGAATTCAAATCTGTTTTTTAATTATGTAACATTCCTTCTCCATATACAGGTGACATCACCAGTCTGAAAAGAGACTGACCTGCTAACAAGGATTATTATCCAAGTTTAGGAGACAGCTGTGTCATAGTTGGCCAAAAATCAAGGAATTAATCAAAGTAGGGATGCCTTGGATCAATTGTATTTAATAAAAAATTATGAAGGCGAAATCAATGTTTGGAATGAAGGCAAAACTTTACAAAAGAAATTTAATTTTTATATAAATAAAAATACATGTGCAAATAATGGAAAGTCAAGGTAAAGAAATCAGCAAATATGTACATACCAAGCCCATAAATGCTCTGACAATCCCTTTTTAGTAAAAAGATAAATTCATCCCAATCTGTCAATAAAATCTCTAAGAGACAGAAAAGATTTATAGTAGCCAAATTTTAACTACTTCTGTCAAGTAAAACCTAATAAAAATGTGCTTTACTTCAAAAGCTGAGACCAAAATCAGATGTTCTCCCCTTTTATTATAAATCACTGTATAGATAGGCCAACTTAAGCTCCTTTTTACATCCCAATTTTCTCAGCAACTGTGTGCCAATTGGTTTCAGGATATGGACTTTAATGTGGTGAATATATTTGGGAATGCAACATATGAAGGGAATACATAGCTAAAACTATCCAAAGACTTCAAATATTGTTATAGGCAGAAATATGTTCCTGATATGTATACTTGTGTGTATGTAAACACATGTATGTGTATCTGATAACATTTCTCGGTCAAGGACTTGGTGGTACTCAAAATTGTCTCCTGTCTGAAGTGCTAAATAACATTCTTGGCAGCATGAGCTTATTTCAAAAGTCAAAGACTTAGATTCTTCATGTAGCACTAAAACAAAAATTATCTGTAGGAACAGAGCCTTCTTAACACCATATATTCTTGTTTTCTTAAACTTTGGCTCAGACCAAAGTAAAATTTTTGCTGCTGTTCACATTTTATAAGCAACTAGCAGAAGAAATACTTTCCTTATAAGTTACAGGGAAGGGTCCCATCTGTAAGGCCATAGCTATAGCTATAAGATGATCTGTGGAATCACCAATCTAATAGACACATTTCTGGTAGCTTTTAAAAAACGTTATCAGGATTGTTACCACCACAGACAAAGATGGGTTTCCATCCCATCCCAGATGAAGGAATGAGTAGTCGAGATTCTTGCAATAACTGATCTTGTTAGATGAGTAAAGCAGATGGCAAATCATTTGTCTGCCAGCAAACCATTAATGTGTCTCTAGAAGGATTTTAGCCTAAGAGCTACAGAGGTGAACAAGGTACAGTGCAACATAGTAGCAAAGAACACATTAGCTCTGTTGTCAGATTTCATGAGTGCAAACCTTTACTCATGACTCACCTGTGGTGAGACACTTAGCAGGCTGCTTAACTTTCTGTTCTTAATTGCTTCATCTGTAAACCATGGATACATATAATACCCAATATGCTAATCTGAAAAATGATATACTCAAATTATAGTCACCACAAATAGTGAATCTCAACCATACCAATTTTACTAAATACATAAAAGAGAGGCAATTTGAAGACTAGGTAAGCATTCTTTCCAGGGAGATGTCCTAGCCAGAGCAAGTAGGCTTGCAGAGAGAGAGAGAGAGAGAGAGAGAGAGAGAGAGAGAGAGAGAGAGAGAGAGAGAGAGAAATGACATCCACATTGGAAAAGAAGAAATAAAACTGCCTCTATTTGCAAATGTCATGATACTATATATAGAAAATACTAAGGGCTTCACCAAAAGACTCTTAGAACTAATTTAAAAATTGAGTAAAGTTGCAAGTTACAAAACTAATATACAAAAATCAGTTTCACTTCTATATACTAGTAAACTATCAAAAAGGAAAACTGAGCTAAGATGGTGGAGTAGATAAACACTGTGCCTGTTTCCTTCTGTGAAAACAAAATTACAATTAGATTAGAACAATCATCTGAAGTCTGGCTGAACAGAAGTTTTATAACTAAGCATATAAAGAAGAAGCCGTGTTGAGATTGGTAGAAGGGGTGGAAACATGGAACAGGCTGCCCTCAAACCTCTGTGTGGCAGTGAGAACTGGGAGAGATATCTCAGCCATGGAGGTTTCCTAGAGAAGTGAGAGACCCCAGCTGTGGGCGGGCTGGGTTTTTCCAGCCCAGAGTACTGGTGCCAGGAAGAGGAACCGCCACAATATATGGCAGCGGGGATTCTAATCATCCAGGTGAAATGGAAGGCTGCAGGAAACCTAGACACCCTCTTAAATGGCTCAAGCACAGACTTTCTCATTTGCAGGTCCTCACCTTGGGCTCCGGCGGAGGGACAACTCATTAGGCATCAGAGCAACGGCTGGAGAACAGTCACTATTTTCCCTGTATGTGATCCTCCTCTTGTGCAGCCAGCAGGCAGGCACCATATTTCCTGTGTTGAGCCCTCCCTCACAAGCCAAATCTGAATCTGATTTGCTTGGTGAACTACGCTGCTCCATCCTGCTGACTCAGCTGGGACTCAACCCCTCCCAATTTACACAGAGCCAGAGGCACTTTCTCTGAGAGCAGCCAGCCTCACCTGCATTGTACTATTTCTTGAAAAACTATCAGAGTCCACAGGACTCAGGCAGGCGGCAGCTGGCCTTGGTGTGCTATGAGACTTTTGCTGAGTAGCTCCAGGCTAAGCACTGGCAGCAAACCAGAGTCTACATTAACCTGGTGACCACTACTCTTTCACCGTAGTGGCTCCCTGAGAACCTGCCTCGCCACACGAGACCTCTTCAGGGGCTGAGCCTTAAGGGAGCTGGCAGGTGGCAGCAGGCCTCAGAGTGTCCTAGCCTTTTATGGAGCTACCCCAGGCCTGGTACTGGTGGCAGCTGGCCTCAATTCACAGCATAGCTTATCCCAGGCACCTCCAGGGTTAGCACAGGGAGCAAACAACTGCGGATTGCTTTGTAGCTCCTACCACATAGCCCCCAGCTAGTAACAGGCAGTGGGTGACCTGGGCATGCACCGAGCCCCTCCAAAGAGGCCCCAAAGCCTGTATACTTGGAGGTTGGCTTCAGATCACAGCAGAGCACCACCCAATTAACCCCACTGGTGGCACACACAAAGGGTGGTCCTCAATAGACCCCAAAATCCCACTAGTGTGGTAATTATGGTATGGTAAGCCCCCAGCATAGTAGCCTATAAGCTGTGGATATTGCCAAACCCCACGCCCAATCAGTCTGAGGGTCAATCCCACTCACTGATATAGTAATAGTAATCAAGGCTCAACTATAACAGGAAGGCACACACAACCCACACAAGGGACACTCCACAGGGCACCTACTACATAAAGCCACCTGGCCAAGACCTGGAGACATGCAGATCTACCTAATATACAGAAACAAACAGAGAGGCAGCCAAAATGAGGAAACAAAGAAATATATTCCAAATGAAAGAACAGCAGAAACAGAACTAACCAAAATGGAAGCAAGCAACTTACCAGATACAGAGTTCAAAACAATGGTTATAAGGATGCTCAAGGAACTTAGTGAGAACTTCAACAAAGAGATAGAAAGCATAAAATAGGACATAGAAACCATAAAAAAAAGTGAGAAGTGAAGAATACAATAACTGAAACGAAGAATACACTAGAAGAAATCATCAGCAGACTAGATGAAGCAGGGTATTGAATGAGCGATTTGGAAGATAAGGTAGCAGAAAACACCCAATCAGAAGAGCAAAAAGAAAAAAAATCTAAACAAATGAGGAGAGTTTAAGAGACCTCTGGAACAACAATAAATGTAATGGCATTTGTACCATTGAGGTATCAGAAGCGAAAAAGCAAGGGATTGAGAATATATTTGAAGAAATAATGACTGAAAACTTTCCTAACCTGGCAAAGGAAATAGACATACAAGTCCAGGAAGTGAAGAGTGTCCCAAACAAGATGAATCCAACAGACTCACACCAAAACACATTATAAATAGAATGGAGAGAATCCTAAAAGCAGCAAGAGAAAGGCATCCAGTAACTTATAAGGGAGCTCCCATAAGATTGTCAGCTGATTTCTCAACAGAAACTTTGCAGGCCAGAAGGGATTGACACAAAATATTCAACATGATTAAAAGCAAGGACCTACAACTAAGATTACGCTACTCAGCAAAGCTATCATTTAGAATCACAGGACAGATAAAGAGCTTCCTAGACAAGTAAAAGCTAAAGGAGTTCATCATCACCAAACCAGTGTTACAAGGAATGTTAGGGTGACTTTTCTAAGATGAGAAAACAAAGGTAAATATTATGAATAATACAATGGCAATAGCTACATATCTATCAACAATTAATTTCAATGTAAATGGATAAAATGCTGCACTCAAAAGACATAGGAGGGCTGAATAGATATGAAAACAAAAACCTTACATGCCACCTACAAGAGAATCACTTCAGATTGAAAGACACACAGATGGAAAGTAAAGGGATGCGAAAAGGTATAATAATACCTTTCATGAAAACAAAACAAAACAAAACAGCCTGAATAGAAACATTTATAACAGATAAAATAAACTTTAAAACAAAGGCTGTAACAAGAGACAAAGAAGCACCCAGTAATCCCACTTCTGGGTATTTATCCAAAGAATCCCAAAATGCTACTTTGAGGGAATGTGTGCATCATATGTTCATTGCAGAATTGTTAACAATGGCCAAGATGTGGAGGTAGTCTGGGTGTCTGTCAGTGGAAAAATAGATAGCGGAGGTGATACATATATGCAATGGAATATTGCTCAGCCAGGGAAGGGAATGGGTTCTTGTCATCTGCGGTGGCATGAATGGTTGTGGAGGGTACTGTGCTGAGTGCAGTGGAAGATAAAGAAAGACAGACGCAATATGATTTTGTTTATATGTGGAATCTAAAGAACAAAGTAAACAAACAAAACAGAAACAAACTCATAGATACAGGAAACATATTGATGGTTTCCCGATGGGAGGGGATTGGGGTTTAGTGAAAAAACGGGAAGGGATTAAGAAGTACAAATTGGTTGTTACATAGTAGTCATGGGGATGTAGGGTATAGCATAAGGATTATTAGTCAATAATATTGTAATAACTATGTATGGTGTCAGGTGGGTAACTCGGTTTATCAGGATGATAGATGGGAGGGGTTGGGGGGCAGGATGAAAAAGGGGAAGGGATTAAGAAGTACAAATTGGTAGTTACAAAACAGTCATGGGGATATAAAGTAAAGCACAGAGACTATAGTCAATAGTATAGTAATAACTACATATAGTGCCAGGTGAGTACTAGACTAGTCAGAGGGATAATTTCTTAAATTATATAGATGTCTCACTAGTATACTGTCCACCTGAAATTAATATAAAGTAATATTCAATGTCAACTCTAATTGAAAAATTTTAAAAGGAGGGGAAAGGTGAAGGGGAATAAGAGGTCCAAATTTCCAGGTATAAAGTAAATAAGGCATGGGGATGTAGTGTACAGCATAGGGAATATAGTCAATAATATTGTGATAGTGTGCTATGGTGTCAGATGGTTGCTAAACTTATGGTGATCACTTCTTTTTTTTTTTTTTGAGGATGGTGTCACTGGCCCTCATATGTGTGACTGAACCGGGGCCGCTGGCTTCCCAAGCCAGCGCTTAACCACCGCGCCACTCAGCCGGCCCTTGATCACTTCTTTAGGTTTATAAATGTTGACTAACTATGGCGTACACCTGAAACTAATATAATATTGTATGTTAGCTATATTTTAATAAAAATCATAAAAAAAGAAAAAAGAAAAGAAAGGGCAATTAAGAAAACAATCACATTTACATCTGCATCAAAAGGAATAGAATACATAGGAATAATAAAAACAAAACATGAATCTAGAAGTAGCTTCTGACATAGTGAAAAATATTAGCTGATTTGATACTAAGCAAGGAACTGAAGCATGACAAACTATGCAAGGAAGTAGAAGAAAAAGAGAACCTCTGGCATTTTCTTCCTGAATAAATATTTAGAGGTAATATATTAGATATTTAGTATCTCTAAAATTTTAACATAATACCATTATTCCTTTGGTATTAAATATTTGATAACAATACCTTTTAAAATTTAAAGGTTAAACTCCCACACACAAAAGGAACACATGTTCTTTATAGAACGTTTGTATAGTATAAAAATTAAAATCACCTAACCATTGTTAAAATTTAAACATATATATATTTAGTATGTCATATATACAGTCTTATATACTATTTTAATTTAATTTATGTCATGAATATTTTTCAAAGGCATTCTTCCTGTTTTTATATAATATATTTCGTATCTGAATTTCTATTGTTGAAAATTTAGGTTACTTCCTTTTTGTTTTGTGCTGTTGCTTTTATAAATAATGCTATGATAAGTATATGATAAACATCCTTGTACAGTAACCTTTGTGAATCTCTCTGATTATTTCCACTGAATAAATTCCTAGTAATGGAGATGCAGGGTAAAAGGAGATATTTAAGACTTTTGATCATATTATCAATGGCCCTCCAGAAATATTAAATCACTTTACATTTACACCAGCCATGCATACGAGTGTCTACTTCTTGCATCTTGGCTAACTCTGAGTACCATCTTTAATTTTAATCTTTGGCATTTTAATAGATGAAATAGCATCTTAACTCTATTATTTTGCATCTCTCATTTCCAGTGAGTTTGAAAATAAATTACATTTGAATTCATTTTTAATGAATTTTTATTCGTCAATGACTGTTCTTGTTTTTATGGAATTGCAAAGATCGTTACATGTTAACACTAACACTGTTATCTGCCGTATATTAATATATTGAAAACCACTTTTTTTCCTGCTTGAGAGAAATTCCTGGAGCAGGAAATTCAGATGAGAAGAGGCAACTGATCCAAATTAACTATCAAAATTGGAGTTGATGTGATAATAAGCAATTCAAAAGTTATCTCTTCCTGTGTGCCAAGCAGCACACTGGGCACAGAGTGAGAACAGAGAGGCCCTGTGCTGCAGCAACACCCAGCACCTAGGGAGATGCAGGTGCATTAACAGCTCTGCAAAACATGCTAAGCCTGGAGGCATTTACCTGCTGTAGGGCTTTTTTGGGGAAGCGAGGAGCCTGTGTTGTTACTGAATTCCTCTCTAATCCTTATTTTTTCCTGAAGATAGACACATGCACACACTACACACCACACATAGAGCACACGCACACACACACAAGCACCACCCACACACCCACATACACATACACTCCCCTCATATATCCTTTTTACAGATGCCTTTCTCCCTACTATTTATAGAAAAAGGCTGCTTGGCAGGCAAAGATGGCAGCAGAGAATGAGATAGGACTGTTTGAGCCATTATTTCCCTCATGCAGCCCCTTTGAAATTCATGTTCTGGAGACACTGCTCATGCAAATACAGCACTTTGCTTCCCAAGTTCTATCTGGCCTCCTGCCACACTAATCACAGAGGAACAGAGGCCAGGCTCAGCTGTTAGTTACCATTCCATATCCCGCTGACTTCTGTGGAATTGCCAAAGAAGTGAACCGAAGGCACAGCTTTTTAGTTTGTAGATTAAAAAAACTAATAACAATAAAGCTTGTTTCAGGCAAAATGATAAGAATGGAGGTGTCTCTGTCAAATGTAGCAAAAATTTTAAATACCTTCTGGGATTATAAGAACATACACATCTAGTGTTCAGAAGGTAAGCAACATTGATTCCCAGGAAAGGTCTGGATGCCTCTTTTTATGACATTTTTCAAAAGTACCCTCATTTATACAGATAATTAAATATATTCATAGAAATTAAGTGACACAATGGATCCAAAGCAACACCGAAATTGAATCTAAAGATTAATACCCCTGTCCTAGTGCTCATCTCAGTGCACACGGCTGCCTCCCCATGTGAGTGTAAGAAATATAGGCTTGATTTGCAATCCACTTACCCAAAACAAGGTGTATCTCAGGTGTATGCTAGAAGAAGGTGAGTGAAAGATGGGGATTCAATGTGACCTGGAGAGGTCGTTCCACAATAGGCTGTGATAGAGACAGTGGCATCCTAGTTTAGGCAGGCCTCTGTCATCTCTTGGCGGTTATCACCATCCTAAACCACACCTCTTGGGCTGCACTCCCACCGCCTCCTGACAGCTATCATTGTTGCAAATCTTATTCTCCTCAAGGTTTGTATGTCCACCTACTCTCCAGCCTCATTTTTCCTTTGCCCCTTGATTTGAACTTGATGCTGACGATTTAGTTTATCCTTTTAGGAGGCCTCTCATATCCCCTTTAGCTGGGTTAAGTACCTATGTTGGAGCTCTCATATGTTACTCCATTACAATAATTAACAGATTTTATTAATACTTTCTAAAAATCGAAGTCCTCTTTTTGTGTTTAATCTATAGTGAGCACTCAGGGCATATTTGCTAGGTAAGGCCATTGAATGTGGTAGTTCAAAGAATCAGGTTCTGGGGCCAGACTCCCTGGCTTTGAATCATAGCCCCGATCCTTATGAACTGTGTGACTTTGTGCAAGTTACTCAATCTCTCTAAACCTCAGTTTTATGCCTATAAAATGGGAAAACACTCTATAGGGTTACTGAGGAGGTTAAATGAGTTAATATATACACAAAGCACTTAAAACAGCAGTTGGCAAGTGCATGTTATATAAGCTATACAAATATTTGCTATTATGATTATGAACATAAAACATACATGTGCCCTTAAAGGGCATGAAAAGAACTGCTAGGAAGAAAAGAAAGCATATGTGTAACAAGATAACTAAGATTGAATTCTGACTACATTAGCAATAAACACACAGACTAATCGCTAAGAAGTCCTTCCAAATTTCTGAAGAGGGGTAGATCATTTCAGGTCTAAGCGTAGGGGACATGGAAGACTTAATTGAGATGGTGAGGCTGAAAAATGAACAAGATTCAGCGTCAGTGTTCCCGGTGTGCTGTATGGGCATTTGGCACCGAGCAGTTCTCGGTTGTATGGAGCTACCCATGCAGCGTTCCCCTGCAGACTGTTAGGCCACCCCAGCTCCCAGGAGCACACTGCCAGTACTACCTGCATTGTGACAACCATAAATGCTGTACACACCAAGCATATCCTAGGACAGTGGGCTTGCCCCGATTAAGAATCTTTTGCAGATGGAGAAGAGTAGAAATGGACATTCCAGACAGAAAGAATAGCATGATCAAAAAGATGGGTCTAAGAATGCCCATAAAGGGTTTATGGATCAGGGTACAGGATGAGGTATAGCAGAAATGCAATTCCGATAAAGACTCCAAGGATCAGAATGTGAAGAATCCTGATGACAGATTAAGAAATTAATCAGCTCTGGGCATCCTCTCCTTAGGCCTCAGTTTCTGGAACTGAGGAGAAGGAATATAAGCTTTGGTGTCAAACAAACATGGGTTTGAATCCCCCTTCTACTGTTTACTTGGTATAGAAGTCATTTCATCTCTCATAACTAAACTAAACTCTCATAACATAAACTAAAGACATAAATGGATCATTGTGAAGAATCAAGAGGTACTTTAGAGAAAGCTCTTAGCAAAGTGTCTGAAACATATGATGTGCACCAAAAATGTAAGTTCCCTTTAAACAAAAACCAAAACAAAACAACACTTATTATCTCACAGTTTCTAAAGGTCAGGAGTCTGCACAGTATATCTGGGTTCTCGGCTCACGGTCTCATGAAGTTGAAATAAGAGGCTTCCTTCTTCTCTGGAGTTTAGGGTCCCCTTCCAAACTCGGATTGCTGGAGGAGAGGACCCATTTTCTTGTTGGCTGCTCAGTTCTAAGTTCGCTTTTAGAAGTCTTCCTCTGTTTTGCCAGCCCTTCAGGTTAGTGACTTTCACCTGGATAACTTTTCCACTTCATTTTATTTTTAACTCTAAATGAACACACCTAATTATCAAGTTTAGAGACTGGGAGAGGAGGCATTTTGCTCAAAGTGTCTGGAACAAATTATATTGTTCAGTGCTCTATAGAGTATTCCTAGGGGGTGCTGCCCTGAAGGGGTCCCCCTGAGAATTGTTTATTTAGAATGCTTATAACAAGACATCAGAGAGCCAATTATTCTGCGCCTGGAGTCTGGTAAGAGAAAGAAAATTATTACTCTGGCAGGCAGGATGGATTTTTTTTTAATATATGGTCTATCAGGATTTTTTTTCAATTTTATTGAAGAGAGGAGCCTTTAAAGGCAGATTTTTAAAACCTTCTATTTTGAGGTCTCTTCAACAAGTGGAAATATACCTATAATTGACTTGCTGCTTCTATTTCTCACTTACTATGAAGCCTCCCGGTGAAATGCTTCTCCCTGTTTACAGTTTGTTCTTTTAGTGGATACTTCGGGCCCCACACTTTTTTATATCAAGTGGGTAATTGAATGATGGGTACAGCTTGTTACAGCTTTGTTAAGTAGTGCAGGCAATGGGAAGCAGTCTGCCTACTGAAAAGAAAAACAAAAAACAACTTTCCATGTGTTTGAATGGTATAGTTGTACACAGTGAAATGTCCAAGGCCAAGAAATCTCAAACACATCCTTTCAGCCACTGTCAGAAATCAGCTGACTACTTGGGGACTGTTTGCAAATTGTCTGAATTAGCAGCCAGAACTTCTGTTCCTTTCAGCTGCTTATCTTTAGTGTGTTGCTCTGCTCTTTGTGTTCTCAGGGGAGGACCTAAGAAAAGAGAAACTCATAATATCAAATGCTGCTTAACACAACTAGGCAATGGATGGTCGAGGGAGGCTACAGTGAAAGCTGGGGATCAATAATGCATTTCATTTCCCTTCTATTTATTCCAATCCATTCAATTGATCCTTTTAAAATTATGGAGCTTGATTCATAAATTGCTGATTGTATTTGTGAACTGTAATCATACATGCAAAGCTTTTTTTAGGAACACATTTTGTAATACATGTAATTAATCTGTAGCCTTATCTGGAAAGCCACAATTGATGAATAGCACGAGATGGGCTATTATAAGTTGACTTGTGTCCCTCCTTGCAAAAAACAAGGTGTTGGATTCCAAACTTCTAGTACCTCAGAACATGACCTTATTTGGAAACTGGGTCATGGCAGATGTAATTAGTTAAGATGAAGTCATTAGGGTGGGGCCTAACACAATATGACTGGTGTCCTTATAAAAAGAGAAACCTTTAACAGAGACAGATACACATAGAGGGAAGAGAGATGCAGGGAAAAGACCATCTATAAGCCAAAGAGAGAGGCCTGGAACAGATCTTTCTTTCATAGTCATCAAAAGGAACCACACTTGCAGATACCTTGATTTTAGATTTCGAGGCTTCGGAATGGTGAAACAATAATTTCTCTTGTGTAAGCCACTCAGTTTCTGGTACTTTGTTACAACAGCCTTAGCAAATAAATACATAGGCTTAAACTTTAAAATTGGTATATCTTTCTTTAGACATCATAGTGTTTCACTGATATTAACTTTGTCACTTTAGGTATTTATTACAAGAACAATTTCAGTTGAAAAATTAATTTGAAGACAGTTACTCTACTGATAGACTATTTCAGTGGTTTCTAATACGTATAATTATTTGCCAGCATCTGTATCTGTCCTTACTGACACTGCACTCTACTATATTTGCCTATTTAAGCATCTTCCTAAGGTGGTTCTTTAGTTCCCACCAGGAGGCATTGAACAGGTCCTTGACTTCAGATTTCCTTCTGCTTCTTAGCTGGGACAGTTGTGTCAAATGATTTCTGATTTCTGAACACCCTCTGAGACACACCTACACTAATCTTACCTCTTATTATCTCATATCGCCAAATACCCACCATGTCTCGACCTTTCTATTACCCATGAGACTCCTGACTCTTAGAATTTTTAGTTCCATCTCCATTCCTGAATTCTAAGCTCTACCTATTTTTTGTCCCTCTTGGTTGGTCACTACCTTGCTTCCTGGCCTTGCTTTTTTTGTTTTCCTTATGGTTTCTCACCCCATCTCCAGACTCATTGATCTTGGCCTCAAGCAGAGATCCTCTGCTCCTTACTGGGCACTATTTGAATTATCCAATGTAGTTTATAGTTTTGTGAGTAGAAAGTAATGATGAGGAGTTATTAGACCTTACTTAGCGATGAGAGCAGCCAATGTGACATATGAAAGATGGTGGAAACCATTAAAAACTGTTGCCCAGGCCTCAGGATTTTCAACTCTGAAGGGCAATGGGCAAGTCTAATTCATCTTTGTAACCTTGATAAATGCCTGAAAAAGGAAAAAAAAAATTTCAAGTAGAAAAATATGACTATGGATGTAACTAATTAGTCTTAAAGGATTCTATTTATGGCATTCCCCCCTCCCCTCAATGGTTTTAAGATGTATGAGGGGTTAGAGAATAGGTCAGGATCAATAAAAAAGTAGAAAGTAGAAGAAAATGGCAGAAGCATCAGGGTGGCAAATATAATACCTGATTTCTGGGTTTTGAACTAGGCCAGTTTATCAGGGTTCCATTCAGAAAGGTGGTATAATATATCTGCTGAGTGTGTGCCCTGGGGCTTCATAGGTAGGGTTTGATCTACACTTTTCCAAGGTTATACAATCTTGGAAAAATTACCAAATCTCTTTGAAAGCCCAAATTCTTAAAGTATGATGAAAAAAATATTACTGACCTCATAGACCATAATGAGATTAAGAATGTAAAACATAAAACACAGTGCCTGATACATACATAGTAGAAACTGAATATATATTAGTTGTCCATGTGCACTATCTTTTTTATAAGCAAGATGTTAACAGTAATTATTCCTTTATAAGACTTTAGGTTTAAGGCTCAAAGTGCCAGGTGTATTCCTCCCACATATCAAGAAAACAAACAAAAATGATTTACTAATTCAAAAAATTTGTTTTGGCATTTTCTAATACTATGCCAAAATTGACAATGTTGAGTAAAACAGTCCAGCGGAAAATACAGATTAATGGCAGAAGTCACAAAGGATTAAGACTTTTGTGATTCACTCATTTATTTATTCATTGTCTCTTATGTTTCATTCCTACATAATTTACGCATCTAACAACAATTCAAAAAGCCCAATTCCATCCATATAATTGTTTAGAAAATCAGAGAAGCTAGCATCTCCACTTAAGATGACAAAACGTTTGTGGCACTGACGACAAATATCACATACAGTCAGTTTATTTCCAAAACAGCTCATCCGTTGAAAATTAGGTATTTAAGAATTAATTTATTAAATCCACAGTGTTACTCAGCCAAACAAATATTGACATGATGCATCATCACAATATGCTCTCAATAACAGCTTTTACATTGCTAACGAGTTTTACCAGAAAATCAGAGATCTATGCCAAAAACTGGCTCTGTGATTGTCTGCCAACCTTGGCCGGTATTTTATATGCAGTGACAAAATTACCACATCCTCTATATAGCAAAGCAGATAATAGAGCCATAAACCTACTTCTCAAGTGTTCACAATTCTGTTATAAATGTGTGTGTGTGTGTGTGTGTGTGTGTGTGTGTGTACTGAAAGAGTCTATAAGTGTGTTTATGGAAATTATTGAATGTTAAATTTCTCAAAGTGAGATCACAGGAATGTTCAAGAGCAAGCTGGAGGATCCTTCCAGAAGTATCTTTGTTTTTTTAAAAAGATTTTTATTAGAATATAGCTAACATACAGTATTATACTAGTTTCAGGGGTACACCATAGTCAACATTTATATACTTAAAGAAGTGACCACTGTGATAAATCCAGCAACCATCTGACACCATACTATGCTATCACAATATTATTGACTATATTCCTCTTGCTGTATATTACATCTTTCTTCATTTTGGAAAAATGCTTCAATATAATTCTAGGAAAACGATGGCAAACATATAACAATTCACAGGGTAGACTTTATAATAACATATACCTAAGAGCTGATCTCATTCTATCTTTGGACACATTAACCTAAATCTTGGTTCCTTAACAATAATTAACACCAGGATTTTGTAGACAGATTAAGGATTAAATGAGATAATGTATGTAAAGTGCCTATTGCTGTGCCCAGGATTTAATGAACATCTTCACTTCTGTATAATTACTTATTTGGCAGATTTTGGTATTTCAATATGTATAAATTTGGGGGAGCCCAAGAAAAGGGAATGAGTCTTAACTCATATTTCATGTCCAGTATTTAGCAATACCCATGATGTAGGTAATAATTTTAATATATGTTTAAAATGTATGCTTTAAACATTAAGAGTGATTAATTTCTGAGACAGTAAATTCCTCCTACAAGAAATGATGAGGAATGAGTATATTGGTTAAATCAAATATTCCGGCTAAAGAAGTTATTACGTATGAGTCACAAATAGTTGACATTTTCAAAGTTTTCATTCTTTTATGTAGTCTTTCAGTTATAAAGTATTTACTATCTACTATGGGCAAGGCAATTTGGAAATAGTTTGTCATGATCTACGCTTTTATAAAATTTATTCTTTCAGTCAGGGACAAATATTATAATTCTATATTTAACAATCGTTATAATGGAGGAATGTACAAAATGTAATAGTTGCTTAGACAGCTGAACACCTCATTCTGCTTGGGAATGAGTGAGGAAAGGCCCAATGGCTATTGAACTTGAAGAATGAGTCCTAGGTTTCCCAGGCAAACAAGTGGAGAAAGTAAAGGCAAAACATGGCCCATTAAGATGCTATTTGTAGTTCAGTGCAGCTGCAGTGTGTGAACTGGAGAAGGAAACTGACAGTAGTGGAAACAGATGATTCTGAACAACCAGTTCACAAAGGGTCTTGTATGTCTTGAAAAGTAGATTTTTATTCAGTAGGATTTTGACAATTGAACTACATGATCCTGTCTCCAAGTCAAAAAGCTCATGACAGCAGTGTGAAAGGGGAAGCAGAGGCTAGAGGCTTTGATAATAGCATATACCAGAAGATGAGGGCTTTAATTACACAGTTGAGATGGTATATTATTTTTACAAAAAGAATAAATTTTGTGATTCATTTGCTATCGTGAGAGAAAGCATCTAATGAATTCCAAATATCTGGCTTAGGCAATTTGGAGGATAACAGATTGGATAGATTGAGCCTTTTGAGAATGTTTACTTCAATTAATGCTTTAATTAACTAGCCTGGTTTAAATGATTTATCCATCTTCAGCACTATCAGAAAGTAGTTCCAGAATTTCTGTATTGTAGGGGCTTATAGTCAAGTCTGGTTGGAAAAGCAGGTTAGTAGGGGACTAATCTTTGTAGTTGCATCTGCAAGATACATAAGATTAAAAAACAGATTGTCTGATGGGAGCTAATATGGGGCCATAGTCCTACTCTCATTATGCCATCTTCTGGAATAGCACCAAAATCATAATTACCTTTGGTTTTCACTTAATGTCCAATATAATGTCCCATATTTACACCATGTATTAAGAAGTAACGCCATTCATAGTCATTGCACACATATTCAGTACTCTGAAATGAGAATTTAAACCTTACACATTTATATTTTTAAATTTATTATTCAATACTGATCTAGTACATTGTGAAGAAAGATACTGAAAAATTCTAATATGTGAAGTGTTCCGGAATCAATCAAGGGGTTGAATTTCAAATCTCAACCCCTTTATGCCTTTCTCCTGTAAAACAGGGATAATAATTTGGCATTGCTGTGAAGTTAAGAATCAAAGTGCTTGACACACAGATGTTCAATACATTTCTTTTGGATAAATTACTTGTATAAATCATATATATGCATTGTATACATCATATGAGGTCTGACCATTAAGTTCGCGAACTCATCCTAGAAAAAGTGCTACATAACTCATTGCTGAATATCACTATGGTCACCTTCGAAGTACTCCTCCTGGGAAGCTATGCACCAATACTAACACCTAGTCCACCCTTCAAAGCAATTTTGGAACTTTTTCTGGACTGGCCATCAGAGCTGTCATATTACCCTTGATGTCCTGAGTGTCATCAAAATGTCTTCCCTTCAATATTTCTTTTATCTTCAGTACAAAAAGAAGTCATTGTGAGCCAGATCAGGTGAGTAGGGAGGGTGTTCCAATACAGTTATTTGTTTACTGGTTAAAAACTCCCTCACAGAGAGTGCCGTGTGAGCTGGTGCAATGTTGTGATGCAAGGGCTCCTTTGGGACCTTTTTTGCACACCTTTCTCATGCCAAGACTTTCAGTTAAGATTTTCCTGTTTATTGATGTTTACTTGGTCTGCAATGCACAATCCAATTAGTTTTTGCAATGTTTTCGTCAGTTCTATTCATTACTGGCCGCCCTGACCTCTCTTCATCAGTGACATGTTCTCTCCTCTCAGAAAAACATTTAATCCATGTGTATACTGCTGTTTTCTTCATAGCATTATCCCCATAAACTTGGACTAACATGTCCCTGATTTCACTTCCACTCTTACCAGGTTTAACAAGAAATTTAATGTTTGTTTTTTGTTCTAATTTAAGCTCATTCTCGCGACAGCACACAAAAACACGCAGCAATACTGAACACCACACAGCAAGGCACCCCCACATGTTGACACGAATACAACTGTGAGACACTGATATGCCACGGTTATGAAACCTTACCGAGCTGTTTGTACAGTGCTGCCAACGTAAGGACACAGTAGCCAAGTTTGAGAACTTGTCAGACTTTGTATATACACATACATAAATCAGATATATGCACACATACATAATTTATGTATAATCTGAAGTTATATAAATAGCCCCGAGAACATTAATATGCAGTCAGTTCACTTAGAAATGCTCCATTAGACTATATTAATGCTTCCAAGTCACAAATATTTCAGTCTTTATGTAGAAGACATGGTAGATTTTAAAAATATCTTAATTTGGAGATAGGAGGGCTTAAATAGGACTGAATTTCTTCCCACTGACTTTTAAGCTTTCAGATAACTAATTTCAAGATGTAAAATATCCAAATATATCATTGGACTTGAAGCACTTTAAAAGGCTTTATTTACTACCCGTGAGTGAGACAGACTGTTGCTAACTAGCATCTTTGCTTTACTCAGCTACAGAGAACCAAGATACATTCTAGTTACTGTGACCCCTGACTTCATTTTGTTCGCCTACAAAGTGAAAAGTTTGGCCTTAATCATTCTCACACCAGGCCACACAGTAGAGTTCACCAGGACTGCTTTTTGTAAACAAAGATCCTTATCACTATTCCAGAATTAATGATTCAGAACTTTAGAGGTGGTTTCCAGAAATCCATATTTTTAATTCCCTAAGTGACTTTGATGTTCCACCAGGTTTAGGACCGACCAGCCAAGACAATTACTGTAACCATTTCTTTTTCCTGAAATAGAACTGGTGTATATACTCATTTCTATGACCTGATGGCCATTAATCACTTTTGCCCATATATTTACATATGTACATTTTGCTACATTTGTTTTGCACTGGCTCAACAGGTGTGCTGATTAAAAGCTTTAATAATACAATGAGTAGAAAATGATGGTTTATGGTACAAAATGTATTTTCGTAAGATATTATGTGTCAATAATGCATTTCAACTAAGTACAACACTTCAAAATATTCTCCACAAAGATCTTACAGATCACATTTAATAACAAAATGTTTAGTTCTTTAAGAAAATGTTTTTAAGAACATACTACAATAAAATTTTCAAAACGAAACAAAATATTTAACAAATTACTTTGTGGTACAGGACATCATAACTTTATGTAACACAGCAGGCAGATTTTGTACTAGAAACACTGGGAGGGGAATCTAAATTAAACAAACACTCCAGAGAATGGGTATTCATAAATTTCTTGTTAACTGAGGCTTAATATTATTAAGGACCAGGGAGGTCTTTGAACATCAACTATTATTTATAAAAATAAAAACTTCCCTAAACATCTTTGCTTTTCTACCTCAGCAAAGATTTTTTTTCCCTTTACAATTCAGAACCCTGCTGCTCATTTGTCAAATATATGAACAATATCTGGATAATCTCTTTAACTACCAATATCACCTTTCAGATGCTGATTTCATTGCAGTGCCTTATACTACCCCCTCCCCCTCCATGAACCTAGGGCCTGTAGGGAAGATCTAGAAACAATGCTTAGGTAAAAGCTGGTCTTAGAGATACTTTATTCATGAAAAATTCAGCAAGCACTTATTGAAAGCCTACATTTCCTGGTCTAGAAAGAGTAGACAGACCCAAGGACTGCCTCCAGAGATCTCACCTTGTAGAACACAGCAAATCGTGCACTGCTTCTGACTCACTCTGAACTGTCATTTAATTTTTAAAGATCTGCATAGATTTTGATTTCCTTTGTAAGGGCAAATAAAATAGTCTCTTATACCTATCATTCTTTAGATTCTCAGGATTTCTGAAATCTGTATGTTGACACGGCCTACACTTTGCTCTCTCCAATTCCCTCTGCTCCTCATGACGATGCCCAGTGTTTTTTCCCCTCGGTTCTTCCAACATAGCCTCTGCCCTTTTGCCTCCCCAGCTGGCTCTTTCTGTGACACTCTGCTATGGCTTTCTGTTCCCCTTCATGGTTGTCTTTTGTTTCTTTCCTTCTTACTAGAAGTCTGGTCACCTGGGCTTCCCTACCTTCCCTTTTCTGGCTGCTTATTCATTTGACTAATCTTAACATTTCCTTAAATGTTGGGCCTTCAGTGGAGTATAATTAATCAGCATTTCCAATTAGCATTTTCTTAAGCTATGTTGTGAACTTCATGTCTTCTTTACAATACTCTCTTCCTGACTGCTACTTAGAAATATCCTCAGAAAGACAGTGTTTCTTGGGGATTCCTGTTTTAAAGGCTGTCTTAAAAGAAACTAAAGGAATGCATAACTCAGTAAGGATGCTTTCACTTTATTTTCAATTCTCACCATTACATGTATTAGATTCTGTGGTGCAGGATATCAATTTTACACTTAAGGGCTAGATCAAAAAATTCACTTTTTGGCTCCTTGATAATTAAAATTCATATGAACACATGAAACTTGAAACTTAAAAAAACCTATAAGACAGTTAAGTATTCATGGATAGGTATATATTCTTTATCATAAATGATATATAATTAAGAATTCAACAATTTTTGAGTTTGCAAGTCAGATGGTGTCATGCAAACTGCCACATATGATCCAAAATCCTCTTAAAATTTTAACTCAAAGATAAGGAGGAAAATTCAATACATTTTTTCCAAATGTTCTCAGAATTATCAGAAGCATCCTCCAGCAATAAAACACAGTTGGATAATGCATTTATCCCAAATAAACTAGCTGTGTCAGGGTTGTAAGGTAGCAATGAGAGATTAAGATCTGCTGTGGAGATGGTACCCTCAATGTTAAGCATTCCCCCGTCACAAGAAGAGTGGGAATAAGAGACAGAGCATCACCTTTCATTATTTCATCAGCCACTGGTGTTTTCGTAGTATTTTAAATGCCTGATTTCAGTTTCACAATACCATTATTTATTTTGAAAGGTAATCCTATAATATCTTCCAAGGAGCAGATATTAACAACTTCCGACACGATCTCTAGGAATAATTCGAAGTTCTGAACCATGCTTTAGAAAAACATTTCCTACACAAACAAACAAACAAAATGCAAAGTTAGGTGTTTACAAAACAACAAGTTATCTTAACAGTTCAACAATTACATACAATAAACAAAGTAGTGTAAAGTAAGTAGGTTTAAAAGCACAAACATCATCAGAACTCATTTTCGTGCTTTTTAAGGCTGGTTTCTGTCCCACGCAAGTCTTCAGAACCCAACCATATGTCTGAAAATTTTGTATTAGAATACTAGCCACAAAAATGCTAACAAATACACTTAGCAAATAACAATGTAAATCAATTTAACCATCAATATTTGTTTTAATGCACACTCAAGGACAGAAAAAATAATGAATCTAAATTACCATAAGTAACAAAAGTTTAGAAACTCCGATCTATTTTGGTTCAATTAACTGTGAGATTTACTTCATGTCCCAAGATGCGTACATTTCAACTTTTAAGGGTACTATATACTACAACAGACAACATGTTAAAAATAAGCAGTAATTCAAACTAATATAAACTACTGAATATTTCTAGAGTAAAAAAAACAAAACCTTTAAAACATAAGTTTAAAGGCATCTATACAAAAAATGCCTCATGATTTCAGTGAATAACCTTTTCAATTTAATAAATTTATACACTTAAAACAATTGATTTAAGTTTTAAAAAATTACAATTTTAAATCCCTCTTCATATTCTATATGGCTGAATTTCAATCCCGAGACCTATTAGGACAATATAATTTTGTTATGAGGCAGAAGTACTTTAAGCATAATTTAAACATACATACCGCTTAAGATTGAGGTAACATTAAAGCATGTTTAACTTTAAAAGATTATAATTAGATTCTAAGCTAAAAAGCGTACATCTAAAAAATATAGAACTACCTGTTAAAAACTTTAAGAGTACTTTTACTATGCATTTTGTTAGGACATCAATATACAGCACTGTATCACGTTAAGTTTGAAGCTCTGAGTGTGGACTAAGCCCTTCGAAATTTAAATGAGTACCTCTTTAAACGAATAATAGCTAGCACTTACTGAACGTTTACTGTGGATAATGCCAACTTTTAAGCACTTTACATGTACTATCTCACAACTATCTGATGAGGTAGGTCCGTCAAAACCATAATCACCATAAGGGTATTATCTTACCTTCAGACTTTTTGTTATGAGTATTAAATACCTTTAATGCTTATTAGTCAGGTTTTCTCTTTTTGTAGCCCAAAGCATGTGTAACTGTTACATGTAATGAAACAAATTATTACTTAGGCAATAAAGACTGCTATAAAATCCCTAAAAAACAGCTATTATCCTGTTAAAATCCTATCCAGTCCAATTAGAAGTATTTATTATTTATTATCAACTGACATATATATATAGCCCCATCCACATCTCTGTGAATTTTAGATACTCACCAGCAGTCTGTGCAGGATTTATTCCTATTCCATCTAGAAAATAAATTATAAAATCATCTAAGTTATTTCTAAAGTTAAAATGGTTTAACAGCAACAAGAAATTGGCCAAAATGGTGCTCTGTATCTAGGAATACATGCCAAACAATTTAAATCCAAGAACATGAATGACAATCTTTCAGGTAAATTATGTGTTGAAATCTGTTACTATTGTGCATTCATACCACTGATGGATTAGACGAGAACATCTGTCAATGCAATGATCCTGATAAGGTCTACAGAAGACAGTTTTTTATTCTATTATGCTATACACGGGGATAAACACAACCAAGAGCACCTTAGACATGTCAGTACTTATTTACATATTGCTCCAATGCATACAAATCTGAAGACCAGGAGAGCCCAGAGTCATTTAACTCAAGTTCCACTGACACCTGATAAAGGTTTACAAAACACCTTTCCAAAAGCTATTCGGTTGTAAATAAAACTTTTTAGAAAGCAAGCTAGTTTTCTTCTAAATAGAGAAACACTTCAAGTGACAGCATGCAGAATATTTCAGAAAGAGAAATTCTGTCATATCTAAACTCAATCATGCTACTGCACATTAAACCCATCTTCTCAGTCTATCCTAAGTGCACAGAAACCACTTACTCGTACCCATAAATATTACTTTGTATTCTTGAAAAATACTTATAACTCTCACTGCCATCTTTATTCCTCATCTTACTTTGGTAATTTCTCATAGTACTAGTTCCATCAAACTTAACTATTAATAGTACTTTAAGATACTCAGAATTTAAATTATATATCTAATTAAATAAAATCCAAATTACTGCAAGCATATAAGAAAGAGTTTTCACCAGGAAAGCAATTACAAGGTATAACAAAGGTACATTCCTGTTTAACTTCCTAAATTCTAAAAGCATTTACCAATACAACTTTATTAAAAGAAAAAAAAAATACCTTGTTAAATAAAAGTTAATTTCAGTAATTGTCATGAAGTGATAAGAACATAAGATATTATAAAGTGCTATACTATACGGAAAGCATAAAGAAATTGAAAAGAACTAATTATGGACAATAATCTTAGTGTTTACAATTATGTGTATCATTTATGTTGATATACATTTTGGGCGTTTTATTTAAGTTAATTTTAATTAATTTGACTTATTTTAAACAATTTCCATAATTCTGAGGTAATAAAGTTTTAAAATGAATTCTTACCATTGGTAATAATAGCACTTGTGGCTGCAGGAACTTTAAACTAAAGGGGAGAAAGAGAAAACAAATTTTATACACACACGCACTGTACGGAAGATGGTTAGCTTAGCATGCATAGTGTACATATGACTAATTCTATAATTCTAAAATGTGATTTATCTATCAGGTTAAGTAACATCATCAAAAACAGTACTACTATAATTTGCTTTTTTTTTAAAAAACCAATAATGTCTAAATCCTACACTTCACTGTATCTAGAACACGATGGATTGTAAAATGCACCTTATTTTACATACAAAAAAACACATTAGCAATGAATGTCTAACCCAATGTTTACTTTTTCAGACTTAGACTTGATTACTTTCATCATATATAGCTTTCTTGCATAGGCAAAAATAAAAGCAAAACAATTGCTTAGAATATTCCTAAAATTTTTTTGTAGGAACAGTAAGCTCAAACAAATGCTTTCTTGTTTTTAATGGGAGGACAACCAAGGCTCATATTCCTTCCTCAAAGTCTCCTTTAATATACTGCCGACTTAAATCTCAAGGGAAGGCAACAGTCTAATTATGACACCAGGAAATAACAACTAAGTTCAAGCATGTGTAGGTGATGTCAACTAGACAACTATGTGACTGCCACAGACAAACAGTAAGACTCCACTGAGCCCCTTTCAGAGATGTTGTAAAAACATGTCTTTTCAAAATCAATGAAATACGATATGAAACTTATCGGTAGCTGAAAGGTAGATTTCTTCTCTTAATGCTCCAGAGACCAGTGTATTCATGTCCTCATTGTTCATTAATTTATCCAACAAATACTTAGTATGCATTTCTATGCTATGGTCAAGTTTTATTGGCATTATAGTTCAGTTTTATGATCAAATAAATTTGGAAACCACTAAGTTATGCTAGTATTCTTTTAAAATTTTTTTAATATGCTGCTAATCTAGTTTATTTAATTCCAACAAGGAAATGGTTAATGAAGTGTTTCTCATACTTTTTGGCCACTGAACCCAGTTTTTCATGGAGTTTTTTTTTTTTTCTTTGTCGTTTTGGTGGTTCTAGTAGTTTGGGAATACAACTCTGAGAAATGCTACTCTAGGTATTTGTAATAATGGTCACATATGCATAATTGAGAAAAACAACTAAAAGCTTATTTTAATAAAGCTTTATGAATTAAAGAATCATATTTTTAAATAAGAACTGAATTATGCATAGGAACCATTACTTGTTACATGATTATGTACTTAAATTATTTTACTATTCAAAAGGCACATTCGTAGTTGTAAATGTCCTTTTAAAGGTTTAAGAATTTTAAGTAAACCTAATTTACAACAACTTCAGAGATTATAATGCTTAAAAAAAACTTTGATCAAATATCCAGATTAATTATAGGACATGTCAGACTTCCAAAACTTGAATATTACAAAGATTCTAGTACCCTACGGAGTGTCTTCTTCATAGATTACGTCCATTTTAAGATAAGCTATGTATTTTCATAGTCACACCCATATAATGGCAACATATTTTCGGAACATTAATCAAAAGCAACTGCTGACACCATTTTTCCTTTTTCCAGAATGTAGAAGCAATGGTTAAACTGAAATTTGGGGAAGCATCACTAGTGATATAAAATGTAGTTACTACTACGTACTTTAATCCTACCTTGCTGACAAGTTTTCTCCCGGATATAAAGTGTATTTTATGCTCATCAATTTTCATTTATTTTCTTCCTCAGATCCCGTAAGTCTTATTTAACAGGTTTTTCACAGGCTTTGACAACTCACTGCCTATTAAATTAACCCAGTAATGTATTGGGGAATTTTACTACTTTTATTAAGAGAATTTTACTAAGGATTTAAACCCACAGACTCTTGTGTTTGTCAACTCTTGTCACTGAAAGATTCTATACTGTCACCTTGTGAAAGGCCTTCTCACTGTTGCCTGAAACTCATAACCCTTCTAAATGAGTAACACCCATGATTCACAGCAGTTACAAGCTATATTCAAACTTTAACATATGCAGTTGTGTGAAGTTTGTTAGTTTATTTTCTACTGCATGTCTGTTAGGATGTTTATATTCACACAAGAAGATCAAGATCACATCATGCCTTAGACTTATAAAGGACACACTATAAAACTATAACTATAAAACATAATAAATGTTATTTATAGCTTGTACAAATCTACCTCTTAAATTGGAATCTGTGGACTCTACTATGCTGCAGACCAGGAATATTTTTTGTTAAGTGATCTGTGCAGCAAAAAATTTGTTTCCCATCTCTTTTTACTTATTCTTTCTACATGAAGAATAGATCAAAACTGACTATAAACAAGTATTCCACTTTTCAGTTTAATTCTGAATCAGTGATAAATGATGTCAGTCATCCCGGACAATGTTTTACAAGGAGCTGTGAATGCTGATGAGTTGGCTGACTTTCCATTACTCACTTAAATACAGAGGATTGTGGGTTAAGTTGGTTTCGTATTTACTTAGTTACTAAAATTATTTTTCCATGAAAATAAACTTTTCTGAAGATTCTGAACCATAACATTTGGAGTTGAGTTACTCTGTAACAGTATATCACTTTTAACTTCACAATATTTCAGTAAATACTAATTTTTACTCAAAATCAATCAGATAAAAAGGACAGACATTAACTACATACTCCCATTTTACAGATTAAGAAATTTGAGGAAGAGAGAACTTGAGAGGCTTGCTCATGTCACACAGGTAGTGAATGACGTTTAAAATAGGAACCCTAATTCTCCGAAGTCATATCTGGATGCCATTTCCACCCAAACTACTCTCCCAAGAATCATGTCCAGAGAGCTGCTTTATAGAAGCTTCTGATAATTTGGGATGGAAAATTTTTACTTCTTAAAAACAGAAAACCCAAACATTAAAAAACTAGATACTTTTAAAAACAACCAATTTAACTGACAGTCTACATAGCCATATAGAAAATTTGATAAATATGATAAATTTGAAAAATATGATAAAGGTATTTTTAAAATTGTAATTCTAGAATCAAAAGCAGTAAAAATGAGTATACAGACTACAGTGTGATATGCTGTTTAAAAAAATGTACATATCATTGAAGCCTTTCAATTTCAATAGAAATTTTCCTTATTGTTTTCAATGGCTACATTGAATAGAAGTGTCAATTTGTTTAACTCATTCTTCTTATATCTCTCAGTAACTCTTAACTTTCATTCTACTTATATCTGTAAGTAAAGCTTAATATTTTTGATAGCATAAACCTAGTAATGAACCCACATGGAAGTGGTGGGTCAAAGTGCATGCAAAATTTAAAGATTTTTGAAATACACTGCCAAACTGCATTCCACACAGGTTGTTCCAATTTCTACACTTACTTCTTCTGCTGCAAATTTTAAGACTGCTGTGAAAGGTGTACTTTCAGGAACACTGAGTCTGCAAGAAAAATCAAAAATTTTTTTTTAAAAAGCTGAGTTTTTAGAAGCCCTTTGTTCCTTATTTCAGCTGCTGTAGCACACCTGAACTAATCTGTCTTTCGAATCTAAAGCTTGTATATTTTAACTGCACACTACATTCATTAACTCTAAAATGAAAAAAAAGCAATTGGCCTTATATCTGAGATGGTACCCACAATTCCACTTGAAAATTAACAATCTATACAGGTGCAGATTTATATATTTCTAATATTTTGTTACAAACAGGTCTAGCACATGGTCTGCTGCTTGTTTCCAGAGGTGGATTTCAAAAAACTGAATCTCTCCTTAGTCTTCAGTCCACTTTACCACCTCAGTCCAAACATCTTTCCACCCAATACAGGAATGTCATTATTTTCATTATAAAAGGAGGCTCTGGGAAGAAACACCGATCTCAAATCTTTTCATGAATCTTTCTGTGCATTTTTAATAATCAAGTCTAAAACAGTGAACCAAGTTGATGAAAATGAATGTTTCTTTCTATGGTAAAATGTGAAGTCATTCCCACAAAACTTTTATATCATCCTTAGATAAAGGGGTTAATACAATCTGAAATAACATTTTGGAGAATGATGCATTATTTTGTTATTGATTTGAACAGTTTGAAGTATATTAAAGATTACTGATAAATGATCAATCTATGAATTTTTCAATTTAAAAACTAAAAAAGAACTGTATTTAGAATTATACTCTAAAACAAAAATACGTAAAGGACAGGAAGAGGTTAAAAAAATGTAAAATAAAAAAATATAATACTCCTAATACAAAATGAATTACAGTGATTAAAGGTAGAAAAACAGATTCTTTTTCAAAGCAGGGAAGAAGAGACTTACAAGCTAACATTTCTCTTTGAAGCTTCTCTATTGTCACCACTGTATTATTCTTTAATGCTTTAATACCACCTATCATTATGTAACATTTTTAGGAATAGGTCCCATTTCTTAACCTAATCCACAGATCAGTGAATACAAAAATCATTGTATCTGCCACAGCACATTATAATGATTTCCAGCAAGATAAGTGTGAATAGATTTGTTGGCTGACCCCATTCTACTCTAAAATATGACTGAAGGAAGAAAATGGATGTCGTTTTTTTCCTTTCTTTCCTTTTTTTGGGGGGAAGAGAATAAAAACAGAATTCTAAAGGATAGTCACTTGTTTAAAAATTATCTAATAAATTGGCAATGTAATAGTTTACAAACTAAGGAACACCACTGTAAGTGTTTTTGCATTACACTTACAGTTTAGAACCTGAAATTCACTATCCTGAAACTCACAACGTCAACTTCTAAAATCTTAGGGTTTTAATTCACTTGTGAACTGGAGACTGAAAATGTTCTTATAAACATAAATAGATGTCATATTGATATTGAATCACTGAGACTGTCCAAAGAAAACAATAAAACATATTTTAATGCCTGTTGTATGTGGCATAAAATTACAGGGGTCTGGGAGTTGCTGCGACTCCATAGATTTTATCTACAATAGATTTGAATTTGTTGTGTTTGCCAGTTGCATCATTTTGTAAAATTGGCACTTACATATTATACTGTGTTTTGAAAAAATGGGAACTAAACTGTATATTAAAGTGAATTTTTAAAATAAATTCCTGGCAAAATTTGTTTTTCGTAATATATATTTCATATAAACAGAACTATGACACAACTTGACAAATACTGTTATAACGAGTAAAAACCAAGTTTGAATAGAAAACTAAAGAGTGAGATGAACTCCTTGAATAATTACAGAAATCTTCATAAGTAAAACTTTGATCATTAAAGAGTGTTGTCTGTCAAGAAGTGGTGTTCACAAAACTGCAATCCCCACAGAGAAAAGAACGTGTAAAAGCAGGAAGGATTAAAAGTACTTGCTTGTCATGGGAACAGGATGGCTGAAGCTTTGTTAAGTGATGATGGTAGTAAGAAAGGGGAGGAAATAAGAGGTGGAAGCAAGACAGGAAAGATTGTAATCAGACTGAAAGAGTCACAGGTGTTTTTTAATTCATTCTTTATATATCAATACATTAAATGTTTGATTTAACCTAGTAGCAATATCAACACTAGTAATATCAACAAAAAACAATAAATGAAAACTCTGACATCGCCCAGAATAAATTTAGAACTGAAACATCCTTCCTAAAATTCAACTATTAGTAATGTTAGAAAGTTAAAGGAGGTTTTTCTATCAAAATATATGTTTACCTGCTTGACAAGTGAAAAGTGATATTAAAAAGTTAAAGCATGTTTTCCAACAAATCTTAAGAATTGCTTTTACTAGTACCCACGTACTAGTTACTATTTCCCTTGAATAGGAAACATGTAATATCTTTACGTATACAGGTACATACATTTTATACACACACAGAGCCATACATACATTACACATACACACACACACACACACACACACACACACACACACTAAACAATAGGTATACTTATTAAATTCATCCTGTCACCAAAATTAGTTGAACTGGTACAATGTTCCAGCCACTCTTATAGATACTGATGCTGTCTTACTCTGACCTTTTTCCCTCCCTCCTTCTCACTCTTTTTTTCTAAAGCATATTTACACATTAATGAGAATAATCCAGTATATCCAGTAAAAGGGGAAATCAAAGATGATGATGAGAGGGGAATCTCTAGACTCTACCTACTTTAATTTTGGGAGGATGAAACGGATGCAATCCAGAGCCCAAATGGTACAACTGGCTGTTCACAGGACCAAAGTTGAGTTTTCCACTTTAACAGGGTCATAGACAGAAATTACAGGTTTATAGATATAGTGTAATTTTATAAATGGGATTGAAAGATGAGAAAGTTTTACTCTCATGGCTTGAGACAAATGGGGAAAGGAACTATAGAAAGTGCGAAGATACATTTTTCAAAAATCATTTCAGAGAATAAAAAGGAAAATAAGCAAATTTGGGAAATGTAGCAGAGCACTGGGTACCACTAAGCCTAGTCATGAATTTTACGTAAAACCTATCAGCCTAATTGTGTGCTTTTCTCCAGGAAGGGAAATCAGCTATGCACATAGAACCCAGTGACTGAGTTCAGAGTTGGTGTTTCACTAACTGTTTGGAGTGAAATATACTGGGGGGTGGGGGAGGAAGGGCAAGCAGCGTATCAGAATTGAGGGTGTTTGCAGAACAGTGACTTAATGATGGACCATGGATTCTAAGCTGGGTAAGAAGAAGCTGGGTTAAGGCATGGGGGAGAGGATAGTGATAGATTAAAAATTAATTCATCAGTGAATTAAAAAAACAAACAAACATTTTTTTCAGAAGAAATACTAGAGTAAATAGACAAGAAAGTGCTTGAAAAATGACATTTTAGAGATGGGGCAATAACTTGAAATAAGGTGAAAACAGATTCATCTGGAGATGAACCCATGAAGAGAACAAAAGATTAGGAGGGTGCATGGGTCACAGACAGCTAAGTCAGTGGGACTGATAACAGCTGTTGTAGTTCAGTCAGGTAGGCCACCATACTGTTTATTATTAATTAATAAATATTTATAATGCATAAAATCCTATTGAAGTCCTGCTCTTTGCTCCATTTCACATGATTTCCAGCTGCAATAGCCTCAATGTGTACCTACAATCATAGAAAGGTCCAGGTGGAGTATCCAGGTTAGACCCATGTTAACTGCTAGAGGATAACAAAAAGCCCCGCGTGAATCAACTGCCCTATGTCCGCACTTCCAATTTCTGCTATCACTTTTTACTAAATCCGGCTTAGGTAGGCTCTGATTTGAGGTTCATTACTTTGTGAGTCCTTCTCACACAAAAACCAGAACCCTGACAGTAACAAACGTTCACGTAAATCACGAGCAGACAGGGAGGTGTTCAAGAATTCCAGTAATCATCAGAGCCCCGTCCACATGTCCTCCCATTCCATCACCCAGCAAATGAGTTCCCAGGGGAGGTCACAGGAGAGCTGCAACGTCTGGGCACACACACACCCTTACACCCCGGCGCGGGGCAAGCCGACACTTAGAGGAGCGGGCACAGAGCTCTCCTCTCGGCTTCGGGGGGGGGGAGGTGCCCGAAAGGGCGCGAGCGGGGGCGCAGGGAGGGCAGGATGCAGGCTGCTGGGGTGGGAGTCGTACGGGAGGCTGCGATGCACCCAGCCCACACCTGCCCGGCCGCTCAGAGGCTCGCCGCGGGGGAGCTACTCACACTTTGTACGGCAGCCGCGGGTCGGACGTCAGCGTGATCTTAAAGGAAACCTTCGACCTGAGGAAGAGAGCAGGAGAGCGTTTAGGTCGGGCAGCGGGATGCAGGATTGGGGCGGCTGTGGGCAAACACTTACATGATGGAGCCAGTGGGGACCAAGAGCACACGCCAAGTGCCCCCAGCAGACCCACTTCCGCCTCACTCAAGTCCACGTCTCCCTCGGAAAACCGGGGGCCTCAAACGTTGCTGTTGTCCAAGGCACTGCCTGAAAATCGGCCTCGGATACTCATGCTAAGCCGAGCCTCCAAGTGACAAATAGCCATTGATTCTGCATTTATATTTCTGAGAAGAACGTATGGATCGTATGGAATGAAATAGTTTTCTAAATGCAGCTAGTTTGCTGCCCAATTTTTGTCAGGCAGAACAAGCGCTGGTATGGGCAGTAGGACTCTCGATCTCCTCGGGCCGGTTGGGGCGGAAGTTTGTGTCCCAGGAAGGCGGTGAAGAGCAAGGCGTGGCGAGGGGCGGGCAGGTGGGCGGGACGGGGGGAGGACGCTCTCCGAAGTTGCTAAGGCAACCTGCGAGCAGGAACGCTCCATAGAGGCTGGAGAAGCTGAATTTTCACCCTGTTTTAGTATTAGTATTCTTTTGTCTTTCTATTTCACTCACCCCTGTTTTATCATTTCGATTTCTCATATTTTTTTCCTCCTCACTTTACAATACTGAAGGCTATTTAATTTCAACACATGCGAGTTATCAAGTTTGTGAGAAAGACAAGGTGCCTGCACTTGAGCAACTTGAAGTCTAATTGGGAAGAGCAACACCTTCACAGGAGATTTCAATAGTTTGTTATGTGGTTTACTGGGGTTAAACCAGGGTTAAACTAGGTTGCCGATTTTCAGCCACATTTACTCAGTTTACCCTACAGATTTTTAATCCCGTCTATGTTCCAAGCGTTGAAGCTAAACACTAGGGACGCCAGGATGAGTAAGAAAGGTACAGGTGCTAACCCTCTACGATGGGAACAGTCAGAAGTTCTTGTACAGTGAGGGAAGAAGACTATCTGTCCTCTAAATTTTATTACAAATCTAAGATTGTAAAGTCCTCAGGGTTCATCCATGTTGTCGCAAATTGTAAGATTTCATTCTTTTTTATAACTGAGTAGTATTCCATTTGTGTGTGTGTGTAGAGATCAGATTTGTAATGGACATTATGTTACTTTCTTAAGGAGAGATATTTAAAAGAGAAATAGGGAAGTAACTGTAGTGGGAATTCTGAAGACCAATTTCACCTTTGCCATAATTTTGCAGCGAACTGCTCTTTTATGGTCACATCTCCCCATGCCAAGAATGCAGATTTTGACTAGGAAAGGAAGGCTCCAACATTCTCAATAATAGTCATTGTCTTCACTTTTAAAAATGTACAGATCTTGCCATCTTTCTAGATGGAGGCAAATGGTGATTGCTAGATTTTTGGGATCAACAGTTTTAGTATCAATAGCTGAAACAATGGGAGTTAGTGTAACTAAAATTTTTGAGAATAGCAATTAGGAGAAAACTGACTGTGCTTATCTGCTATCAAATAACAATGAAGAGATTAGAGTATATACTTACACTCTGTTTCTAAGAATACATGTCATATGTCTTTAAACAACATTTCCACCTTACTTTTTGTAGTTTTATTCTGCTCCTATAAAAAAAATATGGCAAAAACCTAAAAAGAAAAACATATTTAAATCAGAGAGTTTTTAGTATGTATTGGGTCTTCGGAAGAGTCATGACGTATTCTTGCAACGAAAACGTAGAAAAACACGTCATTACTTTTCCGACGACCCAATATAAAAAGTAGCGAAGACAGGATTCAACCTCAGGCAGTGTGACTTCAGTACTCATTATCTGCTGCCTCTTCAGAAAATATATTAATATAATATGTTATATCAAAATGACAAGGGGAAACATTGTGTTCCCAAGAGATATTTATGAGCTACCTATTACTAAATGTTTAGCATTCTTCCCCATCTCAATCCCCTAATTCTTCTCTCCTATATATTTGTCTCCTCGTTCACTGCATAATTTCTAGAACCTTCTAAGTTTTATTTTTCTTAGAACAAGAAAATAAACTATATATGGATTCATTGATACTCCGTATTTTAGTTTTTTTAACTTTACTGAGGCATTTAGCAAAATTTGGCAAATATAATAAGAGAAGGGCCTTATTATTTACTGAGAACTTAAAGTGCTGAAGGATATTTAATGATTGACTGTAAACAAAAGCAAATTCTGTAATTTAGGAGGTAATTGGCAAATATAACATTTTAAGACAATAGCATAAATAGCTTAATGTGTTTTGGAAGGGATCCAATTAGTATTATGTACAGACAGAAATGATCGGTGAAGTGCATAGTATGACCATGTTAGAGCTCATTAAATGTCAGTGAAACATACCAATATTCTGCTTGCAAAAATATATAAATTTCTCATTATTAGAAGATAATTGAAGGAAATTAAATTTATATAAGGACTAAGAAGATTTGCTTACATAGTTGTAAAGATTCTGACCAGTTATTTCTGTAACTAGTCTTAAATAAAATAGAAAACATGGCAGATTTTGATGCAAAAAAAATTCTCTTCCTAATTTTTTACCTTGATTTGACTGTATTTATGACTTTGATTAAAATCGCCAGATAAATTATGTAATCCCAGAAGGTTTATACTGGGTTATAAATCTTATAATCTTATACTCCAGACACTTCATAGTATAGGAAATAAATTGGAGCCTGATCAATTAATAATAAATGAATATTTTTATTGTAGTTTAATTTGGTCATTTGATTTCTCTATTATCTTTCCTCCCCCTACAGTCCTATATGGGGCATTCATACCATTGGGGCAATTATAATAAAGGCTAAATTTTATCAAGATTTATTTTGTTCTAGGTATTACGTTAAGCATTTAGTATAAGTGGAATCACAAAATATAGACTTTAAACTTTGACCTTGGCTATCAGTTATAATTCAATGACAAGAGCCTTATGCAAACAGGTGAGTTGATCTGGTAGACAGAAGTACATGGGAATATGGAAATGCTGTGGTGATCCTAAGGTTAGAGCTGTAGGGTTAAAGAGTGTTTACATCCCTGTGAGTCCAGGAACAATGAAATATAGGTGAGATTAGAGCCTAGCAATGCCAGGTAAAGGCCTTTGAGGAGATTGCAGCTCTATATGTGCTGCACTGATTATTGTTGTTAAATAACATTCCCAAATAGTTCTGAAATTTATTGAGAAAACAAAACAAACAAATAAACAAAATCAGCTTTTCTAGAATGGTTGTTGTTTGACTATAAACCTTGTAAATATGAGACTTAATCACATGACTTGCAATATTTAACTACAGAATTTGTAAAATACCTTTATTATGAGAAAGCGTTTTAAAATATAAAAAGTAAGAATATACCATTCTTGTATAGTTAAAATTTCTCTCTAAATAATGTGTGAATTATTTGCTTAACAGGAATATTATTTGCTAGAAAAATTAGCCTCTGACAGATCTATTCCAAACACAAGATTATAGTTTCTGCTACATGTATATTTACTCATTTTTGTTCTTCCAACAGCTATGTGGGGTTAATACTATTAATATTCCATTTCCAGTAGAGGAAAGTAGCGCATAGAAATTAAATAACTTAAGTGGCTCAAATGAAACTGAACTCAGATGTCGGATATTAACTGGGGGTTTAATTAGTATGAGAGGTTAAGGATGTAAGTTATATCCTTAACTACTGACAATTCTATTATTATCCCTATTTCACAAATAAGGAAGTTAAAACACAGAGACTAAATTCTTCAAGGTCACACAACTTGTAAAGCACCAGAATTGAAATTGGAACCCTGGCAGGCTGGATCCAGAACCTACACTCTTCAACATGATATGCCATGAATCTATGATCACTTACTTATAAATATTATGTTTGTGCCATAGATATTTTGTTTTTCCCACTTCAGCTCCAAAGTCAGTTAGATTTCTTATACTGTGCAAAATGTGATCATTTTTATTCTCATATAGTGAAGAATTATATATTATATTGAAAGGGAATTCAGAGAGCTCAGTAGAGATGGTACTATCTCTAGAAAGTATTTTGGAAATTAGTCAGTGCATTTTTGGTTGCTAAACTGGTTGGGGTTATAAAAAAAATGGTCCATAATACCTAAATGATAATTTTGAACAGCTAGATTTTTCTCACATTTCTGGATGAAGAGTAAGTTGGTACAATTATTTTGGAAAATGGTTTGACAGTATCTACTTAAGTGGACATGCACATATACTCCATATCCCAGTATTTCCCCTCCTTGGAATATACCCAACAAAAATATGTTCATCATGAGATATGTCCAAAAATGTTTATAAAAGCACTATTTTCAAGTAGCCCAAACTGGGATTACCCAAATATTCATAAACAGTAGAATGGATAAATGAAGTGTAATATATGAATACTAATGGATAGTGTCAAAAAGAATACAATGCTTAGGGATAAATGTAACCTAATAGATGAAAGATCTGTACACAAAACTATAAAACAATAATGAAAGAAACTAGGACACAAATAAATGGAAAGATAGCATATGTTAATGGATTGGAAAAATTAATATCGTTAAAGTGTCTATACTTCCCAAAGCAATCTGCAAATTCAATGTAATCCATATCAAAATTCCAATGGCATTTTTTCACCAAAATGGGAAAAAATTCTAAAATTTGTATGGTATTACAGAAGACACCAAATAGCCGAAACAGAAAGAATGAAGATAGACACATCACACTTCCTGATTTTTAATTATATTACAAAGCCATAATAATCAAAATAGTATATGGTAATATAGTAATGGCATAAAAACATACACATAGACTAATGGAACAGAATAGAGAGTCCAGAAATAAATCCAATCATATACAACCAACTAATTTCTGGGAAAACACCCAAAATATACACTGGGTAAAAGATAGCCTCTTTAATAAATGGTGTTGAGGAAACTGGATATCCACATACAAAAGAATGAAATTGAATCTTTACCATATACCATGCACAAAATTTAATTCAAAATGTGTCACATTATAGCCTGCCTTGTTTGCCCCCATGCACTTAGACAAAAAAACACAGATCATAACTTCAATATTATGCTTACTGTATGTGTCCCCACTTGGCACCAAAGGATGGCCGGTTAGTCAATGACGGGTAAGATTCCTCAAGGTAGAAATGACCTAAACCAGACATGGCAGCATGGGTGCCAGTGGGTACCAGTGGGTGCCAATAGGAGGAATCACGAGTTGACAGAAATAGGGCATGAACCCCTTGCTTCAGGGTCTGGCAGTCTGCCTGTGAAATGACCTATTGATGTGATAATATCTATCCTCCGTGCATTCTTATTAGTAAGCATTGGCAGAGGAATTTTCTGTCTCTTAAGAGGTGCGTGACAATAACCCCATGGGGCCTCCAGTAATGGCAGCCTCCAGGCATGGGTGATTTGGCCCTGAGCTATGTTTTCCAGTGTGAGACTCACAGACCTCATGGAAGCTACATTGATCTTTATGTGTAAGATAATAAAAGGAGCAGTCAGGCCCGATTTGGGGCTCTCAGTCCATGAGGCTGAAAGTCCCCTGGCCCCAAACTGCATTCTCTCTTATTTGTGTCTCTTTCTCTTTCTTAATCTTTTGCTGTCCCTTCTCCACTCCCACTGCTCTGTCGTGCAGGACGTGACAAAAATGGATTAATTTAAATATAAGGCCTGAAACTATAAAACTCCTAAAAGAAAACATAGAGAAAAGCTCTTTGACATTGGCCTTGGAAGTGAATTTTTTGATATGACTAAAAGCTCAAAACAAAATACGTAAAAGAGAAACAAGTGGGACTACATCAGTTTCTGAGCAAAAAAAGAAACAACAAAATTAGAAAACAACATATGGAATCACAGAAAATACTAGCAAATCACATATCTGATAAAAGGTTAATATCCAAAACATATAAAGAACTCATTCAACTCAACAGTAAAAAACAAAACAAAATGAAAAATACTGCCAGATTTTTTTAAAAGTGGGTAAAGGTTCTTAATAGACATTTTCCCAAAGAAGACATACAAATGCCAACAGGTATATGAAAAGGTGCTCAATCTCATTAATCAGCAGGAACATGCAAATAAAAACCACAATGATGTAATCACCTCACTCCTATTAGTTTGGCTATTAGCAAAAAATAAATAAATAAATAAACAAAGATAACAGGTGTGTTGACAAAGATGTGGAGAAAAGGAAACCTTGTATACTGCTGGTGGAAATATAAATTGGTAAAATCATTATAGTATAGACATTCCTTAAAAAACTAAAAATTAAACTACCATATGATCCAACAATTCCTCTACTGGATATATACCCAAAGGAAATGAAATCAGTATTTTGAAGAGATATGTGTACTCTCATAGTGATCGCAACATTATTCACAGTCAAATCACAGAAACAACCTAAGTGTCTATGTATAGGTGAATGGGTGAAGAAATTGTGACATGTTTGAATGGATATATAAATTGTGATATATATATTATTTTCAACAATGTGGATGAATCTGAATATTATGCTAAGTGAAACAAGCCTGACATACAAAGAAAGAAAGTGCATGCTCTCACTTGTGGAATCTGAAAAACTCGAATGCATAGACACAAAGAATAAAATGGTGGTTTCCAGAGACCAGGAGGTGGGAAAATAGGAAAACACTGGTCAAAGGGTACAAAGTTGCAATTATATAAGATGAATAAGTCTAGTGATCTAATGTATAGTATAATGATTATAGTTAATATTGTATTGACTATGGGGAATTTGCTAAGGATATAGATTTCAGGTGCTCTTATTACAGAAAACATATGGTAATTATGTGAGGGGTTATGTAATTAGGTTAACTGTAGTAATCATTTAATTATGTATATGTATTCAAATCATGTTGTACACCTTATTTATATAATTTTTTGTTAAAAATAATTTAAAAGTCATCTGGAGAGCTTTTGAAGTCTACTGATTCACTAATTCCCACACAGACCAATTAAATATTTAGTATCTCTGAGGATAGGCCTGAGAATAGGAGAAAGAAAAGAATTACATCATAACTTACTACATCATGAACATATTGCTTTATTACCATTAAAATACTAATATTATTTCATTTGGAAACTTTTGGTCTTTGATATTTAAAAACAATTTTCATTTATAACTTTCTATCATGCTTAACCAAAGCAAGAAACAGCCTTTGATAATATTCTCTTTCATTTATATAGCGTTTGTCTTGGAAGTGCTTTTAAATTCACTACCTTATTTTATGTCTAAAATAAAACTTACAAAGCACTCAAAATGGATATTGTCTATCATCTATTCAAAAATTGAGAAAATGAGCAAAAAGAGGTTGTGTGCATGTCTGAGGTGACACATATGGTTTGTGAGAAAATAGTGCAAAAACACAGTTTTTGACATTTCTTTATAAAATTTACCTCATTTGATTCTATACAAAGTTTATTTTTAACATTTATTCTTTGAAATACAAATAATTGAATTAATAAACTCATTTGATGAACTTCACAAGGAGTTCACTCAGTTTTTATTTCCCAGCATGTAGACAGTATCTGGCATATAGCCAGCACTCAATCAATATTTGTTGAATGAATTAATGTTGTGTTAAAAATGTCATAGATTGGTAATGCTTCCTAATTGCAGTAATGTTTTTTACGTTTCATTAACTACAGTCATAAATATTCTTAATGCAGTAGATTATACACTTTGATTCTTGCATTGGTATTTTAAGGCTTATCTATTCAAAGGATAGGACTACTCACTCAATTCACTGCTGCTACTGAGAGCGGAGGTTAGAAAGGGCCAATTAAAGATTGTTATCAACTGTGATTTGAAAAGAACCCATTAAAATAAAAAATTATGTGAATATCCTCACATGATCCATCACAATTACTTTATGTGTCATATTTATTCTGACTCAGAGATCCTGCATTAGAAGTCTCATTATTGATTCTTCTAGAATTGTGCACTTCTCAGAAATGAAGGATTGCTCATTGATATTTACCTTCCTTATAGCTCCGGTGGTGGCCTCTGCTTTAAACAAGCTGATGGCAAATAGCCCTGAAGAGTCTTAGGTTTGGTTTGTGTAGTGCTGCTTAGTGAGTATTATATTTGGTGCAGATACAAATAGTTCAGCACCTGTTGTCCTGACCACACTTTCATGTTTTCTGTCAATCACCTGCAGCCATTTGAGCTTATATTTTGGTGTAAATAATATAATTTAGGAAAGCATTTGCAGTTGCAATTCATTAGCCAAAAAACCATATGAATACTTATTTATGTTTATAATGCAGAAATTAGAGATCTTAAAGACCCCAAGGTGGGAAAGTTTTCCATCATTATGTTTTCAAATAGTTTTTAATTCCTTTTGTCTTCTCCTTCTGGTACCCCTATGGTGCGAATGTTGTTATGCTTGATGTTGTGCCAGAAGCCTCTTAAATTATCTTTTTTTTTTTTCTTTTTTCTTCTGTCTGTTCTGATTGGGTGTTTTCTGCTATCTTATATTCCAAATCACTGATTCAATTCTCTGCTTCATCTAATATACTGTTGTTTCCCTCTAATGTATTCTTTATTTCAGTTATTGTATTCATTATTTCGGACTGGTCTTTTTTTGTTTTGTATTTCTGTTTTTATGTTTCCTATCTCTTTGTTGAAGTTCTCCCTGAGATCATTGAACATCTTTATAACCAGTCTTTTGAACTCTGCATCTGGTAGATTGCTTGTCTCCATTTTGTTTAGTTCTTTTTCTGGAGCTTTGTTATGTTCTTTCATTTGGAACTTCCTTTTTTGGCAGGGGGAGGGTGTCTCCTCGTTTTGGTTTCCTCCCTGTGTTTGTTTCTGTGTATTAGGTAGAGCTGCTATGTCTCCCAGTCTTAGTAGAGTGGCTTATGTAGTAGGTGTCCTGTAGTGCCCAGTGTCTCAGTCTCCCTGGTCATATGAGCTGGTTGCTGAAGGTGTGTCCCTTGTGTGGGTTGTGTGCACCCTCCCGTTGTAGCTGAACCTTGGTTGCTGTTTGCAGATCAATAGGAGAGATTGACCCTTGGGCTAATTGGTTGTGGGGACTGGACATGCCTATAGTGGAAGAGCTGTTGTGTAGGAGCTGAACCTGTGGAACAGGATTTGCTTTAGCAGGGCTCTGGTGCTTGCCCAGTATTACTTTCAGGTATGTCTTTTGTGGAGGTGACTGGGTGGTGCTCTGATGTGGCCTGAAGCTAGCCACTAGGTGTGTTGGTTCTGGGGCCTCTTAAGAGGGACTCTATTTTTTTTTTTTTGAGGGCAGTGTCACTGGCCCTCATATGTGGGACTGAACCAGGGCCGCTGGCTTCCCAGGCCAGCACTTAACCACCGCGCCACTCGACCGGCCCAAAAGGGACTCTATTGAAGGCCAAGTTCAGCCACTGCCTGTGCCCTGCCTGGGGCTACTTGATATGAGCTACAAGGTATTCTGCAAATGGTTGCCACTTGCGCTGGCCTTGGAGGTGTCTGGGGTAGGACAAGCTTCAAACCAAGGCCAGCTGCGATTAGTGCTGGGCTCAGGCCTGCTAAGCAAGTGGTATAGGGTATGCTGAGGCTAGATGATGCTTCTTTGGGGTTTGTGAACCTTTGAGAGATTTTATGAATGTCCACAGCATAAGCCAAGGCAGGCCATTTGTATGGAAAGGCCACTGGAAGTTACTTGGGTCGGCCTGCATGTTAGGTAGGACAAGGATCTCAGGGAGCCACTAGAAGGCATAACTGATGTTAGCCAGGTTGCTGGAGACTCAGATATGGCAACCACCTGCATCTGCATGCTAGATGAGGGGAGGGCTGAACAAAAGAACAGTGGAGCCTGTCAGCACTTCTGTCTGGGAAAAAGCTACCTCTCCAGCCCTTGCCCTGAAGCCAGACAACCCAGTTCCACCCTGTATTTCCCTGGTGCCTTTCAAGCTGCTGCCCAAGCACTTGAGCTCAGAGCAAGTGGGTCCATCAGCGAGTAAGTCCATGCCTGGGACTCCAGCCATCTTCTGTCTTACTCAGCAACAATCTCCACTGGTTTTCACAGCCAGAAATATGGGAACCTATCTTTCTGGCATTGGAACCCTAGGCTGGGGAGCTTGGTGTGCGGCTGGGACACCTTGTACCCCAAGGGGTACCTCTGCAGCCAAGATATCCCTTCCAATTTTTAACTGCCAACACAATGTTGAACCAGTCCATTCTGTGTCTCCACCCTTCTTACCAGTCTCATGGTGGCTTCTGTACATCCTTAGTTATAGGACATCTGTACAGCTAGACTTCAGGTGACACTCAATGATGGTTGTTCTGTAGTTTAATTGTAATTTTGATGTGGTTGGAAGAGGAGGCAAGCATAGTGTTTACCTACGCTGCCATCTTGATTGTGGAAGTTATGTGTTTTTAAATGTAAAAATATATATGACATCTCCCTGAAACATGAATTATCTAAAAGCATGCATTGTACTACCTTTTTATATATATATAAAGAAAGATTTTTATTTAAATTCCACGTACCTTTTACCCAATTTTCCCCAAGCAATGTACAATACCAAATAAAGACACTGACATTGCTACAGTCAAGATACAGAACACTTACATCACAAAGATCCCTCATGTTGTGCTTTCATTGCCATTTCCACTTCCCTCCCCATCCCCTTTTAAATCCCTGGCAATCACTAATGTGTTCTACATCTCTATAATTTTGTCAATTCAAGAATGTTATATAAATGAAATTACACAGTATGTATCCTTTGGGATTGTTTTTATTTTTGTTTTCCACTCAGCAGAGTTCTCTGGAGATCTATCCAGCTTATTCCATCTGTTAATAATTCATTTCTTTTATATTCTGAGTAATATTACAGGGTATGGCTATACCACAGTTTGTTTAGCCATTCACCTAATGAATAATATTCGAACTGTTACCAGTTTTTGGCTATTATGAATAAAGCTACTATAAACATGTATATGCAAGTTGTTGGTGAAATATTTTTGGCAGTTTCTAAAAATACTAAACATGCAACTAACATATGGTTGAGTATTTGTACTCCCTAGTATTTATCCCAGAGAAGTGAAGAGTTATGTTCACCAAAAACTTGGACAGCCTTTTAATAAGTATATCTTAATCATAAACTTTATAAAAAGATCAGTATTGTATTAATGAGACTAGTCAGTGAAAGGATTTATGACAGAACAGATTCATGGATTCTGTTGCTATTGGACCCAGCATCCATCCAAGTATGCTTCCTCCATTTCTGGTGCCTGCCCTGTTCAAGAGGGTTAAGAGCTAGCAGTTTAAGTGCTCTAATTCATATAGTCCCATTTTATACATAAGCAGGAGAGTAGACATTATAGAAGAAAGTCAATTTGAATTTTTAAATGGTAGCAGTTAGCAATACTACTTAATGTGGGGAAATGTCTGGTTTTACTTTCCTGTATTCCAAATAAACCATACATGGTTGATAAAAAGGACCGGAAGTTGAAATTAAAAAAAACAACAACACAAAAAACTGTCAAAAGGGAATGAGGGAGATTACTATATGACTTAATCATTCATAGTCAATCATTTTATTAATTCTTTCACTTATATGATAGTATTTGAACAGCTGCTATGTTCAGTTTCTGTGCTGGTATTATTAAAACACACACACACACACACACACACAGAAACAAAATCAAAACTCTTTATTTTAGGTTCCTGTCAAGGAAGCTCTTGAGCAAACTTACTTCATAGCTTCCTATACATTCAGAATGTAATCTAATGAAAGACTTTTATAAGAGTTAAGGATAAAGAGAATAGAAAATATTTGATGGAGAAGCTTATGTCATTTTTAAATATAATTGTATTTGACGTATATATACTGATACAGTACAGTATATGTATTTATAGTTTCTACACTTTCATACCATTAACTCTAAATAAATGTTAAGATTATGTATTAAACACTTGTTTTAGCATAGTTTGGGGATTAAAAACATGAAATATTAGATGAGATTTCTGGCCTTAAAAAATTACTATTCATTATAGATTCAAAACATACACATTAAATATAGAATGAAACACTGCTTTTTAAATGATATACTAGTTATCATAGTTTTACATTACAATGCATCTGTCCCACTTTTTCCCTCTTCCTGAATTGCCTGTTTCCTCTTTTGTTCACATTTACTTGTGAACTTGTTTCCATCAGTCAAAATGAGAAAGGTGACTGTCACTCTGAAAAGGGTAATACTGTCAGAAGATGATGCCGCCAAAAAGCACTTTGAGACAATGTAATGTAATTGTATCCATCTCCCTTTCTTTCTTGCACCTACAGCCTTATTTTTTCCAGTCCCTGCTCCCAAGACTGCAAATGTTCTCAGGTCTCCTTTGTTCAAAAATTTTCTGTTCTTAAGAAAAAAAAAATTGTTCTTCAAAAACTTCCCAAACATGACTTTCACTTGCCTTCTCCTTACAAAGTCTCCCACTTACTGTCCAAGTTTTTAAAGACTGCCATGTACTTACTGCTTTCATTTTTCTTTTCCCTCATTAACTCTTCAACATGTGTGTGAATTGCATTCTAGCCTTTCTGTTGAAACTCTTAAGTGTAACAATGATCACTTTTACTTATGACTTCTTTAGTTAGAAGTGACAGAAGCTACCTTCACCCTAGAAACTATCAATACTTCAGTTACAAGTGATTGAAGTTATACACATCTTTTTAAAAAATATGCAAAGCTGAAGGGTCCATTAAGGTTCAAAATATGTTCCCTCTCAGAAAATCTTCCTTTATGCTGTGGCAGAATGACTCCTGATATATCGCAATTTATAACGCCTTTGCAACTTTCAAACCCCAGAGAATGAAAGGCCTCCTTCCTGATAGCTACTGTAATAATATAGGGGCAATCCCAATGGTTCAACCTAGATTGTGTACTTGTTTCTGAATAAATCACTGGGTCTGGGGTCCTACCTTTAAGGCTGAAGTCTGAGATGAAGTAAGTGCTACGTATAATTACATTGACAGGCTAGAATTACAACAGAATGTGGAAACTCTGAGTCACCAACGAAACAGATTCATGGTGGGGAGAAATTTTATGTCTCATAATCCTACTAAAAGCCAAAGCTGATAGCTTCCCCTCAGCCTCACCTTCAATCTTTGTCCAATATTCATACCATTGACCACATTTACCTTCTTGGAAATGCTCTCCATTGGTTTCTGTGAGAAGGTGATTTTGGTGTTTCATTACTACTTTTTTGACTGCCTCTTCTTTGTTTCTTTCTCTTTAAGTCAAAGAAAATATCTAAGTTTTTATCTTTTTAAATCCTATATTTTTTCTATTTTCTCTTTATTTCTATCTGAAGTTCTTATCTATTTCAACTCAATGTAAAATTAACTTCCAAATTTTAACAATTCTGCATTTGCCAAGAGTTGGACCTCTTCACCTGAAAGCCTAGTAGGATCTTCAAACCGAGAATTACCAAAACAAAATTCAGAAACTTCCCCTCCTAAATCTACCGCTATATTTTCTCATTGAGAAAATTTTCCTAACATTCAATAAGAAATTTTCAAGGCATTTTAGGAATATTCCTCCTTTATTTTGTTATCATTAACCTTCACTTTCACATCTGACTAAGGAGGGAAAAATTAATGTTGCCTGGCAATGTTATATAAACTTTGCTATGGAAGGATAAGTAGTTTTTAAAATATACAAGAGTCATTTGTGACAAGGAGTCTGGCAAGATGGAAGGTACTCTAGGCAAACTAATTAGCATGAATTAAGGTATTTAATTATTTATTATGTTCAGAGAATTGCAATTATTTCATATGACTGAAGTATAAGCTGCATGTGGCTTAAGCCAGAAAGATGGACAATTCTGATGAGTCTGTGTGCTACACTAATGAGGCTGAGCTTCATTCTGCAGGCAGTGGAGGAAGAATGTTAAGAAAGCATGTAAATTAGCTGTTATTTCTTACAGTACCTTATAACAGAGTATTATTCCCATTTCCTGCTTCTCACCCTTTGGGACATTGTGGTCATTTATTTCACCTATCCATATACTATAATCACATGATACATTGTGGTCTTTCTTTTTTTTCAATTATTACTTTACACAAACAGTTAACTATTTTTTGATCAATGAAGAATAGTTAAAATAAAAGATGTTAAGATGTTATTTTTTTCCCTTTTTTGCTTTTTTCCAATTCATTATATAGCTCCAAGTTTCTGACCAAGTTTTCCTTCTTCCTAAAGAACTTCTTTTAACATTTCTTTCAGAGCTAGTTTTCAGATAATGAATTCCTTCAGGTTCTGCTTTTCCAAAAAGTCTTTATATCTCCTTCACTTTTGAAGAATAATTTCACTGGGTATAAAATTCTAGGTCATTGGTCTTCTTTCAATGCTTTAAATATTTTATCCATTTTCTTCTTGCTGGTATGGTTTCTCATGAGAAGTTGGCTATAATTTTCATCTATCCTATTCTTCCATAGGTAAAGTATTTATACCCCCTAGTTTCTTTCAAAAGTTTATCTTCTCTTTGGTTTCCTGTAGTTTGAATATGATAGACATGTTATTTATTTATTTAGTACTTAACTGCTTGATGCTTTCCAACTTTCTTCAATCTGTGGTGTGATGTTTGTCATTAATTTTGGAAAGTTCTTAGTCCATTATTACTTCAACTATTTCTTCTGGTCTGTGCTTTCTTTTCCTCCTGGTATTCTGGTATTTCAATTACATCTATGTAATATACCCTTCAAAAATATCCCACAGATTTTGGATGGTCTGGGTTTTTTTTGTTTGTTTGTTTGTTTGTTTGTTTGCCATTAATTTTTATTTACCTATCTTCAAGCTCACTGATTCTTTCCTGTGGTGAACCTACTATTAAAAGAATTATTCTTTATTTCTATTACAATGTTTTGATTTTGAGCATTTCCTTTGATTTATTTTTTAGAGCTTCCATTTCTCTGCTTACTTAATCTGTTTTTGTATATTGTCTACTTTTTCCACTAGATTTCATAGCATATTTATCATTGTTAATTAAATTCCCTGTTTGATAATTCCAACATCTGTGACATATCTGAATCTGGATATGGTAACTGATTTGTTTCTTCAGCCTGTTTTTTTTTTCCTTTTGACATGACTTTTTATTTTTTGTTGAATGCTGGACACATTGTATTGTGTATTAGAAACTGAGATAATTATTCCTTTAGTAAGAGGATTTATGTTAATCTGGCTAGGAGTTGGCTGTAGTTAATGTTTGCTGTAAGTAGGTGTGGGTGTACGTGCCAGAGGCTTCGAATTCCTCTAGTGTTCTTGTTTTTATCTTTTCTCCTGACTTTGGACTTCTCTAGGTATCCCTCCTTTGAGAGAGTCCATATCATGCCGCTCTTTCAGCCGTAATCCATGGTTATTATACTGAAGCCATGCTAGTTTGGCGGTAAGGTTTAGGGAATGGGGAGCAGCTTGTAATCTTACAATCTATTCTAAGTGTTTTAGTGACCCTGTTTCCCAGGGCCCACTAAACTCTGTGCCTGTGTTTCTGCAGTGGTATAGCTTTTCCTCACCCTTACTTTCTTCCTTGATGCAAAGTTCCTAATCTATTTTCTTGAAGCCTGGCTTTTGTTCACTATATCATCCCTCCCTCACTGAGGTGAGACAAAGTCTAGACAGCTCTGTACATGAAGAATTCCCTTCCCTCAGCTAGAATAAGGCTCTGGCAACATGCTCTCCCCTAGAGAATGGTTGTTTGTGATTGAGAAGGCACAGTGGTGTATGCCACAATGACCACATTTCACTCCCTCTACCAGACAGAGGCAGACGTCTTTCTTAGACCTTCCCCCTGAGAACCTGGTGGGATTCCTAGAGAGAAAGCCCACAAATTGTAGGGGGTTCCTTTACACTGTGTCCTCCACAACGTACTCACTCTCAAGCTAGTCTACACCCAGTTTCCAGCAATTCATCAAAATTACCATGTAAGCACGTTCCTGCCAGTTTGTGGCCCCAACAGCTTCCAATCCCATAGGTCTCATGTACGATTCTCTGGATGTGTCTGTCTCTCCAGAATTTTGCAGTGGCAATTTGTCCTGCAACCTCAGCTCTTAGATGGATCCAAAAAGATAGGCAATTTTCAGTTTGTTCAGCTTCTTCTTGTTGCCAGGGTGGCTTCCAAGCCCTTCACATGTCAGAGCTAAAACTGAAAGGCTTCAATTTAGTTTTGACCTTTTTAATTACTAAACCTAGGAGAAACACTTCTTAATTCCTTTACAACTTATATATGCTCATGGTATGTTATTAACAGAGGCCCTGTTTTATTTTGTTTGTATCTCCAGTACTTGGAGTACTAGTTGACCCATATTTTGGTGATTCATACATTAGAATTGCCTACATAATGAGTTACCTCATTCCTTTTAACTCATCACAGCAAGTATAACTTTTTTTTTTTTGAGAAACAAACTGCTTTTCTAGAAAAGGAACTAAGGGGAAAATTTGTCATACAGTTGCTCATAAAAAGAGAAATGAGTAATATAATGGATGGTGGGCTGAACTACTATTTTGTATATATATTTTTTGAACTATACATTTGGAGACATTTCTGAAACTTATAGAGTTTATAAAATAAAACTGCATAATAAATTATTACTCAATTGATGCCATTCTGGTAGAATTAGTATAATGTAGATATGTTTCTATTTGTAAATGTTAACAATTATAAAAACAAAACACTAAAGACTGTAGAGTACGAGAATGTGCATCAGAATGACCTGGATAATCTGCTCAAGAACAGATCCTCAGGCTCACTTGTGCTCCCCACAGCTGCCCACAGTCCTCTGTGGGCCTCTGGTTAGTCCCCGCCTCCTCCTCAGCCACCTGCCCTAGTCTGTGTGCTTGCTGACTCGTGGGCAGATGTCCTCCGTACAGAGAAGCTGTCGCGTCCTGCACGACTGAGCAGGTGGGAGTGGAGAAGGGACGGCGAAGAGTTAAGAAAAACAGAGATAAGATATGAGAGAGAAAAATGCAGCTGGGCCAAGGGACCCCAGCCTCGTGGACTGGAGCCCTGAATCAGGCCTGACTGTTCCTTTTATTATCTTACACATAAGTAAGGGTCAATGTAGCTTCCAGGTGTGAGTCTCACACCCAAGAATTAACCTCCAGGCCTAATTTCCCATGCCTGCAAACTGCCATTTCCAGTGGCTCCATGAGGTTATTGTCATGCACCTCTAAGAGACAGAAGCTTTCTCTGCCAAGCCTTACTGATAAGAATGCAGGGAGGAGAGATATCATATCAATAGGTCATTTCACAGGCAGGCTGCCAGAACCTGAAGCAAGGGGTTTACACCCCTTTTACTCCTCTCCCTGATTTCTCCCATGACACTCACTGGCACCCATGGGCACCCACTGGCACCCACAGGACCATGTCTGGCTTGGGTTGTTTCTCTCGTGGGAACTTACCGTCTCTGACTAACTGGCCATCCTTTGGTGCCAAACAGGGATATATACAGTAAGCATAATGCTGAAGTTATGATCTTTCTTTATAGAGAGGTGCATGCAGGCAGACAGGCAGGCTATAATGTGACAAGAGGTCCCGCTCGGAGCTGTCGCCCTAAGTGTTTTAAGTTGCACTTTGTACAACTTCTGCCACACAGGCCAGGGGTCTTGCAGCACATGTGTAAGCAAGGGCTGCCATCTGGAAGAAACTGGTGGTGGTTGGTGATGGAGTTACCGGAAGTGCGTGTGCCCACGATGTTTGAGAACTATGTCACAGATGTTGAAGAGGATGAAAAGCCGTTCAGTTTTGCTTTATGACATGCAGCTGGGCAGGAAGATTATGGTTCCATGAGGCCCCTCTCTACTTGAACACTGATGTTAACAGTGATGTGTTTTTCTATTGCCAGCGCTGATAGTTTAGAAAACATCCCAGAAAACTGAAGTCCAAAAGACAGGCATTTCTGCCAATTTCTCCTGGTTGGGAACAAGAAGGATCTTCTGGTGGGAGCTAGCCAAAACAAAACGAAGCAGAAGCCAGTAAAACCAAAAGAAGGCAGAGATATGGCAAACAGGATTGGCACTTTTGGATACATGGAGTCAGCAAAAACCTAGATGGAATGAGAGAGGTTTTAGAAATGGCTAGGAGAGCTGCTGTGCAAGCCAGATGTGGGGAGAAAGAGACTGGAGGACTTGTCTTGTGAAACCCTGCTGCAAGCACAGCTCTCATTCCATTAATTTTGAAGTGCTGTTTGTTAATCCTGGTGCATGATACTGGCTTTTTTCATTTATCTATCATTTACTTAAGATTACAAATCAAAAGTCGTCTTGCTAGCAGTATGTAGAAGCCAACCATGAGTATTAACGATGTCCAAGCTACCTGACCTGCTGGGGTCCTGCTGACACTGCCTTAACAGCCCTCCTCTGCACTCCCACCTGACACACCGGGCACCAGTTCAAGGAATTTCTTAACTTATTGCTTCTTTTTAGAAAAAGAAATGGTAACTTTTTGCGAATTAGGCTGTAACTATATCATAACTACAATGTCTTGCCTATCATCTGCCAGCTGCAAGGTACTCTGGCGAGTTACCACTGCAGAGCTTTACTCCTTAACAGATTTCATTGGCGCAGCTCTGGAGTGACCATCCAGTGTTCTCAAAATGCACTTAGCAAGAAAGGTCCAAGTCCATGCAGCTGTGGCAAACTTACAGCTCTGTGGCTTCATGTTAGTGACCTTATAGTTACTGTAAGTAACTATAGTAATTAGTGCCATTTAATGTAGGTTACTCCAAATAAACATATCTACCCCAGACTAGATGTTGTATTTTTTTAATATAATTTCCTAATACTGATATTTGTCATCCCCACAGAAAGTGCATTGGTGTTTTTTAAACAAAGGAAGGGCATTTCAAAATAAAGTCAGATGGAAAATTCATTTTTAAAAATTCCCATTTTGTCAGTTTCTCTATAAAAAATGACCATATCACCTGCTTTCAGCTCCATATATCCCGGTAGCCCCTTTTCAGAGCTGGGCTAAGTAAGTAAAGTTTGGTTTCATGCCTGAGGCACTCAAGACTTTTGAAGGTGACGCAACCTGTCTCCTGAACCACAGAGTCGGCCTCTAGTTCACCGTGCTGTATTCTTACTGTACCCAGGTTCCCCCCCCAGAGGAGCCACCAGTTCTTGTGGGTGTCACCCAGTTTCTTCTCTCCAGCTGACCAAACCTTTTTCTGCATCAGTGAATTTTTCCAATTACTAATAGAATAAAGGCAGTTTTCTAGACCAAAACAAAAAACAAGAGCAGATTCTCGGGCCCAATTCTGAGACTCGAATTCAGTAGAATTAAGATGAACCAAATAATCTGCTTTTTATTTAAGAAGCACTCCATAAGAATATAACACTGGTGGCTACTCTTCAAGGATAGTGCCCTAGAGAAAGGGATTGCTGCATGTTTCTGTTTGTTGCCTTGTGTGAGTTTTAGACAGAAGCTGGATAAGAGTTAATTAGTAATTGAATTTTATGACAATATTCTATGGTGTTGGTTACATATCCACGTGCTTTTGGGAGAAGATGTATGGAAGGCAGCGCGGTCATCGTGTGGTGACCACTGCAGAGCCTGACTGACTGTGTATGGAACTGAAAAAGCTTCCCTCTTCTAGAGGAAGGTGAGCCACAAAAGGGCTCACAGCACTATTTTTTTCCCTTTAAAATTTACCTTACATTTGTACTTCAGCACAGGTAAGAACTCATTTAACATATTTAATTTTTGCACTATAGTATATATTTCCTGAGAGAAATGACTTTGTCATGGAACAATGTTACTCTTGCCTCTACCATAAATTGCTTTGCTTGTGACCTGAATGAAATAAAAAAGGAGAGAATTCATGTTCACAGATTCAAGTCTCATAGACAATCGATATTATAAAGTTTCAGCAAAAGCAGAAAAACCCCTCTTTTGTAGAAGTGGATTTTTCATTGGATTTCTAGTAGGCAGTGTGTTTTGGTAACAAAGGATCGTGGGCTTTAGAGCTACTCATTCGCACAGTTGAATCTTGGCTCTGGTAATTAGGACATTAGCTGCATAACCCTTGTCTCAATATCTTTGTGTTTCATTTTTCTTGTTATTAAATAAAGCTATAATAATAATATGGACTACATAGTATTTTTATTAAAAAAAAGAGGAAGAAAGAAAAAGGGGAGACAGAAAGAGATGTTTTCTTCTCCATCATCCACTTCCCTGTATCTTTTCTGTTTTTTTATTCAAAAGCAAAACTGTAATTGTTAAAAAATTTAAATATTGCCCCAAAGCAAATGAGTTATAGTATAATAGTATGTCATGAAAAAATGCATAATTAGGGCCGGCCGAATGGCGCATTGGTTAAGAGCTGGTTTGGGGATGCCAGCGGCCCCAGTTCAGATCCCACATATGAGGGCCAGTGACACTGCCCTCTACAGCTAACAACAGCTCCACCTGGAGCTGGGCTATGCGAGCCCCAGTGATGGTGTAGGCTGCTGCCCCTGCTGCAGTGGGCTGCCACAAGCTACAGTGAGTGGCCTGCAGCCAGCGTGAGCGGCGGGCAGCCAGAGTAAGCTGCCAATAGCCTCGGTGAGCGACATCCAGAGGCCGGCGACCGATCTGCCTCACCCGGGAAGAGCGCAATGACGATACCAACATGGGCCAGTGAAGCAACATCCTCCCAACTACGATACCAACATGGGCCAGTGAAGCAACATCCTCCGCAACTAGACTGAAGAACAAAAAGGACAGCAACCTGTCTGTTCCCCTCCCCCAATTCTCCAATAAAATCTTTAAAAAAAAAAAGCATAACTATATAATACTTATAAAGCAATTCTCTACACCATACAATATAACACCTATTGAACATCAGATAACATATACTAGTAGTCAACTTCTACAATTGAAGTAATAATGTTGGTCTCTTTTTTAAAGGAGAAATTCCTAAATTTATGGTATGACACTGAAGAACTGTTGCTGAGGTCTCTTATGTTTGGATTGTGTAGTTGCATCACAGAATTATAAGGAATGACTAATAATAATGTTATGTTAAGAAATCTGCTGCCATAGTTTGACATTGTTTCTTAGATTTTTATAGGTAAAATAACTAAAAATCACAGAAATCTGATGACTTGTCAAAACTTCATAGGGGATGAGAAAACCTAGATATCTTTTTTTAAAAAAATAGGTGGAATTGAGTTTTCTTATGGAGATAAAATTGTCATATAACATTTTGTAAGTTAAAGTGTATATGTTGATTTGGTACATTTATATATTGTAATATAATTACCACCATAGCACCCCACCCATCACATCACATAATTATGACTTTTTTGTGTGGTGAGAATAATTAGGATCAAGTTTCTTAGCAACTTTGAAGTTTATACTGCAGTATTTATTATTGTCTATAATCACTATGTTGTGCATTAGATCTGCAGGATTTATTTATTTTCTAGTAGCAAGTTTGTAACCTTAAACATGTCCCCCCAGTTCTCTGACCCCCTGGTAACCCCATTCTACTAACATTCCATGGGCTTGGCTTTTTAAATCTTCCATGCATAGGTAATATCACTGTCTTTCTCTGTCTGACTTATTATACTTAGTATAATGCCCTTCAAGATTCATCAATGTTGTTGAAAATGGCAGGATTTCCTTCTTTCTCATAGCTGAATAATATTCTACTGTATGTATATACTGTATTTTTATCTACACTCCCATGTTTATTGCAGCATATTCACAATAGCTAAGGGAACAACTTAGGTTTTTTTCTTTGTGTGTGCACAGTGTTTAGACATCAGAAAAAAAGTTTGTTACAGTAGAAAAAACATTGCTTTGGAGCTAGGCAGTAGGACTGAAAAGTTCTAGTTCCTTCATTCACTAGCTGTGAGGTCTTGAACCAGTTAGTTTAGTTTTCTTGAATTTCAATTTCCTTACCTTTAATATAGAAAAAAAAAAGTCGTACATAATCTTATGACTTTAGGTAAGAATGAAACTAAGTCACATTATGTATTTTAAATGTATTGGGTGTTCAATAAAGTGTAGCTATAATTTTCAGAGTCAGAAAAAGTAACATGTAAAACCAGATTAAATATCCTGCCGCGTGCCTGGAAGGATGGCTCATTTCCTTAGTCAAGGAGTCTTTGCTTTCAAATGGCAGTATCTAGCCTAATTGTCTAAAGAAAAAAAAAAAAAGAAACTGGGGTGTCTTCTGGAGTATGATGGTTCCACCAGGGCAGGGCTTTCATTGTTTTATTCTTTGCTATATCCCTATCGCCCAGGATAGTGTGCAGCATGTACATAATGCTCAATAATTATTGGTCATTAAAAGAATGTGGGGCTATAGCAGTGTTTCTCAACTTATTTTTTCTTTATTACCCTCCTAAAAAGCCATTTTTAGATGTTCATTGCTAGTCACCCTCCTCTGTATGAAATTAAATGCTAAATAATAAGATTGTCAGGTAGGGTTGAGCTCAGGGGCCAAAAATCATTGCAAAATCTATTATAAGATTGCTTCAGCAATATTGCTCCCATTGAGAATGCAAGCACTAGAGGGACTAGCAGAAGAAATTTTAAAAACATAAGGAGCCACAATAATGTAGTCTCTTCCTCTTTCTCTGTAAAGGGCCTTCCATTCCTACTTTTCTCAGAACAACCACTTCTCTCTCCTCCTGTCTGATCATGAACCTGCTCTTTTACAATAACTTTGTCCTCATCCCCAGCTTTACATCATTTTATAGTCCAGGTTTTTAAGAGGTATATCAGAGTCTCCCAGCTCCAATTCCAAGTGTTTTAAGAAATAGAATTCCAGAGGCCCAGGATTTGTCCAGTGTTTTTTTCTGATTTCTTTAATTTCAGAAACAAATGAGTATGTGTTCATGTCATTCAAAGATGAAACAGTAGTTGCTACTGGAGTGGAATCTCTCAAAAGAGGGCTTGAGTAGGTTCTTTGTGGTATAAATTACAGGGGCAGAGAGGGAATGATTTTCATTTCCAGGAAGTAGTAAAGGATTAGGATAGTGCCTGAATTCAGATTGTGGAAAATTAGCATATGGAGTTTTTATTTTATCTTTTAGGATTTGGACATCCATTTCAGTGTTTCAATCTACACACAATTAAAGTGGCATTTTAGCAAAAAACCCCACAACAAACCTAATCATAATTTTAAAAAACTAAATGGAGAAAGGAGATTCTAAATAAATATAAATGAGTAAGGGGTCTATTAGACGAGTAAGGATGTAAAGTAATAATTTTAGAAAGGTGGAAAGTTGTAGTAGAAAATGATCAAATTTTGGTGTCAGACTCTAACTAGTACTAACTCTATGAGTTAATTTACTTATCTGTAAACTAAATACAATAATACCACATTTGCAGGATTATTTTGCACTATGCATGGAACATAGTAGGTATTCTACATATAGAATCTTTCTCTTACCCTCTCTTTCACTCACTCTCAGTCTTTGTGTCTATATCTACACACTGTTTTCTCTTTCATTAGCATAAGATTTGGGCTGGACATAGTAACTCTTTATAAGCAATTTAGGAAAGGCTTATATTTCTCCAAGACAAGCTGACACATCCTTCCCAGCTGTCACTTTCCCCAGATTCATTATATAATGTGTTTAATCATGGGATGCAGACTAGTCCTGCTGCTTCAGAAGACCGGGAACCATGGTTTCCATCAATAATGAGGGAGAGCTAGTCTCTTGACTTCATCACCATCTCTAAAACTCAAGTGAACACAGCTGGGAGGCTCAAGAAGCCACTGATTGAATGATTATACCAAAATAAAAGATCCAACTTTTCATGTGCTTATCATCCTTTATAGGACTGCTCTATTTATGTCTCAGCTTGCATTTTTGGGAAAATGTGCCAATCTTTATGAGGATTTTGGTTGCTACTCTGCTTATTTCCTAGAGACCATATCCTGCCTAATTTTCAAAAAGCCTAGATTTACAACCACATTAAAACATTAAAATTGTCATGTTTTCATGTTGCAGCAGAGGATATTACTAGCTAATAATGAGAAGTTTATAAATAAGCAGCTGGCATTTATAAAAAATGTAGTGTGAGTTACCAAGAAATAATAATAATATAATATGATGACTTTATATATAATAATATGGCCTTTATAAACAGGCCTGTTATTCATGTGATTCACTTTTTCTAAAGATATTTTTATCAGAATACAGCTAACATACAATATTACATTAGTTTCAGGTGTAAATCATAGTTATTCAACAGTACCCACCTAACTCTATACAGTGTTATTACCACATTATTGATTTTATTCCCTGTGCTAAAGAAGTGCTCACCATGACAAGTCCACGCTATCACAATATTATTGATCTTTCCCTCCTTTTTAAAACTTTCAACTAGAGTTGACATTCAATATTATTTTATGTTAGTTTCAAGTATAAAGCTTAGTGGTTAGACATTTATATAATTTAAGAAGTGATCCCCCAAACTAGTACCACTGGTGCTATACATAGTTTTTACCATATTATTGATTATATTCCCTATACTTTACATCCCCATGACTATTTCATAACTACCAATTTATATTTCTTAATACCTTCACCTTTTCACGCTGCTCCCAATCCCATTCCCACCTATCACTCTGATAGATCTAATATTGACTATATTAAATATGCTATACCCTATATCCCCATGACTACTGTGAAACAGCCAATTTGTACTTCTTAATCCCTTCCCCTTTTCACCCATCACTAACCCTCTCCCATCTTAAAGAAGTTCCTCTAAGATTCCTTGACACCACCTTTGGTGGTGATGAACTCTTTTAACTTTTTCTTGTCTAAGAAGCTCTTTATCTGCCCTTCAATCTAAATGATACAATCTTGATTGTAGGTCCTTACTTTTCATATCACTTTCAATATTTCCTGCCAGTTCCTTTTGGCCTACAAAGTTTCTGTTGGAAAGTCAGCTGACATTCTTATGGGGGCTCCCTTGTAGGCAACTAACTGGTTTTCTCTTGCTGCTTTTAAGATTCTCTTAGTCTTTAACCTTTGGCATTTTAATTTTGATGTGTCTTGGTGTTGACCTCTTTGAGTTCATCTTGTTTGGGACTCTCTGTGATTCTTGAGCTTATATATCTATTTCCTTCACTAGGTTAGGAAGTTTTCTGTCATTATTTCTTCAAATAGGTTTTCAATTCCTTGCTCTCTCTCTTCTCCTTCTGGTACCCCTATAAGGGAAATGTTGTTATGCTTGATGTTGTCCCAGAGGCCCCTTCAACTCTCCTCAGTTTTTTGTCTTCTTTTTTCTTTCTGCTGTTCTGGTTGGGTGTTTTCTGCTACCTTATTTTGTACATTGCTGATTCGATCCTCTTCTTCTTCTAACCTACTATTTATTCCCTGTAATATAGTCTTCATATCTGTTATTGTATTCTTTATTTCTGACTGATTCTTTTTCATGTTTTCTATTTCTATTTTTATGTTTCCTATCTCTTTGTTAAAGTTCTCCCTGAAATCAGTGAGTATCCTTATAACCAGTGTTTGGAAAACTGCATCTGATACACTGCTGTCTCCATTTTGTTTAGTGTTTTTTCTGAAACTTTTTTTCTGTTCTTTTATTTGACACATGGTTTTTTGTCTCCCCATTTTAGCTGCCCCCCTGTGTTTGTTTCTATGTATTAGGAAGGGCTGCTATATATCTTGTGGTCTTAGTAGAGTGAGCTTATGTAGTAGATGTGCTGTGGAGCTCAGTGGTACAGTCTTTCTGGTCACCTGGGCCACGCATTTCAGGTGTCCCTTGTGTGGGTTGTATGTGTCCTCCTCTTATAGTTGGGCTTTGGTTGAAGTGCACATCAATTGGAGGGACTGACTCTTGGGATCACTGGTTATGAGGACTGGTCCTGACTACAGTGAAAAAGTTGTTGTACAGGGGCTGACCCTACAGAGCAGGATCTGCCTCAGCAGGACTCTGGTGTCTGCCCAATCTGCACCTTAGCTGTGTTGTACTTGGAGGTGGCTGGTTGATGCTCCAGCTTATTTTGAAGCTGGCTACTGGGGATGCCAGCCCCAGGATCACCTTGGAGGGGATTTCCTATAGGTCAAGTTCAGCCACAGCCTGTGCCCCACCCGGGGCCATCCGGTAGGAGCCACAAAGAAATCTGCAGATGGCTGCCACCCGTGCTGTGCTTGGATGTGCCTTGAGAGGCCAAGCTGCTAACCAAGGCCAACTGTTATCAGTGCTGGCTTAGAGCTGCTCAGCCAGAGGTACAGGACATGCTGAAGCCAGTTGCTGCTTATCTGGGTTCTGCGAGCCTTTGAAAGACCCAAGGAAAGTCTGCAGCTTGAGCTAAGGCAGGTGGCTTGTGCAAAAAAGCCACTGGAAGTGGCTTGGGTGTGCTGGAAAGTTGGGTGGCGTGGGGTCTTTAATCACTAGGGTGTGGTGAACAGTGGAGATTCAGATATGGGGGGCACCTGCGTCTGCATGCCAGGAAGGCGTAGAGCTCAGCATAGAAACAATGGCCTCCACCAGCTCCTCTGTCCAGGAGAAAGCGGCCTCTCCAGCCCAGGCAACTCAGTTCCCCACCATATGTCCCTGTGGCCTCTCCAGCTGGTGCCCCAGTGCTGGAGCTGAGTGAGTGATTCCATTGGTGGGTAAGTCCACGTGCAGCCCTTTTAAGAGGAGCTCCTAGGATTGCAGCCACACTCAGACACTCAGTCACAATCTCTGCTGGTTTTCACAACCAGAAATTATGGGGACTTCTCTCCCTGGCATTGGAATCCTGGGCTGGGGTGGGGCTGGGACCTCTTGCTCCTCTGGGGGTGGGGGAAACATCCACAGCCAAGATAGCCCTTCCAATTTTTAATGGTCAAATGCCCCTTGAGTGTGGGACCAGTCCATTTTGGGTCTCTGACCTTCCTACCAGTTTTCAGGTGACTTCTGCACATCTTTAGTTGTAGAGCTTCCGTTTAGCAAGACTTTAGGGGATTCTCAATGATGGCTGTTTTGTAATTTAGCTGTAATTTTCATGTGGTCATGAGAGAAGGTAAGCATAGTGATTACCTACTGCACCATCTTGGTCCTGAGATCTGTGATTCACTTTTGTGTGAGCAACCATGTGAAGTTGTGTACTTTCGTTTTAAGCAAAGCATTTCATTATAACTTTCCACACATTTTGCTGCATCATGGGTTCAGATTCTAATTTCTAATGAAGTACCTGAATATTTGGATTTTATTTTATAAATGGCTGAGACACATTCTCTAAGATGTCAAATGCCAAATTTTTAAGATGCAGGCATTCTATGCCTATTGTAGAATGAATGTGTGTGTGCTCCCAAAATTCATATGTTGAGACCTAATTTCCAAATATGATGGTATTTGGAGTAGGGCTTTTGAGAGGTGGCTGAGTCATGAGAGCAGAGCCCTCTTGAATGGGATAGATGCCTTTATAAAAGACCCCAGAGAGCTCCTTAGCACCTTCTGCCATGTGAAGACATAGTGAGGAGATGACCATTGTGGGAGTGCAAATCAGTAGTTTTCTTCCCATCTTTCTAAGTTCTTTTGGCTGGGCTACCAATAAAATTAACATGAGACAGATTAACAGAAGAAAATGTCTAATTAGGGTTTATCATAGATATATATTAGGGGGGTGCCATAAGAATATGAGACCAAGGAGGCATTGCATGATTGAGGCTTGTTTGTCATTCTGGAGCTAATGATAGTGCTGTGTGTGTGTGTGTGTGTGTGTGTGTGTGTGTGTGTGTGTGGTTTGAGACTTCAGAGGCAAGAAGGCAATTTACTTGGAGATGGAGAAGCAAATGTGTTATAAATGAATGTTTGCCTGGGCATCTTTAAGGATGGGTCACAGACAGGACTTTGAACAAATGGGCCTTGCCAAGTTCATCTCTATTACAAACTATAATAGTTTATATTAACTATAATTATCTGTGATGACAGTTCCCTCCCTGGATCAGGCCCCTCCATCTAAGTTTAGATGGAAGGTCAAAGTCTTTTCCTGAGTTTTTGTTTCTTAAAAATAACCAGCTTAAAATCAATATCCCAAAAGGCATATTTTGGGGCGGTAGTCTCTGCTTCCCTTCACCAGCTATGGACCAGGAAGTGGGCTCTCACTAGACACCGAATCCGCCGGAGCCTTGATCTTTGACTTGTCAGACTCCAGAACTGTGGACTAAGAGAATGCCGCTCTGAAAATTAACCCACTACCAATAGACTTCCCTTAAGGACAACGATAGTCATAAAAAAATGTAGGAACTGTGTATAATACTTTAGCAGGACACAAACATGCTGGTGCCAAGACTACATCCTTTCTAAACTTGAAACAGAAGCTTTGAGGGAATTTTTGAGGAAGAATCATAGTGGAGGTTCATTCTCCCATCTTTCATACCTCCTGATTCCTGGGAAATATACTGAAATATGATAATGACTGACTGTCTTTTAAGTGAATGAGTAAACTTATAATTACTGTGTTAGATGGCCACAAATTATTTGCTACTTCTCCTATAAAGGAGTAGAAATTATTTTCTTATCCCTCAAATCTATACTGACCTGTGGCTTGGTTTGGACAATGGAATGTGGTAAAAGTGTGGATGTGGATGTTCTGGGCCAGGGCTTCAAAGAGACTTTGCACACTTCACTTTATGCTCTAAGAATATGTACTTTTCTATGAATAGTGGCCTGCTAGAGGATCAGAGACAAGCCGTCCCAGCTGAGTCCTCCCTAAGACTGCTGCCTTCCTGCTGTCCTAGCAGAAAATCCACCATGTAACCGAATGCAGCCTGAATTTAAACCCACAGAAATATGAGCTAAATAAATGGTTGCTGTTTATGAGTGCTGTTAAATGGCATCTTTTGGGGTGGTTTGGTTATTTAGCAAAGACAAATTGAAATAACTTCCTTTGGAAAGGTTTCCTAGATTATATGCCATGATTATCCACTTGGGTGGTATTTTGGCATATATCATAAATTAGTTCAGTATGTCCTCTAGATACAAAGGTTTTGCAAGCAACTTAACACCATCTGTATAGAAATTGGAGGTGTTCTTGACAATTGATTTGCCTTTCTCTTGTTAGAAGTTTTGTTGTAGGTTTTAGCTACCTGAATTTTCTTATCCACTATCTACATCTGCAATCTGATGGTTATCTAATTTAGGTAACTGGTAAATAGCTGCAGTGCTATACCATCAGAAGCAGTGGGCAATGCAAAGTTCTCCTGCCATATTCTGCTTAATCAAGCTGTCCCTGCCTCCACCAGCAAGACTACTATCCCTTGTAAATGCTACCTGTGGTAATTCTCTGGCCCTCACCTTTTACTATACGTGTCATCAGTGTTTATATTAATAGATTCTAATTTGCTCAGGCTGAATTTCAGGAGACTGCTTATCAAAAAAATGTTCAGTGTAATTAAGTTGCTGACCCATGATGGTTTCTGAGTATGCCTTGCTCACATTTCATTATACAGCCAACATTCTAAACTTGAGAAACATTACTTAGATTTCCCCCTGTGATTTCACAGATAGCAAGCTGTTCTAAATGTTCAAAAACTATGTGTCTTCCTGATTCATCTGTCCTTCTTGCTCTGACCCAAACTCCATACAGTTTCCACTTTGACCCCTCAACAGTGATGCTGGTTCAATTTAATCAAAATATGAGGGATGCTCTAAACCCCTACCAACACTTGGAATGACAATAATAATTTGCCAACTAGAAAGAGCCCAATTTACAAAATTGACCTTAGGATCTTTTTGTCACCTCTCTAACATTCACGATAGAATAATTTCTTTCTCTTCATCATTAAGGCCTCATGAAGTTGAGAAAGATGAACAAAACTGGAGCAGTTTTGAGGATGTGGGTTTGCAAATGTTGTTGTTAGATGTCACTTCTATACTTATTTTAAAATTATTGGGAGGAGACATGAAGAATCTATGAATAAGATCAAAAATCATTGACAGCAAATGCTTATCCATGGAAAATAATATATCGTTCAAATAAGAACCAAGCTATCTTACATCTACATGACAGCTGCCTGAAATAGATTATCTGTGCTGGCAGTCATCTGCCTTCTGCCTTATAATAGATTTACCCTTCCTATTCATTCTGTTTTCTTTTCCTCTTTTATGACTTCCCAATAGAGATATTCCCATCTTTCATAGATTGTAGTAATGGTGTTCTCTCTCCCAGCTCCTAGCCTTTGTAGGTCATGGCACCTTTTTGCTTCATATGTACCTCTCATATTGGGCTCCAGTCATCTCAGAACTAGTGCATTTGAGATTTGATTTGTATCTAATGTCCTAATTGTGAATGAACCCTTTATTAAATCCCAATAAGCAAGCATTTCTTATCCTAGGTCCAGTATTCTAAATTCCTAGTCTATGATGTGAAGCCCTGCTTCATAAGCCTTTCTTTCTAGAGCTTTCTGCATAACTTCTGTTCTATCCTATGCCTTATGGCCAGAATTGTCCATCAGTTTCCAAAGTATACAAAAAATTCCTAATGTAATTTCCCTTGGAAAGCACCTCTGTTAGGTAGGTCCTATCCTTATAAACTTCTTCAAGCTGCTTCCTTAATCACATTGCTCCTAGTGGTTGCCCAAGGTCACCTTCCAATCTAGATAGGTTTCTTGGAATCAGGACATTACTTACTTGACTACAAAATTATTGATTCTTCTTATATATTCCTGCTGAGTGACAAAAATTGATCAAGTTATGATACATTTATTTTAGAAACTGGCAAACTCTAAGATAATTCTTCCATATGCTTTCTGGATATTACAGTTTGGACAGCCCCTACACCCCTCCCACAGCTTACCTTGGCAATAACCTTGATATGTATCACAGATGAATTTGGTAGGACTTGAAGTCTAAAGTATGTATCTAAATATTCCCATCTGAGATATTATAGTTACTGTTGAATTGTAACTCACTTTCCTTTCATCTCTGCCTTCTGATTTAACCTGATTTTATTTTTCATGACTTGTTACTAAGGTCTATTTTTGACTAGTTGCTATTAATTTAAATTTAATTTCTATTTAAATTTTATAACAGCACATCAACAGGCTATGGGGTAAATTTTGTTGTTTGATTCCATGTATTGGACAGAATAAACGCTTTAAAAATGCCTTGGTTAATTATAAAGTTAAATGATTAAGTAAAGCTACTCAGTGGTCGTTATTTGAAAGGTACTAAAATTATTTTCTTATTTTAGTGTACATTTTATTCATAGGTATAATCCATGAAGTTTTTTTTCTACATAAGCAACAATAAAATAACCACTGAAATTTGTCAAAGTAAGAAAAACAATTTTAAGAGAAAATCCCTGAACAAAACCCTAAATCTAGATAAACGTAAGACTATATACTTGTTGAAGCAGTAATACTTTGTGCCACTACTGAATCTCCCATTCCTACCTACAGAAATTCATTGCACATAGGGGGAACTAAGTAAATATTTATCAAATGAATGAAAGACTGAGAGTCACTACACAAAAAAGTATTTCTTTCTTGGTCTCAAGTATTAAAGTGCACTGAATACATTGAATTGAAATAAGAAGCAAAACAAAGAGGAGTTATTAATGATAAATGTAACTTTCCATTATCTATCTTATCAAACCAGTCCATACTAGAACATTTGCTGCTTACCAATCTGTTACAGGTACATTGCAAATGTTTTATAATGAAAAAAGAAAACTTATTTAATAGTGTAAATTAACTTTTTGTAATACTTTTGCTTCTGTTATTATTATTTCCACTACAATGGGTAACAGTAAAGACATTTAAAATGAGAACATGTGATTATAAGCTCTTTGATAAAATGATAAAAGGGATACACTTGTAGATGTCATTCCCTTTCAAAATGAATGTTCCCTGCTGTTTTACTTGGTTAAGCTCAAATTCCTCAAACTGGTTTCAGGGTGCATTCCCTTTCCAATCATTTATGATACTACATAAGAAACTCCAGTTAGGTACTGTGGAAAGTATTATAAACATTCACCACTATTCAGTTCCCTCTACTTGCAAGCATTTGGAAGATTCACATTTCCTTACCATGTGAGGCCATGTTATTCACTCTGGCTTAAGAAATGATAGTTTAATATCATTGTGTGACTTCCAAACAGAAATATTTAAAACTTGGCATACATGTCTCCGTACTCTTTTCATGCTGTCTGATAACCACTTATACTGCAAATGATGGAACCTCTGTCTCCCTGGGTGAGGATGTATGAAGAACTTCTGACCAGTGAAATTTCTTTTTGTATTCTGAGCATGTACATTTATTATCCAGTTTTGGGGGTCAGTGTATCTTCCCCTAAAAAACAAACAAGGCAACTAGATGTTATTTCACTTATGCTGGTTTTTGAATTTTATGAAAAAAAAGAGTAAGGCCTGTTTAATTTCCATTTCTAATCATTTTTCCCATCTCTCATGGGATGCTTCAACATTTTTGAAATTAAAAATTTGTTTGCATTGTAAGTTTTAATTCTTCTGTTCCATTCTTAAATTTTTATTAATATTTATTTTATTCATTGCGTACCTTTTCTTTCTACACCTTTTATCTAATTTCTTTTTGATTTGACCTGTTGTCTTCATATTTCATCTGTAATTTGCTTCCTAGAATTAGTATTCATGCTTAAAACATAATAATTAGAGCCTTTGCAAAATTATATAGTTTTTGCAGTGAATTTGGAGCATTTTGTTTGCAAAGTTCCAATCATATTATCTAACAAAATACTTTTTATAATCTCATAGTATTTTCCATTCATTCAATAATTAATTCAAAAACTCCATAATTAATTTACAACATTGTGCTAATTGATTGTGATATATTAGTGAAAACAACATGATCTGTTTACTAAAGCTTGAATAAATGGTGGTCTCTCGAACATGTTGTTTGCCTATAAATACAGTGAGTATTTTTACTTTCATTGTTAGAGGTATTTATTTGATTTCTGATTGAATATTACTCTTAGATGTGAAATTGGAAGGATGATTATGTGCCTATCCCCTAATAAACATCATGGTAACTAGTATTACTTTATCTAGCTAACACTGTTCAATAAATCTCTCTCTAAGAAAGAACCAAATCTATATGTGTTCAGGTATTCCAGACATCAGACACCAGGACAAGTTTGCAAGTTTAAGAGATTTATTAGGGTTAATGACTTGTAAGACAATGGGAAGAGGGAACAGAAGTAGGCAAGGAAACCCTTCAGAAGACAATGCAAGTTATACATCTGTGAAAAGAGAGGGAGAAGGAAGGATGATTGGGTTGAAATAACCTCAGATGCCAGGGCAGCTCTGAGGAAGTCTCAGCCAATCCAATGGAAACCTCAATGCAAAGACTGTCTTCCTGCATGGGTGAGAGTGTCCAAATACCAGAACCTTCTCTCTTCTCAGTAATTGTCTGAAAGAGAGCTTTCCAGGAAAAGCATAGCCCTTGCTCAAACACTGTGATGAATCCCAAAGGCACTGCAGCTAAAGACTATCAGTTCACTACACTGCTCCTAGTAGTGTCTCTCTCGAATGCAGATCTGAATTATACATTGACATAGCTGCCCAGTTCTCTCCTTGCAACATGCAGATCTACTTCATACAAACAAATAGATCTTCCATAGTAAACACTTAGAAGAGGGATGTCTGTGGGATTAATCATAATTCCTATTGCTTTAGTTTGTCTCGCTGCCATAACTGGTACTTAATATCTCCCTTCTCTACTATCCTTTTCTGTTATTTTAAACTATTTTCCCTATAGATCTTGGTGGCTTATGCAGCAGTATGAGCCAAACTCTCATTCCTCAGAGGTTGATATACTGGTACCCACATCCTTCTCATGCCAGTGTTGCTGCACTTGTCCATTGAAAGTCACATATAGGCAAGGGAGTACCAAAGGACCACTGATGTTCTATGCACAGTCCTTCCTTCTTCTGTTTTGTGCTATTAGTCTTACCTCTTGTGGATAAGCATCAAGTATCCCTGCCAAATGGTGACTCTTATTCTAACCTACTGTTTTCTGGGCCCAAGAAAATTAAAATGACCAAAGAAGAGCCACAGTTTATAGTTCAATGAGATGTTTACGGCCACTTTTGGGGAGTAGGACCACTAACACTGCAAAGTCCAGGGTTGGAGAAATAAAATACTCAAAGTCTCTCAGTTAGGTCATAGGGAGAGATGGTAAGAAGGACCACTATGCATTCATCCTTGGTTCCTACAATCATGTATTCTTTCTAATGGGGACACAGTGCCAGACAGAGGTTATTGATTCATCAGTTTACTGCAGTTTGGAGGATATCACCCAAACCTTTCCAAATATTTTCTCCAAGCTGGCACTTCATCTACACTGTCAGAGAGCCATTCTTATGCTAATAGCCTGGCATCTCCTGTATGGTGTTCTATGTAATCACAGACTCACTCGCATAACTTCTTCATAGTGAAGTAAGTCCCCTGTTTATGAGACTGACGCTGTACCTACTGCGCTAACGAGGCACCTTGAGTCCCCTGATTAGATGTTATATCATGTGGAATTTTATGCATGTGTATTAGGCACTCAATAAGACATTAGATAGTGGTATTTGCTGTCTACAGACTTTCCTGGAATAGGTTTCTCTTCCTGTTTGAATGTACCATTGGCTCTTCAACTTGTGATAAACTGATTGTTCTCTTGAGGCCTAATGCCATATCAGAGGTTTGGCATTGTACCTTCAGAGGCAAGAATAATAAGAATGGGCTTAGGAAATCTATTCTGTTGGGCCCATGTGTAGCCTCCAACTCTATCACCAGGCTACTTCAGTAATGTGCTAGTTATGCTAGCTGTAGGCTGGCTGATGAGAAGTCTGGGCAACTTAAACTGTGTCTACTGAGCGGTTTAGTGCCTCTATGGTGGATGCTTTCTTATGGGCATTAACATGTGATATAAAAATATACATACTTGGTGTCTGCTTCCATGAATCCAACCAGATCTCTCTACTTCAGATCATCTGATCGCTCTTCTTCCAGTCATTTTATTTTTAGGCCTCTGACCAGCTGCCACTGTCCATGAATCCATATGCATTTTCACCTCAGGCTGCTACTCCTTGCATATGAGGTTGTCAACAGAAATAGACCATATGCATGACTTGAAGTCTCACCAATTAGGAAGATTTTCCTTCACTAATCTCTTTCAAGGCCACTCCTTGGTATTATTTAATGTAGTCACTATCCATTTTGAGCTGTGTCCACGTACTAAGCTGACTCATTTATAAATCAAACTTGGCAATCACTGCTATTCTTCAAGCAAAATCCATTCACATAACCACAAATGTGAGCTTGTACATCCATGGTGGGTGATATGGGGGTCTGAGCTACCTATTCATGCAGCAAACTCATACACTCTTATTCTGCTTGGACTCCATTACATGTGTACAATTTCCATTTTATGATGGACCAACTTTATGACTTCATGCTCTGGTTGAACTCAGTTCAAAATGTGATTCATTGTCACCCAGTGTTTCTTAGTTAAATGTTACACCTGTAGTAGGGCCTAGTAGTGTGTCAGGATCTGTTTCTTGAATAGTGTATACATTTTTGCTTTGAAAGGCATGCCTTTGCTTCAGAACCCTAAGGATCTCATGATGATTCTCCTACTGCGGCTTACCATAACTCCATACTGTGTCTTTTCTCCCATGTCACTTTCTGAGGTTAGAGGGACTGATAGTCAAAGAAGCAGACAACTTGCACGCCACCTTGGACCTGCTTCTGGGCTGTTTCTCACTCCAGGTCCCATTCAAAGCTGACAGTCTTTCATGCACCTGGTACATAAGCCCATATTCCTCTCGTGGGATTGTTGTCTGCAAAATCCATAAAATCCAGATTCAGCAGAACTTGCTTCTCTTTTTTCTTTTTGGGGGGTGGGTTGGGGCAAGTAATAAGATATGCAGCAATTTGTCTTCTACTTTGGGGAAGATGTCCCTTCAGAATGTCACTGACCACTAGACACCTAAAAACTTGACCAAAAGGAGATTTCATAGAGTTTATTTCTCATTCTTTGGAGCACATGTCTTATTAATTCCTCCTACATGTTTATCCTCCTCTATCATCATGATGTCACTGATGTAATGGATCAATGTGATGTTCTTTGGGCTGCCCAGACCTCTAAGATCTTTTCAGACTGTATAATTACAGAGGACAACACAGTTAACATATGTAGAGCAAATAAATATTGTTAATTTCACGTTAAAGCAAATTATTTTTCTTCCCGAATGGAGATAGAAAAAAACACATTCAGCAAATCAATAGTTGCATGCCATGTGTCTGAGGCTTTTACTAATCTACTCTAGCATAGTTTATATATTAGGATATATTAGGTCATTATATTAGGAGAGTCTTATGATCTACCTGAAGCTATTCAGCTTCAATCAGGGCTACTACTTGGTTGAGTTCATGGTAGTCACCAATGATTCTCAAGGACCCACCTAGTTTCTTAAGGGTGGGGCTGGCAGATTAAATGGAGATATGCAAGGGACCTTCCTCCCCTTCCAACTTTAGATTTTTAAGGGTGAACTTAATCTCCACCATCTTCCCTTAAATGTGATATCTTGGCATAGAGGATGAGATGAGTGGTTCATTTTCAGAGATTTCATCCTGGACTTCCACACCATAGTAGCTCTTAAAACACAGGCCAATGACCCAAATAAAGGGGTTAATCTCCCCTGATAAGTGGCTCCTCAGACCAATTAGACTCAGGACTCCATCTGTTATCTAGCCCTTATATACCTCCACTCCACCAGGGGTGCCATAATGATGCCTCAGATCTTCAAGTATTAACTTAGACAATGTGTCCAATAATTCTTGAAATATCTGAGTTAGTAATTCTCTGTATTTGTTCTGGAATCTGTGAAGGAAAAAAACTATGCTCAGAATAATACAAAGGTGTTATTTGCCTAGAGGATGAGTGGCTATCTGAATACAGGTTACTTTTATTTTTATTTTTTATTATTTTTATTTATTTTTTTATTTTTTTGGAGGGAAGTGTCACTGGCCCTCATATGTGGGTTCTGAACCGGGGCCGCTGGCTTCCCAAGCCAGCGCTCAACCACCGCACCACTCAGCCGGCCCAACAGGCTACTTTTAGAATGAAATAAGAGAGTAATGAATGCTGAGTAAGTAAACAAGAACATACATTCTGCTTTCTGTCCTTTATGTATATGCATAAGAAACTTTTGGGAATGATATTAACAACGGCTATATCTGAGTAGCAATATATAGTATAGAATTTTTTTCTAGGTAATGGGAGAAGATATTTGCAAACTACATTTCCCATAAGGGGCCAATAATCAAAATATATAAAGAACTTATATAACTCAACAATAAAAAAACCCAAACAATCCAATTAAAAAATGGGCAGAGGATCTGAACAGACACTTCTCCTAAGAATACATACAAATGGTAAACAGATACATGAAAAAAAAATGCTCAACTTCACTAGCTATTAGGGAAATAGAAATTAAAACCAGAATGAGATACCACCTCATACCTATTAGAGCTTTCATCAACAAGACAAGTAATAACGAGTGTTGGAAAGGCTGTGAAGAAAAAGAAACCCTTATAAACTGTTTGTGGGAATGTAAATTGGTACAGCCACTATGGAAAATAGTATGGATTTTCCTCAAAAAATTAAGAATAAAATTACTTTTGACATAGCCATCCCTTTTCTGGGTATCTACCCCAAAAAATCTGCAAACATTTATACATAAATATATACATACCCCTCTGTTCATGCATCGTTATTCATGGTAGGCAAGACATGGAAACAACCAAAGCATCCTTAGATAGATAATTAAATAAAGAAGATGTGGTACAATGGAATGTTACCCAGCCATAAGAAAAATGAAATACTGCCATTTGCTACAACGTGCATGGATCTTGAGATTATCATGCTAAGTGAAATAAGTCAGGTAGAAAAAAGTTGAGAACGATATGACTTCACTCATATGTGGGATATAAAACTGAGAACAACAGACTAAGACAAACAAACAAAGAAACAAAAACTCACAGGCACAGAGAACAGGTTAGTGGTTACCAGAGGGTAAGAGGGGAGGGAAATGGTAGAACAAATTAAAGGGGGTCAAATATATGGTGATGGAAGGAGAACTGACTCTTGGTGGTGAACATCAATGCAATATTTAGATAATGTATTATAGAATTGTGCACTTGAAATGTATATAATTTTACTAACGAATATCACCCCAATAAATTTAATAAATAAAATAATAAAAGTGGCAGTTTGTAATGTGGAAAAAAAGGTTTAATATGGGCAATTAACCATATGGGTTAGGGCTCAGAAAAGAGACCAGTGTTAGAGATCTAAATTTGGAAGTCAATATGAATAGAATTAAAGTCAAGGAGGTGGATAAACTCAGGATAAGTGTGAAGGCTAAATGAAGAGGACTTGGAGAACAAGCAATGAAACCTCTCATATTTAGAGATCAATTTACCGCTGATTTAAGAACTGAGCAGAGATTACAGGTGATGGGAGAATGACAGAAGTCAGGATAAAGGCAGGAGAATATTGATAAATATGTCAAATGTTGCTAAGAAATCATACACAGATTTATAAATAGTTCACTGACTGGCAACATGATCATTGGTGAAGTCTGAACAAGAGGTGTTTAGGTGAAATGGTGGGGTTCATATCGGAGAAGTTTGAAGAGCAAATTAGAGGAATAAAAGGAATAATAAACAATAGGTTGTGTAGCCAAGTGAAAAATTCACCTGTGAAGACGATTAGAGAGAAATGGAAATAGCTGAAAAGGTAGATGGGCTCATAAATTTTGTTAAAGGAAACAAAATATTACACCATGTTTGAATGATAATGGAAGGGATCAAGTAAAGTGGGAGAGTTTAAGAAAGCAAGACAAAAAGGTATAGCTCTTAGCGGATTTTGAGAGAGCATGAGTTTATGGAAGCAAGGATGCATGTGAAGAGATTTCCTTTTGTTAGAAGCAATATTAATAAAAATATCAGAATTAATTAAATAAAAGTTATTACAATTTGGATCCAGTATATTGCCAAATAATTTATTATAAAAATAGTTCAGAGTTAGAGCCCTTAAAGAAGGTGGTTGAATGGGAAGTAAATTGTGTAAGGAATCTATTAACAATCAATTGAAAGGGCTAAGGAGGCTGTGCTCCTGATCTAGAAATCAAGAAATCTAAAATGTACTATGTATTACATTGTTACTTTAACATTTTATGCCTCTAGTTCTCCATCTAAACAGCAGGAGTGCTTTAGAATTTTCTGAGCATCGACTATATGTCTAGTCTTAGGTTATGGTTAGATATTTATTTTAGTTTACTTCCAATTCACAGCAGCCATAAAATAGAGCTATTAATCTCTTAATTTCTTAATAAGAAAAAAATGAGGTAAAGAGACCTCAAATGAGGTAAAAAATTAGTTATCTAAGGTAATAGGGCTATAAAGGAGTCCCAGAAGGTTTCAAAATTCATGTTTTCATGATTCCAGCTTCCCTTTTATATTACAGGAATGTCAGAAAATATAAATATGCCATAATCAGGAGAGTTCCTTGTACTCTTTTCAGAATAAAGTTTATTACATGTCTGGGGTAATTTTTAAAAGACATGTTAATAGCAGAGCTATAGTGTGTATCTTGAAAATGTATGTAACTACCAGGAGTAAAAAAAATCATCTGCAAATATTCAGTATTCTCCCCAAATTTGCATTGATTTGTCTTATTTCCAGAGCCCTCCCTCCTTCCCTTCACAGCCATCTGGTTTCCTTTTACATCTTGCTATCTCAGTCAAGCTAAAGGAACAAACTGCTCTGCCAGGAGCAAATCAATTTCTCATTATCCTTAATGTGTGAAGATGAGGCTACTGACAGTGATCACAGTCTTTGTCTACTGATATGGTTGAAAACTCATGTTTACATAACAGAAAATATTTTCATATAGAAGGAATGGCCATACATGGCTGTGGGATGCTGTGTCTTAATATGGAAACTGATTCCTCTCCACAAATGCACTTAGCTTTTCTCTATGTTTAGGGTTCATGTGCCTCTTTCTGAGAATAGGGAGGAGTTTGAAGGAGGTGCGCATTTTTCTAATTCTTCAGAATGCCTAAAGGAATCAGACAGCTTTTAGAGTTGGGACAATAAAAGCAAGGAAGACTAGGTGTACAAAGATAAGGAGAAGAGCCCCATTCATCATTCATGCCTTCCTTTCTTCCTCCATTCAACTAGTGCCCACTACACCAGGCACTATTCAAGATACTACTGCTAGACCAGTGGAAAAAAATGATAAGGTTCCTATTCTTATAGAATATACATTCTAGAGGAGGAAGACATTATTATAAAAATAAATTTTAAAAAAGGTGGTAGGTACAATGTAGAGAGTTAAAATAAGTTACTCTGATTGAATATGACTGGGTGAGTACATATTTGGGTGGTAAAGAAAGGCTTCTTTGAAAAGGTGACATTTAAGTAAAGAACACATTTACAGGAATATTCCAGCTGTGCACAGATTAGGTAGAAAAGTATTTCAAGCAGAGGAAAGACACAGTGCAAAGTTCTGAACAAATTTTGGAGCTTGGAATGATACAAAAGGTAAGTGAAGGTGCCTATAGCTTGCAGATAGTGGGTAGATCGGAACTCACGGGGCTCTGTAGGCCAGAGTAAAATGTCTGCTTTTTATTCTATGTATATAACCAACCTACTGGACAGTTTTAAGTAGGAGAAGAAAGAATCTGATTTTGTATAACTCTGGGAGATATATGAGGGCCCATTATCGGGCAGCAGGTATATAAGCAGAAAAGAATCTGTAGAAGTCTTGCACACGTACCTGTCATATAATGGAACTGTAATTTTTACATAATTTTTTAAAGGTTCTGCATCTAAGGAAAAAGAAAACATGGCCAAAAAACTCACAATTCTGGTCTGTGTCAACATTATAAAAAGAATTACAAAAACATTGACCAGTACATCAAAATATTTCTTGCTATGCATTCCCATAGGTGTCTAAGTCAGGAATGTGAGTATTTGCTGAGTTGGTCTGTAATACTCATACTTTTATTATTGCTCTTAAATTCTTCAATTCACTATATTTCTTGGGTGCATTATAAAATTCCATTTATTCCTTTGCCTGAGGGTATTGGTGTTTTTAGTGATATAATTTTAAGAATGTCAGCTTCATTTCATTCCCTCTCTTTGTAGTACACAGTGTATAGCCTCAGGAAATTGTGCCCAGCTGTAAAAATGTGTAGGCCATTACATTTTTGTAATTCTCAGTGAGACTCTTCTATTTTTACAAGAATGCCTACCAAGAAATGTCTTTCTTTAAGATGCATGGACACCTGGAGTCATAAAAATAGCAAATCTGGAAACTAGAGCCAGAAAAAAATATGTTTTGGATATTGTTAAACTTATGTAATAATTTTAAGCGATGAAAGGTACTTTAAGGTTTTTCTTTTTCATTTATTCTTGACAATCAGCAAACATTTAATCATTGCCAACTATAATAATATGCTACCATTTACTGAATGTTCACTATGTACCAGATACAGGTAGATAATTACATTGAAGTTTGCAAATATTCTAATAGCTCTCTATAGCAAAGATCTGGGTTTGAGTTTAGCTTGTTCCATTTCTAGTTTATAAATGTTGGGAAACATTTGAAGAAACAGAAAAATATGACAGAAATTGATATGTGTGAGATATTTGTGCATAGATATTGTAGGAAAGAGTGAAACAGTAGAGTGGGGTAGCGTAGTGTGTGTTCACCATCCAGCCACATGAGTTAAATGGGATCCTAATGGAGAGTCATGCTGTAGGCCGAAGGGAAAACCTCTGCATTAACAAGGGACTTAATGAGACACAGGAACAGAGAAGGGAGGTGTTTGAGGCCAAATAATAAAGATAGGATTGCTCCATATTGTGTAACATATCAGAGAGACAAGGGTATAAACCAGTTCAGCTATTTCAAGTCTGTAGAACATCTGCTCCCCTCCCCCTCCCCCATCCTCAGTTATATCTATACAACCAGATGGTAAGATCAGGCTTAGGTATTGAACCATAATGTCTTGTTTTACTCTTATAGGAGTGATTTTCATGCAATAGCTTACATAAATTGGTTGGCAGACTGATGTGATTGAGTATAACAAATGGAAACTGCTAGAGATTGTTAACATAGAGGTTGATGACCAGAATATACACTTCTGTATTTGATGTTTCTAGGCTGCAGTCAAGGAATGCAGTCATTCACACAGTTAGTAAGACTGGTGGTGCAGAATCTCTCAGGCCCTAAGCAATAATTCACAAATTGCCAGTAAATCAGCATAAGTTGGCTTGTGTTACATTTCAGTTGTACTTTTTTGGAGTAAATACATTTATCGATACCCATTTCAATGAAATATCTATAAATATAAAAGCATTTTTCTTTTGTATATCACCATAGTCCATGTAAATGCTCAACAGTCAGAATCATCTGCAGGAAGCACTCTAAGTTACACAGTTAAGTTTACACACTGTTAAGTGTACACTGTTAATATACCCAGTTCACTAAACAGTGGCATTTATATACTCAAAAAAAAAACCCAAAACACACCAACAAAAAAGCTGAATATACAAAGGCAGTTGGTAGCCCCATGGTACAGACTGCTACTGAGAATTAGAGAAGATGTCTTTTGAAGGACTTAGTGTGGGTCAGTGGAACTGTTAAAAAACTTTTATCTATTCTTTATTGGAAAATTGGGGAAGGAATGAAAGAGCACAGTGAGTCATCCATTGGCTTTATGGGACAGCAGTGTTTGTGATTGGAAATGGTCAGAAATGTCCCTTTTCTCCTGTGGGGAAGGGCAAAGAGAAGGGAAAGGGGAAGGGATACTTTTCTCCATCATAGGAATTCCCTACACCCTTCCCAAGCTACGTGGACACAGGACATTTCCAATTAGTCATTCATAGATTTGTAAGTTTATATGAAAATCTGCAGATCCACTCTGGAAAAGAGGGTGCTTCTAGGAGTGACAATTAATCCAGACAGAAGACAGAGGTGAAAACAGAAAATTGAGTAAGATTTAATTGGAGAATGAGATGCCTAAGCTGTCCTAAAACATGAGATGTCCAGGGGATAAAAGAACAGGCATTTCTAGAATGGAGAACAACTTGAGTAAAGCAGTGGGATTATCAGGAAAGTTACTTTACAGGAATTTAACACAGTTCAGAACAAATAAGAGGATGAGTAGCAAATTAGAGACTGGAGAATATAGAGTTCACATCGTGAAAGACCTTACATGTTATGGTAAAGGTTTTGAATTGTATTGTATAGAACAGGGTCACCACACATTTACTATTTTGTGATTATTCTGGCAAAATTTTTTAGAATAGTTTAATGAAGGAATTATTAACTTTGGGTCCAAGAACTGCTCAGAATATTAAGGATGGAATTCATGGATATATGATTATTTTAAAACTGTAGATAAAATGTCCTGTGTATATTTTTGTCAACAAAATGTTCTTGACTCTCATTGGAGAAAGAGTTTCAAATAAAGGCCAAAATCCATTAGATTACGTAAAATACATTGGGAGCCAAGGAGCCCATTTAGGTGGCAGTTGCCATATTAGAGGAAATAAATGGTCATGGCCTAAGCCAAGCAAATAAAAATATGGAGCACATTTTGAGGAGAGAAGTAGAAAGAAGTATGGAAAGAATGCTAGTTTTGACATGCTGAATTTGAGATTCTTGTGAGATCTGCAATTAGAAATGCAGTAAGCACTTGGATATACCCCTTTGGAGTCTTTTAGAGTTGGATTGGGAAAATATATTTTGGATTCATGAGAATATGTACTGCAATTGAATCCATGAAGATGGACATGTAAAAAAATAAGTGTTGTGTATTATTATCTGATATTATACCCTGATGTGCTTTGTTAACAAAATATAGTGTTTTCTTCTGTTTGCCCCTTAACTACTGGTCATATTCCAGTATGCGTTCCAGAAATGCATTCTTTCCCTTTCTTTTCTTCTCTGCCCTGAAGACATTTACTTTTGTTTTAAGTCTTAACTTAATACTTATTTCATTTATTGATGTTCCTTTCTCTCGAAGTGGATGAACTCTGAAGAAAGTTAAATTTATTTTCTAGAGTGCTTTGGAATTTATATCTTAAATTCTTACTTTGACCATGGCTTTGGGATTCTCACTTGCTTTTATAGTTGGCATATGAGACTTAGCATGAACTTCTCTAAATATCTGCTCTTCAGAGATGTGGGAAATAATGAAGTTTCCCTAGAGAACTAATCTATAAAAAAAAAAATTTGCCACAGTTTTGAACATCTATGAATAAGTTTTCTGAGAACAAATAATACAGATTTTTAAAAATGTATTATGTTCATTATTCATTTCTTAGTTATGTTCATTGTTCATTATCACACACTGAAACCATCAAACTTTTATGGAGGATAAATTTAAACAAAAAGCACGAGGAAGAAAGCATTTACATGTTTCCTTCTATATTGAAACAAGAAGATCCAAGAGAAAAAACATACAGGTAAATTAGAAATTTGACAGTAATGAAAATATTTTAAAAATTTTGAAAAATATGTAAACCTGATTTTTGCCACACTTCTTCATCTCTTGGAAGTAAAATTGGGTGGTATATAAAATGTTTGGTTGGGAAATAACTTGAAGCATCCATCTTTAGATTCTGTTCCCTCCCTTGGGACCATTTTCTACCCACTTCACGTAAGACAAACACAATAGATTACCAATGACAGGAATAATTGGAAATCTTCCTAAGAGTGATGAAATTTGAACTAGAAGATCTAAAATGTCTGGCCAGCCGAATGGTACATTGGTTAGGAGTTGACTTGGGATGCCAGCTCTGAGCATCAGGGCCCGGTTTGGATCCCACCTGAGGGCCAGTGACGTTGTACCCTCTACAGCTAATATGGTGATCAACAGTTCAACCTGGAGCTGGGCAGCCGTGAATCGCCGGCAATGGCATAGGCTGCAGTGGGGCTGGCTGGCAGCTGGTGTGTGCTTTCATGAGCTTCCATGAGCGACCATCCAATGGCTGGCCAGTGACTGCCTGAGCTGGGAAGAGCACATGATAATACCAACAGGGCCAGTGAAGCGATGTCTTCCACAACTAGACTGAAGAACAAAAGGACAGCAACTTATCTGTTCCCCTTTCCTGATTCCCCAACACTGTTCCCCTGCCCCAGTTCCCCAATAAAAATATTTAAAAAAAAAGATCTAAACTGTCTCTATCCCAAAACCATTAGAAAAAGCCACTAGTCATTTTCTTATTTCTTAGATTTATATAGATGAGGAAGGTTTGATATGTTTTCCCATGAAGGGGAGTCCCCTATGTAATCCATAATAAAGATAACTGGTATCTTCACTTCTCATTTCAATTATGCTTAGTGGCAGAACTAATAAATACATTTGGAATTGCTGAGTTTTGGGAATGGCAGAAGGTATATGGCAACATACCACAGGAAATCAGAAATGAATATAGATTATCTTCCTGTGTTATTTGATAGTTAGGAATTTTAGTTTATTATCACATAAAGGAAGATGATGAAAGGTATATGAGGCATGGATTGATTCATCAGCTCCACACAATAGGACAGTTAATTCCTCCCATAGAAGTTTTGAAGTGGATTGCAGGCTAAGCATAGGAAGAAGGAATGTGTAATCTCGAAATTCAGGAAGCATTAGAGAGTGTGTCCAGTTTAGTGCTATAGGCTATTCAATGTGCACAACTACGAGCCAGGAGTTACACACCACCAGAAGAAAAGTTTAGATTGGGTTAAGAACTCAAGATACAGTGGAAACAAGGCAGTGGAAAAACAAACAAAAACCAGCATGCAACTTCATGCTTCCCATCTGTGATTTATTTAAGTAGACTTTTCTTCTTTCCCAGTTGCTGTCACTGTGAAATGAAGAACAAATGTAAGCCTCTCCCTCTGATCCCCTGAGGTTAAATAGTAATGGTAAGGAGGGGGTGTTCAAAAGTATTTCTTTTCAAATTGAGATATATGAGACATAAAACACTGTATTAGTTTAGTTTCAGATGTACAACATAATAATTCAATATTTCTATATATTACAAAATGATCACACTAGTCTAGTTAACATTTGTCATCATGCATAGTTACAAATTTTTTTTCTTGCAATGAGAACTTTTAAGATCTACTCTCTTAGCAATTTTCAAATACGAAATACAGTGTTATTAACTATAGGCTCCATGCTGCACATTGTATCCCCATGACTTTTTAAAAAGATTTTAAATAAAATATAACTAACGTACAATATTATTTTAGTTTCAGGTGCTCACCATAGTTGTTCAACATTTATATACCTAAAGAAGTGATGACCATGATAAGTCTAGCAACCATTTGACACCATACCACACTATCACAATATTATTGACTATATTCCCTATGCTGTGCATTACATCCCCATGACTTATTTGTTTTATATCTGGAAATTTGGACCTCTTAATCCCATTCAACTTTCCCCCTTTTAAAAAATTTCCAATTACATTTTGCATTCAATATTATTTTATATTAAATCAGGTGGTTAGACATTTATATAATTTAAGAAGTGATCCCCTAACTAGTCTGCTACTCACCTGGCACTATGCATAGTTATGACCATATTATTGCCAATATTCTCTATGCTTTACTTTATATCCCCATGACTATTTTGTAACTATCAATTTGTATTTCATAATCCCTTCACCTTTTTACCTTGCCCCCAACTCACTTCCTTCTATCAACTCCATAAACTCCATTTGACACCATACATAGTTATTATAATATTATTGACTATATTCCTTATGCTATACCCTATATCCCAGTAACTACTTTGTAACAATCAATTTCTATTTCCTAATTCCTTCCCATTTTTCACCTACCCCCCCAGACACCCTTCTCATCTGGTAACCATCAAAATGTTCTTTGTATCTATCTTTGAGCTTGTTTCTGTTTTGTTTCTTTATTGTGTTCCTTAGATTTCACTTATAAGTGGTGTGTGGACACCTGTTTCTGCACGACATATGATATTTGTCTTTCTCTGTCTGACTTATTACTCTCAGAACAATACTGTCTAGTCCAACCATGTTGTCGCAGATGGCAAGATTTCATTCGTTTTTATGGCTGAGTAATATTCCATTTTATATATGCACCACCTCTTCTTTTTCCGTTCATCCATTCAGGAACACCCAGGTTGCCTCCATATCTTGGCCATTCTAAATAAAGCTGCAATGGATACCCATGTCCCCTCAATGTAGCATTTGAGGCTTCTTTGGATAAATAACAAGAAGTGGGATCACTGGGTCCTTCTTTGTCTCTTGTTATAGCTTTCATTTTAAAGTCTATTTTGTCTGGTATAAGTATTGATATCCCAGCAATTTGTGTGTGTTCATTTTCATTTTCATGAAATATATTTTTCCATCCCTTTACTTTCAGTATGTGTGTGACTTTGAGTCTGAAGTGAGTCTCTTGTAGGCAGCATGAGTAAGGGTCTTGTTTTCTTATCCGTTCAGCAACCGTAAGTTTTTTGATTGGAGCTTTTAATCTATTTATATTCAAAATAATTGTCAATAGATATGTAGTTATTGCCATTTTATTATTCATGTTTTTTTTTTTATCTTTTTTTAAATTATTTTTCTTAAAGAAGTCCCTTTAACATTCCTTGTAAAATTGGTTTGGTAGTGATGAAGTCCTTAAGCTTTTTCTTGTCTGGGAAACTCTTTATCTGTCCTTTGATTCTAAATGATAGCTTTGTGAATACAGTAATCTTGGTTGTAAGTCCTTGATTTTTCCTGCCAATCCCTTCTAGCCTGCAAAGTTTATGTTGAGAAATCAACCAACAGTCTTATGGGAGCTTACTTGTAGGTAACTAACTGCTTTCTCTTGTTGCTTTTAAGATTCTTTGTCTTTTTTTTTTTGCATTTTATTTATGATGTTTCTTGGTGTGGACTTCTTTGGGTTCATCTTGTTTGGAACAATGGGTTCCCTGGGATTGAATATTCATTTCCTTTACCGGGGTAGGAAAGTTTTCCATCATTATTTCTTCAAAGAAGTTTTCAATTCCTTGCCCTCTCTCCTCTAGTATTCCTATGATTTGAATGTTGGTTAGTTTGATTTTGTCCCAGAGATCCCTTAAACTATCCTCATTTTGGGCAAGTCATTTTTTTTTTCCTGTTTGAGTGTTTTATGCTGCCTTCTATTCCAAATTGGTGGTTTGATCCTCTGCTTCATCTAATCTACTGTTGATTCACTCTAATGTAGTCTTCATTTCAGTTATTGTAGTCTTTGTTTTTATTTATGTTTTCTATCTCCATTTTTAAGTTTCCTCTTTGTTGAAGTTCTCCCTGAGATCATTGAGCATCCTTATAACCAGTGCTTTGAAATCTGCAACTAGTAGAATGCTTATTCCATATTATTTAGCTTTTTTTCTGGAGCTTTGTTCTGTTATTTCACTTGGGACATATTTCTTTGCCTCCCTGTGTTTCTTTCTATGTTTTATGTAGGTCTGCTATGTCTCCTGCTCTTAATAGAGTGTCTTTAGATAGTATGTGTCCTGTGGTGCCCAGTGGCTCAGTCTCCTTGGTCACCCGAGCCAGGAACTCCAGATGTCTATGTTGTGCATGCCCTCCTGTGGTAGCTGAGCCTTGGTTACTGTTTGCATATCAGTGGAAGCGACTGACCCTCAAGCTAATTGGTTGTGAACACTAGCCATGACTATAGTGGAAGAGTTGTCATGTAGGGGCTCACTCTACAGAGCAGGATTCACTTTATCAGGGCCCTGGTGCCTGTCTTCTGTTCTTTGGGTGTTTCGTCCTTGTAGGCAGCAAGATCCTGCTCTGGCTGATTAAGCTGGCCACTGGGCATGCCAGCCCTGAGACATCCTTGGAGGGGACCCACTGCAGGCCAGGTTCAGCCATGGTCTGTGCCTTTCCTCGAACTACTGAAATGAGCCACAATGCAATCCAAAGGGGGCTGCTGCTGCACTGTAATTAAAGGTTCCTCCAGAGGCCAGGCTATGAACCAATGACGGCTGTTGCTAATGACGGGCTTAGGGCTGCTCAGCCAGAGTATGGGACACACCGAAGACAGATGCTGCTTGTTTGGGCTTTGTAAACCTTGTAGAGATATTAGGAAAGTTTGTAGCATGAGCCAATGCAGGCCATTTTTACAGAAAAGTCACTGGAAGCTGCTAGGGTGGACCTGAAAGTTGGATGGGGTGGGGTTTCAGGGAATCAGGGCAAATGAACAATTGATGTTAGTCAGGTTGATGGAGACTCAAATATGGCGGACACCTGCATCTGCACCCTGTGAGCAGGGAGAACTCAACAAAGAAACAAAGTTTCTCCTCCAGCCTTAGTCCTGCAGCCAGACAATTCAGTTTCTCCCTGTATATCCCTGGTGGCTGTCAAGCTGCTGCCCCAGCACTGGAGCTCAGAAAGGAGGAGTCTGTCAGTGAGTAAGTCCATGCATGGGTCATTTAAGAGGAGCACCTAGGACTGCAGCCATCCTTGTCTCACTCAGCACAATCTCTTTTGGCTTTCACAAAGAGAAGTTATGGGATCTCCTCTTCCCAGCACTGAAACCCTGGGTTGGGGAGCTTGGTGTGGGGGCTGCGACCCCCTTGCTCCTCTAGGAGGTACCTCTGCATCCGAGATATCACTCACAATTTTAAATGGTCACACACAGTTGTGGGACAAGCTTGTTTTGCATCTCTGCCCTCCTTCCAGTCTCAAGGTGGCTTCTTCTGTATGTCCTTAATTGTAGGGCTTTGGTTCATCTAGTTTTCAGGCGATTCTCCATGATGGTTGTTCTATAGTTTGGTTGTAATTTTGATGTGGTTGTGAGAGGTTGCGGTACAGCATTTACCGATTCTGCCATCTTGACCAGAAATCTGTCTCCCTGTGACATTTATTTTACAACTCTGTTCACACATTTAGGCACCACCACCACCCCTATTTCTGGTAAACACTAATCTATTCTGTGTATCTATGTGTTTGATTTCATTGTTGTTATTGTTTTTAGATTCTACATATAAGTGAAAGCATATGGCATTTGACTTTCTCTGTCTAAATTGATTACACTTAGAATAATGCTTTCGAGGTCCATTCAATTGTTGCAAATAGCAAGATTTCTTTTTTTTTATGGCTTAATAATATTTCTCTCTCTCTCTCTCTCTCTCTCTATATATATATATATATATATATATATATATAGAGAGAGAGATATATATATATATATATTTATATATATATATATATATATATATTATATATAAATTTTCTCTATTCATCTATTGATTGGTACTTAGTCTGTTTCTGTTTCTTGGCTATGAACATGGGGGCATATATCTTTTCAAGTTAGTATTTTCATTTTCCTCAGATATATACCCAATAGTGAGATTTCTGGATCATATGGTAGTTCTTTTATAAGTTTTTGAGAAAACTCCATGCTGTCTTTCATAACGGCTGCAACAATTTTCATTCCCACCAACAATGTACAAGGGTTCCCTTTTCTTCACATCCTTGCCAACAAGTGTTATTTCTTGACATTTCAGTAATAGCCATTCTAACAGGTGTGAAGTGATACCACATTGTGATTTTGATTTGTATTTCCTTGATGTCTACCTACTGATGCTGAACATCTTTTATATACCTGTTGGCCATGTGTATGTCTTATTTGGGAAAATGTCTATTCAGATCTTCTGCACATTTTAAAATAAGATTGTTTGCTTTGGTGCAGTGGCGTTGTATGAGTCCTTATTGTATTTTGGATATTAACCCTTTATTAGATAGATTATTTGCAAATATTTTTTCCCATTCAGTATGCTGCCTTTTCATTTTGTTGATGATTTCCTTTACTGAACAGAAGTTTTATTGTTTTATGTAGTCCCATTTATTTATTTTTGACTTTTTTGTCTTTGCAAAAACAGTCTGTTCCTCAGACTGGATAAGATCAGTGATTCTTTTGCCAGTTCAAAAATGTAGTTGAGCCTATCTGCTGAATTTTTGTTTTTTTTAAATTTCAGTTGTTGCCTTTTTCAAGTCTAGGATTTCTATTGGTTTCTTTCTCTTCTTTGATAGTCTCTATTTGTTAATACAGCCTCCTAATATTTTCCTTTATTTCTTTAGACACAGTAGCTATTAATTCATTGACTATATTTAAAATATATGATTTTAAGTCTTTATTTAAGAATTTATTCAAATATTAATGTCCGGCCATTTTTAAATTTTATTTTATTTTAATTTAATTTATCCTTTTATTTTTCAATTACAGTTCACATTCAATATTATATTAGTTTCAGTGTTAAACATTTATATAGCTTACAAAGGTATTTCCCCTTATAATTCTAGTGTCCACCTGGCACTATACATAGTTCTTACAATATTATCAGCTATATTCCCTATGCTGTGCCTCTTCTTTACTATTTCATAAATGCCAATTTATACTTTTTAATCTCTTCACCTTTTTCACCCAACTCCCTAAACCCACTCCAATCAGGCAACCGTCATTTTGCTTTCTGTATCTATGAGTCTGTTTTGTTTGTTGGTTTATTTTGTTTTCTAGATTCCATATGTAAGTGAAATCATGTGGTATTTATCTCTGTCTGTCTGATTTATTTTACTTAGCATAATGCCATCTAGCTCATCCACATTGTCACAAATCATAAGACGTTTTTCTTTATACGGTCAAATAATATTCCATTGTATATATGTACCACTTCTTTATCCAATCATCTATTTATGGGCACTTAGGTTGCTTCCATATTTGCTATTGTAAATAGTGCTGCAATTAATGTAGGAACATATATATATTTTTAAATTAGTGTTTTGGAATTCTTCAAATAACCCAAAAGTGGAATTGCTGATCATAAAATAGTTCGATTTTTAAGTTATTCAGGAGCCTCCATGCTCTTTTGCATAGTGGCTGCACTAATTTGCAATGTCAACAACTACACAAGGGTTCCCTTCTCTCCATATCCTTGCCAACGTTTGTTGTTTATTGATTTATTGATTATAGCCATTCAGACAGGTGTGAGGTGATATTTCATTGTGGTTTTAATTTGCATTTTTCTGATGATTAGTAACATTGAGCATCTTTTCATAAGTCTATTGACAATCTGTATGTTAGCATTGGAGAAATGTTTATGCAGGTCTCTGCCCAATTTTTAATTGAATAGTTATTTTTTTGGTGTTTAGTTGTAGAAATTCATTATAAATTTTGGATATTAATCCATGTGTCAGTGGCGAATATCTTCTCTTATCCAGTGGGTTGTCTTTTTGTTTTGTTTATGGTTTCCTTTGCTAAAAAAATTTTAGCTCAATATAGTGCCATTTGTTTATTATTTCTTTTCTTTCCCTTGTCTGAGGAGATATATCAGAAAAAGATATTACTAGGAAGAATGCCAGGGAGTTTACTCCCTGTTTTCTTCTAGGAGCTTTATGGTTTCAGGTCTCACATTTCAGTCTTTAGTCCATTTTGAGTTTATTTTTATATATGGTGTAAGAAAGTGTTCTAGTTTCATTTCTTTTCTTGTATTTGTTAATGTTTCCCAACATCTTTTATTGAATCGACTGTCTTTACTCCATTGTATATTTTTGTCTCCTCTGTCATAGATTAATTGACCATTTAGGCATGAGTGTATTTCTGAGCTCTCTCTTCTGTTCCATTGACCGATGATTCTGCTTTATGCTGTTTTGATTACTATAGACAAGCAATAATTTGATATCAAATAGTGTGATACCTCCAACTTTGTTCTTCTTTCTCAACATTGCTGTGGTTAATCAAATCTTCTGTGGTTCCATATAAATTTTAGGGTTATCTGCACTAGCTCTGTGAAAAATGCCACTGTATTTTCATAGGGATTGCCTTGAATCTATAGATTGCTTTGTGTATTCCGGACATTTTGATAATGAAACCATTTGTTTGCCAAATGATTTTATTTCTTAAATATTAGAGTCATTTAATTTTTAATTATTTGGAACCATAATGAAATAAATGACCAAGATATCATATCGCTACTAATCTGTTTTTTACTTAAATCCATCTCATTTAACCCAATGCACTGAGAAAGAATAAAAAATAAAAACATTTATATTTTCAATAGATCTTTGTCATTAAAACATTTATTTTATTTTATGCTTTAAATATGCTTTTAATAAAACCTCAGAGCTACAGATGTACTTTATTCTATTAATAGAAAATATCTACCATATAATCTAAGGAGGCAAAACATAATAATTTTTTGATAGGAAAAGTTAGTTGACTTTACTGTCACAAATAAACATGTTCAAACAATTTTATAAATAGTATAAAAACATGAAAATATATTATGATAAATCCTTTGAAAGAGATATTAAAGCAGTTGGGATTAAAGTTTTACAGATATGATATGGTCTGTTACCCATTTTATAAGTTAGAAAAAGATAAATTATATGATCCCCTCTCATTATTTAATTTTTAATAACAATGTATATCTAAAATAGTTATTGATAAAGTAAATGTAATGATAAATGGCAAGATATTACTTTAGTAAGTATGCATGAATGTTTGTGTGTATGTTTATCAAATTATGTTGCTCTGCATTTGTGAATTATGGAAAAAGTATTAAGCATTAAATTTAAGAATAACTGTAATATTTATATTAAACATAATGATAAAATTTCCCTATGTGTTTAATAAATGTACGTACATAGCTATATTACTGCTGATACCAATTGATCCAGAAGGTTAATGTAACTTTATTTTTCCTATAAATTTGCAGAAAATATTAAACATTTTAAAAGAAATAAGGTTAGGGCTGGCCAAGTGGCGCGGTGGTTGAGCGCTGGCTTGGGAAGCTGGTGGCCCTGGTTCGGGTCCCACATATGAGGGCCAGTGACACTGCCCTCAAAAAATAAATAAATAAATAAATAAATAAATCAAAATAAATAAATAAATAAAAGAAATAAGGTTAGACTTGAGTGCAAAAGGAATAAACACTTCATACTATAATTTTTAAAATAGGTTTTATTCATCTCATCGAATAATGCACATAAAATATGAAAAATAGTCACAATAGCTAAAATAATTACTTATATTAAATGTGTTTTCAGAAAACATTTTTAATGCTCAATGATTTTACCTGTGTTCTCTTTGTTTTGCCCTTATGGGACTTCCTTTCAATATTGATACACACTCTAATCAGATAATTGAATAGGCTATGTCATTAAATCAATATAGCCATTTGACATTGCTCCCATCTTTCCACCCTCCACTCTATCTGAATTTATAACATTCCAACAATAGTCAAAATATACTCTTTCTCTGGATGTGCTTTCAACTGTAACAAAATATGTATGAGTGATCTTTTTTTATAGCTCACATTCAGTCTCTTTGACATGACTCATCAATTCTCATTGACCTCAATAAACATGTAGAAGGTGCATTAAAGACAAAAATGCTAGAAATCAATTCCTTGAACTCCTCCACTCCATTTACCATGCTCTCCTTCATAATGTCTCAACAATTTATTCCCACACCATATACTTTCATAGACTTGTCATCGCCAATAACTGTAATTGCTTCATAATCTCTCAAGTTCTACAGCCCTTTTAGCCCAAAGGTACTACTCATTGACCTTATTGTCTTTTCACTATCTGTCATCTCTTTGATATCATTTTTTGCCTTCCTGTCAGACTTACATCTTATAGTCAATCATTATAATCATTCCATTGCATTATGCTCAATTCCCTTGCCCTTCTCTCCCTTCATTAGGCTTGTTTACCACAACCCTAGTTAAAAGCAAATGTCTGCCTATTTTGCATTTGCATCCATGCAACTGAATGTGAGGGGAGAAAACCATATAACCACAATGACCATTCTCAGTTTAAAATCATCATGATAGACCTCTAATGTGTTCTTTAAATCCTAGACAATTATTCCATTTTCCCTAGTTCACTGACTCTCCATTTTTTCTACGGAACTATTTAAAAACCAATCTTCCTATGTCATTTACAATACCCCCTCCCCAGTCCTCATATTTTTAGCTGATAATGATCTTCCTTCTTACTTTACTCAGAAAATGTAAGCCATCAGAGGAGAACACCCATCTATTAGCATTTGCATATACACTTTCTGCCTCCCTACCTATGGTACTATAGGTGAAAATATGCTCCTATTTAAAATGAATCATTATATTGTGCACTGAGCTCTAATCATTCCAGCAATTCTCCCCTCTTTCCCTTAATAATAACTCTCTAGTGTTGGGTTAGTTTCATTAGTATGTAAACATGCTGTTGTTCTCTCTCTGTGTTAGGAAGAACCTTCTCTACCTTATTTCTCAAACTAGCTATTTCCTCATAAGCTACAGCCAGACAGGCTTTCTGTTCCTCAAACATAAGACAATCTTTAACATAGGGATTTTGCACTAACTATTCTCCCTGCCTTAAATTACCTTCTGCTACATTTTAGAATGTTTTGCTCTTTTTTTTTATCATTTAGATATCCACTCATTTTAAATGTTTTATCAGTAAAGTGGTCAATTATGACCTTCCACTTTAAAGCAGCCTCTCTGTTAATCTATCACAAAACCCAATTTATTCACCCTGCGTTATCCAGGATATTTTCTGTGATCTCATATGCTGTTTATTACTCATGTGTTGGCCTGTCTTTTCTCTCTAGAATATTACTTCCACTGGAGTAGGTATATTATCTGTGTGTACTCTACTGTGTTTCTAGGATAATGTTTCTTAATATTTATTTATTTAGTTAGTTAGTTTTTAAAAGGAAGATTTACTTGACAAATTTCACTTAGCACCATACACCTAAAAGGAAATTACAATACAACGAAAGATTTAAACCAAGGCCTCAGAATTTCATACAAACATCAAGACCAAAATCCTAAAGTATTGGTACTATGTCTCAAAATTTCTTCATTAATTTTAAAAAAGCTTAAATTTATGTGCCTTAGAAGTTATTGAATGAAACTAGAATTAACAAACATGCCAAATGTTTCACTGTTAATTGTTGACACAGCTCCTATACTGAATTTTACAAACAAGCATATCTTTCAACAGGCACCCGAAGTGTTCAATGTAATGTGATGTAAGAGCAACGTTGAACATAATTCAACTGCTTTAACCTAAATACACTTAGTGCTTAAGCACAATACATCCTACAATAGAACTAACCTAAGAAAAGCTAAAAATTGTTTAACAATTATACTCAGTTGTTACATCCTAGATGAATATTTGTGTTAAAAAATATGGAGCCTTAGGTCTTTAAAACAATCCTGATTTCCACTTAGAGTAAGCATACCTCACAAGCTGGTATTGCAAAATTATTAAACTTAAGTCTTGTTTCTTACTTTAAAAAAATGTTGCTTAGGATTCAGTGATGGGGTTCGGTTACCCACAACTCATATTGGATACGTTAGACATCCTTCCCATTCCGTTCACACCCATGGATGCATGGCTTCTGCTATTGTAGCAGCTGCAGCTCGCTGCTTCTTGGCGGCCATATCCACTTACGCTGCTGGGGCCGCCATAGCCGCCTCCATAACCTCTGCTCAGCTGCTGGCTGGCAGGGCCAGCATAACTTGTTTGACAGTTATGTTGCTCAACTTTTTAAAAATTGCACTCTGTATAGAGGCTTTAAGGGTGTTTTTTTCCTTAGTCATCCCCTCCCTGTTAAATTTTAGTACCTTTGGAGGTTTACAAATCATATAATACCTAAGTTTTTTTCGTTTTTTCCCCCCCTCCTCCTAGCCTAGACCAAATTTTCCCCTTTTTGGGGGCAGTATTGCTCTTTTTGAGCATGTGTGGTCTAGAAGAATGTCTGACATGTGCATGGTGTATGTATTTTATAACATACATACTTTCTTAAGGGAACGTTTTCTTAAGGGAACGTTTAAAGCTTCCATTTTTTAAACATTCCTCATATAGGTTTTCCATTAAAGAATTATTGAACATTTACAATGCATAAAGTACTGGAGGGTGGTGGGAGAAATGTAAATAGTAATGCAGGAATTTTGTGAGCAAGAGTGCTAAATAAGAAACAATAGAGGCTGAAACAGCTCTGAGGGACAAAGGGGAAGAAGTGATTGTCTCAGGAGAAGGAAGTACTAACGGAGGGAGGGGCAGATGAGTAAGATTTCAATGGAGAAGAAAGTGGACTTTTCTTGGATAAGAAGAGTCTTGTGGTCCTTAGATGCTGACTTGAGGAACTGCAACAGAAAATGATCCTGGGAAAGAGATTGGGGGACATTGTGATGATAAGGATATTCTTTTCAATGTTATTCTGTTGGCACTAGTGAGTTTCTGAAAATTAAACCACACAGAGATTCAAAAAAACATAAGAAGAAATTATCACTCTTGTTTTTGTAGCCTCTTTTAGAATGAGAAAATCTGTTGCTATTTAGCATTTCATATTTAGGCTTCCACATTGCCATGAGAATAATTTACCTAAAATGCACATCCAACTTTGGCAGTACTCTGTTTAAAAGAATTCAGTGACTTCACAGCACATGCCAGATAACGTATTAGTTTCTGAGTTGAGAAGAGATTCTTGTTCTCCATAATGAGGCCCTTTGTTACCTACTGAATTTTATCTCATCGTTTCCTGCCTCAAACTCTAGTCGCCAAGAAATGCTAGTTTCTTGAGTTTGCATTGGAGCTTGCTAATTCTTATCTAATTTTCCAGGTGTAACAGCTCTGGAAAGTTGTATTTAATATGGAAAATCAATATTCCCTTTGGTCAAATCGTCAATGCATTCCTTCTCCAAAAAAAGTAAGTTAGATAGCAAGAGGGCCTTTTATATAATAACTATATCAAAGATATGGAGTCGCGATTGATACCTGTTCTCTGATTCAGACTGGAATAGCTTGAAAGCACATTTAAAAAATTTTTTCATGTGTCACTAAGATATAATTTTTACTTTGAAAATGTATAAAGTATGATTATTTTGTAGGAGACTGTACATTTTGTTTTTAATTGTGCAAGATCCTATACTTATGGAAGAATAAATAGAACTTGAATACTTTAAAGAACAATTAGAAAGGTACTAAAATCACCACAGATTGATAATTAACATAATACAACTACCTTTGAAAACTTTGAGTCTCTCTCCATGACCATTTTGGATTTTGTACTATTTCCCATAACCTTCTTTAAAATTTTAGTTTCAATGTATGAACATGTAATATACAGTCTTTAATATTGCTGGGTTTCATACTTAATGTAAATTCAATCATGTAAGAAGTACATACTCAGGGCCGGCCGAGTGACTCAGTTGGTTAAGAGCTCGCTCAAGAGTGCGAGCTGAGCTCTGAACAACAGCAGTTCGATGCCCAGCCCGAGGTGAGCTGCTAGCTGCCACCGAGCTGCCAACAGGTGGCAGGATGGCTCAGCTAAAAAAAAAAAGTACATATTCCTCTCCTTTGTGCTGGGGTCCTCTTGCTAAAATTATGTTTGTGAAGTTCATTTGTGTTGTTCTGTGTAGCTGTAGTTCATTCACTCTCATTGTTCTGTACTATTATTCCATTTATGAATATGCATTGTATGAATATTCATTGTATGAATATATCTATGCATACCACTGTTGATGGATTTGGGAGTTGTTTCTAGTTTTTACCTATGATAAATGGAGCTGTTATGAACATTTGTACATGTCTTTGTAGGGGAATACATACAGAGGGTGCCAAAAAACTTATACACATTTTAAGAAAGAAAAATTGTATTCAAATTGTAATACTCAGTATATACTGATAACAAAAGATGAATACAAGTCATGTTTGACTTCTGCAATTACAAGAGGTGCTCAAAGAGCTTACCATCAGCATCCAGACAATTCTGATTATGGAGAACTACTGCTTGAACAACATTGACCAACGTGTTCACTTGTATACATTTTTTTGGCACCCCAGGTATATGCATTTTTTGCTTAATACTTATTTTGGAGTGAAATTTTCTGGATCATAGGGCACATACATATTCAGCATAGGTACTAAGTTGTCAATTTTCCAAAGCTATTGAACTAATATATGTTTCTGCAAAGTGGTATGTGAGAATTCCAGTACTCCACATCCTCAAAACTGTGTGGTATTGTTTGTATTTTTCACTTTGGTCATTCCAGTCACTGTGTACTTATATCACATTGTGGTTTTAATTGAAATTCACTCTTATAATTTTTAAAATAGATTTTTATTAAAATATGCTAACATATAATATTGTCTTAGTTCCAGGTGTATGCCATAGTTATTCAACATTTATATACCTAAAGAAGTGATCACCATGGTAAGTCCAGCAACCACCTACCACACTATCACAATATTACTGACTATATTTCCTATGCTGTACATTATATCCCTATGACTTGTTTTATAACTGGAAATTTGGATCTCTTATTTCCCTTCACCTGTTTCCTCCTTTTAAAATATTTCAATTACACTTGACATTCAATATTATTGTATATGAATTTCATGTGTATAGCATAGTGGTTAGACATTTATATAATTTAAGAAGTTGTCCCCCTGAGTAGTCTAGTACTCACCTAGCACTATAGTTGTTACCATATTATTGACTATATTCCATGTTTTCTATTTTACATCCCCATGACTATTTGGTAACTACCGATTTTTATTTTTTAATATCTCCACATTTTCTCCCTGCCCTTTAAACCCCCTCATATCTATCACTATAATAACTCTAGTATCCATTTGACACCATGCATAGTTATTACAATATTATTGTCTATATTCCTTATGCTGGACCCTACATCCCCATGACTACATTTTTTTTTGTTTGTTTGTTTTTACCATTTTAAAAATATTACTAAATTTATTGGGGTGACATTAGTCAAAATTCTATTGGTTTCAAGTGTGCATTGTGTGTTCACCACCCATAGTCAGTTCTTCCATCACCATATATTTGACCCCCTTTAACCTCTTTTGCCACCCTCCTTTCCACTTACCCTCTGGTAACCACTAAACTGTTGTCTGTTTCTATGAGTTTTTCTTTGTTTGTCTTGTTTGTTTGTTGCTTTCAGTTTTATATCCCACATATGAGTGAAGTTATCTGGTTCTTGAGTTTTTCTGTCTGACTTGTTTAACTTAGCGTGATAATCTCAAGATCTATCCATGTTGTTGCAAATGGCAGTATTTCATCTTTTCTGATGACTGAGTAATATTCCATTGTACATATGTACCACATCTTTATTCAATCATCTATCAGAAGACATTTTGGTTGTTTCATGTCTTGACAACCATGAATAATGCTGCAATGAACATAGGGGTGCATATATCTCTATGGATAAATGTTTTCAGATTTTTTGGGTAGATACCCAGAAAACGGATGGGTCATATGGTAATTATATTCTTAATTTTCTGAGGAACCTCCATACTGTTTCCCATAGTGGCTACTTTTGTAACAACCAACTTGTACTTTTTTTTCTTTTCTTTTTTTTTTTTTTGAGGGCAGTGTCACTGACCCTCATATGTGGGACCTGAACCGGGACGCTGGCTTCCCAAGCCAGCTCTTAACCACCGCACCACTCGGCCGGCCCCCAACTTGTACTTTTTAATCCCTTCCCCTTTTTCACCCACCATCCCAATACCACTTCCATCTGGCAACCATCAAAATGTTTTCTGTATATGTTTATTTAGGTTTTGTTTGTTTGTTTATTTAGTTTTTTATACTCCCCATATAAATGAATTCATATTGCATCTTTCTCTTTCTGACATATAACACTCAGTACAATACTCTTCAGGTCCATCCATGCCACCTCATGTGGCAAGAACCCATTCCCTTCAATAGTTGAGTAATATTCTATTGTTTATATGTTTATTCATGCATCCACTGAAGGACACCCAGGCTGCCTCCACATCTTGGCTATTGTAAACAAAGCTACAATGCACATGTGGATACACATGTCCCCTTTAAGTAGTGTTTTGTGGGTATTTTTTTTCAGATAAATAACCAGAAGTGGAATTACTGGGTGCTTCTTTGTCTCTTGTTATAACATTTGTTTTAAATTCTATTTTGTATGCTATAAATATTGCTACCCCCGCTTTTTTTTTGCTGTTTCCATTTTCCAGAAATATCTTTTTCCATTGTTTTACTTTCAGTATGTGTGTGCCCTATCTATTTGAAGTGACTGTCTTGTAGGCAGCATCTGTACTGTAAGGGTTTTATTTTATTATCCATTCAGCCACCCTATGTTTTGACTGGAACATTTAATTCATTTACATTTAAAGTAACTGTTGATAGATATGTAGTTATTGCCACTTTATTATTCATATCTCTGATTTTTTTTATCTTAAGTAATTCCCTCAGTTTCCTTGCAATACTGGTTTGTTGGTGATGAACTCATTTAGCTTTTTCTGGTCTGGGAAGCTCTCTATCTGTGCTTCCATTCTAAATGATAGCTTTGCTTTTCTTCACTTTGACTATTTCATGTCAATCCCTTCTGGCCTGCAAAGTTTTTTTTTTTTTTTTTTTTTTGAGAAATCTGCTTACAGTCTTATGGGAGCTTCCAATGGCACAGCCTCTGTGATCACCTGAACCAGGTGCTCTAGGTATGTCCTTTGTGTGGGTTGTGTGTGTTTTCCTGTTATAGCTGAGCCCTAATTGCTATTGGCACTTCAGTGGGTGGGACTGACCCTCAGGCTGATTGGCTATGGGGTTTGGCCATATCTACAGCTTATGGGCTGCTGTGTAGGGGACATACCCCACTGAGTGGGATTCACCCCAGCAGGCCCAGGTACCTGTTGAGACTGCCCTTTGTGTTTGTCACTTGTGGGGCTAATTGGGCAGTGCTCTGCTGTGGTCTAAAGCCAACCTCTGAGCATATTCTTTCTGGGGCCTCTTAGGAGGGGCTTCAGTGCAGGCCCAGGTCACCCATTGCCTGTGACTGGCCAGTGACTACCTGGATCTATACAGTTATCTGTTGTTGTCTGCAGCCTGTGCTGAACTTGGAGGCATGTGGGAGAGTTCACCCTGCAAAGTGTGGATGGTGAGCATCAGTACCAGGCCTGGGGTAGACCCACAAAAAACCACCACATCCTGAGGCTTGTTGCCACCTGCTGGCTCTCCTAAGGTTCAGCCACTGATAAAACCTCCTGTGGTATGCAAGTTACGTGAGGCAGGATCCGAGGAAGTCACTAGAGTGGGAAGAGTTGTGTTCACCAGGATGTTGTAGATTCTGGTTTGGTGCCAGTGTTGAGCCTGGAGCTACTCTGCAAAAGTCTAGGAGCATAGCAAGGCCTGTTGCCACCCACTTGGGGCCTGCAGACTCCAATAGTTTTCCAAGAAAGTGTGCAGTGTAGGTGGGACTAGCTGCTTGCCATGAAATTGCCTCCAGCATTGAGGGAGTAGGGAAGGGCTGCTTCCCTGCAGAGCTCACCAGGCCAATGAGATTCAGATTTGGCCTGTGTGGGAGGGCTTAATGCAGGAAAAATGGCACCTGCCTGCTGGCTGCATGGGAGGAGGACCCCATCAGGGAAAATATTGACTGTTCTCCAGTGCTCACCTCAAAACCACATACCTCAGTGTGCCCCCGTATGCCTCTGATGCACCCCGAGTTACCGTCCCTCTGCCAGCACGCAGAGTCCTATGAGCTAGTGAGTCTGTGTGTGGGTCCTTTAACGGTATGTCAGGGTTTCCTGCAGCCTTCTGATCCAAAATGGTTAAAATTCCAACTATTTTTCACAGCCAGATGTTGTCCAAGGTCCTTTTCCTGACACCAGTACTCCAGGCTGGGGAGCCTAGTGTGGGGCTGGGTCCCTCTCTCCTCCAAGGGAAACTCCAGGGCCAAGATATCTCTCCTGATTCTCAATCACTACACAGAGGTTTGGGCCAGCCTGTTTTGCATCTTTGCCCCTCCTACTAGTATCAAAGTGGCTTCTTCTTCATATCCTTAGTAATAAAACTTGCATTTAGCTATAATTCAGATGGTCCTCCAGGTTTATTGTTTAATAATTTAGTTGTAATTTTAATGTCATCACAGAGGAGGCAGCCACAGTGTTTATCTACTCTGCCATCTTTCATTTCCCTGCAGGTGGTTTAAAGGGAAAATATAGAGAAAATTTAATACTCAGAAGAAAATATTTTCTCTGAAAGTAATTCTCTGTCAAATAAAAATATTACTTCACTGACATGTGTGGTTTAAAACGAAGCAAAAGAGGAACAAGACAAACAAATGAAGAAACAAAAACTCATAGATACAGACAATAGTTCAATGGCTACCAGAGGGTAAGGGGGGAGTGCGAATAGTAGAAGAGGGTAAAGGGGGTCAAATATATAGTGATAGAAGGAGAACTGACTCTGGGTGTTGAACACACAATGTGCTATATAGATGATGAATTACAGAATTGTACACTTGAAACCTATTCAATTTTATTAACCATTGGCACCCAATAAATTTTAATGAAAAAAAAAAGATTCTTTTTGAAATAAGAATCAAAATCTATAATGAGGGGATTAGTTAATATAAGAAAGGCAATTAGAAAGAAGGTAAGATAATGAGGATACCACAAATTCAGTAGCAGAATTGGGGAAAAGGCAGAAATGATACCAATAATAAACAAATTGCTGAATTGGAAATTAAGTACAAAATAAGATTCAATTCCAAGTAAAAAAAAAAAAAGAAACAAAGAATAATCCTAAAACATGCACAGGAACTTCATTAGAATACAACTTTTATTAATATACATTTTTTAAAATCTTGAAAAAGTGGAGAAAAATTTTTGTCTTTGAAAAAATATTAATTGTGCAAATATATTTTATAATTATATCATAGCATGATTGACAGTAATGAAAAATTGGGAAAATGGTTAACAAATAGAGATTAGCTTATTAAATTGTCATAATGATAAAAATGAGCAAATGTTATTTATGTTTATGGCACATTTCTAAGTTTTGTACATGTATTATTATTATATTTAATCCTCATGACATAACAACATATTCTATTATAATTTTATCTTATTTTTCCTCTTATAGATGTGATTTTACAAAAACTAGCCCACGAGGGCCGGCCGAATGGCTCAGTTGGTTAAGAGTTCGCTTAAGAGTGCAAGCTGAAGGGCCGGCCGAGTGGCTCAGTTGGTTAAGAGCTCGCTCAAGAGTGCGAGCTGAGCTCTGAGCAACAGCTGTTCGAGGCCAGCCTGAGCTGAGGTGCCGTTGAGCTGCCAACAGGTGGCAGGATGGCTCAGCTAAAAAACAAAAAAAACTAGCCCATGACACATTGTCTGTGGTACAATAATGTGATGACTCAGATATTCTGACATCAAAATTTATGTTTAATCCATTTTATTTTATTTTCTTTATGTTGAAGTAGCCTTTCATTTTCTCTATCACATTCCCACCAAGTGATCATTCAGACTGTACGTATATCTCCAGGACCAGGACCTCACTACCTCACATCACCTCTAACCATTACAAAGCATTTTTTTTTCCAGTTTAAATTCTTTTATTGTGAAATAAACTTTTTTTGTTAATTAGTTTCAGGTGTATAACACAGTGCAATAGTTATACTTTTTACCCCTCAAAGTGACAACTGCCCTCCCCCAATTTTCCACCCCACTCCTCTCCCCTATATAATACTATCTATTACAATTCCTTTGACTCCCTTCCACAGCATAATCCACATCCCGTGACTATCTATATATTCAGTTACAGCTGGCATACAATATTATACAACATCAGTTTCAGGTAGACAGTGCAGTGATCAAGCCTCTACTCCATCCATGAAGTAGTCTCCCTAATAAGACATGTGACCATCTGACACCCCACAAAATATTTACATTATTATTATGTTCCCCAAACTGTCTCTCATATCCCTGTGGCAATATTGTAGTTACCTATTTATGCTGTCTAATCCCTTCCTCTTTGCCCTCATCCCCACCACCCTCCCAACTAGCAACGCTCACTTTTTCCTCTATATTTATGAGACAGTTTCTGTTTACATTGCTCATTATTCAGTTTTTCAGATTCCACATATAAGTGAGATCATATGGTATTTGTCTTTCTCCAACTGACTTGTTTCACTTGACATAATAGTCTCCAGGTCCATCCATATCATTGCAAATGGTACAATTTCATTCATCTTTATACAGGAGTAATACTCCATTGTATAGATGTACCACAGTTTCTTTTTCTTTCTTTCTTTTTTTTTTTTTTTTTTTTAAGATTTTATTGGGGAATTGGGGGAGGGGAACAGCGTTGGGGAATCAGGGAAGGGAAACAGACAAGTTGCTGTCTTTTTGTTCTTCAGTCTAGTTGTGGAGGATGTTGCTTCACTGACCCATGTTAGTATCGTCATTGCGCTTTTCCCGGATGAGGCAGATTGGTGGCTAGCCTCTGGATGGTCGCTGACCACGGCTATTGGCAGCTCGTGCTGGCTGCCGGTCACTCACTGTAGCCTATAGCAGCCCACTGCAGCAGGGCTGCAGCCCACACCATCGCCCAGGCTTGCACAGCCCAGCTCCAGGTGGAGCTGTTGTTAGCTGTAGAGGGCAGGTGTCACTGGCCCTCATATGTGGGATCTGAACCAGGGCTGCTGGCATCCCAAAACCAGCTCTTAACCAATTGCGCCACTCGGCCGGCCCTCAGTTTCTTAATCCAGTCATCTATAGATGGGCATTTTGGTTGTTTCCAAGTTTTGGCTATTGTAAATAGTGCTGCAATAAACATAGGGGTGCATATATTTTTTCAAAGCGTCTTGGATTCTTCTGGGTAGATATCCAAGAGTGGAATTGCTGGGTCATACGGTAGTTCCATTTCCAGTTTTTTGAGATACCTCCATTCTGATTTCATATAATGGCTGCACCAACTTGCAATCCCACCAACAGTGCACCAAGGTTCCCTTTTCTCCACACCCTCGCCAGCATTTGTTGTTTTTTGATTTGACCGGAGTAAGGTGGTATCTCATTGTGGTTTTTGTTTGCATTTCTCTGATGGTTGGTGAAGTTTAACATTTTTTCATATGCCTGTTGGCCATCTGTATGTCCTCTTTAGAGAAATGCCTCTTCATATCCTCTGCCCATTTTTTAATTGGGTTGTTTGTTTTTTTGGTGTTGAGTTCCATGAGTGTTTTATCAATTTTGGATATTAATCCCTTATCAGATATATCATTGGCAAATATCTTCTTCCATTCAGTAGGCTGCCTTTTTGTTTTATTGATGATTTCCTTTGCTGTGAAAAAACTTTTAAGTTTGATGTAATCCCACATACTCATTTTTTCTTTTATTTCCCTTGCCCCAGGGGATATATCAGTAAAAATATTACTGAGGGTAATGTCTGCAAACTTACTCCCTATGTATTCTTCTAGGAGATTTATGGTTTCAGGTCTTACATTTAAGTCTTTAATCCATTTTGAGTTTGTTCTTGTGTATGGTGTAAATAGATGGTCCATTTTCATTTTTTTGCACGTGTCAGTCCAATTTTCCTAGCACCATTTATTAAATAGACTATCTTTACTCCAATGTAAATTCTTGCTTTCATCATCATCATAGATTAAATGACCATAAATGGATGGGTTTATTCCTGGGCTCTCTATTCTGTTCCATTGGTTTATGTGTCTGTTTTTATGCCAGTACCATACTGTTTTGATTACTGTAGCCTTGTAGTATGTTTTGATGCCTCCCACTTTGTTCTTATTTCTCAAGATTGCCGTGGCTATTTGGGATCTTTTGTGGTTCCATATAAATTTTAGGATTCTATGTTCTATTTCTGAGAAAAATGTCTTTGATAGTTTGATTGGAATTGCATTGAATCTATATATTGCCATAGATAGTATTGACATTTTAACTATATTAATTCTTCCTATCCATGAGCATGGTATGTATTTCCATTTATTTTTATCTTCTTTGATTTCTCTCTTCAGTGTCTCATAATTTTCTGAGTACAGGTCTTTTACTTCTTTACCTAAATTGATTCCTAGATATTTTATTGTTTTTGAAGCAATAGTAAAAGGGATTGATTTCCTGATTTCTTCTTCTGTTGTTTATTATTGGTGTATACAAATGCAACTGATTTCTGAATAATAATTTTGTATCCTGCTACCTTATGAAATTCGTTTATCAGCTCTAGCAGTTTTAAGTGGAGTCTTTAGTATTCTCTGTATACCGTATCATGTCTTCTGTATATAATGACAATTTTACTTCCTCTTTTCCAATTTGGATGCCTTTTATTTCATTTTCTTGTCTGATTGCTGTGGCTAGAACTTCCAGAACTATGTTAAATAGATGTGATAAAGTGGGCAGCCTTGTTTTGTTCCTGATCTTAAGGGGAAAGCTTTTAGCTTTTCCCCATTGAGTACGATGTTTGCTGTGGGCTTATCATATATGGCCTTTATTATGTTGAAATATGATCCCACTATTCCCATTTTGCTAAGAGTTTTTATCATAAATGGCTGCTGGATTTTGTCAAATGCTTTTTCTGCATCTATTGATATGATCATATGATTTTTGCTTTTCATTTTGTTAATGTGATGTATTATGTTAATTGATTTGCAGAAATTGAACCAACCTTGCATACCAGGAATGAATCCCACTTGATCGTAGTGTATAATTTTCAAATGTGATGCATGCTGAATTCGGTTTGGTAGTAATTTGTTGAGAATTTTTGCGTCTATGTTCATTAGGGATATTGCTCTGTAGTTTTCCTTTTTTGTAATATCTTTGTCTGACTTAGGAATCAGGGTGATAGTGGCTTCATAGAAAGAATTTGGGAGCTTACCCTCTTGTATTTTTTGGAATAGTTTGAGGAGAATAGGTATTAATTCTTTTTTGAATGTTTTGTAAAATTCACCTGTGAAGCCATCTGATCCAGGACTTTTGTTTGATGCAGCTGGAGAGCACCCGCCCTTCATTTTGCTGGCTTTTCAGGACAAGCAGGATGGAGGGTGGGGACCCAATGCAGCCTGAACATTCCTGTGTCTTAGTGAAGAGCCTGATGTAGCTGGAGGGCAACTGCCCGGTGTTGCCCTGGCAACGCAGCACAAGCAGGGGTGGAGGGTGGGGATCCAAGGCCATGCACAGGCATGCATGCACGCACTCCTGCACCAATTTCACCAGACCAATGGGGTTCCGGATCTGACCCTCTATGGGAGGGCCCAACCTGAAAAAATGGCACCCTCCTCTACACCGTTTGTGTGCAAGCTCCACACCAGGGGAACAAAGTCCCATATCCACCAGCTTCTGCACCAAAGGTGCTCAGTTCAGTCCTTCCCTACAGCTTCTCTTGGGCCTGGCTCACACAGCTACTTCCTCCAACAGGAACCAAGTGAGTGCTCACCAGCGAGCGAACCCGTGTGCTGGTCCACTGGTTCTCTAACCACCCTCAGCCTCATCGAGCCGAGTGAAGAGAGTCCTCACTAATTTCTACTCCCCACTATCGTAGAACTCCTCTTCCTGGCAAAACAATTCTGGGCTAGTGAGCTTGGTGTGTGGCCGGAGGGTCTCTCCCCCAACCGGAGAAGCCTCCCCACAGCTGTGGTGTCCCTTATGGGGCTCGCCTTCTATCGTCTGCGCCCCTCCTACCAGACTTGACGTGGCTTCCTCTTTATGTCCTTCGTTTAGAGGTTCTGTTCATCTAGCGTTCAGGAGACTTCCAAGATTAAATGTTGTATAAATTATTTGTAATTTTGATGTGATCCTGGGAAGCAGTTGGGAAAGCATCCGTCTATTCGACCATCTTCCAAACTCCTCCCATTTTAAATATTGTCTTTCTACATCCACATTTCCCATATTGGGATATTATGCATGCTTTAAGCATGATATTTTAGATTGTATTTATTAATATGGAAGTATGATTGTAAAATTTGTATATCTATATGTCTACATATATTTATACTTTTGTTGTATTAGTCCATTCAGGTTGCTATAACAAAAATACCATAGATTGGATGACTTATAAACAACAAAAATTTATTTCTAACAGTCCAAGATCAAGGTTATCAAGGAGCTGGCAGATTCAGTATCTGGTAAGGTCCGTCTTTCTAGTTCACAGAGAGGTGTCTTTTCATTGCACCCCCACATGATGGAAGGAGTAAGGAAGATCTCTTGGGCTTCTTTTATAAAAGCACTAATCCCACTCATGAAGCCCCCACTCTCATGACCTAACCACCTCCAAATACCATTACATTGGGGATAAGGTAACAATATGTGAATTGGGAGTAGGGGGTACAAAATTCAGTTCATGCCATATGCCTACACCTGTGTATCTATATTCGTATATTCACATATTCGTATCTCAAAAGAGAAGAATTTAGAATCCAAATTATAAATTTGCATTTATAGCAGATATATCTACAAGATAGAATTAGGCATGATTTTTTTTGCATATTTTTATTACCTGATTTTTGTGTAATGAACATTCATTTTTATGTAACAAAGTTACTAAAATAGACAATTGTGTTAAACAGAACTGAAATTTTTGAAATGCACGAAAATATATTTTATTAAACTGTATCAAAATTTAATAATGGTAGAAATAGATTTAATTTCATTTATATGTTAACTTTTGCTTTTATATTTATATATAGTATGAAATAATAAAAATACCTTTAAATTTAGCATGTATACTCAAATTATATTTATTCAGCATCATTAAAATCATTAAAAATATGTACATAGTGCCGGCCAAATGGCTCATTGGTTAAGAGCTGGCTTGGGACGCCAGTGGCCCCGGTTCGGATCCCACATATGAGGGCCAGTAACATTGCCCTCTACAGCTAACAACAGCTCCACCTGGAGCTGGGCTGCGCGAGCCCTGGCGATGGTGTAGGCTGCAGCCCCTGCTGCAGTGGGCTGCCATAGGCTACGGTGATTGGCTGGCAGTCAGAGGCAGCCGACGTGAGCTGCCAATAGCTGCAATGAGTGACCATCCAGAGGCCGGGGACCCATCTGCCTCATCTGGGAAGAGTGCAATGATGATACCAACATGGGCCAGTGAAGCAACGTCCTCCGCAACTAGACTGAAGAACAAAAAGACAGCAACTTGTCTGTTCCCCTTCCCCGATTCCCCATGCTGTTGACCTCCCCCAATTCCCCAATAATATCTTAAATATATATATATATATATATATATATATATATATATATATACACACACACACATAGCCAAAGAGTCAAAGGAAACAGCAAAAGTTGATTGAGCTCTATGTTATGAACTGTGGATACTTTTATTTTTTTATGTGTTTCAAAATATTCTTAAAGTGATTAGATAGTATTATTATGATAAAAATGAATATTATTGAAACAGTGAATTAATATTGACCTGAGTATTATCACTCTTGTATCATTTGTTTTCCTGAGATATGATATATAATAGTACAAACTTGTTTTTGAAATATTTGTAGTATTAAATATTTTTATTTAATCTCTCCACCCAGTCCTACATTATTTGTACAGTTATTTCAGTAAGGGTATTCTGACTTTAACTCTTGCCTTTCAACTTTCTAACAGCTGAGTCCATTTTTTAAAAATATCTAACACTCTTAACATTTACCAAAAAGCACAAAAATCATCTTTCATTGAATAATTTCATAATATAAATCTTTGGAGACTTTTGGAATAGCTCTTCTAAAAGGCATGTCTACAGAGAACTCTACATCCATTACCTCATCAATTTTCTCCAAAGCCACGAGAGATAAATGGCAAGTCTAACCTGGGAGATGAATTAGTGAGCATTACCATTAAGTCAATGAGTCAATGACACACACCGAGGGAGGTGGTCAGCACTTAGCCAGATCGAATTAAAAATTAAAAGACACTTTAGAGAAGTGACTAGGTGTTACAGGATGGGGTTTTAGGGAAACTACTTCTATGCAGTCACAAAAATAGATATATACTGCAAGTAGGGAACAAAAAACAAAATAAGAATCGAAATTATAAGTGAAAGACAAAAAAGAAAAAGCCATACACACTTTATTGTAAAAAAAAAAAAATTACACAAATACCAGATGTTCATATATTAGAAATTCAGCTTCTAGAATATATTTATATTTGTCACATTCTCCTTGAAGTGCATTTTTAGTTTGTCTTCAACCTCACAGAAACCAGGGAAAGTCCAGACATAAACAAAGAAAAGATTCCAATATAAAAAATAAAAGATTGAGATACAGGATGTTTTACAGGGACATTAAAACACTTTGTGTTGGACTGGGAGAGAAATGCCAACATTTGTAATAAGTTTTAAGTATTAGAAGGTTATAAAAAATGAAGACTTTTTTGTTTGTCTGCTACAAAGGTCAAATTAATGTGAAGAACTTTAAAGTGCAACCATAGCTATTTAAGACATAAAGGAGAGCTTTTAAGCATTGTTAAGTGAATGATTCTGAAAGGCTCAGAAGATCTGGGGACAGGGGCTTTTTTTTGTTTTTTTTTTCTTATGTAAAAATACATAATGTAAAATTGACCAATTTAACCATTTTTGAAGTGTTTAATTCTGTGGCATTAACTAAATTCACAATGCTCTGTAATCATCATCACTATTTCCAAATTTTTCATTACCCATTCTGTGCCTGTTAAACAATAATTCCTCACTACCCTTTCCCTAAGTCCCTATTAAACTATAATCTACAATATATCTCTATGAATTTGCCTATTCTAGGTACCATATATAAGTAGAATCCTACATTATTCATACTTTAGTGTCTGGATTATTTCACTTAGTGTGATGTCTTCAAGACTCTTCCATGTGATAGCATGTATCAGAACTCCACTCCTTTTTATGGTTGAATAATATTTAATTTTATTTATATACCACATTTTATTTATCCATTCATCTGTTAATGGAGAGTTGGGTTTTTTCCACCTTTTGGCTATCCCGAACAATGTTGCTATGAATATTGGCATACAAGCATTGATTGTAGTGCCTGCTTTCAATTCCTTTGGAGATAGAGCTATCAGTGAAATTACTGGATCATGTAATAATTTTATGATTAGCTTTTTGAGTAACTGCCAAAGTGTTTTTCATAGCTGCACCATTTTACATCTTCACTAGCAATGCACTCAGGTTCAGTTTTTCATAATAGCCATCCTAATGGTTGTGATGTGGTCTAATGAATTTGATTTGCATTTCCTTGGTAACAAGTGATGTTGAACATTTTTTTATGTGCTTATTGGTCATTTGTATATCTTTGAAGAAATGTCTATTCAAGTCTTTTGTACATTTTTCAAAGAGATTATTTGTTTATTTTGTTGAATTGTAGGAATTCTTTATGAATTCTGGATATTTATTTCTTTTCAGCAACTTGTCTTAGGAGTTAGATGAAGTCTAATAATGAAAAAAATGCAGATTCTGAAGAAATAGCTCTTTTTAAAAAGAGAGCTTTATTGAAATACAATTTAAGTAGCATAAAAATCACCCTTAAAGTGTACAATTAAATGATTTTTATCAGATACACAGAGTTATGCCACCATCACCATAATCTCACATTGGAATATTTCTGTCACTTACAAAAGAATACCCATACCCAGTAACAGTCAGTCCCATTACTCACCACCCCTAACCCTAGGGGACCATTAATCTAGTCTCTGTTTCTATATTTTCTTATGCAAATTGAATTATAGAGTAGTCTTTTATAGCTAGCTTCTTCTAAGGTTCATCATTTTGTAACATGAATCAATACTTCATTATTTTTATGGTAGAAAAATATTCTGTTTTATGGATATACCACATTTGTTTATCAATTAATCAATTTATGAACATTCAAGTTTGATTATTATTTTCAATTTATTATGCTGAGATGAACACTCATGTACACATTTTTGTATGGGTATATATTTCAAATTGTCTCTCCACCTATCAGAATTTCCAAGTCATTTAATAACTCAATGTTTAATATGTTTTCCAAAGTGATTGCACCATTTTACATTCCCACAAGTCATGTTTGAGGTTTCCAAATTCTCCACATCCTAGTCAATACTTCTATTTTCTGTTCATTGATTTTAGCCATTCTACTGGAACAGAAGTGGTATCTCATTTTTGTTTAGATTTGCATTTGATTAATTATGTACATCTTCTAATGTGCTTCTAGACCAACTTTACACCTTCATTGGACAAATATCTGTTCAATATTTTGCCCATTATTAAATTGAGTTATTTATGTTTTTATTATTGACTTGTAAGAATTATATATGTTTTGAATACAAATTCCTTACCAGTATGTTATTTGCAAATATATTCTGTCATCCTATAGATTGTTTTTCACTTTCTTAATAATGTTCTTTGATGCACAAAAGTTTTTATACTTGATAAATTTTAGTTTGTGTATTTTTTCTTTTGTTGTTTATGTTCTTGGTATAACCTCTAAGAATCCATGGTCAAATCAAAGGACCTGAAGATTTCCTCCATATTTTCTTCTTAGATTTTGAGACAGTAAGTCTCAACAGTCACTGCACTCATTGCTGGGTATTAGTTACAGGATCCATCTCTGGGAGGCATAAATTAGTCCTCAAATTCAGTAGCAGTAATCTGAATGTTCTGAAACACTTAAATAATAAAAAATCAACCACAACAATTGTTATTTAAGATAATAAATAATAGGAGAAGAAAGGAAATGCTAATTAATAAAAAGAAAAATATGTGCATAATGAAGAAAATATTCATAGTTGCCACTGTCTTCATTCTTGTAACTGGCCATGAGTATATAACTGATATCAATACTTACCCATTTACCTTCTCTATTTGTTAAAGAAAGTCCTTGTGCTGGCAATAATGCTGGCAGTTGCTTATGCCAGATTACTGTATAAACCTGAAAGTAATACAATAAAAGTGTTTTTAAAAGATATTGTATGATACAGACTTTTCACTACTTCAGATGACCTCCCAACTGGTAAAGCTTCTTGTACCTATTCGTCTCAGTTAATGTTTATTTTAGAACAAAAATTTCATGATTTAATTATTTTCCTATTTGCATCTTCCTCTTTTCTTTAGGTGCTCCTGCTCTGGTATTCTTTCTGAATGCCATTTTTCATAGAAAAGCTGTAATTTTACCTTTTTTATGGGTATGTGTGACTAATCTCTCCAATAAGTTCATGATATCTTTTCTGCAATGAATAATACTTAGGCAGGCTTATTTTTCAAAGCAAAAAACAATATTTTCTGAATGTTCAACCAAAATGTTGCAACTATTCCCTGTTAAGATGAAGCATGACTTAGTGACACTGATCAATTGAGATGTTTTCATAATCAGTTTGCATAATAATCCATATAGCCTCAAGTAAAAGAGACCTTTGAAAACTCTAAATTTTGGATAGCAATTCTAATAGCCAGAAAAAAATGTCAATTTTTAATAATTCCAAAGGAAGAGTTAAGAGTTGCTGACATCATTTTAAAAAGTTATAATATAAATGAAATTTGCTAAGAGAGAAGTTTAATCTTCTAACTTATGTAAATCAATCAATAAATCAATAAACAAATATATGAGGTGATGGAAATTTTAATTGACTAGATTGTGGAAATCATTTCCCACTCTATATGTATATTTATTCACCGTGATGTATACTTTAAATATCTTACAATTTTATTTGTCAATTTTATACCAATAAAAGTAAAAAAAAGAGAGTGTACAACTCTACTGACTATCTGCTGATATTTTATTAAGCATCCACAACTTAATGTTGATAAAAAGTCACAGAGAAATACCAAGACTCAATTAAGAATCATCATATTGCCTACAAGTCAAATAAGAAAATTTTGGAATTGATACTCTCTTAACAAAGAGAAAGGATCCCTAAAGCTTTTGAACTTCAGTGAAATATTTAACAAATTAATTTCTTTTCATAATAAAGCACCCAGTTATTTTTTTCTCTTATCCAAACCACTATTTCATATTTCAAAAGTAAAAAAATATATATTTTTTCAGTGCAAACTTAAAACGCAAATAAAAATATTTACACAGCAAAAATAGAGGTATTATAACTATATTTTATATATATATATATATATATATATATATATATATATATATATATATATATATATATATATATACAAAAAGGTAGAGGAAAGCATGAGCATGTTAAGGAGTGACATAGAAGATGTTTTAAAAAAACAACAACAACAAGCAGAACTTCTAGAGATTAAAAAAAGCCATTATTTAAAATATAATGAATGGGATTTATAATAGATTAGTCACTGCAGAAATAATATTAGTGGACTTGAAGAAGACACAGTTATATAAACTATTCTAGATAATATACAAGGAGGAAAAAAAGACTGACAAAATAAGAACTAAGAATAGTGAGAGGAAAAACAGGGTAAGACAGAAGAGATATTCAAAGAAATAATGACTTTTTTTTTTCAAATTTGATGAAAATCATATATAAGAAGCTCACTCCTAGGAAAATACACAAGAAAATAACTATATTATGGCAAATAATAATTAAATTGCTTAAAACCAGTGATAAAAGGAAAATTTTAAAACTGAGTTGAGAAAAAAGACATGTGCAAAGAAACAAAGGTAAGAATGACAGCCAGCTTCTCACTGGGATCACTGCAAAGTGCAACTTTAAAGTACTGAAAGGGTCTAAAATGATCACCTCAAATTTCATGTTCAGTATTTTAAAAGATATGTTTCAAAAACAGAGGTGAAATAAAGGCATTTTCAACACAAAAATAAAAAGGCAGAAAGTATTTGTCACCAATTGCTCTGTAATCATGAAATAAATGTTATAGGAAGACTTCAGTCTTCAGAAAAATGATGCCAGATGGGATACTTCATCTACATAAAAGAATGGAAAGCAGCAGAAACGGCACATATGTAGGAAGATATGAAATACTTCTTTCATGTTAAAAAAGTCTTTTTAAAAGATAGTTGATTTTCTTAAGGCTTTATATTTTTAGAGCAGTTTTAGGATTACAATAAAACTCTGAAGGATGTATAAGATTACCTATACACCCCTGGATCCCACACATGCACAGCCTCCCCATTATCAACATCACTCACCAGAATCATACATTTTTTAAACCAAGTATGTGCCAACATTGAAGAATCATAATCCCCCAATATCTATACTTTACCTCAAGGTTCACTCCTAGTGTTGTACGTTCTATGGGTTTGGAAAAATGTGTAATGTATGCATTCTATGGGTTCAAATGTATAATGTACACATTCTATAGGATTGAATTTTATAAGCATGGATAATGTATATACTCTATGAGCTTGGAAAAATATATAATGTGTGTTCATCATTATAATATCAAACAGTATTTTCCCTGCCCTCAAAATCTTCTGTGCTCTCCCTATTCATTTCTGTTGAGATGAATAGGCAAAGCAATCTTCCCACCTCCTCCTCCCAGTAACCATTGGTCTTTACATTGTGTCCATAGTTTTATCTTTCTCAAAATGTCATTAGTTGGAATCATACAGTATGTAGTGCTACTTTCAGATTGGCTTATTACACTTAGTAATATGCACCTAAGTTTCTTCCATGTCTTTTCCTGGTTTAATAGCTCATTTCTCTTTTGTGCTAAATAATATTCAATTGCCTGGATGTGCCACAAGTTTACTTATCCATTCACCTAGTGAAGGACTTCTCAGTTGCTTCCAAGTTTTGGCAGTTATGAATAAAGCTACTATAAACATTCTTGTGCAGGTTTTTGTCTGGACATGTTTTCAGTTTCTTTGGATAGATACCAAGGAGCATGATTGTTGAATCTGTTGTAAGAGTATATTTAGTTTTGTAAAAACTACCAAACTGTCTTCAAAAGTGGCTGTACCATTTTGCATTCCCACTGCAATGTATGAGAGTTCATGTTGCTCCATATCCTTGTCAGCATTTGGTGTTGTCAGTGTTCTGGATTCTGGCCATTCTAATAGGAGTGTAGTACTAGTTCATTGTTATTATTGGCATTTCCTTGATGGTATATGATATAAAGTATCTTTTTATATGCTTATTTTTCACCTGGTTGTTTTCTTATTGTTGCTTTTTAAAAGAGTTCTTTGTATATTTTGCATAACAGTCCTTTATCAGATGTGGTATTTTGCAAATATTTTCTCCCAATCTGTAGCTTGTCTTCTAATTATCTTGGTATTGTATTTCACAGAGCATAAATGTTTAATTTTAATAAAGTCCAGCTTATCAGTAACTTCTTTCAATGATTCTGTCTTTAATGTTGTATCTAATAAGTCATCATCATATCAAGGTAATCCAGGTATTCTCCTATTATCTTCTAGGAGTTTTATAATTTTGCATTTTAAATTTAGGTGTATGATACATTTTGAGTTAATTTTTGTGACAGATGTAAGTCTGTGTCTAGATTCATTTTTTTTAAAATTTTTTTTTGCATGTGGATTTCAAGTACTTCCAGCATCATTTATTGAAGAGAATATTGTATTTCCATTGTATTTTCTTTGTGCCTTCTTCAAGCATAGCTGACTATATTTATGTGTGTCTATTTCTGGCTCAAGATTCAGTTTCGTTGACCTATTTTTCTATTCATTTGCCAATACCACATTGTCTTAATTACTGCAGACTTGTAGTAAGTCTTGAAGTCAGGTAGTGTCAATCCTCCAACTTTGCCCTTTCTTTTAATACTGTGATGTATATTCTGGGTCTTTTTCCTGTTCATATACATTTTAGAATCCATTTCCCATATTCTCAAAATGATTTCCTGGGATTTTGATTGGGATTATATTGAATCTGCACATCAAATTGGGAAGAACTGACATCTTGACACTATTGGGTTTTCCTATCCATGAACATGCAATATTCTACATTTATTTACTTCTTGTTTTATTTCATTCACCAGAGTTTTGTAGCTTTTCTTATATAGATCTTGTACATATTTTATTAGATTTATACCTAAGTATCTCATTTTGGGGGATGCTAATGTAAATGGTATTGAAATTTTAATTTTACATTCCACTTGTTCATTATTAGAATATAGAAAAGCAATTGACTTATTAACCTTGTGTCTTGCAACTGTGCTTTGATCACTTATTAGTTCCAGAATTTTTTTGTAAACTCAGATTTTTTTATCTAGACAATTATGTCATCTGCAAACAGTTTTTTCTTCCTTCCCAATCTGTATATATTTTATTTCCTTTTCTGGGCTTACTGTATTAGCAAGGATTTCTAGTATGGTGTTGAAAAATGGTGAGAGGGGACATCTTTGCCTTGTACATGATCTTAGTGGAAAAGTTTTGAGTTTTTCACAATTAAGTATGATGGTAATTGTAGGTTTTCATAAATAATCTTTACCAAATTGAGACGTTCCCATTTATTCCTAGTGTTGGGTTTTGTCAAGAGTTTCTCTATATCTACTGATTAATCATGTGACTTTTTTTCTTTTTTTTTTTTGCCTGTTTGTGTGGTGCATTACAATTGATATTCAAATGTTGAGCCAGACTTGCATATCTGGGATAAATTCCACTTGGCTGTGGTGTATAATTCTTTTCACACATTGTTGAATTTGGTTTTCTAAAGTTTTGTTACTTCTATATTCATGAGAGATCTTTATCTGTAACATTCTTTTCTTGTAATATATTTGTCTGGCTTTGTTATTAGGGTAATGGTGGATAATAAAATGAGTTAGGAAGTATTTTCTCTGCTTATATTCTGTAAAAGATATTACAGAGAATTGGTAAATTTCCATCCTTAAATGTTTAGTAGAATTCACCAGTGAGCCCATCTGGATCCAAAGCTTTCTGTTTTGAAAGGTTAATTATTGATTTAATTTCATTAGTAGATGTAGACTATTAAGATTGTCTGTTTCTTATTGTATATATTTTGGCCAATTGTGTCTTTCAAGGAATTGGTGCAATTCATCTAGGTTATCAAATTTGTGGGCATAGAGTTGTTTATGGTATTTCTTTTTCTTTCTTTTTTTTTTTTAAAGATTTTATTGGGGGAGGGGAACAGCGTTGGGGAACCAGGGAAGGGGAACAGATGAGTTGTTGTCCTTTTGTTCTTCTGTCTAGTTGTGGAGGACATTGCTTCACTGGCCTATGTTGGTATCATCATTGCACTCTTCTCGGGTGGGGCTGATTGGTCACTGGCCTCTGGATGGCCGCTCACAGCGGCTCTTGACAGCTCACATCGGCTACCAGCTGCTCACACTGGCTGCCGGCCACTCACTGTAGCCTATGGCAGCCCACTGCAGCCGGGGCTGCAGCTATGCCAACCCGGGGACTTACAGCAGCCCAGCTCCAGGTGGAGCTGTTGTTCACTATCTTAGCTGTAGAGGACAGTGTCACTGGCCCTCATATGTGGGATCTGAACCGGGGCTGCTGGCATCACAAGCCAGCTCTTAACCAACGCGCCACTTGGCCGGTCCTATAATATTTCTTTATTATCCTTTTAATGTCCATAGGATTTGTAGTGATGTCCCTTCTTTCATTTCTGATATTAATAATTTGTGTCCTTACCTTTTCTTACTTTGAAAATGCTTATCAATTTAATTTATCTTTTGATTATGTTATTTTTGCTATTGATTTCCTTTTTTCAGTTTTATTGATCTGCTCTCATATTTTTTTCTTCTGATTATTTTGGATTGCATATGATATTTTTCTAGTTTGTAGGTGGAAATCAACATGATTTATTTTGATTTTTCTTATTTTCTAATATATGTATTTGGTGCTATAAATTTCCCTGTAAGTATTGGTTTTGCTGTATCCCACAAATTTTGATAAGTTGTGTTACTTTAATTTATTTCAAGATAATTTCTCTTGAGATTTCTTTTTGATCAATGTGCTATTTAGAAATGTGTTGTTTAATTTCCACATATTATGAGATTTCTCACTTATCTTTCTGTTGTTGATTTATAGTTTGATTTTGGTGTAGTCTTAGAACAGACATGGTATAATTTCTGTGTGAGCTTGAGAAAACTGTATTGTGCATCTGTTGGTGGAAGCATTCTATAGTTGTTCATTATATCCAGTTCACTGCTGGTGTTGTTCAGTTCAACTATGTTCTTATTGATTTTCTGCCTACTAGATCTGTCCATTTCTGAGAGAGGGGTGTTGAAGTCTATAACTACAATAGTGGATTCATCTGTTTTTCCTTGCAGCTCTCTCAGTGTTTGCCTCACATATTTTGACACTATTGTTAGATACACACCACATGTTAAAGATTTTTATGTTTTCTTGGAGAATCTACCCCTTTATCATTATGCAATGCTCTTCTGTGTCCCAGATAACATTCCTAGCTTTGAAGTCTGTTCTGTCTCAAATTAATATAGCTACTCTTTTTTTTTTGTTAATTAAATGTTAGCATGGCATAATTTTTCTTCATCCATTTATTCTTAATCTATATGTCTTTATATTTAAAATGTGTCTCTTGTAGACAATATACAATTGAGTCATATTTTTTAACCCACTCTGAAAATCACTTTTTATTTTTTAATTTTTATAAGAGTTTATTTGAGCCGAACTAGCATGATGACATGCTAGGGAGCAGGATCTCAAATGCTCCAGAGAACAAAAGTTTTGCAGCTTCTTTTATGCATTTGAAATTAATAAGAGGATGTAAGGAAGATTGCAAAGTATTATTTATTTGATGTCATTTCCAAAAAAACAATATCTGAATTCTTTGCTCCTGAGAGCTCACTGTGAAAGGAAGTGGTTACTAACTTGGCATTTTCTTGGTTACTCTATCAAACCTTGACAATAGTGTAAGATGTCTCCTTTCAATAATGTCAGCTCACAAGGTCTTTCACCTAAGTTCAGCTGAAATGCACTACGATATATGAAGGAAGCAAAAACTGAAAAATGGGAATGAGGGAGAAAGGAAGAATCAAATAGCCATCGTGAGTTTCCCATAGCCCCAACAATTCATTTAATTTACAACCATTGTTTACCCATACAATTACCATGGACTTATTTTATTTATGTAAAACCCAGGCCAAATAAAGACATGTCTCTTTTACTTAAACCAACAAACTTAAGCTAGCTTTTATTTGTTAAGAATTAATCTTAGATCATGTAAACTTGAAAAGCATTTGAGTTAGTTTCTATATTTCTGAGAAGTTTAGAATACATGATTCTTATAAGTGCTTGCTTATAAATTAATTTTAATAATATAACCCAGAGGTAAAAAATTATCTCACGTTTACAACATATGTATATATATAGAACACATGCAGACAGACACAGAGACTTTTTAGTCATGAGAAAAACTCACCAGTTTATAAAAGAACTATTGGGTACAAAATTTGCCATGGAGTCATTTAAAATTTGTATCTGTCCTTGACAAGTTAAGTTTCAATTGATCACTCCCCTTTTAAAATAAGGATAGCCATTTTTAGTACCTGAAATAATTGGGTTGAAACCTAAATGAAATCATAGGTTAAGCTATTTATCTCAATCCTCTTTATGAAGCTTTGAGAGACCAATTAAATATGTTTTCCATTCCTTCTGCCTAATTTTATAGCTGGCCTTTTCTATTTGTGCATGCAAAAATTAATTTAGAAGTATCAAAGGATCCCCATCTCAGCCATCTTAGCTATAAATGAGAGAGTGACTATGGTGAGCCTTCTTGGCCTCAGAGGCACAATTTCCCATGTAAATTTTGAGATCTGTAGAGTCTGAACAAGCTTTTAAGAAAAACCCGTCCTTGCCTGCACATCTCCAGACAAGCCCAAAGTGATGGATATCCCCTATAGGAGTGCTTTACACCCTAGAAGAAATTTTTTCTCAGGAAACCCCACAAAGTATCTTAGTTACCTAAGAACACCCAATGGAGGGCCAGTGAGAGCTTACTAGATGCTGTCAGAACTACAATGCCTTCCAAGGTGCAGGCTCCTCTCTCAGGCTTTTTCTTTGAGTGAACCCGTTCCAAGGCACCCTGCCTGCCTTTCTCACCAGAGCTCCCACTGGGTTCTCCAGGATCAGCTGCATTACTGCCCTGGACAATTCCCAGAGTATCTCTGCCACTCTGGATTTAGAGTTCTGAAACAACTGTTGTCACCCCACTGGCTATTCGAGTTGGGAAGACAGAGTTTTTTCTATTTCAGAGCTAAAAAGAGTTCAGTCTTAATTTGGCAAAGACTTTTGTTCAGACTCTCAGTAAGCAACCCAATTAAAAGGCCAAAATTAAAAGAAGCAATCCATTTTTTTCCCCTCCTTTCTTGTTTTTTCTTTAACCCTTATCTACCTCAAGGATTTTCTAAGAATAGTTCACAAAAAGTCATGACTTGCTACTTTAAGCAAGGAGGCCTGAAATTCTGAGAAACTTACCCAAGTTCACCAGATGCAAAGTGGGGAGACTGTGGGGCACCATAGGTCCTTGCTGATACCTAGCATTGGATCTAGGCCTTTAAGATTGTCCTGTGTGGGTTTCTTTGGCATTCTGATAACTATGTAAAGTAAATGTTGATGTAAGAAATATCCAAACCTGTAGAGAATTTTTGTAAGAGTTTATTTGAGTCAAACTGATGACGTATCCTGAGGAATTAGATCTCAAATGCTCCTGACAATCTCTGTCTTTTAATTGGTATATATAGACCATTAACACTCAGGTGATTATTATTGATATAATATCTATCATATGTGTTACTATTTTCTATTTGTTGTCCTTGCTGTTTGTTCTTAGTTTTGTCTTTCATTCTTTGTCTGCTTTTTATAGTTTTAATTGAACATGTTGAAAAATAATCCAATTTTCTATTGTTTTTTAGAACATCAGTTACACTTTATTTTACCTCTAGTTTGCCTTAGAGTTTGCAATATACATTTACAACTAATCCAAGTTCATTTTCAATAACAGCACACCACTTAATGGGTATGTATACATACACATACATACGTAATGTAATCCCTTGTTGCTATTATTACTTTGAACAAACTGTTATTTACTTGATTAATTAAGAATAAAAAATATAAAAGTTTTAGTTTTAACTTTACCTGCACCTGTTCTTTCTTTGATGCTCTTCCTTTCCATAGATCCAAGTTTTTGACCTACTTATTTTCTTTCCCTCTAAAGAACTTCTTTAATATTTCTTGCGAGGCAGGTTTACTGGCAACGAAATTTCTCAACTTTTGTTGGATCTCAGAAAGTCTTTATTTCTCCATCATTTTTGAAGGGTAATTTCATAAGTACAGAAATTAGTTTTTTTTTGTTTTCTTTTTTGAGGGCAGTGTCACTGGCCCTCTTATGTGGAACTGAACCGGGGTCGCTGGCTTCCCAAGCCAGTGCTTAACCACTGAGCTACTAGGCTGGCCCTGGTTTTTTCTTTTTTTTTTTTCTTCCTCTCTCAACATTATATACCTCACTTCTCTCTCCTTGCTTGTATGGTTTTTGTGAAATTGGATATAATCATTGTCTTCATTTATCTATAGGTGTTTTTATCCTCTGGCTTCTTCAGGATTTTTGTCTTTATCTTTGATTTTCTACGGTTTGAAGATGATAGCCTTTGGTGTAGATTTCCCAGCATTTATCTAAGCAATACTAAGATTACTTAGTAGTCTCTGAGACTCCTGTACCTGTGATTTGGTGGCTGATATTAAGTTGATGAAATTCATGGTTACTACTATTTCTGTTCTGATTTATATTTTACTCATCATTCTTTTCACTTTTCAGTTTTCAAGGATTCTATTGGTCTCTCCTCTCATTCAGAAACTCTTCCCTTAGCTGCATCCAGTCTACTAAGTTCATCAAAGCTATTCTTCATTTCTGTTGTAGCGATTTTTATCTTTAGCATTTCTTTTTGGTTCTTAGGATTTCCATCTCTCTGCTTACATTGCCTGTCTGTTCTTGTGTGTGGTCTACTGTATGCATTAGAGTCCTGAGCATATTAATCATAGTTTTAAATTCCAGTCTTATAATTCTAACAGCCCTGCCATATCTAGTTCTGTGTTTCTTTACCTTTTGGTATGCCTTGACATTTTTTTCTTCATAGCTATATATGATGTATCAGGTAAAGGGAACTGAAGTAAATAGAACTTTACAAATATGATGTGATGGTGAGGTGTGAAGGGAGGATGGGGAAGCATCTGATAGTCTATGGTTAGGTCTCAGTCTTTTAGTGAGCCTCTGCCTTTGTACTGTGAACTTTTCAAGTTCTCAGTTTTGTTTTGTTTTGTTTTTTCCTTCCACCGTAGGTAGGATGGGATGGCTAGAGCAGACTGGAGTTGGGCATTTCCCTTCCCCAGGTTAGTTAAGCTCTGATAAGACCCCAACAGGTCAGGTTCTTGTTAACTAGTTTTGCATGAGAGTAGGCCTCTTTAAGAAAAGAGTGCTCTAGAGTATTTTAAAGTGCTTCCTTTTCCCCTCCCCCTGTCAAAAACAGGGGGAAGTTTTTCTTCTATACTAACTGGAAACCTGGTCAAACTCCTGGAAGTAAATCTCACAATATTGTGTCCCTCCACCCCCATTGCTAGTTGTCTTGAGGTTTTTAACTGTCAGAGTTGTTCACACTGAACCTCCTGTAATTTGTCCATTACAATTCAGGTTTTTCCTACCCAAGCCCTGGCTTGTGCAGAGGTTAATGCTTCTGAGTCTCTGCTCAGGTAAATTGTTATTCTCTGCATTTCCCTGTTGCTCTCCCCAGTCTTGGAGGTAGTGGTTTGCCCTTTGTTCTCGCCTCTCCTGGGGATTCAAGAAGAGTTGCTGATTTTTCAGTCTATTCAACTTTTTACTTGTTAGGACAGGGTAGCAACTTCCAGGTTGCCTACATACAGAAACTGAAACCAGAATTCTCCTATCCTTGACTTTTTAAAGCAAAAAATAATATGTGTTGTTATTAATATGGGTTAACAATATAGAAATAAAGTATATGACAAAGTACCACAACATCTGGGAAAAGAAAATGGAAGTGTATATTTTATGATTTCTCTATTATAAGTAAAGTGATATGAAATTACTTGGAGGTATACCAAACTATAATTGTTAAAGATGGCTACTATACAACCAAAACAATCTGTATCAAAACTAAACAATAAGATATAGCTCGTAAGACTACAAAAACAACAACAAAATATTAAATTAAATAATAAAGAACATCCAATCCAAAAGAAGACAGTATTTTAAAAGAAAACTCTCCTCTGGTAATAAACTAAATGCAGAGAATCAAGCTGTGAATTGATTAAAGCTAATTGCTAGGCTTATATTATGAAGCAAAGACATGTAAAACTTCTCAGTCTAGGTACTAATAATTACAAATTCTAAAAACACCAGCAGAGACTTAGTACTATTTGAAGACTTTAATACTAATTACATGCAGAACAATTGTACAAGTATAAAGATCTAAGTTAGTGAATATTCCAAATTAAGATAAATCCTTGAACAATTAAGATAAATCCTTGAATAAATTATCTCACTTTATTCATTTTTGTTTGAAGGACAGCTATATTTTCTTTTCTTGATTTTTATCTCATTCTGGAAGGTAATGAAGGCATGATATTAAGCTATGTAATATTTGGGTTAATTTTCTCATAGAAAGTCTAGTTAATTTTAAGTTCAAATTTTTCCTATAGTAGTTTGTTTGGTCAGATGTTATTACTTCCAGTAAATGTAACTCATGTCACTTATTAATTACCTTTAATATTTCAAAATTAACTAGAAATCTTAGAAATTAATTTTGTGTTGGGATTAAAGAGGACAGTCAGTTTTCATTAAATTAACTTATATTGATAACAAAGGAAAGATATATGCTTACTACCAAGATAATTAGTAATTACATGGACTAATTTTATAATTGATTAATATGTTTCATCATTAATATAACTAATTTATTAATTAAACCCCTATGGAGCTTGGCCAATATCTTTTCTGCCAATATTATTTCAATATTTTGTATGCATGAAATTGTCAATATCTATTACAGGCTATGGAGAATGTTTTTATATATTCCATTATGTACTATTTCCTGTGGCACTTTAATCAGAATACTTGTTGCTCTGTCTTTAATCTTCAAGATAGTAGGTCATAATTATGCAAACCAAAATAAATCCTTAAAATGATATAGTGCACCACCTGATCTCTCTAATTGCATTGAAAAAATAATATGACAAATGAGAGATTTCAAATTAATAAAGCATAGAAATAAAATTCTTAGAATAATTTCCTAGTTGAGCACTGCAGTGTAAAGACTTTAAGGTGACCCACATAATCCTCACCTTGTATCCATGCTACTATGCAATTCTCTCAACTTGTGTATGAGTGGAACCTGTGATGTTTGTAATCAGCAGGTTATAGCAAAGTTGATGGGCTTGTCCTGTTAGAGCTTTTCTCTCTCTCTCTCTTTCTCTTACTCTCTTTTCCTTTCTCTCTCTCTCTTTCTCTTTGTGTGTGTGTGTGTGTGTGTGTGTGTGTGTGTGTGTGTGTCTACTTTGCTGGTTTTGAAGAAGCAAGCTCACATAAATCTTATGGTCATGAAGAAATGAATTCTGCCAGCAACCTGAGAGAGCTAGAAAATGGATTTTTTTCCAGCCAAGCCTATCATAAAACCCCAGTCTGGCCGGCACATTGATTCCAGACTTGTTAATCCATAAGCTTGGACTCCTGACCCACAGAAATTGTGAGATAATAAACGTGTGTTGTTATAAGCCACTAAATTTGTGCTCATTTGTTATGCAGAATAGAAAATGAATACAAGCACATCCCTACATAATCCACTTCAAGGGAAAGCATTATGTAGGGTATTAGTAGATCAATTCTTGTAACTTCTTGAAAGCTAATAAATCCTTGGGGGATTCACAGACAATCACTACAGTAACTGAGATTTAGATGAGTACATTTTGCAATAGGTTAAACTTAGAGAAATCACAACTCTCCTTTAGCAAGGGACTCTAAACTTGCATTTTTCTAATCCAATAATATCTATAAATAAAGTCAAAATTTAAATAGTCTCACTGGTGTAATCTATGATTATTATGAAGATATCTGATTGGTAGCAATTGACTTTTTTACAAAGAGAACTCCCTATGATAATGATTAGATATTACATTGAGTATTTTTACATCTCTTAATTTTGTGTAGAAACCAGTCTTCTTTTCTATCAGGATATGAATGGATAAAACAACTATGCAAACACATCTTTATTGAATGTACTGTATTTAAATACACAGTAATAGCTTGGTTTGCGAACATAATTCATTCTGGAAACAAACTACTCATATTGCAAGACATCGCTCGTTTACTGCGTTAAAATGGCAATGGCCAAAATCACTATTACTTTTGCACCAACCTAGTAGAAATGTTTGCTCGTCTTGTGGTACACTCGCAACGCAAGTTACTTGCAATCCAAGGTTTTACTGTACTTATTAAATCAGGTACAAATGGTCTGCTGTTAAGGAGCAGGTGTTTTGCTTCAAAAGTCAGAACAGTGATTTTTATGGTCTGTTAGTAGCACAATACTTATAGAGTTACTCCTTTGAAGCAGTAAAGAGTGTTACTCTCTGAGGTGAACTTTGTGGACTTAGAGAAACAAGGTATATTCTTACATTGGTACTGCAGATAAAACCTCAAGGAGACAAATTTTCTGTTTTGTGTTCTATCTTCAGGTTTTAATGCATTAAGAAGGAGTGGCTAAAATTCTGAAATATTACAGGTGAAAGAAAGCACCCTGTAGTCCTTAAGCTTATCTCCATATAATACTTAACATTCTTGCCTTAGTATTTTCCCAGTGACTCTATGGCATTAAACTTGTTAATATACAAGAAAGTTTGATGTATTCATTAAACTTTTTAGTAGGCTTAAGTAGATATATAAAAATGTACACAATATAAATTCCCAATTTCAGAGATTCACAAAATAATAAGCTGTTACTTAAGTTATTTGACTTAAGATTTTACCTAGAAAAATCTTTCCAAGAATTAGAAAATTAGTCAAAGGAATAAAATAATTAAATATACAGTAATACTTTGGTTTCCGAGCATAATTCGTTCTGGAAACAAACTACTCTTATTGCAAGACATCGCTTGTTTACCATGTTAAAATGTATTAGAAATGTTTGCTTGTCTTGTGGAACACTTGCAAACCACCTTACTCTCAATCCAAGGTTTTACTGTATAAATCTTGGTTTCAATCCTGTTTGCTATTGTCCTGTGTAAATTAAGCTGATATCTGAATTTCACTGCCTATAAGAATTTTAGTGAGCTTTTTACTAAGCAACCCATTTCATGTTTCTTAACACAATATTATAATGAGAATCACTAAAAGTCGGGAATGGAGAGAAAAAAAAAATGTTACATGTTAGAGAACATTCTGATAGCTACTGGAGAGGTGTCTCTGCTTAGCTGACCTTTATTTGATAAATACCTCTATTAACTGACCTCCTTTTGACACATTTGGCACCTCTGGGCTAATTAAATCTTTAACAGGCTATGAAGTCTGGATTGGTTCTTCTGATTAATGTACAGATTCAATATGCATGTCGTGTATTCAACTGTGTTACTCATCATTTCTGATTTCTTTCATCTTTGTATGCTAAAAATTATTGGGAAGTATTTAAATTGCTTTTAATTTCTACTAGAAGGGGAGATCTGTAAATTTAAAAGGATAACCAAATATTATGAAAAAAATCTCACAGATACCTAACCATAACTAGACTAGTATTTGCCTTTCAAGGAAAAAAAAAAGGAAATATTCAGCAAAAACATATAGACACCAAAACACATAAGCAGAACTTCAGTTTTTCTTTGTAAATTTAAAGTAAGAGAAGTTAATAAGTCAACAGAATTTCTGAGGGGAAAATCCTGTGACTACAGAACTGAATATCTAGGTAAACATCTCATTCATACTGAAATTCAGTGAAAAGTTACCAGATACTTAACAGTTCTTCCACATATGTATTTTGTTGAAAAAGTTTTGCTTAAGGAAGTACTTTAGCCAAAAAAGGTACTTGAAATAACTTAACATAGGGAAAAGAAATGTTATTTCAAAAAAATAGGAGGAATAAACCAAGACTTGATCATAATATTAAGTAAATTATTATTACTAATATGATTGTTAAATACTAAAATTCAACAAAATATGGCATATATACTCTAGGCATTGTTCATATCTTATAAACATTATCTCTGATAAGTTAATAAATATTCTCTGGTCACTCTTGAAATAAATATCTCATAATAAAGGATAATATGTTTTTGGTGTTTCTGGAAGATATTTTAAAGGAGGTCTGCTCACATATTGGGCTGTAAATACAGACACCAACTATGATTTTTGATATTTTCACAAGTTACTCCTTATTATCAAATTGAAATTAACATTGTCCAGTGATAACACATTCTCTGCCAGAAGTATTACTTCACGTCTTTGTAATACTTTAGAACATTCTTCAGACAACTCTTTTATATTTTAATGAAGAAGACAATCTAAAAAAGGGGACAAACATGGAGTGTTGTTTCTCATGTACATATTCAAGGTTTTTATATATAATTTTTATTTTTAGTGATGTGATAAAAACTAAAGCAGTCTAAGAAATGCATGCCATAAATTGAATCTGTGTTGATTGTTCAGTTCTGTTTCATTTGTCTTCCTTGAAATGACTTCACAGACCCCTCTAGGAAGTCATTTTCCTTTTATATTTTGCATAAATTCATTATGTTCAAGATCAAAGGATGGGAACTTCTAGAAAGATATTAATATAAGTGAAAACAAAGAAAGTAAGGAGAAGATTCAAGCATGTTGTAGAGCAATATAGAAATTCCTATCATTTTTTTTTTACTCATGTTATAGTATATAAAGCCAATTTAATTATAGAGCTTTTGTCTAAACTGAAATGTCCTCCTTGTGACACAGGTAATTGAGGGTCGCATCAAAGGAGAACCCCACGTGGAGAATTAGAAAAACAATAAGCCCTCATTAAAGAGAGAACATTAATGAGGAAATAAAGTTGGTCAATATAAAAAAAACAAAGCTCTTTTTAAAATTTCATGCTTCTGATAGTTTTAGAACTTTGGGGAGCAGAAAAAAGTAAACTTTCCTCTCAGTCAGTTGATGTGTATTGGGGTTGTGAAGACTGAGGCCCTTTGCACTACTAGGACAGACTTCTATGGATTTCTTTATTCTTTTTTGCCCCATAAAATATGGATTTAGTGGCAATTTTGAATGTTGCATCATAAATGAATGAACTTTGCTGAATGTTAGGTTACAGATGGCAGAATAAAATTGGACTTATTTTACTTGAGCATTCAACTGGCCTATTTTTAGACTTCAGGAGACTGCGAGAAAATATACATAATACGATGTTTAATACATGATAAACAACTGTTTATTAATGAATTTTAAAGTTTTAGTGAAAAGACTTTATGAAAATATATAAACTGCCAAATTGTCAAAATTAGCAGAAAAACTGAATATACCCACACCTAAGAAGGACATTTAGAAAGTTTATAAATAACTAGTACAGATATGGCTCAAAACATAGTTATAATTTGAAAAAAATATTTTAGGAAGAAGGAGATAACACATACCCCAATCTAATGAATATTGGAATTTAATCACTAGAAAATATAGCTAATGGCCATTTCTTCTCATCCAGTGTTTCTGTTTAACTAAAATAATTTTTTTACATTCTATCTTGGTTATTTTTTGCATTATGAGTGAGTTTCTTTGTTTGTTTTTTGCCATTCACATACTTTGCCAGTTGTATTACATTTGAAACTCATATATATTTCACCTCTGGAAATAAGAAACCATATTCCCCCTTCCCCCATATCTTCCTAAAGCAACAGTTATGAGTCCAAACCCATTTTATGCTTACAATCATCTTAAAATATATTCAAGGAACTTATAGTAACAACATTATATATTATCTTTGACCAAAAAACCTGAAGAAAACTACAACTTATTTAAAATTGTCCTTAAGTAAAATATGAATGAGAAAGGTTTATTACATCTAGATGTGAATTAGAAAAAAAAAATCATTTGAACTAAAGTATGAATTTAAGCTTTCTTCTCATTCCAGATGTATAGATTTTTCTGGTAGCTGCATAGCAGTAGAGTAACTGGTTGCTCCCTTTAAGTCAAGCTTATTCTCTTATAACCAACCCCACTCCCACATTTTTTTTTTTGAGTTATCCTATAAAATGTTGAGGCATATGAAATAATACCGGTGTCATACTTTTTTTTTTTTTTGAGGGCAGTGTCAGTGGCTCTCATATGTGGGACCCAAACTGGGCCGCTGGCTTCCCAAGCCAGTGCTTAACCACTGCACCACTCGGCTGGCCCCATTCCTTTTTAAGTACCATTTAGATTTCATTTCTTCCTGATTTAATTACTTCTGGATGTATTATAAACAGTTTCTACCGAAAATCACCTGGAAACTTTAGATAGATAATTGAGAACTGGTAGTGCTCCGTGCAGGAATCAATCACGCTCACCTTTCCTGACTGTGACATTTTCTATAACTATTCTAAGAGACATCCTGTTGTCTATTACCCTTAATTAAATATTGGTCACAGGCAAACTTGCATACCTAATCACTTTTTAAATTGAAGTTATAGCTTATTGTAATATTTAGGAAGACATTTTAAGAAACAGTGATCCAAATAGAAGCCAAAATTCAGGAGGAGAGCATATTACTCCTAATCAATATAATTCAACAGGGGTAACCACTAGATCAAGAGAGTAGCTTCTGTCTGGTATCAGTTTAAAGGCTTAGTTTCTTGCCCTTATTTATAACTAGACTCAATTTTCTGCTTCTAGTCTTCTCCAGTAGCTCATAAAATACTTTCATATGAACAAGAAAAAGCCTCTGCTTCCTGGTATCTGCAGCACTAGAGGCATATAACTTGACAAATACATCATACCCTACATTTCAGATGCCACTTAGTCTATCAGGCATTCTTTTGCAGGGCACACTCTGCTCAATTGTGTGTAATTAATCCATTTGGGACCAATGAAATCTAATGTGATAACAAGCACTGGAGTTCATGTAATGAGAACTAAATACCATTAAGCTTTCAAGTGTTGGTTCTTCTGTCCTAGCATTGGCTTAACTTCGTTTATGGTAGGAATCAAAGTAAAGTAAAGTGAAGAAAATAGACCAAATTCTTAGGCACCAGTGTCCATCCAACTAAACTAAAAAATAAATCTGAACATGGACATCTGATGAGACTACTTGAGAAGCTGGTTCCTAGATATGGTCCCTGGACTTCTTGTTTTCTATGAGATTCCAGCCTCCCCGCGCCCCCGCCCCCCGCCTCTGCATCTTCACCACCCGTGCCACCATCACACAGTGTACAGGTGTGGGACAGAGCTACTGCCTAATGGTCCTGTAACTTCCAACTAAATAGAGAGGAGTGTGTCCTGAATGGTTTGCCTCTGTTTCTCTGGTATTCGAAATGATCTGATTCCACCAGGACTCACATGGATGTTTACCTCAGGCAGCACTATCTTTCCAAGCCTCCCAGGTAACCCATCCATATGTGAGCTAACCCTCCCTCTCTTGTTATCTGGAACTTCACTTCTGTCACCCTAAAACTCCCCTACATCCTCAAACTCTTCCATAAGTGTTCCCCTTATCTTTCTTTATGAAACCTCAGCATCCCAAGATGAAAGTACTTTTCCTTCACACTCTTTAAATGGAGATGTGTTTATAAACTTGCAGTTTATATAACTCAGAGTCTGGAAGAGGTTAAACATACTCAATGTATTTTATATACTAAATGTGACTTTTTTCTTTCTCACATTGCCCTTGAAGCCCATTCTCTGAACTTGTTTTTGCTTGACTCTTGGTAAAATACAGGATCTATTGATTTTTCTGGTGATTCTCAGGTAATAAATATCCAGATATTTAAGTAATAGAGCATCCAATATAGTTTATTGATCACATAAATTTGAAGCTTCTCCACACTTCTAGTTTGTGGCTACTTCAGGCTTACAAAACTGTAGGTTAAAAGGACTGTGGTTGGCTTCTTCATTATTCTTTCACTGTCTTTGCCTCCACGTGCCAGAAGCTATTTGGAATCTCTCCAGGATTCTAGTAGAGAGAGGGAGCAGTAGTAAGGAGAAGAAAAATTCTTAATTGGCTGGTGCATTTAAAATGTGGATCTAGCGGATGGCCAAAATTTACTCTTTCTACTGATGGCTTTCATGGGTTCACAGGAGATGCTCCCAATCTCTGAATATTTCTCTTACAGTTTCTTTGCCCTGGGAAATTTTGCATCCTAACAGCCACTTACAATTGGCTTACTCCTTGTTTCTTAGGTGCTCACATTTTCTGGGTCATTTCAAATTCCCAGGTAGGCTTCTGGAATGAAACCTGCTTAACACTACTCATTCTGGTTTCCTTGATAAGGCCCACATCTGGCCACTGGGAAATATCCAGGCATTCTTGCACCATAAAGTCCTAGAGTAGGATAATTAATCAGTCCTGATTCACTCAGGACAGTCCCTGTTTTAGCTCTGAAACTCTCAGTCCTTGGAAAACTAGGATTGTTAATAACTGAGCCTAGAGGTTCAGGAAAATTCTCCTGTCTGTGATGCTAGTAAAAGACAGCTATCACCTTAGCCTCTCAACTTACAATGTACATAGGAACATACAGAGCCCAAGGGGCTAAAACTAAGCTCCCGCCAAACAGTTCTTCTGAAGATATCTCATTTTTATTCAATAAGGAGGAGACATATATTTCCTCTCCTAATTTGTTGGAGCATGTGAGTACAGTAGGTGATAGGCTAATTCTGGCACGATTGTTTTTCAATCTCTTAAATTTCCCTTATACACCACCTTAAACTTTGCTTTATAATATGGGGTTACTTGGAATCAATAATAGTGCCATTGACTCTTGAGATCTTTGCCAAACTCTGAGGCAATAAAAATCACATTTAACATCATATTTCTAGGATGGAATTCTCTGTGGTTTCATTGTTACTTTCAAAAATGTGTATTCCCTTTTTTCAATGTCAACAGTGACTCTAAAATGTGTGATTTCAGATTATACCACTTGATAATTTTTTGTTGTTTTATTTATGACCACCAGGTTAGAACAGATACATTCATTTTTCATTTGCTGCATTTTCTTTCTGGTCACTCAACTTCCAACCCAAAGGGAAAGGACATTTTTAAGGCAAATCTTGTGTCCATATTCTAGTCTAAGAAAACAACAGGGTACAGTAGTATGTATTAACCAGATAGGTATTCTTAAAACAACTGCAGATAATAAAATGATCATTTGTTATCCTCAGATCAACTAAATAATAATCTGATACTATCACCAGACATCTGTAGCATAAAAAAATTACCAAAAAGGATAATGTTAACTATGCAGGTGAAATGCAATACCAGTGGTTCAGTTGTTCTTTAAGAGGTAGTCTTATAGCAATATTACAGTTGACTCAGGAGGAAAATAACAAAATCTATTATTTTTAAAAGTCATATAATAGTAGCTAAAGCATGTAGTGGTTTTATTTATCCAAATGTATCATTATGTTTTGATTCTAATTATATCTAAATGTTTCATCAGAAGATGTTAAAGCTGGGAATATTCAATGTAAAACACATGGGAAATTTGTGGAACCAAAGACTCAAATAACTCATGGATGCTGAGAAGTTGTAGATAACAATCCCCTCTGTACCCCAAATTATTAAGAGGCACAAGATTTTGACTTACGCACGTGGGCTGGAATCTCAACTCTATTGCATTATAGTTGTATGATCTTTGACAAACCAATCTCAATAACTCCCAGGTTCCCTATCACTTAACATTGAAGGATGGTCCTAAAGAACCTTGTGTTTTTAAAACACAGAGTAGTGACAATGATTTGGGGCCAGAGAAAGACATTGTATAATAGTGGATAGTCAATAATTGCATGTAATTTTATTTATTTTATTTTTATTTTTTAGCTGAGCCATCCTGCCACCTGTTGGCAGTTCAGCGGCAACTCAGCACAGGCTGGCATCGAACTGCTGTTGCTCAGAGCTCAGCTCGCACTCTTGAGCGAGCTCTTAACCAACTGAGCCACTCGGCCAGCCCTTGCATATATTTTTAGCCAGTCTTACCTAGATAGCTTCACATAGTGACTGATCATAATTGGTAACAATATGATGATACGTGTGACCCTTCTTTTCTCAGGTAGACCTATGGAAAAACAATATATGAGAGTCACTGAGCTGCTTTATCAAGGTTACACATCCCCTCTAACACCTCTGGCATAACTGATCCAGTGATTAATTTGGATGAGATGCTTAGGGAAACACAAGATAGATAAATTCTTAAACAGCCAAGGCACATATTCATAAAATTTCGGTAAATTGAAGACAAAATAAACCAGGAGGAAAAACAGGCCACACTAAAAGTATTAGGTGCCCAACTGACTGAGTACTTCTTAGCAATATTGGCAACCTCAAGACAATGGAGACATCTCTTCAAAAGCTGGAGGCAAAAACACTTCCAACCTAGAGTAGTATGCTAAGCTTAGTCAATTTTAAGGGTAAAATGATGACAATTTCACATATGTAAGATCTCAGAAATTTTGCTCTCTGTGCATTCCTTCTCAGGAATCCACTGACAGTCATGTTCCATCATAATAAGAAAGTAAATATTAAAAGATAAAGACATAAGGTACACAAAAGAGAGGATCCAAACAACAGATTATGGATATGAAGGGATATCCCAGGGAAACAGCTGTGCACCTAAGTTTAAAAGCAAACGATCAAAACTGAAATATGTCATTGTCTCCAGGACAGATGATTCCAAGAAGAAATCAGTGCAATATCTATGCATCTGAATGACTTAAAAGCCAATTTAGACAATTGGTAGAAAGTCATGGCTTGAATTAATGATAATTTTTTAGTAAACTGAGCATTATTAGACATAGGAAACTGAAAAAATAAAACAAAAATAATTGTACAAGAAAGGAAAAATAATTGTGTACAAAATATGTCTCAGTTGTGAATAACATTTATGGAATCTCAGTAATGCAAACACAGAATATGGATTTAGCCAAGTTTACCATGTAACAATATTGGGAGGATAAAAATATTAAATGTGTTTGTTGTTTGTTTTTGGATAGAGAGTTTAAAATTGGGAGACCAGTAGAAAATGTCTGTAACAGAGAAACACTCTCTGACTCAGACTAATTGCTCCAGCGATAGATATGCCTGTTGACTAGAGGAATTCGGCCTGAGGCTTAAGTATTTTGCAGGAACGGCCTCTTGTCAGAGGGGACCTCTCCTGAGGAGCTGGGAATTGTATACAGAACAATTACTGTATATCAGAGATTTGCAGGAGCCTCACGGCCAGACTCAGATCAGCAGAGATCAACCAGATGTCAGCTGACTGGGAACAAAGAGATGTGGAGATTTTGTGCTCTTCCTTGGATTCCTGTTGAAGCCTGTCTGTCCACAGTCCTCTCCAACCTCTTGCTCTGCTCCTTCTATCTTACTTGGGCATAAAGAATACTTGAACGTGAGGTCTCTAAGATAGATTTGCAGAAATATTAAAGCTTCCCCATCTTCTCAATAGGTGCCTTTTCAATCAATAAACCTTTCCTTACTACAAACTCTGATCTATTAAATATTGGCCTTCTGAAACATCAGGCACACTAAACTTGAACTGCTAACATGTCTACTACTGGAAAACCAAGCATTATAACAATGCTTTATAAATACATTATAAAAGCATTATAACAAGCATTATAAATGAGTTTAATAGAGATGTGTAGGTAAATGTCTAAAGAGTAAGTTAAAAGTGTCAAACGGTTACTTTGGGGGAAGAACACAAAAGAAATGGAAAACAAGAAACTTCTCTTTATTCTCTATTTGATCCTTATCCATACTCTGGTTTGTCCTCAGCCTTACTGGGAGGTTGATCTCTATGGTTTATACCTCAACTCTTTTGCCCTTTGACTTGCAATTGGGTTTGCCCAATGGGAGGTAATAGCAGGTGGTTTGAATATCAGAGGGCAGGAGGAGGGACTTATTTACCTCTTCTCTTCCTGCCTTCTGGCTTTGTTTCCTAATGAGTATTCCCTCTTCCAGGCTTGACCTCTCATTTAACTAGATTTAAGTAAAATTAGTAAGTTGTATAACATGTTTGCTGTATCATTATAAGTACTATGAAACCTGACTTTTTAGGCAGCTGATAGTTAAGGTATCTTTAAAGTAAATGCATGCATATTTGCCTAATGTAATAGATGAAAGTTTGAATATTTGTCCAGGATAATTAAAGACATGGACCATTTCTGGAAGTTAATTGGTGGAGTTGCCTCTATACTATGGCAGTTCAGGTAGACATGAGCATGTCTGGAGACTTCTGTCCAGATTCCTGAAATCAGACACTAAGAAATATTGAAGGACTTCATATTGTAAAACAGTAGAATCCTTCCTTTGTCCACCCTTAACTAACTAGAGTGAGTAGATGCACACACACACACACACACACACACACATACACACACCTGGGGGAAAAAAGGAGAGCCCATCTGGGCCAATAAAGAGCCCGAGGACAGGTACCTTGCCTCAGGGTACAACAAAAGGGAGAGGGGAGGGACATTGACAGTATAATGTATTACACTGTTCAACATTAAAGAAGAAAGCCTGATAATCTGCAATATTCTTAAAGGGTAATTGCCAATATATGTGTGCTGCTGCAATAGACTTATTAGGAAAATCTACCTTAAACTGTACTCAAATGGTGATGCTGAAAAGGTAGTGTTGAGTTGTCCACATATATAGATGTGGTCACAAAATATGGTGAATGTTTAAATTAAAAAAAAAAAAATTATTACAGTAAAAGACACATTGCCATTAATCCTCCTCAAAATACTGCCCCTCACTTTGAACACACTATTCCATTGTTCTTGCCACTTTTTGAAGCAGTTCTGGAAATCCTGTCTTGTGAGTGTCTTTACTTCATCCTCTATGATGACAATGCTCTGTGTCACACTTTGCTTCTGGTACTGCAATTTCTGTCAAATGAAAACATTCCAGTGTGTTCTCCTCATCCACCTTATTCACTAGATCTGGCACTGTGCAACTTCTGGCTCTTTTCCAGTCAAAATCACCATGAAAAATAATGTTTTGAATCTATTCAGGACATCGAGGCAGCCACGACAGCACAACTAAAGACACTCATGAAAGAGGACTTCCAGAACAGCTTCAGAAAGTGGCAAGAATAATGGAATAAGTTTGTGCAAAGTGAGGGGGAGTATTTTGAGAAGGATTAACGACAATGTGTCTTTTAGTGTAATAATATTTTTTATTTAAACATTCACTGTATTTTGTGACCACACCTCATATATTGGCACCTATAAGTAATCGAGCAAAATCCAAATTGGAATTACTGTTATGATGGCCGCTGAGAAATACAGCTAAAAGAAGCTTCCATAATAATCTCTGAAAAATGGTAATTTATAAGAACAAGACAGGATAAGGTCAGGGAAGGAGGGTTGTGAAGATGGCTGTAGTTGACAAAATACTCTGGGACTGTCTTCATCCCACATATTGTATTGTGCACATTTGGTTTATCCTGAGTAGTGACCCTGTACTTGCTTGATCATTACTTTCTCAAATCACCAATCCAAGAATTCACCAGCAGCCTAATTACATGTTTCTATTTGGAAAATGTTCATATTATGGATCAGTTCATTTTCCTCAAATCAGCTCAATTTGCTTTTAGATCCAAATCGTTTTCTATTTTCTGGTATACACAGATAATTTTTAAAAATAATTTCTGCAACTTGCATGGTTCATTAGATACTGAGTAATAAAATGGATTTATTTTTATATTCCTCACATTGATTTCTCATTATAGTTAATAATATTTGGGAAAATCTGTAAATTGGGAAAAAGCTCAATTTAAGAAGGGAATTATGTCTTAACAGAGCTGTGAGATAAATTGTGGCCTAGCCTTTCTCTTTTTCTACCCAATGAGCTCACTTTTTTAAGAACACAGATTGGCTGATTTTTGTGCTCCCCTTTAACCTCATACAATAGATATTTGTTTAGCGCTTAGTGTTTCCCAGGCATAATGCTAAGGAACTCTCAAAGAGCTGGGCATTGTGTCCATGTCACCTGACCTTAAGTCCAGTGCTTAATCAACCACTATATGTCACCTGCATTCTAATGGAGGTGGGATTAGTTGTTCAGGGCATTTCCTCATCCTGAAGGTGAAAATTAAAAGCAGTTCCCTGTTTTCTGAACAAGGTTGTTAACAACACAAACATCCTCATTTTCTTTACATGAAGTTTAGTGAGGAAGAGTTTGGAGGAATGTAGTTCATCCAAGCTGAGAAACATTTGATTCCTATGGCAGGCAAAATAATGGTCCTTCAAAGATTTTCCTGCCTTAATTCTTAGAACCTGTTTCAATGTTAACCCTATATAGCAAAGGGAGCTTTGAAGATGTGATTAAATATAGGATCCTGAGATGGGGGAGATTATGCTGGATTATTCAGGTAGGTCCAATGTGATCAGAAGGGTCCCAATAAAAGGTAGGTAGGAAGGTCAGAATCAGAGAGATAGATGTCATGACAGAAGCAGAGGTTGGGTGATATAGCCAGGAATCAAGGAACGTGTGCAGTCTCTAGAAACTGAAAAAGGCAGGAAATGAATGGACTCTCCCTTAGAGCCGCCAGGACAAAGCTCTGCTACCAACTTGATTTTAGCCCACTGAAATTGTATTCCTGGGCTCCAGAAATGTAAGGGAATAAATTTGTGTTGTTTTAAGCCATTGAGTTTGTTATAATTTTGTTACAGCAGGAATAAGAATTTAAAGCAGTTCATTTTTAGTCAGCCAAGCACAAACCTTACGGGTGACTTGCCAGTCTAGGAGAGCATACTGCAAACAAAACACAATCTATTTTTTGTCACCCAGGTGCATAATTCATTTCCTCTTCATTTGCCTCTGTTCCCACTCACTGATGTGTAGGGTGTTCATATGAGACTTCTAAGGCAGTCTTTTATATCTTTCACAACTATTAATATTTTGTTTCTCCCTGTGTTTAAGAACTATATTTTAAGAGCATTTTTGTATTGGTTTATCTACCTAAGATTCAGGTGATATGAGCATATGGGTAAGCATAGGAACTATAATGATAAAATGAAAAATAAAACTAACAGATTTTCTTGTGTGTTCTAGTGGCCTCTATAAAACAGAAAAGGTGTGTTCCATGAAGTTTCAATAGGTGTGTTCCAATAGGTGTCTCATAAAACCCTCAAAGAATAAGGAAACCCTCATAGCTCTTATTGTATCACTAGGATATTTCTAAACGTGAATAAGTACAATGAGTATAATGGTTGGTCTCTGAGTTACGAGCTAATGCCTGAACTTTCCCTAACTCTTAGTCATCACCAGCCAGAATAATCTTGCCTTCCTTCAGACTTCTAGAAAATTTATATTATTGTTAGTCATTTATTGGCAGTGAGGCAAGCAACATGATATGATGGAAAGCAACCTTTGTGAGGAATTATGAGGCTTGAGGTCTCATAATTCATAAAGACAAGAGTGTTGACTTCATGCAAATGTCAAACTCCCAGAGAACCCAGTTCTTACAGATATAAATAAGGCAAGGAGGGAAGATTAGATATTTTTAGGTGTTTCTTCATCTCTTACAATTCTGAATTTATGATTTTTGTAGACTGCTTTATACTATAGTTTCTTATCATTTTCTACTTTTCTTCTAGTAACACATGTTTACTTGTAACTGCTTTTCAAATTTCCAAATTTTTCATGAGATTTAAATATACATACATAAAATTTTAAAACAAGTAGATTAGGGTTCATAATAAAAGTTTATAAATAGGTTGCTAGGTTGCTTGCTAGCTGGATAGATAGATGACACAGGTATAAGGGATTAAACATGCTTAAGTATGTAATGGTAAAAGATAATATCATATACTTCTTTGAATTTTTAACATGTAAACAGTTTCCAGAGAACATAGGAGTTGTATAACGTAAATAAAAATTTTTCTTCTTTTCTGTGTTTTCAGTACTATAGGAACCAATTAGAGTCAGATGTTAAATGGAAATTAAGCAATAAATAGAAAAAGAAAGAACACAATATGACACATAAATGATGTATTTCAGTTGGTCTGAAGGCTGTGAGTTATCCTTAAGCTAATAAATAGATGAAGTATTTCAGAGTTGTACATCTGAAACCTATGTATGTAACTACTAACAATTGTCACCCCAATAAATTTCAATTAAGAAAAAAAAGAAAACAAAGAACAGATAAATTTAAAAAACTGAAAAAAGAATTAGAGATTAGATAGTGTATATATATATATATTATAAAAAATATATTATATATGGTATACAATATATAGTATGTATAGTTATGTGTATGTGTGCATATGATCATCTGTTTTGTGATGTTAGACTCTAATCTTTCCCATTAATTTTAGAAAATTCTTCCTATAGTTTTACTTTTTCCTGCTCTTAAATTTCTAGAAACACAACCTGTCTCAGCATTTTTATGAGCTTGAAGAGATAGGAAGAATAGATTCTGCTTTTGCCACTTTGGATTAATCTTTCTATAGGTAGCTATTATTTCAAATTATAATCTTTCTAATTTTCCTTCAACACCATCTGGATTTCCTTCAAATACATTTTGTATAATTGGCTTTATCAAGATATAATTTATATACCACATACTGTATATATTTAGAATGTACAACTTGATAAGTTTGACATACTGAAAAATCAGTGAAAAACCATCACCATAATCAAGGAAATGAATATATCTATCAGCCTCAAAAGTTTACTCCTGTCTGTATAATTCTTTCCTCAAGCACTCTCTGCTCTCATGTGCAGACAAGCGTTATCTGCTTTTTGTCATGTATATTAGTTTACATTTTCTAGAATATATGAATGAAATAATGCTGTATATTCAGAAGACCACTGTTGAGGAGGCACCTAGGCCAAGTGTCTGCTGAAGGTAATTCAAAACATAAGAAAGACCATGTTGTCTTTTTTTAAAAAGTAATCTAGAAAGCTTTAAAAAATTTGTGTCTAAATTTTTCTTGATTGTTTTAGAAACATGGGTTTTTTATATGTCATTTACAGAGCTTTGTGAAATAATTACTTTCAGGAAAAATGATTTTGAAAAGAGAAAAATGAATACATTATTTTGAGTCTGAGAAAACATTTAATTTTCTATTTGAAATGATAAGATTAATATTGCCTATAAACTATCTTCTTTATTTCTGGTATTGTATGTGTTCTTACGTTTAGTATTAGCTTTATCAGTTTTGGAGTTTTAAAGATAATTTCTGTCAGCATTTTGTTCCAGATAAGCCTGAACATAACACTTTTTTTATTTATTTACAATAAAGGTCCTTATATAGAATCAATACTCCAGTTTCTGAGAATATGATGGCAACATCCTTGCCAACATAATGATAATATCTTATGTTTTAATAATATTTAACAGCTTTCTTAATTTGGTTTGCTACAGCTCTGTAGAATTGATTATCTCCATTTTAGAAACTCTTATTTTGGTCAGTATATATGTGGTTTATAAGTGGTAAAATCAGGTCTAAAATACAACCCTCTTGGGTAATTATGTATTGTATCTAAAACTTCATGTTTCCATTTTTTTCAGCATGATATTGTCTCAAGAATTTTACTGGAATCTTTTAACTACCTGATACATGAGAATTCTATAGCAAGAGGTCAGGGCATATAAGAGTCACAAGTTTACGTCACAACTCTCAGGATTGGGATCAGAAAATCATTAAGATGCAAGAAAGGTTGGAAATTATCTACTCCAATCAACTTTTTCTTATACTTAAAAAGCATCACTGAGAAACTTGTATTAGCTATTTTGTTAATGTGTAGGTACGCGCACACACACACACAGACATAGTTGCGTACAAATGTTATAGATAATGGGCTTGATTGAGAATATTGCACACATTAAATTTCATTCTTTGTGACTCAAAATTACATGGGTTTGACACATGGAGAAACTAAGATTTTTGAAGCTTTCTATTAAATCTGGAAATAAAAATATATAGAAACTAATGGGTATATGTGAGATGATGGTAGGACTGCAAGCTCTGCAAGGGTCAAGAGCCTCCTCTTCACCATTGGAGTTTCACACCTAATGTATTTTGGGGTATTGTAGGTTCTACTATAAGAGATCTTTTAGTTAAATGTACTTCTTAATGCCAGTAGATTTTTACTTCACTCTTCCTCATCTAGAGACTTTGAGATGGTACAGATTAGACTATGGTATACACATTGATTAGAATGCCTCCTTCCTATTATGTTATACTATGTTGCAAAATTTAAACTACTTTTTAAGTTTTGCCTTTGCAAAGTATGCTTTACAAGTTCATACATGCCTATCCTTCACCTTTCCTATATTAAATGCATAGGTATTTCTGTTTCTACCTTATAGGCCTTTTTTTTTTTTTAAATAAAATTTTCCCATTTAATTCAGAATTAGGCTCACCAAGTCATTTACTGTATTCTTGGAGAGATTAAACTGTTATCAAACAAATCAAAACTGCTTTTAACTGAAAAAACTCCTAACACCTAGGGAGTTAAAATTTCTCAGCGCTATTTAATCTTGCCTGTGGGTCTACTATAATTTTCATCATATTCTTATTATAATAATAGCCAACATTGTTAACATTATTCTTTATAATTTAAAAAGCAAAAGTACAGTTTGGTTTGATGATCACGTTTTTTTGAATCTAGAAATAAACCTGAAATTCGTTTTGTAGTTTTACTTCAAAGAGATGAAAAAAGTTGTTCATGATCATAATGTTAATAAGTCATGATCTAAAAATATAAACACATTTTTATCTCTAAATTTAGTGTTCTATTTTAATTTAAAAATTTTTTGACATAATTTGAGAAACAGAAATTACAATACAAATACAAAAAAATCCCGTATAGCTATATGCATGTAAAATCAAGAAATTAACATTGTAACAATACTATTTTCTAATCTACAGACTTACTACATATTTTGCCAAGAGTTCTGCTCTTTGGATGACACCAGTTCTTTCATCTGGCTAAGTAGGATATTCCCATAAGCTATATTTTGTTCCTGGATGATTTCACTTTGAGGTTCATTAATTTTATTGTACATCTTTTATTTTTGCCCAAGAATGTAGTTCTCTTCTTTGTCCTTTATTAACAAGCCTGTTTTTATGCAATAGTACATCTCTCTCCTTTTCACATTTTAATACCTAGTCTATACAAATCTAAATTTGTTAATTTCTAGAGGAATGAACAGTACTGTGATGGATTCTCCAGTTTGTGTATCATCCGTTCTCCCAAGTATGTGAGTGTCTAGAATTTAAGTTACATATCTGTGGTCAGCTAAAATCAGGTTACATTGTTTTCTTGTGTGAATCTCTGACTATCTCCTCCATTTGTCTTGCCATGTTAAACTTAATATTTGCATGGAGACTACACTGTGTTTACTTAGAGTATTTTTTTCATCTATAAATTTAGTTTGAATGCCTCAATATCAAGCCATCTACAAATGACATAGCTTATTGGCAAAGAATAAAATGTATCAGTCTGGCATCTTGGGACCTAATTTGGAAATGCACATTTTTAAAATTCCATTTTCATACCCAGTGTTTTTATTCCCATATATTTTTTCTTTTCCTGAGTTCCAACTGCGAGTAGAAACAATGACTAAAACACCACCTGTGAATATTTGTCTTTATTAATTGCCAAATACTTCATATCTCTAAAATTATTTTTTAAATTTTTATTCAAACTATAAGGATGGTGAAAAATTAATGAAGCTCACTTATCCCAAAAACCTTCTCTCTCAAACCTGTGTACTCTAAAGAAAACATACCTATGGATTGACTATTTAGCATCTTCTTTCATTTATTCATATCTTTAAGAAATACCTGAGTTCTTGAATTCATATATATGTCTGACACTTTGGAAATTACATTATAGGGGTAAATAAGACAAGTGCCTGGCCTTATTGAGCTCACATTACAATCAGGGTTTTTGTTTTGTTGTTTGTTTGCTTTTAAATTGGGGAATTGGGGGGAGGGAAACAGTGTTGGGGAATTGGGGAAGAGGACCAGCCAATTTGTTGTTCTTCAATCTTAGTTGTGGAGGGTGTCAGTAGCCATCTGGCTGCCCGTTGGCAGCTCATGGCCTCTAAGCTCAAGGTGCTGTGTTCAATCTTAGTTGTGGCTGGTTGTAGCTACCATCCCATGTGGCAGTTGAACCCGGTAGCCTTGTTGTTAAGAACACATGCTCTAACCACTGAGCAATCCAGGTAGCAGCTCAGCTCAAGGTGTTGAGTTCAGACTTAGTTGTGGGCGGGCATAGCTCACCATCAAACAGGCAGTCTTGTTGTTAGCAGCATGTGCTTTCATCAGCTGAGCCATCCTGCCACCTGTTGGCAGCTCAGCAGCAGCTCAGCTCAGGCACAGCATCATTGGTCCATGTGGGAATTGAACCGGCATCCCTGTTGCTCAGAGCTCGTGCTCTTGAGTTAACTCTTAACTAACTGAGCCATTCGGCCAGCCCCTACAACAGAAACAGTAAAACAAATAAGTAATAAATAAATATAAGAAATGACATGCACCAATTGTAATAAACAATGTACCATGATAGAAAGTGACTTGTAGGCAAGGTCTCTTTAGATAGAGTGAGGGGAACAGTCTTTTCTGAGCTGATAGAAAATACAAGAAAATATCTGGAGAAAGAAGTCAGGTAGAGAGGATTTAAAACAAGCTTACTGTTTCCAAATATGGGGTTGCATAGATGTATAAGTATGGTGAATGGATCAGGTTAAAAGATTAAGAGATGCCCATCTCTTAACAGCAAAATGAAGATTGTAGTAAAAGCATTATGGATAGTCTAAGAATCTTGTATTATTATTGATGACTAGATAAAGAGAGATAGTGACTTATTTTGGTTAAAAAAAAGTCTTAATAAGATCAGTCTGATATTCTTAAATAATTTGCTCAGTGATATGGAGTTTCTGGGTAATTTTTTTCTCCTCATGGTCTAGTGGTGATGTGGGAAGTTGCTCTGCTATGTGCTATACAGAAAGGAATTGCTTATCAAAAATAAATCGTCTACGATAAACACATGGATTTTTCTTCACAATTGCTTAGAGAATTTCTTTATTATTATAGTTGTCTAAAAAAGACTGGCGTTGGAGAAGTATACAAGATGGTGGAGTAAACAAACTTTGTGCTTGCCTCCTTCCATGATCATATTGGAATTCAACTAAATTTTAGAACAAGCAACCTGGTGAACCATCTGAAGTCTAGCTGAATAGAAGTCTTATAACTAAGGATGTAAAGAAGAAACCATGATGAGACTGGTGGGAGTGGCAAAGATGCAGCACTGTCCAGCTCCACACCTCCGTGTGGTGGTTCAGAAGCAGGAAGAATATTTTGGATGCAAAGGTCCTCCCTGGAAGAGTGAGGGACTTTAGCCTCACACTGGGATCCCCAGCCTGGAGTACTGGTGACAGGAAGAGGAGCCCCCACTATATCTGGCTGTGAAAAATAGTGGGGATTCTGACTGGGTGGGACAGAAGGCTGTAGGCAACGCAGGCATCCTTTTAAAAGGCCTACACACAGACTCACTCACAGACCCTCACCGTGTGCTCTGGAGGAGGGACAGTGACTTGGGGTGACAGAGACATATGGAGAGAGACCAAGTTGTGTGGCTTTGGGGTGAGGACTGGAGGGACAATCGCCATTTCCTCAGTGTGGGGCACTTCTCCTGTGCAACTGGCAGAGGGACACCATCTTTCCTGTGTGGAGTCATCCCGGAAATGCCCAAATCTGAATCTGTATTGGCCTGGTGAGCTCCATTTTCTCCCCGCTGGTGACTCCCAACTTGCCAGCATTGCCAGAGGTACTTTCTAGGCCAGCAGCCAGCTTCACCTGCATTGCATTCTTCCTTGCACAACTCTAGGGAGTCTACAGGCCTCAAGAGGGTGGCAGCTGGCCTTGGTGTACTCTGAGCCTTTTGCTGAGTAGCTCCAGGCTTAGCACTGGCACCAAACCAGAATCTTTATCAACCTGGTGAACACAACTTGTCCCAACCTAGTGACTCCCTGAGACCCCACCTCATGCAACTTTTGTACCATAGGTGGCTCTATCAGTGGTTGAGCCTCACAGGAGCTTCAGCCAGCAGGCAACAGGAGGCCTCGGAGTACCGGGGGCTTTTTTGGGAGCTACCTCAGGCCTAGTACTGGTGGCAGCCATCCTTGGTTTGTGGATCTCTTCATAGCTCCTACCAGGTAGTCCCCAGCCAGTCATAGGCAGTGGCTGACCTGGGCCTGTACTATAGCCCCTCCCAAGAGGCCTCAGAGCAAAATACCTGGAGGTCAGATTCAGACCACAGCATAGCACCAAAAATTAGCTCCACAAGCAGCACATCCAAAGGCAGTTTCCACAGGCACCAGAATATCACTCTAAAAAAGAAGTTCCCTCCCACCCCCCACCCCCCCAGAGTAGCCTGTAAATTATGGATGTGGCCAAACCCCACAGCCAGTCAGCCTGAGAGGCAATTCCACATACTGACATGCCAATAGCAATCAAGTCTCAACTATAGCAGGAAGGCACACAACCCACACAAGGGACACACACTCCTAGAGCTCCCTCTGCAGGTAACCAGGGAGGCTGTGACACTGTGTTCCAGAGGGCAACTACTACTACTACTACTACTACTACTACTACTACTACTACTACATAAGACAACCTGGTCAAGAAGAAAGATGAAGCAGATCTACTTAATATGTAGATTCAAACACAGAGAGGCAGGCAAAATGAGGAAACAATGAAATGCATCACAAATGAAACTCCAGAAAAAGAACTAAATGAAATGGAGGTAAGCAACCTTCCAGATACAAAGTTCAAAACAGTGGTTATCAGGATGCTCAAGGAACTTAGTGAGAACTTCAAGAAAGAGATAGCAAGCATAAAAAAGGACATAGAAACCATTAAAAAGTACCAGTCAGAAGTGAAGAATACAGCATACAGAATATAGTGAATAATGTTGCAACAATTATGCATAGTGCCAGGTGGGTAGTGGGCTAATCAAAGGGTCCCTGAATACATTATATAAATGTCTGACCACTATGCTGTACCCCTGAAACTAATATAAAATAATATTGAATGTCAACTGCAACTGAACAAAAAGTTAACTAACTAACTTACTAACTAACTAAGACTGGCATTTCCCTAACTGGAGTCCAGTCTTCACATTCTATAAATGTTCAATCATTGTGTGCATCTTCTTCTCTTACTCTTTTCTCTTATTATTTCTCTTGACTCTGGTTTGCATTCTCATACACTACTGATAGTCTGTGTGACTGTGGGAAAGCTATTCAACCTTTTTGTGCATCAGCTTCCTGAACTGTAAAAACACCGTTAATACTACTACTTACCATTTGGGCTGTTGTCAGGGCACTCAGGTAATAGTTATAAAGCAATTAATAAAATTCCTAGGAACTAAGAAATGTGTTAACTATTATTTTTATTAAAGAATTCTGTACTTCTTAGATTTTTTCTCCCTAATATTTCCTATATTATCATTTTAGTTCATATTCTTGACTATGGTATTCTGGATAATTTAGTGATTTCATTAAGTCCCTTTAAGTCCTCATCTTCTGTTATTATTTATATTTTATTTATTTATTTTTTTAATTGGGAAATTGGTGGAGGGGAACAGAATCGGGGAAAGGGAACAGACAAGTTTCTGTCCTTTCGTTCTTCAGTCTAGTTGTGGAGGACGTTGCTTCACTGGCCCATGTTGGTATAGTCATTGCATTCTTCCTGGGCTAGGCAATCACTCACTGCTTACGGTGGCTCAGGGTAGCTCACGAAAGCATACACCAGCTGCCAGCCAGCCCCACTGCAGCCTACGCTGTCACCGGCGACTCATGGCAGCCCAGTTCCAGGTCAAACTTGTTCATCATAGCTGTAGAGGGCACAGCGTCACTGGCCCTCATATGTGGAATCCGAACTAAGGGCCCTGCTGCTCAGAGGTGGAGTCCCAAGCCAACTGCTAACCAACGCGTCACTCAGCCGGCCCTACATTTTAATTTTATATTGAAGTATACATTTAAACAGTACATACATTCTCAGTCAACTGATAAATTTATTTTCGTAAAGTGAACATTCTTATAAACATCACCTACATCAAGAAATGGAATATTAATAACATCTCGGAAGTCCTACTTTTATTTTTTTATTTATTTATTTATTTTTTTTTGAGGGCAGTGTCACTGGCCCTCAGATGTGGGACCCGAACCTGGGCCGCTGGCTTCCCAGGCCAGCGCTTAACCACCTCACAACTGGACCGGCTCAGAAGTCCTACTTTTAATCCTTCTTAGTCACTAACTCCTTACAAAGGTAGCTACTATTCTAACTTTTATAACCATAGGTCAGTTTGCATGTTTTTGAATTTTCTATACAGTTGATCCTTGAACTGTGCAGGTCCACTTATATGCAGATATTTTCCAATTAACCTGCACAGTTCAAACCTGTGCTGTTTTGGGCCTGCCAAGTGGCACTGTGGTTAAGCACTGGCTTGGGAAGCCAGCGGCCCCGGTTTGGGTCCTGTGGGGGGCCGGCCCCCACGAGGACCAGGGATTCCCTCAGGTGGGACAGAGTCGGCGAGGAAAAAAGAAGAGAGAGGAAAGAAGAGAGTGGAGACACCCGAAAGAGTTTTGCAGGAGTGTCACACTTTATTGTTATAGCATATCTCTTTTATAGGGACTCTTGACCATTATCTCAATCACAAAACATTTCACATGTTTGGTGTTTTCTGTTTCCCAGGATTTTCACAGTCTTTCCCCTGTAAGTGTTCTCTCCAGGGTGCACTGTGACCTACACTTCCATTAAAGGATTATCTTGTCTTTCACTGTGATAACCTCTATGAGACCCAGACCCAGTCTCTGTCTAGACTTATCTCTATATATCTCCTAAAGAGTGGTTACCATGACTACCTAGCCATTATCCCAAATTCCAGCAGCTAGACTCACAGGGAGTATACTTGAGCTATTACTAAAAGACTAGCAGTGGCTGTGTTTAGGGTAAAAGCATCAAAAGTCTATTCCTATGTAAATATAATACCTAGCAACCAAAGGGGAATTTCACACCTCTCTTGTCCTATGGAGGTAGCATCTGTTTCTCAGTCAAAGCTTCAGTATCCGTTGATGCAGCAAGGCCCAAGGCAAAAGAATTCACACAGGCTGTTGATTAACATACCCCATGGTCAGTAAGTCGCCTCTTATCAAAACCCTCATGGCCTGGAGACCTTTGATCTCCAGAGACTTTTCACAGCAGTGGTCATAGGCAAGTGAGCTCAGAGGCTGATGTTATCATCAGTTTCTCACAGGCAGGCTGTCAGTTTCTCACAGCCAGGCTTTTGGCCTATGTGATCAGAGGTCTGTGCCTCAGTTTCCAAGGGGCTTCAGTCCCCAATATCTCAGTTCAGGGGTTCCCTGAGAATGTAGCCTGTCTTAGGGAGTTTCCTTTTTAGGAAATCTTGCCCCGTCATTGACTTACACAGCTAGCTATTATTGGGGTACCACAGGAACTTGTCACAAATGTAGTGAGTGTATTGTCTCCTATAGGAGGAAAGGCACATGGATTCATAGAGGCAGGAGATATTACATGACCAACAATAAGGCAGCACCCCAAACATCCAGTGCTGAGCATGGCACTGTGACCTTGACAGACACTCGGAGGCTGTCGGCTCCCAACAGGGTCCCACATATAAGGGCCAGTGACACTGCCCTCAAAAGAATAAAACAAAACAAAAAAAATCCTGTGCTGTTTAAAGGTCAGCTCTGCAGTTGGGAGTCTGCCTATACAGAGGGCCCCTTCAGTTATACATATCAATGCTCCTAACATCCAAATTGTCCAAAAGTCATCTGTAAACGAATTCTTTAAAAATGTACTGCTTTGCATCTGGCTTCTTGCTCAATAATGTATTTACGAAATTCTTCTAATTCTCAGTGCTGTAAATCAGGGTGAGCAAATTATGGCCCATGGGTCAAAAAATCTGGCCCAGTTGCCTACGTTGAGTTTTATTTGAGTACAGCCATGCTCATTTGTTTATGTATTGTCTATATCTGCTTTCATGTTATAGTGGTACAATTGAGTAGAGTTGTGACAGAGACTGTGACTTACAAAGCCTAAAATATTTATTTACTGGCTTTTTTCATAAAAAGTTTACTTAGTTCAATGCGATTCAGCTTAGACAGACTTCCCTGTCCTTAAGGGAGAAAGCATTACATGGGGGTATTTAATCCAGACCCTACAGCCAGAGGACACAATTTTAAGTTAGATTCTGCCACTTGGTGGGTATGAGAAAGTTACCTAATCTGCATAAAACTTAAAATATTTTTATTGTTGCTGCAAAATAGTGATCATATCACCCTCCTCATAGGGTATTTGTGAAGGGCCTAAAGAATTAGGTCTAAATACAATATTGCATGCTCATAGCTTTTGGTGTGTCACACTAGCTGTGAGACCCAGAGCAGATTGCTTTAACTCATGCTACAAAATTTTTTTCTGTAAAAGAAGACAATTACAGCTTCTGTCTCTTAAGGATTGTAGTAAGGATTAATGAATTAATTCTTTAAAAGGCAATGATAAAGCATCCATAGAAATGTCCTCCAAAGAGGAAGCATTTAGTAAGTGCTAGCCATTACTGTCACAGTCATTACCATTATCATCAATACTATTGCTATATGTAATTCAATAAAAAAGAACTCTGTCAATGGAATTGTAACAGTTATATATGATGTCAGAGGGGTAGTAGATTGGGGGAGGGGAGTTATCATTTTGTGAGGGGTGTAAATGTCTATTATATTGTTTTGTACACCTGAAACTAAAAAAAAAGAAAAAGACTGTACTTTAAAAATTCAAACCTTAAAACTTTCCACAGAATTTAACACATTGAAGCTGAAAATACATTGACCCTGAAATGTTCACGGGCAAACACCGAGATCACTGCTTAATATGAAATGCTTTAAGCAAAACTTACCAAACATCCAGCTACTGACAGCAAACTCATGCTAAAGATGTCTAATTTTCTTGGTCCAACTTTGAGGACCAGACTCATGAATGTTATTTCCAGAAGAAAAGTGAAATATCCAGAACTATTTTGGTTGATACATTCTTGACATTGTTCTTAAAACCTGCCTGAGGTAGCTTTTGGGAAGAAGCTGATGTTCAGTCCTTACTGGAAGACCTTCAAGATGATTTCAAGGAAGTCAGTTTGATTTTACTAGAAACTTCCAGGTAAATAATGTAGAGAAATTTGGGTATCAAATGTCTAAACAAATGAGAAGACTTCATTCCATTCATCATTTCATTTTACCCTTACATCTTGAAAGTTTTTTTTTTTTTCTGTATCTAGCTGTGAGGAGAAAACAGTGCAAGAGTATTAAAGCAGCTTATGTTTGTGTTGCATTTTCTGCACCACCCAGGGAAAAAGTTAAACCTTATTCTGACATGGCTATCACATCATCTGAATAAAAATTTGCCTTTGAAAGTTAAAGAAAGGAAAAAAAAAGAACTCTAAAAAAAAATATAAGGGAAATTATTTGGAAACTATGACACTGAATTCAATCATGAACACTAGAAATATTTCTCTTAAATACTAAATATATCAGAGTTATTTGCTTTATAAATTACCATCTGGTTCCATTGGTTGGCTGAAACTTGGACCAACCGTTGGACCACAGTGAGCAAACTGGAAATGCTGGATATGCCTTGGTTTAATGTAAAGAAAAGGAGTCAAAGGCTTAGGGATTTTAAGGATTCCACATATAAGTAATAACACAGTATTTGACTTGCTCTGACTCATCTTATTTAGCAAAATGCCCTCATGGTCCATCCATGTTGCCTCAAATGGCAGGATTTTGTTCCTTCTCATGGCTGAATATTATTCCATTGTGGTGTGTGTGTGTGTGTGTGTGTGTATGTTTTATATTTTCTTTATTCATCTGTTGACACTTAGATTGTTTACATATCTTGGCTATTGTCAATAATGATAAAATAAACATGGGAATGCAGATATCTTTTTAATATCCTGTTTTTATTTTCTTTGTATATATGGAGAGGTCAGATTGCTGGATTTTATGGTCATTTTATTTTTAATTATTTGAGGAACCTGTCTATTATTTGAAAGTTTCTAAGAGAATAGATCTTATACAGTGTCACCAGATAAAATAAATGATAATTATGTGACATAATGAAGGCATTAGCTAACACAAAGGGTGGTAAATACATTGCATTATATCAATATATTAAGTCAATACATTGTACATCTTAAACTTGCACAATGTTATATGCAAATTATATCTTAATGAAGCTGGAAAAAAATGGCTTAGGGAGAATGGATTTGTTATTTAAAACCTGCTCACCCACCCGGGGAGAGTTCAGAAGACACACATTTCATCATGACTGTGAGAACTAAATTTCAAGGGAGCCTCTGTGTCCTCCAAAAGCTCTATGATTACTTTTCTCTATAAGCCAAACCTTAGCTCTGACAATTAAGCTTGTGAACTCATCCTAGAAAAAGTGCTACATAACTCATTGCTGAATATCACTATGGCCATCTTTTAAGTACTCCCCTTGGGAAACTATGCACTGATGCCAGCACCTAGTTCACCCTTCAAAGCAATTTTGGAACTCTTTTTCTGGAATGGTCATCAAAGCTGTTGTCGTATTACCCTTGATGTCCTAAATGTCATCAAAATTTCTTCCTTTCAATATTTCCTTTATCTTAGGGTAAAGAGAGAAGTCATTGGGGACCAGATCAGGTGAATAAGGAGGATGTCCCAATACAGTTATTTGTTTACTAGCTAAAACCTCCCTCACAGATAGGTGAGCTGGTGCATTGTCGTGATGCAAGAGCCATGATTTGTTGGCAAAAAGTTCAGATCATCATGCAGTCTTTTCACCACTTCCAAATAGTAAACTTGGTTAACTGTTTGTCCAGTTGGTGCAAATTCATAATGAATAATCCCTCTAATATAAAAAAAGGTTAGCAACATCATTGCAACAAGTTCGCGAACTTAAGAAAGAGCAGTCATGAAACAGGGAAACATAAATGCAATGGGGATAATTGGATTCTAGGGATGGCAGGGCACAAGTGGCAGCACTGAACCACTGAAGGGAAAGTGGATGTGGTTACCCTAAAGAACAGCAGAATCAGAGAAGCAATCAGAATAGTCTCACAGAGAACTGTGGTGTTGCCTAGTTGATCATCGTGTTCCTAGAAGTGAAACAGATAGAAAGCCTACTAAGTGTTTACTTTATAAATAGAACAATTTTGGATCAAGTGAATAAAATATAACTTGAAACATAAAAACAGAGAGTCAAGCTCCTTCAATCAATTCTTAGCCTTGAGCCAGTTTACAGATAGAGAGCCACTTGAATGAAGGAGAGGCTTGATTACCTTGAGGAATGACCCTAGCACATTGTCAAAAATTTATACTGTTAATCTTTCTCTCAGCCTTCCCTCAAGGGACTTATAGCCTGTTACCAGGGTAACTGTTGTAAAGAAAAAATAATTTTAGACTGTTATAAGGTATAAAAACACTTATGTGAGCAATAAGAGTTGCAGCCTGGGAAACACAGATTCATGTAGCAACCTCAATTGTACTCCGCAGCGACAAAGGAGAGGTCACCTTTTATAGACAATTTTCCCAACCATGGTTCCTGTTTTGGTTCGTTTTGTGTGAATGAGATTTCCAAATTGTACAGTTTTTACTTGCATAAATCATGCAGTTCTGATTGGTTGGTATAAATGTGAATGAGGATATAATTTGCGTAGTTCTGATTGGACAGGGCATATCTTAGTCCAGTGGTCAAAAGACAAGACCAGGGCTTCTGTGCAGTGATTGACAACAAGTGGGACATAGTGTGGGAAGCTGAAAGGTCAATCTGAAGTTCTTTCCAGTATACAGAGTACATGAGGAGTCCCTGTCAGCAAATGGTTGATAGACTGTTATTATTCATAAAATTTGGGCCCTCAGTTGACCATAGGGATTCTATCTCAGTACAGAAATTACTATAAAAAACATTTAGCAGACTTTCTGGCTGTTTCACTTTTAGGAATATGATGATCAACTGGCCAACATCATAGATCTCTGTGAGTAAGACTATTCTGATTGCTTCTCTGACTCTGCTGTTCTTTACTTTTTGAGGGCAGTGTCACTGGCCCTCATATGTGGGATCTGAACTGGGGCCGCTGGCGTCCCAAGCCAGCTATTAACCACTGTGCCACTCAGCCAGCCCTCTGCTATTCTTTAGGGTAGCCACACCCACTTTCCCATCAATGCTTGGGTACCACTAGTTGCCTCCTGCTATCCCCCAGGATCCAATTACTCCCATTGCATTTATGTCACATCAAAGAATCTTTCTTTTTAGAGTCCACACTGTACATTGGGGAAAAGGAAATCATTGGACCTTTAGGGGACTACTGGTTACTGGTTCTGAACTAACACTGAGTCCAGGAGACCTAAAATGTCACTGTGGCCCATCCATTAGAGTAGGGGCTTCTGAAGGTCAGATGATCAATGAAATTTAATTTAGGTCCATCACACAGTGGTTACAGTGGGTCCCCAAACCTCTTCTGTGCTTATTTCCCCAGTTTCAGAATGCATGCTTGGACTACACATACTTAGCACCTGGCACATCCAAACATTGATTTACTGACCTGTGGAGTGAGGGCTATCACTGTGGGAAAGGCCAAGTGGAAGCCACCAGAACTGTCTTTACTTAGGAAAATAGTAAAACAAAAACCATACCTATCACATTTCTGGAAGGATTGCAGAGATTAGTGCTACCACCGAGGACTTCTAAGATACAGGGACGAGTGATTCCTACCACATCTCCATTCAACTTTCCTATTTGCCCCATGAAGAAGACAGATGTATCTTGGAGAATGACAGCGGGTTATCAAATGCTTAACCAGGTGGTGACTCCAATTGCAGCTGCTGTACCAGATGTGGTTTCATTGCTTATGTTAACATATCCCCTGGCATGTGGTAGACAGCTGTTGATTGGACAAGTGCTTTTTTCTCTATCTCTATTTAAAAAGACAATCAGAATTACTTTTCTTTCAGTTGACATAGCCAGCAGCCCAGCTTCACTGTCCTACCTCAGGTGTATATCAACTATCCAGCTCCATGTCATAGCTTAGTTCTTAGGGGACTCGATCATCTTTCCCTTCAGCAAGATACCACAATGCTCCATTACACTGATGGCCTTATGCTGATTGAACCTAGTGAGCAAGAAGTAGGAACTACTATAGACTTAATGGTAAGACATTTCTCTGTCAGAGGGAAGGAAACAAATCAAACAAAAATTCAGGGGCCTTCTACCTCACTGAAATTTCTTGAGTTCCAGTGGTGAGGGGCATGTTGAGATATTCCTTCTAAGGCGATGAATAGGTGGTTGCATCTGGCCCTTCCTACATCTGAAAAAGAGGCCTTGTGGTCTGAGTCGAACACAAATGCTATTAAATATGTTTGTCTTAACCAGCATGCAACCAGATTAATAACCTTCTCCAGACCCATCTGCCTGGCATATGGTATTGCTGTGGGAAGTGATTCAGCTTGTTAATGTGAAGTAAACAAGCCATAATCTTGAGCTCAGCATTAATCTGAAATAGTCAGTGCAGGACAAGTATCACTATATTATGTAGGGCCAGTATTCAAAATTACTTGCTGTGGCAAGAGCTGATTAAAACATGCTAGTACATGGATAAAATATTCCAGCTCTCTTGTTTCACTATGCTATTGGAAACATGACCAGAGCAAGTAAATGCGAAGTGTAAGTGAGCAAGTACCTGTGATTCTCTGACAATTCAACAGAAAAGGGAGATGGATGGCCTGAGAAAAAGATTGGGCTTTTTGCTAAAAAAGAAAAATGATGCCTAAGCGATTGATTAATTGAAGAAATGAAAGAAGGAAAGAAGTATGGTCATGTTTGCGCACCAGATTGATTAGGCAGTTCTGTGACACACATTGCTACTTTAAAAAACACAAATATGTGAAAGCATTCTGATTTTTGTCTGTTGCCTATTTAAAAATTAAATCTCTAAATTTTGTTAATAAAATAAGATACCAATCCTCCTAAATAAATGTAAATAAATGAATTACACATACTGAAGGTAACACATATCCAAAAGTATCATAAATATTAAAAGAAAAATAGAAAAATGGATGCATTAATAGTTTTGAAGTCAATACAAATACTCATTCAAAATAAGGAAAATGCAGTACCTGGTAGGAAGCAAAGGAATTCAATTAAAACAATGCTGACACACCATCTCACACATATCAAGTTGCTAACATTTTTCAGATGATTCTCAAGGCAGTGAGACAGACACTCCTATCCATCACTTATAGAAATGACAATCTGTCCTACTTGTAGGGAAAGGTATTTTAAAATGCATATGCATATTTTTACAGCTCACGTTTTTTAATTCTAAGGTTCTCACCTTAAAATAATTTCTTAGGGAATTTAAAAATATTTGTACAGAAAGTTCATACAAATATATGTGTGAAATCCATAATAGCAAAGAAATTAATAAACAAGAAGTAAATCTAAAAGTCCAACAATAGGACTGTTAAATGCAGCATTGTGTAGACATAACTTGGAAAATTGTGCAGTTCCAAATGGAGTTTTTTTTTTTTTTTTAAGATAAAATATAGTATCATGCATAAGCATTATTATCACATGAAAAATGGAGACTATAAAACTGTATTGAGAGTATGGACCAAAAATTTTCAATAAAAATACAATTGACTCTTTAATAACTGAAGTTTGAACTGTGCAGGTCCACTTATATGTAGATTTTTTTTCAATCAATATATTGAAAAAGTTTTTGGATATTTGCAACAATTTGAAACACTCACAGACAAACCACATAGCCTAAAAATATCAAAAAAAAAGAAAAAGTCATGAATGCATAAAATACATGTAGATACTAGTTTATTTTTATCATTTACTTCTATAAAATATACACAAATCTATCATAAAAAATTAAAATTTATCAAAACTTATACACATAAACAGAGACTACACATGTCACCATTTGCAACCCAGAGAAATATAAACAAGTGTTAAGATGCATTATTTAATCTTAACTGCATAAAATTCACTGTAGTACACACTGTACTACCATAATAATTTTATAGCTACTTGTTGTTGCTATTGCAATGAGCTCAAATGTTGCCAGTGTCCATTTAAAACACTTTGTGACGCTAATCATCTCCATGTGAGCAGTGCATCTCTAGTAAATTGTATATGAATGTAAAAAGTGCTCTCTGTGGTTCTTGGATATTTTACATTGTATTCAGTACAATACCAACAACCTCGAATAACATCCTGGGACCCATACAAAGTGCCACTAGTAATGTTGCAAGTGCTCCCAAAAAGCAGATAAAAGTCATGATATAATATTACAAGGAAACGTTGAATTGCTTAACATGAGCCCCAGATTGAAGTCTTCAGCTGTGGTTGCCTACCATTTCAAGATAAATGAGGCCAGCATACAAACATTTGTTAAAAAAGAAAAGGAAGCATATGAAGACATCACTGAAGCTACACCAGCAGGCATGAAAACCTTGCATTTTTTTGAGAAATACCTTCCTATCTCCAATTGAAATGTAACCTTTATGTGGTTACAGGAGACCAATAAGAGGCATATCTGTTTATTCATGTAATTTGAGAAAAAAGAAAGTCATTATATGATAGTTTAAAGCAAAAGGAAGGTGAAGGAGCTAAAGTTGGATAATTTAATGCCAGATAAGGATGGTTTGATAATTTTATAAGAGATTTAGTTTAAAAATGTCAAGATAACAGGAGAAGCAACTTCTGCAGACCAAGAAGCGGCAGACTAGTACCAGATAACATTAAGAAAATCATTGAGGAGAAAGGAATCTGCCTAAATAGGTTTTCAGTGCGCATAATTGTGGACTATTCTGGGAGAAATGCCACAAAGGACATTTATTAATAAGGAAGATAATTGAGCATCAGGATTTAAGGCAGGAGGCACAGGCTAAATCTACTGTTTTGTGCAAATGCAGGTGGGTTAATGATCAGGACTGCCCTTATCTGTAAAGCTGCTAACCCCCAAGACTGGAAGGGAAAGGATAAACACCAGCTGCCAGGCTTTACAACAAGAAACCCAGGATAATAACCCTTTTATTGGATTGGTTCCATCAATGCTTTGTCCCTGAAGTCAGAAAATACCTTGACAATAAGGGACTGCCTTTTACAGTTCTTTTGATATTGGATAATGCCCCAGCCACTCAGAACCCCATGAGTTCAGCACTGAAAGTATTGAAGTAGTCTACCTGCCCCCAAACACAACATCTGTAATTCAGCTTCCAGATCAGAAGTCTTAAGGACCTTTAATGCTCATTATACATGGTAGTCTATGGAAAGGAGTCCTAATGTATGAAAGAGAAGAAACTCAATAGAGAGAACATCATAAAAGTCTAGAATTTTACACCATTGAAAATGCCATCAGTGTTATAGAAAAAGCCATGAAAGTCATCAAGCTCAAAACAATGAGTTCCTGCTGGAGAAAATTGTGTCCAGATGTTGTGCATGACTTCAGAGGATTTACAACAGAACCAGTTAAGGAAATCATGAAAGAGATTGTGGATATAGCAAAAAAAAAAAATTGTGGGAGTAAAGGCCTTTCAAGATATGGATTTTGGAGAAATTCAAGAACTAATAGACACCACACCAAAGAATTAATAGAAGATGACTTTATGGAGATGAGTGCTTCTGAAAGAATGCCAGACAATGAGAAAGAAGACATAAAAAAGAGGTGTTAGAAAACACATTGACATTAGACAATCTGACAGAAGAGCTCCCATTATTCACGGCTGCTTTGACTTATTTTACAACATGGTCCTGTCGATGATATAGGAACTGAAACTAAAGCAAAGCATGGAAGGATTGGTACTGCAATCAAGCATTTTCAGAGAAATGAAAAAGCAATATAGTCAGGCATAATTATGATGTGTTTTTGTAATTCACCGAGGGTGCCTGCCTGTCTTGCCTCCCCTTCTGTCTCCCTCAACTCTTTTGTCACTGTCACCCTGAGACAGCATGACCAACCTTTATTCTTTCTCCTCCTCAGTCTACTCAACATGAAGACATGAAGACATTGAGGGTGAAGAGATTTACAATGATCTACTTCCATTTAATGAACAGTAAATAATCACCATGTAATACCATTAATAAACTTACCTGTTTTGTACAAGTATGTGTGCCTTTGTGTGAAAATCTAACTGTAAGGGTAAAACTATATGAGACATTTTTGTTTTATCATCATCATTATTGCCTAAGTGTTCATCATATAGAATGTCATGTACAAGACTTGTATTGAAGTGGATAGTCTATCCTTACATAGGTATAGGGTGAATGATATTTAATATAAAATTAATAATATGTTAGTTTTCTTACTGTTTTATAATTTTACTTTCAAAGAATTACATTACCAAATAGTATCCTCTCTCTCTCATAATTGGAGAAACTGCATATCAGTCTATCATCCCAGATAAGTGGTGTTTTTTAAATGTAATAATGTTTTTGATACTGCATTATGAATATGATTGTAATACAGTATGCCATAATATTTTTATAACCATTCATTAGGCTAGGCTACTGTAGGTAACCTAGGCTACTATGAAACAATTATACCAGGCTACCTTATTTATTTATTTATTTATTTATTTATTTATTTATTTATTTATTTTTAGTTTCAGGTGTACAGCACAGTGCAATAGTTATACATTTTACCCCTCAAAGTGACAACCCCCCACCTCCAATACACCACCCCACTCCCCCCCATATCATATATATCTATTACTCTTCCTCTGACTCTCTTCCACAGTATAATCCACATCCCGTGACTATCTATATATATTCAATTACAGTAGGTATACAACCTCTGCTTTAGTTATACAGTGCAGTGATCAAACCTCTACTCCGTCCATGAAATGGTCTCTCTAACGAGACCTATGACCATCTGACATTCCACAGAATATTTACAACATTATTAATTATATTCCCCAAACTGTTTTTCATATCCCAGTGGCAATATTGTAGTTGCCTATTTTTGCTGTCTAATCCCTTCCCCTTCTCCCTCATCCCCATTCCCCTCCCAATTAGCAACCCTGATTTTTCCTCTATATCTATGAGACAGTTTCTGTTTACTTTGCTCATTCATACAGTTTTTCAGATTCCACATATGAGTGAGATCATATGGTATTTGTCTTTCTCTGACTGACTTATTTCACTTAACATAATAGTCTCGAGGTCCATCCATATCATTGCAAATGGTACGATTTCATTCTTCTTTATAGCGGAGTAATACTCCAATGTATAAATATACCACAGTTTCTTAATCCAGTCATCTACTGACGGGCATTTTGGTTGTTTCCAAGTCTTGGCTATTGTAAATTGTGCTGCTATGAACATAGGGGTGCATAACTTTTTTTGAATAAGTGTCTTGGTTTTTTCAGGATAAATACCTAGGAGTGGAATTGCTGGGTCAAACAGTAGCTCTATTTCCAGTTCTTTGAGATACCTCCATACTGACTTCCATAGTGGCTGCACCAATCTGCAATCCCACCAACAGTGCAGCAGGGTCCCCTTTTCCCCACAGCCCCGCCAGCACTTGTTGTTTGTTGATTTATTGATGATAGCCATTCTGACTGGAGTGAGGTGGTATCTTATGGTGGTTTTTATTTGCATTTCCCTAATGACCAGTGAGGTTGAACTTTTTTTCATTTGCCTGTTGGCCATCTGTATGTCCTCTTTAGAGAAATGTCTCTTCATATCTTCTGCCCATTTTTTAATTGGGTTGTTTGTTTTTTTGGTGTTGAGTTTCATGAGTGTTTTATAAATTTTGGATATTAACCCCTTATCAGATATATCATTGGCAAATATCTTCTCCCATTCAGTAGGCTTCCTTTTTGTTTTATTAATGGTTTCCTTTGTTGTGAAAAAAAATTTTAAGTCTGATATAATCCCATATGTTCATTTTTTCTTTTACTTCCCTTGCCCATAGGGATGTATCAGTAAAAATATTGCTCCGGGTAATGTCTGCAAATGTACTCCCTATATTTTCTCTTAGGATTTTTATGTATACCAGGCTACCTTAAAGCAAACATATTGCTGCTTCATTATCAGTGCATGAGTTGCTATATCTGTAAATAAATGTAAATTTATTTTACACATTATTTTTTTATTTTTATGTCTAGTGTTATAATAATAATAATAATACCTATAACATTTACAATGTTTTTCATCATATAAGGCAATATTTATGTAGGTACTGACAGATGATTCATCTTGTAAACAGATAACATAAACTTAGAGTACTAATAAATGCAGTATAGTACTGTAAATGTATTTTCTTAATAACATTTTCTTTTCTCTAGCTTACTTTATTGTAAGAATATAGTATATAATACTTATAACATGCAAAATAAATGTTAGTCAACTATGTTATAAATAAGGCTTCAGGTCAACAGTAGGGTATTAGGACGTAAGTTTTGGGGGAGTCAAAAGATATACAAAAATATTTGACTGTGTTGGGGGTAAGTGCCCCAACCCCTCCATTTTTCAAGGGTCAACAGTATATACTGATCAATAGCTAAGATTTCTACATATCTATTTCATCCACAAATCCATACAATAAAATAAGAAAATACACACTCCTGTGTAAATATCATATATATCTGGATGGTGGAATGAGTACAATTTTATTTTTCTTAATGTTTTGTAACTTTTAAATATTTAAATTATCTACATTGACTATATGCGATTTCTTCTATCAGAAAAACAGAAGTAAACAAATGCTATGAGAATTAACAGGTCATCATATCCACAAATTTATATTGATGTTTGCATTAATAACAATAAAAGCTATTAGTTATTGCCTTATTTTTTACAGAAAAACGAATCCTAGGTTTAGTAGTCAAATCCACTGCTTTAGTTTTCAAAACATCCAGATTGTTAAGTAAATTTAACAGAAACTGACTATTCTTTGCCAAATAGCAAAACTCTTGCAAGTGGCAACTTGTTACTCTAAGTTACACGGAGCAGGTTTCTTTTTCATATAACTTATCAAATGGGGCTGGAGTTTTGCATCTGGGGTTTACAATACATTAAATGTCACTACTGGTTTTTGTAAGAGATCCATATTGCAAAATGTCACTTTTCAGAGCTGATAGTGGGGCTCTTGTTCTGCAATTGTATATATCAATCAAATGAGAATATTCTTAAACATTGGGAGTACACACTTCCAGTTTTTGCCAGACTCATAGAATTCTCAACAAAAGAGATAGTACCTCCAGCAATAGCCATGGAAACTTCATGTTGTGAGGAAACAGTATTCGCAGTTCTTCTCTAACAGCAGTGCCCTCTCTATTCCTCAGATATTTTTGCTTTTATTTCACCTACTGCTATTAAAAAAGCCCCAGATCCTAGACAATATCATACCTGTCACAATTGAATTTGAAACATATTGTTAAGTTTGTATTATATATGATTATTAAATGCATATGTTTAGCGAAACCCATTAGGAGAAAATACAAAGTTAAAATCTCAGATATATATATTGGCATAAAGTCAACATATACATATGTAATACACATGCATGCACATGCACACATTTAGAGGACATTATTTTTTTTTTTTTTTTTTTTTTTTTTTTTTAAAGATTTTATTGGGGAATTGGTGGAGGGGAACAGCGTTTGGGAATCGGGGAAGGGGAACAGACAAGTTGCGTCTTCTTGTTCTTCAGTTTAGTTGCGGAGGATGTTGCTTCACTGTTGGTATCGTCATTGCGCTCTTCCCGGATGAGGCAGATCGGTCGCTGGCCTCTGGATGTCGCTCATCGCGGCTATTGGCAGCTCACGCTTGGCTGCCAGCCGCTCACGCTGGCTGCGGGCCACTCACTGCAGCCTTTGGCAGCCCACTGCAGCAGGGGCTGCAGCCCACACCATCACCGAGGCTCGCACAGCCCAGCTCCAGGTGGAGCTGTTGTTAGCTGTAGAGGGCAGTGTCACTGGCCCTCATGTGGGATCCGAACCGGGGCCGCTGGCATCCCAAAACCAGCGCTTAACCGATGCGCCACTCGGCCGGCCCTAGAGGACATTATTTAAAACTAAAACATTGGTTAGGAGATTTTAATCAGTGATAATATGAAAATTTTTTTATTACCTCATGACCAATTAATAATAAAAAATGTGTATAATAAAGAGCAGTCAGTGTAACTCTTTGACCCTTTTATCCTCAACAAAAGCCAACTCATGCCTTTGAATTCAGTGATATCTGTGGTCATTTTCATTTAAGGTGATTGGCTGAAATGTAATCTATCTATCTATCTACCTATTTATCTATCTATCATCTATCATCTATCTACAGAATTGTGCACTTCAACATATCTCAAATTATTTTGGTGGCAAACGTTTTAAGAGTTATTTTTCTTTCTCAGACAGTTATCCTATAAATAATGGTGCAATCTGCTGTAGTGTAATCTATATTATTGGCAGAATTTTCATGTTGATGCATTAAGTATCACTAAAAATACATTGCACAATTTCATACTGGGAAAAATATTACCCTTTGAATCCATCAGGATATATTTTGTAATTATAAATGGGATTAAAAAGAAATATTCAGTTTTGTATCCCATATACATATGGTGTCAGGTGGGTACCAGACTTACCAGGTCATCACTTTGTAAGATATAAATGTCTAGTCACTGCTGCACACCTGAAACTAATATATTGAATGTCAACTGTAATTGAAAAATAAAAAATTTAAAAAGAATTAAGAGATTATTGTGACAGGCATTTGCACACTACTTTAAACTCAGGGAAAAAAAAGAAATATTCAGAGGTTTTAAATATAGACAATAAAGTACTCACTAATAATTCAAAATAATAAGCATTAAATGAAATCAGATTTATAGAATTAAAGACATATGGCCCTATTATTTAGTTCTTGTGATGTGAAAAAGTCTATAATCACGGGAAGCTAATACATTATCATGGAAACAATCAGTTTTCCCTAACAAGCTTCTTTTTATGTTTTGACAAAATTTTTTCCATTATTTTAATTTTTCATTAGCAATACAGTCTCTAGACTCACACTTTCTAAATCATAGTTGCCAATACCTTTTTTAACTTTGAGTGATAAAAATAATACATATTGAATCCAGTTTTATTGTTTGGGCTATTGATTTCATAAATTACAGAAAAACACACAGATATTATACATTTCAAAACTAAAATATAAAACATAAGTCAAAATAATTAGTGAATTTTAACAAATGAAGGTCTAGTAAATTATCACTTTATTTTAGTACATTGTCTAAAACCTTTAACCAATGATGGAAATGATTACTTCAAATGGAAAGATTTCAGGTTTCAGTAGTTATGAATGTTCTATCCAAGGCTGTAAATATTTCACCTTTTTTTTTTTTTTTTTTAAGGGCAGTGTCACTGGCCCTCATATGTGGGATCCGAACCGGGGCCACTGGTGTCCCAAGCCAGCTCTTAACCACTGTGCCATTCAGCCGGGCCAATATTTCACCTCTTTTGAATTGTTTTTTAACTAATAAGAATTAATGTTTTCATCAACCCTGTGTGGCAAATCCAAACAGTCAATCCAAATCTTTATCCCTAGTGCTAAATTCCATGTGTATCTGAGAGCCATTCTTCTGATTAGTTATTCTATTCTGCCTTTTAAAGATTGTGAAACAGGTTTTTAGTGAGATATCCAACTAAATGTTAATGTTTCTCTAGGCCAGTTGTTTTCAAATTGTGCTCCTCAGAATCAGAAAGAGTTATAAGAGATGTCCCCAGGTTAAAGGTGGTGGGAGATGGGTGAGGGAGTGACAGAGAGGAGGGACCCCTAAGGGCTTTCATTGACTATTTCAATAAAAGAACCTACCTGTCTGTTTACGAGGTAGATTGAGAGATAGCATTATTTAAGACCCTTTGCTTCAGGTGCTCCACACATCTTATCTGCAGGACCTCTGTTAAAGGCAGCAGTGCTATCTACCTTTGTCCATGACAGGAAAACCTATTTGAAAAGGAAATTGCCACAGTGTCTTGGGAGATGGAGATTTAGAGCTGGAAGGAAGCCTCAAGATCTTCTGGTTCAATGCTCTTATTTTATAAGAGATGAATCCAAGACAAAGAGGGGTGGAATTACTTGCTCAAAGTCTCACAGATTAAATCAATCAGCACTCATTTATTAAAAATTGTATTAATTGCCTACCATGTGTCAGACATTGGCTTTCACTGTGTATTGATAGAGTATTGATTAAGACATACACAGTCACTGCTCCAGGGAGCTCACATTCTAGAAGGATAGAGAGACAATAAATCAATGACAAAGTTCTAGGTGCTAACAAGTGTTGTGGAGGAAATACAGTGTAGTCAGGAGGCAGGTAGTTGAAGGCAATGGTTAGGTTGGAAGGAAGAGGAAGCGGGCATTGTGATAAGATAGTACAGGAAGACCTCCATGAGGTGATATTTAATTATGAACTACAGGAAGGAGTGAGGAGATGGTTTTAGAAAAGAGATTCTGGGTACGTAGCTTGAGGCAGGAACAAGCTTGGTTTGTTCAAGAAACAAAAGGTAGCTTGTGTGGCTGAGGCAGAGTAAGTCACTGTGACCATGACTGGAAAGAAAGTTTAATAATATATGGACAGGGCATTTTAAAGACATCCTCTAGGACAAGATAAATAAGTAGGAAAGCTATTGGCAATTTTTTCCCCAGAGATGTGCAAAATTTTGATTTGCATTTTTTAGAAGATTGGCCTTTGTACTGCTGGGGAGGTAACGATGGAAGCAGGGAGCCATGGTAGGAGCTATCGCAGGTGTCCTGACAAGAAATGGAATGGGGTGGTCGTAGTAGACATAGGGATCAGTACCAGATCTCTAGAACTACATTAAATGTGGAACTGAAAGCACTTTCTCATAGAAAATATATGTGAAGTTCAAGATGAACTTCTGGGTGTTTAGTTGAAATAAATAAAATTATTTAATGACACAAGTAGCAGTTTGGATGTAAGGTGGAAGTGGAGACTCACAGTCACAGATAGGTCATATCAGTACTTACATTCACTTACAAAAAAAGCAGGAAACAAATCTGCTCTTTATAAAGACTTAGAAGCTAGAGAAAGCTGAAGTGGAAACTAAATGAGAGGAATTTCAATTAGGGAAAAGAGAGAATAAAGAGGTATTTTGAAGCTTGGGTCACCTTTACTTCATAATAATTTGAATACAAGGTGAAGAAAAGGGTTAATTTAGAGATGAGAGTTTGGATATAGAATGGAAAACTGTGTCATCAGGTGTACCCATTAACCAAAATAAGGAGAAAGAACATTAAATAAAAACAGATTCTGCAGAGGCGGGAGATACTGAGTTCTGTTTGAGTAGCCCTAGGCCACAGGCCTTGTGGAGAGATGCCCAGGAGTGAGCTGGACATGTAGACCTGAGGCTCATTTAAGGGATCTGGAATAAATATAGATCACTGGGCACTATAATTATATAGAACATTTTGGAGGCTATGGGAATAAATGATCTTACCCACAGGGAGTTGCTGAATGAACAGTGAATGTGGTGTAGGAAAGAACCCAGAGAGATACCAATATTTAGGGAACAAGTTTAGAAGAAGACTCAAATGACACAGAAAGGAAGCAACCAATAAGTTAACAGAAAAAGAGAATAACAGAAGAATTTATCTTCAAAGATACACAGAGGAAGGAGCCTATGGAATGGAGAATAGGTGGTCTAAGGCCAAAGATGTTTGAGATACCAAGTCCAGTGGGAATGAAGAAGCACTCATTCGATGGAGCCACAAAAACCTCATTGTCCACTTCAGAAAGAGCTGTTACTGTGAAGTCACAGGAGAGGAAGCTAAGTAAGGGTGTGAATAACTCTCTTAGGAAGTTTGTCTGTGAGGAGGAAAGAGAATGAAAACTAAGGCTAAAGATCAGAGTGGCCTGAGATTTTTTTTTTCAATTTTTTTTATAAGATGGTGGAAACCTTGTAGGCTACACATTTTAAATATATTGTTATAAGAGTCAAGAGAAAGGAAAAGAAAATGCAGGAAAAATAAGAGATATTCAGTCAAAATCCTTGCAAGAATGTGATTAAATAAAACTAAGAAAACAGGTGGAAACATTGATAGAAAGTTGATTAGATGTGATATCCTATGATAATATTCAATCTTGAAATATATATGTGTATATATATATATAGGTATATATAAAATGCATTTTGTATCAAATTTTCCTGTCTCAAAAAGACCTTTTACATTTAAAGAAACAATAATTAATGATAATTATTGTCATTTGCTGGAAGCATCTTAAATAGTAAATACATATTATTTTATATTATTATTGAATCTGTTATCTACTAAAACTTCCTGTGAGATAGAATTGTCATCCTCGTTTTATAGATTAAGAATTCATTTTTCTTTTCTTTTATTAATTTTATTAAATTTATTGGGGTGATACTGGTTAATATAATTATGTAGGTTTCAAGTATATAATTTTATAATACATCATCTGTATGGTGCATTGCGTGTTCACCACCCAAAGCCAAGTCTCCTTCTTTCACCATATTTGACCCCCCTTTACTCTTCTGCCTTCCCCAAACTGCCCTTTCCCTCTGGTAACCACCATACTGTTGCCTAGATCTATGAGTTTATGTTTGTTTGTCTTGTTCCTTTGTTACTTTCAGTTTTACATTCCACAAATCAGTGAAATCACATGGTTCTTGACTTTTTCTGTCTGACATTTCACTTAGCATGAAAATCTCAAGATCCATCCATGTTGTTGCAAATGGCAGTATTTCATCTTTTCTTATAGCTGAGTAATATTCCATTGTATGTATATACCACATCTTTATCCAAACATCTCGTGAAGGACACTTAGATTAAGAATTTACTATTCAGAGATTAAATAAGTTTTGCCTCACACAATGAATAAATAGCAAACTAATACCAAATTCTGATGGTTTGTACACAAAATCCTTCATCTTGCATTATGTTGTACTTTCTGAATAGAAATCTCATTCGCTCATGAAGCAGCCAACTATAGAATGCAGTGCAGTTTGCAGCAGGAGCAAAGTACCACTCCTGAGTTACCTAGTAACTGATCTCTGAAATTTCTTTATCAGTGAAAACATCTTTTCTGGCAAATGAGACATTTGCCACTTACTGAGAAGCTAATCACTGGTTATTTTATGACTTTGTTGCTGCCACTATAATTTTTCCCATGTTTGTATCATATCTTCCTAATTTTAGGCATCTATTTGCTGTAACTTGATATGATTGTAAAATCACAAGAGACAGTATCTCCTGCCTGGGAGTTGATCAAATAATATGTGCTGAAATATCAAATTATGCATTAATGATGCTTCACATGCAAATGCACAAAAAGCAGCGTATAGGTTTAAGTGATACATATCTGACCCTTTCCTACAAGCAGAGGTGAGAGAAGTTCTCAAGGGTGGTAATGATATTGAAGCAGCACTGCACAGCAGGAGAGGGGAAGATGAGCCAAAAAACCCAAAGCAACTTGGCCTCTTTTCTAATTTTCCACATGTAGACTCTGATTAACAAGGCAGCCAAAGCCTAACTTAAAATACACTAACAACTGTTATCATCGCTTTAAAAAAAAAAAAAAAACTTGGAAAAACAACACCAACTGAAAACACAGCTATAAATGGCTTGTTGTTAGGGGTAAATTATCATCATTAGAACCAGCCAATTTTTAATAGGTAGAGGCATTGTGTTTTACTCCATTTACTATACCCCAAGGAAGAGGTGCCCTTTAAAATAATAAAGCCACTAATTACTGTTCTTAAAATGTAGAGGCCTACCATAGTCTAGAACTAAAAGCAGTGTTCATAGTCTCAAAATTTCTACTTATCCTTTGCTTGCCAGTTCTACCTATCCAAATGCAAAATCAGTCAGGAGATGTCACTCTTTGTCTCAGAGTATAAACTCACAAGAAAAACAAAAAGGTAAGCCTTTCCCAGTAGTTTTTTTTTTAATTTTTTTTTTTTTTTACTATCTTTGGAATTTATATAAGCATTATTTTAAAATGCGACTTACTTTCACTTCTTTTGAATGCTTAGCTCTTGGTCATTTTAGGGTTCCACACCACATAGTATATAAAGGGGACTTGCTTGTTACTGGAAGCACCCATATTTGAAAAGATATATATCAGTCTTTTGAAAAGGCAAAGCAAGGGTGGACAGGGATGTAAGAGGTAAGAAAAAAGAGATTTGGAAGAAAAGAAAGGAAAGAGAAAATTTAGAAGTGGCAAGAGGCAGAAACAGAAGGAGGGAAAAAAAGAAACTCGTTAAAAATAGTGAGTAAAAAAGAGAGAAAAGAATTCATCTAGTAATTGACTTAAGAATTTTGCCACCAATTGAGTCAAATGTCATTAATTGGCACTAAGGCCCTCTGAAATGTTCACATTGTGGCAGAGCACACAAAAGTAAATTGAGCAAATAAACGTCTGTGTGTATAACATTCAGGTTTTGCTTGATTCAGCAGTTATTTGTTGTCTTGTTCCATCTCTCCCCAGTGCTGATTGCACATTAACAGTCTTTACGGAAATCCAGCTTTACAAGGCAAGAGCAAGGCAGCCGGTGAAATATAGAAAATATTCACAAACTCATTATATGTTAAGAAGATTTAGACAGCTATATGTTGGAAGGAAAAATAACCAGGACTAAGGAGAAATAAAACCAAAAAGTGAAGGTAAGCCAAAGTAATGTATGGTACGTTGGAGCTTTCATTACATCTGGGTCCATTCAGACACACCTAGGGAGACAACATGCCAGCCAAAGAAAAATGTTGAACGAGCTGTGTCCAAGCAGAGCAACACTAGACAGATGGAAGGCTCTGGCGAGCTCTTTTTCATGTTCTTCTCATCCATCAGATAAATGCAGGAACCCACAGACACCATCATAAATACCCAATTGCTTTTTCAAGAAGTCCAAAGTTGCTTACAGTATTACAATGAAAATGTTGGTTCTCATGTGGAGATTTAATTTGATTCATTGGTGTCCTCTAATTATACCATTAGGAAATCTATTCCAGAGTTCAAGGAACAGAGAAGCTCACTAATCAAGTTGAGATTTTCCAATAACACAGAATAGTAAATCAATAAAAATGCACAATGGTAGCCAAAGGAGAGAATATGAGTAGGACAACACACAAGATGAAGTACAAGGAGGAAGAAAGAACATACTGAGTCCCGAGACGTGTTCTGTCAGAGAAATATAATTGCAACTATGCCTGGTCAATCTGTAGTTCCTTGTTTAAGGTATATTTAACCTTATTGGGAGATTACAGGTAGGGCCAGAAGGAGTGTCACCAGTGGTTGGCCAATTTAAGAGCTCATAAATATTGGGTGGTTTCATAAGGCTCATGATTTTTTTTGTGTATCAGAAATATTGCATGCCTTGGGTGTATTTAGTGTATTATGAATATTAAGATCTTTGTATCTCTATGTTGAACACATACATGCTTTCATGTTGCCTATGCCTAATATGTCACATAGTTTACTAGTTTACTTATATATAGTTAATATGTCTCATGATTTCTGTCTATGGCTTCAAGATACTTGTTTCTATATTTACTTTTATTTATCAGCATTTTTTTTCTCTAACTTTCTGCAGAAGAATTGAATAGTCTTAAATAATAAAGCAATTTCACATTACAGAAGCTGGGAGGACTGAATCCATGATAGTCAAGATGAGATCGTAATTTGATAAAGTTATAGTAAAGTAATGAAAAATAAATATAACACAGATACTGATCCAGGTTTATCTTACAACATTACTGATTAGTGTTTTCTTTTCTGTTAGAAATAGGAGTGTATGTCACAAATAGGCATGTCTGCTACCCTGTTCCTAACTTTGAATTCAGGACATTACTCTTAAAAAGTACAGGACACAAGGTAGTGCAATTACCATCCCCTCCTTAATCATTGCCTTTCTGGAAACAACTTCTTCACAAGGTGATTGATGGAGGGAAGATTCATTCATCAGGATAAACCCCATTTTCTACCCTATGCTCCCAGCAACACAATTACCACAATGAAGGTATCAATCTTTAGTGCATTTTGGATTACTGAGCCATATGTTTAAAGTGAAATAATCCAAATGTATTAATATAGGATTTTGTATTCTGACTTAAGGATACTTTCGTATAAGGTTGCATCTTAAAATTAAATACAAATACAATGAAATTTCCTTGCCTTGGAAGCTCTCTGTCTTCTAGAGGGAGATTAATTTATATTTGTATGTGTATATATTTCTGTCAGCTCCCATTGTCTCCTTCTCAATTCTTCATTCCCCATCACTTTCTCCCAAATCACCCCAAACACACTTACACAACACAACACACACACACACACACACACACACACAGAGTCCTCTAGTAAAGACACATTGTGTTCTAGCTAATTAAATATGTTTCATCAAGAAACAACAAAATCAGTATGAATGTAAGAGAGGTTATCACACACACATGCCAGTTTATTTTAACAAACAGGAAATTATCTTTTAAGTCTAAAACACCTGCATTTGTACCATAAGAAAAATAGGGCAATGTGTGTATAAAATTAGAGTTCCTCTACTTCACAAAAACCAAACTTTACTTTAAAGGTGACTTGAATCCACAACCATGAGCAAGTCAGAGAAAAACTCAAGATAGAAAGAGAATTCATTTCTGGAAGAGTGTTTTGCATTTCTGCCTACTGCTATCGCCTCTCTTATTATACATACAAGGTATGATCAAACAGCACAGTGAATGTTTAAATATATATATAAAACATTAAAAGATATATTGCCATTAATCCCCCTCAAAATACTTCCTCTCACTTGAACACACTTATCTCACCCTTCTTTCCACTTTCTGAAGCAGTTTTGGAAGTACTCTTTCATGAGTGTCTTTAGTAGTGCTGTCATGGCTACCTCGAAGTCTTGAATCATTTTGACTTCAGGGAAGAGCCAGCAATTGCACAGTGCCAGATCCGGTGAATAAGGTGGATAAGGACACACCGTAATGTTTTTATTGACAGAAATTGCCGCACCAGAAACAATGTATGACACAGCGTTGTCATGATGGAGGATGATTTATGGCACACTTTAAAACACACCTTCTCTCAACCATAGCTCATACTGACTGACTGTACCAAATAAGTTGAAATTTGTCACACACTGTTAATAAGGTTCGACACACCACTTCCCATATTGAAGATCCCCGCTTTTCTGTTGGACGGCACTTGGTAGCTAAACTCACCATACATTTTGATCACAATGGGAAAAGCTCCGTGTCACACATCACTTCTGTTATGGCAATTTCTGTCAAATAAAAACATGATGGTGTGTCCTCATCTACCTTATTCATTGGACCTGGAATGGTGCAACTTTTGGCTCTTCCCCAAAGTAAAATGACCATGAAAGGTAAACATTTTGAATCCCTTTAGGACATCAAGGCAGCCACGACAGCTCAACTAAAGATACTCAGGAAACAGGACTTCCAGAACTGCTTCAGAAGTGGCAAGAATGATGAGCTAAGTGTGTTAGAAGTGAGGAAGAGTATTTTGAGGGGAATTAATGATAATGTGTCTTTTACTGTAATTATTATTTTTTTTAAATTTAAACATTCATCATGTTTTGCAATTGCACTTTGTAGATCCTTGGGAACACTAATAGCACTTGAGCTGATGTAACACACTGACTGTATTGCTATTGTTTTGCTGCTAGTATAGAATACTCCATATTATCTCTTTCTAACTCAGAAGGCTGAGCAGAAGGACTGGTTGGAGGTACATACCTTGCCATGCAAGACTTTAATGACAAACTAAGGCTTGCAGAATGTTTATTCTTTAATAATAACTACCATTTACCAGAGAGGTACTATATGTGCCAGACACTCTCAAGCTCTTTACATGTATAATATCTACCATAAGATATATTATTAGTGGTTATATACAAATAAGGAAACTGAAACATGGAAAATACATGCTACTTGTCTAGAGTCATGCTGGAAGAATCAAAATTTAAATTCAACTTTACCTGATTCAAAGATGGTTTCCTTTCTCCTGGATCATCCTGCATCCATAGAATCAAAGATAGATTCTTTGAAAGTTTTTGAGCAGAACAAGGGAATAATCTGAAAGGTTAGATACAATAATCTGAAAGGTGATCTTCAGGGAAATTGTTTGAGATGGGGCTCCTGATACGAGGAAATGGCAAAAATATCAGAAGCTTGAACAGAGATTTGGCAATGGAATAGGAAAGTGAAAGGAGTGTAGTAGAAGCAATTGTGGGAAAAGACAAATGCACAAAATGGTTTTATTCTCATTTGTATCCCCTCAATTTAGCAAAGCATCTGTCCGTAGGTACTTAACATTTGCTCATTGACTGAAAGAAAGCAGCAAATTATCTGTGGGTGACAAAGGGGAAAAGCAACAGTTACTTCCATTAAAGGTACATAAATCAGGAATGGGATGACCTTTTGAAAACAAGGGTTTTATTCACATCAATTGGAAAGGAAATGATGGCAGGCTTTTTAATAGATAAAGATATTTGTAAATAATGCTTATGGCTGTGATACAGAGAGCAGTTTTCTAAATGTAAAAATGCAAAATATATGATTGCCATTCATGTAAGAATGCAAAATATATGATTGCCATTCATATATTCATTTTTCCTCACAAGAACAAACATAGCCCAAGTATTTTTTATTCAATTACCCACTTATTGGGGGAGAATTTTTCTCTAACTTACAAAGATTCTTTTAGCTGTTACGATAATCAAATCAACATAAAACAGACTAACAGGAGAAAATCAAATTTAATTCCATACATACAGGAACCCCACGTATATGAGAGCTTCAAGACAGAAAAGTGAAATGAAGTATATATGACATTCTGAGCTAAGGGATGGGATAAAGGGCCTGGGGCTTCAACATGGAGGAGGGCAAGTCACAGGATGATAAGAAGAGCAGATGCTTGGTAATTAGAAGTTTATCCTGCCATACAGATTAGTTATTCAGATTAAATTTATCCCTGGTAGTACCTCTCATTCTGAGAAAGACCCCCAATTTAGATTCTTCTAGGTAGATAAGCGAGGGGCAGCAATTTCTCTTGAACCAGCATGGTCTCAATTGCCTGAAGCTCAAAATAATCTACATATTAAAGTGGCATATTTTGGGGTCACATATTCTGTTCCTGCATACATTAAACACATATTACAAGATATAGACTAATTCATCTTTAGTGTAATTTCTTATGAATATGATCATATAGTATGTAGTCTTTTCTGTCTGGTGACCTTACAATAGCCTAACACTTATAAGATTCATCAATGTATATTATATATATAAGAATTATTTTTTCTTTTTATTCCTAAGTATAATTCCTTTGTACAGACATGCAATAATTTGTATCCATTCACCAATTGTTGATCATGTGATTTGCTTTCAATGTGGGGTTTTATGGATGAACTGCTTTGAACATTCACATACAAGTATTGGTGTAGAAATGTTTTTATTTATCTTGAGTAATATCTAGGAGTGAGAATGCTGAATTTTAAGATACGTGAATTTTTAATTTTTTTTTTTTAAAGATTTTATTGGGGAATTGGGGGAGGGAACAGCTTTGGAGAATGGGGAAGGGGAACAGACAAGTTGCTGTCTTTTTGTTCTTTAGTCCAGTTGCGGAGGACGTTGCTTCACTGGTCCATGTTGGTATCGTCATTGCTCTCTTCCCGCATGAGGCAGATCGGTCGCCAGCCTCTGGCTGGTCGCTCACCGTGGCTATTGGCAGCTCACGCCAGCTGCTGGCCACTCACTGTAGTCTATGGCAGCCCACTACAGCAGGGGCTGCAGCCTACACTGTCGCCGGGGCTCGCTCAACCCAGCTCTAGGTGGAGCTGTTGTTAGCTGTAGAGGGCAGTGTCACTGGCCCTCATATGTGGGATCCAAACCAGGGCTGCTGGCATCCCAAACCAGCTGTTAACCAACGTGCCACTCGGCCGGCCCTATATAAATTTCTTGTACATTTTAAAAATCAAGTTGTTAATCTTACTAAGTTGTAAGTATTCTTTATGTTGATATTGGATACAAGAATTGTATCAGATACACATTTTGTAAATGTATTTTACCAGTTTGTGGCTTTATATTTTCTAAACCTGATAATGTTCAATTATCATTTAGTCCTTTAGTGATTCTTTCTTTTTTTCAAATCAAGCCAAAATAAATTGATCATATGAGAATCTATTTCTAGATTCTGTTCTGTTTAATTTACAATTCATCTCTGTATGCCAATACCATATCATGCTGAGTATTGGAACTTCATGATTAGGCTTAAAGTACAGTAGTATGAAACCTTTTGTTTTTGTTCTTCATTTTTTTTTTTAAGCAACTCTAGGTCATTTTCAATTTCTCATGAGTTATAAAACAATATTGCTTATTTCTTAAAAAACAATCTCTGAATTTCATGAATCCACAGATAACTCTGAAAAATTGACATCTTGATAACATTGAGTCTTCTATCCATGAATATAGTACATATTTAGTTCATCTGTTATTTATCTCAATGGTTGTGTTAATCAGGGTTCTCCAGAGGGGGAAAATTATTTATATATATAAATAATGTTCTGGGATGCCAAAAAAATGTATACATGTGGACACTTTGGTCAACGTTCCTCAAGCAGTAGTTCGCCATAATCAGAAGTGTCTGGATGCTGATGGTAACCACTTTGAGCACCTCTTGTAATTGCCGAAGACAAAAATGATTGTACTCATCTTTTGTTATCAGTATATATTTAGTATTACAATTTTAATACAGTTTTTCAGTTTTCCTTTCTTAAAATGTATACACAATTTTTTGGCATCATCTGTGCGTGTGTGTGTGTGTGTGTGTGTGTGTGTGTGTGTATTCTGTTATTATATTCTGCATATTTATTATGAGGAATTAGCTCATACCAATTATGGAAACCAAGATGTCCTGTGATTTGCAGTCTGCAAGCTGTAGACCCAGAAATGCCAGTGATATAATTCCTGTTGAAAGACCTGAGAATCAGGAGAGGCAATGGTGTAGACCTAGCCAAAGAGCAGGAGAAGATGGATGTCCTAGCTTATCAGGTAGGCAGAAAGGGGCCAAATTCCTCTTTCTTCTGCTTTTTTGTTTTATTGAAAGCCCTGATTAGATGAAGCCCACTCACTGGGAAGAGCCGTCTACTTTACTGAGTCCATCTATTCAAATGCTACTGTCATTTGGAAATGGCCTCACAGATACACCCAGAAACAATGTTTAATCTGAGTATATCATGGGTCAGTCAAGTTGATAAAATTAGCTATCACAGTGATGTTTAAGATGTAAAGATATTGTGCACAATATGTTAAATTTATTCCTGTTTCATAATTTTAACACTTAAAAAAATTTAGTTCAAAATATTGATTGTTAACACAGGCATACCTCATTTTATTGTGCTTCTCTTTATTATACTTCATGGATATTGCATTATTCCAAATTGAATTTCTGTGGTAACCCTTCATTGAGCAAGTCTATCAGTGCCATTTTTCCAACAGCATTTGCCCACTTGTGTTCCATGTTACATTTTGGTAATTCCGGTAATGTTTCAAACTTTTTTATTACTGCATTCATTATGGTGATTTGTAATCAATGATTTTTGGTCTTTGATGCTACTACTGTAATTCTTTGGAGGTGCCACATACCATGCCCAAATAAAAAGGAGAATCCAATTGATAAATGTTGTGTCTGACACACTGACTAGCTGTTCTTTCTTCCTCACCTTGAATCTTGCCATCCTTGATACACAACAATATTGAAATTAGGCCAATTAATAACTCTACAATGGCCTGTAAGGGTTCAAATAAAAGGAAGTATTTCACATCTCTCATTTTAATTCAAAGTTAGAAATGATTAAGCTAAGTGTGGAAGGCTTGTCGAAATCTAGACCTCTTGCACCAAATAGCCAAGTTGTGGATGTGAAGGAAAAGTTCTTGTTGGAAATTAAAAGTGCTACTCCAGTGAACACACAAATATTAAGAAAATCAGCCTTATTACTGATATGGAGAAAGTCTTAGTGGTCCGGATAGAAGATCAAACCAGCCACCATATTCCCTTAAGCCAATACCTAATACAAAGCAAAGCCCTAGATCTCAATTCTCTGAAGGCTGAGAGAGGTGAGGGAGCTGCAGAATAAAAGTCTGAAGCTACTAGAGGTTGGTTCATGAGATTTGAGAAAAGAAGCCGTTGGTGTTGTAATAGCTATGTATGGTGTAAGCTGGGTAGTAGACTTGTTGGGGTTATCACTTTGTGAGGTGGTAAATGTCTAATCAATATGTTGTTTTGTACACCTGAAAAAAATAAAAATAAAAAATAAATAGGAAAGAAGTTGTCACCATAACCTAAAGTGCAAGGTGATGCAGCAAGTACTGATGTAGAACCTACAGCAAGTTATTCAGAAGATCTAGCTAAGGTAATTAAACAGCAGATTTTCAATGTAGATGAAACAGCCTACTGGAAGATGAGGCATCTTCATAGGTGGAAAGGAGAAGTCAATGCCTGGCTTTAAAGGACAGGCTGACTCTCTTGTTAGGGGCTAATGTAGCTGGTGACTTTAAGTTAAAGCTAATAATACTCATTTACCATTATCAAAATCCCAGGGCTCTTAAGAATTATGCTAAATCTACTCTGTCTGTACTCTATAAATTGAACAACAAAGCTGGGTGACAGCATGTCTGTTTGCAGGATGCTTCACTTAGTGTTTTAAACCCACTGTTGAGAACTGCTGTTCAGAAAAAAATGATTCCTTTCAAAATTGTACTGCTCATTGACAACACATCCAGTCACCCAAGAGCTCTGATGGAGATGTACAATGAAATTAATGTTGTTCTCATCACTGATAGCATAACATCTGTTCTGCAGCCCATGTAGCAAGGAGTAATTTCTACTTTCAAGTCTTATTATTTAAGAAATATGTTTCATAGTAGTTCCTTTGATGGATCTTGGGAAAGTTAATGAAAACCATCTGGAAAGGATTCACCATTCTAGATGCCATTAAGAACATTTGTGATCACTGGAAGAGGTTGAAATATCAACATAACAGGAGTTTGGAAGAAGTTGATTCCAACTCTCATAGATAACTTTGAGGTGTTCAAGACTCAGTGGAGGAGGCAACTGCAGATGTGGAAGGAATGGCAAGAGAACTAGAAGTAGAGCCTAAAGATGTGACTGGGTTGCTGCAATCTCATGATTAAACTTTAACAGATGAGGAGTTGCTTCTTATGGGTGAGCAAAGAAAGTGGTTTCTATTCCTCATGAAGATGCTGTGAAGATTGTTGAAATGACAACAAAGGATTTAGAGTATTACATAAACTTAGTTGATAAAGCAGCTGCAGGTTTGTGATGATTGAGTCTAATTTTGAAAGAAGTTCTCCTGTGGTAAAAGGCTGTCAAAGAGTATTGCATGCTACTGAGAAATTGTTTGTGAAAAGAAGAGCCAAATGATGTGGCAAAATAGTAAGGAAACTGTAATTAAAACATTACATCAGAACATATGATAAATTATAAAAGGAAGTACCTACTCACCTCAATATTTATGGAAAACAGATGAGAAATATTATAAGGATTGAAGGCGAAACTATTAATGGCCATTTTCTTTACTTAAGTTTGATCCAATTAGTAAATATGACTCAAATATAAGGTACATGAAGAAACAATTATTTTCATTGCTAAAGAAGTGCCATTGGTGAATATTTCCTTTATTTGGAGGCAAGTGGACTTCCTAATATTGAATCCCAAAAAGTACACAGAACTTTATCCAAAAAAGTTCTGGCCTCCCTACATGAGGACCTGTTTTTGCTTAAAGGAAAGGAATAGAGAATATGTTCCTTGCAGTAAACTCAGTCTCCTATTACATAAGTGCTCAGATTATAAGGAGCTTGGCTACAAATGCACAGTTTCTCTTTCCAAAGTCTCCACCTCTGATGGTAGGAGAAAGGATGGGGAGAGGCCATTGATGTCATTCAAAGTAATGGAAATTTCAGAAGTGTTTATAACAGATATTCCATCCTTTCAAAGTACAGTATGGATTTGTTTTTCCTTACTCCATGACTATCCCGCTCCTCCTGCCCAATGCCAGAAGATATAATAGTGTTTAGCCATGTGTATGTTTAACAATGTATGACTATGTTTAAAGAAGTTTGGAGTGGCTGGAGAGCAGGCTGTATGAAATGGAATTTTTTAGAGATCATGGAGAATTTTTTTAAAACTATTATTATTATTATTATTATTAGTTACAGACATACAAAACAATGCAATAGTTATCTTTTTCACCCCTTACAAAGTGACTACCCCTCCCCCTCCTCTGCCCCCACCCCCCCCGATATTATACATATCTATTACAATTCCATTGACTCCATCCCCACACTATATTCCACGTCCCATGACTATATATGTGTTAAATTACAGTTGACATATAATATTATTCAGCGGCAGCTTCAGATGTGCAGTGCAGTGGTCAGGCCAATACACCATCATGCAATGGTCTCCCTGACAAGACATGAGTCCTTCTGATCCCCTAAGAATAGTATTTATAACCTTACTGATTATATTCCCTAAACTGTCTCTTCTGTCCCTGCAGTAGTATTGCAGTTATCAGTTTGTGTTGCCTTGTCCCTTCCCCTTCTCCCTCATGCCCACCACCATCCCATCTAGCCCTCATCAGTTTTTCCTTTGTGTCTCTAAGACTATTTCTGTTTACATTGTTCATTTATTCGGTTCTTTAGATTCCACATATAAGTGAGATCGGATGGTATTTGTCTTTCTCTAACTTATTTCACTTAACATAGTGTTCTCTACATTCATCCATATCATTGCAAATGGTACGACTTCTTTCTTCTTTATAGCTGCATAATACTCCATTGTGTAAATGTACCACAGTTTCTAAATCCAGTCGTCTACCGATGGGCATTTCGATTGTTTCCAAGTCTTGGTTATTGTAAATAGCACTGCAAAGAACATAGGGGTGCATATATTTTTTCGAATTAGTGTCTTGGGTTTTTCAGGATAAATGCCTAGGAGTGGAATTGCTGGGTCAAAGCTAGTTCCATTTCCAGTTTTCTGAGATACCTCCATACTGACTTCCATAGTGGCTGCACCAACCTACAATCCCACCAACAGTGCAGCAGGGTTCCTTTTCCCCACAGCCCCACTAGCACTTGTTGTTTGTTGATTTATTGATGATAGCCATTCTGACTGGAGTGAGGTGGTATCTCATTGTGGTTTTCATTTCCATTTCCCTAATGATCAGTAAGGTTGAATATTTTTTCATATGCCTGTTTGCCATCTGTATGTCCTCTTTAGAGAAATGTCTCCTCATTTCCTCTTCCCATTTTTTAATTGGGTTGTTTTTTTGGTGTTGAGTTGCATGAGCGTTTTATAAATTTTAGATATTAACCCCTTATCAGATACGTAGTTCACAAATATATTCTCCCATTCAGTAGTCTTCCTTTTTGTTTTATTGATGGTTTCCTTTGTTGTGAAAAACTTTTAAGTTTGATATAATCCCATATGTTCATTTTTTCTTTGACTTCCCTTGCCTGCGGGATGTATCAGTAAAAATATTGCTCCGGGTAATGTCTGCAAATGTACTCCCTATATTTTCTTCTAGGAGTTTTATGGTTTCAGGTCTTACATTTAAGTCTTTAGTCCATTTTGAAATTGTTCTTGCATATGGCGTGAGGAGGTGGTCCAGTTTCATTTTTTTGCATGTGTCAGTCCAATTTTCCCAGCACCATTTATTAAATAGACTATCTTTACCCCAGTGTAAATTCTTGCTTCCATTGTCAAAGATTAACTGTCCATATATATATGGATTTATTTCTGGGCTCTCTTTTCTGTTCCACTGGTCTATGTACCTGTTTTTATGCCAGTACCTTACTGTTTTGATTTCTGTAGCCTTGTAGTATGTTTTGATGTCTCGTAGCATGATACCCCTGACTTTGTTCTTATTTCTCAGGATTGCCAAGGCTATTTGGGGTCCTTTATAGTTCCATATAAATTTTAGGATTATATTTTCTATTTCTGTGAAAAATGTCCTTGGAAGTTTGATAGGAATTGCATTGAATCTATATATTGCTTTAGGAAGTATGGACATTTTAACTATATTAATTCTTCTTACCCATGAGCATGGTAGGTGTTTCCATTTATTTGTATCTTCTTTGATTTCTTTCTTTAGTGTCTTATAATTGTCTGAGTACAGATCTTTTACTTCTTTGGTTAAATTTATTCCTAGGTATTTTATAGTTCTTGAAGCAATTGCAAATGGGACAGTTTTCTTAATTTCTCCTTCCATTAGTTTATTATTGGTATATTCAAATGCCACTGATTTCTGAACATTGATTTTGTATCCTGCTACATTACTGAATTCATATATCAGCTCCAATAGTTTTTGATGGAATCTTTGGAGTTCTCTATATATAGTATCATGTCATCTGCATATAATGACAATTTTACTTCTTCCTTGCCAATTTGGATGCCTTTTATTTCTTTTTCTTGTCTGAATGCTGTGGCTAGAACTTCCAGCACTATGTTGAATAAAAGAGGAGAAAGTGGACAGCCTTGTCTTGTTCCTGATCTTAAGCAGAATGGATTTCTTTTTTTTCATTATTTTTTTTATTAGTTTCAGGTGTACAACACAATGCACTAGTTATACTCTTTACCCCCCAAAGTGAAAAACCCCCTCCCCCAGTTCGCCACCCCATTCCCCCCACCATATCATACATATCCATCACAACTCCCCTGACTCCCCTCCACAGTATACTCCACATCCCGTGACCATCCACATATTCAGTTGCAGTTGGCATACAATACTATAAAACATCAGCTTTTTCTCCATTGAGTATGATGTTAGCTGTAGGTTTATCATATATAGCCTTTATTATCTTGAGCTATGATCCTTGTATTCCTACTTTGCTAAGCGTTTTTAACATACATGGCTGTTGGATTTTGTCAAATGCTTTTTCTGCATCTATTCATATGACCATATGAATTTTATTCTTCATTTTGTTGATGTGATGTATCACATTAATTGATTTACAGATGTTGAACAAGCCTTGCGTATTAGGGAAGAAATCCACTTGATCATGATATATGATCTTCTTAATATATTGCTGAATTCTGTTTGCTAATATTTTATTGATAATTTTTGCATCTATGTTCATCAGTGATATTGGCCTGTAATTTTCCTTTTCTTGTGCTATCTTTATCTGGTTTTTCAATCAGGGTGATAGTGGCTTCATAAAAAGAATTTGGGTGCCTTCCCTCCTTCTGGATTTTTTGGAACAGTTTGAGAAGAAAAGGTGATAGTTCTTTTTTAAATGTTTGATAAAATTCACTTGTGAAGCCATCTGGTCCAGAGCTTTAATTTATTGGGAGATTGTTGATTACTGATTCAACTTCCTTGGTAGTAATCAGACTATTTAGATTTTCCGTTTCTTCTTGAGTTAGCTTTGGAAGGTTGTATGCTTCTAGAAAACTATCAATTTCTTCCAGATTGTCAAATTTGTTGGCATATATTTGCTCAAAGTAATTTCTTAAATTTTTTTTTGTATTTCTGTGATATCTATAGTCATTTCCCCTCTTTCATTCCTGATTTTACTAATTTGAGTCCTCTCTCTCTCTCTCTCTCTCTCTCTCTCTTTTTTTTTTTTTTTTTGATGAGCCTGACTAGAAGTTTGTTAATTTTGTTTATCTTCTCAGAAAAACAGCTCTTGGTTTCATTGATCTTTTGTATTGTTTTTCTGTTCTCTATATCGTTTATTTCCACTCTAGTTTTTATTATCTCCTCCTTGTACACCCCTTTGGCTTCTTTTGCTGTTCTTTTTCCAGTTCCCTGAGGTGTGAGAGTAACCTGTTGATTTGAGATTTTTCTTCCTTCTTTAGGTAGGCCTTCAGTGCTATGAACTTCCCTCTTAGTACTGCTTTCGCTGCATCCCAGAGATTTTGGGTAGAGGTGTTTTCATTTTCGTTTGTCACGAGGTATCTTTTGATTTCCTCCTTCATCTCATTTTTGACCCACTCGTTATTTAGTAGCATGTTATTTAGCCTCCATCTTTTGACAGCTACCTGGATTTCTTCTTATAATTGATTTCTGGTTTCATAGCATTGTGGTCAGAGAAGACTCTTGAAATGATTTCAATCTTCTTAAATTTATTGAGACTTGTTTTCTGGCCTAACATGTGGTCTATCTTAGAAAATGTTCCTTGTGCACTTGAAAAAGAATGTATATTCTGCATCTGTAGCTTTGGGGTGAAATGCTCTGAATATATCAGTTAAATCCAGCTGGTCTAATGTGTCATTTAAGGTCGCTGTTTCCGCATTGATTTTCTGTCTGGAGGATCTGTCCATTGGTGACAGCAGGGTGTTGAAGTCCCCTACTATGATAGTGTTACTGTTCATCTCTGTCTTTATGTCTGACAATATCCGTTTTATATATGTAGGAGCTCCTATGTTAGGTTCATAGATGTTCACTAGGATTATGTCCTCTTGTTGAATTGATCCCTTTATTATTATGAAGTGTCCTTCTGTGTCCTTTATTATATTCTTCAATTTAAAGTCCATTTTATCTGATACAAGTGTCACTACTCCCGCTTTTTTCTCAGTTCCATTTGCATGAAATGTTTTACTCCACCCCTTTACTTTCAGCCTGAACGTGTCTTTTGATCTGAGGTGAGTCTCTTGTATACAGCATATGCTGGGTTCTACCTTTCTTATCCATTCAGCCAGTCTATGTCTTTCTATTGGAGCATTTAACCCATTCACATTTAATGTGATTTTTGATAGGTGCGTATTTATTCCCATTTTGTTGTGTTCCTAGTCTTTCTTAGTTAGGTTGTTTTTCTCTTCTGCATAAAGAAGCCCGTTTAACATTTCCTGCAAAGCTGGCTTGGTGGTAATGAATTCCCTTAACTTTTTCTTTTCTGGAAAGCTCTTTATCTCTCCTTCAATTTTAAATGGTAACCTTGTTGGATACAGCAATCTGGGTTGTAGGCCTTTATTTTTCATCACTTTGAAAACCTCCTGCCGCTCCCTTCTGGCCTGCAGAGTTTCTGTAGAAAAGTCAGCTGATAATCTTATGGGGTTACCCTTGTAAGTAACTTGCTGCCTTTCCCTTGCTGCTTTAAGGATTCTGTCTTTGTCCTTAACCCTTGCCATTTTCACTATAATGTGTCTTGGAGTGGGCCTGTTTGGGATCACCCTGGTTGGAACTCTCTGCACTTCCAGGGCTTGTATTTCACTGTACTTTGCCAGGTTAGGGAAGTTTTCAGAAATTATTACCTCAAATATGTTCTCAATCCCGTGTTCCCTCTCTTCTCCTTCTGGTATTCCAATGATTTATTGGTTATTGTGTTGATGTTGTCCCCAGCTCTCTTAAACTATTTTCGACGTTTTTCATTCTTTTTTCTTTTTGTTGTTCTGCTTTTGTGATCTCTGATATCTTGTCTTCTAAGTCACTGATTCGATTTTCTGCTTCATCCAATCTGCTAGTCATCCTATCAAGTTTGTTATTTAATTCAGTAATTGTGTTCTTAAGTTCTAGCTGGTTGCTTTTCATGATTTCTCTATCCTTTTTTATATTTTCATTAATTTCCTTGAACATTCTAATAATCAGTGTTCTGAACTCTGTCTCTGATAGGTTGTTTACTTCTATTTCCTCTAGTTCCATTGATTCAGGAAGTTTCTTCTGTTCTTTTATTTGTGTTTTGTTTCTTTGTCTCCCCATTCTGGCTTACTCTTTGTGCTTGCTTCGATATAACAGATAAATCCCCTAGGTCTCTCAGTCTTTTCTGGGTGGACTTATGTGGTATGTGTCCTTTATATTTGAATTACTCAATCTCCCTATTCTACTGTGCATGTATTTACCTGAGGTGTTCCTTGTGTTGTGTGTTCTCACCTGTTGAAGTTTTAACTTTGATTTCTTTTGGCTTGTCAGTAGGTGGGATTGACTCCCAGACTGATTAGCTGTGAGGATTAGCAGTGTCCGCAATTTGTGAACTGCTGTGAGAGGGTTGACCCCTCTGATGAGACTTGGACGTTTGGACCCTACTACCTGTAGCAACTTCCTTTTGGGTGTGACTCTTGTATGTCAAACACAGAAAAGCTTTAGTTTTATCTAAAGTTGGCCTCTGGGTATGATGATTCTTGTGTCTTTTTGTTTGGGCCCACCTGCAGAGTGATTTTAGAGCAAAACAGATGAACAAGAACAACCACCGTAGCCACCAAAGGAAACCAAATGCTCGCATAAGTAAAAAAACCAACCATCAAACTACAGTCAACTTGTACAGAATTATCAAACATACAAAAGAAGAAAACAAACAGAAACAAAATAACAACCACACACACAAAAAGAACAGAAGAGGAAACAAAATAAATTATAATATCATTAAATAAAAAATAGAATAAACACAAGAAACGCAATAGCTGTACCGAAAAATAAAAATATAAATAAAAATATAAAAATATAGATAAAAAAGTAAAAATAAAAAAAATAAAAAATTTGCAGAAAAAAGGAAAGGAGGAAAAGTATAGCAGTGAGAAGAATGAATAAAAGAAAGGAGAAAGTGAGGGTGGGAAAAAAAGAAAAAGAAAAGAAAGAGAAAGAAAAAAGTATATATATATTTGTCTACACACCTATATATATGGACATATATTCACCTATATACACCCATATATATGCTTATATTAAAAACTTGAAAATGATAATAATGAAATAGAAATAAAAACCAAAAACAACCAAGATAAGCCACCAGTAAATGGGAAAAAAAAAAGCAAAAAAACAAAAAAACACCCATGCTGGTCTTGGCTAAAGTCCACCAAGCTCTCATCAGTTTGTCTCTGCTGTACAAAAATTCCTCTGTGTTGTGGGAACAAAGACAGCCACCTGACGCCTAGCATGATCCTGGCATTGCAGATTTGCTGTACTTGAGTGTAGTTGTGATGTGTGATTGGTAGTTTTTACAAAGTCACTGCTGTTTTGCTTTCGCCTGTCCCAAGGCAAGCTGCACCCCCAAAAGCTCAATGAGTGTCTTTGGGAACACTTTCCATTGACAGCTGTCATATCAGGGTCGTCCGTGGTTTTTCCCCTGTGGTGAGAAAAACTTGGGAGCCACTGGGAGCCTCAGGCCATTAATCCGAGAATTTTTTAAAGACTGAAAAGATAGGCTGGAGCCAATCATAAAGAACCCTCAATGCCTAGTTGGGAATTTAGACTATATTTATTCTCTAAAGTAGTGTGAAAAATAGAATAGGAAGATATTGATGACTGAGACAACATTTAGGAGGCTATTGTAATAATCTAAATTACCTCTAAGGAGAACCTGATGGCATATTTGAGAGACATGTAACTGAATATGTAACTGTGAGAGACCACTTTCATTCAAACTTTAATGAAAATGCCTGTTCTAAAGTACATCACCAATTCACTGGCAGATGAACTTCTAATCTTACCCACAGATTTCAGCATTCTGTGGTTGGCATAAGTGGGAAAGAGCCTTATATCCCCTTGCCCTGTACTACCTATTAGTTCATTTTTAACTTTTTGTTTGATATAGTTCTGAACAATACCTACACTATTAATATTTGATCCTGAAAATAATATGGCACATATCATGTCATTGACAATAATGCAATGGCCCTGGTAGAGGGTATTTTGAATAATTATGACCTTAAGATAAACAAACAGGAATTGATTAACATTGCTATACCATTTCTTTTGCTTAAAATATATTAAAGTATAATGAATTTATTTTCTTAGGACACTCCATAGACCCATTCTCATGGGGTCTATGCGTAAGCCTCAATGAAAAATCCCTTAGTGATTGTCAGAGAAAGGAAGAACCCATCAAAAATTTCAAATTAACAGAATAATGTCTTGCTTTAGACATTAAATGTCATATTAATTTGAACAGAGAGGAATGGTGGGAGCTATATTTATGAAAGTCTTTCTCTATTAATCATAGTTTACTTAGTTTCTGACTGGATATGCCCCATTCAAGTTTCCAACCATAGTTTATATATTTTTTAATTTCACCTTTAAGAAATGGTGGGAATTTCTATGGCTAGAGCATAAGAAAAATGTCTCAAGAGAAGAAATTGTGATAGTGTCTAAAGAAAGCTCTGTGGCTTTGAAGATTCTTTCCTGATTGTACATTTAGAAAGAAGAAAAGCAAAGGAGAAGGTGCTTGAACCAAAATACAAATGTAACACTTGCATGAAAATGTAACAGGAGGGCTAATAAAAAAATCTGAGCCTTGTAAAATATGCTAGGAACAATAAAAAGAACACTTTTCTGGGTTCAAAACAGGAAGAGGAACCAGGAAGAGTTTCATTCCTTGGAACAGATGGTTAATGTTAGCAGAACAACTTAACGGCTGTTTTGCTTTTGTCCTGTTCATGAAGGGAATTTGTTTCACTGAAACTGTTAGGAGGACAGCATGCTATTTACATCCCAGTGTAGCTGAACAGGTAGGAGACAGCACACACCTCCAGCACCTCCAGATTAGAACATCTCCAGGACAGAACAATTAATTACAGAGCACAAAGTCCAGAACCAGGTTTGCAATCATAGAGAATGAGATAGGTGACTAGGATGCAGGGAAATAATTCAATTTCAAATAATCCAAAAGAATGAAACAGTACTCGGCTCCAATATAAGTTTAGGAAGAAACCATGGTATAAAGTATAGTCCTTTTTATCTCAGTAAAATAAGAGAATGCCATTACTTCAGTATATGTTAGCTTTTGTGAGAGGCTTCTTTTATTCAACATGTTTATGAGAGTCATCCCTGTTTTGGTATATATCAGTAGCTCATTGCTTTTTATTACTGAGTAGTATTCCATTGTGTGAATACATCCCAGTTTCTTTATTCATTTTCTTATTGATAATTTTTTTTTGTTTTGTTTTGGGGTTTTTTTTGTTGTTTTTTTTTGAGGGCAGTGTCACTGGTCCTCATATGTGGGACCCGAACCGGGGTCGCCGGCTTCCCAAGCCAGCGCTTAACCACCGCGCCACTCGGCCGGCCCGATAATTTTTTTATTGTAAACAATATCATGGCTATGGATATTCTCATTACAAACCTTTTTTTATAATAGTTTTTTAATTTCTTGGGTAAATACATAGGCATGAAATTCTTTGGTCATAGTGGAATTATACTATCTATATATAAAATCATATGATTATACATATATGATTATTTATATGGTATATATATGATTATACATGTATAATTATATATTTAAATAGGAATATATATATATATATATATATATATGTATATATATATATATATATATATCCCTCCAGATTCCTCTTCTAAAGTGAAAGGGAATAATTATGTTACATTCCCACTCACAATATACCCGAGTCTCCACATTCTTGCGAGTGTTTAGTTTTGCCCGTATTTTCAATTTTAGCTATTTGTGTGTGTGTGTTTGTGTGTGTGTGTGTGTGCGTGTGTGTGTAGTAAAGGTTTTGTTTTTTAAAAAGCATTTTTAAAGTCTCTTAAAACATTATTTACAGGTAGTGGTAGAATAATCTGGTGAACTATAGCTGGTTGAATATTTATATCCTAGGAATGACAACCAAAGCATCACCTTTGATTCTCTCAGTCCACCTACCAACTTCATGACTTTGGGACAGTTACTCATGTCTGTTTCCTTTTTTGTGCAATGGCCTCATAATGGTTTTACTTTATAGGTTTGTTATAAAGAGCAAATGAAAACACCCATAAGAGACTTAAAAGGGTACTGTCATATATCGAACACTCAATACATGTTAAATGAAATCGTTACCATTTGCCATTTGTACTTTTGGGGTTAAAGACTGTAAAGGGACTGCGAGGTCAGGATCATTCACACATACACCCACCAGTCTTAAGAACATGAAATCCAAAGTCAATCTGGAGGGGCAAAGAAAGATAATATTTGATGGAGATATTTTTAATACGTAAATAAGAAGGAAAAGATTCTGAAGATGAAGAGGCGACCAGAGCAGGGTCTGCCAAGTGAACCACACACTATAAACAGGGCAGCAAATAGAATTGTATTTAAAAACAAACTAGCAAACAAAGAGACTAGATGTAATACAAAATATGATGGAAATGAAAATGCATGCAAAATAGATTCCAACTTTAATGAATATTTCAGTCTTGATTAGAGTCTTGGGGACCCCTACAGTAGATACTTACCCAAATTGGAGCAGGTCCTTCAGCAGCAGATAGTCAGTAAGCATTTCCCTGGGAACATTTATTTTATCCTATTCTAGAGTTCAAAAGACCCTGTTCTTGACCTTATATTGATCAGAATTTTTATTATTGCCTGGATGAAAATAGGAGTAATGCTAACCAAATCTCTTAATCTGATAGGAGAGTTAAAATACTTGGTTTTAGAATTTAGATTTAAAATATTTGAACTGGTTGAAATGTTTCATTATCTAATAGGGATTATTTTTTTTCAAGCAAGCAGATAAAAAAAGTCCACTGCCCTTAACTACCAAAAAATGAAATATCTTCAACTCTGTTTATAGGATGACTCGTATCATAACACAGTACTGCATTTACTTTGGATAACTATATTTTAAGGCTGATCTTGAAACAAAACAGTATATTCAAAGGAGAATAAATAAGAGGCAGACTTCTTTTTATCTGAGAAACATAAATGAGATTTAGTTTGAGATGATGGCATTGGTCTGTCCAGTTAGGCCAGAAGAGAAACAAACAAATAAACAAACAACCAACAGCAACAACAAAAATTAATAAGAAATTAAAAAATAAGAAGAAGATTGAAAAACAAGGAACATCAGTAGTGCCTCTTGCAGTGAGGCCAGAATCTATGACTAACTTGGCACATGAAGCATTTAATATCCTGGGAGTGGCATTAGATTTTGCTAGGATTTAAGTCACTTTTTTTGTTATTCTAGAATGTTAGTTTGTGCTATTTTTTTAGAAAACCGTATATCATTATGAAAAGAATCCTACCTTAAGTCTAATGTTCTTTCAGTACTGAATATGATTCATTATTTTTAACTTCTTATGATTTAAACCATATTCATTCATCTCCATTTCTTAAAAACAATTTGTAGGAATATGGATAGAGATATTAAATGAGACTCATCAAGATCCCCTATCATATTGGCAGATATAAAGGTTTCACTATGACATTTAGTAGATAAGATGAGAGGAACCTAGTGTTTCAAAGACAAAAAGAATCCTTAGCTTTTTCATTTTAACTATGATTGTCATCTTTTAACCCCTTTTCTAATGTCAGTTTTATAAAATATTGTATAAATGATTTTATCTTATATTGAAATTCGTGCATTAATTTTCATTGGCATAGTTTCAGATTACATACATGTTGCTTATATTTTATCTTATGAAAATGCAGTTTATTTTTGTGTTGTTGCTGTTTGTATTTCTCCCTTAGAGCTTTGGGTCATTGCCTTAAATATTTAAAATTTTCAACAAAATCATCTTATAAATAAATTAATCAAGTAATTGAAAACCCCAACAACTATTTGTCACACTTGTACTAAAAATAAAAACTCCAAATAAAATTATTTCCAAAATATGTTATGAGTTACTTATAAAATATAAGCATTCATTATGGGATATCATAATACTGAGTTTGTTGAATCACAGGCAGTTATTGTTTTGCTTCAAAAAGTTGATTTATAAGTAATTTTTACATCATTCAATATGAAAAAAGTAGATAAAATCAAGCAAAATTACATCGAGTTTAAAAACTTAAAATGTAAAAAAGATAAAACAGTATCTCATACCATAAGAAGAGATTATATCATTAAAATGGAATAAGATCATGTCTTACAAGTATTTCAGGAGGAAGAAGAATCTGAGGTGCAGGCTGTCTAACTAGCAGCAGATGGGAAATTTACACCCACTTCAACTGGGACATTACTTTTTCTCTCCTGTACATTTTGCAAAATATAAACTTCTACTCACTAACTCAAAGACCTTTCCTCAGGATGCTTATAATGCATTTCAAGTTCTTTCTCTTTTGGGACAATGTTGGTATAATATTTGGGGACATTTATGATGCTCAGTTCCCTAGAATGCCTTGTCCTAAATTGTAGAATGCACAAAAAATCATTGTAACTTGTATAAACTAAGGAACAGATATCTCATTTAAAAAGAAATAGCAATGCAGAAAGAGTTCTCACGCACTGTGGTGATCACAAAAGCACAACAGGAAGAACTCTTTGTATCCTTCCCAACTTCCTCTTTCCCTCTATAAAAGAGTTTCCTCACCTTTGTTTTCGGGGCTTGCATGTGGCCCCCCATGGTTGCATGTTCTGGATTGCAATTCTTTGTTGTTCCCAAATAAAAGCACTTTTCTGGAGAAGAAATATCTGACTGACTTTTTGTTTAAGGTAAAAATGTTTGGTGGTTTATAAAGGGATCCATTAAAGACCCTTGATAACTTTGAGGCTGGTGAGTGACCAGGTGTGGAGCCCACAGAGCCCACTGAGCTCACTGCTTCTCACCAGCTGTGGAGTTTGAGTATGCCTTTCTTGTGGATCCAAGCTTCTGTGCTCTTTGCATATGGAAGTTCTCCAGGCTCTAATTCAGGATTTGTTTAAAGGTATCATCCTTTTCTGGTTAAGGCCTTGTTTGTGTGTGGACTACTTGTTTGGCACTTGGGCCTGACTCCTTTGGGACTCCTTAGGTTGTTCCTCTAGAACTGTGTTTCTCAGCCTTCAGTCTGACTCACGTGGGTCAGACTGTTACATTGAAAACGTGCCATGTGCCTTCAGTTCTACTCCTGTAGGAACCGTACTGTTCTGTTGAAAGTACGTTGCTCAGCCTTTGGCCTGACTCCTTTGCAATCCAACTGTTCCTACTGAAACTGGCTGGTATTTGGCCTGCAGGCTGATTAGGCCTTTGGTCTGAAGAAAAACTCTGAGAATATGAGATCCCAGTTTTCTAAATACATTGAGGCCTCACAACCACCACCAATAGGGACTAAAATTTGCAGTCCCTCCTCATCTACGTTTCTAACTACATGGACTGATTTGGCCAAAAGTAACTTAGAATACCAACAGCCATTATGGGAAACTTTTGAAATCCCCATACTTAGCTTTCTTAAAACCAAATTGGACATCCATAGCTCTAAAATGGCAAAACTGAATGGAATGCCTATTACTGTTGCTATTTTGAGTCTTCCATCCTTTACTAGGAGTCCAAAATTGTCTCTGAAAAATAAGTATTTAAGATGAACTGAGGCAAACAAATAATTGGAGAAAGACAAAATGGCTTTCAAATCCTTATGTTCCTCTCCTCTGGCACCATCTTGCTCCTCTCCCTGAGCTTCCTGGGTTCCTTTGGCTTAGGCTGCACCTCCAGAGCACTCTTGTTTCTCTCCCTCAACTTTTTTGTTTCACACTCTGTTTCCAATGTCACTTTGGTCTGCTCTGAATCTCTCCCCATTCCCTCCTCCTCTGAATCTATCAGTACTTGTTTTTCTAAAATTAGGTCTTCTGAGGTCCCTAACAAACCCAAAGTTTCTTATGTCCCCTGGACTAAAGCCAAACTGCAGGACATAATGAAAGAACTTCCTAAAATAACTAAGGACATCATAGGTTTGCTGAAGAATTTAACATAGTTATTCAAACTTACTAACCTGACTTCTTAGATTTATACAGCTTTATTCCAAATGCTTATTGGGGCTGGCGAAGCCAAACATTAGATGAAGCTTGCCCAGGTGAAACATCCTGAAAGGATTTAGAAAAACAAACCCCTAACTTTTGGTAAAATGGTAGAACATTTGCTGGAGACCTCCTCCAAGCAATTACAGTAATCTTTCCTAAACCTGTTGATTGGAAAAAAATTCAGGTTTGTTCACAAAAGTCTGATGAACCTGTTAATGATTATTATAATCAATGTCAGATTGTTTTCAAAGAAAATTCATGTCTTTCTTCAGATGTTGATTCAGTTCAAGTAGCTTTTAAATTCTATGTGTAACAGGCTAAAGTAAGACCTTTCCCTGTTAGTCAAAACAACCAGAATAGCAAACTATGCTTATTCAAAATTTAGTTAATTTGGCAAATCAACTGGCTCACACCCTAGATAAGCTTCCTAAAAGTAAGACCTCTAAAATTCTTATTCTTCAGCTCTGGAAAATGAAGTTCCCTGCTATTATTACAAAAAGACAGGACATTGGAAAAGAGAGTGTCACGAATTTAAGCATGTCAGGCACTTTCAGCCCTCTCAGGAGCCCTGTGATGTCCTGTTAATTGACGAGGCTCTGAAAAACTACAGGGGCTCTTCCCAATCCTCCTTCTTAATTGGCTCAGAGAAACCACTGTTCTGATTGGGAATGAATCTCTCTGTTCTTATTGACACCATAATCACTCTCTTGGTGGTAAACCCGTTGCTATAGAGCACCCTGTGCCTCAGAGTACTACAACAATTCAAACCTCTGTTATGGTCCAAAGGGATATTTCGCCAAATGAGAACTTGGAAAAACTGGCTAAAGAAGCCCAACAATTGGCCTCAGATAATTGGCCTCAGAAAAGATAAAACAAGATTAAAAATGCAGTGATTGTTGGTTTGATATAATGAGAAAGCTCCAATTCAAGCCAATTAATGATCCTTTGTGACCTGAGACTCTAAAATTCCCATTCCTAACTACTGTACATGCATTAAGCCATTGGTCTGCTGATGAAATGAGAGCATCCATGAATCAATATTAATAGGGAAATATTAATAATGGCACAAAAAGTGCTTATCTCTCTTGTCCCACTTGTTCAAAGTATAACCCAGGGAAGCCTGTTTGCCCTGCTTCTGGACATTTTAAATTGTTGAGTGGACCATTTGGGGTTTGTCAATGGATTTCATACAACTCCCCCTGTCTCATGGGTATAAATATGTTTTAATTGTGGTCTGTATGTTTCCTCATTGGACTGAAGCTTTCCTTTACAGGCAGGCTGCTGCTTCCTCTGTGGCTAAAGCCCTTTCAGAGAAGATTATTCTTACCCAGAAACCCTGCCCAAACTCCATAGTGATTGGGGAACCCATTGTATTGGTCAGGTTCTTCGACAAGTCTGTGCTGTTTGGCCAGTATTACAACAATTTCACTGCACTTACCACCCTCAATTTTCAGGTTTAGTTGAACACACTAAAGATATTATTAAGACTCAATTGGAAACTTTGTAGAAATCCTCCAGATACTATGGCCCAAAGCACTGCCACTTGTCTTTATAAATCTCAGATCCTTTTGGAACTCAGAAACTATCAACCTTTGAGATAGTTATAGGACATCCTATGTACCTGACTCCTGCCTATTTCAATCCACAGTTGATAAAAGGAAATATGTTTTATATTATAAAGACATAATTGCTTCTATTCAAAATTTACCAGAAGATTGCTAAAACAATCTTTTCAAAGTGCATTCCAGGGAGACAAAATCTCCACTGCCAGGCTCTGCAACCTAGAGATTTCATCTATTGGAAAAGACACCACAAAACTGTCTTCACTCTCAATGAAAAAGTCCCTATCAGGTGCTGCTAACCAACCCTTGTGCTGCCAAAATCCAGACTCTTGGATTCATGTGACATATATAAAGAAAGCACTTAACTCTGACTATAACTGTACAGCATCTTGTAACCTGAGAGTAAAGATTTATCAGAATTAAAGCAGATGACATCTGATGAGACAGCTTCTCCAAGATGTCCAGACCAGGCCTGTCTACCTATTTTCACTGTTGCTTCTTCTCTCCCTTACTACATGGAAAGACAATGTTTTTGTCTACATTTCCCAATCCTTTGCAAAATGGAGAAAGCTATTCTTCTGATTATGACCTTCAGAAACAGCCTCAACATGATCCTGTGACAAATTAATCTTTTCACTTGCATTTTTGGAAGAGTTCAAAGGCTTGAAATTCACAGAAGTCTTTCTTTCATGTAGACTATTAATCGTCTCTAGACTCTTATCCAAAATTTCACAGTCTCTGATTTTGCAGCTTACAGGCTGTATTATTGATAAGACAGTTTTTCCCCCCAAGCAAGTTTCTTTTGAGAACATGATACCCTTTAATTGCTTCATGTTTTATTCCTGCATTATCTTCCCGAATCACCTGTTTAATTCTTTCAGTTCTGAGTCTGCCTTTGACATGTTCTAAGATACACTTTCAAAGGGAAACACCTGAGATATCTCTCTTCTATCCTTAATTGTTACTCACGTGACCACAACAGGTTTTTAATCTGTGCATTTTCCCTCTGACATGAGACTCAACACCCAGGAAAAATCAGGACAAAAGCTCAACCTGACTACTGATCAGCAATGCTTTCAGAGAAAGATCTTAATCCAAAGTGGGGAATGTAAAAATTAGTAAACAGAAACCTCTTTTCAAATGAAGTCAAGAGACTAGGAGGGGAACCTCTCACACCCAACACAGATCTCAAAGCACAAAAGGAAAAACTCCCAATGTCCCCTCCCCATGGACATTTGCTCCCCTTTGAGTAGACTTGCACACGGCCCGTCATGGTTGCATGTTCTGGATTACAATTTTTGTTGTTTCTGAAGAAATGCATTTTGTTGGAGAAATATCTGGTTGGCATTTTTGTTTAAGGTCAACAAACTCAAAGCTAGGAAGAAGATGTGTCCCAGGTTTGCAGGAGAAGTTCCTCTTTATGCCTTGTGATCAAGCACAATTATTAATAACAGCCCCGCTTCATCCCCAAATGGGTCCCTAACGGTGATAAATCCATGGGCACTATATCTGTAGATTGCCGATTGAATTATAATGAATCCAATATCAACCTTAACACATGGCTTGGGGCCTTGTTCCTCTAAGAGCAGTCCATGGACTATCTGCATGGGCATGGTTGCTGGCTAGAATCTCAAGCCCCATCCCAGACTTATTGAGTCAGAGACTGCATTTTTAACGAGGTCCCACAATTGATACATATATAATAAAAGAAATTTAAGAATCACTACCCTAGTAAAGCAGGCTGACCTGATATTTGCTCAGGACAGTTAGTTTTTTGGAAAATATTACAAACACCTATACACAAAAATACCAAACAAAACAAAGGAAGTTGATGAAAACAAAGGAAAATAGTATTTTTTCCTTGTCCTATTTACAATTAGATTGTTTTCTTCATTCACAATTAGATTGTTAATTAATATGGCATTATAATATAAAAACTTATCTCTATATCTTTAGAATTCTACTGTTTTCATTTTAATTGCTTAATACAATGTATTAAAAATATAACTAAAATATATATTTATACGCATAAAACTTTTATCAGAAAATTATGAAACTAAAGTCTATGTTACCCTACACATGGAAAGACAAAACATAATTAGCACCTATAATATCCCCCAAATTCCCTTCAAACTTCTCACAGATGTAGCTGCTATCTTGAATTTGTAAAAATCAATTTCTCACTCTCCCTTAAGTTTTTAACAAATGTGTGTGGATTCTCAAATTATATAATCTAATTTGCCTTGTTTTAAACTTCATATGAATGGTATAACACTGCATGTGTATATGCTTTAATGTCTTTCATTCAACACCAAGTTTGTGATATTAATACATGGTGCTATAGTTGATCATAATGTGTTTACTTCATTGCATACAATTTTTATTATATAAATATACAGCAGTTTATAAATTCATTCTGTTATGTCTGGAGCTGTGGTTTGGTTATTTGTTAGTTCTTGTGTACTAAAAACAATGATGCCAAAAGCATTCTTGTAAATGCATCAAGATGCAAATATAGAAAAGACTATCTCTAGGATATATATCGGGAATTAAATTATAGCTTTATAGAATATATGTATCTTTACCTTTACTAAATAATGGCAAGCTATTCTTTAAAGTGTTTTTGTAAATTTATACTCCCACCATTAGTGCATTTGGGTTATTTTGTTCATTTATATAATTGCCAACTATGCTAAGTGTCAGATTTAAAAATTTTTGCCTATCAGTCAGATGTGTTTTTATCTCATATCCATGAATAATTCAACATGGTTGAGCATGTTTTCTTGTGGATTTTGAGAATTTGAATATTTTGCTTTGTAAATTGAACAGTTGAGTTAGTCTATTTCTCTTGCATTTTCATTCTCTTCATGGTATACATTGACCAAAAGTCCCTCTTTTCTATGTAGCTGAATTTATCATTTTTTAAAATGTTAACATTCCCCCATATTATTTAAAACAATTTTTCCATATTTTGAAATCAAGAATCAGTTCTTTATATTTAATTTTTATAAAACCTTTATAGGTTTGTCTTCTACATTTAAGTCTTCAAACCACAGGAAATACTTTTTATGTGATGTCAGATGTGCATCTTCAATTTATTTACCATCATTAATTTGGTGGATTTAGGTTAACTTTTCATATACAGAGTATCCAAATATGAGTAAACCTGTTTTGTAATATGTGTATGGACAACTAAGTTCGTGAACTCACCCTAGAAAAAGTGCTACATACCTCATTGCTGAATATCACTATAGCTGCCTTTGAAGTATTCCCCTTGGGAAGCCATGCACTGACACCAGCACCTAATCCACCTTTCAGAGCAACTTTGGAACTCTTTCTCATTAGAATGTCTTCCTTTCAATATTTTCTTTGTCTTCGGGTAAGGAAAGAAGTCATTAAAGGTCAGGTGAGTAGGGAGGGTGTTCCAATACTTGTTTACTGGATAAAAACTCCCTCACAGACAGTGCCATGTGAGCTGGTGCATTGTCGTGATGCAAGAGCTCCGTTGGGACCATTTTTATGCGTACAATGAAATCATCTGCAATTAGTGACTGTTTTCATTCTTGTAATCTTTATGCCTCAAATTTCTTGATATTTGCCTTTTTTGCTAAGTAACATCACTCAAAACTGTTTAATAGACATAATGATAGTTTCCTTCTTATTCTAGATCTCAAAAGTAAAGCTTTCAAGATTTCATCAGTATAATCTCAAAGAAAACTATTACAGTGTTTCACAAATATGATACTTTTTGTAGTTTCTTGTGAATACCAATTATAAGGCTAAGCAAATCCCCTATTGTTAGTTTTCTAAGTTTTTATCATAAATTGATGTCTTTTTTTTCTATCGAAATGGTTACATGTGATTTTTTCTCTAATCTGATAAAGGTGAAAAATATTAATTCATTCTCTAATGTTAAACATTGCATTTCTATAGAAAACCAATTCTTGATTATGTTGTTATTATTTTTATATATTCCTAAAATATGTTTGAAGATATAATTTAAACTCTGCTTACAGGTGACATTGACGTCACATTTCTTTTTCATACTTTTGTTGTCAGATTTCGATAATAAGGTTATAAGTACTTCCAAAAATAAATTGGGAAATATTACCACCTTTTCTGACCTTGAAGTTTGCCTATGTTTCTAATTATTCTTCCAACTAATTAGTGCATGGATATTTCTTTGCGGACAAATCTTTGACTACTGCTTTATTATTTTTTTAATGGATATAGGATTATTCATTCCATTCATTCCATTCATTCCAAGTATTCCATTGCTTAAATCATTTCTGGTAAGTTATATGCTTTGTTGATATTTTCTAAAAATCTCAAATTTAAAATATTTTGGAATAAAATTGCTGATTTCTTCATATTTTCACAATCTTACAATTATTTATGTACTCCTTTTTAAATTTATGATGTTATTTGTTTGGGCACATTTTTCCCCCTCTTTTTTTAGTGATATCAAAGATTTGTAAGTTTTACTACCCTTCTCAGATTGCCTACCTGAGGTCCAACGTGTATTAAAATAATCCTGTATCAACAATTTATGTCTCTGTTCTAATTGCCAGGTGTGCTAGTATTTCCCAAAAAGTGCTTAAAATCTTAGTTTGTAAAAGTAACATTAGGTAAAATATAAATTTTTTTTCAGAGTTGAAAAGGCAATTAAATTGTTAAATAATGATATGCTTAGGAAATTAGTGTCTCTCAAATAGTAGAAGGTTCCAGAGATATATAAAAATCTACAAACCATTTTTTAATCCCCAAATTATGGATTTAATTTTTTTTCATGTTGCTAACTTCAAGGGTCCATTTTATGTTTCCCAACGATAATTTATTGGCTGTGTAATCTTACACCATGTAGATTGCAGCAGAACCATTCAATGTGTTCACCAAAACATTATTATTTTGCCTCTGTGCCTATATTTTAATCATCTATTCAGGGCTCCTTGTAGTCAGGGGAAGCAATCCGACTAGTTCTAGTCAGTAGAATGTGTGTATAATTATTGTGTGTTACATCTATGTTTGGTCTTTAAAGACTCCTAAGTAACTTTTCACACATTTTATCTCTCTTAATAATGCTGCAGGATGTAAAGGAGTTCAGTATTTTGGGAATACATGGTAATAGGATCCCTGATTCCTGAGTCATTAGTTGGAGGGGACCCGGTCTGATGATCTGTTCAAATTGCTTCAATCTATAATATGAGGCAGAAGTAACCTTTCCAGGGATAAACCACTGATACTTCAAAATGAATCATTACTTATACAGTAATTGCTATCTTGAATTGGGACACTGCTGTAGAGAAATAAAGTAAAATACATAGCATTTGTTACAGCCAACATATAGGATAAAATATGTGGTATTAGTCACTTGGAGATGACACATAAAGAGATGTGCCAGAACAGATGGCTGGATATTCGTGTTATGTTGTTGCAAAACATTTAATTAAACTCTCACCTGCTATAACTTGGAATGCAGATAGTGTGCCTGCTCTGTCTGTAGCTCTAGGGGAATAATTTGGAAAAGAATACCATCACAGTGTGTACTGCTTATTGTTAGCTGAATTTGGCAAGGTATTGGAAGAAAAAGGACATGAACTTGGTAAAGAATTAGCTGGTTTGAAATAAAAAGAAATGAAAGACAATTTAAAATGGTCCAGAAATTCAGGGTGTTGAATATTTTAAAAGGGATTACTTTTATTCACAAAAGTAAAAAATGAAATTTAAAAAGGCCTTGAATATCCAGGGCTAATAAAACTTCTCAGTTGAAAAAAGTTATTTAGAACAAATATCAGATTAAAGTGGTGGCCTGCCCAGCTGCTTTTCTAGATCACCTCAGAATTGCCAGTCACCTGTAAGCTTAGAGTGATACAGGTACTGGAAAGCTTAGAAATAAGCCAATAAATTATACTGATTGTTTAACTGATTATTATCCTGCCTACTCTAGTAGCAAATTCCCATTTTAGCACATAGAATTAGTCTTCCTCTCCATTTTCTGGTTCTGATTTCTAGCGATGCTACTCCATTCAGCTAACACTTTATTATCACAGAATTAGCTCATGGTAACAGATCATGGTAACTCTCAGGATCTCATGTGGGCAGTGACTAAGACAATAAACCCTAAAGATCACACGATATAAGATGAATCAGATTTAACCTTGATTCACACTGCATCCATTTCTATTGCCGTCTGGAACAAATGAAATGAACTGAGGAGTCTCCATTGACCAATCCAGGTAAGACATCATTATTTCTTGGCGGAGTCAGGTTGAACTCTTGCTCATGGACTAGAGTTCTCACTGTTCTATCAGATTTGTGACATTGTTTTTAGCCTTTATGCTTATTTATTTATTTATTTATTTATTTATTTATTTATTTATTTTGTATAATCCACTGCCATAATTCTAACACAACTGTGTACATTCTCATCCTGACACTTGCTTATTATTCTTCATGATCACATATTCCACTACATTTTTTGAGCACTTATTCTATGGCAGGCACCTAGGAAAGAAGCAGTAGGTTCATTTTCTGTATAATTTGAAATAGAGCAACTCCTTTCTCTGGAGCACATAATAAAAATGGACTTAAATGCTGAGAAATATCTGAGAGTGTACAGGCTGAATGGTGAGATATCCTTTTTCACTGACACAATTTCTTTTTCAAATTGCCTCTTAGATGTGTGGCAGGTTCCCTCAGGCATACTACTAGAGGGTTATTAGAAGAGTCTTCTATTTAAGTGATATCAAATGACTAAAAGATGGAAAATAAGAAAGATGTGTGAAAATCTAAGATGTCCAACATCAGAAAAAAAAATAGCAGTTCTCAGAAGATATTATCAAAACAGCAAAATAATGCTGAGAAACAGGAAGGGATTGTGCAGAGGGGGATGGGTAGTGTAAAAGTGCTACATCTTTATCTCAATTAGTAGAATTAGCTGGATAATAATTAACGTAGGAAATTAGAAAATAAGACTATAAGAAAATCATTTGGAATCATGGAAGTAAATTCAAGAAATAAATGGAAATGTAAAGAAAAACTTTTATGGGGGGATAAGTAGTGGAGTTTGTAACAGTTGATATTCATTATAACACATGTACAAAATGATTGTTAAACTACTTGAAAACAAATAGCAAATAAGTAAATAAATAAAATAAACTGGAAGTATTTTGCATGTTCACAGATTTCAAGATGTTTCATGTGGATGGGTTATGGTGGATCAGCTATGATACTTTTATTTTTTTTGTTTTTGTTTTTGTTTTTTGTTTTTTTTGAGGGCAGTGGAACTGGCCCTCATATGTGGGACCGAATCAGGGCCGCTGGCTTCCCAGGCCAGCTCTTAACCACCACGCCACTCGGCTGGCCCTATGATACTTTTAAAAATGTGAGTTTGGAGTGTGTCATGAAGAGCTTGGTGTACTGTGTTTTGTCTTTACCTTAAGGGGAATGGGAAATTAATGAAGAATTTCAATTTAAGCATAATTAACTTTGTATTTTTAAATTAAAATTTATTGGGGTGACAATATAAAATTACATGTTTCAAGTGTATGATTCTGTAATACAGCATTTATATATCAATTGTGTGTTCATTATGTCATTCCATGAAAGATATTTTGGCTACTTTCTTGATCTAATGCTTTAATAAACTGAGTTTGATAGCTGTTTGGTCCATGGCTTCTAGTCCTGCCCCACTTGATCTTGCCTCATTCTGATGCACTGCCTCTTCATATATTCCCTTAGTCACCTTGTAGCTGAGTCTTGCTAACTTGCCACAGAACCCATCCAAATTCAGGGACTTGGCAAACTTATTCTATAAAGGACCAGACAGTAAATATTTAAGAATTTGTGAGCCACATATGGTCTTTGTTACATACTCTTGTTTTTTTTTTTCCTCCCACAATCATATGAAACCATTCTTAGCTCACTGGCCGTATAAAAACAAACCACATGCAACATCTGGCACTCAGGCTGTAGTTTGTTAATCCCTGATGTAATTCATACTTCACTACAGATATCTAAACAGACTTCACAGTTTTTTGTTTGTGCTATTGATAAATATGTCTTACATTCTACTGTTTTTATATTGCGTTGCCTTTTGGGGATTTTCACAGTGTCCCTGTCATTCATCTAGGCAAAACATAAATTCCTTATTGGAGGCTTCAAAACACTTTATTAACCAGTTTCTTTACCCCCTAACAAATTTCTTGCTATGTCTTTTCCCAGTGGTTCCCAAAGCAGTGCAATATACCATAAGCTACTTGCATTGAATCACTTATAGTGCTTATCACAGTTTAGATTCCTAGGCCCAACTAAACACAAGAAAGAATTTTAGGTCCAGGAATAACTATTTTTAAAAGCTCCCTAAGTAATTGTGATATGCTTCCTTTTTTATTTTTTAAGATTTTTACTAAAAATTTAGCCAAAATACAATATGATATTAGTTCCAGGAGTACACCATAGTTATTCAACATTTATATATCCAAAGAAGTGATCACCATGGTAAGTCCAGCAACAATGCTATCACATTATTCACTATATTCCCTGTGCTTTACATTACATTCCCATTACTTACTTGTTTTATATCTGGAAATTTGGACCTCTTATTCCCCTTTCACCTTTCCCCCCACTTTTTAAATTTATCAATTACAGTTGACATTCAATATTACTTTATATTAGTTTCAGGTGGGCAGTATACTGGCTAGACATTAAGAAATGGTCCCCCTGACTAATCTAGTACTCACCTGGCATTATAAAGAGTTATTAACATATCATTGACTATATTACCTGCACTCCACTTTACATCCCCATGACTATTTTGTAACTACCAATTTGTACTTCTTCATCACTTCATCTTTTTCACCATGCCCCCAATCCCCTTCCATCTATCACCCCAACAAATGTAGCACCCATCTGACACCATACATAGTAATTACAATATTATTGACTATATTCATTATGTTATACTGTGTAATGACCAATTTGTACTTCTTAATTCCTTCCCCTTTTTCTCCCATTCTCAGCCCGCTTCCCATCTGACAATCATCAAAATATTCTCTGTATCTATGAATTTGTTTCTGTTTTGTTTGTTAATTTTGTTCTTTAGATTCCATATATAAATGAAAGCACATTGCATCTATCTTTCTCTGTCTGACATACTCCACTCAGCCCAACACCCTCCAGGTCCATCCATGCTGCTGCAGATGGCAAGAACCCATTCCCTTCCCTGGCCAAGCAATATTCCCTTGTACATATGTACCTCCTCCTCCTTATCCACTCTTCCATGGACTCACACCCAGGCTGCCTCCACATGTTGGCCATTGTACATAATGCTGCAATAAACATATAGATGTACATGTCCCCTCGAAGTAGCATTTTGGGTTTCTTCAGATAAATACCGTAAGTGGGATTACGGGGTACTTCATTGTCTCCTCTTTTAGCCTTTGTTTTAAAGTCTATTTTGTCTAGCCCAACTTTCTTTTGTGTTTTTTCTTTTTCATTTTCATTTTTATGAAATATCTTTTTCCATTCCTTTACTTTCTGTCACTGTGTGTCTTTTAATCTGAAGTGAGTCTCTTGTAGGCAGCATATGTGAGGGTTCTCCAAGTATGTTGGTTCTGGGGTCTCTTGGGAGGGGCTCTCATATAGGCCCAGGTCAGCCGCTGCCTATAACTGGCTGGGAACTACCTGGTTGAAGCTAAAAAGTGATCCGCAGTTGTTTGCTGCCTGTGCTCAACCTGAAGGCATGTGGGAGAGGCCATGCTGGGAACAGAGGGCTGCTGCCACCAGTATCAGGCTGGGGTAATTCCCCAAAACCCAGGATACCTGGAAGCCTGCTGCCACCTACCAGTGCCTTTAAGGTTCAGCCTCTGACAACATCTCATGCGGTAAGCGAGTTGGGTGAAGCAGGGTATCAGGGAGTCATTAGAGTGGGAAAAGTTGTGGTCACCATGTTAATGTAGACTCTGGTTTGGTGCCAGTGCTGAGCCTGAAGTGGCTCAGCAAGTCTCAGGGCACAATGAGGGCAGTCTCTGCCCACCTGGGGCCCGTGGAATTTGATAGTTTTTCAAGAAAAACTAATGCAGGAAGGTCTGGCTGCTCTTGGAGAAAGTGCCTCTGGCAGTGCGAGAGTTGGGTGGGATGGGGTCCCTGCTGAGTTATCAGGGTGGGGCAGTGGAGCTCACCAGGCCAATCAGATTCAGATAGCACAGGCAAGATGGCACCTGCTGGCTGGCTGCACCAAGGTGGACCCATCACGGGGAAAATGCCAACTGTCCTCCTGTTCTCCCCCTGAAGATATATTCCTCAGTCTGCTCTCCATATGTCTCTGAGGCCCTTTGAGTCACTGTCCCTCTGCCGGAGCCCAAGGTGAGTGCTTGCGAGCAAGTGAGTCTGTGCTTTAGCCACTTAAGAGGATGTCTGGGTTTCCCGCGCTTTCTGCCCCACCCAAACAGTCAGAATTCCCACTATTTTTCACAGCCAGATGTGGGAGCTCCTCTTCCTGGCACGAGTACTCTGGGCTGAGAAGCTTGGTGTCGGGGGATGGGGCCCCTCACGCCTCCGGATAGAACTTCCATGGCTGAGATATCTTTTCTGATTCTCAACTGCCACAGGAAGGTTTGTTCAGCATCTTTACTCCTCCTACCTGTCTCAATGTGGCTTCTTCTTTATATGTTCAGTTACAGGACTTCTGTTCAGCTAGGCTTTAGATGGTTCTCCAGGTTGGTTGTTCTATAATTTAGTTGCAATTTTAATGTGTTCATGGAAGGAAACAGGCACAGTATTCATCCACTCTGCCATCTTGGATCTCTTCTATACTTCCTGTTTTGACCAACCTCTGAAATATAATACCCTTCCCTGCAGGCATTCCTGTGACAGTTCCCACACCTGGAATAGTTTCTCTTGGTATTCATTGTAGATCTCTCTAACACAATTCTGTTTTCTCAGTAGTATGGAGCAAGTTATACATGTATTACATTGTGTCTCATCTCACCATTTGACTCTCTTTTCTATGTGTATTTTATTGTGGTTTTTTTTTATGTAAATAGAGTTTCAGCCTCATGTACATAAAAAAGCCTAATTGGAAATTATTCTGGTGTAAAGCAATGATGGTATCTACACAAGTATAGAAGAAAACCTTTGAAATAATGTAAAAATAAATCTGTCTGATTCTGGCAAAATGGTAGAACAGCTGACCAGAACCCTTCCCTATATAAACAACAAAAGATTCTGGAAAAAATTAATATATGATTTTCAATAATTGTTCAAGCTCTCAATAAAGGAGAGAAAACCTGTATGGCCTCAAAATGGGAGGAAACTGATTTACAGTGGTAAGAACAGAAATTATGGCCAATGGCAGGTGAGAGGATCATCAGGCCACCATAAGAAGACAGATGGAACAGGGATGTCATCACACAGCTGAAAATTTAAGGCTGCCAGCCCCTTGGGAGGGGACCAGTATACTCCATCCACTTGTTCAGGGGGTGGGGAGTAACAGTAAATATACCTCTCACTGGCCTTAGGTTAGAACATTTTTTTTTTAAAGATTTTTTTATTGGGGAATTGGGGGAGGGGAATAGCGCTGGAGATTCGGGGAAGGGGAACAGACAAGTTGCTGTCTTTTTGTTCTTCAGTCTAGTTGTGGAAGACGTTGCTTCACTGGCCCATGTTGCTATCATCATTGTGCTCTTCCTGGATGAGGCAGATTGGTCGCCGTCCTCTGACTGGTGGCTCACTGTGGCTATTGGCAGCTCACCCTGGCTGCCGGCCACTCACTGTAGCCTATGGCAGCCCACTGCAGTAGGGGCTGCAGCCTACACTGTTGCGGGGGCTCGCTCAACCCAGCTCCAGGTAGAGCTGTTGTTAGCTGTAGAGGGCAGTGTCACTGGCCCTCATATGTGGGATCCGTACAGGGGCTGCTGGCATCCCCAAACCAGCTCTGAACGAATGCTCCACTCGGCCGGCCAAAGACTTTTTTTTTTCCTATGAAAAACATAAATCTTAATCTATTTGGGACCAGAATTTATTCTAACTGCAAAATATAGGACATAAATTCAAACTGAGAAATGAACATAAAGTGTTCAAGTGCTAGCGCGTCAAACAAAACAAAGGAGAAAAATAAAAAACTATTTGGAAAGAAACTTTAACAACTCATGCTTCATGGGAATTTTACAAGGGAAGAAAGAACCTATGTCAAGCATAAGCGGACATCATTTAAAAATATTACACATAAGAGAAAAAACAATGTATTTATTTTTATAAGGGCAGTAGTTATAAAAAGGAAAATGAATTTCCAAAATCTTGAGATCTGAAAACTTCAATCTCAAGATTATAATATAATTACATTTAAAATGATTGGAGAATAATAAAGCAAAGTTTAAAAAAATAAAAACCAGACATATAGAAACATGAAGAACTTATAGGAATTTAATAATAATTAATAATAATAATAATAATAATAATAATTTGGGAGCCACTGGAAAATTACCCAAAATTCAGCACAGAGAGTTAAGGAGATGGGAAAGGAAACATAAATTAGAAGCACAATTACAACTTATTTATAAAACTAGTTTCAGAGAAAAAGTGTAGAGACAATGGAAAGAAGCAGTATTTGAAAGTTTTCTCAGAATAGGAAAAGACATGGATGTTAAAATTTAAAATCACTCCAAGTTTTGAGCAAAATTAAAAAAAAATACCATAATTAATCACATTAAAATACAACTGTAGAATATTAATGACAAATAAATAGGCCCTAAGCACCCAGAAAGCACCCTAAGACTAGAAAACAATTAGACTGATGCAAGACTCCTTAACAGCAACAGAAGAGACTAGAAAAACATGAAATGGTACTCTCAATATTGTGGCACAGAGTAACTAAACTATCATTGAAAAGTGAGAGGGAAATAAAGATAATTTCAAGGAATGAAACAGATATCTAAAAACAAATTATATGATCTCCATCAAAGAGTTATCAATATATATACTGCAGGGGAAAGGAAGTTGAACCTAGAAAGCAATAAGATGCAAGAAACATATTATATTTAAATCTAAACAAAATTGTTTCAAAAATCAATAAGGCAAATGACAATGACAACTTTGAGAAGTACGCAAAACTAATCAATACTAGAAAATAATAACAATAATAAATAGTAAGTAATTTTTAGCCATAAATGCTGGTGTTGTAGTCAAACTATTTAATAACTAGTTTGGAATTTCAAACTAATTTAAAACCAACATATTAATGAAACCTTAAAATATATATTCCTTTTCATTCTCTAGACTAAAGTATTTCTTATTCAAATTTGCCTACCAAATGATGTAATTTATAGTGCAATCATTCATCAACAATTCTAGCAATTTTGAAATCATTTGTTGATCTTTAGAAATTGTTGTATGATATTTTGTTTGAAGAATCTTTTGCTTGCTGGATGTTACTTCCATTTCTGCCATGATTTCTGTTTTTTTGTTTTTTTTTTTAAAGAATTTATTGGGGAATTGGGGAAGGGGAACAGACAAGTTGCTGTCCTTTTGTTCTTCACTCTAGTTGTGAAGGACATTGCTTCACTGGCCCATGTTGTGCTCTTCCTGGGTGAGGCAGATTGGTCGCCGGCCTTTGGACGGCTGCTCACGAGGGCTCTTGGCAGCTCACACTGGCTGCCGGCCACTCACACTGGCTGCCAGCCACTCGCTGTAGCCTATGGCAGCCCACTGCAGGAGGGGCTGCAGCTATGCTGTCCCAGGGACTCACAGCAGCCCAGCTCCAGGTGGAACTGTTGTTCACCATCTTAGCTGTAGAGAGCAGTGTCACTGGCCCTCATATGTGGGATCTAAACTGGGGTCCTGCTGCTCAGAACCAGCGTCCCAAGCCAGTTCTTAACCAGCATGCCACTCGGCCAGCCTGTGCCATGATTTCTTTTAAGAAACAACACTGACCTCTTAATGACTCCTCCACATAATCAAACAGGTGGTTGTTATATGATAGTTAAAAGAAAAAATTTCTCTGAAAAGAAAATTTTTTTCTGAAAATCAATAACATTGTTAATGCCATTGCCTCCTCTTTCTGTTTTTGCTGAAGTACGAATACTTCATTTATATTAAAGATAAATATATTAAAGATAAACAAAGAAGACCTAAAAGCAATCACAAAGAAACGGGAGTTGCCTATAAAGCAACAACAATTAGACTGATGAAAGACTCCATCAGTTTTATAATACTGTCACAGGTCTTAATATACTCACTATCTCCAATTTTTTAGCAAGTCTTGAAAATTGTGAATTGGATTCTTATTTAATTCTTCCAGCCAGATAATATATGACAAAGGAGGATAATTGAGCACATGGCTCTATTGCTGGGCTACAACCTCTACCACCTAAGTGTGAAATGACATATAAGAGTTTCAGTTTAAATAGGGATGATGATGAAAATTATTTCATTCTAACAAGTTAGTATGCATTTAGAATTATGCCTAACAGAAGACAAATGCTGTATAATCATCAGTTCTATTTGTATTCATACAAAGGGGTTTTAATATCCACGATAGGTGAATTTTAGAGGTTTTTTCATGACCTGGTGCAATTAAATGGAGATGGAATTCAACACAAGCACACATCTTTACTATCATTGTCCCAAACTATGCCAAGGGTTTCTTTTGTACCTGTGATCTTCCATCTGTTGCTGGAGTGTTACTGTGCCTGTGGGCACCACAGTGCCTGACCAAAGCCAGCAGTTGCCCTTTAATATCAGCCATGGGCTTTCCTGATTCCTTCTAGACTCTCTCAGAACCAAGTTGAGAGGAAGGCAGGCTGGAATTTGTCCCTCAGGGGTGCAAGCTGCTGCTGGAGATACCCAGGCTCCATCTGATTATGCAGACTTTTGGAGATTGGGGTCAGTGTGCAGGCCCACCAGTGAGACAGTTGATGCCCTTGTGCTGACCAACTGTGGCTTCTTGGAGCCATACGTCTAACGTGCTTGGAGAATGCAGATGGCAATTTCTAGGAAGAATTTGGGGGTGCCGAATGCCAGGGCACTGAGCGATCAGAACAGATTGGCCTTGGAAGAAGATAAGTCTGAAAGCGGTGCCATGAAGAGCTGAAAGGGATATTGTCGCCCCTATAGAAGAACTGGGCCAATTGAAGGTGACTGTTCCTGCTGCAGGTTTTGAAACAAATACAACCATTTTAATTTAACATTTTGATATTTTGTCTCTCATGATTTTTAGTATTATTATTATTTTTTTAAATATTGCATAGAATATCATTTAATTACTAAGTTTTTTTGGGTCCTCTTAAATATTGTCTCTTAAGCAAGCACGTGGCTTGCTTCACTCTAATCCTAGCCATGTCTGAAGGCCTGGGGAAGTGGCAGGTCCAGGAAAAGGATCCAGATTGGTAGAGACTTGTAGGAGCACTGAAGGGTGGTGGCTCGGGGTAGTGGTTATCAATACATCTGAGTAGGAAAACTTACATATTTTGGCAACTGCTATGGGCTCATGTATGTTCTAGCACAAATCAGTTTTACTTAAATACATGTATTAGAAAAGATGTCCAACTCAAAGAACTAGAGAAAGCCTAGCAAATCAAGTCCGAAGTATATGAATGGTAATTGATATACAAATTAAATAGGGGACCCAAAAAACAGAGACAGAGTAATAAAATCCTACATTGAGTTCTTTAAAAATATGCAGAACAAATACAAGATTTAGTGAATATAACATAGCTTCAATTCTTTTTTCCATAAATACTAGTTACTAAGAGAATAGACCTTAAAAGTTCTCATCACAAGAAAAAAGTTGTAACTCTGTGTGGTGATGCACATTAAGTAGATCTATTGTGATGATCATTTCACAATGTATACAAATACCAGATTGTACTATGTTGTACACCTAAAACTACAATAATATGTCAATTATATATCAATACAAAAATACGAATAAATTGACTTCAGCAAAAAATGTTTCTTTGTGGCATACGTTCTGACCACATATGGTGTTTCCCAGAAATACAAAAACATATGACTTAACTTTTTAAATAATAGAATTTAGCATATGTGTGTGTGTGTGTGTGTGTGTTGTGTATAATACATACAGTAGTTAAAAATCATTACTATTATAAATAACATTCATATTTTTATAAATAACAAATCCTATATTGTGAAAATCATAAATATGTTGTAAACATTTAGATGTATTTATTTTAGTGCCAAATATTCAAAAAGTTTTTATACTTTTATAAAACCTCAGAATTATAAAACTTTATCATATATGACAATAAAATAAATGTGGGAGTTGGGGAAAATGAATCAAAAATTCAATGTTAAAAGTTGCATGTGGCAAAGATATTATGAGTAGGGAAGAGCAGAATAAAAGACATAAGCAGATTGCCAGATTAATGCCAAGTGAATCAAGGAAGGAAAAGGAAAGGACTTTGTAAGCATCTGGTAGATTCTGTGCTAACCAGAGAAGAAAATAGACTTTGTGATTAATTCTATCTGGCTAAGTGTATTCATTATTTTAAGAGCTACACAATCCTAAAATGTATAATATTAACTGTAGTTGTTTCTGTCTTGTTTGTTCATTTAATTTTTAATGACTTATATGATATATGGTAGATACAAATTTTGATGGTTTTGAGATTTCTTGCGTTATAAGCCTATGCAAAGAATCTGGCCACTTAGATTGTTTCAAACAAAGGGAATTTCAAAAGTCCTGTAAGTTAAAAAGCCATAAAATAAAACAGTTCATAATAAAATAGAAAAAATGCCTAACATTCAGTATTCACAGTCCAATATATGGGAAAATGGATTTCAATCAGTGACTCTATAACACTGAAAGGGGGAAGAGATCATTGAGATAGTGAATGAGCTTTGCTTTCAACATTATGATTTCTGCAAAAAGTGAAAATTAACTGACAGAATGGCAATATTTTATAGATTTTTTTACCTCTGAATTTTACCCACAGTATCTTCTCTTAGCAGTTAAAATGATCCATTTTTTTTTTAAATGCAGAAATTCATTCACTAACTTTTAAACCAGGAACTGATCCCAAATCCCTATGTACTTAGGCTGGAGAAATGCCTCTCTATACAGTCTGCCTTGCATAGTTTTCATTTTAATCTATGTAGACTATACAAAAATACCAGTAGTAGAAAGTTTTTAAAAGATATGTGATCAGGTTTGAGTGAAAGAGCAACACAATGACAGTCCCAATAATACTTGTTCATACTAATTTTTAAAATATGTATGTGAAAACTATACATTGCATTGATTAATTGGTTGGTCACTACATTATGCAAATAATCTTTTGCTAGCCCAATATTGACCATCACAATTATTTAAATACCACAGTTCTTACTTATATGCCGAGGAGAATATTGAAATGATTACAGATGGAGGTATTCATTTCTCTGCCCCCATGACATTTCATTTATAATTATATTATTACTCTTCTTATTATAATATAGTTTATCAGTTTATAAATATTCCTTCTATAATATAATGTGCTTATTGAAGTCGGGGAATATGTAATATTTATCTTTGTGTCTCCTGAATTAGTTTTGTTCCCAGTGTATTCTAAGTGCCTGATGTTTGCTGAATAAAAAAATAGAAAAAAATTATATGAGTTATAAAATGAATGAAATGTCCTTCTGTAGAATAAATAAGATCTTATTACCAGTTTTGCCACCTTAGTTTAAATATTAGCTATTTATGGAGCAGAACCTCAGAGCAAGTGGGTGTAAGGTAGTACATTTTGATAGGGGAAAGGAGATAATGGTGTTGGCTCTGTAGGCAATTAGAAAAGGCCAACCCTCCTTAGTTCTGGGGGAGCAAAAAGAATACAGCAGTAGAATTGACAGCTGCCAAGAAAAAATATTATTTTGGATCATGATTTCAACCAGTTTAGACCGTTGATTTCTGAGGAAAATTGCTTAAAGGGTAACTACTACTCTGCTTTGCCTTCATGGAGTTAATCTCAAAGGAAAGATACTAATTAATATGTACTACATTTAATTTCAGTGATTCATTCAGTATTAATCATATCCAGAGAAAAATATGTTGTGTCTGAGGAGACTGTCACATTCATTTGAGAGCCAGCAGTTGTTAGTCATACAACAGTAGCATTATATATGAGAAATGACAAGCAAGTGAAATTGAAAGAAAATGAAGCATTTTATGAACAAAAGACTGTGACTCACTAGTGAACTAAGACCAATGAAGAAAAAGTTTTGTTTTTTCTTTTTCCAAAATATATCTGGTAAAATGGTCCTACTGTGTATGAACTTTTCCTATATTTTTCCCAATTTATAGTGAGATTTAGCTTAGAAGACCCAGGCTAACCCCAATTGTCCTCTGACATCGGACATTTTCTGCCATGCATAGTGACGACGACAGCTTCTGAATAACTTTGTCACTACCACACAAGAATATCTTTCCCTTCCTGTAAAATTTGTCTCAAACTCCTCTTTTTCATGAAGACTTCTATAATTGATTCCATTATCTCTCTATTTTTTCATTTACATGATGCTACTTATGTCTTTAGCAGTAAGTTATGTGCTTTAAATATCTCAATCATTTTGTATGCATATATTGGTTTCCTTTTCTGATTTTCACTTAGGTTAATAGGGATTAAAACATATGTTTACTTCAAAGTCAAGATATAAGAATTTTAAAAACGTAGTTATTTGAAGAGCTTGCTCAAGAGTGTGAGCTCTGAGCAACAGGGTTGTGGGTTCGATTACTGGCCTGAGCTGAGCTGCCAACAGGTGGCAGGATGGCTCAGCTAAAAAAAAAATTAAAAAAAAAAAAGTAGTTATCAATATCTTAACACCCTAAACAAACTACCATTACTGTGCCTCCATTCTATGCATCATCCATATCAGCATCGGAGAGATAGTTAGACAGTTATTTACGATCCTTTTTTTGTTTGTTTCAAGTGTACAAAACAATGTAATAGACATTTACACCCCTCACAAAGTGACAACTCCCCCTTCCCTAATTTATTATCCCTCTGACATCGTATATAGCTGTTACAATTCCATTGATTCTATCCCCTATGCTGTATTCCACATCCTGTGACTATATATATATTAAATTATAGTTGACATTCAATATTATCCAGCTTCTGCATTAGTTCACGATCTTTTTTTAACTTGAGCGTGCTGACCTACTGATAAATAATTTTGGTTTTTACAATAATGAATTTAACAGATGCATAAAAGCAGAAACAAGGAAAACAAGAGGTTTCTAGAATCTTCAAGTCTATATCCCATGAGGCTACATTAAGAGGAGAATTGGGGGTAAAATGAAATAAAAAGTAAAAAGAACATTTGACCTCACACATTATGTGTAGGTTTCTATTATAGGTACTTTTCACACAGGATGTCACTAACCAGTGCAACAATCCCATAAGTCAGCATAATTATTTACATTTTATGCAGGAGGAAGCAGCAAATGTAAGTGCCAAGTGTGTTGGACTGAGTCACTCAGCTGACACCTGGCAGAGCAGAGATTTGTACCCAATCATCGGGTAGTTAGACTAAAAGCTCATTTACTTTCAAAACACTATGTACCTCACAAAGATAAATATTTACATTTGTACTGCAAATGAGGGAATAAAACTGAGACTTTTGGAAGAGAAAGAATAAAAATTAAGCATGTTGTATTTGTTTGTAGTTATACATATCACTTACTAATTTTTTGCACTATGTATTTATATAGCCAAAGCTTTTAGGAATTGTAACAATTCTTTGCTTTACCAAACACATATCAACTTTATTTATTTATTTTTTTTGAGGGCAGTGTCACTGGCCCTCATATGTGGGAGCCGGACAGGGGCCGCTGGCTTCCGAAGCCAGCGCTTAACCACCACGCCACTCGACCGGCCCTCAATTTTATTTTTAGATTTGCTCCTGGCTTACATTTTAATGGAATTTTATTTCATTCAAAACAAATACTGTTGGAAATCTGAATTAAAATTAATAAACTAATTTTCTTTACAGCCTGTCACATTTTAACATTTGGCTTCATTTGTCTGTTTTTGTTTTTTCTTTGCGAGCTACCAGGAAAAAGATTTAGAAAATGTAATTATATCAACATGGCTTTCATATCTGCCACACAATCTACAACTCTTTGAAAGGAACTCAGCGCCAAGATAACAAGAGGGATAAAATCCCCAGTACTCCGTATCAAAGACAGATTTTAGAGCCAATGTGTTCTTTCCATAAATACTTATATTTATCTAAATTTTAGAAAGAAAAATGCAAATTAACACATTAGCTCTTGTCTCTTAGGCAGATATTTTATTTCTTTTTTTTATATGTGACAAAACCACATTATTTTAAAATTGAAATTTATTGTGGTGACAATGCTTAGTAAAGTTACATAGGTTTCAAGTGTTTCAATTCTGTAATACATCATCTACATATCACATTCTGTATTCACCACCCAGGGTCAGTTGTCCTTCCATCACCCTATGTTTGATCCCTGTTTACCTTCATCTACCATGCCCCTCCCCCCTTATCCTCTGGTAACCACTAAACTATTGTCTGTGTCTATGAGTTTTTGTTTCTTTATTTGTTTGTTTTGTTTTAGGCAGATATTTTCAAATGTGTTGTAACATTATCATTTATTCAGTGCCATACATAAACTTCTGTATTAGCAAGCATAAACTAGACCAAAGTTTCTGACCCAGGATCTAGCTATCATCTAAAACAAATCATGAAATGTAATTGCATATGAACACTTAATTATTAGAAACACTTCATGGGGAGTAAATGAAGAATGATGTGATTCATGTTTTTATTAGGTAGAATACTGGGGCAATTTAAGACAATACTTTAGATAATTTTTAAAAAATAGATTGTTAGAATTTCACAATAAAAATCTCCAATTTAGGCAGTGGGAACATTCAATGCATAGGGTTTAAGGTGGACCATGTGGGAGGTATTGGGAAGCAAACTGGAGTAGAGTGACAGGTACAGTAGTAGGAGAGAATGTCAGAGGAGCAGTGACAGACCAGCAAGTACAGAGACCTGAAGATCAGTGTAAGAGCTTTAACTCCTACTCCCAGTATATGTGGACACCACTGCAGGTTTGAGTAGAGATGTAACATACTAAAAACTAAAGATAGTCTTTAAACATGCAAAAAGGAAAGCAAGGACACCTTTTAGGAAATTATTACAATGATCCAGGTGAGAGATAACGATGGCTTGAACCAGGGGGAAAGCAATGAATGTTAACAACAACAACAAAAAAGTGGGCAAGCTCATGGTATGTTTTGAAGGTAACAGGAGTATTTGTTTCATCATTTAATTAACTAGATACAAGTATGTGCAACAAATGTGTGAGTCAAGTAGACAGTTACTAGAAATAGACAAATTGCCACCATTTAAGAGTCTCCAGCTTCCTTTAAACAAAAAATACATCTCATGGGTGCTCACATAAACAATTTAATCTTTGAACTCAAAAAAGACTGCAGAACATACAGAAATTTCAGCAAATTTACTGTGTTGTGACTGCCTGCCTCATTTGTGTTGTCATTTTTTTTCCCTCTGTGTCCTTTAGATATTGCTCTGTGATTTATCAAATGTCCCTTCTTATATTTAACCCTTCTCTTTTGTCATTCCATTACATTCAAACAAAGGCACTTATTTCTTTCCTAAACCACTGTTCACTCATAAATCCACAAAACTATCTACTCTTCAAAAATAAAAACAATAAAAATTATTTGACCTTGTTTTCCTATCTAATTATTGGCCAATGTCTAATCTTCAGACATTAAAGACATTCAAGTTATTAAAATTCTTGAAACAGTACTCTATATTAGCTGTCTCATATTCTTTACATACTATTTATTCCTCAACCCATTCTAATATTGTGTCTGTAGAGACAGTTCTATTAATAGTTAATGATAACCTACTTACTGCTAAATTAAATGACTCCTTTTAAGCTCTCAGTATTTATTGCATTTTATGCTCCTTATTAAACTTTCCAAATTGCAATTAAAACTGATTTTTATGAGTTCTTCTGAGATCTGCTTAACTACTCTTCCTTGTCTTTTTCACCAGCATGTCATCCCTTTACATCCTGTAGGACCTCACTGCCACTCTCCCCTTTCACCAGGAATCTCTCCATTCTCTTCTTCTCCTCTTTTTTTCTCTTCTTTGTCCTTCAGTGTTTTACTTATAAATGTAGATTCATTCATCCAGGATATCTGAACTATTCCACTGGCTTCACCTCTTAACTCTATGCTAACTAAACCCAATTCCAGGAAATTTCTCAATTAAGATAGATATTTCTTTTGGACTCAATTCCTGATCGTCCCAGAGGCAATTCAAATAAAACTTGTTCAAAAATAAAAATGCATTCTCTCCCTCTCAACATACTCCAGTAATTAAAAACCATGTCAACACATATGTTTTCTATCTCAGAAAATGACTTCACCAAGCACTTAGTTCCATAAGCTCGTAACTCACCTTTTATTTTTTATTGTCAATTTCTTCGTAATTGTAATTGTATTTTAAAAACTAAACATGCCCAGTAAATCCTTATATTACTCTAGATTTTCAGTGCTACTGTGTTTGTTTTGTTCTTCAATATCTTATTGCCTCTATTACCTGAAAGCTCCTGACCTGTGTACCTATATCAGCCATCGTTTGCTGAAAGCTATGTTACTTATCATAGCCTGACTTAACTCCCTAATGGATAAAGGAGACTTATAGTTCAACATGGCAGATTAAATACATGCTTCTATTTTTTTCTCACCCATAAAAAGCTCTGAAATCACAGTGAAAATACATAAACCACAACAACTCCAAAAATGAAAAGAGTGTGAGAAGAGAACAATGCATTATTTTATTTAAGAATATTTAGGGAGGTAAAATTTTGATGAGACACTTTCATTACTGTCTCAGAGTAACAGGGACCAGATTTACCCTCCAATCAGAAACAAGCAAAAAACAAAAAAAATATGAAACAGCGATGTGTAAGACACTGGACATCAGACAAGGAGGGGCAGTGATCCCTAGGAGAGAGAAAAACCAACTAGACGAGCCCTATGTTTGTACCAGCTTACTGCCTGGACACTGTACCCAATCTACAGGTCAGGGAGGGGGAACCCAATCAGAACCTGATGAACTCCCTGAGTTGAGATGGAGTTGACAGTGCAGGGAGATGAGGACAGCCTGAGTTCACAGGACAGAGTGCCTAAGAAGAGGAAGCCACCCAGAGAGAACTCCAGAGATCAGCAGCAACTCCCATTCAAGTTTTCAGCCCAGTACTGCTCAGTGAGGGTGTGTGAGGAAATCACTTTGGCCAAGGAAAGAATCACCCAAAAAGAGTTTGAAAGAATTACCTCAAAAAATACTAGAGAGAATAGTACCCAGTGCTCATACAGGGCAGAGAATTATGCTTATTCCCACCAAAAAACTGAAAACCTTAGCAATCTATGGGCTATTGGGTTGAGTACAAAGAGGGGTCTTTATCGCCTCAGTGGTGGGGAATAATTAGGCCTAGATGAAACACTGTTTCAACTGATTACAAGTAATTTAACTGTGTTCCAGACCAAAGTTTAGAATATTTGTAGAAGTACAAAAACATATCCATACCCGACAAGGTAAAACTCACTATATATGGTACCCAATAAAATAATTATAAATACATTATCATAATTAAATGTATAAATTATAAGTAATTATAAATAGATGAAACAGAAAAATATGATCAATAATAGGGAGGTAAGTCAGTCAATTGAATGTGACCCACAATTAACACAGAAGTTGGGAGCAGCTGCAGACAAAGATAAAAACAATTATTTTAATTATATTCTATGTGTTCAAAAGCTGAGACAGAAGAGGCAGGGTAGAGTGTGAAGGTTGGATTTGACAGCATCATGAGGAATGTTTAGAGGTGATGGATGTGTTCATTATTTTAACTATGGTGATGGTTTCACAGATGAAGATATTGTCAAAACTTATCAAATTGTACACTTTAAAAATATACAGTTTATTGTATGTCAATAATGCCTCTTGTAAAATATCAAAAATGTAACTGTTACAAAGCAAAAAAAAAAAAAAAAAGAAAAAGAAAAAGAATGATTTTCTAGGCAACGGAGCCAGATGGAGCTTGTAGCCTGGGATGGAGTTGTGCTCAAGCAGTGGCTGGTCAGGCCTCGAGCCCCATCTTGAAATTCCTCCCTGCTGGTGACTGCACAGTAGGCGCATGTTCTCCACAGATATTTGAAACATGGTGCCTACACCCCAGAGTCTAATGCAATAAGAAAACTGTTTCTGCTTTGTTTGTTCATTTTGTTCTTTAAATTCCACATATAAGCGAGATCATCTGATACTTGTCTGTCTCTGTCTGACTTATTTCACTTAGCATAATACCCTCATCATTCCTTTCCAGGGAAGTCAGATGTACTTTTTTTTCTATCATAATAAGCAAGAAACAGATAATTTTGCAAAGTGAGCCTGATGTCACATAAAAATCTTCTTTTACATCAGAAAACATGGGGAATTCCAGGTCTACGTTTCCATGTTTTAGACACAGGTATCTCTCTGCTCTAGGCAGCTATGACTTTTCCTGAGGATTAAAATGCCACTGGGTAGTTTCAGGCAATGTTTACCACCATTCTTAGCTCTTTTATAAGTGGAAGTTGAGTGCCCAGCTCTCCTAAGTAAGAAAGGCAGATAAGCACTCCACGTGACAGGGACTGCATCCTAGGTCCCTTTCTGGCACTTCCCATGAGGCAATCTTACCTCCAGAAAGAGTTTCTACTATAGTTGGATTAAGGCAGAAAAAGTTATCTTTCTTACCTTCTCATACTCCTAAAAATACTTTTTTTTGGCCTTAACTTCTCGTTTGTGCTTTATGCAAAGAGAAGATTGTGATAATTTTAGAAGGAATACGAGAGTAACACATATGATCCTACACTCAGATATAAGAAATAGGATTTCACAGACCAAAAAAAAAATGTTATTTAATGTAACTTCAGAAAACCAGAAATCATTTCATCTTACTTCATCAGGGAGGGTGTGCTTGCTTAAGTGTTTGATAATGTGTGGAGCAAAGTCCTAGGCTGTTTTCAGGACCTGATACAAGGTCACTGAGAATGATGTTTTATGAGGAGAGCAATATTAAAAGGCTAGACTATCCAGCAACAGATTGAAAAAGCTCTATTAAATATCAAAGGAGTGACAATAGAGAGCTAACTTCTCACCATGTACTATGTAAGTCCAGTAAAACGATATGATGTCCTTAAAAAATTGAAAGAAAGTCACTGTCATTATTGAATACCATACACAAGAAAAATTTACCTATGAGAAAAAACAAGATCAGACAAACAGAAGAAAATTTTTATTGCCAGAAGTACTAAAATAAATATTAATATATTAATTCACTGCAAGATTTCCTCCTTATTTTTTTTTTCTTTTCAGCAATTTTATTATGATGTGCTCATTTTCTTTGCATTTTTCCTGTTTAGCTGTTCTTGGATTTATTAGGCAAAATCTCCATTTTAGGCCCTGAAGAAAGAAACAGACCATGATCAGTACTGATTAGAACAATATAGCTCACAGGACTGGATTAGCACAGTGAATATTTCCTTAGTGCTCCTGCCTGAGGCTTGTTATCAGAGCCAAGGCAAGGAGGAATTGGAGCCTAATACAAGATACCACAATTAACTGATTTTTAAAGAGTTTTTAAAAATTCTGACTTTCATTATAATTTTTTAATGTTTTTTAAATTTTAGTAAATTTATTGAGGTGACATTGGTTAATAAAATTACATATTGGGTCGTCGGGAAAGACATGATGTATTTTTATATGTTTTTCAATGCAAAAATGCATCATGACTTTCCCGATGACCCAATAGGTTTTAAGCATATTATTCTATAATACATCATCTATGTATTGTACTGTGTGTTCACCACCGAAAGTAAAATCTCCTTCCATCACCATATATTTGACCCCTTTACCCTCTTCTACATTTCCTCTTCCCCCCTTACCCTCTGGTAACCACTAATCTGTTGTCTGTGTCTATGAGTTTTTGTTTGTTTGTTTGTCTTTTTATATCCAACATATCAGTGAAATGATGCAGTTCTCAACTTTATCTGTCTAATTTATTTCACTTAGCATGATAATCTCAAGATCCATCTATGTTGTTGCAAATGGCAGTATTTCATCTTTTCTTATGACTGAGGAATATTCCATTGTATATATGTACCACATCTTCTTTATCCAATTAACTGTCGAAGGACACTTTTGTTGTTTCCATGTCTTGGCCACCATGAATAATGCTGCAGTGAACATAAGGGTACTTATATATTTATGAATAAATGTTTTCAGATTTTTGCGGTGGGTATCTGAAGAGGGATTGCTGGGTCATATGGTAATTCTATTCTTAATTTTTTGAGGAATCTCCATACCGTTTTCCACAGTGGCTGTACTAATTTACATTCTCACTAACAGCGTATGAGGGTTTCTTTCTGCACAAACTCTCCAAAACTTAATACTTGTCTTGTTGATAACATCCATGCTAACAGGTGTGAGATAGTATTTCATTGTGGTTTTAATTTGCATTTTCCTAATAGCTAGTGAAGTTGAGCATCTTTTCATATATCTGTTGGACATTTGTATGTCTTGTTGGGAGAAGTGTCTGTTCAGTTCTTCTGCCCATTTGCTAATTGGATTATTTGTTTTTTTTTGTTGTTGAGTTGTATGAGTTTTTTATATATTTTGGATATTAACCCCTTATCAGAGGTGTTGTTTGTGAATATCTTCTCCCATTCTGTTGGTTGCATCTTTGTTTTGTTAATGGTTTATTTTGCTGTGTAGAAGTTTTTTTCTTTTTTTTTTTTTTTTAATATTTTATTTTATTTTTAATTAGTTTCAGGTGTACAACACAGTGCAATAGTTATACATTTTACCCCTCAAAGTGACAACCCCCCTAGAAGTTTTTTTCATTTGATATAGTCTCATTCATTAATTTTGGTTTTACTTCCTTTACTTTTGAGGTCAAATTCATAAAATCCTCCCTAACCAAGGTCCATAAGTTTAATACCTATGTTCTGTTCTATGCAATTTATTGTTTCAGGTCTTATATTTATTTCTTTGATCCATTTTAAGTTAAATTTGATGTATAGAGACCAATAGCAGTCTAGTTTTATTCTTTTGCATGTGGCTTTCCAATTTTCCCAGCTGTTTAGTGAAGAAGCTTCCTTTTCTCCATTGTATGTTTTTGGCTTCTTTGTTAAAAATTATATGTGTGGGGCCAGCCGAGTGGTGCATTGGTTAAGAATTGGCTTGGCATGCCAGCTCTGAGCAGCAGGGCCCGAATGGGATCCCACATGAGGGCCTGTGATGCTGCGCCATCTACAGCTAAGGTGGTAAATAACAGCTCGACCTGGAGCTGGGCTGCCATGAGTTGCCCATGAAGGTACAGGCTGCAGCCCCTGCTGCAATGGGCTGCCGCAAGTGGCTGGCAGCCAGTGTGAGCTGTCGTGAGCTGCCGTGAGATGACTGACTGTCCAATGGCCAGTGAGCGGCTGCCTCACCCAGGAAAAGTGCAATGATAATACCAATATGGGCCAGTGAAGCAATATCCTCCACAACTGAAGAACAAAAAGACAGTAATTTGTCTGTTTCCCTTCCTTGATTCCCCAATGCAGTCCCCCTCTCCCAATTCCCCAATAAAATCTTTAAAAAAAAGAAATTATATGTGGGTTTATTTCTGGGTTCTCAGTTCTGTTCTATTGTTCTGTGCGTCTATTTTTCTGTCAGTGTCATGCTGTGTTTGTTATTATCACTGTAGTATAATTTGAAGTAGTGGTACCTTCAGCCTTATTCCTTTTTCACATGATTGCTTTGTCTGTTTGGGTCTTTTGATTTCATACAAGTCTGATTGTTTGTTCCATTTCTTTAAAAAATGCCATTGAAATTTTGATAGGGATTGCATGAAATTTGTACATTGTTTGAGTAATGTGTCCATTTTAACTATATTGGTTCTTCCAATCCATTTACATGGAATATCTTTCAATTTCTTTGTGTCTTCTTCAATTTCTTTTAGTAATATATTTTGCATACTTTATTAAGTTTATTCCTAGGTATTTTATTCTTTTTGTTGCGATTGCAAAAGGAATTGTTATTTTTATTATTTTTCTGAAATTTCATTGTTAGTATATAGGTATACAATGGATTTTTGTACATTGATTTTGTGTCCTGCAACTTTACTGTATTTATTTATTGTTTCTAATAGTGTTATTTTGGTGGAATCTTTGGGGTTTTCTATATAAAGAATCATGTCATATGCAAAAAGTGAAAATTTGATGTCTTCATTTCTAATTTAGATGCCTTTTATTTCTTCCTCTTACCTGATTGTTCTGGCTAGGATTTCCAATACTATTTTGAATAACAGCTGTGAGAGAGGGGCATCTTTGTCTTTTTTCCTAATCTTAGAGGAAAAGCTTTAGTTTTCAACTATTCAGTACATTAGCTGAGGGTTTGTCATATATGGACTTTATTATGTTGAGGTACTCTCTTTCCATACTCATTTTTTTTTGTTTGTTTTAGCTGAGCCATCCTGCCACCTGTTGGCAGCTCAACGGCAACTCAGCTCAGGCTGGGCATCGAACTGCCGTTGCTCAGAGCTCAGCTCGCACTCTTGAGCGAGCTCTTAACCAACTGAGCCACTTGGCCAGCCCCATACTCATTTTATTAAGTATTTTAATCCAAAATGGATGCTGTATCTGGTCAAATTCTTTTTCTGCATCTATTAATATTATGATATGATTTTTATACTACATTTTGTTTATGTGGTGTATCACATTAATAGATTTGCATATGTTGAACCATCCTTGTTCCCCTAGAATGAACCCCACTTGTTCATGATTTCTAATCGTTTTAATGTATTGTTGTGTTCATTTTGCTAGTATTTTATTTAGGATTTTTGCATATGTGTTTATCAGAGATATTGGTGCACAGTTTTCTGTTTTTGTGTTATTTTTACCATGCTTTGGTGTCAGGGTAATGCTGGCCTCATAAAATGACTTTGGACACATTGCCTCTTCAAGTTTTTGGAAGAGTTTGAGGAGGACCGGTATTAAATCATCTTTCTGTTTGGTAGAATTCACAAATACAGCCACCTGATCCCCGGAATTTTGCTTTTGGTAAGGTTTTGGATGATTGTTTCAATTTACTTACTGTTAATCTGTCTATTTAGCTTTTCCAGTTCTTCATAGTTCAGTCTAGGAAGGTTATATATATTTTAAGAACTTGTTCATTTCTTCTGAATTTGATGGCATATCGTCTTTCATAGTATTCTTGTGTGATCCTTTGTATTTCTGTGGTATCTGTCATAAGTTTTCCGCTTTGATTTCTTATTTTGTTTACTTGAGAGTTTTCTCTTTTTCCCTTAGTCTAGTCAGGGGTTTGCTAATTTTGTTAATCTTTTTGAAGAAATAGTTCTTTGTTGCATTAATTTTTTTCTATTGTGTTTTTGTTCTCTATTTCATTTAATACTGTTCTAATTTTTATTATTTTCTTCCTTCTGCTGACTTTGGGTTTCATTTATTCTTCTTTTTCTACTTCTTTAAAATGTAATGTTAGGTTGTTTTTTGAGATTTTTTTCTTGTTTCTTGAGATAGGCCTGTAATGATATAAACTTCCTCCTTATTACCACTTTTGCAGGATCTCAACATTTTTTATATGTTGTTTTTTTTATTTTCATTTGTTTCTATGTATCTTTTGATCTCTCCCTTTATTTCTTTTTTGACCCAGTCATTCTTTAGTAGCATGTTGTTTAATCTCCACATAATTTTGCTTTTCCCCACTTTCTTTTTTGCAGTTGACCTCTAATTTCAAATAATTATTGTTAGAGAATATGCTTGGTATGATTTCAATTTTTTAAAATTTGTTGAGGCTAGGTTTGTGTCCCAACACATGGCCTATCTTTGAGAATGTTCCATGTGCACTAGAGAAGAATCTGGTGTTTTTGGATGAAAGGCTCTGTAAATGTTGATTATGTTCATTTAGTCTAATGTATCATTTAAGGTTGATATTTTCTTGCTGATTATCTGTTTGTATGATCTATCCATAGCTGTCAATGGGGTAATTAGGTCCCTACTGTAATAGTGTTTTTGTCAGTTTCTCCCTTTAGTTCTGTTTGTAGTTGTTTTATATATTTTGGTGCTCTCTGAGATCCTATATATTGATAATTGTTATGTCTTCTTGATGTATTGTCCCCTTTATCAATATGAAATGCACATCTTTGTCTCTTGTTACCTTTTTTATCTTAAAATCTATTTCATCAGATATAAATATGACTACACCTGCTTTTCTCTGAATGCCATTTGCTTGGCATATTGTTTTTTACCCTTTCACTTTGAGTCTATATTTATTCTTACAGCTGAGGTGTGTCTCTTGAAGGCAGCATATGGCTTTGTTTTGCTTTTTAATCCAGTGTGCTACCCTGTGTTTTTTATTGGTGAGTTAAGTTCATTTATATTTAGGGTGATTATTGATATATGAGGATTTCTAATAACCACTTTATCTTTTGTTTTTTTATGGCTAATTTTCTCCACTGTTTTCCCTTGTATTTCTGTCTATTATTTTTGTTTGGTGGTATTTTATGATTATTTCCCCTCTTTCCTCCTTTTTATGTTATGCATTTAAGTTGTGGATTTTTTTTTTTTTTGCAGTTACCATTGTGTTTATATAAAAGAAAATTTTATATATAAAGTAGTCCTTTTTCTTCTGCATGCATCTTATTTCCATTCCCCTTTGCAAATTCAGAACTTTATTACCTCCCTTTTTGTTTTTTGTTGTCTCAAATTATCCCTATTTATACTTTGAGTTTCATTTCTGAGTTTCAGTAGCTGTTGTCTTCTTCTCTTCTTTTTTATGTTTTTACCTCCTTTAATCTTTATGTTATATTTAAGTACATAGTGCCCTATTCTGAATAAGGGCTGCAGTTTCCTATTTCTATCTGTCTGTTAGTCATCTTACTCATAGTTTTGTCTCTTTTCGGGTAGAACAACCCCTTCAGTATTTCTTGTAATGTGGGCCTTGTGGTGAAAAATTCCCTCAGCTTCTCTACATCTGTAAAGGTCTTTATTCCTCTTTCATACCTAAAGGATAAATTTGCTGGATATATTATTCTTGGCTGGTTATTTCTCCCTTTCAATACTGTGAATATTTGATTCCACTCCCTGCTAGCTTATGGGGTTTCTGCTTTAAAAAATATGATGATAATCTAATGAGCTTTTCTTTATATGTGGATGTCTTCTTTTCTCTGGATGCCTTGAGAATTCTTTGTCTTTAATTTCTGACAGTTTTAATATAATGTGTCTTGGAGAAGGCATTTTTGGATTGAGGTAATTGGGTGTTCTATTTGTTTCTTGGATTTGTGAATCCGGTTCTTTTGATAGAGTTGTGAGTTTTCATTGACTATTTGTTTGAATTGGCTCTCTGTGTCCTTCTCACTCTCTTCTTCTTCTGGCCTCCCCTTTTTCCTTATATTGCTCTTTCTGAAGGAGTCAGGTAGTTCTTGTAGAGTTCGTTCATTTCTTTTAATTCTCACATGTCTCTTTTTCATCTGCATCATTTCCAGATTTCTAGCTTTGATATCACTAATTATTTTCTCCATCTAGTCAGCTCTATTTCTTAAGCCTGCTATTTTATTCCTCATCTCTTTTATAGAGTTTTTCAACTCCAGAATTTCTATTTGATTCTTTTTTAAAATTTCAATCTTATTGGTATTAATTTTGTTCATTTATTTTATTTCTGTGTTCATTAAGCTGCCTATCTGAGTTTTCATACATCTTATTTCATTTTTCAGAACTGCTGTCTTGAATTCTTTGTCATTAAATCACATATTTCCATGTCTTCAAGTTCATTTTCTGGAAATTTTCATTTTCTTTCTGAGCTGCCTTGTTCCCTTCATTGTTCATTATATTTGATGGGTCATTTCTTTGTCGAGGCGCCTATGGGAGTGAATGTTGCCGCAGGTTGATAAGAAGACGTCTCTTTTTTATTTTCCCTTAGGTGGCGCTAGAGCACAAGTGTTTTATTTTCTCTTGCAGTGCTCTGGATTCTTGGCCATGAAAAATGCCTTGTATTCCTTGGGGAGGTGGGTGTCTCTTCTTTGACCATGGTACCTCCATCTCAGCACATTACCCACATGGGAGAATGTGGTGAACCCTTGAAATCCCAGTGCTGCTTCTGCAGCCAGATGTAGTACTGTGCTGCCTAAGGTACCCCAAGCCCCCACCCCCCCACCCCTGGAATCAGCCATAAAGGATGGGAGTGGGAGAGATTGCTGGTGTGTTTGTGGCTTTGTTCTCCTCCCAGTAATAGTGACTTCTAGACCTCAGCAGCCTCACCTCCATGTCTCCACCCTTGCCACTGGGAATAGCCACAGTGTGCATCTCCAGTTCTCAGAGACATAGATATTCTGCCTTATAACATGACACTCATTGTTACAGTGTCTTCTGGGGCCAGCTGCTAGCTCTGAGAGGGTAAAGTGAGGGGAATTCTGAGAGGGTGGTGGGAGGCAGCCAGGCTCCATGGCTTTGTTTTCTGCCTGAAATTGGTGGCTGCTAGAACACAGCTGTCACACTTCTGTATCCAGTAGCTGCTCAAGGTTTCTGTCCCTATCGTTGTATCCAGCCATATTATATGCTGATCACTTAGGCAGAAATACTTGGGGCCACAGAGAGTGTGCCTGCAGTCTCAAGCTTCCCCTCTCCTGTCACCAGCAGTGAGATTTGGGCTGTGTCTACAGACCCATCTCTGCTATTGTCCCTTCCCTCCTCCCCTGTGTGCTCCGATTTGCCCACCTTCAGATTTCTCAATGCGTGGATCTCTCAGACATGTTTTGTGTTTTGCACAGGGAATCCTTTGTTGAATTACAGCTGTTCAATTTGTTGTAGCTTCACAGGGAGAGACCAAGAAGATCCTCATGCTGTCATGCTTCTGATGTCACTCTGACCATTTGCAAAATGTGAAGGGACTAAGAAGCATAAATTGGTAGTTACAAAATAGAGATAAAATTTATAGCATAGGGAATATAGTCAATAATACATAACAAATATGTATGGTGCCAGGTGGCGACTGGACTGAAAACCGGGATCACTTCATAAATTATGTGAATGCCTGACCACTGTGCTCTACATCTGAGACTAATATAAAATAATACTGAATACCCACTATCATTAAAAATAAAAGAACTGTGAGGTGTCTGCAGTTTTTACCCTACTTGCAAACATCACCCTGACACAGTATCATGTATGCTGGCAGAAGATACATGACTCCTGGCTCAGAGAAAATGGACTTTATTACTCACAGCAATAGTGTTAGTTAGAGTACTAGCATTTCCTAGTACATATCTTCCATGCCCACTTCTCACAAGGCAGCATGGAGAGGGTCAATTAACCCCTTTATATGCAATGGGTTGCATTACAAAAGAGAAATCCTGATCACAAATCTTTTTTAATGGACAGCAAAATAGGCCTGACCTTCTCTCCAAAAGGAGATATTATCTTCATTATACGGAGCACTAAGTATACCTGCTCTGTGCTCAGTGGGTATATTATCCATATACCTAAGGCTGTAAACAATCCTGTACTTTTCTCTGATGGAGGGCATTTTTTCTTTCTTCTAAGATTATTTACTGAACAAATATTCTTGAAATGATCGCTGGGAACAAAGCAGCTACTTGCACTGCTCACAAGATGTGCAGAAATATAAGAGAGACTGATGGCGAATTTTCTTCCAACATGCTTCAAAATACTTTTCAAGAGCTTATTCTATTCTTATTTTCACCCCCCACCTCTCCCACCCCCGTCTCTCCCTATCTGCCTCTCCTAGATTGACCTTACATCATCAGGTTTAGTGGTCATTTAAAAATAAATATAAAGGGCAAGTTTTTATTATATATTTTTATAACACGTTAGCATATTACATGACATCAGGAGAGAATAATTTATGGAAGAATGAATTTAGATATCACTTTATATTTTTAAAGATTATAATCCCCTTGGTTTAGCATATTTTTGTATATTCTGAAATTTATTCCATAAAGAAGATTAATGGCATCTTCCTGTCCTCCTCTGTACAGTGCAGTTTAGAATTGTATTCTAAAACTATTATATGAAAATTAATCACATTGTCATAACAAGGCATATTGTATTCATTGCATAAACAGGGCAATATTTCTGCTACAATATATAGGATCTTCTTTCTTCAAAATCCTGTGTTAATAAAAAAATTATGTGAATTATAATTTTCTTCTTCAAGATAAATATTTTGGAAAATAAGGTTGAAATATATCTACATTATGAAAACAGTTATTCTTAGGTAAAGATTTTAAGATATCTGTTCAAATTTAGCAACTCACCAAAGTAATATTTCTTGTGGTTGTCATTATTTCTCCCTAATTTACCGTTAACATCCACATACTAATCTTATAGTGAGAATATCAAAACTGACAAAAATGTATGACAAAATTACTATTAGCCAAATCTATTCTTGAAAGTAATTGTTTCAACCTTTCATCTGTACAAAATTTCTTTTGCATTTTTATTTTATTTCCTTTATGCAAAGTGAAATTTTACATATAGTTGAAGATTCAGTTTGAATACCTCCCCCATGAAGAATTCCTTATTCTACTCTTAGAATTAATCTTTTTTCCTCATTTTTTTCTCTACTGTAGAACATAGTTGATATCTCTTAGATAACCTCCACATTCTCTTCTATCATTTTTTCTACTTTTATTTTCTTTTCTATTATATTAGAATTCTTTTGAGAAAAATTATGTCTTGTGCATATTGGTGTCCTTTAAATAGTATTTATCATGGTAACTTTTTAAAAGTCTTTACCCTCACAGAGACACAGAAATTTGCCAGAAACACCCAGTTTTCCATTTTTAGCAGGTTTTATAAGGATGTGTGTGTAAACAAGCAGGACAGGGGTCTAATGGGAAGAGCAGGGCCTCTCATCACATAGATGGATCTTGGTCTGGAAATTGGCAGTTAGTTCAGGATGAAGTCAATTCTAGATTGTAAGCACCTTGTTTGAATTTCTCTCTTCTTTCCTTTTAACTGCTTCATTTCACAGAGAGAAAAAGTCAAATCTTTATAATTTTCTACAAACCCTATATGAGCTACTCTGTTTCCTTAATGACCTCAAATCCCAATACTCTGTCTTTCTATCACTTTTGTCCAGTCACACTGACCTCTGTAGGGTTGTTACAAATATTTCCTCTTGTTGGAATGCTCTTCACCTAGATAACTCCAGAGCCCACTTCTTCACTTCCTTGAATTCATTACTTAGATGTCACCTTCTCTGATATTTCTTATTCACTTATTGCACCCTACTCAGTGTACCCTTTAACTCACTTCTCTATATTTTTATGTCCTTATTGCTTATCTTGTTTCAATAACTGAGTGTTTCATTGATTTATTCAGTCTACTATCTGTTAATCCACATGAGTGTAACTATGTATATATGAATTTCTGTCACTTTTTAAAAATAAAATTGAATTTTGATATAATTGTAGTTTCACACGCAGTTACAAGATACAAGAAGCAGAGAGATATCAGTTACTTTTTTAAAATCAGTTTCCTGCAATTATAACATGCAAAACAGAATATTGACATTGATACAGCCAAAATATAGAACATGTGCATCACCAAAAGTAGCTCTGATCTTTGTTTCTATAGCCACATCCATTTCTGCTAGAAAGTTATTCTATGGGAGTGAGTTATTAGAAGTAGATGGACAAGCATTAAAATTGCATGTTGGCCTCAACAGGAAAGTCTCTATTTGTTTAAAGATGAATAGCCTTAACTCTAGCAAAGAAAAATAGAAATTCTGGAAGGCATAAGATAATATCATTGAGACACTATGATCTTTGTACACAATATTCACATTTCAATGAAAATTCATGAGGCACACCAAAAGAGAGTACCAAATAACTGAAAACACAAGAAAAAAGACTAAACTAATGGACCCATATAAGATACAAATATTGGAGGGAACTTTAATTGTCAAGACAATCAAAAATTGAAGAAAGTAGATGAAAAGAACAAGAATTTCACCAAAACAAGAATTTATTCATTCATATGCAGGGGACCAGCCTCCGAGAGTCCAGGGATTCCCTCAGGTGGAGATGGCATCGGCGAGGGAAGAAAAGAAAGAAGGGAAAGAGTGGAGACGCCGGGGGAATTTCAGAGAAGAAGTGTCACACTTTATTGTTACAGTATGTCCCTTTTATAGGGATTTTTGACCATTACCTCAATCACAAGTTAAGTTTCACCTCTTAGGACTTTTGCAGTGTTTACTTCCTTGTAATTGTTCTCTCCAGGGTACACTGGCCTATTCTATGTTAAGGATTCACTTATCTCTACATATTGCCTAAAGAGTGGTTATCATGACTACCTAGCAATTATCCCAAATTCTAGTAGCTAGACTCACAGGGCGTATACTTGAGCTATTACCAAAAAACTAGCAGTGACTGAGTTTAAGATAGAGGTTATCTAAAGTCTATTCCTATACTTAGTAGCTAAAGGGAGTCTTAAACTTTTCTTATCCTACAGAAGGCTACATATTTACAATAGATGGTAGCATCTGTTTCTCAGTCAAAGCTTCAGTATCTGTTGCTACAACAAGGTACAAAGCAAAGAATTCAGGCAAGGCTAATGATTAGCATATCCCATAGTCAGCAAGCTGCCCGGAACTCTCATGGCCTGGAGACTTTTAGTCTTCAAGGAGACTTCTCACAGTAGTGGCCATAGGCAAGTGAGCTCAAGGACTGATGTTATCATCAGTTTCTCACAGACAGACTTTTGGCCTATGTGACCAGGGGTCTGAGCCTCTGTTTCCAAGAAGCATGAGTCCCCAATATCTCAGTTCAGGGGTCCCCTCGTGCTGTAGCCTCTCTTTCCTTTTTTAAGGAAATCTTGCCCCATCATTGACTTACACAGCCATCTCTCATTGGGGTACCACAGAAACTTGCCACAAGTGCAGTGAGAGTACTGTCTCCTGTAGGATCTGATGTAGAGGAAAGGCACATGGGTTCATAGAAGCAGTAGATATTACATGACCAACCATAAGGCAGCACCCCAAACATTCAGTGCTGAGCGTGGCAATGTGACCTTGTCAGATGCTGGCGGGCTGTCGGCTCCCAAGCTTCATAAAATGAATAAAATAGAAATTTTAAAACTTAAAAAGAAAATAATTGAAATTTAAAACTTATTAGTTGTGTTAAATAACAGAAAAATTGATTAATAAATAGAAAGACAGGTCATTCAAATAAATCTAGAATCCAAGCCAGTGAAAAAATTATATAGACAATTCAGCACAAAATGAGAACATGTAATATATGTTAAATTTAAGTTTTAAAAGAAGGGAGAAGGAAGGTATAGAAGAAATATTGAAAGTCACCAAGAATTCTCCAAAGTTAAGTTAAGATATTAAGGTACAGGTTCAGAATCTCTGAAAATCCTAAGTGGAATAAACATAAAACAGGCCAACTTTTGATATTGTAGGCATATTTTGATAAAAATAAATAAATAAATAACCAAAAATTCAAAGCTAAAATAACAGCCAGAAAAAAATAAAACAAAATAAAACAAAACAAAAGTTGTCTTTTAAGCAACAAGAATGGAAAACTAATTTTTTAATAGTGGTAATGGAAGCCCAAAGCTAATGAAATGATATTCATTAAAGTGCTTGAAGTAAAAATCAACAACAAATAAGCACAAGGAATTTATTGCTAGTATTCCAACACTAAAGCAAATACTAAAATTTTGCTTCAGAAGAAAAAAAAAAAGGATTTTAAATAATGACATTAAAACTCAAATACTCGAAAGGTTGAATATGCAGATAAAATTTAAACACATATCAATTCAACAATATGGTAATAGTAATAATAATAACTGATAATAATACATGTCTTGGGTGGGGTATAAATAATTACATGGAATTAATTATCAATGACACAGAGGAAGGGAGACTACTAAATGAATTAAACATTTTAAGGTTTTAGACAAATCAGTGATATATTTACATTAATAATTTTTATTAGGTGATAATTATTCAAGAATTCATAATGTGATATTTAGCTTAACCTCATGACAAATAAGGAATATATAATCAACATGCTGGTAGAAGGAGGAAAGAAATAATGAAATATATTTGATTAAAATCAAAAGAACAAAAGGACACAAAAGGCATATATAGCAGATGAAGTGAATAAAAATAAATAGTACGATAGTAAATACAAGCTCAATACAGAACATATTTTCAAACACTACAATTATAAAACAAATGTTAAGTTGGTAAAATCTAGCAGCAGCAGTTACACTCTAATATATAAGATGTAGGGAATTTGATAAAATTCAATACTCAATAATACTCATTCATATAACAAAAACTGAAAATAAAAAAATAAGCAAACAAGAACTAGAAGGGTACTTTCTTATTCTGAGTAAGATTATATACAAACATTCTTCAGAAATGATTGAATGATGAATTATTAAAAGCAGTTCTCTAGAGAGAGAATGAGAAAAAAATTGTAATGGCTTTTATTTTACATTTCACTAGACAGTCTAGCCAGAACAACATTACAGGAAAAATAATTAAATTTATAATGATTGGAATGAAAGAAAATAAGTAGGCATTATTCACCAAAGGTTGATCATGTGTATAGAAATTCAAAAAATTGTATGAATATATTGTTGGAGATAAGTGAATTTAGCAACATAACAAGATTAAAATAGTAACTTATTTTTTATACCTACAACAGAAGCTGAACATTAAAATTTATGCAATTTATACCAGTATTAACAAACATCTCTAGCTAGGATTAAATCTAGTAGATGATAGCAAAATCTGTCTGCTAAAAATATAAAATATAATTGAGAGAAAGAGAAGCAGTACTAACTAAACAGAGTTATACTATTAACATGTTTGGAAGAGTCAATATATTTTTTCTTCCAAAATCATTTCATACACCTAATGCACATACAATTAAAGTTATAGTATGTGACCTTTGAGTGAAAATGACAAATTGATTCTAACATTTATATCCAAATTTAAAAACAAGGATACCTAAGGCAATCATAAAAAAGAATGAAGCTGGAGGTAATATAATACAGATATTAAGGTTTATAAAACTGTAAATAATATGTTGTTTATTGACAAGCCAGGCAAACTGCCAAATAAAACATAGTATTATCTAGAAATTGACCCTCACAATACAATTTATGACAAAGACAATACATAAGTACAAAGGATGAAGCATGGGCTTTTCTTTCTTCTTTTGCTTCTTTTTTAAAAAAATTAAAGTTTATTGGGGTGACAATGATTAACAAAATTACACAGGTTTCAGGTGCACAATTCTGTAAAACATCATCTATATATCACATTGTGTGTTCGCCACCCACAGTCAGTTAGTTCTCCTTCCATCACCATATATTTGACCCCCTTTACCATCATCTCCCACTCCCCTCCCCACTTATCCTCTGGTAACCACTGAATTGTCTGTGTCTATGAGTTTTTGTTTCTTTCTTTGTTCGTCTTGTTCCTTTGTTGTTTTCAGTTTTATATGCCACATATCAGTGAAATCAAATGATTCTCGACATTTTCTGTCTGACTTAGTTAGCTTATGCCATGTCAATTTGATATTTAAATGGAATATAAATGCTGTATGTCTGTGTATAGATAAATATAGATAGACTTTTCCCTTCCAATCACACAATGCCCAAAATCAATTTAAGATGGATTGTAGATCTAAATATAAAATATCAGTTTAAAGTTTCTTAAAGATAACATAAACACATATTTATGACACTAGGGAAGACAATGGTTTCCTAAACAAGATTTGTAAAGAGGAAAAAGATGAATTGGACAATATCAAGAATTTTTTATTTAAAAGATACCATTATAAGAGTGAACAAGAATGCTATAATGTAGGAGGAGATATCTGCAATCTGAACAGATGACAAAAGATGCATAGATAATACAGGACTGACATACAGACAGACATACAGATAAACTCTTATAAATGAAAAAAGAAATAACAAAGCCAATAAGAATTTGGATAATAATTTAATTGGGCCCTTCACCACAGGAAATGCCTATGTGGCCAAAAATAAATTAAATCTTTTAAATTATTTCATTCAGAGAAATAAAAATACGCATGCCTCCCCCTCAAAAATTAAAACCAGTAAACAGTAAAATGGTACATTATTATTGTGATTCCAGGTTTTTTTGTATCAGTAGAATCCTTTATTATAGACAATAAATCATCCTTTGATGAGTTCTAAATGAAACTGAGTTTGTGCAAAGCTAATTTAGAGAACTAATTCTACCACATAAATGTTAGACACTTTTCTTTGGCATGGAGCAATAAACAGCTAGATATTAGTCTGTGAACTCCATTTCATAACTCATCTTTAACCAAATACTGTGTGCTGTGTATTAGCGGCAATTACAGACCAGATTTAGGCATTGAGAGCTAATTTTAAAAAAAATGATTAAGCAAACTTAAATTTTTCAGATCCTTTTTAATAATCAAATTTTTAAAAGAGCATAAAAAAACAAAAATGACTCAATTTAGAACTAATAATATGAAAATGTAATAAATTCCAGGCACTATTTAAGAGCTTCACATGTATGCATTTATTTAATATTCACAGTGACACTATGAGGTTGGTCATATTACTGTTTCCATTTACTAATGACAATGTTGAAGCAGAAGGATTTGGTAATCTGCCCAAGACTACTGGGCTTGCAAGTGGTGAACCGACTATTCAGATTTGGGCAATATGTTTTACATTTGTTAGCTTCTACTGTTTGCATTTTAAGGTTATTTCTGCTTTTATTGCTTTATACTTATTTTGTTGTCTTATTTCACTTATAACCTGTTCCACTAATATATTACAGATATTTAGATTCAATAATTAAATAACAGTAGGTAGTTTAAAATTTGGTTTACTGCCAAAACAATTAAAGATGGTTCTGTACACATTTTTATATTCTTCAACATTTTATGTATTGAGGAAATTAATGCAAACTTCATAAAGCAGTCAAATAACACATTACAGATCTCTCTGCAACACATATATCAAAGAATGAATTTATTATGACATTTTTTACACTTCTATCTTTGAAATAAGGGCTGTGAAAAATAAACTCATGTAGTCTCAGCATTTTTTAGCCTCCAACAGGAAAACATTTTGCAGATCATTAACTTTCTACTCCTTTTCTCTGAAATTTCTCTAAATTGTTGTCTCTTTGTGTATGAAAAGCAAGTTATTTTACAATTAATACAATATTTTAAAAAATATTACAATATCTAATATTCTCTCTATATATATAAAATATATATGTATGTATATATATCCTTATTTTGATAAATGCAATTCTTTCTTCAGATTTTATTATCTCAAAATATTTGATATTCTTGTTCCTTTTGATAAATATAATGAAGAGGAGGAGGAAGATAACTTTGTTAATCAGAATTTTTTTTGCAAGTGAGAGGCTCAATTGGCATAGGAAATGGAAGTGTATTAGCTTACAAGGTAAATGGAGGAGTGACATAACCAAATCATGAAAAAAGTAGGGGTGCAGCTAGGCCTCAACATCAATTAGAGAAGAATTGGAGACCATAGGAATAAATCCCTACATCTTTTATCCACTGTTTTCTTTGGGATTGTTTCATGATCTCTCACTCTGGTGTGCTCCTTCCATGTGTTCAGGGATATATATTATATATATATAATATATATATAATGACTCTCAGAACACATACCTTACAGCATATGCCACCTTGGAAGAGCCCATTTCAGTGTTAAAAGACGAAAAAACTACATGTTTATCTCATGTGGATCTGGAGAACAGGGGACCGTATAATGAGGTCCTGTGTTACAATGGAAGAGCCCACAGGGACAATGAGACTGGTGTGGCAGGAGTAAATAGTGTCTAAAAACATGGGACTGCTCTTCTCAATGCAACAGTTGGGTGTCTGGCTTAACAAATCAACAAGTATATATTGTGATATGAACATTGATGCTCATAATGATGGTGGTGTTACAGCAACATTTAGTTGATTTAGCTATGATTGTTATTGAGAACAATGCCTAGGGAAGATTCAGTATGCTTTTGTCCTCTGGCATTTACAATCTGGTTGGGATATAAAAACAGATTGAATAAGATAAAAACCTTTAGTGCAAGAATAGTGATATAAAGAAATAAAGTAATCATTGAGATATCCTCAAAGAAGTGTTAAAAATCTTAAGAAATTATTTTATAATTGAATAGGTTTTTAGTAATTTCAAAAATACTATACCATGATTTTATTTTTATGGAGGTTTTTTGTTTTTATTAAAGTTTATCAGGGTGACAATTGTTAGTAAAGTTACATAGATTTCAGGTGTACAATTCTGTAATACATCATCTAGGATGAGTTCATGAACTTACACATATACATATATATGAGGTTGAACAATTAACTTCATGAACTCATCCTAGAAAAAGTCCTAAATACTTCATTGCTGAATATCACGACAGTCACCTTTGAAGTACTCCCCTTGGGAAGCTATGCACCGATGCCAGCACCTAGTTCACCCTTCAAAGCAATTTTGTAACACTTTTTCTGGAATGACCATCAGAGCTGTTATCATATTATCCTGGATGTCCTGAATGTCATCCAAATGACTTCCTTTCAATATTTATTTTTATGTAAAGAAGGAAGTCATTGGGGCCTAGATCAGGTGAGTAGGGAGGGTGTTCCAATATATTTATTTACTGGCTAAAAACTCCCTCACAGACAGTGACATGTGAGCTGGTGCATTGTCGTGATGAAAGAGCCATGAATTGTTGGTGAAAAGTTCATGTTGTTTTCATCGAAGTTTTTCATGCAGCCTTTTCAGCACTTCCAAAGAGTAAATTTGGTTAACTCTTTGTCCAGTTGGTACAAATTCAAAATGAATAATCCCTCTGATATCAGAAAAGGTTAGCAACATCATTGGAACATGCTCGCGAACTTAAATGTCAGACCTTATATACATACATATATACATACATCTACAGCTATTTTAATTTCTCTTTGTGTGTATGTATGAATAAAATCCATGAGTTTATATTAATCTTTCCAAAACTTCAGTTTCAACCCAACACTTCAGGATTCTTGTCAGCTACTCACTTTTCCATAATTACTAATCCCTCTTCAGAAGCTAAGAAACCTGACTCCCACAATTATCAATTTATTACTTATTGGCCCAATTTCAATCAATAACTATTTTGACCCTCCCTTTGCCACCTTCTTCACAGGTCACACCTGTATCTGGTCCCATCACACTGCTGCTTCACTGGCTCCCGAGCAGGGACTCCAGCCTGTACAGCACACCTTCCTCTAGCATCCAGCTTTCTCAGGCACTGAGGGGTGTGCTTCCCCGCATAGTGTGGGCTGGGCTTTGAGGCTGACATCACCCCACCTATCATCCGCAGGAGTGAGGGAGAAACAAAAAAAGATGGAAAAGGAAGATAGAAAAACAAGGAAATATTTACAACATGTTTACACCTAAAGGAACACGTTAATAAAGTGACTCTTAGAAAAAGCAAGCATATTTATCTGTTAGTTATAAAGATATATGAAAATGTAAAAACAATGACAGGAGGAAGCTATGTATTGAAAAATCATAGAACATATACAATTGTACAGCACATGCTATTTTAAAGCTCCCTACAAGCCTAAACTACAATGTATAGGACCTAATGACATATGATGAAGCCACCATACTTAAGATTTAATTGTCTATTTCAATGGGCCATCTCTTAATATTGGTTATTTTGGTAATTGGCAATTTTTAGTGAGGGTTTAAACTATGTATTAAAATCTCTACAAACAAGCAAACTATTACTTGTACACTACTGCTTGATTGATTTTATTTCCTTTTCAAGATCTTGGGTAAGCATGAACTAGTACATACATTCATGGCTTTTTTTAAAAAATATTAGAAATACTGCAAATTTTCACTGACCATACAAATTGTTAAACAATATACCACAGACAGAAACTGTGCTTAAGGGTGATAGTACACTGACTTAAATAAATGAAATCCTAAGCGTTTATCTCAAAATGGCACTGAGATAAAATATGCATTCTGTCATAATTTGAATTATTTTTTAGTTAGCCTTTTATAAATTTAAATTTAAAAATAACATGAAATATTAATACATATTTATAATTTCTTGGAATGTATGGGCTATAGTGAAAAATCAAGCTTTGGGATAAGAGAGTATTTGGAGAAAAAAGAAATGAAGCACTTCCATGAAAATATAACTATTCGTTTATATAAATTATCTGAGATCCCAGCAACATTTTAAAATAATTCTACTCATCATATATGCCAGAAGAAAGTGATATCATTTTAGGCATTTGAAAAAAAATCTTTAATTTACATTTATGTTTAGAATATTTTGAGTTTCTGTTACCTTGAAAAACTCTTCAAACTTACTATACTGAGTATTCCTCCATTATTTTGACCTAAAACAATTTCCAAATATTCATTTGTTTTTTCACTTTGGTTACCTTCATTTCAGAATATGGATTGTCCTAAAAGATGACTTACATTATCTATATAAGCTTTTCTGTAAGAATTTATAATGGGTGGACACTGGCAAGCCATGGATGTGAGCTCTGAACTTCAGGCTCCACAGCTCCTACTCTGGATGAAATACTAGACTATCACTTTCCAAGCCAACTTTTACCAGTGTGTGTGTGTGTGTGTGTGTGTGTGTGTGTGTGTGTGTGTGTGTGTGTGTATACACATAAAACATATACATGTTTACTTCAAAATTTATTTTTTTTTAAAAAAAAGAAGAGCCTTTCTATGTGAGTACATTGTTACCTATATGGTCCAAAGCACCTGTTGCTTTAAGTAGCAGCTCTGACAGGATTCTAGTTACATGCTGCAAAACATGCCAATTTCGTTTCTCGTATCCTCCCAATATATCTTTCTCTGTGCCACTGATAGATTACTTTAAATAAATGTAAGAGAGACAAATACCTTATGATCTAACTTACATGTGGAGAGTAAAGGAAACAAAAGCAAACCAAACTCATATATATAGAGAACAGATTGGTTATCACCCTAGGTGGGAAGTAGAGGGGTGTGCAAAACACGTGAAGGGGTCAAAACATACAAACCTTCAGTTTGTATATAATAAATAAGTCATGGAGATGTAATGTGTAGCATGGTGACTGTAATTGATAATACTGTATTGCATATTTGAAAATTGCTAAGAGTAGGTCTTTAAAGTTGTCATCAAAAGAAAAAAAATTTATAACTGTGTGGTTACACAGATGGATGTTAACTAGACTTAATGTCATGATCATTTCATAATATATATAAATATTGAATCATTATGTTATACACCTGAAACCATTAACCATTACAATGTTTTATATATATATATATATATGTCAATTATATCTAAATTTTAAAAAGATAAATCTATGGAACCTCATGAAAAACAAACAAATAGAAGAAAAATAGCAATGATCATTTAACTTGACCTATCCGATTACAACATGAATATATACAATGTACAATATTTCATGCATTATATTATCATATAAAATATATAATTATATCAAGTATATACATTTATTAAGCACATGTGTCTATACAAAAAGTAAAAACAAACAAAAACAAATCCAAGATATCCTATCATAAACTGAAAAATACTTCATTTCTAAGATGTAAAGATTTTTGTTTACCATCTACTATCTTGTGAGTGTTTACATTTCTCTTTTACAATTACAGTTGACCCTTGAACAACATGGCTTTGAACTGCGTGGGTCCACTTATGCCTGAGTTTTTTTCAATAAAAACTCTAAATATATTTTCGTTTTCTTATGGCTTTCTTAATAACATTTTCTTTTCAATAGTATATTTTATTTTAAGAATACAGTGCATAACATAACATAGGAAATATATGTTAATTGGGTATTGATGTTATCAGTAGAACTTCTGGTCAACAGTAGGCTATTAGTAGCTAACTTTTTGCAGAGTCAAAGCTATACGCCGGTGTTTGTGTGGGGAATCGTTGCCTTCAACCCCCACACTGTTGTAGGGTCAATTGTAATTTGTTTGCATTTGGTTGAACTGTATCTTGCATCTCTTTTAATGTACACATTTCTGAAAATAAGCCAAATTGCTGGTTTTATAAGATTTTCCACATTCTGGAGTTTGCTTGTTGCATGTCTTTATGTCTTTAACACCTTCTCTATCTCCCTGTATTTCCTATAACCTGGTAGTTAGAACCAGATGCTGGTTCATGTTCAAGTTGAATTTTTTCACAGTGATTATTCATGGATGGTGTTGTGTACTCCTTATGGCATTACATCAGAATGTGCGTAATGTTTGCTTGTCTCTTTTTTAGTAATCTTAACATTGACTACTTGGTGGTTTAGTTACAGACAGCCTGATCCATCCATTACAAAATTCCCCATCAGTGTTTTTATTTTATGGTTTTAGTGTCCATAATAATTTTTCATTCACTGTTTAGTTAGGGTTTTCAAAATAATAATATTCACATTCTATCATTCTGTCTACATTTGTTTAGCTGGAATTCTTCTATAAAGAAAAAAACTCTTTAATTATTTAATTATAAGAAAGATAGGACAAATAATTTATATTTCTTTATCAATGTTATGAATAAGTTAGTACTGTAGCAACCACAAAAGTTGTCCAACAATAATTTTTTAACTATGAATAAAAACTCATGGATTTTAAATTTTAATGTTTCACTGCATGCTACTCTTTTTTATGCTCCAGCTGCCCTGTATTTGTCCATTGGAGTCTCCTCAAGTCATCTCACAATTCCATTGTTATCTGAGAGCGTACTTTGCATGATATCTATGATTTTAAATTTGCAAAGGTGCATTTTATGGCCCAGAATATGGTTTGTCTTGGGGAATGTTTCATGTGAGCTTCAGAAGAATGTGTAATCTGCTATTGTTGGATGAAGTATTGTAAACAAGCCTACTGGTTTTATTGTGCTTTGCTTTACTGGGCTTCACACATGCTACTTTTTTTTTTTTTTTTTTTTACAAATTAAAGGCATTACCTCCCTCCACCAGCAAAATGGTTACCACTTACTTTATTGCGATACTCACTTTTTTGCAGTGGTCTGGAACTGAATGAATTATGCCTGTGAGTTAATCAGATCCAATTGGTTGATGGTTCTGTTCAGTGCAACTATGTTCTTACTAATTTTTGTTTGCAGGATCTGTCCTCTGCTGACAGAAGGGTGTTGAAATCTCCAACTGTAACAATGGATTCATCTATTTCTCCTTGCTCTATCAGTTGTATTGCTTTTTTTTTTTTTTAATGCAGTGTAGTTTTTCCAACTATAATGACCTCTGCTATTTAGCTTCCAGTGGGGAGCCTAATACTTCACTCATACTGGCAAGAGGATTATGCTTGTACAGAAAAAAAGAAGCTGCTGAGCATGTGATGTGGTTGACAGAGAGGTAGGAAACTGCCTCTCTTCCCAAAAATATCTCCTCTTAGAAGTGACTGAGCATACACCTCCACAACTAGAAATACATAACATCAGCAAATGAAAGAGGAGACAGCTTATTTTATACTAATGTACAAGTGTCTAATAACGTCCTGATCCCAAGTTCTTTGAAGACCAGAGAAGACTAGAGGAGAAAGAAGGAGAAAGACGCAAGAGCAGAAGAGGAGCTGATGCTGAGGGTAAATGTCAAACCACATGGCTCATGGCAATCTCGTGGCAGCAGAGGAATAAGCTGACTGTTCACTGGAACAAACCAAGCGCCAGGTGCTGCCGTAGGCTCTAGGAATAGTAAAACAAAACCTGGTTCTTACCTTTATGAGACTGAAAGTCTAGTAGAGAAGACAGAATAATAAATCAATGATTACAGGATAGAACCTTACTTTCTTTTTTTTTTTAAATTTCTTTTATTTTTCAGTTATAGTATAGATACATTATATTAGTTTTAGGTGTACAGCATAGTAGTTTGACATTTATACAGCTCACAAGGTGATCCCCTCCGATAAATCTAGTATCCATCTGACACCATACATAGTTATTACAAAATTATTATTCCTAATGCTATACAGCACAGCACCATGACTAATAAAAAAAGAATAAAATCTTGCCACAACAACATGGATGTACCTAGAGGGTGTTATGCTGAATGGAACAAGTCAGACAGAGAAAGACAAATGTCATATGATCTCACTTATATGTGAAATCTAAAGAAGAGTATAAATGAACAAACAAAACAGAAACAGATTCATAGATATAGGGAACTAAGTGATGGTTACCAGATGCAAGGGTGAGTGTGTGGCTGGGTGAAAAACATGAAGGGATTAAGTAGTATAGGTTGGTGGAACCTTAATATCTATAGCAGAGTATCTATTCAGCCCAGAGACTGGAATATAAATTAGGATAGCTGAGGGTTGTAAGTTCTCATGGGGCATATTATATTATACAAGATTTGAAGAACGAGTAGGACTTATCTAGATGAAAGAAAAAAGTACGGAAGAGGCATCCCAGGCAAGGAACATAGGTAGCAAGTCACCTCCAGGGCTCAGAATGGCATGTTTAAAGAAATGCATATAGTGGAAAACACTCCAGAGAAATATGGGGCTAGGGGCACACAGGGTGGCCAGAGAGGCAGCTCCCAGGTTTTGGAGAGTCCGTGTGTTAAACTACAGTGTGAATTTAGAAAGCCATTGGAAGTATTTTATGCAGGGATATAATACCTGATGTGATATTTTTAAGATAATTGTAATTGCAAGGAGATGGTGGATGACAGGGGATGCAGGGAAAAGGGGCAGGGAGACCGATTGTATTAATTCAGTTATATTAACTCAAGTAAGAATTGGTGTGTGATGCAACATTTGGAGAGAAGTGGATGGACATGAAAGATTAAGGAGATAGAATCTGTTAAGACTTGATGAGAGACAGGATACAGTGTGAGGGAGTTGTATCTCTTTTTACCTTGCATGTTTCTATACTTTTTTGTTAGGAGCATACACATTAAGAATTGTTGTCTTCTTGGAGAATTGACGCTTTTTCCATGTATTAGCCATATACGTCCCTGATAATTTTTCTTGTTCAGAGTTTATTTTCTCTGAAATTCCAACTTTCTTTTGATTAATGTTAGCATATCTTTCTCATTCCTTATTTTTAACCTATATATGTTTTCACATGTAAGCTGGGTTTATTGTTGAACAATATAGTAGTTCTTGTTCTTTTATCTACTTAGTCTCTTTTAATTGATGCATTTAGACTATTGATGTTTAAAGTGATTATTGATATAGTTGGAGATATTTAATAGATCTTGTAGATATTAAAATCAGCCATAGTTGGGGCCGGCCGAGTGGCACGGTGGTTAAGCACTAGCTTGGGAAGCCAGCAGCCCCGGTTCAGGTCCCACATATGAGGGCCATGACACTGCCCTCAAAAAAAAAAAAAAAAAATCAGCCATAGTTGTTATGATTTTTTATTTGATGTCCTTGTTCTTTGTTTCTTTGTTTTCTTTTTTTGTCTTCAATTCTTTCTCTGCCTTCTTTAGTTTTAATTGTGCATTTTATGAATTTGATTCAATTTCCTCTCTTTTTAGCACTTGAGCTTGCAATATGCATTTGCAACTCATCTAAATCTTCTTTCAAATAATACTATAACACTTTATAGGTAGTGAAAATAATTTATAGCAAAATACCCCATTCTTACCTCTGATCCCTTGCTGTCATGCATTTAACTAATCTATAAGCTATAATTTCCACATACATTTTTGCTATTATTTTGAGCAAACTGTTATCTGGTAGATCAATTAAGAATAAAAAAATAAAATATTTTAATTCATATATCCTTTTTCCAATGATGATCTTTTACTTTTTTTTTTAGATCTGAGTTGCTGATTTTTTTTCCTTCCTTCTGAATAATTTCTTTTTATGTTTTTTGCAAGGCTGTTCTACTGGAATAATTGTCTTCAATTTTTGTTTATCTGGGGAAATGTTTTTTCTCTTTCATATTTGAAGAATAAATTCACGGACTACAGCATTCTAAATTGATGGGTTCTTTTTTATTATTCCTTCATCCAACACTTTAAACATTTAACTCTTTTCTCTTTTTGCTTGCATGTCCAGAATAATTCTTAATCTTCCTCCTCCAAAGGGAAGCATTTTTCTGTAGCTTCTTTCAAGATTTTTTTCTTTATTCTTCATGTTCTGAATATAATATGCCTAAGTGTGGAGTTTTTGATGTTTATCTTGTTGGGTGTTCTCTAAGCTTCTTGGATTTGTGGTTTATTATCTACCATTAACTTTAAGAAAGTCAGTCTTGATTTCAAACACTTTTTTCTGTTGCTTTCTTTCTTCTCCTTCTGATATTCCCATTATACGAGTATGCTAGATTTTTTTTTTTTTTGGTAATTGTCTCACTATTCTTGGATATTCTGTATTTTATTTTTTATTCTTTTTCTTTATTTGCATGTCTGGTTTGTAAGTTTCTATTGCCATTATTTCAAGCTCACAGATTCTTTCCTTGGCTGTATCCAGTCTATCGATGAGCACTTTTTTCATTGAATGAAGGCATTTTTTCATTTCTGTTTCAGTGATTTTGATCATTGGCACTTCCTTTTGAATCTTTCTTAGCATTTTCATTTCTTTGATTACATTATACATCTGTTTTTGCATGATGTACATGCTCTTCCAATACAGCCTTAGAATATTAACAATAGTTTTAAATTCCCAGTCTGAAAATTCCAACATCTCTTCCATACCTAAATTGATTCTGATGCTTGTTCTGTCTCTGCTCAAACTGAGTTTTTTGTCTTTTAGTATGCTTCTTTTTTTTTTAATTGAAAGCCAGACATAATGTACTACATAAAAAGAAATAAGATAAAAAGGCCCTTAGTATGAGGGTGTATATTTATTCGACTAGGAGTTAAGCTGTGTTTACTATAATATTTGCTCTAGCTGTAGGTGACAGAGGCTAAAATTTCTCCCTAAAGCCTGTGTGTTTCTCCTATTGTTTTTGAGTTTTCTTAAAGACTTCTCTTGGTGCTCTCATTGATAGATCTCATTCTTTTATTGAGCCTGTGTCCCTGGACTGTTTCTTTCACAAGTACTTCTCAGGTTTTGTTTTGTTGGTTTGTTTTTTTTTAAACCCAGTTAGGTGGGACACAAAGGCTAGAGTGTCCTAGAGTTGGCCAATTCCCTTTAAACTTTTGACTTTAGAGGGAACTAAAGTCAGATATTTTATTTCCCCAGGGAAAAGCTGGAGAGGAGTACAGTTGGATGTTTTCCTTTCTCAGATTCGTTAGGCTATACAGACTACAATAAAAATCCGGCTGTTAGGCTCAGGTAAAGGGAATTCTATTGAGGGCAGGACTTATTAAAAACAGGATGCTCTGGGTATAACTTCAAAATGGTTAATTTTCCTTCTACCTGTCAGAATCATGAGTTGTTATTTTTTTTCCTGATCTTCACTGTGAGAACTTGGTAGGGCTACTGAAGAAAAACTTCACAGAAGTGTGGAGAACCCCTTAAGATTGGACCTGCCTGAAGTTTTTGATGCTCAAGTTTATCTACACTGAGCATCCAGCAATTCATGGTTTGCATTTTTTGTTTCCCTACCCTGGTACTGGGGCTCATGGAAGTTTACTCTCTGGGCTCCTACTCCAACAAGTTGTGACCTCATATCTACCTGTCTGTCTCTCTAATTTTGAGGGCAGCAGTTTGCCTTTTAATCTCCATTCTCTAATGTGTCTAAGAAGAGGCATTGCTTTTCAGTGTGTTCAGTTTATTTCTTGTTGTGAAAACAAGAATGAGGCCTTCTAACCTTCTCACATAGTGGACTGAAAACCAGCTACTTTACTGTTTAAATAGAATAATAGTAATATTAAAATAATCAATAAAATTAATATTTCACTCTTTAAAAATAATAAATAAAACAAACTAATTTAAAAATAAAATTTAAATAATGTTAATACAATTAAATAATAAACAATAAAATAATATTACAAAATAAAGACAATGAGAATAAAGATTTTTCTGTGCATGAGATAGCCTTTGTTTAGTCCCTCTAAAATTAACAAGGCTTTCCCTAAAATCATATAAACTGGCACTCCAGTTTAAATGTACTTCCATGACAGACTGCTACTTTTCTTCAGTTCACATCTTACATGACATTTCATCAGGGGATTTTGTCTGACATCCGAGGTTAATATTGTTCGACATGTTTTGAGTTCATCTAAGGGTGATGCAAGGCCAAAGAGGGAACCAAAAAAATCAACTAGAAACAAGGTTAAATGTTTCATATCAATTATGTTTTTTGTCCCCCCCACTTATTTGACGATGGCTGGCATTGAAAAAAACCAGAAGGTCACAGCTGAATTTGAATCCTAACAATTTCTAGGGTGCAAGAACATAATGGCTCTGAGAAATCTCCCATGGTTCCTTTTTCCATTTGATTTTCTTTCTCCACTCATTCATGAACACCTCTGCAGACGGTATTCTAATTAGTCAAGTTACAAAAAAAAAAAAAAATTGCTCAGTATGCTTTGCTCAGAGATTCATACTTAATGATTAATGTGTTGCGAGAAGAAATTGCACCAATGAAAGCAAGCCCTATACATGGCTTAGGAAATAAGTCAAAAAGTCAGATCTGTGATTAAGGTCTCTTTATAAAGATACCATTTCTTTTCCATTTTTCCTGAAAAAATGCCTGTCCAAAACTCCAAGGCACTACATGAATCAACAGAATCAAAATTAAAGCAAATTCTAGATCCTTTCATAGTTACATTGAGTGCTATATTTATAGTCATCTCTGAAATTACTTTTCAATATCATGTAGAATATATTTCATATCCTGTGGATTAAAAATGAGAAATGTCATTTGCAGAAGATACAGTATAACCCCATGGAAGAAAGGAGACCTAGGATGTGGTATTAGTTTCATCAAACAAATATGATCCAAAAATGAAACACACTAAACATCAAATATACTAAAACATCAAAAATTAGGCTAACAATTATATTTTGGACTCCTTTATTCATACAATGGAAAATTATCCATCAGTTAAAATTAATGAATTATATCTATATTAATCGACATAAGAAAACTTTGACAATATAATATTAAGTAAAAAAGTATATTTTGGTAAATAATGTTTATGTAAATATGAAAAAATAAATATAGATATAAACCCTATATAGTAAAGTATGTAATCAAACATGGAATTGTACACCAATTTTAAGGAAGAGAGAAAGAAATAAGGAGCTGAGCTTTATTTAAATTTGTAACTGTTGCAATTTTTAAATGTAAAAATAATTTTGATGTTAATATAATAAAATATTAATGTCTGTTTAGCCTAAGTGGTGGATAATCTCATGAGTGTTAGACTATTTCTATATAATTAAAATATACCTATAATATATATTTTGATTTTAAAATAATTGAAAGGAACTACTTTGTCCGTCATAGTTAGAAGTTACTTTTGTGGTCATGTTAACGTTAGGATTTATTCCTTACCTACAGATTTTTCTTAATAACCCAGTACCAGACAAAAAAACAGAGTAAATAGCTCAGTATAGAAAGAACTGCATTTTAAATTTCAGGATATTGTTATTTATTTATATGTAACAAGAATTCTGCCTGCACTTAAATTGATGTTTTAAAGCTTAAATATTGACACATTTTGTATGGAATACAAATGTTTTGTAAAATTTATGAACTCTCTAGTCACTTCCATTATTTGAAATAAAAAAATACACAAGGAGTCTGCAGACCTTAAAAAATAGCACAATATGATACATTCTAAAATGGATTGCCTGTTACGTTTTACTTTGATTTTTCTAGAAAATGAATATCGACATAGTATTTTTGTTAAACTTAATTATACAATCTTGAAATGGTTTTATATCACAGTTGATTTACATTTATACCTTTAAACTTTAAAAGCATTCCTATGTTTTGTTAAGTTCTAATTATATCTTTATATGTCAGGTATAATTGCTCAACTGTAATGTTTTTACAATTTTTTTGAACTGATAATGGTCACAGGATTGGAGCAGAGCTGCTATTCTGGGTGTTCTTGGCCTAAGCAAATCCTGTGGCTGGAGTGAGCCGGCAGGCCCAGAAGCAGAGAGATACAGACACTAATGTTAGATTTTTCATAGTATTTTAAAATTTATCTTGTTTTCTCAGGTTATCTAATTTCTCACTGAATTTGGAGCTTTCCACATTTATTCAACATATTTTTAACTGTTTGTCAGACATGGCTCCAGATGCATCAATGAACTAAGCAGGGAATATTTCTGTCCTCATGTAGTTAATATCTTCTACTGGGGGATACAGGCAATAATCGTTTACTGTTGTCTGGGAGACTAGATAAAACTTGTTCTTTATACTCATTTAGTGGGTAATAAGACTTGGGAAACTAGTTTGGCAGAAAACCTTTCTTATAAAACATCTGATGGGGTTTAATATCTAAAATATCTAAAGAATTCGAACAACTCAATGCACCAAAAAAAAAAAAAAAAAAAAAAAAAGAGCCAAGGACTAAAATAAGCATGTCTCCAAAGAGGATATACAGATGGCCAAAAGATATATGAAAAGGTGCTCAATGTCACCAATCATCTGAGAAATTCAAATTAAAACCACAATGAGATATCACCCCACACCTGTCAGAACGGCCATCATCAATAAATCAACAAACCACAAATGTTGGTGAGGTTGTGGAGAAAAGGGAAACCTCGTGCACTGTTGGTGGGATTGCAGATTGGTGCAGCCATCATGGAGAACAGTATGGAGGTTCCTCAAAAAATTAATAATAGAACTACCTACCATATGACCCAGTCATTCTGATTCTGGATTTTTATTTGCAGAAATTCAAAACATTAATACAAAAAGATATATGCACCCCTATGTTTATTACAGCATTATTTACAATAGCCAAGATATGGAAGCAATCTAACTGCCCATCAGTATACCACTGTATAAAAAAGTGGTATATATACACAATGGAATATTATTCAGCCATAAAAATGTTGCCATTTGCGACAACATGGATGGACATATAGGATACTATACTAAGTAAAATAAGTCAGACTGAGAAAGATAAATACCATATTATCTCACTTATATGTGGAATCAAAAGAACAAAATAAACATGCAAATAGAACAGAGCAGACTCATAGATACAGAGGACTAACTGATGGTAGCCAGAGGGGAAGGGGGTTGGGGACTGGATGAAAAGAGTGAATGGATTAAGAAGTACAAATTGGTAGTTACAAAATAGTCATGGGGATAGAAAGTCAGTATAGAGAATATGGTTAATAATGTTGCAACAACTATGTATAGGTCCAAGTGGGTTCTATACTATTGGGGGAATCATTTAGTAAATTATATAAATGTCTAATCACTATGCTGTTTACCTGAAATTAATATAAAATAATATTGAATGTCAACTGTAATTGAAAAGTAAACAAATAAAATCAAAGCATTACAAGTAGTGGGCAGCAAAGCCAGAATGAAAAACAAAATGTCTTCTACCTCAGATGAATGTTGAAGTTTCTAAGTCAGGATGTCTACCCAATTTGGAGACATGAGATTGACCCAGGAATGTAATTATGTGAATTGAGTTGAACAGCCATGATAATGAGGATAAGGTCCTTAGAAGATCGGGGGCACTTACTTTTCAAAAAAGTTGTTATTAAGAAATAATTCACATACTATACAATCAATGCATTTAAGAGGTACTATTTAATAGTTTTTAGTAAGTATAACTTTTGTATATTTACAGAGATGTGCAACCACAACCAAAATAAATTTTAGAACATTTTCATCACCCTCAAGAAAACTCACACCCATTAGCAGTGGCTCCCCATTTATACCCCAGCCCTAGGCAATTACTAAATTACTTCCTGCTTTATATTTGCATATTCTGGACATTTCGTATAAATGATATCATACAATATGTGTGTGTTTTTTTGTCACTGGCCTCTGTCACTTAGTATAGTGTTTTGTTTTTTAATTTTTATAATCTTTTTAATGCGGATTACATATTTTTATTCCTCCTTTAAATCATACTTGGCATAATCCTTACAAAATGTTTCAGGTGTATAATAAGCATAAAATGATAGAACTTAGGCATGAGAAGGAAATAGCAGTCATGCGTGATCACAGTCTAAATGTTGGGAGGGGAATTTCGGGTCATGTATGCCCAACATGTTCCAGTGCTGGCTGCTATAATTGTCGCTTGACGGCCTGGCCTCTGATTGGGTGTCTGTGAGCTGAATCTTTCCCAAGGAAGCTCGTTGCGGTGGCCGGACAGTTAGAAAGAGCCTCTCAGCGTGTCCAGCCTCCTCTCTCCCGTGACTTTTTTTTTTTAAACTATTCTATGCTTTTATTATTATTATTATTATTTAAATTTATTTATTTTTAATTAGTTTCAGGTGTACAACACAGTGCACTAGTTATAATTTTTACCCCTCAAAGTGACAACCCCCCTCCCCAATTTGCCACCCCACTCCTCCCCCACATATCATATATATCTATTACACTTCCTATGAGTCCCTTTCACAGTATAATCCACATCCTGTGACTATCTATATATATTCAATTACAGTTGGTATATAACCTCCGCTTCAGGTGTACAGTGCAGTGATCAAGCCTCTACTCCATCCATGAAATGGTCTCCCTAACAAGACATGTGACAATCTGACACCCCACAGAATATTTACAACATTATTAATTATATTCCCCAAACTGTCTTTCATATCCCTAAGGCAATATTGTAGTTGCCTATTTTTGCTGTCTAATCGCTTCCCCTTCTCCCTCATCCCCACCCCCCTCCCAACTAGCAACCCTGTTTTTCCTCTATATCTATGAGACAGTTTCTGTTTACATTGCTCATTCATTCAGTTTTTCAGATTCCACATATAAGTGAGATCATATGGCATTTGTCTTTCTCTGACTGACTTATTTCACTTAACATAATAAATAGTCTCTAGGTCCATCCATATCATTGCAAATGGTACGATTTCATTCTTCTTTATAGCGGAGTAATACTCCATTGTATAAATGTACCACAGTTTCTTAATCCAGTCATCTACCGATGGGCATTTCGGTTGTTTCCAAGTCTTGGCTATTGTAAATAGCGCTGCAATGAACATAAGGGTGCATATATTTTTTTGAATCAGTGTCTTGGGTTTTTTGGGATAAATACCTAGGAGTGGAATTGCTGGGTCAAATGCTAGCTCCATTTCCAGTTTTTTGAGATACCCCATACTGACTTCCATAGTGGTTGCACCAACCTACAATCCCACCAACAGTGCAGCAGGGTTCCCTTTTCCCCACAGCCCCGCCAGCACTTGTTGTTTGTTGATTTATTAATGATAGCCATTCTGACCGGAGTGCAGTGGTATCTCATTGTGGTTTTTATTTGCATTTCCCTAATCACCAGTGAGGTTGAACAGTTTTTCATATGCCTGTTGGCCTTCTGTATGTCCTCTTTAGAGAAATATCTCTTCATATCTTCTCTCCGTTTTCTAATTGGTTGTTTGTTTTTTGGTGTTGAGTTGCACGAGTGTTTTATAAATTTTGGATATTAACCTCTTATCAGATATATTATTCACAAATATACTCTCCCATTCAGTAGGCTTCCTTTTTGTTTTATTGATGGTTTCCTTTGTTGTGAAAAAACTTTTAAATTTGATATAATCCCACATGTTCATTTTTTCTTTTACTTCACTTGCCCACAGGGATGTATCAGTAAAAATATTGCTCCGGGTAATGTCTGCAAATGTACTCCTTATATTTTCTTTTAGGAGTTTTATGGTTTCGGGTCTTATATTTAAGTCTTTAATCCATTTTGAAGTTGTTCTTGTATATGGCGTAAGGAGGTGGTCCAGTTTCATTTTTTTTGCATGTGTCAGTCCAATTTTCCCAGCACCATTTATTGAATAGACTATCTTTACTCCAATGTAAATTCTTGCTTCCCTTGTCATAGATTAACTGACCGTAAATGTCTGGATTTATTTCTGGGCTCTCTGTTCTGTTCCACTGATCTATGTGCCTGGTTTTATGCCGTTACCATACTGTTTTGATTACAGTAGCCTTGTAGTATGTTTTGATGTCTGCTAGCATGATACCCCCGACTTTGTTCTTATTTCTCAGGATTGCCGAGGCTATTCGGGGTCTTTTATGGTTCCATATAAATTTTAGGATTATATTTTCTATTTCTGTGAAACATGCCCTTGGTAGTTTGATAGGAATTGCATTGAATCTATATATTGCTTTAGGCAGTATGGACATTTTAACTATATTAATTCTTCCTATCCATGAGCATGGTAAGTGTTTCCATTTATTTGTATCTTCTTCAATATCTTTCTTCAGTGTCTTATAATTTTCTGAGTACAGATCTTTAATTCTTTGGTTAAATTTATTCCTAGGTATTTTATAGTTCTTGAAGCAATTGTAAATGAGACAATTTTCTTAATTTCTCCTTCCGTTAGTTTATTATTGGTATATGCAAATGCCACTGATTTCTGAACATTGATTTTATATCCTGCTACTTTACTGAATTCGTCTGTCAGTTCCAATATATTTTTGATGGAGTCTTTGGAGTTCTCTATATACAGTATCATGTCATCTGCATATAATGACAATTTTACTTCTTCCTTGTCAATTTGGATGCCCTTTATTTCTTTTTCTTGTCTGATTGCTGTGGCTAGAACTTCCACAACTATGTTGAATAAAAGAGGAGGAAGTGGACAGCCTTTTCTTTTTCCTGATCTTAAGGGGAATGGTTTTAGCTTTTCCCCATTGAGTATGATGTTAGCTGTAGGTTTATCATATATGGCCTTTATTATGTTGAGATATGATCCCTGTATTCCCATTTTGCTAAGGGTTTTTAACATAAATGACTGTTGGATTTTTGTCAAATGCTTTTTCTGCATCTATTGATATGACCATGTGATTTTTATTCTTCATTTTGTTGATGTGGTGTATCACATTAATGGATTTACGGATGTTGAACCAGCCTTGCCTACTAGGGATGAAACCCACTTGATCATGATGTATGATCTTAATATATTTCTGAATTCTGTTTGCTAATATTTTATTGAGAATTTTTGCATCTATATTCATCAGGGAGATTGGCCTGTAGTTTTCCTTTTTTGTTCTGTCTTTATCTGGTTTTGGAATCAGGGTGATAGTGGCTTCATAAAAAGAGTATGGGAACCTTACCTCCTTCTGGATTTTTTGGAATAGTTTGAGAAGAATAGGTGATAGTTCTCTTTTGAATGTTTGATAAAATTCACTTGTGAAACCGTCTGGTCCAGGGCTTTTGTTTTTTGGGAGCTTGTCAATTACTGATTCAATTTCCTTGGTAGTAATCAGGCTATTTAGATTTTCTATGTCTTCTTGAGTTAGCTTTGGAAGGTTTTATGCTTCTAGAAAATTATCCATTTCTTCCAGATTGTCAAATTTGTTGGCATATGGTTGCTCATAGTAATTTCTTAGAATTTTTTGTATTTCTGTGATGTCTGTAATCATTTCCCCTCTTTCATTCCTGATTTTACTAACTTGAGTCCTCCCTTATTTATTTTTTTTTCTTTTGATGAGCCTGGCTAGAGGTTTGTCAATTTTGTTTATCTTCTCAAAACACCAGCTCTTGGTTTCATTGATCTTTTGTATTGTTTTTCTGTTCTCTATATTGTTTATTTCCGCTCTGGTCTTTATTATCTCCTTTCTTGTACTCCCCTTGGGCTTCTTTTGCTGTTCTTTTTGCAGTTCCCTTAAGTGTAAGGATAACCTGTTGATTTGAGATTTTTTTTCCTTCTTTAGGTAGACCTGCACTGCTATAAACTTCCTTCTTAGGACTGCTTTCGCAGCATCCCAGAGATTTTGAGTCGTGGTGTTTTCATTTTTGTTTGTCTCAGGGTATCTTTTGATTTCCTCCTTGATCTCATTTGTGACCCACTCACTATTTAGTAGCATGTTATTTAGCCTCCATTTATTTGTCAGCTTCCCGGATTTCTTCTTATAATTGATTTCTAGTTTCATAGCATTGTGGTCAGAGAAGACACTTGAAATGATTTCAATCTTCTTAAATTTATTGAGACTTGTTTTGTGGCCAAACATGTGGTCTATCTTAGAAAATGTTCCATGTGCACTTGGAAAGAATGTATATTCTGTAGCTTTGGGGTGAAATGCTCTGAATATATCAGTTAAATCCAGCTGGTCTAATGTGTTATTTAAGATCGCTGTTTCCGCATTGAATTTCTGTCTGGAGGATCTGTCCATTAGTGACAGCGGGTTGTTAAAGTCCCCTACTATGATAGTGTTACTGTTGATCTCTGTCTTTATGTCTGACAATATCTGTTTTATATATTTAGGAGCTCCTAAATATATGTTATATGTTAGGTGCATATAATAAATATATATGTTAGGTGCATAGATGTTTACTAGGGTTATGTCCTCTTGTTGGATCGATCCCTTCATTATTATGAAGTGTCCTTCTTTGTCCTTTGTTATATTCTTCAATTTAAAGTCCATTTCATCTGATATAAGTATGGCTACTCCAGCTTTTTTCTCAGTTCCATTTGCATGAAATATTTTACTCTATCCTTTTACTTTCAGCCTGAATGAGACTTTTGATCTGAGGTGAGTCTCTTGTATACAGCGTATGCTGGGGTCTTGCTTTCTTATTCATTCAGCCACCCTATGTCATTTTATTGGAGCATTTAATCCATTTACATTTAATGTGATTATTGATAGGTGTGTATTTATTGCCATTTTGCTATTTGTGTTCCTACTCTTTCTTAGTTAGGTTATTTTTCTCGTCTACTGAAAGAAGGCCTTTTAACATTTCCTGCAAACCTGGCTTGGTTGTAATGAATTCCCTTAACTTATTCTTTTCTGCAAAGCTCCTTATCTCTCCTTCAGTTTTAAACGATAACCTTGCTGGATACAGCAATCTGGGTTGTAGGCCTTTATTTTTCATGACTTTGAAAACCTCCTACCACTCCCTTCTAGCCTGCAGAGTTTGTGTAGAAAAGTCAGCTGATAATCTTATGGGGGTGTCCTTGTAAGTAACTTGCTGCCTTTCCCTTGCTGCTTTAAGGATCCTGTCTTTGTCCTTAACCCTTGCCATTTTCACTATAATGTGTCTTGGTGTGGGCCTGTTTGGGAATCTTCCTGGTTGGAACTCTCTGCACTTCCTGGGCTTGTATTTCAATGTCCTTTGCCAGGTTAGGGAAGTTTTCAGACGTTATTACTTCAAATATGTTCTCAATTCCTTTCTCCCTCTCTTCTCCTTCTGTTATTCCAATGATCCGGAGTTATTGCATTTGATGTTGTCCCCAGCTCTCTTAAACTATTTTCCATGTTTTTCATTCTTTTTTTTTTGTTGTTGTTCTGCTTGGGTGATTTCTGCTATCTTGTCTTCTAAGTCACTGATTTGATTTTCTGCTTCATCCAATCTGCTAGTCATTCCATCAAGTTTGTTATTTAATTCAGTAATTGTGTTCTTAAGTTCTAGCTGCTTGCTTTTCATGATTTCTCTATTCTTTATATTTTCATTAATTTCCTTGAACATTCTAATAATCAATGTTCTGAAGTCTGTCTTCGATAGGTTGTTTACCTCTATTTCCTCTAGTTCCACTGATTCAGGAAGTTTCTTCTGTTCTTTTATTTGGGTTGTGTTTCTTTGTCTCCCCATTCTGGCTTACTCTTTGTGTTTGCTTCAATATAACAGATAGATCCCCCAGACTTCTCAGTCTTTTCTGGGTAAACTTATATGATGTGAGTCCTTTATATTTGAATTACTCAGTCTCCCTATTCTCCTGTGCGTGTATTTACCTGAGGTGTTCTTTGTGTTGTGCGTCCTCACCTGTTGAAGTTTTAGTTTTGATTACTTTTGGCTTGTCAGTAGGTGGGATTCATTCCCAGGCTGATTAGCTGTGAGAATCAGCAGTGTCTGCAGTTTATGAGCTGCTGTGAGAGGATTGACCACTCCGATAAGACTTGGACCCTTTGGGCCCTAGTACCTGTAGCAACTTCCTTTTGGGTGTGACTTTTGTTTTTCAAACCCAGAAATGCTCTGGTTTTATCTAAAGTTGGCCTCCGGGTATGATGATTCTTGTGTCTGTTTGTTTGGGCCCAGTGCTGCGGAGTGATTTTAGAGCATAACAGAACAACAAGAACATCATCTGCAGCTACCAAAGGAAACCAAATGCTTGCACATGTAAAAAAAAACAACCATCAATCTACAGTCAACTTGTACAGAAATATCAAACATACTAATGAAGAAAACAAACAGAAACAAAACAATAACCACACACACAATAATAACAGAAGAGGAAACAAAATAAAATATAATATCATAAAATAAAAAATAGAATAAACACGAGAAACTGAATAGCTATACCAAAAATTAAAAATTAGAAATTAAAAAATTTAAAAAAAAAGTAGAAATAAAAATAAAAGTAAAATTTGCAGAAAAAAGGAAAGGAGCAAAAGTATAGCAGTGAGAAGAATGAATAAAAGAAGGAACAAAGTGAGGGTGGGGAAAAAAGTAAAAGAAAAGAAAGAAAAAAAAAAGAAAAAAAATATATATTTGTCTACACACCCATATATATGGACATATATTCACCTATATACACCTATATATATGCCTATAATAAAAACTACAAAATAATAAAAATGAAATAGAAATAAAAACCAAAAACAACCAAGATAAGCAACCAATAAAGGGAAAACAAAACAAAACAAAACAAAACAAAACAAAAATACCTGTGCCGGTCTTGGCTAAAGTTCACCAAGCTCTCTTCAGTTTGTCCTCTGCTGTACAAGGATTCCTGTGCGTCTTGTGGGAACAAAGCAGGCCACCTGATGCTTAGCGTGATCCTGGCACTACAGGTTTGCTGTACTTGAGTGTGGCTGTGACGTGTGATTGGTGGTTTTTACAAAGTCACTGCCATTTTGCTTTCGCCTGTCCCAAGGCCGGCTGCACCCCCAAAGGCTCAATGAGTGTCTTTGGGCACCCTTTCTGTTGACAGCTGTGGAGAATTAAAGAATTCCTCACTACCAAAAGCCAGCTGCTAAGAATCTGTTAATTAGTGCCTCAGCAGGTGAACCTGCCCTGCCTCCCAAGCCTTGCATAAAGGTGGGTACGGGGTAGGTAATCTCACTCTGCAGCCTTTACTGGGGTGGAAATTCTCAAACCCCTACAAATAGGAATACCTCTGCAGTCTGCCCCTACTGCTCCATTTCGGGTTCAGTTTAAGACTGTCTTGGCGGGGGCCAAAGTTTGTGGGAGTGGGTGGGTTATTGGTTTTCTTTGTTTGTTTGTTTGTTTTGCTTTCTGTTCAAGAGTAGTAAAAGGAAAAAAAAAGACACAGTTCCAACACTGTTTTGAGCTAAGGCCTTTGCCTCATATGTTCCAGTGGAGTTCCTGCTGCTCTCCCAAAGGGTCTGCCGAGATGTAGGGGACTGCGCACACCCTGCCGCGGCTCAGATCCCCGCTGCGTCTCTAGGGACCTGCATCTCTGCCTGGTGTGCGCTGTGACTCCGAGCGTGAGTCTTCTTTTTTCCCCTGCTCTCGGGTTTCAGTATAGTGTTTACAAAGTTCATCTTCATTGTAGTTGAAATCAGTATTTCATTCCTTTTTCTTGATGAATAATATTCCACTTATAGATATACCACAGTTTTGATCAATTGTTCAGTTGATGGACATTTGTGTTGTTTCCACTTTGAGCTCTTATAAATAATGCTGTTATGAACATCCATGTACAAGTTTTTGTGTGAACATGTGTTTTCATTCAAATTGCATATATGTCTAAAAGTGGAGTTTCTGAGTTATAGGTAATTTTATGTTAGACTTTGAGGAATTGATAGACTGTTTTCCAAAGGATTGGATCTATTTCCATTCCCATCAGCAGTGTATGAATGTTCCAGTTTCTATACTTTCACCCAACATTTGTTATTAACTATCTTTTTTATTATTTTAGTATGTGTGAAGTGGTGTCTCTTAGTTTTGATTTACATTTCTCTGATGACTAATATTGTTAAGCATCTTTTTATATGCTTATTGACCATTTGTATCTCTTCTTTGAAGAAATATCTATTTAGATTTATTGCCAATTTTGTTTGTTTGTTTGTTTGTTTTGTTTTTTAGCTGAGCCACCTGTTGGCAGCTTAGTGACAGCACAGCTCGGGCATTGAACTGCTATTGCTCAGAGCTCAGTTCTCACTCTTGAGTGAACTCTTAACCAACTGAACCACTTGGCAGACCCTCATTGCCCATTTTTAAATTGGGTTACATAATACAATTTTTGTCATTGAGTTATAAGTCTTCCTTATATATTCTAGTTCAGTCCCTCATCAAATGTATTATTTGCAACTATATTCTCCCATTCTGTGGATTAGGTTTTCACTTTTGTGATAGTGTCCTTTGAAAACACAGTGGATCTACATTTTTTTTTAATTGAAGTTTATTGGGATGACAATTGTTAGCAAAGTTACATAGATTTCAGGTGTACAATTCTGTAACAGATCATCTATATATCACATTGTGTGTTCACCACCCAGAGTCACTTCTCTTTCCATCACCATATATTTGATTCCCTTTACCTTCATCTACCATCCCCCTGCCACCTTAACCTCTGACTATTGTCTGTATCTGTGAGTTTTGTTTCTTTGTTTTTCTTGTTCTTTTGTTGTTTTCAGTTTTATATACCACATATCATATGGTTCTCTACTTTTTCTGTCTGACTTATTTTGCTTACCATTATAATCTCAAGATCTATCCTTGTTGTTCCAAATAGCATTATTTAATCTTTTCTTATGGCAGGAGAGTATTCTGTTGTGTATATATATCACAACTTCTTTATCCAATCATCTCAAATATCCAAAGCTATTTGAGGAAAAATGACAATGCAGGAGGTATCACACTCCCTTACTTCAGCTTGTACTACAGGGCAACAAATAATCAAAACAATATGGTATTGGCAGAAAAACAGACACTCAGACAAATGGAATAGAATTGAGAACCCAGAACTAAACCACATAAATATGGACAGATAATTTTCCATAAAGAAGCCAAAAACATACAGTGGAGAAAAGACAGTTCTTCAATAAATTCCATCTACTTTTATAAGTTGCATTTCATACATGATTTATGTGCAAGTAAAACATGCCAAGGGAGTAAAAAATACATTCCTCCTATAGGATACAGAGGTTTTGACCAAGAATTTTATGGTACTCATGGCAGGTTACTAGACTTAACAGTGAATCATCACAGGGCATGCATGTAATGACCTTCAAGATTAATGCATAATTAGCATAATGCAGTATGTCTAAGGTATAGAATAGCATGTCAAATTCCAGAATTTAATATATGAATTCATACACACATATGTATATGTGTGTATATATATATATATATATATATATATGCATATGTATATGCCTATGCATATGTATAAATATGAATTAACCATATACTCACATAGAATGAATTGAGAATTAGTCTACACAAATAGGCAAAAGGACTAATACTATCACACACAACAACATACCTCCTGCATTTCTGTTAGAGATACTTTTACTAGGCATCTTAAGACTAACAAAACTTTATGAACTAGAAAGCTGTTAGTGGAACTTAAAGTCCACTCATTTGCTTGTTTTCTAGGTTCTGGTAACACTCTCCTTCCTCCAGCTCTGATTTATTTGAGCCCAAGGACTTCAATACCTATTTTTTAAGAATATTTTTATTAAAATATAGGTAACATACAGTACAATACCTAATCTGAAGGAGTGGAAATAAACTAAGTATGAATGGGTGGAAAGACAGCCTTGTTTCTATGCTTTTTAAGCTGCCTCAGTTCTTTCAGCTTTATTATTTTCAGTTAGATTCCAAGTAGTTACCAGATACTATTATCTTGAACCAATTAACTGCCTGATATTGATCAATACTCAGCTCGGGTAAAAACATTTAAAGAAGCGATGGAATGTATGTAGTACATTACTTTTTCTATAGACTCTATAATTTATATGTTGATCAATTTTTATCAATCAAGATGTGGGTATCCATCCAAAACCAGATAAAGACAGCACAAAAAAGGAAAACTACAGGTCAATCTCCCTGATGAATATAGATGCAAAAATTCTCAATAAAATATTAGCAAACAGAATTCAGAAATATATTAAGAAGATCATACATCATGATCAAGTGGGTTTCATCCCTAGTAGGCAAGGCTGGTTCAACATCCGTAAATCCATTAATGTGATACACCACATCAACAAAATGAAGAATAAAAATCACATGGTCATATCAATAGATGCAGAAAAAGCATTTGACAAAAATCCAACAGTCATTTATGTTAAAAACCCTTAGCAAAATGGGAATACAGGGATCATATCTCAACATAATAAAGGCCATATATGATAAACCTACAGCTAACATCATACTCAATGGGGAAAATCTAAAACTATTCTCCTTAAGATCAGGAACAAGACAAGGCTGTCCACTTTCTCCTCTTTTTTCAACATAGTTGTGGAAGTTCTAGCCACAGCAATCAAAGAAGAAAAAGAAATAAAAGGCATCCAAATTGGCAAGGAAGAAGTAAAATTGTCATATGCAGATGACATGATACTGTATATAGAGAACCCCAAAGACTCCATCAAAAAACTATTGGAGCTGATAGACTAATTCAGTAAGGTAGCAGGATATAAAATCAATTTCAGAAATCAGTTGCATTTGCTTATACCAATAATAAATGAACAGAAGGAGAAATTAAGAACTCTGTCCCATTTACAATTGCTTCAAGAACTATAAAATACCTAGGAATAAAATTAACCAAAGAATTAAAGATCTGTACTCAGAAAATTATAAGACATTGAAGAAAGAAATCAAAGAAGATACAAATAAATGGAAACACCTACCATGCTCGTAGATAGGAAGAATTAATATAGTTAAAATGTCCATACTGCCTAAAGCAATATACAGATTCAATGCAATTCCTATCAAACTACCAAGGGCATTTTTCACAGAAATAGAAAATATAATCCTAAAATTTATATGGAACCATAAAAGATCCCAAATAGCCTTGGCAATCCTGAGAAATAAGAACAAAGTCGGGGGTATCACACTACGAGGAATCAAAACATACTACAAAGGGCCGGCTGAGTGACGCTGTGGTTAAGCACTGCCTTGGAAAGCCAGTGGCCCCGATTCGGCTACCACATAGGAAGGCCAGTGACACTGCCCTCAAAAGAACAAAAAACAAACAAACAAACAAAAAAACACATACTACTACAAGGCTACAGTAATCAAAACAGTATGGTATTGGCATAAAAACAGGCACATAGATCAGTGGGACAGAACAGACAGCCCAGAAAAAAATCCAGGCATAGATGGACAGTTAATCTATGACAAGGGAAGCAAGAATTTACATTGGAGTAAAGGTAGTCTATTTAATAAATGGTGCTGGGAAAATTGGACTGACACATGCAAAAAAAATGGAAATAGACCACCTCCTTATGCCATATACAAGAACAACTTCAAAATGGATTAAAGACTTAAATGTAAGACCTGAAACCATAAAACTCCTAGAAGAAAATATAGTGAGTAAATTTGCACACATTACCCTGAGCAATATTTTTACTGATACATCCCCGCGGGCAAGGGAAGTAAAAGAAAAAATGAACAAATGGGATTATATCAAACTTAAAAGCTTTTTCATAACAAAGGAAACCATCAATAAAACAAAAAGTAAGCTTACTGAATGGGAGAGTATATTTGTGAACGATATATCTGATAAGGGGTTAATATCCAAAATTTATAAAACACTCATGCAACTCAACACCAAAAAAAACCAAACAACCCAATTAAAAAATGGGCAGAGGATATGAAGAGACATTTCTCTAAAGAGCACATACAGATGGCCAACAGGCATATGAAAAACTGTTCAACCTCACTGGTCATTAGGGAAATGCAAATAAAAACCACAATGAGATACCACCTCACTCCGGTCAGAACGGCTATCATGAATAAATCAACAAACAACAAGTGCTGGCGGGGCTGTGGGGAAAAGGGACCCTGCTGCACTGTTAGTGGGATTGCAGATTGGTGCAGCCACTATGGAAGTCAGTATGGAGGTGTCTCAAAAAACTGGAAATGGAGCTAGCATTTGACCCAGCAATTCCACTCCTAGGTATTTATCCTGAAAAACCCAAGACACTAATTTGAAAAAATATATGCACCCCTATGTTTATTGCAGTGCTATTTATAATAGCCAAAACTTGGAAACAATCTAAATGCCCAGCGGTAGACGACTGGATTAACAAACTGTGATACATTTGCACAATGGAGTATTACGCAGCTATAAAGAAGAAAGAGATCGTATCATTTGCAACGATATTGAAGGACCTAGAGAACATTATGCTAAGTGAAATAAGTCAGTCAGAGAAAGACAAATACCATGTGATCTCAGTTATATGTGGAATCTAAAGAACTGAATAAACAAGCGAAATAAACAGAAATAGTTTTAGAGACACAAAGGGAAAACTGATGAGGGCTAGATGGAACAGGGGTGAGCACGAGGGAGAAGGGGAAGGGACAAGGCAACATAAACTGATAACTACACTACTACTGCAGAGACAGAAGAGACAGTTTAGGGAATATAATCAATAATGTTTTAAATATTTTTTCAGGGGACCACATGGACTCATTTCTTGTCAGGGAGACCACTTCATGGATGGTATAGTGGCCTGACTACTGCACTGTACATCTGAAGCTGCTGTTGATTAATATTAGATATTGACTATAATTTAACACATATATAGTCATGGGATGTGGAATTCAGTGTTGGGAAGGAGTCAATGGAATTGTAGTAGATATGTGTGATATCGGGGTAGGGGGGTAGGGGGTAGTCACTTTGTAAGGGGTGAAAAAGATAACTATTGCATAATTTTGTACATCTGTAACTATTAATAATAATAAAAATAATACAAAAAAAGATGTGGATATCCAGACTACAATGTGTGGTGCCTCATGAGATTTTTCTTACTGAATGTACCTTTGATGTATGATGTCTACACTGACGCATGCTATATGACAGGGCTAAGGTATGTCCGTATGTGTCTTGAAAAGACTTTCAGTAGTGATGTGCTGGTGAATGTCTGACAATTAACTCTCCAAGGAACAGAAATCCCTGATTTGTAGCATGTGTTGATTCCCATGGTGTAAATTTTTTCCACAGTGACTGATTGTAATATATCAATGTGATAACACTTAACTCAGAGTTGGGAAGAGTTGCTTATAATTGAATATGATGATGTGGTTTGAGCTAGTGTGAGTCAGCTCCTGAACACCACAATCTTTAGGAGTTAGCTTGCTTCTTACCTTATGCGCGCAGTAAATTGCTTACCATATCAAATTTTAACTCCTGCGTTTGTACCACCAAGCTTACAGTCAAATTGAAAGCTAATTTAAAACAACATATATAGGGCTTCATGGTATCCCTTTTTGTCTAATTCTTAGGTCTATTTGTAACTTGATCCTTATTTTTATTTTTTTTTTTTACTCCTACTTTTAGTTTATTCCATCTTTGTTGTTGTTGTTGTTGTTGTTGTTGTTGTTGTTGTTTTTTAAGCTGAGCCATCCTGCTACCTGTTGGCAGCTCAGGGTCTGCTCAGCTCGGGCTGGGCATCAAACTGCTGTTGCTCAGAGCTCAGCTCGCACTCTTGAGCGAGCTCTTAACCAACTGAGCCACTCAGCCGGCCCTTAGTTTAGTCCATCTTTTTAAATTTTATGTGTAACCTGTCTCAGTTATTTTCAGGAATGGTTTATAACAGAGTTAAATAAATAAATAACCCTTATACATCTTCAGGCACAGAGTGGGGATTGAAGATGAAGTTCTGGATAATCCTTGGGATGAAAGTACACAAAAGTGGTGCATGTCAGTCCCACTTCTACTCAGGCAGCAGCAATTTACTTCTCTCTCTCTGGCCCTCAGTCTCTTTACCTATGTAATTAGGTATATCAGGATGAGCCCTAATGTCATTCAAATTATCCATAATTTTGAAACTCCAACAGTCCTTGGTTCATTCTAAAACTAAATTTTAGCAGTAGTCTACACAGTTTTTAAAACTGTATCATTGTATGCCTTTATTAAAATGACTTTAGTGTTATACTTAATTTTAGCTTTTGCAGATTGCTATTGGCTCATTGGCGTTGACAAGCAAACTTGTGGATGCATATTAGCTTGTTATAAAATGACATTTCATCTGTAGGCAGAGTAACAAATTTTGAATTTTATGCATGAAAAGATTGATAGCTGGCAGAATTATTAATTTCTGCTGGCTTCCTGTTGGTAGTATATGATTTGGAAGAGACATTTTGCATTTATTTTCTAATAAAAGAAGGCTTTATTCTCTCCTTTAATTTTGGAAAGCATAATACTTTAAGCAACTCTAACTTAATAGTCCTAATACCCAAGAATATGTTCGCAATTCATTAGAACAATTCATTGAGGTGGCGATGGCACGGCAGGAAATGTTTGTAAGAACTTGTGTTGAATTCCAGCTGTCTTCACCACCACTTGACTTTGGACAAGGTATGTAATCACTCTAAGTCTCAGCTTCATGCTGTAAAACGGACAAATCTATTCATCTTTCAGGGTTGGTTTGAAGACCGAATGAAATAATAGGCTAAACACCCCTGGCCTAGTTCCACTTTGGCAAATGTGAACATTTATGAAAACCCTCTCACTAGTCTTTTTGTATGTTATTTAATGTGAAACTGCTCATTTATACTCAAGGGCTTAGTTTAAATCAAATAGCATGGAAATTGTTTCTCCCCAAATTCTTTAAAGCAGCTGTATTCTTTTTTGACTTTTTTTCAACCGAACAAACTTAAGTGAAATATTTTATTTGCAGGTGTCCAGAAGAGGAAAAAGAAAATTTAAATCTTTGCCTGAAAAGACAAGACCTTTGTGCTACAAATATTTTAAATTAAGACTGCTTAGCTCTTTTTTGTTGTTGTTGTTGTTGTTGTTGTTACTACTTAAATATGTGAAAATCACATTTCTAAGTATCTTACACATGGAAAATATAGTAACCTATTAAACATTTGAGAATAATTATATAATATTTTATTTCATGTAAGGAGACTTACTGTAGATATTTTTAGAAGTTAGATTTAAGTAAAAAAGGACTAAATAAAATCCTTTAAAAATTTTTATAAGATCTGTATATTCAAAATAAAGCTCACTGTGGAAGATACTGTCATCACTTTATTTTTAAAATGTGTTGAGGAAGGGAAGTGTCAGATAGTAAATTTGTGAACGTATCATTTAAATACATGTAAAGGGTGCAAAATAAACCTTATCAAAACCCAAAAGTTATTGGATTCTTACTTTTAATTTAAAAGTGTTAAATATAAATTCAGCTAAGGAAGATACGAATGATGGAATGTGCATCAACTAAAAAGTAGTAACAATGAATTATGAGATTGATGTTTCATATGTTTATTTCAAAAATACAATATATAAATGTACATTGAATAAATATAAAAACCCCAAAACCTCTCTTGGAACAGAGTGGACTATGGAATAATATTATAAAACAATAAAATATTTTCTAAAAATATAAATGAAATTTAGAAATATACAAAGCTAAGTGCCCCCTTTATCTTATGGTATAATGTATCTAAAACAGTATTAACATATGGACTTGACAGCTCATAATTATCATTACTAATTATCATTAATATGAAATATATTGTTATAAAACTTTCAGAGGATCTCGTCTATTTCTAAATAAATATCCACAGATTTGATCTCTCATTTTCAACCTGAGTGTTTTGAGCACTCTTTAATGTGTAGAGAAGCAAGCAAAATTTCTGCTTTCCCGCCCATGTTCTTAGATTAATTTGAGCCTCTGCCCAGATAGCACTGTAATGGTGATCAGGTTCTGGGGTGTCTGGAGCAACACAGAGTGTGTACCATTCTGTGCCACCCTCATGCAGGAACACAGAAAGCAATGCAAAAACTGCGTTCCCTTCTGGGTCTCTGTATCCTCCCCCCACACTTTCAGCAGAGCATGAACTGAGCACTTGCTTTCAGGACTGGCAACCACTCTAAATGACATTTAGTTTATTCTTTTCCTCTACATCAACTACACCCAGTGCATAGTAGTCTCCCAACAAGTTTCTTCTTTCTTTTTTTGAAAGACTGAATATTAAAACACCTGATTTTCTGAGATGATGTCTGTGAGATCAATTTAGTAAACTATGCAAACGTAAAGATATATTGTTATTAGAGGTTCATATTATTTAGCCCACAATTTGTTCATGACTTCATGTAAAAATATTCACTATTTTATGAGCTTGTCTCAGTACCAGCTGTCATTGAAAGGATCAGAAAAGAGGAAATAGTGGGTAGGAGTCGACCGAGTGCTTTCACACTTACAAGAACTGTTTCCATGTGCTTTCAGAACAACCTTTCTCACAGAGAATGTAGAGACTAGAAATAACTGGCAAAGCTATTCTTGTAAGACCATATTGATACCCTGATCTTAGACTTCCCCATCTCCAGAAAAGTGAGAAATAAATTTTTGTTGTTATAACCAACCTTCTCTGTTATAGAGAAGGTTGTTATAGCAGCCTGCTTGTTATAGCAGCCAAAGCAGGCAAAGACGATTGCCTTAGAGGTAGTCTCCAGTCCGTCCCAGAATGTCTCCCTAATACTGGGGACTAAAAGTGTGCTGCTTTCCTAGACGGCTATAATTTGGGGTGACTGAAATGTACAGAAAATACATTTCTTGGTATGTAGTATTTCATTTTCTATTTTTGTTTGTTTGCTTTATGACAAACAAGGACATGGTATGAATTATTTTCTACTAATGGTTAACTCAAGAGTTAGCTTTGCAAAAAAAAAGCAATATATATTGATTTGACAGACACTTTTCTCCAAGCACTGTTCTAGATACTAAGAGGATGATGATAAATAATGAGCCTGTTTCCCCCTCTCAAGGAGTTAACATTTTAGTGGGATGTAGAACTATGCAGGTGAATTTTGGATTTGTGATGACTTTTCCACAAAAATCATATACTAAATTTCAGTACCCTTTGCCTTAAAGTCATTTCAATTAAAATTCTGATATTTCAATGTATTGATTGATTTTAAGAGAATAGTACATTTAACATATTTATTTAATGTAGAATTTTAGTGCAAAGGTAATCAGATCAAATCTCTCATATTATGTATGATGATAATAACAACCAGAAATATTAAATAGCTTGGCTAACATCACACAGGCAATAAGTATTCATATTGTAGCCATACTAAATTTTTCTCTGGTCCTCTGCTCTATATAGAGTTCAAAATAGAAACATTACACATTCTCATGTTCCTGGAACTACTGGGTTGTTGGAAAAGTCATGACTTTTTTTCCCTATGTTTTTTGTTGCAAAAATGCATCATGACTTTTCCAACAACCCAGGAGAATGGGCCAGTGTATGTCAGCCTCACCTATTTCAAATCACTATTTCAGTATGGCATAGGGGTCAAGAACACAAGCTCTTGAGACTAATTGCTTGTGTTTTAAACCTATTCATTTTCTAGGAAGTATGTCCTTGAGAAAACAACTTAAACTCAATCTACCTCAGTTTCTCTACCTGCAAAATAGTAATAATGTGAAAATTAAATGAATTAAAACAAAGTATATAAAACAGTATCTGGAACACAATAAACAATATATAAATAGCAGTTGTTATTACTTCAAAATATAATGATTATACTATTTGATAATTTTTCTCTGTTTATAAAAATTAAGACATAAATAGGCTGTAAGAGAAAACTGGATTCATATATTATATCATCTTATGCATTTTAAAATTGTGAAAATATAGCACTAAAATGTACAGGCATAGAATGCAACTGGAGCTCAGATTTCTTATTATTGGTGAATGGTATAATTCACCAGTCTAGAGAAAATACAATGGGGGTGGGAAGAAATTACAGATAATTATATAGTTTAGAACATATTTATTTTAAGCAAACTGAGGCATTATAGAAAGTTTTAATAATTGGTATATGGGACTTGAACTTAGGAGAAAAGGAAATAAGTATTTTTGAATTTTAGTTCCATATTTTACCAACTATTTGACATAGGATACAGCTATTAATTTATGAATTTCAGTTTTCTAACATGTTAAAAATAAAGGGAAATAATATTACCAAACTAACTTGCAAATAATGAAATATTGTATGTGAAATTGGCTAGCACTGTACCCTAGGTTTTTTTCTTTTCCCTACCTCCTCTTTCCATTCTCATACAGCACAATAGAAACATCATGGATGTTGGAGACAGAGAAACCTTGTTTTGAATCCGGATTCTATCACCTTCAATAATGTGATCTTGAACAATTACTTAACCCCCATGAAATTTAGTTTTATCATTATCTATAAAATGGGTACATAACCATGCACTTGTTTTGTCAGAATCAAATGACAATTTAATTATTATTGACTATTATTATTATTTAGGCAATATGTCAGGAATATAGAAGATGTTTGTGCTATTAGTTTTCATTATCATTTCTTTTTTTACATTCAATATTATTTTATACTAATTTCAGGTGTACAGCACATGGTTAGACATTTGTATAATTTAAGAAGCGATTCCTCTGATTAGTCTAGTATTCACCTGGCACTATACATAGTTATTACCATATTATATGTACTTCTTAATCCCTTCATCTTCTCCACTCATCATCCCAACCCCCATCTCATCTGTCAACCATCAAAATATTGTCTGTATCTATGAGTCTGTTTCTGTTTTGTTTACTTGCTTACTTTGTTCTTTAGATTCCACGTATAAGCAAAATCACATTGCATCTGTCTTTCTCTATCTGACATACTCCACTCAGCACAATATTCTTCAGGTCTATCCATGACACCACAGATGGCAAGAACCCATTCCCTTCCCTGCCTGAGCAATATTCCATTGTATATATGTACCAGCTCCCCTTTATCCATTCTTCTACTGATGGACACCCAGGCTGCCTCCACATCTTGGCCATTGTAAACAATGCTGCAATGAACATATTGATATACAGGTCCCCTTGAAGTAGCATTTTGGGTTTCTTCAGATCAATACCAGGAATTGGGATTACTAGGTCTTTTTTTTGTCTCTTGTTAGAGCCTTTGTTTTAAAGTCTATTTTGTCTGGTAGAAGAATGGCTTACCCAGCTTTGTTGTTGTTGTTGTTTCCATTTTCATTAAATAACTCTTTTGATCCCTTTACTTTCAGTCTCTGTGTGTCTGTCAATCTGAAGCGAGTTTCTTTAGGCAGCATATATAAGGGTCTTGGTTTCTTGTCCATTCAGCCACTCTATGTTTTTGATTGGGGCGTTTAATACAATTACATTGAAAACAATTTTTGATAGATATGTAGTTATTGCCATTTTATTATTCATATTTTTAATCTTCCACCCTCCCTACCCCCACTCACCATCTTAAAGAAGTCCCTGTAACATTCCTTGTAATACTGGTTTGGTGGTGATGAACTCCTTTAGCTTTTTCTTGTCTGGAAAGTTCTTTATCTGTCCTTAGATTCTAAATGATAGCCTCACTGGGTAGAGTAGTCTTGGTTGTAGGTCCTTGCTTTTCATTACTTTTAATATTTCATGCCAATCCTTTCTGGCCTGTCTTTCTTTCTTTCTTTCTTTCTTTCTTTCTTTCTTTCTTTCTTTCTTTCTTTCTTTCTTTCTTTCTTTCTTTCTTTCTTTCTTTCTTTCTTTCTTTGGCTTTGTATCATTTCTATTTTTTTAATCTATATTTTTTCCTTATTTCTTTTAAATTGCCTTCAGAAAAATGTAGAACAAATACACTTTACAAATACATATGATCTTGATTTTGTTTGCCCTATACTTTTTTTTTTTTAAAGATTTTATTGGGGAATTGGAGGAGGGGACAGCGTTGGGGAATCAGGGAAGGGGAACAGACAAGTTGCTGTCTTTTTGTTCTTCAGTCTAGTTGTAGAGGACATTGCTTCACTGGCCCATGTTGGTATCGTCATTGCGCTCTTCCCGGATGAGGCAGATCAGTCGCCGGCCTCTGGATGTGGCTCACCGCGGCTATTGGCAGCTCACACTGGCTGCCAGCCGCTCATGCTGGCTGCCGGCCACTCACTGTAGCCAATGGCAGCCCACTGCAGCAGGAGCTGCAGCCCATACAGTCGCCGGGGCTCGCACAGCCCAGCTCCAGGTGGAGCTGTTGTTAGCTGTAGAGGGCAGTGTCACTGGCCCTCATATGTGGGATCTGAACTGGGGTCGCTGGCATCCCAAAACCAGCTCTTAACCAATGCGCCACTCGGCCGGCCCTGTTTGCTCTATACTTTTGCATGAGTTCCTTATTATTGGTCACGACAAAACTTAAGTGATATCTAAATGCATTTTTCTACTTATAAATAAAGGCAACAAAAGTGTTATGCATGACTTACTTGGTTGATATACTTTCTCATTTGTTGAAATAAAAGAAGAAAAAAAGCAACCCTTTAGAAAGATTAAATATTGGTGATAGTAAAATACAAGGATTTCTGAATTCCTAACTTATTTAACCCTTTCTATTAATCTTTTCTTTAACTTCCTCAAAACTTTGAACAACACCAAGTGTATTTTTTAAAGCAGTCGATGCAGTATAATCATATTATTTTAATAATGATGAACTTTATAAAATCCAAGAAATTAGAAGAATTAGTCTTACTTTCATTCAACAACTTGTTCATTATATTGTTAGCCATGTTTTTGTTCATCCATAAATCATAAATAGTATGGGCTCTTGCTTATTTCTTGGGATTATTGAGGTGATAAAGTAATCTATATGTAATTTTTAAAAGTCACCAATTAGTAAGGTATTAATAATAATACCTTAAGAAATAGTCATATATAAGCAATTAGGACATTAAAAGATTATAAATTATTGTGATGAATAGCTCACAAATATCTGTTGTTACTAAATAATGTGTATAATCTAGCAGAAGTGTCTCTACTATTTTTAACTCCAAAAGTAAAATTATCAAGGAAGACATTATGAAGGTGAGTTTCAGAATGTTAAACATATTGTTGACAGGAGAAAGATGAATGCTATAGAAAAATAAAGTTTGGGATAGTTCATTTTCACAGGAAACACATAAACTGTAAAGTGTCTCCCAGTTGTACAGTACTAAAATAAATCTTCCCTTGTTTTTCAAAATTTTATCAATAATCATGCAGCTGTGAACTGCACATGCTAAATTAAATCAACATGTTGGAAGAAAAGAAGTTGATGATGGCACTAATCACTGCGTATTTAAATGATGTAAGAGCTGAGAAGAAAAAAAAAAAAAGGAGAGGAAAAAATAAATCCTACATGCCAGACAATTAGTAAGTAGGGCAAGCCAGTGGCTTTCATGGACACATTCTGTAAAATAGCATTAGAACCGATGCTTAAAATATTGTGCCTACAATTAATCATTGCTGCTTCTCTTCCTTCCCAGAGGATAGTATACTGAATTTGTAGTGTTATTATTCAAAACTAATTGGTTTTGTACATAATTCTGAAAAATTCCTTTAAGGGCGTCACAAGATTTCAGTACTAGATATAACCAAGTTCTGTGAAGTGAGCGGGATATACTGTAGGATAGTTTCAAGTGTAATTACTAAAATAGCAAATGTTTTCAAGAAAACTCTGTTATTTAAATCCTAAGTTAAATAACTCTGAAGAATAGTTAAAAATTGAAAACAAATTATCTAAATCATTCAACTCAGGATGTTAGAAAAGGGACATAAAAGAAACTAAGAAATTTGGCAAGAATAAAAATAAATAATTTATTTTTTAAGTAGTCGAGGTAAATAGTTGAAATAAAAAATAGAGGAGAAACAAAGGGGATCAGTAATTAAATGGTAGAACAGAATCCAACTTTATTGATTACATTAAATGTTAATGAAATAAACAAAAGAGCTCAAAGGCAGAGCCTGGCAAGATGAATTTTTTTAAAAAAGACTAATAAATATGGTTTTTAAATAATATATTTTAAATACAAATGCACATGCAGGTTGAAAGTAAATTGACGAAAGTGTTTACCATACAAATAGATCAATAAGGCTTGTCTATATAAGGGTTTTCTATATTAATATTAGATAAAATAGATTCCAAGACAAAGTATATTATGAGAGCAAAAAAAGGAACAGTTTATAATGACAAAAATAGTTTATTCATCAGGAAGTCATAAAGGCATAAAGGGAATGTACCTAAAAAAATAACTTCAAAACACATCAAGGAAAAAGTTATAGAATCAAAGGGATTCAATTTAGTCTATTTTACAATTGTGGTTGGAGATTTTAGAGCTGCATTCTCAACAATTAAAAGAAAAATAGACTAATCATTAAGACAAAAGTGATCTAACCATGACTGCTAACCACCCTGTCCAAATTGATACTAAAAGACAATACATCTTAGAGCTAAAGAAAACGTTTTTTATTTCCCCAAGAATCTACACAGTCTATTCATCAGAAAGCCCATTGGCTGAGCCATAAAAACACATCTATACATTTAAAAGATTGAAATCAAACAGATTATATTCTCTGAACATTATGAAATGAAATTAGAAATCAATAATTTTGTATCTGGGAAAGTATCAAGTATTTGAAAATGAAACAACAGACTTTTAAATAATTTATAAAGCAACAAGAACATCAGAAAATAAACTAGAAAATATTTTAATTAAATTATATTAAAAATACAATTCAAAATTTTCAAGATACTAGAAAAAGCAGTGCTTTGAGATACATGTATGGCTTTAAATACAGATATGTAAAGTAAAGGCTGAATATATAGAAAAAATGAAATAGCAGTTGTAAGAGTAAAAACCAGTGAATAGATGAATAATAGAGAAAATTCACATAACCAAAAGTGGTTCTATGGAAGAATACAATTGATAACCTCCAAGCTAGGCAAATTAGAAATTACTAATTTCAGAAATGAAAGCTAGAGAATTGTGAAAGATACTTCAGACAAAACAAGAAACAAAAACAATAAGAAATTGGGAGTAATTGTTGGCTAATAAATTTCACAACTTAAATGAAATGTGAAAAAAAATTCCTCAAAAAATATGCTGTCCCCAAACTGATACAAAATTAGAGAAAATTTAAATATAACTACATATCGTAGAGCAATGGAATGTGTTATAAAAATTCTGTCAATAAAGTAAACTTCAGGCCCAGATGGCTTCAATGATGACCTCTACCAAATAGTTAAGAAGGAAATATCAATACCATGCAAAGTCTTTCAAAAAAGCTAAAGAGGGGTCGGCCTAGTGGCTCAGTTGGTTAAGAGCTCACTCAAGAGTGCGAGCTGAGCTCTGAGCAACAGTAACTCGATGCCCAGCCTGAGCTGAGCTGCCACTGAGCTGCCAACAGGTGGCAGGATGGCTCAGCTAAAAAAAAAAGCAAAAGAGGAGGGAATAATTCCAATTGTGTTTATGAGACCAGAATCACCTAAACACTAAACACTAACAAACACAAAGAGAGCAAAAATAAATAAAAACACAATATCTTTTGTATATGTAAATGAAAGGTTACTTAAAAGAAATAAATCTGGTAATACCTATAAAGTTTAATACATTATGAAAGAAAATTTTTTTTATGTTTTGGTTTTTTAAAAATAAGAACAAGAAGTGTTTATTCCAGCAGTACAGGGTTGGTTTTACATTTAAAATCAATCAATATGTTTCACTATTAAAAGAAGAATAAAGAGCAAAAAAAACTGTGATCACTTCAATAGACGCTGTAAATGCATATGGCAAAATGCAACAGATAAAATAATCTTAGCAAATCAGAAACATAAGGAGATTTCCTCAACATGATAAAAGGGATTTACAAAGAACTTAAAGTTAAAATAATACTTAATATTGAAATATTGAACAATTTCCTCCAAAGATCAGGAAAAAACAAAGGATGTCCACTTTCATCAATTCTATCAACACTATACTGGAGATCTTCTCTAACTCAATGAGGAAAAAAAAGAAAAAAGGAACAAAGATAGAAAAGGAGGAAGTAAAACTTTATATTTGCAAATGAAATAATTGTCTATATAGAAAATCTGAGGAATCTAAAAAACAATTACTAGAACTAATAAATACAACTATCAATGTTGCAGGAGAAAAGGTTTATAAATATGAGCAGTAAATACATGTGAAAAGAAGTGAAGAAAAATTATGATTTAAACTAACATTTATAAATATAAACTGCAATTGAAGAAACATAATAATGGTTATATAGTATCCTGCATGAAAGCTTACAATATATCTGTGACATAATTAGAGATAATCTAAATAATTGGATATATGTATGGAAGATTCAATACTGTTAAGATGTCAATTGTACCTAAATAGACCTATAAATTTAATGCAATCCAAATCAAAACACCAGAGAAATTTTTCCAGAAATTGACAAGATGATTCTTAAATTTATGTGAAATTGAAAAGATCTGAATTAACCAAAGTTATCTTGAAAACTAAGATTGAGAGGTTTATTTGATATTAAGAATTACTACAAAGCTACATCTTGTGGTACTGGCACACATATTGACAAAAAGATCAATGTAACAAAATAGCTCAAATATACATCCACATTTACAAAGATTGCTGGACTTACTTAGCATGGTAATCATTTGTAAAAGGGCATCACATCAATTAAATAGAAGAAAGCATATTTTTCAAGTTTTGCTAGAAAAATTGTATATTTATGTGGAAAAAATAAAGGGAGAAAAATTTGACTCCTACCTTACATGATACAGAAAATATGTCTTCTATACATGTCTTAAACTGCACTTCCTATTTTCTGTCTCCACTTATATCTGTATGGGGTGTAAGTTCCTAGGTATACTTTGTGATTCAATAATTTTTAATCTATCACACATCTGCTATATTACTCATCAATTGTTTTTTATTTCAATTATTATTTTTTTGAATTTCCAGAAAAGTTACTTGGTCAATTTAAAAAATCTTCCTGGCTATTTTTGATAACCTTTTAATCCAAGATTTTTTTTTCAAGTTCATCTTTTATTTTTCAATAATTCTGAATATAATTAATGATTTATGTTTTATCTAATTCTTTCTGAAATCTTTGGGTGAAATTATATTCACTCACGTTGTCTTCTTTATCTGTTTTCTAATCTTTACTTTGAATTTATTTTATCTAAACATTTGCTTGAGGGTATTTATTTATTTTGTTTATATTCCTTTATTATCCTTTTAACATCCATGCAATCAATAGGGATAACCCACCTTTTATTTCTGATAATTCTGATATTTCTGATAATTCTGATATTTCCTTTTTTTTCTTTATCTCTCTTTTCTCTTAGTTAGCTTGATTAGACATTTATCAGATTTATGGGGATGTAATGTATACAACAGGGAATATAGTCAATAATATTGTGATAGCATGGTATGGTGTCAGATGGTTGCTGGACTTAGCATGATGATCATTTCTTTAGATATATAAATGGTCAATTACACAGCTTAGAATAATATCAGGCAGTCAGGAATTCCCTGGTAGACTGACCAAAGATAAGAAAACTGGTTATTTCTTAAACTAGCCATTCTTTTCAAAATTATAGAGCAACTCCTTCATACTGGAATAGAAACATCAGTCATGCCCCAGAGCAACAAAGCCATTTTGGAGGACATTATGAAAGACCTTTCCAAGGCTTAGCAACAGAATGAACCCCTTAATAACAGGCACCAGTATCTCAGAGTTCCCCCTTTCAGGCAGAAAAAAAAGTATAAAACTTAAGCCTTTTACCTAGCTAGTGGGCATCCTATTTTCCAGGTACCCCCTCCCTGCTCTGGAGCTGTAACCTTTCTCTTGTTTTAATAAAATCATCCTCTGCTACAAACTCTACCTCTCTGGTCCATGTCTCCATTCTTCAGTCACGAGACTACGATCCCAGTACAAAAAATATCCTACATCACAATAACTATGGTATACCCCTGAAACTAATATAATATTGTAGGTTAGCTTTATTTTTAACAAAATTTTAATAAAAATCTTTTAAAAAGAAATAAAATTAGAGCAGATATTGATTAAATTGAATACAGAGAAACAATAGAGAAAATAAAACCAAACCTGATTTTTCCAGGATCTGTTTAAAAGAGGTTTTCATTCAGAAAACATAAACTTACCACTGCATGTGCCAAGAAATTTTTTTTTTTTTGAGGGCAGTGTCACTGGCCCTCATATGTGGGACCCGAACCGGGGCTGCTGACTTCCCAAGCCAGCGCTTAACCACCACGTCACTCGGCTGGCCCTCTAAGAAATATTTTAATTCTTGCCTAGAGGTCTTCTAAGCATGAATTACAAATTTAAACTCTTAGACGCAAGTGAGGTCTTTATTACAAAATTGCAAGACAGATTATTTAAATCTGGAACTAAAACACAGGTAAACAATTTTTTTTAGGGGTCCCTTTGCTCATACTTGTAGTTGGATTCCTTCACTGGCAGTCTTTCTCTGAGGATGACTCCTACATTGTCCAATCTATTAAGTTATTTGTGAGGGATTTAACTTCTGTTCATTCAGGAAAGAAAAAAGAAGAAAAGTTTTTATTTTTTTATTTTGTCCTAGCACTATATTTTAAATTTGACTGTTTCTTGGAGATTTTTGCTTAATGTTTTATAAGCTTAACAAGACATTTAAAACTATGTTTGGGGACACTGAGTGGCGCGTTGGTTAGGAGTTGGCTTGGGATGCCAGCTCTGAGCAGGAGGACCTCGGTTCGGATCCCACAAAAGAGGGCCAGTGACAGTGCCCTCTACTGCGAAGGTGGTGAACAGCAGCTCCACCTGGAGCTGGGCTGCCATGAGTCGCTAGGTGATGGTGAAGGCTGCAGCGCCTGCTGCAGTGGGCTGCCATAAGCTACAGTGAGTGGCTGGCAGCCAGCGTGAAGTGGCCGGCAGCCGGCATGAGCTGCCAGGAGCTGCCGTGAGTGGCCGTCCAGAGGTTGGCAACTGATCTGCCTCACCAGGAAGAACACAATGATGATAACATGGGCCAGTGAAGCAATGTCCTCCACAACTAGACTGAAGAGGAAAAGAACAGTAACTTGTCTGTTCCCTTCCCCAATTCCCTAGTGCTGTTCCTGTCCCCCAATTCTCCAATAAAATCTTTAAAAAAAAAAACAACAAAAAACTATGTTTTCTATAATTTATCCAGAATCAGGATGTTTTAAAGCAGAATATCAGTCCATAATAATTCTCTAAAAGCAGAAGTCTATTAGGAATACTGGCATTTTCAAAGATTTTTTATAATATACCATAATTTGGTGATGAATTATAATTAATATTTGACATGCTTTCTGTACTAAGGATTTCTAAAGAAAAGCATCTGTTAATCTAAATGGTATAGTCTCATTAAAATCAGCTTTTATATAAAAATGACATTATTCATCTCATCTAAAATTCAATTAGATAAAGAGTTTCTATCCTGGTACCATTCAAAGGCATACCACTGACATTTAGTAGAAAACATTTAGTCATTTGTTTTACAAGGAGACATTGGGCTTCTCCATTAAATCGAAACGATTGTGAAATGTAAGGCAAAAATATACTTCAGGTAAAAGATTAAGAGATAAATTATTTTATTTCAAACATTCCTACTAATTGGGTCTCAAGTGAGGCTCTGTGGGAGGCAAACATTTACCAGAGTTGGGTAGGCAGAAGGAAAAAAATGAGAACTTTCATTTAATCTCTAACTGACTGAAAATTAAAGATGGAGGTTAAAAACTACCTCTGGGAAAAACAAAAAGGACCAAATTTTAGATATCTTCTAAAATATACGTCAGCTCAATTTGAGTAGAAATGTATTTAAGTTAAAGGAAAATAATCAACTTTTATTTTAAGAGTGGTCATTTTTTTCTTTTGTTCTGCTGACTGAAAACTAAGAACTCACTGAATGGATTGAAATGTAAGTGATGTTATTCACAAGTAGACATATCATGAGTATGCATCACACTATTTAAATTTAAACTGTTACTTGCTCAATTCTCTTATCAACATTTTCTAAGAAAAAAGACATTCCTTTTACCACATGTAATTTATAGGTATTTTTCTCTTGTCATAGGGATAAACCTGAAAATTTTTTCATTAATATTAACTTTCCCATTTTTTTCTGTGAAATTGATTTTAACAGGGAATCACTCTGGAAAGCTAATTAATGATAGGTTAACACTTACTGAAGTGTCTGTATTATTGATTATTGAGAAAACACACCTGAATTTCTTTATTTTATAAACTGTGTGTTGACAACTAGAGCACATGATTAACACAATTGATTTCAGTGGCAAAACTTCAGCAAAATATCACATTCTAGCTTCTTTGCCTGCCAGTAGTGATAGGTTTCACAACCATTTGTTCTGAGAATTAATGTTTTCTTATAGCATTTCCTGCTGTGCGATCTTTTGTTCATTTCCAGCTGTAACACTAGGCTACTAAACTGAACAGGTTTCTTATATTCACAGCTACTGACATATATACCAATAAGAAGTTGGAGATATAGGGGTAAATATACTAACAAGACCCCAATTTCATAGATTCAGTTCAGTGGAATGTGCCCAAAACTATGGGTTCCTATTAGACTTTAGAGAAACTTCATTACATGTTTGAACCTAATAATCCCTGAAGAAAATTAAATAAGTATGTTTATTTTAAAAGTAAAATGAATATTTTAAATATTTTATTTTATTTTCCCCCAGACAGCTACCTTTTTACAGTCTAAGAAGGTTTTAAATGTCATTTTGACTGGAGAGTTAAATCTAGTAGTAGTTCATGTGATATGGGTATCATTAAAACTTTCTTAATATAACTGAACACAGATTTTGTAAGATTGCAGAAAAATAGTAGTGGACTTACCTGTGAATCATATCAGCTCAGGCTAAAAATCTCATCTTCTAATTAGCCCAGAATCAGTTTGAAATAGTAGTAGTAATAGTAGTGTGTGTGTGTGTGTGTGTGTGTGTGTGTGTGTGCGCACATGAGTATATTAATGAAGTATATGGTGTGTATGTACACGGTATATACGTGTATGAAAAAAGTTGTTCTTGGAGGAATAGTAGGTGACAGGTTGGAATTAGGTAAAAACATGGAGAGTAATATACTAGTGATAGAGAAACCACTTTCAGATTTCAGACAGAGTAACATCTTTTCAGTTTACCAAGGTAAAACAATCTATCATTAAATTCTTTTACATATATATATATATATATATATATATATATACTTCATTAATGGCTAGCTACAATATTCTAATTCAATGGGAATTTATTAGCAAATATTAGTGCTTGGAAATTATATGATTAAAAATGGCATTTCTGGACATATTTTCAAAATTACAAAGTTTCTAAGTACGTATTTCTCATAATGAACAACATCCTTAATACAGGAGAAAAGTGCTTAAATTGTTTATTTCTTCATTCATTTTGTCAAACAAATAATTTATTGGAAAATATCATAGGAGCTGGAATTACATTAGTGAAGATTAATGAGGTAACTGCTCATGGGCTTTTATTAGAGTTTGGTAGATAAAGAGTAAACAGGAAGAGGCCTATATAATTTCAGTTCATGATAACTATTTTGAAGGAGATTAAAGCAGTGTAAGAAAAATAGTGTACAGGGCCGGCTGAGTGGCGCATTGGTTAAGCGCTGGTTTTGGGATGCCAGCGGCCCTGGTTCGGATCCCACATGAGGGCCAGTGACACTGCCCTCTACAGCTAACAACAGCTCCACCTGGAGCTGGGCTGTGCGAGCCCTGGCGATGGTGTGGGCTGCAGCCCCTGCTGCAGTGGGCTGCCATAGGCTACAGTGAGTGGCCCACAGCCTGCGTGAGCGGCTGGCAGCCAAGCGTGAGCTGCCAATAGCCGCGGTGAGCGACATCCAGAGGCCAGCGACCGATCTGCCTCATCCCGGAAGAGCGCAATGACGATACCAACAGTGAAGCAACATCCTCCGAAACTAGACTGAAGAACAAAAGGACAGCAACTTGTCTGTTCCCCTTCCCCGATTCCCCAACGCTGTTCCCCTCCGCCAATTCCCCAATAAAATCTTTAAAAAAAATAAAAAGAAAAAGAAAGAAAATAGTGTACAGGGCCAGCCGAGTGGCACGGTGGTTAAGAGCTGGCTTGGGAAGCCAGCGGCCCTGGTTTGGATCCCACATATGAGGGCCAGTGACACTGCACTTAAAATAAAAAAATAAAAGTTTAAAAAAGAAAATACTGAACAGGAGGGTTTAGGGGATTGGCCAGTTTAGATGGGGGTGAGGCAAGGAAGGCATTTCTGAAAGTTCATTAAAAGAGAGACCGGAATGAAGTAATGAATAGAGTTAAAATATTGAGGAAAGTGATTTTTTGTGAAGGTTACAGGAAGTTCAAATGCAGTTTGTTCAAAGCAATAAGTGATGTAAAGAGCAAAAAATGAGTTCAGGGATGTTAGCCATGTTATTAAGTATCAGATTGATTCCAAGTATAGTTTAGAAAAAGAACAGAATAATTTACTGGAATAATCTCTATAAATTTTAGTTAGTGTTTTTATTACCGTCTTAAGCCCAAAGGCAAAAAATGTGAACTTATAAATCAAAAGTTTTACCTTCTGAAGTAAAGAGAAATTGGGAAAAATTTACTGTTTCTCTTCAAACAATAGAAGTATTTCTCAGTATCCCCAGTTAAAAGGAAATTATGTTACTAAAGATAAATTATACCCACCATATAGGATGCTGTGAATGATGAATCTGTAATGTCTTTTCATTTGTATTTATAATCTAATGCTATTTGATTAAGTGTGGAAAGATTACACACGTTTTACCAGATACCTGATTTTGTAAATGCTGATAGTAAATATGAGTTTGTTTCCTTGAGATACCACCTCACTCCGGTCAGAATGGCTATCATCAATAAATCAACAAACAACAAATGCTGGCGGGGCTGTGGGGAAAAGGGGACCCTGCTGCACTATTGGTGGGATTGCAGATTGGTGCAGCCACTATGGAAGTCAGTATGGAGGTATCTCAAAAAACTGGAAATGGAACTAGCTTTTGACCCAGCAATTCCACTCCTAGGTATTTATGCTGAAAACCCCAAGACACTAATTTGAAAAAAGATATGCACTCCTATGTTCATTGCAGCGCTATTTATAATAGCCAAAACTTGGAAACAACTGAAATGCCCAGTGGTAAATGACTGGCTTAAGAAACTGTGGTACATTTACTCAATGGAGTATTACGCAGCTATAAAGAAGAACGAAATCCTACCATTTGCAATGATATGGATGGGCCTAGAGAACATTATGCTAAGTGAAATAAGTCAGTCAGAGAAAGACAAATACCATATGATCTCACTTATATGTGGAATCTAAAGAACTGAATAAACGAGCAATGTAAACAGAAATAGTCTTAGAGACAAAAGAAAACCTGATGAAGGCTAGTTGGGATGGGGTGGGCATGAGGGAGAAGGGGAAGGGACGAGGCAACATAAATTGGTAACTACAATATTACCACAGGGATAGAAGAGACAGTTTAGGGAATACAATCAATAATGTAAATATTTTTTTTAGGGGACTAGATGGACTCATGTCTTGTTAGGGAGACCACTTCATGAATGGTGTAGAGACCTGACCTCTGCACTGTACATCTGAAGCTGCTGCTGAATAATATTAGATGTTGACTATAATTTAACACATATATAGTCATGGGATGTGGAGTACAGTGTGGGGGTGTAGTCAATGGAATTGTAATAGATATGTATGATACTGGGGGTGGGGGGCAGTGGAAGGGGGTGGGGGGAGTCACTTTGTAAGGGGTGAAAAAGATAACTGTTGCATAGTTTTGTACATTTGTAACTAATAATAATAATAATAATAATAATAAAATTTTTAAAAAAGAGTTTGTTTCTTTAGTAGTTAATAAACATGAAATAGAAAAAACAAAAGAACTGCTTCAAAGTCTAAGATGATTTAAACAGAGGCAATGACAAGTTATGTATTTGGTTAGAACATATATTAGTTTGAAAAACAATTGAATTATCACTGATTGTTAGAAGTATAAGTAAAAGAAATTATAAACTATTCCATTTGGATGAAGAACTAATGTTTCACATTACAAAACAAAATTAAAATACACTATATACTATACACAATTGTGTAATGAACAAAAATAGTTTAACTGTCTTTATAGTTTCTCCAATGCATTGGTTAATTAAAATAAATGAAAGTCAATAATAAAAGTATTTTTCAGATAATGAAAGAATGATAGAATTTTTAATTTTCATGATTTTAGTCTCAAAATAAACAAAAAAAGAAATAATAGAATGATGCAATGTAAGTAAGGAACTTCTGCTTTCAGATATAGTGAAGCAATTTACCAACCAAATATTCTGTCAAAAGAAGGTAGATATCAAAAAGACACTGGAAACATAAAAAGGGGGAAGATATCCACTGTTCATATATCTGGCAAAGTTCACCTAACTAGAATATATAAAGATCTACAAATCAGTAACAAAAAAGATCAACAGTAGCTCAATAGAAAAATGGACAAGAATTAAACTCACACTTGACAATATCATCAAGGCAATAAACATATGAAATGTTTAGGCAATTGATTTACATTAGGGAAATATAAGTCAAAATTGCAATTACTACACATCCACCAGGATGGCTAAAATATAAAAATATATATAGGTAAGATCAAGTGTTGACAAAGATGTAAAGGAATCAGCACTCTAAAACACTAGTGAAGAGTGAGTTGGCTTTTCAGACTCAATGCAGTCCTTGTCAAAATACCAATGGCATTCTCCTCAGAACTAAAACAAACAATCCTAAAATTTATATGGAACCACAAAGACCACAAATAGCCAAAGTAATCTTGAGCAAGAAGAAAAAGCTGGAGGTATGATGCTTTCTGATTTCAAACTATACTACAAGGCTATATTAATTAGAACAGTATGATAGTAGCATAAAAACAGACAGGTAGATCAAAGGAACAGAATAGATAGCCCAGAAACAAACCCATACTTATATAATCAATTGATCTATGACTAAGGAGGTAAAAATATACACGGCAGTAACAACACTCTCATCAACAAGTGGTGTTGGGATAACTGCACAGATACATGCCAAAAAATGAAACTGGATCACTATCTGACACCATATACAAAAATAAACTCAAAACAGGTTAAAGACTTAAATGTAAGGCCTGAAACCATAACTCCTAGAAGAAAACATCGGAAGCAATCTATTTGACATAAGAATTCGATATTAGGGCATTATTCAGAAAACATTAAGTGGCGACATGATTAGAGCTGGAGAAAACTAACCTGGCAATAGATTATAGATCGGATTAGAGAAAACAGTGCCTGAAAGAGGGACGGCCAGACAGATATAATTATAAAAGCTAAACAAGAAAATATAACTTCAGCTGCATTGCTGGAAGTAAATAAAGAAAGTAAAAATGAAAAATGATGCATATAATCAGCAAATAGGAATACTAGGCAGATAAATACATCTGAGAATTTGTGCCTGGCTAAGTGGGTGAGTGAGTGTCATCAATTTATAATGCTATGCCCTGTATGGATTTGGAGTCTACTTGGAGATTTTTATTCATGTATTAAGTCACACAATTAAACCCTCTTCAGCACTGGTAACCTTCTAATATTTGATCATCTGTCCCAGGACAGCCAGGGCACTTCTCTGTAAAGACTACAGTAGGGTGAGGTAAGGGGAAGAGGACAGAGAGTTGTCTACTAGAGCAATGTCCAAGATTCAAAAGTGAGAGAGGAGGGGGAAAAATTGAAGATGGAAAAGCTTAGTTTGCTGCAGTTCATGACCTCTCCACTTCTCATCCCTATGCCTGTAATGGTCCAAGGGAGGAAGTACCTGGTGGAGCCGGTGCCACTTATTGTGCAAGTCCCTGGCTTTTAAAGGGGACACTGACTGTGCTAACCCATGGCTTTCTCTCAGCCCTCTGCTAGGTTAGTGGAGATGTATGGAGCACAGAAATAATGGCTGATGGAGGCTGTTTGAAAGAATAATGACATTACACTTCTTCCCCAAATCGTTTCTGTCTCTTTTGAAAAACCAAAATTTCTCGCTATAATAACAGGATATATTCTTTCTTTTTTTTTCAGGATATATTCTTTTATACTGAATCTGACATTTAATGGTGAAAAGCTTAGAAACATGTGACTCACAGAAGGAATATGAGTGAAATTCAAAATCTGAATTTTAAACCAGGTGTGAGGTCCAATTATATTGTTAATTGAGCGTTTGAATTGAAGAATATTTTTATGTATAAAATCAAGTCACTTCTGTAAACATGTCATTTCAATAAAATTTTGATGCTGGGGCTGCGATGCCAGACTCTTAGAAATTTGGGCAAATTTTATCCACTCTGCACTAAGCAATATTATCAGTAACACCATGAAATTCATGGCAGTGATTCATCATTTTGTGTGGTTTTTACAAAGAGGTGTAGACGAAGGCCACTTCCATAAAGGCCACTTCCATATTAAACAGAGGCAACCTGTTTAATAGCGAGGGGACAATACTGTGTGCCGTAAGTGCACCTGCTGGAGAACATAAATCAGTTTCTCAGAATCAGGAGGTTGTTATGGTATAGGCAGTTCTGAGTTGGCCAACAGCCATTCGCTGCAAAGCAAATATTGCTTGTTTGCAGGATAGTTTCCTCATTTTCTTGTGTCATTTCCTTTTTGTCTCATGACAAAAATATTTATACGTATGTATTGTTTGGCTGGTACATGCAAACTCACAAACTTCCTTATTTGCCTGTGGTTTGGAACCCCAAAGTGATTATCCTGATGCAAGAAAGAAACTATGGCCAGGTTGTACTAAGCTTGCTGCTTGAAGACAATCTAAATATCGCTAAAAATTCACCCAAATAAAAGTTTACAATTCCCATTAATTGAAAGACATCATAAGCAACAAATTGGGAGAAGAAACAAGTGTGTGTGTGTTTAATAAAGTTTTAGCATGCAGAATATAAAGAACTCCTAAAAATCAATAAATAAATCAAAATGTAAAATAGGGTTAATATATGACAAAAGAGTATATATATATAAGACCAGTTAGCATACAAAAGGCTGCTGAATATCAGTGCTAAACTGGGAGATAAAATTAAAACAAAAATGAGAAACAATTTTCTACACTCTAGGTTTTGGTAATTAAGAATCAATACAACCACGATCTCATATATTTCTGGTGAGAATTTAAATCAGTACAACCATTTTGGAAAATAATTTGGTACCATCTCATAAAGTTAAATATTTGCAGATCCCTTCTGCAGTAATTCCATTCATAGACCTATACCAAAACCTCTGCCCATAGCACAATGTACAAAAGCGTGTTCTCGTCTTGTATTATAATAAAAAACTAGAAACAATCCAAATTTATAAATTGTGATATCTTAACCCAATAAAACATTATACAACAGAGAGATTAATGAATTCTAGTTGCTCAGAGCAACATGAATAGATCTTAGAAGCATAATGGTGAGTAAAAGCATTTAGCCCCACAAGACTACCTATAGCATGTTATCTTTTTTCACTAATCTAACAAGAAAAACTAAGCAACTTATTGTTTGGATAGATATATATATGATAAACTATAGAGGTAGGGAGAGAGACAGAAAACATCAACAGGTAATGTAAGTTATTAAATATATTCTAATTCCCAGACTGGATGGTAGGTTTGTGGTTGTTTATTACATCATTTTAGTTTGTCAGTCATATATTGCTTACATCTTTGCATTTATTCATTACATTGAAATTTGATAAAACAAACATAGGGAAAATTTTAAACAGCTATATACTACTGCTCTTTTCTTAATACTGGGACAATGTCAGTTTGCTTCATCAGATAGTTTATTTCACAAGGTCTGTGAGACAGAGGATGTTCCATATTATTTTTCAAAGACATACTTTGCATTTTCTTGTGATTTTCTATTAAGCAAATAACAAATCAAATAAGAAAACTTTCATTGCATTATTAGAGCTTATTGCATATAGCTAAATATGTAGAATAATATGTTCAAAAATAAAGTTTAATTTGGAACAAAGTAAAAGATAGTTGAATGTTTTGCCTTCATAGATAATCTTGTAGAACATGAAAGGTCTGTTTGAGATGTGTATTATCTCAGAGAACAAAGAAGCACATTTTTGTGGAAATGAAGTCTTTTTACATACTGATTTTTTTATAAACCTAATAAATATATTTTTAAATGTGAGAATTGTAAATTCTTCATAGTCATTTAGATTTGCAAACCGTTTTTATAGTCTCATAAAAATTCATGAAAGATGTATTTTATGTAAACCCTCAAATTGAAAATGGTTTTCATGACCATTTTTTTTGTTTACTTCAATTATGTATTCATACCATTTACAAATGGATTTATTTTTTTTTGAGAAATCTGTTGCCACTTTTGTGTAAGAAATATTTACTATTTCCAAAATAGTTAGCCAGATGTATCTTAATTACACCAGAGCTTTAACTAATTAAAGACTATTACCCTTCCAGTTTTAGGTAAAGATTAACCATTCTGCTGAGAGGGAGTAAAAATGTCCCATCTGTGGCTAATGGAGCTGACATGATTTAAAAAGGACAAAGTTCAGCACCAGACAAAGATTTTAATAGTCACCCATATCACAAGACTGCAACATGAGAATTAGAGTATCTTAGAGATGGAAAAGGGCTTAGGGGCAATATCCACATAATCTATCCAAGCTAGATTCTGCCTGCAATATCCTGTAGAAGGTAATTCACTTATCAAACTATATTAAAAGCTTTGTTCAGTTCAAACATATTTTTTTAATTAAAATTTATTGACATGACAATGGTTAGTAAAATTGCATAGGTTTCAGGCGTAAAATTCTGTAATACATCATCTATATATCACATTGTGTGTTCACCACCCAGAGTCAGTTCTTCTTCTACCACCAATATTTGATCCCGTTTACTCTATTCTTTCATCCGCCTCCCCCCTTACCCTCTGGTAACCACTAAACTATTGCCTGTGTCTATGAATTCTTGTTTCTTTATTTGTTGGTCTTATTCCTTTGTTGCTTTCAGTTTTATACCCCACATATCACTAAAGTTATATTGTTTTCAACTTTTCCTGTCTGACATATTTTGCTTAGCATAATAATCTCAAGATCCATTCATGTTGTCACAATGGCACTATTTCATCTTTTTTTTTTTTTTTTTAGCAGAGTAGTATTTATCCAATCATCTATTGAAGTGCACTTTCATTGTTTCCATATCTTGGTCACAGTAAGTAAAGCTGCAATGAACATCAGAGCACATATATCTCTATAGATAAATGTTTTCAGATTTTTTTTGGGTATATACACAGGACAGGGATTGCTGGGTCATATGGTAATTCTATTCTTAATTTTTTGAGGAACCTCCACACTGTCTTTCATAGTGGCTGCACCAATCTGTGTTCCCACCAGTGTGTAAGGGTTCCTTTTTCTCCATAGCCTCTCCAACTCTTGTTATTATTTGTCTTGCTGATGATAGCCATTCTAACAGGTGTGAGGTGGTATCTCATTGTGGTTTTTATTTGCATTTCTCTGATGATTAATAATGTTGAGCATCTTTTCATATGTCTATTGGCCATCTGTATGTCCTCTTTGAAGAAATGTCTATTCAGGTCGTCTGCCCATTTTTTAATTGGATTGTTTATTTTTTTTGTTGTTGAGTTGTATGAGTTCCTTATATATTTTGGATATTAACCCCTTATCAGAGGTGTTATTTGCAAATATCTTCTCCCATTTGGTTGTTTGCCTGTTTATTTTGCCAATATTAACTCAAAGTGTATCAAAGACCTAAGCATAAGACCTGAAATAATAAACTGCATAGGATTTTATGATTTGACCTCAAAGGCAAAGGAAGTAAAACCTAAAGTAAATGAATGGGACTATATCAAATTAAAAAGCTTCTGCAGAGCAAAAGAAACCTTTGACAAAATAAAGAGGCAATCAAACATCTTTATCTTAAATGTAATATAGTGATAGATAAATCAAATAATGAAAATTAAATTAAATGTGCCTATCAAATATGGCCTCAATTTTAGTGTTATTCACCATAAGATAAAATTTGTTGTAGGACATGTTCTTTCTTTGGAATCAGTATGCTGCATAGCATCTAGCTATTCACTGTAAGGGATGAATAGTTTTGTAATTCATCAGAATAAGCATTGCTTCTATACAATCAAACCAAATGTTAGTAAGTCACACATCATTTAACATTAGGATATGTTCTGAGAAATCCATCGTAAGGCAATTTTGTCATGAAAACATCATCAATGGAACACAAACTTAGATGCTAACACCTGCTACACACCTAGGCTATATGGTAGAGCCCATTGCCCTTAGGCTACAAACCTATACAGCATGTTACTGTAGCCAATTGTAACACAACTGTGTATCTGAACATAGAAAAGGTGCAGTAAAAAAATGGTATAAAAGATAAAAATAGTACACTTGTATAGGCTCTTACCATGAATGGAGCTTGCAGGGCTGGAAGTTGCTCTGGGTGAGTCAGTGAGTGAGTGGTGAGTGAATATGAAGGCCCAGGACATTGTTGTCCACTATTGTAGCCACTGTCCCACAAGCCTCCTCCCTGCTTCCTTATGAGAGAGTCAGAAACAGAACATCAAAGCTGTCAATACTGCTCCATGAACAGGGACATGGGCTTGATTGATTGGAAATATTGAAGGAAATTGAGTGGGTCAGGCATAGATCACCCTAATAGTGACTGTCAGCAGGGAATGAAAGGTGGCCTGAGGATCATTATTAGAAATCAGAAATCAAGATGGAGACCTAAAGGAACATAAGGAGTTTTCACTGCAATGCGGTTTTGGCTATTGCATGTTGGTGCAGTGGGCAAATTAAGGAACTTAGTCAAATTCGTTTTTAAAGAATGCATTTAACATGAAGAGGGAGTAGAACTGAGGACTCAATATTTTGAATGAAAATTTGTTTTTGCTTCCACTGACCCTATCTGGCACAAAAAGCTATCTCTTAGATTGAATGATGAAAGAAATAAAACTTATCTATGCTTTATATCATGGCAGCCTGAAAATACAGGGACAAGCTGTTTCCATGTTACCAGAAAGCTTTTACTAAAGTAGCAGTGACACTTAATATTTGTTAAGGTAGTTTCTGTGGGCCTGTGTCCTTGTACAGGATTTTAGGTCCTCAACAAAGAATTTACAGCAATGTACCCTGAAGACCATCAAGCCAGGCCTGGGGGGGGGGCTGTAGTGCCCTTTGAAGGGACAGGTTCCTCTGCACTGAAACAGGTTAGGATGCAACCTGTGAGCTCGGAATTGAGGTGCTGTGAGTGAGGGAGAAGCTATTGATAGGCCCCACAGATATTGCTTCCATCAGAAAAAAGATTCTCCTAAACCACATGTCCTTCCATCTCCTACAGGAAATTCAGTACCATTGTAATCTTATGAAACCACCATCATATGTGCCATCCATCATTGACCAAAACGTTGTTGCATGATGCATGACTATAATTCTTCTCTTCTTGTTTTATTCATTTTCATATGTTTCCATATATGTTCATGATGCACTGTCAAGGGTAATGAGAAAGATCTCCTTATTAAAAAATGAAGCAAAACATATCTTAGAAACAGCCAGAAGTTTAAGTTTAAACCATAGTTAGATTAAAAAAAAAAGTCCGATAAAATTTTAGTGGAAATAAGACTGAAAGTGTAACAAAATAATCAAGTAACAGATAATAATTGATACTAGATCCTCTAATGCAAGTCAAACACTAATACACACTAAAACCAAAGTTAACCAGATAATTAAATAACTAAGTAAATGTCTATTCTTACAATTATTGTTACATTTTTGCTTTTGCAAATAGAACAAGGAAAGTTGGAAATTTAGAATTCTGGGGAAGAAAAGGAAGGTACACTTGAATAAGAACAAGAATTAAAAAGGATGCTGCTGAAAGCGAACTTAGCAAATCTGTATGGTAAGATAAGAAAACTTGCAGATGGAGTATTTAGTCATTCCATGGAGTGCACTAAACTAACAATTCCAAACGTGAGAAGCCTGTGCTGTTATTGTCATAAATTATTTATAATCCATTATTGCAATCTCAGAATCACTTTCCAAGATTGATTCTCAAAGCCTGCATCCCCCACTGATTGAAATCACACAAATAGAGGGAAGAAAACAAGTGTGTGTGTATGTTGTGTGTGTGTGTGTGTTGTATACAATTAAAGTAAATTGGATGAAGTATCAGAGGAGAAATTTTAAGTAATCTATGTTAAATGTATACACTAGAGTAAAACATATCTATTAAAAAAATAGCTACATTATGTTACACATGTTAACCTGAAAAAAAGTCTGTGATGCATTAAAGAAAACATAGTATTTCGATTAATCCAATAAAAGTGATTAGATGAAAAGAATGTATGTGTGTTTGGAGTGTGTGTGTGTGTGTGTGTGTGTGTGTGTGTGTGTGAGAGAGAGAGAGAGAGAGAGAAATAGAGAGAGAGAGAGAGAGAGAGAGAGAGAAAGAGAGAGAGAGATTATATTTGAAAAAATAATCTAAATATTTATGCTCCAAATTATTTTTTAAAGTCCCGATTTTTGGTTCAAAAAAATACACATACACAGACTATCCCACGATATATCTTGCAAGAAGGATATTAAAATGAGTGTATTGTGACATCCTTCCCTTTAAGTTCTAGTTATAAAGATGCTGTACTAAGTGTTTAGGAAAACGGGGTTAGACAATGTAATCTATACTCCTCTAGTTGCACGTTGTTTAAAATTCACAATATTACAGAGCTGATTAATTACTTATAAAATATATTTTGTGTGCAGTGCAATAGATGATTATACTTAATTGCATTGAGAAAGAATAGCAGTTGCACATCAGAGAATAGGAGCTCCTATTAAATGAAATTAGGAATGTAAAAAGGTTTCAAAAATATTTTTTTTTACAATAATATTTGACTTGTAAAGATTCCAAATTAGTCAAAAAATTTTGTATTGGCTCTGACCACATTAATAATAATAGACATCTGTTTTTTTAATTTGGCCTCTTCTGATTGTTTTTATGTGAGCAAAATAGAATCTGCACAATGTAAATGAATTCTCTTTATTTTTCCTGCCCTTTCCTATACCCAGAAAATAAACCTGTGTATACACTGTATATAATTAATTTTCTCAATGATTCAATTTTTTTTTTTAAATTTTACTCTAAGCATTCTTTTCCTTTAGGCCATTCATGATTTATATTTTGTAGATCTATACACAAATGTTGTTTAGAGGTTTTATGCTTTTTTGACATTTTTCAATTTCAGGCTACATTGAGGTTATTTCCATTCATGTGAGATAAGACATTAGCTTCTCTGCTTCAGTGACAGAGCTCTGGTAACCTGTGCAGGGACTGTCATTTACCATAAAAGAGCTCACCTGCAGCTTGCCTTTGACTTTAGCTGGAAACATATATGAGCTAATTTGGTGGTGTGGTGGTGGGGGCGAAGTAGATGGGAGGAGGTTTTTTTCCACCTGTAAAACATTCTTGATGAGCACCTAGATGTATTTTGGACCTGATTAAACTGTTAATTCTGAATTAGACAGAGGAAGAAACGTCATTATACAATTAATACTATTTTCACTAAAATTACCAGTTACTATAGCAAATGCATCTTTCCCATTGAAGCTTTTCACATGCAGGGTTGAAGAGAGTAATATCTGCTCCATTATCCCATTTGTCTTTATAAAATATATGCAGCCTGCTACCTAGGAAACTTGAGTGTAGGAGGAGCTGTTCTGAGAGATTGCACATGGCTCCAGTTGCCAAGGAAACCCATGCCTTTTTTCCTGTAAATGTCCAAAGTAGTTTCCTTATTAGGAACTAGGTTAACAGTGATCTCAAAGGAAAAGCTGAGTGAGAATGGTAGTAGGTTCTTTTCATATATATGAACTAAATTCAAAACTGTATAAGCTGTGATGAATTATTTCAAGCATGTAGGTTTCAGATATAAAAGTAAAGTCTTATGGAGTATCACATGTAATTTTTATTTGACATAATTAAAAATGTTAGAAAATGCAAAATCTTGATCTTTAATGAAAAACAGACCATAGGAGTACAGAGAAAATGTAGTCTTCTGAAAAAAGAAATGACAGATACTGAAATGTATGATAATTATCCAAATCCACATGAGTGTTGAATGTGCTCTTTATAAATAACGTTGCATGAAAATATTTTCTCTTGAATACTTTCATAAGTAGTAGTTCTAATTACTTCTTTAAGTTGAGCCCTCTTTATTTTACATCCCTTATTATGCTAAAAATCATTTATTTCCTATTGTACCAACGTTTTTATGCTGTGAGGGTAATTAAAATACTCTAAAATATAAAATCCCAAGTCACTTATAAATATTACATCAACATGATCTATCACAATTTGTCATTATTTATTAAGCCATTTCCTATCAACTATATAAAACAACTTTAGTCTAAATATCCTAATAATATTCTTCAAAAGGCCATAAAGAAAGCATATAGTAGCCAGCGGCCCTGGTTCAGGTCCCACACAGGAGGGCCAGTGACATTGCCCTCAAAAAAAAGCATGTATTATGGGAGAAAGAGAATTAAAATGTCGGAATCTTTGCATATTTTGCAAAGAGGCTATTTCTTGAAAATGTTGTCCCTACTCTTTTATGTTAAAATATCAGCGGTGTATTACTAGGCATCCAACCTAAATGCAGAGTTATATGCAAGTTTTTATTGTTGTTTTGTTTTTTTTTTCAAAATAAGTGGAAAGGTTTAAGTTCCTTCTTCTTGGGAAATAATTCATGGCAAACTACAATTCTTTGAGTAGTCCACTGAGCAGCCAAGGTGTGTGAAAGCAAACACTTTCATGTATCACTGATGGAGTGTATAGTATAGCAGCTTGTATAGAAGGCAATTTGGCAAATAGATTTTAAATGCTTTCAAATGTCACTAGTTTTCATTGGACTCAATAATATAAATATAAAGCAACTTTCTAAAATGCTGTATGTACAAGGGTAAACATCACACTTTTCAATTTTATTTTGCTACATTTTTAATAATTGTTTTATTTTTAAATTAGAGTGACATACAATATTATATTAACTTCAGGTGTACAACATAGTGATTAGACATTTATACAACTTATGGGGTGATCACCACGATAAGTCTAGTGCCCATCTGACACCATACATAGTTAATACAATATTATTGACTATATTCCTTATGCTATATTTATATCTTGATGACTATTTTGTAACTGCCAGTTTGTACTTCTGAAGACCTTCCCCTTTCTCAATCACCCCTAACCCCCCTTCCAGCAAACAACCATCAAAATCTTCTTTGTAGCTGTGAATTTGCTGCTGTTTTGTTTGTTTATTTTGTTTTATAGATTTCACGTATAAGTGAAATCATATAGCATTTGTCTTCCTCTGCCTGACTTACTCCACTCATCACAATACCCTCCAGGCCCATTGATGTTGTTGCAGAGGGCAAGATTTCATTCTTTTTTTTTTAAGGCTAATATTCCATTTTACCACCTTTTCTTTGTCTATTCAGTGTTTGATGGGCCCAGGCTGTCTCCACATCTTGGCCATTGTAAACAATGCTGCAATGAACATATGGATGCACATGTCCCCTCAAACTAGCTTTTTGGGTTTCTTTAGATAAATACCCAGCAGTGAAATTACTAGGTTCTTCTTTGTCTCTTGTTATAACCTTTGTTTTAAAGTCATTTTGTCTGGTATAAGTATTGCTACTCCAGATTTTTTGTTTGTTTGCTTCCATCTTTATGAAATATTTTTTTCCATCCTTTTAGTCTGTGTGTGTCTTTCAGTCTGAAGTGAGTCTCTTGCAGGCAGCATTATGTAAGGATCTTCTTTTCTTATCTATTCAGGCACTTTATCTTGTGATTAGAACATTTAATCCATTTACATTGAAAGTAATTATTGATAGATATGTAGTTATTGACATTTTATTATTAATATTTTGAATCTCCTCCTCCTCCTTCTCTTCTTCCTCCTTCAAGAAGTTCCTTTAGTGTTTCTTGAAATATTGGTTTGGTGGTGACAAACTCCTTTAGCTTTTTCTTGTCTGGGTTTATCTCTACTTCAAGTTTAAATGATAGCTATGATGAGTAGAATAGTCTTGGTTGTAACTCCTTGCTTTTCATCATTTTGAAACTTTGGAGCTAATCCCTCTTGGCCTGCAAAATTTCTGTTGGGAAATCAGCTGATAATCTCATGGGAGCTCCCTTGTAGTTAACTAACTGCTTTTCTCTTGCTGCTTTTAAGATTCTCTCTTTGTCTTTAACCTTTGGCATTTTAATTATAATGTATCTTAGTGTTGGCCTCTTTGGGTTCATCTTGTTTGGGAATCTCTGCACTTCCTGGGCTTGTATGTCTATTTCCTTCACCAGGTAAGGGAAGTTTTCTGTCATTATTTCTTCAAATAGGGTTTCAATTCCTTGTTCTTCCTCTTCTTCTGGTACCCCTATGATGTGAATGTTGGTATGCTTGATGTTTTCCCAGAGGTCCCTTAAACTATTCTAATTTTTTTGGATTTTTTTTTTTCTTTTTGCTGTTCTGTTAGGGTGTTTTCTGCTACTTTAACTTCTAAATCACTAATTTGCTTTTCTGTTCATCTAATCTATTATTGATTCCCTCTAATGCATTCTTTATTTCAGTTATTGTATTCTTTATTTCTGATTAGTTCTTTTTTATGTTTCGTATCTCTTTGTTGAAGTTCACACTGAGATCATTGATCATCCTTAAAACTAGTGTTTTAAGATCTGCATCCAGTAGATTTCTTGTATTCATTTTTGTTAGTTCTTTTTCTGGAGTGTTGTTTGGTTCTTTCATTTGGGACATGTTTCTTTGTCTCCCTTTCTTTGCTGCTTCCCTGTATTTGTTTCTATGTATTAGCTGCCATGTCTCCTGGTCTTAGTAGAGTGCTCTTGTTAGTAAGTGACCTGTGAGACCCAGTGGTGCATTTCTCTGGTCACCCCAGTTGGTGTTCTAGGTGTGTCCCTTGTGTAGGTTGTATGTGCCCACCTATTACAGGTGAGCCTTGCTTGCTATTTGCACATCACTGGGAGAGATTGACCCTCAGGCTGATTGGTTGTGAGGACTGACTGTGACTACAGTGGAGGGGCTGTTGTGCAGGGGCTGATCCTATGGAGCAGAATTCACTTTAGCAGAGCTCTGGTACCTGCCCAGTCTGCCCTGCAGGTATGTCACCCATGGAGGCAGCCTGGTGGTGCTCTGGCTTGGTCTGAAGCCAGCCACCAAGAGTGCCAGCTCCGGGGCCTCCTGTGAGGGTCTCCACAGTAAGCCAATTTCAGCCACAGCCTGTGCCTTGCACAGGCCACCTGACATGGGTCACAAAGCAATCTGGAGTTGGCAGCCACTTGCGCTGGGCTTGGAGGTACCTGAGAGGCCAAGATGTGAACTAAAGACAGCTCAGTTTAGTGCCAGATTTGGGGCTACTTAGCAAAGGTACGGGAACACTGAGGTCAGATGATGCTTGTTTGGGTTTTGTGAACCTTTAAGAGATTTTAGGAAAGTCTGCAGCATGAGTCAAGACAGGCTGTTTGTATGAAAAAGCCACTGGAAGCAGCTTGGGTCAGCCTGCAAGTTGGGTTAGGCGGGAACTCAGGGAACCACAAGGGCAAACAGTGTTAGCCAAATTGATGGAGACTCAGATATGGTGACCACTTGGGTCTGCACTCTAGGAGGGGTAGGGCTCTACAAAGAAATAATGAATTTTGTTAGTTTTTCTTTGGGAGAGAGCTGCCCCTCCAGCCCTTTCCCTGAAGCCAGCTAATTCAGTTTTTCCCAGTATGTCCCTGGTGCCATTTGAGCTGCTTATCCCAGAGCTGGAGCTCAGAATGAGTGAGTCCATCAACAAATAATTCCATGCACGGGCCCTTTAAGTGAAATGTCTGGGGCTCAGCAGCCCTCCGTCTTACTCAGCCATAATCTCCACTGATTTACACAGCACACAGCTGTGGGGACTTCTCTTCCCAGCACTGAAACCCTGGGCTGGGGAACTTGGTGTGGGACTGGGACCCTTCATTCTCTGGGAGACCTCTGCAGTGGAGCTATTCCTTCCAATTTTTAACTGCCACATGTGGGTATGGGGTTAGCAGTTCAACCTCCCTGCCCCTCCTACCAGGCTTGAGGTGGCTTCTTCTATACTCATATGTCCTTAGTTGTAGAGCTTCATTTCAGCTAGACTTCAGGTGATTCTCAATGATGGTTGTTCTGTAGTTAAGTTTTAATTTTGATTATAGCCTAAGGAAATCACAGCATTTACCTACTTCACCATCTTGACCAGAAATCTTTACAATTTTTATTTTAAAAATTCTAAATTTCAACACTAGATCATTGATAATGTTATGGCAAAAGTAAATAACAGATACTGTGTTGATATTCAAACATTAAAAATAATCATAGTGAGAAAAATAAACAATCATATGAAGATTTTTTACTTACAAATTTTACTTACAATGGTAAAGTAAAAAATAAAAGATATGAAAAATATGACAAGAAAATACTGAAAATATTTGCACCAAAGTGTTAAGAGTAGATGGTTTTGTGTGTTACTTTTTCTTTGTGTTATCTATTTCTGCCAAGTTGTTTTCATTGAACATTTATTACATCTGCATTTTTGTAAGGGGTGAAAAGGATAACCATTGCATTGTTTTGTACACCTGAAACTAATAATAATAATAATAATAATAATAATAATAATAATAAATGTTTTAAATTGTTATAAAGAACAAAGTTTATGAAGAGTTAAATGACATAGAAGGATACTTATGATACAATGTCAAATGAAGAAAACAGGTTTGCACAATGTATAGACACAAACAGCACAATGATAACAGCTGCATTGTGGGCCCCCATCTTGGGACAGATGAGTAGACTATTCTCAGCTACTGTCCAGAGATAAGTGGGTTTACCTGCAAGAAGATGTTGACCTGGCTCTTAACACCAGCTATAGGTCTATGAACAAAGACAGCTACAGGAAGTTGATAAAATAGAGGCACTGCAAATATAGAACACAGAATAAATGTAAAAGAAGCAAACCTCCTGAGGTCTCCAGCTGAGAATACAATATTATTAAATGAGAAGCCCCCAAATATTGTTACTTACATATTTCTGTAAATATGGGGATAGCTGTGGGGAAAATTCAAATGGAAGAAAGGCAGGTTGATGCTTAAGAACTTGAGGAAATATTGTGTGATTTGTTATGACTTCATTTTTTTTTAATTTGTGCAATTTGTAAATAGACAAATGCATTTCACTGAGATTTCAGTATCTAAAATATTTTCCTAACAAAAGTAGCTTCAAAATTGATTTGGGGATGGCATCAAACAGTTTGAGAATCTGTAAAAAGCCATCAAGCTTTTGATGCAAGAGTCCTCAATAGTCTTTTATAGCTTTTAACATGTAAGTCCTAAATGGTTTAATATAAATGCTGAATCTATAAGACATGTATTTAGATCATGAGGTCCTGTGTTTATTAAATAATTCTCTCCCCAGCAAGCATGCTGGCAAAAGACATATATCCTTGAATGAAAGCATCGACCAAAAGTTATAGCCTAGCTAATAGAACAGATGAAAGCAATGTTGAGCTGAAACCTGAAGAAAGATCCTTTCAGAGATGTATTCAATGGCAGAGTGGATATAAAATTTCAAATCTTTGGTTTTGAAGTCTATAGAATTACATACTAACATATAATTATTGAAAAATTAGTAACTCCCAATTTACATGTGCAACCCTGTGATTTCAGTGAATGCTGAAAGCAATAACAAAATGACCCCAACATTTTTTAGGGATTCTAAAACCATCAAAGTCAGTAAATACAATATTTACTCCAAGATATATCTGTGGATATCTAGTTACCAGAAATACCTAGCTAAGAAAAGCCACCCAGTAAGGAAGAACTGACTCAATTGCACTGGGAAAATCAGCAGTAATCTAATGATGGAAGAAACTAAAAAGGACTTGTTTAAATCACCTTGACTGACCAAGATGTCTCAGTGGATCTATTAAGCTGAAAGAAATATGTTTATTGTGTAAAGTAGGAGAACCTATTTTAAAATTAACTATAACTCCAAGCTTGAAAATAATGTTCCCAAACACTCATGCACTGAAACCACTGGAGAAGCTTGTATAGCCCTTATGCAAATTTCTAACAAAACAAGGAGAACAAGTTGGACTCCTAGGAGGAGCTAATGCTAACAACCGGCCCTCTGGACGAGAAAACTGTGCTCTGTAGTACTTGCCATTATCAATTGTGTAAATGCTCCCTCCACAGCAGGTTTCAAGCTATCAATAGAACATCACTGAACATAAAAACAGCAAGAAATATGCACAGTTGGCTCTTGCCAAGTAGTAAACTCCAGCCCCATCTCACCACTGAGAGCCATTTATTCTTGCAGCCTTTAATGAGGCTTTAGCTTTTCACTAGTGAAAAGCTAAAGGAAAAAGGAAAGAAAGAAAAAAAGCACATACACACACAGAATAAAATAATTCCAGTTGGACTGCCTCACAGCTTTATGTTAGAATGCTACTCTTTTAAACAGTAAAAGAAGAACATTGAAAGTGCTTACCTAAACAGCAAGTTAAGGAGTTTCCTAGACCTTAGTTTTTTAATAACTCCAGCATTCACATGCAGATGACACAGATGAGTCATTAACATCTGCAAACAATTTGAGAAGTATGACAGCCTTAAAAACATGCATCACTACCAGTAAAAAAAAAAAGGAAGAGGTGATTAAAGCAGCCCCAGAAAGAGGTTTCCAACTCTTTTCATCTTTTTCCAGTGAGCAAACACCCATGAGTGCAGCAGTAGGGTAAGCCAGCAGCCTCATATGTATTTCAGATTACAATTTTGCTCAAGATCTGATACTGTTCCATGTTTATATCCATTCTCCTGTAGATTCAACTGGACAATCCAACAAAATTTCCTAGGAAGGAAAAAGGCATACAAAATAAAATAAATTATCTAGTACTCATTACATTAAAATGTACTCTAAATAGAACTGTATATATCCACAAGAATCAAAGTCCATGACTAAGTTCAAATTGTATCAGAAAGAATGGGACATACTGATATGACATGGGAAAGATTTCAAGTAGCAAGAACTGAAGCTTCAATAGCTTTCTCTAATAATGTTGCCAGGTTTAAATATTAAAAATAGGAAATCTTTTATAATCTTAAAAACTATAGTGATTTGTGAATAAACTTTTCGGAGAGAAAGATTTAAAAAAGTAAAGGAAGAAAGATGTATTTGCAACTGTCATATGGAGAAAAGTAGAAAAGTAAAACAGTGTAAAAGCTTTCCACTTGAAATCCTTTTAGCAAACATAAAAGTTTGACTACTTATTCTAATCAGTTTCCATAATGTGTATCATGTTTACTCAATCATAGAACTATTGACATTTTAGACCAGACAATTCTTTGTTGTAGAGGACTGTCCTGTACCTTTCAGGATGCTTACCAGCATCACAACCTTCCATCCACCCAGATTAGTGAAATCTCTCCTCCCTTCCAAGTCACAACAATAAAAAGTGTCTCCAGACATTGGTAAATGTCCCATGATAGGTAAAATAGCCCCTAATTTGGAACCCTTGACTTATATCTAATTGAAGGAATTTTTGTTCACTTGTGTTTGACTGAAAATATTGTTTTTATGAGAATGTGACAAATTAACAACCATTCAATTTCTCTAGAAATCTTTCTCTAGAAATTTTGTTATGTGTTTTGTCTGAATGAAACATAATAATAATAAGCTAACATTTGCATAGAGCTTTCTGTGTGCCAGGCAATTTGTATGAATACATTATTTAGCCCACACAATAATTCCATTTTGTGTATGAAGAAACTGAGGCAGAGAAGTTAAGTTGCTCATGGTCACACCCTAGTAATTGGTAGAGCCAAGAGCAGTACACTACATACACGTTATGGTTCTAGAGTTCTCACTTCCACATGGTATATTATCTGCATAGAAAATGACTGTCCATGAAATCAACTGACCTCTGAAATCTTTCTCCTCTCACTTTAAAATATTCAAATTATTCAGTTACACCGAGCCCTGGTCATCTTGTGCCAGCTTTGTTGCAGTAGTCTTCTAATAGGTCTTCCTGGTTCTACCCTCTTCTTCCTCCATAGTCTCTTCTGCAAAAAACAATAAACCAAACCTTTTTAAAACATAAGCCAAATTATGTCATTCGATTTCTCCAAACTTTGCAATGACTACCAATGTCACTCAAAGTACAAGCCTTACATCATGTGTAGGGTCTTACATAACGTAGAGCTCCATCTGTCTATGTCCTAGAACCATTTCAATTTTTTTTGTGCAACCACCCAGCTAGCATGTTGATCCATGACCCTGCCTTAGTGCCTGCAAGCGCCTTTCCCCTGAATACTCACTCCTCACCTCTCTCAAGCCTTTGTTGAAAATGGCTGAGCATTGGCCGGGAGGAAGCCATGGCCATAGCCTTGATGGTAGGCGTGTAAATAGTTCATTCCCGCCAAGTCCCATCAGTCTGCTGACCCCCACCAGTCAGCCACAGTCACCAGGGTCCTAGAACCAGATACTATAAAGAGAAAACTAATTAAAACACAAATGAAGAAAATCACCTTCTCAGTGAGCCTTCCTGACCAGTGTGTATGCAGAATAACAAACATCTCTTCATTATCTCTCTCCCTCTTCCCCAGCTTTATCATTCTTCATAACACTTAAAACTATCTGAACTACTATATAGTTATTCATTTTCATGTGTTTTTCTTTGATTTTTGTTTTTTGATTTTTTTTTTGCAGGGCTTATCCTATAGAATGAACGTAAGTCCCATGAAGGTAAACCACCTGCTTTGTTCACTGCTTTTGAACCATGCCCATAAAAAACTAGTTGTTCCACAAATATTGTTGAATGCATATAGAATATAAAAGTGAGATGAAGTTCATACAAACATCATAGCATTTAATTAAGTGAGATAATAAATATCAATATGCCTAAAAAAAGGTCCTTACATCCTTCAGTGATAAGGTTTCTAATCAACATAGTGATACAGCAAGTGTCTTTTTAATTTAGCAAGAAGATAATCATTCATGTTTCATGACAATCAACTGGACAATTTAGAAATGTTGGTCATAGTAGTGGATTTATAATTGGTTTATTTACCTGTGGATATTAATCCCCTGGCCTCTAAACTGTCAGAGACTTTTTGCTCCTAAACTATGTTATGTAAACATTCTTTTTTTTCAATTAAAATTTATTGGGGTGACAATGGTCAATAAAACTACATAGTTTTCAAGTGTACAGTTCTATAGTACATTATATATATATATATATATATATATATATATATATATTGCATTATGTGTTCACCATCCATCATCAGTGCTCCTTCCATTCCATTACCACATATTTGACCCCCTTTACCCTCGTTACCATACCCGTGTCCCCTTACCTTGTAGTAATCATGTAAACATTCTAATTGTTGGATTTTTTTCAATAAATACTGTGTACAGTCTTAAATTTTAAGATCAAACACAACTAGAGAGAGACAGAGAGAATATACTGGATGAGATCAGCAAGAATTGTAGATTTCAAAAAATATCCACAGCGTTATATTATTCACACCACTAAAATTTTAACATCTTCAGAATAAAATTAGCACCTGAAAAATGTTGAAGGAAAAGACAAATAAATATAGAAATATGATACATTTATTATTAGCAAAGCTCAATATTTAAAATAAATTTAAAGATTTTAGTCTTCATAAGCAATCAGGGAAATCCAAATTGCAACATGGCACTTGTTTAAAATTTTATAACTTTCAATGCTTACTGCAAAAAGTATACTCTCATTGCATTGTGTGTTCACCACCCAAAGTCTGTGGATGGGTCTTGATATTATCATGCTAAGTGAAATAAGTCAGAAAAATTTAAGAACCATATTACTTCACTCATTTACGGGATATAAAACTGAAAATAACAAATGAACAAGACAAACAAGCAAAAACTCGTAGACACAAACAATAGTTTCGTAGTTACCAGATGGTAAAGGGGGAGGAGGGAGGTAGAGGAGAGTAAAGGGGGTCAAATATATGTTGTCGCAAATGGCAGTGTTTTATCTTTTCTTATGGTTGAGTAATATTCCTTTGTATATATGGAATACATGGAAGCTGTACCACATCTTCTTTATACAATCATCTTTATCCAATCATGAACACTTCAGTTTTTCCATGTCTTGGCCCCCATGAATTATGCTTCAATGAATGTAGGGATACATATATCTTTACACATAAATGTTTTCAGATTTTTTTGGGTAGATACCCAGAAAAGGGATGGCTGGGTCGTATGGTAATTCTATTCTTAATGTTTTTGAGGAAACTTCATACTGGTGTTTATAGTGGCTCTGCCAATTTACCTCCCCACCAGCAGTGTATGAGGGTTCCATTTTCTCCACAACCTCTCAAACACTTATTACTTGTGTTGTTGATAATAGCCATTCTACAGGTGTGAGGTGGTATCTCATTGTGGTTTTTATTTGCATTTACCTAGTAGTTATTGAAGTTGAGCATATCTTTATATATCTATTGGCCATTTGTATGTCTTCTTGGGAGAAGTGTCTGTTTAGGTCCTTTGCCCATTTTTTAATTGCATTTTTTTGTTGTTGAGTTGTATGAGTTCTTTATGTATTTGGATATTAGCACCTTATGGGAGGAATTGTTTGCAAATATCTTCTCCCATATGGTAGATTGCCTCTTTATTTTGTCGATGGTTTCTTTTGCTGTACAGAAGCCTTTTAGTTTGATATAGTCCATTCATTTATTTTTATTTTTGCCTTTGAATCCAAGGTTCACAAGTTTATAACCTATGTTTTTTTTCATGCAATTTATTGTTTCAGGTCTTATATTTAGGTCTTTGTTCCATTTTGTATTAATTTTGGTGTATGGTGACAGATAGCTGTCTGGTTTCATTCTTTTGCACATGGTTTTCCAATTTTCCCAGCACCATTTATTGAAGAGGCTATCTTTTCTCCATTGTAACAGGTATGAGGTGATATTTCATTATGATTTTGATTTGCATTTTCCTGATGATTTGTGATGTTGAGCACCTTGTCATATACATATCCACTATTTGTATATTGTCTTTTAAAACTGTCTGTTCAGGTTCTTTGTCAATTCTTTAATTGGGTTGTTGTTTTTGTTGTTATTGTTATTATTATTATTATTATTTGCTGTTGAGTTGTAAGAGTTCCTTATATATTTTGAATGTTAACCCCTTATCAAATATATAGTTTGCTAATACCTTATGCCATCCATGGATCACCTCTTCATTTTATTTATTGTTTCCTTTGCTGGACAGAAACTTTTAGTTTGATATAGTCCCACATGTTTATTTTTGCTTTCATTGCTTGTACTTTTGAAGTCAAATCCAAAAAGTCATTGTTTACTATATACACTATCTTCAAGTTCATTACTAGAATGTTACTAAAATATGTCACTTACTTGTTTTTAAGTTGACCTAATTCTCCTATTAGATATCCCAAAAATATTTATTAAAAAAAGAAACTATTGGGCTGGCCGAGTGGCGTGGTGGTTAAGCACTGGCTTGGGAAGCCAGCGGCCCCTGGTTCAGGTCCCACTTATGAGGGCCAGTGACACTGCCCTCAAAAAAAAAAAAGAAACTAAGAAGAGATTAGAAAAAACAGTTTAATAATGAAATATAAGTACTATAGGAGAAAATTTCTTCTTCCACTTATAAATTTTCACTAAATTAAAAAACATGGGTTTACATGAGTAGTTGGCATACCTGTGTTAATTTAATTATCTCAATGACACACTATTTTTGCTAAATATTTGTGTCTGCTCCTGAGGAGGTTAGCTTGTTTAAGTTAATATTTTTCTAATGTTTTTAGAAAAGAAACATTCTAAAATGTTTCTTTTCCCCCCACATACCTAATATATATAGAGGTTTGCCTTCATTTTACAGTTGTTAAACTTTTATTAATTTATTAGAAAGCATGGATTAGCTATTCCCATATCCTGAAAAACAAATACCAATTTTACAAATACAGCATGGCAAACATCTGGTTTAACAAACTAATAGTTTGTGAATTAATCTTCTGTTATGATAGACAGAATTCTGAGTCACCCCTCAAGATACCCACTCATTGGGGTATCTTTTATAATTTATAATTCTCTCCCCATTAAGGTTGGTGAGGCCTGTGTATGTGATAGAATATCACTTCAGTGACATGGTTACTAATCTTGAGGTAATCATAATAAAGACTTAGTCTTACCTAAACTAGATCTTTTTCTGATCCTATTCAAATTGTTGACAGAACTTAATTCCTTGCTGTTTATAGGATTAATATTCCTGTTTTCTTGATAGGTGTTGACAGAGGATCAGCTTCTAGAGACTATCTGAAGTTATCACTTGTATGGCCCTATCTACAATGTGATGTTTTGTTTTTTAGTATAATGTAACAGTTTATAGTTTTGCTATATTTATTTTGTTTGAGGTTTACTGATTTTTTTTAATATGGAAAACTTGTAGCCATTATTTTTCACATATGTTTTCTGCCCAATCATCTCTTCTCCTTTTTGCCATTCCAAATGCATATATATATATATATATATATATATATATATATATATATATATTAAACAATATTGTCTCACAATATACTAAAGCTGCTTATTTTTCAAGTCTTATTTTTTTCTATCTCTTCTTCCAATTCAATTTCTAGCTTTAATTTAAACTTCACTGACTTCTCTTCTCTCATTCTCAATAAGCTTACCCAGTATTTTAAAAATATAATTATATATTATGTTTATAATTTCCCATTTTCGTGTTTTTCTTTTTCATATTTTCCATCTCTTCACATATTATCACTACATGTTTAAGTTCTTGAAAACATAATATCAGCTTTATGTTTTAAATTTTCCTTCTGCTAATTCTAATATCTGTAGTAGCTAAGAGTTGATTACTATGTACTGTACTGCTTTATATTTTGTTGAGGGGTTACAAATTCATTTTTCTTTGCACATTTGGTAATTTTGTATTGTAAGGTAGATATTGAGTATGATGGTTGTAGGACATCTGGATAATGTCAAATTCCTTTCAAGTGTGTTGAATAGTCTTTTGGTAGATAAATTGCTGGTTGATAAATAAGTATCGTCCTGCCAGACTTGGATTCATTTGTTGTTAAGCCATATCTACCTTGCCTTTGCACTTAGATCTAAGGCTTGGACTTTATTTTTGCATGTGGTCTTTCCTAAAATGTATGGTCCTTCTGGGGTTTCAACTCAATGCCAATGTGCTGAGTAATTTCCTTCTGCATTGGATTAACTGTAACTCCCCCGTCTTCCCCAGGTCTGCAGAGCTTTTACTTTTCAGCGTTCTGCCCCACAGTAACCATTCTGTGCTAGAAATCACAGACAAACCTCCACCCTTTGCTTTCTCAGCCTGTCCAAAAGGAAGGAGGGGATAAATTCATATGGATTTAGAGCTGATCTTCACCTGAATAGTTTCCCTTTCTCAAATACCTTGTCCTACAAATTCCAGCTGCCACAGTAGCCTGCAAATCTGAATTCTTATCTCAGTTCAGCAAGACTTCCACTAAAGATTTGGCTTCATCTCCCTGCTCTGTGTCAGTAAAGGACTCCTAGAGAAAGTTGGGGTAATTATTGGGCAATCTTGGGGCTCATGTTGTACACTTTCTTTCCTCATGGGTCACTGTCCTGAACTGCCTCTTTTTCGATGTCTGAAAATAGTGACTTTATGTCATATGATTTTATAGATGTTTTGTTAGAATGCCATGTCCTGTACTAGTTACTCTTTCAAAGCAGGATGAATTTTAACTGTTTTCAAAATAAATTAAAAAATTAAAGTAAGATACGCTATTATTTGCTTATTATGATAAAGTAAGTGATAAACAAATTGATTTTAATCCAGGCCTTTTGATTTTATATCTAGGATATTTTTACTGCATTACAGTAGCTGCTTTACTAGGGAACAGTGTTAGAGAAACATGGATTAGGGTAGGTTTTTCTAACTTAGTGGTTTATCAACTTTTCAGTTCATGGAACAATAAAATGTCAAACGCTTTGTAAGAAATAAATTTTGTGACACTTTTTTATCTAGGTTATTACATGCATATATAGCAAAAACAATAATAATGATCAGCTATTAGGATTATTTCTTATTTCATAAGAAAGACATATAATCCTCAAAGTCGCATAAAAAACATATCTTTCATAAAAAAAGACAATGTATCTAATGAATGAATAATTTTTTTTTTTTTTTTTGAAGGCAGTGTCACTGGCCCTCATATGTGGGACCCGAACCGGGGCCGCTGGCTTCCCCAGCCAGCGCCTAACCACCGCACCACTCGGCCGACCCTGAATAATTTTGTTTCACAAAAATCTCACTTTATTGTACTTTTTCTCTTCTTTGATATAGAGTGGAGAAAATTTCAAAATGGACCGTAGCTTGTTTGAAGGAGGTATTTGGAAATAACTGAGAGTACCTGTTATGTTTTTTTAATTATAGCATTTTCTGTATCAGAAAGCATTCTCAGTGCTTACAGCTATTAATTAATTTAAACACCATAACTACATTATGAATCAGGTCTTATCATATTCCCCACTTTACAGATGATGAATCTGATGCAGGAAAAAATAAAACATTATACCTCAGGTTACACAATTAATAAGTAGCAGAACTAAAATTGAACCCAGAGAATCAGGATCTTAAACTTTGCTCCTTTCCTTCAATTATTCCTTTTGAAATGGGAATCTGAGGGAAAATATAGACATGTGTTATCAAAAATATTCAGAAAGTATTTTTCAAAATCAAGTTTTAGATAGAAATACATTTTCCCCATAAGGTACTATTATGTTAAGACACACACATTTTATTTTAATTTTTCAATTTTTGAAATTTTATCTCAGATAAAATAATAATGCACTATATGGATGTAAAACGGGCATTTTTTCTAGTTCTGCATTTTAAGTCATAAATTAAGGTCAATATTTGAGAGCAGATGGAAGAGTACATCATTAAAATATATAAAGCATACTATAGATATAATTCAGAAGGTTAAAATTTCAGTTCAGATTAGTCTTTAAAATGTAGCCCATTTTAAAAATTTAATCAAAATAAATTTATGGTGCAAAGAAGTATTTAAAATAGCTCCCTGAAAAGAAGAAAGTCATGCATCAAAGAGAATAATGATGTAGTGTTCAAATGCAAATAGAAAGTATCAATTCATAGTAGTAGCTTCTGAGTAAGAATGAAATAAATAAATGTTCCTCTTCCAGTTTTGATTTTATAAGAAAAATAAATGTATTTCTTAATCAGAATGCACTTATTAATAAACATTTAACAATTTAGATAACAATTAGAAAATAATAAAGCATATGTTGCAGTTTTTTATTAAAAATAGGCGGAAAGAATAAATTTCCAAGAGGTATATCAGAAAATCTGAATGTTTTATGTTATTTATATTTCTAACTCTCAGGAAGAAGACATTTAGATGATCTAAATTAACTTAAGCAGATAGAAATGACTGACTTGCTCAGGTTTTGGTGGAAAATTTTTCATTTACCTTGGAATATAAACAAGTAGGAAGTAAAAATAATTAGAATATTTTGCTGCACATTCTTTTATATGCAAAATAAAAGAAAAATTAAGCTTGCAGACACCAGGATTTTTTTTTATAAGTGTCTACTATAGGCAAACCATTGGTAAAATAAAGTCAGTATATGGAAGGCTATCTCCCAAACATATTTAATAGTACAAGACTATTAGAACAGCTTTAATACAAATTCCAAAGCAGGAACATGTTATGGTTGAATTTTAGCCCCTAAATAAAACTTATGTTAGAGCTGAACTATAAAAATTCTCTGAGATGTTACCCTTGACCTTCTCTACCTACCCCTTCAGAACTCAGCCTAGCCTATTTTCTGTTCAGTCAGGAAGGAGCCTTAATTGAATCAATGAAGATACATTGTGGTATGTGATTAACTTGATTCACCTGCTCCTTCAGATTCTGAAATAAAATCTCCCAATCCTAGGGCAACATTTGCCCACAGAATCATCATACACTAATAACTATTCATATATACATTTGCTGTTAGGTGTGTCTCATTTTGTTGTTCTTGCGAAATTCAACATTCTAACTCCCAGTCTAGCAAAACGGCAAATGAAAACCACTCTCAAAACACTCTTCTTAAGTGGAAACTGGTTTGTAAGAATTATGTGTCTTGAAATCACAATCTCCTGGATCTCTTTCAATCTCTACTTTCTCAGCTCTTTGGTCACCTCATTGACCTCTAACAAGGAATGAAAAACATTCTCAGTATTTGGTCCTAGAAACTTTGTTTCTCAAATACACTGTGCCTTTGTATAAAGCAAGTCTTATCATTTTACTGCCCATATAAAATCAGTCAAGGACAACGCATCACATCAGGATAGAGCTCCAAACCTATAAAATATATTAAATAGCCTTGCATAGTATGAAACACACTGTTCTAGTTCTCTATTGCTGTGTAACAATTATCTTTCAAATATGCATGATTTCTGTTTCTTTTTCCTGACTTATTGTAATGGAAAAGCTTTAGTGTGGTATTGAGTGAAAGGGGTCAGAGTGGAAATACTAACCTGAAGTTGAAAGCATTGTTTTCCAAAATTAAGTATGAAGTTTGCTAAAGCTTTTATTTTTTGTAGATGACCTTTATCATGTAAAGGAAATTGCCATGTGTGTATAACTTTCTGAGAGTTTTAATCATTAATGGATTTTTAATTTTGTCAAATCAATTTTATTTTTGTATTGATCTAGGTTATCTTAAAGTTTTTCTTCTTTAACTGATTATTTAGGTGAATTACATTAATTGTATTCCAATTATGAACTAATTTTGCATTCCCAGAATAAACTCAAGTTGTTTGTGATGTGTTTCATTTAAATATGTTCCTGGATTAATTTATTCATATGTTTTTGAGTACTTTTACTTCTCTGCTCATGAAGGAAATATTGCTCTATTGTTTTCTTTTTGTAATGTTTTTGCCTGATTTCTTTATCTTTTTAAAAAATTTATTGGGGTGACAATGCTAGGTAAAATTATATAGATTTCAAGTGTACAATTCTATAATGCATCGTCTGTATATCACATTGTGTGTTCATCACCCAGAGTCAGTTCTTTTTCTATTATCATATATTTGACCCTCTTTAACCTCTTCTGCCACTCCCCTCCCCTCTTGCTCTCTGGTAATCACTAAACTATTGTCTGTGTCTATGAGGTTTTGTTTATTTCTTGTTCCTTTGTTGCTTTCAGTTTTATATCCTACATATCAGTGAAGTTGTATGGTTCTCGACTTTTTCTGTCTGACTCATTTCGCTTAGTATAATAATCTCAAGATCCATCCATGTTGTCGCAAATTGCAGTATTTCATCCTTTCTTATGGCTGAGTAAAATTCCATTGTGTATATATATATATATATATATATATATATATATATGTACCACATCTTCTTTATCTAATCATCTACTGAAGAACACCATGGTTGTTTCCATGTCTTGGCCACCATAAATAAAGCTGCAATGAACATTGGAGCACATATATATTTAAGGGTAAATGTTTTCAGATTTTTTGGATAGATACTCAAGAAAGGGATTGCTGGGTCATATGGTAATTCTATTCTTAATTTTTTGAGGAACCTCCGCTTTGCCTTCCACAGCAGCTGAACTCATCTGCATCAACACTGTATAAGGGTTCCTTTCTCTCCATAGGCTCTTTAACACTTGTTATTATTTGTCTTATTGATGATAGCCATTCTAACTGGTGTGAGGTGATATCTCATTGTGGTTTTCATTTGCATTTTTTTTTATGATTAGTGATGTTGAGCATCTTTTTATATATCTATTGGTCATCTGGATGTCCTCTTTGGAGAAATGTCTATTCAGGTCTTCTGCCAATTTTTTAATTGGATTGTTTGGTTTTTGTTGAGGTGTATGTTACTTATATATTTTGGATATTAGCCCCTTATCAGAGGCGTTGTTTGCAAATATGTTCTCCTATTAAGTTGATTGCCTCTCTATTTTTTCGATGGTTTCTTTTGCTCTGCACAAACTTTTTAGTTTAATATAGTCCCATTTATTTATTTTAGTTTATACTTCCCCTGACTTTGAGGTCAAATTCATAAAATCCTCACTGAACCCAAAGTCTCTAAGTTTAGTACCTATGTTTTCTTCTATGCAGTCTATTGTTTTAAGTCTTATATTTAGATCTTATTGATTCATTTTAAGTTAATATTAGTACATGGTGACAGATAGCAGTCTAGTTTTATTCTTTTGCATTAGCTTTCCAATTCTCCCATCACCATTTATTGAATAGACTCCATTGGATGGTTTTGGCTCCTCTGTCAAAAATTAAAAAATTAAAAATAAACATGTTTTTATCTGTCTGTATTTACATTTTTTAATATTTTTTAATCACAAATTTTTGCAACTTTTAAATACTGCATTACAATATTATTTACCCTGATTACTGAGCTTTTGTTGCCTCCTTAACTGGTCCCTGAGTTGGATGTTTCATTTACTTAACCCTACTCCAGTGCTTTCCAGGAAACACACTTTTTTTTTTTAATTAAAATGTATTAGGGTGACAATGGATAGTTAAATTACATAGGTTTCAAGTGTACAATTCTGAGGGCCGGCTGAGTGGCGCGGTGGTTAAGCGCTGGCTTGGGAAGCCAGCGGCCCCAGTTCGGTCCCACATGTGAGGGCCAGTAACACTGCCCTCAAAATAAATAAATAAATAAATAAAAATTCAAGTGTACAATTCTGTAATACATCTTCTATATATCATATTGTGTGTTCACCAACCAGAGTCAGTTCTTCCATTACCATGTATTTGACCCTCTTTCAGTGTTTGCCAGAGGGTAAGGGGATAGAAGGGATAGTAGAAGAGGATAAAGGGGGCCAGCAAGCACACTGCTCAAGGTGAAATCAACCTGGTCCTTCCTCTGTAACCTACACAACCCAATTTCCGTTGTTGAATGAGAACTGACCATAGATGGCCTTAGTTACCTTTTTTGGTTTCAGTTATTGAGTGGTTGTCTTTTCCTTGAACACTAGGTATAGTGCATAAATTCTGTCAAAATAGGTACTCTGCTACAATGTAAATAAGAAGGCAGTGCAATTTAACTTGGATTGATATATTTGTTCATTTTTAGTGAGTAGAATGCACAGTAATTGGAACTGCTTTAGTATTCAATAAGTTTAACTTTGACTTAATCTCTTCTTTTTTTTCATTCAATGCTCAGGTTCCCAGTTCTATTTCTAGCAGCCTATTTATAAAATTAGGGTTAAATACAGCAATTAACACTTAGCTTTTTAAGAGTCAAATGCCTTTTTTTTTTTTTTTTTTTGCTCATTCAGGTTATTTTATTTTCTTAAAATAAACAATCTTTGACTTTCATACCATACCAGCTCCTCTTCCCTCTGTACATCTCTTAAAGTCCTTGGCTGTGATTCTGTGCCCTGACCTTGGACACATGGGTACTGAACAAAGGCAGAGAGAGAAGATTTGGCAAGGGCTCTGGCGGTGCCTTCCCTCTTGGCAGCGGCAGGGCTTCGTTATTTACACACGGTCCTCTGCCAAGGTACTTTCATGGTGGCAGGTGCCACAGGCCCTGGGGCAGGAACTTGGGGTCCCAGCAGGACCTCCCTCAGGCTGCAGCGCTGGCTGCACCTTCAGAGGCATCGCAGCTGCTCTCAGCCATCTCAGCAGCGGGGGGGTGGGGGGGGGGTGGGCGCCTCTTGCCTCCCCTTCCTCCATTTGCAAAGCCACACATAATTTACTCTTTAAATACCAAGACATTTAGTTATTGTTCATTCGCTCCAAGGTGAAGAGCCTTCCTTAAATACATCACGTTTATTTTCTGAAATAAAAACGAAGCAGAAACCGCACCATTAACAAGGGGACGCTGCACAGGCGTAAGTACAACGCTGCCCAGAGAGGCATTGCTCGAGAGCAGGGGACAGACTCTTCCAGATAACAACTGTTACACTCAGCAAGCCAGACACAAAAAAGACCACCTGAAAAAAAATAGGTTTTGAAAATCTGCATTTTTTTTTTTTTTTTGAGGGCAGTGTCACTGGCCCTCCTCATATGTGGGACCCGAACCGGGGCCGCTGGCTTCCGAAGCCAGCGCTTAACCACTGAGCTACTCGGCCGGCCCGAAAATCTGCGTTTTAAAAAAGAATACTCAATTGCATTGGAAATTGTCTGTATTTTTCTGCGAAAACACCACACAAGGTTTGGCCAAAAAAAAAAAAAAAAAAAAGGATGTCAGAGAGGAAAAACCAGGTTTGACTTATAAAAACATCAGACAAGTAGAAGAAAAGCTGGAACCCAGCTGGCCTAGTTGGAAACGAATGGTGCCACTCATGTTATTGTGTGGATTTTTTCCGCATATCTTGAAGCTGATTAAAAAGAGCTGTGAGTGACTGGAGGTCTGGTTCATGGTATCATCTGGCCTCACACCCTGGTTCAAGAACGAAGAACGTGGTACCGAGTAGGCCAGAAGTGGGGGTGTCCAGCAGGGAAAGTGCATGGATCCTCTCGAGCCCTCCTTCCTGGTCAGTGGCGAGGTCCCTAGTCCTAGGTTGGGCCAGTGCTGGCCTCCTCCAGGTGGCCCAGCCACCTCTCCCCGTAGTCCCACTCAGGCCCCCATGCATAGTGGGGCCGATTCGGGAAGGCAAAGTGAAGGGGCTTGTGGGGAACTTGGTGACAGCTCCTCAAGTCTTCAAAAGACCTCTACACTTTGGGAACTTGGTTGTCTCCAGAGTGTGTGTGTGCGCGTGCGTGTGTCTATCTACTTAGCAATCTATCCATATATATTTATGTTTGTGGAAACGTGGGGGCCAAGGAGGTAGAGGGGCAGGGGGGACATTCTTCAGGCCCCCTGTTTTCTGCCCCTGGGCCGGGTCTCCCTAGCACGAGCAGAGTTGGGGTGTGACACCCTGGGGGGTTTTGCCACAGGCAAACGGGCTTGCCCAGCCCCTCAGCAAAGGCCTATGCACTTGAGATTGTTCTGTATGATGATGTCTGTCACCGCGTCAACACAAACTGGATGTTACTGGCATCAGTGGCACAGGTGAAGTGGAGTAGATCTCCTTGGTCTCCTTGTTGCGGTTCAAGTCCTCGAACTGCCGCTGGATGTAGACGGCAGCCTCCTTGTAGGAGTTCTGGCCCTTGTACTCAGGGAAACAGACGGTGAGCAGGATGCAGCGGATCTTCTCCACCAGCAGGTCCTTCTTGTTCAGGAAGAGGATGAGCGAGGTGTTGATGAACCAGTTGTTGTAGCAGATGGAGTCAAAGAGGCGCAGGCTCTCTGCGATTGGATTCTGCACGTGCAGGCTCGTTTCCAATGGTAGACGCCATCATCATGCCTCCCTCAACGTGAGCATGGCCAGCCTTCTGCCCGGCAGCCTGCTGGGCCTCTGAACCCATCCTGTAAGCCTTGATCCTGCCACGTGTAGTACCATCAGTCCTCAGCTGGAGCCTGTGAGGGTTTGGCCTGTGCTTCTTCAGGCCCAAGCATACGCTTGGGTTGGGCTGGCTCCCTCAGCCCGCTCTCCCCCGCCGCCCTGCGCTGCTGCCGCTGCTGCCACGGGCAGGGGGCGGAGCCGTGAGTGCCCAAATGCCATTTTTAAAAAAAATTTTTTTTTAAAGATTTTATTGGGGAATTGGGGAAGGGGAACAGCCAAATTATTGTCCTTCAATCTTAGTTGTGGAGGATGCAGATATTTCAGCTCCAAATCTCGTTACCACCTGGCACCTGTGGACAGCTTGTGATCTCTCAGCTCAAGGTGCCATGTTCAATCTTAGTTGTGGGTGGGTAGCCCATGATCCCATGCAGGAGTCAAACTGGCAACCTTGTTGTTAGGAGCACGTGCTCTTACTAGTTGAGCCATCCTGCCACCTATTGTTGTTAATTAAGGTTATAGTGACCAAATCAGATCTTGAAATTATCTTTCTACTAGGCTGTTTAAAAATTTTTAGGGAAAAAAGAAACAGAAACTAGTCTGAAATTATTTATCACAAGTGTTCTGTAATTTTGGTTTCCCAGATACATTTTTTCCCATGATTCCTTGGCTGATATATCTCTGGATCATTTTTAAGACCGACTATATTAAAATAATACAAGTATAAATATATTTGTTTCCAAGCATCTTCTAATTATTAACATTTCCTCAATAAAAATAAATTGTTACAACTCTTCTGTTATAAATAGTTGACTATACCTATACCTATGAAACAGACAAAACTGTTAGAAATTAAAACACAGATAATATATTTGTAACGTGTTTATGTTCTTTGTTTCTCAAATAAAATTATGGATGATCTTTTAGTTTACAAGAAAGACAATCAAACTTGTTACTATGTGAACAACTCCTGGGATAAATGTAAACATTAATCACAAAGACTTAGAAAAATGTGTTTATATTGTAAAGCTGGGCTTACAAAATACTAGAAATTACATGATTAGGAGAGAGGAATAGATTGCTGAGGCTCATGGGGATTTAAAAGGCAGAAGAGATGAAGGATATAATAGTAACTTTAGAAGAAGTTAAACAGAATGTATTTTGTGTCTTGTATATGGTGATTACCAAAATTTCCTTGCAGCAGTAACCAGCTAATCTGATGAATAAAATAATTTATCATACAAAGATTACCCAAATAAAATCAGGTCAGAAGATCATTTTTTGCTCTCAATGAACAGATAAGAGGCCTTTTTTAAGTAATTAATTATGAATTGTAAAAACATGGCATACATTTAATTACCTATTAATCTGTAATGTCTGTTTTCATAATGGTCTTTGTGCAATATCTCTTTATTTAAATTAAAACTACTTATTGAAGTTTAATATACGCAAGTGCACAAATCATGAGTGTCACTAAGTGGACACATTTGTGTAACCATGTAATCATTACTATGATCAAAAAGTAAAATAGTCTTAAAACCACAGAAACGCCAACTTGTCTTTCAGTCAGTTTCCTTGTTCCAAAGTTAATCACTCTCCGGCTTATCCTAACCCAAAACATGACCCAAAACATGAGAGGTTAGTTTTTTCTTTCTTTCTTTCTTTCTTTCTTTCTTTCTTTCTTTCTTTCTTTCTTTCTTTCTTTCTTTCTTTTTTTTTTTTTTTTTTTTACCTTTTTATGTTTGGAATTACACAATGTGTGCAGTGTGTATCTGACATTTTTGGTTAAGTGAAATTGTTTTTGCGATCAATCTATTGTATGTTGGTGGGTACACTTGTAGTTTGTGTGGATAAAAAGGGGGCCACATAGTAAACCTGACAAGCTCAGGGGAGGCCAGCATAGCATCACCTACATACTCAGAGACCAAAATTAACCACACAGAATGGTCTGAACATAAAAATTCCTAAAAGTGAGTCACGGCAGGTAATCACATCCTTGGCCTGTAGATTCCTTGACAAAGCTCAATGTTTACCTTAAGTAAATCTGTCTATTGTCTTTCTGCATCTAAGATAACATACCCTCGGAATGTCAGAGTAATCCTTTTTTCTGGACACCTCAAGGCAGAGATTCTTTGGAAAATAAGGGCTTTGAAAAATTCTGACATATTCCTAGGAGGCCAGGAAGCCATGCACACATGATCAGGGCTGCGCATATGCTCAGAAGAGACATGAGAAGGTTCTGAGATCTCACTTCTGACTGAGCTTGCGATTTTGTTCAAGCGAACTTCCCCCTGCAGACAGAAGTTTTTTATTTTCAGGCATTTTAACTTTGATCCAATAATTAGTTGACTACAAAGCTAATGAATAGAGATGTCAATGGCCACAAAAGACAAATAATACAGACTTTACAAAATTAGTTGAGAAAACTCACTAATCAGATAAACAGTAACAACTACAAGCAGCAAGAGAAAACCCTGGGAAGGGGAGAGCAAATGATTTCCCGAGTTGCCACATTATAATGAGACTGTCTAACTTAAATAAAAAATATGAGGTATGTAAAAAAAAAAAAATGTATGGCCCATACATAGATGTATGCGAAAGAAATAATCGATAGAAACTGTATCTGAAGTAGCCCAGATATTGGGCTTACTAACAAAATACTTTAAGTGAGTTATAAATATGTTCAAAATATAAAAGGGATCCATGTCTAAAGAACTAAAGGAAAGTGTGGGATCAATTTATCAAAATAGAAAATATTAAAGATCAAAAAAGAAAGAAAATGAATACATACACAAAAAAAGAAAGGAAACAAAAAATTAAAAAAAAAGAAGAAATAGAAGAAAAATAGAAAATATCAATAAAGATGTAGAAATTATTTTATAGAAGGACAAATTAGAAATCCTGGAGTTGAAAAATACAACTGAAGCAAAAAATTTACTAGAAAAAGTCAATAGCTTATTTGAGGAAGTCAAAAAAACTGTGCACAAACTTCAAAGTAGATCAGTTGGAATTGTACAGTCTGAGAAACAACAAAAGAAAAAAGAAGAAAAACAAAAAGAGCTTAAGAGGTCTGTGGAATATCAACATCAATCCCCCCCGCATTCCCCACATACACTCACACACATAATAGGAGTCTCAGTAGGAAGGGAGAGATATAAAGGGACAGGAAGAATATTTGAAGAAATAATGGTTTAAAAACTCCTAAATTTGATGGAAAGCATTAATCTACACATCCAAGAAGCATGACAAACTCCAATTGGATAAATGCAAAGACATCCACATTAAGAAACATTATCATCAAATTTTCAAAGTAAAAGAACCTTGAAAGTAGTCTGAGAGTAGTGATTCACTCCATTCAAGGGATTTTCAGTAAAATCAATAGCTAATTCTCATTAGAAGCCATGAAGTCCAGCACACAGTGAAATAACATATTCAACGTGCTAAGAGAAAAAATGATTAAACAGTTCTATATCTGGTGAAACTAACCTTCAAAAATGAAGGCGAAATTAAGATATTGCTAGCAAACCTGTTTTAAAAAAAATTCTAAAGCAAGTATTTTAGGGATAAATTAAAAGATACTGGGTAGTAACTGGAATCCACATAATGAATACACGAGTCCTGACAATTAAGTTCACCAACTTGTTACAAAACCTTTTCTGATATCAGAGGGATTATTCATTATGAATTTGTACCAACTGGGCAAACAGTTAACCAAGTTCTCTATTTGAAAATGCTGAAAATGCTGAGTGCAATAGTTAGATGATAACCACCTGAACTTTTCGCCAAGAATTAATTCATGGCTCTTGCATAACGGCAATGCACCAGCTCACAAGGCACTGTCTGTGAGGGAGTTTTTAGTAAACAAATAACTGTATTGGAATACCATCCCTACTCACCTGATCTGGCCCCCAATGACTTCTTTCTTTACTAGAAGATAAAGGAAATATTGAAAGGAAGACATTTTGATGACATTCAGGACATCCAGGGTAATATGACAACAGCTCTGATGGTCATTCCAGAAAAAGAATTCCAAAATTGCTTTGAAGGGTGGACTAGGTGCTGACATTGGTGCATAGCTTCCCAAGTGGAGTAGTTCGAAGGTGACCATAGTGACATTCAGCAATGAGGAATATAACACTTTTTCTAGGATTAATTCACTAACTTAATTGTCAGACCTCATATGTATTCAAGCAATATGTGCATATATATATATATATATATGTGGGTCTGAGCGTGTATTTAGACAGTGACACCACTTACTAAATTGTAGGTTCATCAATAAGAATGAGGTTGAAATATAATATAGTTCAGTTTTCTGATTTTAAAAGTAAAATGAGCAGAAAGAAAATGTGTTAAGAATAACAAATGTGACTTGGATTTTTTTGAATAATGAACATGCATTAAAGATTGGTCCTTTATAATACATTGTGTCTTAAAGTATTATGTATGCCAAAATTTCACAACATATGTAGACCATTTATAATTACTTATATTTGGTACTTTTAATAAGATATTTAAGATAAATATAAAATAAAATATTAATGGTGAAATAATTATTTTTGTGTAAAGAAAATTTGTGACTTTTTTTTTTGGTTTTAAGGATAGAAACAATATTCTACATCATAGATGGTAGTTGAAGTCTCATTTTAAAGGCATCACAGTCTTGACCATAACATGTATAGTCATCACACTGATTAACCATCCATCATTTGAATTTGTGTCCCCTATTCATTTCTTCTTTTGCTTGACTTCTCAGCAATTTTTGATAGTGTTGAGAACTTCCCGAAAATACTTTTAGTCTGTGGTTTCTAATTTCTCCACTAACCAACCAATGCTATGATCTCCTCGTCAGGTTTCTTTTTCTACTTGTACCTTCTAGGCCTATTTATCATGACACACACTCTCACTAATAATTTCATCTTGTCTAAGGGAAAGGTATTAAGAAAATTATTAATTATATTCATTAAAAAACCCAGAAGAATGGAATGCATGTAATTTTCCCAAGCTAGGATCATGTTGTTTCAATATACTTAAATGCCTCTTAAGCATCTAATATCATGTAATATCCCTATGAATGGTAAACAACTATCTAATTAAATTGTAAATATATCCCAAGGAATAAAAAGAGATTTAAAAGTTAAATGTTAAAGTCTCTCTATTATAGTTTCAGATTAGCTGCCACAGAATTAATTGTTTTTGAAATGGTTTAAAACAGCTGGATTAAATATATTAGATTACTCTTATTTTTTTGACAATCACTATAATGTAGGAATGTATCCTCTATCCATATCATTGTTCCATAGAGTAAGTAATGTGCCTTTCAAATGATTCCTGCTGTATTTGTGATAGAATTCCTTCAAATAAATTTTATTTTTCAACTGAAAAAAAATTCTTATTTTTTCCCAATAATATATATTTTTTATTTGCCTATGCAAGAGAAAATGAAACCTAAACACATGGATGTGCTATAAGTGAGTAAAAACATCCAGCTGTATTGCAAAATGTAATATAACTTTTACGAGAAAATAAATTGACAAAGTTTCTTATTGATTTAATATTTTGTGGAGCTGAAGGAAAATGAAGGACCATGCTGATAAGTGCACACTTTTAAGCAATTAGAGGGGGAATTTGAGTTCTATAAATATTTTAGAGTTCTCTCACTAAACGCTTATATTTTCACAATTTCCCCATTCAAATGTTCAATAGAATATTGCACATTTTTATACCTCTTAAAGATGGTGGGTAAGATGGAGGGTAGTGGTGGTAATTACCAATAGATAATTATCCTTAAGTGAACATTTCCAAATGTATAATTAGTTGAAGGTTGAAGAGGTAATTTCTATCCTATTTGAGTGAATTTAGATAACTGAATCTTGCTGGAAGGGAAAGGTTTGTTTTTCTAAATGTAAATACTTAACAGCGGGCATGCCAGCCAGTTTTTATATGTGTAGCTTAGAATCCTTAATGCAAGCTCTGTAAGGAGGCGTTCTTACATGTACAGCAAGTTCACTGCAAGAAAATTCCCAGTAAATGCAAGTGAACAATGTGAAGTGCAATTTAGACATGAATTGAGGCACATCCTGAAATTCTGAAAGAACATTTTATACTTGATTTTCATAAAGGAAAACAAAAGTTTAATATAAGAAAGCAGATTAAATGCATATGCCCAAAACACAGGATCATATATCCACCCTTATAAACATTATGACAAAATGAGACAATTAAAATGTATGTCCTCTTTCCATGAAAAAAAAAAACACAAAAAAACAAAAACAAACAGTATAATGAGGGAGATAAAGAAAATAAGCTTTCCAACAGTGTGTTCCATTGACTACTGTAGTAGTTAAAAATTGCATTAGCTGCTAGTAACAAAGATCAGAAACTTGATTGAATTTTAGTTTTCTCTCAATTAAAAGCAAAGCTAGACAGTCAGAGCTGATACAGCAACACATGACCTTAAGAATTTTTGCTTCTTATCTTGAACAAATGGCTTTCAGTCTAAAGTCATCTTGTAGGTATTCCAAGAAAGCATTCAAAGCTCTAGCCATCTGAAAATGAGGACAGGGAAAAATCTGTGTTCTTTTTCCTTCCCTCTTTTATGAGCTTTCCAGAAATGTTATTCAACAATTTCTTCTTATATCTCATTGGCCAAATGTATTCTCATAACCACATCCAGCTACAAAAAGGCTGGGAAATATAGCCTTTAAACTGAAACATTCCTTCTCTAATAAAAATCAGCTTTTTTTTTCTTTTTGCTTGAGAAAAAGGAAATAGTCAATGAATTGCCAAACTTTTTTTTTGTAGCTGAAATTTTTATTTGAAATACATTAAATATATAGAAAAGTAAAGAACATATTATTAACACACATTGCCCAATCCCCAGCTTTAACATAGCTTACTATTTGGTCAGATTCGCTACAGTTTTTTAAAATATTTATCATAATATACATATCATTCTGCAATTTGCTTTTCTTACTTAATGATGATTTTTGGGAAGTACTCATGTTGATTTCTACAGCTCCATTTTTGGGGTTTTTTCATCTTTTTTTTTATTAGTTTCAGGTGTAAAAAACAACATAGTGGTTATACATTTATATACCTCACAAAGTGGTAACCCTAATAAGTCTATTACCCATCTGACACTGTACATAGTTATTACAATATTATTGACTGTATTGCCCATACTTTACTTTATATTCTGTGACAATTTTTTAAAACTATAATTGACATTCAATATTATTCTATATTAGTTTCAGGTACACAGTGTAATGATTTGACATTTATGTAAATCATGAAATGGTTCCCCCTGATAATTCACCTGACATTATACAAAGGTTTACAATGTTATTGAATATATTTCCCATACTGTACTTTATGTCTTTTTGTAACTAATAATTTGTACTAATTATATATGAGAAAGGTAATAATTTACCTTTCTCATCCAGACTTCCAACGCCCCCATCTAGTAAATATCAGTTTGTTCTCTGTATCTATGCATCTGTTTCTGTTTTGTTTGTTCATTTATTCTGTTCTTTCTTTCTTTATTTTTTTCTTTTATTTAAAAATTTTATTGGGGAATTGGGGGAGGGGGAACAGACAAGTTGCTGTCCTTTTGTTCTTTAGTCTAGTTGTGGAGGACATTGCTTCACTGGCCCACGTTGGTGTCATCATTGCGCTCTTCTCGGGTGAGGCAGATCAGTCGCCAGCCTCTGGACGGCCGCTCACAGCAGCTCTTGACAGGTCACATCAGCTGCCAGCTGCTCACGCTGGCTGCCGGCCACTCACTGTAGCCTATGGCTGCACACTGCAGCAGGACTGCAGCTATGCCTTCTCCAGGAGACTCACAGCAGCCCACCTCCTGGTGGAGCTGTTGTTTACCTTCTTAGCTGTAGAGGGCAGCATCACTGGCCCTCGTATATGGAATCCCAGCCAGGCCCTGCTGCTCAGAGCTGGCGTCCCAAGCCAGCTCTTAACCAGTGTGCCACTAGGCCAGTGCCTATTCTGTTCTTTAGATTTTTCATGTAAGTGAGGTCATATGGTATTTGTCTTTCTCAGTTTTATTTATTTTGCTTAACATAATATCCTCTAAGTTTCATCCATGTTGTCTCAAATGGTAATATTTCATTCTTTTTTATGGCAGAGTAATGTTCCATTGTATATATGTACAGTTTCTTTATCTAATCATGTACTGATGGGCATTTTGGTTGTTTCCATATCTTGGCTATTGTGAATATGGCTGCACTGAACATAGGGGTGCATATATATTTTTTTAATTAGTTGTTTTGGATTTCTTAGGATAAATACCCAGGAATGGATTTGCTGGATCATAAGGTGGTTATATTTTTAATTTTTGAGGAATCTCCGTACTGTTTTTCATAGTGGCTGCACCAATTTTCAATCCCACCAACAGAGCAGGAGGGTTCCCTTTTCTTCACATCCTTGCCAACATTTGTTTGTTGATTTCTTGATGATGGCCTGACAGATGCGAGGTGATATCTCATTGTGGCTTTAATTTGCATTCCTCTGATGATTAGTGATGTTGATCATCTTTTTATGTCTATTGGCCATCTGCATGGCCTCTTTGGAGAAATGCCTAATCAGGTCCTCTGCCAAATCTTTTTGTTAATTTATATGTGTGTGTGTGTGTGTGTGTGTGTGTGTGTGTGTGTGTGTGTTGAGTTGTATGAGTTTTTTAATACATTTGGATATTAACCCCTTATCAGATGTATCACTGGTGAATATCTTCTACTCAGTAGGATGTCTTTTCATTTTGTTGATGTAAAACTTTCTAGTTCCTTTGCTATGTAAAAACTTTTTAGTTTGATGTAGTCCCATTTTTTTATTATTTTGTTTCACTTGCCCGAGGATGTACATCAGTAAAAATATTACTAATGTTAGTGTCTGAGAGTTTACTGCCTATGTTTTCTTCTAGGAGTTTTATGGCTTTAGGAGTTATATTTAAGTCTTTAATCCATTTTGAGTTTATTCTTATATATGGAATAAGAAGGTTGTCCAGTTTTGGGTTGTTTTTTTTTTCGCATGCATCTGTACAGTTTCCCCAGCATCATTTGTTGAATAGACCGTGTTTACCCCAATGTATATTCTTGCTTCCTTTGTCATAGATTAATGAAACTTTTTGGCATGGATTTATCCCTGGGCCCTGTATTCTGTTCCAATGATCTATGTGTCTCCTTTTATGCCAGTACCATGCTGTTTTGATTACTATGACCTTGTATTATATTTTGATATCAGGTGGCATGACACCTTCAAGTTTTTTCTTCTTTTTCAAGATTGCCTTGGCTATCTGGGGTCCTTTATAGTTCCATATAAATTTTAGGATTATTTGCTCAGTTCTGTGAAAAGTGCCTTTGGTATTTTAATAGGATTTGCATTTGTAGATTGCTTTAGGTAGTATGGACATTTTAAATATAATAATTCTATCCAGGAGCATGGTATATGTTTCCATTTATTTGTATCTCCTTTAATTTCTCTCTTCAATATCATAAACTTATGAGTACAGATCTTTTATTTCCTTGGTTAAATTTATTTCTAAGTATTTTGTTATATTTTATTGATGAAGTTGTAAAAGGGATTGTTTTCTTAATTTCTCTTTCTGTTCATTATTAGTGTATAAAAATGCAACAGATTTCTGAATATTAATTCTTTGTGCTGCTACATTACTGAATTCATTTATCAGTTCTAATAATTTTTGGTGAAATCATTGTGGCTCTTTATATGTATCATGTCATCTGAAAATCATGACAGTATTACTTTTTCCTGTCCAATTTGGATGCCCTTTATTTCTTTTTCTTTGATTGATTGCTGTGGTTAGGACTTCCAGTACTAACATGTTTCCCTGAAAATAAGACCAGATCTTATATTAGTTTTTGCTCCAAAAATCTACATGTATTCATTTATTCATGTATAAAATCTACATTTATTCGAACAGTCATGTCTGATTGGTGATCTTAACTGGTGCTTATGTTTGGGGTAGGGTTTATATTATGAGCATCCTGAAAAATCATGCTAGGGCTTATTTGCCAGTTAGGTCGTATTTTGGGGGAAGCACAGTATGTCGAATTAAAGTGGTGAATGCAGATGTGCTTTTCTTCTTTCTGATTTTAAGGGGGAAATGCTTTTAGCCTTTCCCTATTGAGTATGAAGTTCATTGTTGGTTTGTTCTGTATGGTTTTTATTCTGTTGAGAGGTGTTCCCTCTATTCCCAATTTGCTGACAGTTTTTATCATAAATAGATGACGGATTTTATAAATGTTTTTTCTGTATCTATTGATATGATCATATGATTTTTGTTTTTCATTTTTTTAATGTGATGTATCAAGTTAGTTGATTTGTGAATGTTGAACCAACCTTGTATACCAGGAATGAATCCCACATGATCATGGTGTATGCTCTTTTTAATGTATTTATGAATTTGGTTTGCTAATATTTTGTTGAGGATTTGTGTATCTGTATTCATTAGACATATTGGCTTATAGTTTTCTTTTTCGTACTGCCTTTTTCTGGTTTTGGAGTTGGGGTAATTGTAGTTTCGGTGAATGAGCTTGGGAGCCTCCCCTTCTCTTAAATTTTTGGGAATAGTTTGAGAAGAATAGGTGTTAATTCTCTTTTGAAAGTTTGATAAAATTCACCTGTGAAGCCATCTGGTCCAGGACTTTTGTTTTTTGGGAGCTTGTTGATTCCTCATTCAATTTCATTAGATAATTACTTTGTTTAAATTTTCTGTTTTATCTTGATTCCTCCTTGGAAGACTGTATAGTTCTATGAATTTATCAAGTTCTCCCAGATGGTCCATTTTGTTGGCAGATAATTGTTCATAATATTTTCTTAAATTTTTTTGTATCACTGTGGTGTCTGTAGGCACTTCTCTTTCATTTCTGATTTTATTTATTTGGGCACTCTCTCTTTGTTTCTTGATGAATCTCCTTAAAGACTTATCAATTTAGTTTATCTTTTTTAAGAACCAGATTTTGGTTTCATTGATTTTTTGTATTCTTTTTTAGGGTCTATTTTATTTATTTCCACTATGATCTTTATTATTTTCCTCCTTCTACTCACTTTGGGCTTTGTTTGTTGTTCTTTTTCTAATTCCCTTAGGTGTAAATTTGGATTGTTTATTTGACCTTTTTATTGTTGTTGTTGTTTTTTAAGGTAGGCCAGCATTGCTATGAATTTTTCTCTTAGGACTACTTTCACTGTGTGTCATAGATTTTGAAGTGTGTTTTCATTTTTCGTTTGTTTCAAGGTATCTTTCGATTTCTTCCTTGATCTCATGGTTAACCTTTTGTTTAGTAGCATGTTATTTAGCCTCCATATGTTTGTTTTTCGAGTTTCTTTTCTTTCTTTCTTTTTTTGTAACTGATTTCTAGTTTCATACCATTGTGGTTAAAGAATCTGCTTGGTATGATTCAATCTTCTTAAATTTATTGACTTGTTTTATGGCCTAACATGTGGTCTATCTTAGAAAATGTTCTGCGTACACTTGAAAAGAATGTATATTCTACTGCTTTGAGGTGAAAATGTCTAACAATATCAAGTAAGTCCACTTGGTCTAGTGTGTCATTTAAGGTCACTGTTTCCCTGTTGGAAGATCTGTCCATTGGTATCAATGGGTGTTAAAGTCCCGTACTATTATTGTGTTAATGTTGATCTCTGTCTTTATGTTGGTCAACATTTGCTTTATATATGTAGGTTCTCCTATGTTGGGTACATAGATGTTTACTAGGGTTATATCTCTTGTTGGATTGATCCCTTTATCATTATGTAATGTCATTTTTTGTTTCTTATTATAGTCTTCATTATTAAGTTTATTTTATCTCATATAAGTATTGCTACCCCAGCATTTTTTGTTTGTTTATTTCCATTTGCATAAATGTCTTTGTTTTTCCTTTATTCTGAGTCTGTGTGTGTGTTGTTTTTTTTTATCTGAGGAGGGTCTCTTGTAGGCAGCATATGCATGGGTCTTGTTTTCTTATCCATTCAGCTACTCTATGTCTTTTGATTGAAACATTTAGTCCATTTACATTTAAAGTGATTATTGATAGGTACACAGTTTTTACCATTTTATTATTTATATTTTTGATCATTTGTTTTTTGTTTGTTTACCCCTTTTTTTTAAAGAAGTGTCTTTAACATTTCTTGTAATATTGGCTTGGTGGTAATGAACTTATTTAGCTTCTCCTTGTCTAGGAAGCTCTTATCTCTCCTTTACTTTTAAATGATAGCCTTGCTGGGTAGAATAGTCTTGGTTGTAGTCTTGGCTCTTGTTTTCATCAGTTTGAATATTTTCTGCCACTTCCTTTTGCTCTGCAAAGTTGCTGTTGAAAAATCAGGTGATAGTCTTATGGGAGCTCCATGGTGAGTAATTAGTTGTCTTTCTCTTGCTGCTTTTAGGATTCTGTCTTTGTCTTTAGTCTTTTCCATTTTAATTATAATGTGTCTTGGTGTGGGCCTATTTGGGTTCATCTTGTTTGGGACCCTCTGCACTTCTTGGACTTGTATGTGTATTTTCTTCATTAAGTTAGGGAATTTTTCAGTCATTATTTCTTCAAATAGGTTCTTGATCCCTTGGTCTCTCTCTTCTCTGTCTGGTACTCCGATGATGTAAGTGTTGTTTGCTTGATGTTGTCCCAGAGTTCCTTTAAACTACCTTCTTTTTAAAATTTTTAAAAATATTTTTATTGTTCTGATTGGGTGTCTTCTGTCATCGTGACTTTTAAATTGTTGATTTGATCCTCTGTTTCATCTAAACTGCTGTTGATTTCTTCTAGAGTATTCTTCATTTCAGTCCTTGTATTATTTATTTCTGACTGGTTCTTTTTCATGTTTTCTTTTTTTTATCCTTCTTTATGCTTACATCTCTTTGTTGAAGTTCTCACTATGGAACAATAAAATAAATAATGAAATATTGGATTATAATGCAAAATATAAAATAAATATCAATAAGTGCATATCTATAAATAAATGATTGAATAAACAAATAAGTTGGGAGAAAGAGACAAAACTCCCAGGTGAAGAACTCTATATAATTTGCATAGAAAATCCAACATTAAGGAGATGGATCATAACTCTCCGGTCCTTAAGTGTGGGATGTATATCCCACACTTTCTTCCAAGAGAACAGTATGGAAAGGAGCTAGGAGTGAAGGCTAACTTTACAGTAGAGGAGCACTAATACTATTAATGATAAGTCATGTTGATAATATGTACTTTTATTTTTTAAAGATTTTATTGGGGAATTGGGGGAAGGGAACAGCGTTGGGGAACCGGGAAAGGGAACAGACAAGTTGCTGTCCTTTGTTCTTCAGTTTAGTTGTGGAGGACATTGCTTCACTGGCCCATGTTGGTATCATCATTGCTCTCTTCCCGGGTGAGGCAGTCGCTCACTGGCCATTGAACAGCCGTTCATGGCAGTTCACGGCAGCTTACAAAAGTGCATGCCAGCTGCTGGCCAGCCCCACTGCAGACTATGCTGTTGCCAGTGACTCACAGCAGCCCAGCTCCAGGTCGAGCTGTTGTTCAACATCTTAGCTGTGCAGGCCACAGAGCCAATGGACCTCATGTGGGATCTTAACCGGGGCCCTGCTGCTCACAGCTGGTGTTCTAAGCCAACTCTTAACCAATGCGCCACTTGGCCGACACAAAAATATGTACTCTTGATATGATATGATAAGAATGTGCTATATGTGGTCTTCCTCCTCCAATTTCATAACTTCAGTCTAATCATGAAAAAAGCATTATTGAGAAAGATATTACAAACTACCTGGCCAATACACTCCATAACTGTCAAGGTCAAAAACAAACAAGCAAACAAACAAACTAGCAAAGAGCCTAAAAAAACATAATGACTAAATGTAATGTGTTGTCTAGATGGAATCCTGGGACAGAAGGAGGACATTAGATAAAAACTAAAAAAATCTAATAAAGTATAACTTCAGCTAATAATAATGTATCAATATTGGTTCATTCATTATGACAAATCTATTATCCTAATGTAATATTTTAACAATAAGGGAAACTGGGGGTGGGGTTTATGGGAATCATCTGAATAATCTTGGCAATGTTTTAGTAAATCTAAAATTGTTTTAAAACAATATGTTTGTTTAAGCAGATGTGTAATTAGTAAATTAGGAAGTGAAGAAGAAAATGGACACTCTAGGTAACACTGATCATAATGTGACCAGGTTGTATTGTATTTTGATAACACTGGGAAATTTTGTAAGAACAGAGAACAGACTGCTTAAAGACAGGTTTGTGGCTTGCTTTTGAAGGGTGTCGTATGATAAGGCATACACGGTCTGATAATTAAGTTTGTGAACTTGTTGCAATGATGTTGCTAACCTTTTTTGATATCAGAGTGATTATTCATTATGAATTTGTAACAACTGGACAAACAGTTAACCAAGTTTACTATTCAGAAGTGCTGAAAAGGCTGCATGAAAAAGGTAGATGGCCTGAACTTTTTGCCAAGTCATGGCTGTTACATCACAACAATGCACCAGCTCACATGCACTGTCTGTGAGGGAGTTTATAGCCAGTAAACAACTAAACTGTATTGGAACACCCTCCCTACTCACCTGATCTGACTCCCAGTGACTTCTTTCTTTATCTGAAAATAAAGGAAATATTGAAAGGAAGACATTTTGATGATATTCAGGGCACCAAGGGTAATACAACAGCTCTGATAGCCATTCCAGAAAGAGTTCCAAAATTGCTTTGAAGGGTGGACTAGGCGCTGTCATCAGTGGATAGCTTTCCAAGGAGAGTACTTCAAAAGTGACTGTAGTGATATTCAGCAATGAGGTATATAGCACGTTTTTTAGGTATGATGGGTTTGCGAACTTAATTTTCCAACCTTGTGTTTGATAAAAATGTACGATGGTGAAGAATGAGCCTAAAAGAAGAAATGGGAGACAAAAGAAATGGAACAGAATAACTAATCAGGAATACTTCCATTACAGCCTAGCAAAGAAATAGTGAGAGCCCAAGTCATTAAAGCAGTATAAATTGAGAGACTAATAGGCACACAGGAACTGGAAATTTGAAGTTATATATTTTAAGGCCTCTCTTATTATTTTTTTCAGGCAAATAGTGCTGTGTTGGAGAATATGTGAGCTGTAGTTTGCAATTTGGATGTGCATTAGCAGCATCTGTAGCTCTGTTCAAACTTCTGAGTTACAGGTTCTATTTGAATGAAATATCATATGGAATGACAGAGGTAGGGCCAAGGATATTTAACATGTACTTTATGTAATTTAGAATAAAAAGTTTGTGATACAGATGCCTCAGCTTGAGAACCATGTCATTATTGGAGTAATTCAAACACAGAAGAAATGACAAGAAAAAAAATGGTTAAAAGAGTACAACCCAATGTAAACTCCATTTTTAGTCCTTGTTTATTTTAAAATTTTTGGTTAGAATAGGAAATATAGTTCAAGACAGTCTAAATTAGCATTATAATGTTCAATCTAGAAAAATTAGTCAAAGACATCAACATGTAAATTCTTTTAATTTGGTTGATGTAAAATGATAATATGTATATTGAATGTTTTTATATACATTATGTCATATTTCACAACATGAAAATGAAATGAAGAGGGTATATTCACATTGATTCATATTATAAGCCACAAATCAGATACAATTTCTTGTTTAAAATAATTAATGTATTTGGATTTTGAATATGAATGCATTTGAAGTGGTTTTTAAAATCTAATGTCATGAGATAGTTTATTTGTACTTTGTTAATGTACAACGCTAATGACATCTGCAATCCTAAATACATTAAACTGTGATTGCTTTTTCCCTGTATACACATCCAGCTCTGAAATTTAATTGAAGCTGAATAATGTACTATGTTTTTAAAAACATTACTCTATTATGCAGATTTAATGTGAAGGCAGATTAACATTGTATTTGAACATGAGTTTTTGCTTTTGAAAGTAGAATTGTGTTGTGTTTATAATGGAAGAGACTTTCTAAAGGGAATAACATTGAGGAAAAAAATCTAGGTTTCTATTATTAAAGATTGACCTCTATAAAAATCTCATGCAAAGGAGCAAAACACTTCACAGGTACTATTAGAAACAAAGAGCAAGATGGGAAACTTAGAAATCACCCATTGTAACCCCTTTATTTTTCAAATAATGTTATTACTTTACAGATAAACTGCATCTTTCTAAAGATGCTGATCCTGTTAGTGTTAGAATGACAGCCATAATCCATGTATTTTAAAATATTGTAAAATAGGCTTATAAAAATTCTTCTAGGTTAGAAAGGAAGCATTTAAAATGCAGAGAAAAAATACCTCAAATATCTTCAGTTTTGTTTTTCTAAAATCTGCTAGGCACATTCACATCTGTGGGGGTTTATACTCTGTCAGCTTGGCTATGGTGTCTGTGGCTTTATTCACTGGAATATGCTTCCCTGCAAAGTTATGGATTGGAGATGACCAAAAGAGATGTTGAGGGAATAAGTGAAGCAACAGTTGTTATTCTCTGAATGTCATCATGCTTACATGCAGAGAGAGACAGATGCAGAGTTTTGGTAGCTACAGATTCCCCACACTCCCTTCTGCCCCACATCCAGCTATTTTTCTGGCCCCTAGCGCTAATGACTAATAGTGGCCCCAATATTTTGTTAATTAAGAAATAAAGATTACAGAGCACTTGGGGATCAAATTTATACACCAAGAGTTTTTGATGGGGCCATTGTAGGGTGGATTTATGCATTTAGTTTCAGAGTGTATATGTTTGTTTTCTTTAGTTTACATTAATATACCTTAGAACAGTTTCTGAATCCTGGCCGTCTATTTATTGCCAAGTGAAGTAGTGACACCCTGCATTGTGTTTCTCAGCCAAAACTATAAGCCAACAGAACACCATTTTTTTCTTTTGCCTTCATGTTACAAGAATTTATCAGAATTAAGGCTAGCTTAACTCATCTTGTTAGCCTTTTGATTCTGATTCCCTTCTCTTCAGCAAGTACTAATCATGCCTGTCAATTTTGAAGACAAAATTGGCAATTTTACCCTCTAAAAATGTGATGGGCTTTATTATCACAAAAAGGGAAACAGGATGGTACCAACATTGAAGATTGTAGAGATTGCCATTGTCCACTGAAATCCATCCTCTGCTTTTTAATAGTAATAAACTTATAGCTGGGAGCATGAATATACTACATCCCCCAATATCTCCTGCAGTTTATTATAGTCATATGGCTAAGCTATCTCCAATGGAATGTGAGTACAGGGATGTGTGCCATTTCTGGGGCAGGCTAAGAGCTTAAGTATGCCCACCCCATATACTTTCCCACCTTTCCTGCTGGAATGGTCACTACTGCAGCATCCTTGGAAGTTATCATTGAAGATAAAAAACCCCAGCATTTTCATGGGACCCTGAATGATAAATATAACCTCTACCCCTCCCAAATACTCAACTCTTTTATGAGGAAGAATAATTAACTTCAATATTCTTTGAGGCACTGTATTTTGCAGACTCTGTTATTCAAGCTTAACATATCCTAACTAAATCAGGAGATATAGCATTCATATTGGTAGATGGCTCAAAAGTTATTTTTCATTATAATGTTGATGGACATTTGGATATTTTCCAGTTTGGGGTTGTTACAAATAATGCTGAAATAAAAATATTTGGACATGTCTTATGGTGTTATTTGTATTCATTGTTAGGTATATACATTTTGAGTGGAACTGCTGAGTCATCATGTATGTGCATCATACCTGCTTTAGTGGGGCTTTTGTGCCTGCCCAGCCTGCCATTTGGGTATGTTGTCCTTGGAGGTAACCAGGTGATGCTCTGGCCCATCTGAAGCTAGCCACTGGGCCTGCCAGCCCCAGGGCCTCCTGGGAGGGCACCCGCTGCATACTAAGTTCAGCTGCAGTCCGTGCCCCAACTGGGGCCATGTGGCATGAGCCAAAAAAACAGTCTAGAGATGGCCACTGCTGTTGCTGTGCTTGGAGGTGCCTTGAGAGGCCAAGCCATGAACCAAGGCCAGCTGTTACTAGTGCTGGGCTTAGGGATGCTCAGTCAGAGGTATGGACATGCTAAAGCCAAATGTTGCTTGTTTGGGTTTTGGGAACCTTTGAGAAATTTAGGAAAGTCTATAACATGTGCCCAAACAGACCATTTATATAGAAAAACCACTAGCACTGGATTGTGTGTGCCTGAAAGTTGGGTGGGGGGCAGTCTCAGAGAATCACTAGAGTAGGGCAGATAAAAAATGATAGCCAGTTGGGCCGGCTGAATGGCACATTGGTTAAGAGCTGGTTTTGGGATGCCAGCGGCCCCGGTTTGGATCCCACATATGAGGGCCAGTGACACTGCACTCTACAGCTTACAACAGCTCCACCTGGAGCTGGGCTGCGCGAGCCCTGGTGATGGTGTGGGCTGAAGCCCCTGCTGCAGTGGGCTGCCATAGGCTACAGTGAGTGGTTGGCAGCCAGTGTGAGCAGCCAATAGCTGCAGTGAGCGACCATCCAGAGGCCGGCGACCGATCTGCCTCATCCGTGAAGAACAGAATGACAATACCAACATGGGCCAGTGAAGCAATGTCCTCCGCAACTAGACTGAAGAACAAAAAGACAGCAACTTGTCTGTTCCCCTTCCCCGATTCCTCAACGCTGTTCCCCTCCCCCAATTCCCCAATAAAATCTTTAAAAAAATAAAAAATGATAGCCAGTTGATGGAGACTCACATCAGATGTTCACCTGTGTCTGCATGCAGGGAGGGCACTGCAACAAAAAAAATAATGGCTTCTGCCTGCTCCTCCAACCAGTTGAAAGCTCCCTCTCCAGCCCTTGTTCTGCAGTCAGACAATTCAGTTCCTCCATGTATGTCCCTGGAACCTTTTGAGCTACTGATAGTGAGTCTGTCAGTGAGTAAGTCCATGCTTGGTTCCTTGAAGAGGAGGGCCTGGGAGTACAGCTGCCCTCTATGTCACTTAGCCATAATTCCTGCTGGTTTTCACAGCCAGGAAATATGGGGACTTCTCTCCCTTGCACTGAAACCCTAGTCTGGGAAAGGGCTGGGACCCTTTGCTACTCATTGGGGGATCTCTGCAGCCAAGATACCCCTCCTGATTTTTAATGGTCACACATGAGTGTGGGACCAGCCTGGTCCATGTCTCTGCCTCTCCTACCAATCTCAAGATGGCTTCTACTGTATGTCCTTAGTTATAGGGCTTTGGTTCAGCTTGATATCAGGGGATTTTCAATAATTGTTGTTCTGTGGTTTAGTTGTAATTGATGTGACCCTGAGAGGAGGTTAGTACAGAGTTTTTACTTATTCTGTCATCCAGACCTTGGAGCAACATTTTTAAAATATTGAAAATATGATTCAAAAATAAAATGAAATATAAATATTTCAGATATGCAAAAACAGAATGAATGCATCAGCAGAATATTTGCATTGCAATAATTGTTTAAAAAAGTCCTTCAGGTAGGTTTTGAGGAATAGAGCTTCTTAAATTTAATACAGTCAAATTAAAAAATCTTGTCCTTTCAGGATTGTGCTTTTTGTGTTATGATTAAGAAAGTTTTTCATTCTATAAGATAAAGAAGACATTCTCCATTACTTTTTGTATTACAAAAATTTATATTGTTTACTTTTAATATTTCTCTTTAATTTATATTAAGTTTTTTTTGAGCTACAGCATGCAAGGAATTTAATTACATTTTTTCATAAAGGATAACAGCTAATCACAATAGCATTAATTCAATAGTTTATCTTTTCTTCAAGTGATTTTAATATCATCTCTAGTGTAGATCGAAAGTCCATTTATGTGTGTAGATTTGTTTTTTGTCTCCTGATTTTCTCCTATTTTTCTATTTTTTTCCCTGTACTTACCTATCATCGCTTTTAAATTCTAATAAGTGAGGTGGTAAATTTCTTCACCTTATTATTCTTATTTAACAGTGAATATAATTTATCCTTCTTATAAACTGGAAATTAACCGCATATGTACTAAGAAAAAACTATGGAAATGTTGATTTGAATGTAAAAGTTTTAAGAAATTCCCAGAAAATAAATGCAATTTTTAGAAAGGTTTAGACTGAGATATTGAAGTATTAGGAACATCCCTTCATAATATAAAGCAAAGAAAGGCAATGAATTATAGTTATGCACATATGAATTTGTAATTGACTGATTTAAGACCCATAAATTATGATGGCTTTAAATATCTTCAAATAATTTCTTTTAAAATATTGTGATCTTATTAATTTAGTAAAGAAGAAAGAGAAGTGGAATACATCTTATTATATATGCCTAACATATAACAGATAATAGTGGCAGTGAAACAAATTAGAAAGATGTTTGTAAATGGATTAGAAAGAGGTTACTCAGGTGATATTTTTAAAAATTTGAAACATAATACACAAAAGTTCACAGAACAAAAATGCACAGCTTAATGATTTAGCAAAAGCAAATACTGTGTAATTATGAAACAGGTTTAAAAAAAATTAAATGTTACTAATAACCTCAAAATTCTCCTCATGAATTCTCCCATTTTAACATAATCATTATCCTGATTTTTATGGTAACTACTTCATTTTCTTTCTTTACATTTTTCTATTCCTAAGAGCATTCCTAAGTGCAGCAGTGTAATCTTGCCAGTTTTAAGAAGTTTTTACAGTTGAAATAATATAACTTTTGTTTGTCCATTTTTGGCATATCTCATTCAATGATATGTGAGATTCATTCATTTGATTAACTGTAACTTTTCATTAATGTTCTTTTCCATTGATGTATATGTTTCCATTTATAAATGTCAAAAGTTATTTTTCATTTTAATGTTGATGGACATTTGGATATTTTCCAGTTTGGGGTTGTTACAAATAATGCTGAAATAAACATATTTGGACATGTCTTATGGTGATATTTGTACTCATTGTTAGGTATCTACATTTTGAGTGGAACTGCTGAGTCATCAGGTATGTGCATCCTAAAGATTTCTGGAATGAAAACTGTAAAAAGATAATAAATTAGTGCATTAAATTAAAAGTAAAACAGAGCAATATGAAAATATTTCTATAGGAAAAACATAAACATGCATTTTCCTGTAGAATTATTACCTCCCTTAAATCTTACAAATGTTTTCTTTTGTAATGAAATAATACAGTGTAATTAAATATAAACTTGAATTCAGTTATTTAATCTCCTTACACATTTACATATTTGGAAATAGAATTTAAGGAAAGATGGGTGAAACTTCCATCATTGTTGGCAAAATAATTTATCCATATTCTAAAACAGCTGTTCAGAGAGAAGCCCGCCACCTGCCACTTCTGTATCTTTCTCTTGCTTTATTGCATTGATAGAGGGTTTAGCTGACTGTTTTTAGAAATAACTCCACTTTACTTGGCATAGTCTCTCCATACATATGTTCTATTATCCACTCTTCTGTATAGTCAGAATTTCTTCCTTCCCTCTTCCTTAGCCTTATCTACAACCAGGGTCAATAGAGTAAGAGCAACACAGGAAGAGAAATCCCAAATATTTACAATGCAGATTTTATATTCAGGTTAAATGTTTCATACAGTTTAAATTCCCTACTATTGCATACCTCATGAAATAAAATTTACAGAAGTTGAAGTTTAGATGGAAGAAGGTTCTATATCATTGTCTTCTAGGCCAATTATTATTCTATATAGTAACACACCATTAATAATGATTTTCATAATAAACTCATTTAAACCTTACAATGTCCCTTGAGGTTTATATTGTTATAATTTCCCCTTTCCTATATAAGAAAACAGAGGCTTACAGAATTTGTGAGTAGCCCAAGTCAATATGAAATCTATGTGCTTAGCCATAATATTGTCACTCTACTAGGTGCCTTTAACAAACAATTCAGCTTGATTATTTGCAGAATGACTCTCCATAATGGCTTAGTATTTGTGCCTTTCACTTACCAGGTGTTCCCACCATTAACTAACATTTTTCATTAAATGGCATAATTTCCTCCTGGGGAAAATACACCCAAGGTGGGAGTGGAGAGTCTTGATGTTATGAGGATCTATGTGTGAGTGACAGAATAGGAAACAGGTGAGAGGAATACAAATGTAATTTGATAAAAGTCTCAAAGGATATTCTGACCTGTCCTCCAGTGGGGATATTCCCCCCACTTCAAAGCTGTTTCCCAAACCAAAGTATAATCCTAACCACACCAGAAATGCAACCCTATTTATTCATTTCTATTGTTATTTTACCTGACACCATCTGAACTATTCTTTCTCTTTCTGAATCTTTCAGTCCCACAAGCAAAGTATACAACTATCTCTTTATCAGAATCTCTTATTCAAATCCTGATGTCTGCAAGCAAAGAACACAGTGATAGGATCCCAGAGAAGGTCCTGGGGGCCAAGCTGGTTCAGTGTGGGGTGTGCCTTTTATTACATATTAATTGTGAGACCCAAAAGATCTATGTGAGAACATAGAAGATATAAGAGGAAGACAGGTCCCAGGAAAAAGATCACTGCCATTAAATATGCTACATATCTTGGTGAATTGCCTTCACAGTTATTTAAACTTAATAATGCTGTATTCTATGGTTAAATTATAGGCAAAAATTTGATTGAGTTTTTTATTTATTTAGAATTTTATGGTTTTATTAAAACACAATTTGCACACAAGCTGTCTATTAATTTTCTTCAACTGTGTAGCCTAGCATTGGGACTGGTGACAAATGGCCACCTGGGCTGCTCTCCACAATGGTTTTCTGGTTCTTTGAGAATACATTGTGAGCAATCTCAGCCCAGTAAGATTTGTTGCACATCAGCAGCACTACAAGTTCCTTGACGCTGTGGACCAGAAACTTCTGAAAGCCATTAGGCAGCAAGTGCTTTGTTTTTTTGTTACCCCCATAACCAATGGTGAGCATCACAATCTAGTCCTTGAATCTTCTGTGCACCCCATTGTCAATGCCTCTGAGTTTCTGCCAGTTACGCTTAATTTTGCCATATCAATCTGACTGGTGCCAGATTAATTTCTTGGTCCCTTTTTTGATAATCTTGGGCCTCATGGACAATCTTAGGGCAGCCATGACTAGGAGATGAGTGCCCCTCCATAGGCAGTGCAGAGGAAGAGTTTGATTGAGATTTTGATTGTTATTTTATTTCATTTTTTTGAGAGGATGCTGTTAGGAAGTTTACTTTTAGTAAAGATTAGACCAGCAAAACAATAGCAACTTTGGAGTGAAATTAATTTCTTAGTAAGAATACAACTGAGATTATGTATTACAACTAAGTAGTTGTAGGTTCGTGCAAGGCAGCATATCATAGAAGTAGTACACTTGCTTTGGAATCAGGCACGTGGGTCTCAAATCCGGATCCTATCATTAATTAGCATGTATTCTTGAATGAATTGCTTAACTGCTCTGAGCTTCAATTGCCACACATTTGAAACAGATACTATAAAAATACAGCCTCATTGTACTTATGAGTTTAGAAAGCAATGTATGGAAAATACTTAGAATAGCATTTCACATGTGGTAAGAGCTCAAGAAAATTATACTATCATCATTAACTTAAGTAGTATATGTAACAAACAGTTTATTCCACATAATCTACAGAAATGCATGTATCTACTTTCTACAAGGTGGACAGATTGAATTAATAGTAAAAAGTTTCAAGGTCAATAACCCTGATAAACCACTTCATGCTATTGGCTCCTTTTATTAGGAAAAAAACTATGGATAGGAATGAAAAATATATCAAATGGCCCAAACACAACAATAATTTAATAAAAAATGTAAGACCGAGTAGTTTATAATTATCAGTTACTAAGTTAAAACTCATTACATTCAAGGGCCTTAGGGGAAATTATTCACATTAAGAAAGGACCATAAAACTCAGAGAGAGAGAAAGAATAAAATTAAAGATAAACAATTACATAAAGGTTTTTCCATTTTTGTTTTTGTGCTTCTGGTCTATGTAATCATTTTGCATTATTGGATTTCCATTAATTCTATTCCCAAATAAGTCACCCTGAAAAGCTTACCAAATTCTTTCTAGTGTTAAATACATGGAAATTTAAAGTCATATTGTAAAAGAAAGCCTCCAATTTTCTTTTAAATATGACCTTATCAATGATTGATTCCCCCTTAAACACTAAACACTTAAACACTATAAATGAAAGGCGATGAAAATAGACACATGATTTGAGAACATCTTAAAATGATCCATAATCTGAAAGTGAACTAGGAACCTCACAATATTTGATTAAAAACAATGCAGTGATAATTTTATTCTTAATTCTTTGAAGAACCTCCACACTGCCTTCCATAGCAGCTGCACCAATCTGCATTCCCACCAACAGTTTATGAGGATCCCTGTTTTTACACAGCCTCTCCAATATTTATTATTGTTTGTCTTGTTGATGATAGCCATTTTAACTGATGTGAGGTGATATCTATCTCATTGTGGTTTTTATTTGCATTTCTCTGATGATTAGTGATGTTGAGCATCTTTTAATATATCTATTGGCCATCTGTATGTCCTCTTTGGAGATTAAGCTAAGCAAAATAAGTCAGACAGAAAAAGTCAAGAACCATATGATTTCACTGATATGTGGGATATAAAAGTGAAAGCAACAAAGGAACAAGACAAACATATAAAGAAACAAAAACTCATAGACATAAACAATAGCTTAGTGGTTACCAGAAGGTAAGGGGGAGGGTTTGGTAGATGAAGGTAAATGGGATCAAATATATGGTGAATGAAGGAGAACTGACTCTGGGTGATGAACACACAATGTGATAAATCGGTGATCTATTACAGAATTGTACACCTGAAACCTATGTAACTTTGCTAACAATTGTCAACCCAGTAAACTTTAAAAGAAAACAGAAAAAGAAACTTGGCCACTATCTTACACCCTATACAAAAATAAACTCAAAAGAGATTAAAGACTTGATGTAACACCTGAAACTATAAAAATCCTGGAAGAAAAAAATAGGTAGTAAACTATTTGACATCCGTCTGAGTAATAGCCTTTTGGATACATCCCCTTGAGCAAGGGAAACAAAGGCAAAAATAAACACATGGGACTACATAAAACTAGAAAGCTTCTACATAGTGAAGAAACTATCAACAAAGCAAAAAGACACCCTGCTGAGTGAGAGAATATATTCGCAAATGATATAGCAATAAGGGGTTGATACCTAAAATGAATAAGAAACTCATACAACTCAATAACAAAAAATAAACAATCCAATCAAAAGTGGGCAAAGACGTAAGAAGACATTTCTCCAAAGAAGACATATAGATGGCCAAGAGATATATGAAAAGATGCTCAACTTCACAAATTTTAGGGAAATGCAAATCAAAACCACAGTGACATACCACTGCACACCAGTAAGAATGGCTATTATCAAAAAGTTAACAAAGTATTGGAGAGGATGTGGAGCTAATGGGAACCCTTGTGTATTGTTGGTGGGACTGCAAAATGGTGCAACTACTATGGAAATCAGCATGGGGAATTCCTCAAAAACTAAAAAAATAGAATTACCATATGACCCAGCATTTCCACTTCTGAGTATTTATCCAAAGATAGCAAAAACACTAAATCGAAAAAATATATGTACCATTATGTTCATTGCAGCATTATTTATGATAGCCAAGGTACGGAAACAACTGAGGTATCCATTGATCAATAGATAAAGAGGAGTGTACACACACACACACATGCACACACACACACACACACACACAGGAATATTACACTGCCATAAAAAAAGAATGAAATCTTTTTTTAGAATGTACCATTGGGGACAGCATGGATGGACCTAGAAGGTATTATGCTTAGTGAAATTAGTTCAGACCGAGAAAGACAAATACCATATAGTTTCTCTTATATGTGGAATCAAAAAAAAAAATAATACAAAAAAAAAAAAGACTTACAGAAACTGAGACTAAAGGATGGTTACCAGAAGGGAGAGGGTGGGCGGATGAGAGAAAAAGGTGAAGGAAATATAGTTAATAATATTGTGATAAGTTCGTACAGTGACAGAAGATTGCTAGAATGAATAGGGTGATTATCATGTATGGTATAAAAATGTCGAATCCTATATTGTATATTTGAAAGAATTATAATATAACTAATATAATGTTGCATACCATCTGTACTTAAATTTAAAAGACTTCACAGTTTTATTCTGAGATTGTTTGGAACACTCTAGAATAAGGTTTAAATGTTCTTTTACATAAGCTCTTATCTTTTAAGCCTACCACATTTTGAATGCCTTAATGTAGATTATAAAGATTATGAAAGACTGAAAAAATGCATTGAATTACACTATTCCTAATTTAGTTTTAAGGGTGTGTAGTTAACAAATAAACTTCATGGGGCCAAAGATCTGCATAACTTGTTCACTGGAGTATATGCAGTTTTACCGAGAACAGTATGTAAAGCAAAGTAAGACCTTTACCACATATCTGGTGCATGAAGAAATGGGCTCTGCAAGTCTGACTTAAAACATCATTTAATCTCATTTACTGAGTGATGTGCGTAAACCACAAACAGCAAATTTTAGTAAATCGCTATAATAAGTGATATGTATCAATATCTTCTGCCTGTGCTGTCCTAATTCCTAATACTAGAAGGTGAATCATCTATTTTACTGATGATGCCTAAGATACCCGGACCAACGAACTTCAGATATATCAATTCTTTTGTGTTATGGGGGTCCACAAATATCTAGGGGATTGCAGACAGATTCTGGCTCACCTGCTCCTACTTTCATTTCATTCTGATGTCTCTTCTTCATGGCAAGACTTTGTTGAAATTAAGCACTTCTAGTTAATAGGTACACATGCTTTCAAACTCTTCCATCTCCTATTCTCATCCTGAACTGGAATAGCATGACTCCAGAATTTATTGGGTTTTTTTTCTGTGAATTTTAAAAAGACAACCTTTTAATTTCAATACTAGGGGCAAAGTAGTGGGCCCCTTCTTGCAATCTAAGGATATTTTATGTTGTGAGCAAGTTCTATCTGTATTTGGGGTTTGCTGGTAAATTCAGCTTTTGGCAAAAAAGCAAGAATCTATTGAAGAACTGTTCTGTTTCTAACAAAAGAATAACGATCTCTAGGAAGCTGATGCCAGGTTCCATTAGAAGATGAAAGTGACAGGTGAACCTCTGTACGGTATGACAGGAAGCTGGGTAAAGAGCTTGCTGGGCTTTCCAACACTCAGAGGGCACAGGGAACAGGAGAGGTAGTTGAGATGTGGCTGCAATTTCAGCTACATTTGCAAACACCTAGCAAAAGTAATAATAGAACAACAGAAAATAAAGTAGAAATAAAATAATACACAACACTATAAAATCTTTAGTGAATTGTTATATTTTCCCTGGGGACAATATACCTCAAATGTTTACAAACTAACAAAAGTACATATACGATCTTTTCTAATACCTGCATTGAAGAAATGTATGTTGGGAGGAAAGTGAATAAAATTTTACTCTGGAACTGCTCTATTCTGATTTTGGGATTTTGTTTTGTTCTGATTTGTTACTTCTAATACTGAAAAGCTGGTTGAGGTGAAACGGCCAGGAATTAAGATAGAAAAAACACTCATGAGAAACTACTCCAACTTTATAATTACTCTCCATCAGCTCTATCCCTACTTTTCTGAGAGCTACTTGGTATCTACACTTTATGAAGTCTGGTTTTTCCACTTCCTTAACTATGTGTCATTTTGGGGTCCTGCAAATGAACTCTGACATGGAGTTTAGTATTCAGGATGTCCATTAGTGAGTGTACTTGGTATCAGCACCTGTGAAAGGGAAGAGTAGGAAAGGAAAATGGAAACACTTAGTTGGAACTGATTTATCTGCGAGCATGTGTGGGACATTCTTGGGGTCTCAAGAAATCTGAAAGCTGAGGAAGAATTTGGTGAATTGGTGTGGACAAGAGCTTGGGATATTTAGGTGATTTTTTAATTTGATTATTTGTACCCAAATCCTACAGAGCATGGGTGAAGAAAGACACAGTGCTGATTTATTCTTCAAAATATCTTTTTATCTAACCAAGTCTTATCTTCACAGCTACCATCCAATGCCTGCCGCTAATGGTTCAGGCCCTATACCATTATAATGTCTACTAGCTGGTCTCATTGCTTCCATTCCTTCTGTTCTGGAGTCTATTATCCACATAACAGCATAATGGTCCTTTTAAAATAGAAATCAGAAAATGTACTATCCCTAATGGCTTTCCATCACATTTTAAATAAAATTTAAATCTTTAACATCTTTCCAACCTCATTTCCCAACATCTCCATCTTTGTCACTGTGCTCTAATTCCACAAGTCCTCAGGGATTGTGGCAGGTAGGGTAGATTAGCACTCAGCACCCATTCCAACTTCCCTTTATTGTGCCTGTCTAAAAGTAATGACACTGGTGATGGTTTTATCTCTGATTACCAACACGGTTTCATCGATGACTACTCTCCATCGCTCATTTATCAGTAGGAATTGTTCATTTATTGATATCCTGTTGCTCCTCCTCCAATATATGATGAATATAATGAGGCACATTAATCTATCTTTAAATCATAGATTGCATAACTATAAGGAGAGATCATGGGCTAGGAGCAGAATATAGACACAGGATGGGACTTTGAATCATATACTTTGGGGAGAAACAACTACGTTCTGTGTGTGGGAAGAAGGTTATGCAGAAAAATTTGGTGAGTAAATGGATCAGGTGTGGTGGAAACAGAAACTTGGATTTGCCCTTCCATTGTGTAGAGCTATTGTTATTATTGACTGCCTAGTCTGGTATAGCATTTCACAGATTCTATCTTGTTAGGTCAAGCCAGTGTCTGATTTTAACCAAGAGGATATGAGAGAAATACAAATTACATAATCCAGTTGCAAGCCCAAGTCATACAAGTCTCACTTTGATACTCTTTTATCCTCTCTTTTTTTACTTCAAGCTGACTTACAAAGATGAAGCTGAGAGTAACCTACACAGTAACCAACACAGGAGTTATATGTTGAATGGAGTAGAGCCTCTACCTGTCTGAGTCTCTACAAGAATTCATGAAATGGGACCACCATTACCTTTCCCAATTAATAAAGCTGCTCAGGATTGTTACATGTACAAACTTTAAACATTCATTTGTTTGAGTGATTATACATTTTTGAGTCAATTTTCCGTGGTATCTATTGCTATAGTAGTAAATTGATAATAACTTAATATCTTACATGTGGCCAGTACTGCTCCAAGCTAATGTAACCTTGCCCCTAACAGGCTGGAGTCCAGTTACAGTTATCCCTTTCAGAAGAGTTGCCATTGGGTTCAGAACCCTTGGTAAATCCAGACAAGATGTCTGGTTATCTCAAAACACACCAAAGAATAACACAGAAAGTCAAAGCAGAGTATCTCAGGCCTGATTTTCAGCCAATTCCATTGTCCAAACTAACTTCACAGCTTGATTAAGTTCAATGAAATGATAGGCAGAGAGTGTTATATATTGCTTTATATACCACGAGGTATTTATGGTTAAACCTGTTTAATAACAGAATGAGGGGATGAATATTAAACATATCATCTAACCAAAGGGCCTTTTTAGAAGCTTAGAGTTTAGTTAGATGAAACCTTAGTGACTGATTCATTTCAAAGTTAAAAACAAAACAAAGAAACAAACAAACAAAAACTGTATCCTAGAGTTAAAATGACTTTTCAAATCACCATCAGTTGGTAATTACCACATTATTAGCTGCAATGTCCTGAAAAACTTTGCTGTAAGTTGGTCTCCCGAATATTCCCTCATATTAACATCAATTTAGCAGAATAAGTTATCAAGAACTTGAAATGGCCCTAATAACAATGGCGTGACTGGATCCCAGGACTCGATTCAGAGGATATCCTTGTCTGTGTCACCCAGGAAGCTGAGGTTCTTAGATGTGGCTTTAGCAGCCCCTAGGGCACTTTAACTCCAGCCCTAAGGACTCTTGATCGTCATGTTCCATGGGATATGACTCATAAAATAGAAGGACCAGAGACCTTCCAAATTGCTATTTAGAATCACTACACAAGGAAAACATAGATAGCAATGTGATAAAAATGCCCAACACAGTGTTGGCATACAGTAAACACTGAATGTATGTTGCTTTTATACATATTGGAAAAAAAAAAAGTCAAGATCACAAGTCTTGATTCAGAAGCCTTGTAAATTCAAGCTGATCTCACCTCTATAAGAATACTAACTCAGACAGCCCTGAAACAAAGGGGGTGCCATGAAAACAAACAACTGTTATCTAAGAAAAGACTATCCAAATTTTTTTAAATTAAGAAAAAATTAAAGGGTGCATTAGAAAAACATTTATCTTATAGGCTAACATTAAACCTACTATAAGAAGAAATCCATAAATCTCCACAGCTAAAGTTTTTATTTTGTCTTTTCTCAACATGGAGTTCAGACTTCCAAAGGGAATCAAATTCTGAAAATTGAAGAGAAAAATTCTGAAAATAACCCTCATATTGGGTTTGTTTTGCTGCTCAAAGTTTTACATTTCAGTGTTATTATTAGGTTTCCAAATGTCTCCTGCTTTCTTTCTGACATACTAATGCTTTTGTAATCAAACCCACCAGCACATTTCTCACTTGGTGCTACCACTAACGGCTGGCAGTGAAGTCGATCCTGCCTGTAGACTAGTGTGCAGAGTTTCATTTGAGGGGCACAGAGAGGGAAACGATGGCCAAAGGCTGTCACTGACATAATGGTAATGCCCTCAGTAAACAGCATGACCCCCAGTGCCACACACAAGCACAGGATGGATCCAGATAATCCAGAGAAGGGCAGGAGTTCCCTGAGGTTCTTGCCTTCTATTTAGTGACTTTTATGCACGGAAATTTAGATACATCCCCCAAATTCCGACAGTAATGCTAAGGTGAAAAGACATCACAGTGGGGGCTCTTTGTTCGTTTTAGTATGTCAGGTCTGCAGACTTACCCTTGCGGTGGCTCTAAAGAAGAATATGTGCTATGGAGGCAAAAACACACATGCTGATTATGCTCATTTATAGTTGCTCTTGGGATATCATGAGGTCTTTGGCCTTAAAACCTTATTTACATTTTTTAATGTCTGTGACCCGAAACGTGATGTTTCGGAAACCCTTGAAATATTTTAAAATCAATTTCTGGAAAAATCATTGTACATGACCATATAAATAAATAAAAAACTGGCTTCACAGATGCCAATGTCTATCAGACTTAGCATCCAATACATTTTAGTATTTGAAGAAACTTGGAGGGATTCCCTTTTTGTTGGGAACCAGAATTTCTAGTCAATAAATAACCTATTATACTCAAGCACTAACAAGCAAAATGAGGTTAAACGAAATATACCAATGGTAGAATAACAAATAGTGAGCAACTTTATTTTTTACCTAAACTGAAAAATATTATGTTGCTCAGTAAAGAAGGGGAAGCTGTGTGTATTTTACTTAATTATATGTCAACTAAATGTACACACATTTTAAGAAAGGAAAAAACTGTATTAAAATTGTAATACTCAATATACACAACTAACAAAAGATGAATACAAGTCATGTGTATACATTTTTTTGGCACCCCCAGTGTATAACTCTAGTAAAATTGCCAAGGTTCTATGTTCTTGAAGTCTCATGAAAATCCTTCCTTTGTAACTGTATTAAATGACTAAAAACTATATAACAATGTTTAATAAAGTATGAAGTCATAGAAATAGCTGGCAGTAATCACTTAATATTTCACTTCTCCAGGAAGTGTCAGTCTTCTCTGTTTCTTCCATGAACTAATCATTTGTAACCTTTCTTTCTTTTCTTTTTTCCCTTTCTGATTAGCAATCACCAGAATAAAGTGGGGCTGTGTTTAGGCAAGTCTCAGTTAGGGACATGCTTTTAATGAAACATCCATCTCATTCCAAAGCCTTGAAAAATAATTACGGAGGATGTTTCCTGAAGTCATTTCAATCAGCAGCAGAGGGGGTGGGTGTGGGGAGAATTCCATTTGCCAACATCCAGCAAAACTCCATAAAAAATCCTCTAAGCCTCTTTTGTTTTCCCTCTGAAGTGTTACTCATCAGAGTATTACCTCATCTTCATCTTCTTCCTCTGAGTTTCCTAAAACAGCACCTGGCCACCACTTTTCCCAGTTTCCAGGACTGGGGATTTTTTTTACTTATACAATGATATTTCTCATAAAGATTAGTTCAGCCTTCCTTTTTGACTTCTTAAATTCTGTGCCTGGACCCATTCAGAAGCTGAACTGAGCATTAAACAGAGCATGCTCTTTAGAAGGGGTGGGGGGAGGTGGGTGAAGGCCATGTTCAGATCCCTATTCAGTTCCTGTCACACATAGCTCTATTTTCTATCTCCTCACCATACATGCAAAGTCTTTGAAATTAGTCAAACAAGGTTCTAATCTTCATGCTGCTGTAATTGCCTAATTTGTTCAACTTAGTCTTTAGGCGACTCTTTTCATTTGTAAAACAGGAGGCAGCAGATATAAAATTAAACAAGTCCTAGCACATTTAGGTCACTCGAAATATGCTTTGTCCTCTTTGACAACAAAAAGGCAGATCCTCTTCTCATCATTCTGCACTCTGTTAAAAAGATATTAGTTACAGGGAAATTGAAATAATCCATTTATATGATTAACTACCATCGGTTTAATGATACAAGACAAGCCTGCCTTCGCCATCTAAGCAGCCTTTGAAAGCTACGACATTTGGAAATATCCATGGAATTTGGGACGTAGTACCTGGGACACTGTCTCCCTAAACCTCTATCTTTTCATCTCTGACAGGCTATAAAAGGGGATGGTATTGGCTGGAGAAAGTAAAGTTGCTGCCATAAAAATTGGCAAGCCCTGGAGTAAAATACTAGAGGAATTGGACAAGCCAACATTCTCATAACAATTGTTTTAAAACTCTCTCAGCTAGAATTCAGCAAACGTGTACTGTGTAACAATCTGTGCTGGGCCATGTGTTAGGCAATGATGGTGCAAAAGGCTCTGTCCCAGCCAGTCACTTGCTGGACTCAATAGTTGAATATTCAGGAGTTTCATGAGGCAATTGTTAAACGCTTGGTAACTTGAAATTAGTGATGGTGGGTGAATCTACACCAGTAAAATTGGCAAATGGTATAAAGCAGGGCTCCCACATTCCAAAACAGGTTTATCATAACACCACTGACACAGCCCTTAAGGATCTTAGTCTTGTGGATCATTCAACAGACTCGATTCAATTCAATATAACATGTACTAAAATAAAGGACCCACTAGAGTAGCATAGAGATGAGGTAGATTTAAGGTATTTTTTTTTCCATTTTGATATTAATACCCATTTGTTCCTCTTAAGCTGATAGTCTTTGAAAACCATACATTTCTGGAATTTTCTGTTATTCCATTTCAATCCATGGTAAATGGCCTTGACTTCAAACTAACACAGCAACCCTTAGACAAAATAAAACTCCTTGTCTTAGTTAAATAGTTCCTTATTTTGTACAAACTGAAGATAGCTTTCTTTCATATATTTTATTTTAAATGAAAAAGTATTTATCATTCTCAATGCTACTATGAGGTGTTATAATAATGACACTGGTCATTCGTATGCACACCTGAACTTACACATTCAAATGAACTTTCTTCTGCTCAGTATGGGTAGCTCTTGAATTCTCTATGTCGTTACTCAAAAATGGCAGATCCTACTGGATATCAGTGAGCAAGGACTATCCACCCTTGCTCCCATAATCATTTCCTTCTCTTTTATCAGCTAAGAGCAACTTTAGTCCTAACCCTCTTCTAGCCTTGCTTTTGGGCCAATTATATAGAAAAAAGGGTTGCCTACAAAAGGGTTGCCTACAAAATGGCAAAAGGGGTAAGAGAGAGGACTCATTCCCTCTGCTGCATTCCTTCTGATGACTTGCACCCAAGTCATCACCTTGCTATAAGCTCTGCTTCAATTTATTAAATTTTGGATGAGAACTGTTCAGCAGGGAGGTTATGGGAAGGAGAGAGGACCCTCTTTTGTGCCAGAGTTTCATAGAAAACGAACAGATGCCTGCCATCTTATATCAGTGCCTTCGATGTATGAGACAGGAAATAGGATTAGACATAGTTGCTAGGTTCTGGGGTCCTACTTATTTTGAGTAATTAATATATTAGTTAGACTTAGATGGCCAAAGAATCTAACCACTACATAGGTTTCTGGTAAATGCAAAGTTTGTTTGTATATGGAATTGATTCTTAGGTAGGAGACTAGCTCAAGACGTTTGGCAATTTTTTTCTCCAGTTATTCCAAAAACTGTCCTCTTTCTCACAATATGCTCGAAGTGTCTCTTTTGGATTGCCTCCTGGGTCTGTCATAAATCTCATGAGATTAGCTTCATTACTTCATTTCACTTCATTTCATAGTTCATTTTGAAACACATATCTGTGCATGCACACCCACGTGCATGCTATATTAAATAGTTTCATCACTCTTTATTTGCTCATCTTTGACTCTGTGAAAAGCATTCTCAAAAGGTAAAAACTTTCCACTGCTTATCTGTATGGATTTTAAAGGCAGGAATGATTAGTTACTTGACATTGATAACCGCAATGCCTAGTATTTGGAGTGTTTAATAATATGTGCTGCTAGGGCCAGCCGAGTAGCTCAGTTGGTTAAGAGCTCGCTCAAGAGTGTGAGCTGAGCTCTGAGCAACGGTGGTTCGATGCCCAGGCCGAGCTGAGTTGCCGTTGAGCTGCCAACAGGTGGCAGGATGGCTCAGCTTAAAACAATAATAATAATAATAATAATAATAATAATAATAATATGTGCTGGAGTAAAGGAAGGAGGGAGTACACATAGGCTACATAATTCCTTAAAAAAAAGAAATTAGGTATTTGGTTAAGAGTCATTTCTATTCAAACTGATCATGTAAAACACATGGAAAATTATTTTTAAAGTCCTAAATTCCACTTCAAACCCACCAAAATAGTGTTCTTAGGACTGCAAATCTCAGTATTTAAAAGTTTCTCCTCATAATTCTGATATCAGTTGGTTTGGGAACTACCACTGTTTCACTCAATGATAACATCATTGTCTTAAGCATATACAACTCCTAAAAACAGTTGTAAATTTAGTACAACAGAGCCTCTTTCTGGGTCCCAGGGATGCACTGGTGAACATGGCAAAGCCCCAGATGTCAAAGAGTTTACATTTTGTTGAGGCACTATTTTAAATAGGGTGGTTGGGGAGGCCACTTTGAGATGACATTTAAGTACACACTTAAATGAAATCAATACAGCATGCATCAATCAACATAAATAAAAATGTTATCCTAATTCTTGTAGGGCAAAATGGCTTTTATGAAAGAGTTTCATAATACATGTTTTGTTTTGTTTTTTTAAGAATATAGTTTTGTTGTTATGTTTATGAAACCCATGTGAGCCCTTTTATTCCACCAGAAGCAATTTGATTTGAGATAAATGGATATTCAGTGACAAGGCCACTTCAAAAGTAAAGATTATTTTTAAAAGCCTATTAAAAAACAGAAAATACAAGTCCCTCAACTTTCAACTATATTTCTGTGACTAAAATGATGACATAAAAATAGCTCAAGCTCTAAAATTGTATTGTATAAAATTATGGATTCACAAGAATCAGTTTCCTCTGAGCTTTGATAATTACATTTTGAGTAGAGTACTGACATGCTGTAATTATAAGATTAAAATGCTAAGATAATCAAAAGCTCAAGAGGGATATTCTGAACTAAAAGATTTGGTAAATGTCATTAAAATTTTTGCTGTATTTCAATTGCATCATTGGAAGACTTATCATTTGTATGTTTCAGTTCACATCTAATGTTTCAATCTTTTTGACATAGATAACATTATTGCCATTGTATCTAATAAGATTATTTTAGAAATTCTTATTTTATGTAATACCCCCAATGTTTTTTCCAGTTGAACAAATAAATCCAAATCCCTTTACTTTCACTATTTCTTCTTTCCTCCCCTTTCAAAGAGTTATCCTTTCTTTTTTCCAAAGCCAATTACCACCCCCCCCATACACACACACTTTGTCATATTCCTCTCCTCTCTTCCATACTTTGAGATATTGCTCTATCAAGTGTCTCTTTCTCTTACGGTTTTGGCCTGTTTTATATTGTATTTATATTGTATATCCTCCTTTAAAGTTCACAATATCTCAATTCTCCTCTATATTAAAATTAAAAGTAAATTAAGAATATAACATCTTGAAGGATCATACTGCTGTTTGAATTATCATCACATCTTTTTTTTTCATTGGCCATTAAACTTTTGTAAAGATTAGACTGCATCCTCTGCTCATTATTTGTGTTTCTCCCGTTCTCAAGTCAATCTTGATTGTATCCTTTTTATTTCACAAATAGTTGTCTTATAGGTCACCATGACCTGAGACACCAAGAACCCATGGATCTTGAATCTGGCAATGTACTACTTGAACTTTTGACATGTTTTGACCTATATAGCACCTTGGTCTTAAATCTCCTTCCATAAGAAGTAGCAAGTAACTTTCTTGCTTCATTTTCTACCCCCCATCTCAGTCTTCTTCACTGTTCTCTTTTTATCAAGCATAACTTCATTTTAAATCCATTTTAATATAGCTTTCCCCAACATTCTAGTATCAGCTTCTCTTTAATTTCCTGTTTATTGATTACATCTACTGCTTTCATTCAGATATAAAACTGCTCATTATTATGATTAAAGTTTTATTACTTTTATTCAATTATAAATATGTTCCTTACCCACAGGATTAGCTAAGTATATATGGACTTGTGGATTAGAACAGGTAGGAATACAATTTATTGTTTGGAATACCGTGCCATAGTGTATTACCATGTTCAAAGAATAACATGATGGTACCAAGGACAAATGGCCAAATATCCTTCTGTCAATTAGACTTCCCAAATGAGGTCACCATTGATCTGGACCGTAAAAAACAAGTAGAACATTTGTTAAGATGTATGAAGAAAAGGTGATCATTCCAGGTAGAAGGAAAAATATATGTGAAAATTTAAGCTGTGAATTCCATGGTAATAATATTTAATTTTACTTTTCTCATGGTATCTCTCCTCTAGGTTTCTACCTATCTAATGGATTTCTCCACCAAGACAGCTGGGCACCTTCTCCTATACATCTGCTGTCTATCTCAGTTAGCGACAACCTCATTCTCCCAATCATCTAGTGATTTTTTGGAGATAGCTTAAACTTCATCTTACCCTCCCTGTACAATAAGTTACCCAGCATTGTGAAAAATTTTTATCTTAATGTATCTTCTTTTGCCTATTCCTTTCTTTACTTTGAAACTACATCTATCAATTCATTTATTTAGGAAATACTTATAGAATTCCTCCTATGGCATTCATAAGGTGTGTTTCTCAGAACTACAATAATGAACCAACCAAATAAATTCCCTACTCTGACTTTACATGTCATAATAATCAAGTGAACAAATAAAAATATTGTATAATTTTATGTATGAATACATTCTGTGCAGAAATATCACTTCTTCAGCATGGCTCTCTAAGATAGGTTGATCAGGGAAAACAGAATGGCTAGAACAGAAAGGATACTATTTAAGAAAATGTGGCAGTTTATTGGGGTGACAATTGTTAGCAAAGTTACATAGATTTCAGGTGTACAATTCTGTAATATATCATCTATGTATCACATTGTGTGTTCACCACCCAGCGTCAGTTCTCTTTCCATTACCTTTGCTAACAATTGTCACCCCAATAAACTTTAATTAAAAAAAAAAGAAAATGTGGCAGGCAATTGATTCATGGTCATGAAGGCTAATTAGCATCTTTAAATATCTATATGTGCATAGCAACACTGTATTAGGCCCTGGGCATGCCATGATGAGAAGGACAGATAGAACAATATAGAGCTATCACAAATAAATAAGTATATCGCTTCTCCCCATTCTTCCTCTTCTCCAGTAAATACTCTCCATTCTTCCTCTTCCCCACTAGTGTCCCCACTAGGCAATGGAGAAAAACCTAGATATATTACCCATGGCAAAAAGCAAACAAATAAACAAAAACACCCACTATTTTAAGAGTAATTATAAATTAAGTGTTCAACTATCTCCCACATTGTCTCTCATGTACAAATCATGGAGAAACATCACAAGATAATTAACAGGTTTAATAGAGTAAGAACTTTGGTACTGATTGTTTTATTCTGAGGTAAACAAATTAATTTTGTAAGAAAGGCTATTGCTTATTTTTGTGTTTGTTTGCCTCCCTGTTTTTACCTCCAGCCTATAAAAGTTACCAAATTAATGTTTTTACTTGTAGGATTACAACAGTGTTATAAAGACATTGTATTATACTTACTGTAATTGTTTATCTCTGATACACATTTACTCTGGCAATAATTACAAAATGCAATCTCTTCAGAAGCAGTGATTTGCCTTCAAAGTACTATATTTTCACAATTTTTTTCTCATTTGCCTATAACAGTCTGATATAAACTAGTTTAAATAGAAAAATTGTAGAGGAATAATTTTGGGCTTCATTAACACTAAAAAATAGGAGTGATGTTGGTTTTAAGAAACACCAGGATCTAGAAATTTAAAGTGTGCTTCTATCCAACTACTCTCCATTCCTGTCCCTGCTACATGGGGTTTTGTCCATATTCTCTTCAACATGCAGCTTTTTTTACCCTGGAATTGGAATATAGCTGTAGGCATCCCTAGGATTACATCATCTCAACCAAGCAATAATGTACATTCACCTCTGCCTGAAGGTATCAGGTGAGTTGCAGGAGACGTTTCTTTCCAGTGTTAGCATGGAAAATCTAGAGTAAAATCCTGATTGGCCTGGATTAAATTACATACTGATAGGTCAATCCCAGGGGAATAGGATATTCCTGAGTCACACGGAGGATCCTAAATTAGTGGTCATGATAGAGTGCTATGATTGGCATCCAGAACCACATGGAGTGAGTTGTATAGGTGGATTAGTATACTGGTGAAAAACAAAAAACAAACAGAAAAATTATGCCTTTGTTATAGTTACAATTTTAAAATATTATATTATCTCAAGTTATTAAATAAATCCATGTTCTCAGCATTTCATATAAATGTATTGTTAATGAAACTAAACATTTTCTATACAAGAACAGGAGAGAGAATCACTAATATTTTAAAATGTTATCGTGGTCCTATCATTCTGTTCTAGTAAAGCACGGGGCTGTTTTTGGCCTCTTGCCCCCAAAATAAACCTATTGTCCTTCATATAATTTAGAATGTAAAAGACAGAGAAGAATTCACCTTTGATTTGTCTACTTCTATTTCTAGTCTTATTACCTGTATTTATCTGATCTCATTGAAATGGGGTCTTTTCTTGTACATCGTATTTTCTTGATTTTTTTTTCTGCTTTAGCTACTTTCCAGTACTCTATTTCTTGCAAATATTGTTCTCTGTCACCTGTATAATCTCTAGAGGCTTTCTTGTTGTTGTTCCATTGGCATTCAAATTGTCCATCAGATATTTCTACATAATTTCTATCCTAATTTCTATCCTAATGATATTTATTCTCCTATCATCCACTCTTCTTATCACAGTACCTTGAAACATTGTTGTAAGTATATCTCCTGGCCCTTTCAATGGAGTCAGTCAGCCAAAGAGAGCAAACGAATATAGCTTTGGGAAAGGGCCCAAATTTAGCATTCCACCATAACCTCGTACTTGTCCATTCCCATTTCTGGGTCTGCTTTTCACTTCTTGCATTTCTGGATTTGTATTTTAGTTATTAATATCTACCTCAGATCCTCATTCTTATGATAGCAACCCATATTGTCTCTCCTCTGGGTCTTTTGACTTTGCCTTGTCCTTTTCCCTCCTTAGACTGAGCTTGAGAATGTGTTTACTTCCTCTGTTTTACATGAAGTCTGTCTCCCACTACATCTAAGAACTAACTAGTCTCACCAGCAAGACTAGGTATGGGTTTCTGTCATAGTCTGGGACAGGACCAGTATGAATTTTTCCTAGTGCTAGCCATCATCTTAGGGGTTGTAGTTTTCTAGGGGTTCCTGAGGTAACTTAGTGTGAGAATTAATCAGTATGGCAACCAGAATCTTGTAAAAATCGCTGACCTTGGGCTGGCCGAGTGGCAAACTGGTTAAAAGCTGGCTTGGGACACCAGCTCTGAGCAGTAAGGCCCGGGTTCGGATCCCACATATGAGGGCCAGTGACACTGCCCTCTACAGCTAAGATGGTGAACGGCAGCTCCACCTGGAGCTGGGCTGCTGTGAGTCCTCGGGGATGGTGTAGACTGCAGCACCTGCTGCAGTGGGCTGCCATAAGCTACAGTGAGTGGCCGGCAGCTGATGTAAGCAGCCATCCAGAGGCCTGCGACTGATCTGCTTTACCCGAGAAGAACGCAATGATGATACCAACATGGGCCAGTGAAGTAACGTCCTCCACAACTAGATTGAAGAACAAAAGGACAGCAACTTTTCTGTTCCCCTCCCTCAATTCCCCAATAAAATCTTAAAAAAAAAAAAATCACTGACCTCATAATGCCTATCACCTTCATGGAAATAGGGGTTACTTGATATCTCAAGTCCTTTTTAAATGAGTGCATTTTATAAAAATTTGTATAGAGAAAATAAGCCCTTTCTACATATGTGAAGTCTTGGTAATTCCTTACTGTTTCAGTTTCCTCCTCTCCGCATTATAACCTGTTTATTTTTTCATGAGTAACAGAACCTTACATAGGAAAGATGGAGAGAGTGAGTCATCTATTGTATTTCACCTTTGCCTCAATATTGGACTTTTCCTCTTATTTATCCAATGTTGTATTTTTCTTCTTTTTTTTTTTTTTTTTGAGGGCAGTGTCACTGGCCCTCATATGTGGGACCCGAACCGGGGCCGCTGGCTTCCCAAGCCAGCTCCTAACCACCGCGCCACTTGGCCAGCCCATTTTCTTCTTTATTTTAAAATCTTGGTATTGAGGACATAGACAAGTAATCTAAATAAGTTCTACACTAACAAAAGAGTTTCTGACATTTTGACAACAAAGATGGAGGTTTGAGCCAATTGTTTTCCTTAATATTAACTGTCTATATGCAAGACAAATGTCATACTTACATATAATGCAAAGACCATGGTAAAGGAATTGAGCTCTAAGTATCTAACCGTACTCTAATTATAAAGAAAGACTTTAAGACATTCATAAGGAAATGCAAGTTATCTTTGGAAGGTACTGTCTGTGGATAAAACATAAAAAAGGATAGAGATATTGGCCTGTAGTTTTCCTTTTTTGTGCTGTCTTTATCTGGTTTTGGAATCAGGGTGATAGTGGCTTCATAAAAAGAGTTTGGGAGCCTTCTCTCCTTCTGGATTTTTTGGAATAGTTTGAGAAGAATAGGTGATAGTTCTTTTTTGAATGTTTGATAAAATTCACTTGTGAAGCCATCTGGTCCAGGGCTTTTGTTTTTTGGGAGCTTGTCAATTACTGATTCAATTTCCTTGGTAGTAGTCAGGCTATTTAGATTTTCTGTTTCTTCTTGAGTTAGCTTTGGAAGGTTGTATGCTTCTAGAAAATTATCCATTTCTTCCAGATTGTCAAATTTTTTGGCATATAGTTGCTCATAGTAATTTCTTAGAATTTTTGTATTTCTGTGATGTCTGTAGTCATTTCCCCTCTTTTGTTCATGAGCAAAGTAAACAGAAACTGTCTCATAGATGTAAAGGAAAAACAGGGTTGCTAGTTGGGAGGGAGGTGGGGATGAGGGAGAAGGGGAAAGGATTAGACAGCAAAAATAGGCAACTACAATATTGCCACAGAGATATGAAAAACAGTTCGGGGAATATAATTAATAATGTTGTAAATATTTTTGTGGGGTGTCAGATGGTCATATGTCTTGCTGGGGAGATCATTTCATGGATGGAGTAGAGGCTTGATCACTGCACTGTACACCTGAAGCTGAGGTTGTATAATATCATATACCAACTGTAATTGAATATATAGATAGTCACGGGATGTGGATTATACTGTGGAAGGGAATCAGAGGAAGTGTAATAGATATATATGATATGGGGGGAAGGAGTGGGGTGGCGAATTGGGGGATGGGGTTGTCACTTTGAGGGGTAAAAAGTATAACTATTGCACTGTGTTGTACACCTGAAACTAATTAAAAATAAATTAAAAAATAAATAAATAAAATAAAGGGAAAGACTGATGTTTGTTTAAACTTCGTGGACCTCAGTAGCCTCAAGATCAGGAATTGGTCTTTCGTGAACACTGTATGGTATTTAAGAAAAAGAGTGTAAAAATTGAATTGAAAAAAAGAAAAGATAGAGAGCTTTGAGAGGATTTAAGGAGTAAGTGGAAGAGGAGGTCATACTCAGTCAGGTGTGGAATAGCCAACAGATTTAAAGCTTCTGCCTTAAGTAAAAAATTAATACAGCTTATTACAAATCCAACTGAGCACCCTCCTTTCAAAGTTTTCCCAGCAAGGAATGTCACTTCTTCATCTGACCTATGACCTTTCCTGGAGGAATGGCATCAGGGCCTGAGAGCAGGAACGCATCTCAGGACATACTCTATTTCCCTTGTGTTCCAGATTGCTACCTCTTTTGTCCAAGCCTGAAAAAGGAAGAGTGTCTGTGGCATTTTGCAATTCCAATTATTTTTGGCTGATTCTCTTATATGTGAAGTTAGAATGCCTAGTCCAAATGTGTCACAACTGTTCTTACCTGAGTATCCCAGGTCCCAAATCCATCTGTTTGGAAGTAGTAATAAATATTCTGACCTGTACATCTGGGTGGGCAAATACCACAGTGACCAAATATACAACCATAAATTGCTAATCCAGAAATGGTCACTAGAGGTTATTTAGACCAAGTCCTAATTTTATAGATGAGACAGTTGAGGGCCAAAGTAAGGAAATTATTTATTCTATGCCATAAAGTAAGTTAACCATGTTTTGAAATTCAACTCTTCAGAGCTTATTGCATTGCATCATATTCCCACATTTTTCCTGTAAATAAACTATCAGAGCAGATAGTTTATTCCTTTCTGAAATAAAACACTTCCTCTGGCTGCCATTTTAAGGAACATGAAAAAATGTAAATAATAAAATACTACTAAAGTCCTTAGTGATGTGGCATTGTTTATATCAGAGCAGTGGCCAGTAAAGGACTATCCCTGGCTGCTGCACTTCATTCATAGTTCTACTAGGGTATTTCTCATGCTATGCATGATAATCTTTCTCCATACCTATTTTCCTACACTTGATTGCTATTTCATTGAGGGTATGTCTTATTAATTTATAAATCCCTGATGCCTAACACAAGTGCAAACAGTTCAATACAGATGTGATGCATAAATTAATGATTGGATACTTGCATGAGTGCATGAAAGGTTTTTGAAACAAAGTTGCATATGAACATGGATCCATGTTATCAGGCCCAATATAAGTCAGACTTAAGGGCTTGAATTTGATGTAGTAAGACATAGAAGGTCACTGATGTTTTGAAATAATAAAGAGATTTGATGAAAGTGTTGCTTAAGAAATAAATCTGGCAGTGGTAGGAGAGTAGATTGGGAGGACATTAGATCAGGAAGGTTACAACATAGCTCAAGCTATACTATAATAGAATACATCTAGTCTGAAGATACAAAAACCATCGCATCTAAAAATGCCATTGTCTTAAGTACTAAAAAATATTTTTAACTCACATCTTTAAAATCACAATTCAGATATCACTTGCTCATAGAAGCAACCCATGGTCTCAGACAGGGCTTCTCCAATGGTTTACCAGAAATCAGCTCTAGGCCTGACAAGCCCTCCAGCCCTTGGGGCAGCCTGAAGAGCCAAGTGTGGACAGACACCTATGGCCAGTCGTCTCTAGCTGCAAGAAGCCCTGACTATTTCCCCCTAATTTCTATGAGGATAAGACATGACAATTTTAAGAGTACAATCAAGCACTATTAATTTTCACTATGTTGTCTTTAACTCCTGTTGTAGTTAGTTATTCAAACAGTACCACTTTAAGCTAAGGACGAAATAGATTCTAATAGACTACCTTTACTTGTAGGGTATCCAGTTCCAAAGAAGTTCAGTGGTACAAGGTATCCCAGGCAGAAATGGGTACAACTGACACTCAACAACAGCAGAACCAACCTGTTTATTTATGTATCTTATTATATTTTTGAAAATATATTATTTTCTTTTCCCTTATGGAATGTACATATAAAATTAATGCTTCGGGACATAGTAGAATATATTATCTACGTTTATTACTATCTTATTTTTTGTTCTTTTTTATTGTACACACTTTTAGAACAGGATTACGTATATAAACCTCATAAATGAATGTATATATTCAAAGATTGGAAGGTCCTGAAAAATTCTTACTACTAAAGTATGTAATCAAAATTTTGAGGACTATTTACTTAAATTGATTCCCCTATAGATATTGCATGAGTTTGCCTAAGGAGTGCCAGGAGACTAAACAGATCAGAAATGGCTCAGATGGAAGTATGAATAAATTTAATTTTGCATCTTTAGTCTAATAAGTTCATTAACTACATATGTTCATTCTCATTTAGAAAATATAATACTTTGACCAAATGATATACCTTTACTATCTATACTATTAATTGGTAGCTTCATTTATTGAACCCACTATATTTATCAGGTACAGACATACATCTTTAATCTAAGTGTACCTATTCCATTTAGGCCCTTAATGCTTCCAGCTTGCTTCTAAATCTCCAACCTTTCTTTCTCTTTGGTGCTAGAAATATTATGACTGCAATTTCATCTTTCTGAACTGCCTCAATATTTGTTCTATAATTTTCTAACCTTTTTTTCAGCACTAACTATATGGAAAAACTGCTTAGTGCTTTGTATTCAATATCTCATTTGATTTTTCCCACTATATATGTTGTACTAGAGTGTGCTGATTTCGACATTTTATAGGAAAACAGAACTGAGGCCAAAAGAGGTTTAATAATTGCCTAAATTCACACAAATAGTATATGAAAGACAAAGGTCATTTGACTACAAAGTCCTTGTTTTAGCCATATAAATATTACTGTGAACCACCTCAATGTGAACCACCTCAATTTTCCTATACAAATTGGGAATTTAATACAGCAGTCAATGGAAATCCCAAAGTGATAATGTTTCAGACACCTTGCCAAATTAGGGGATTAACAATGTGTATTTGGTTAAAGACAAAGAGGGGCTGCTTCATGAAGATACATGGAGCTATGTGGACAAATAATTAGAAAGTCAAAAGAGAACCACTGATAATAGCAATTGATAATCAGAGGGCACACCAATTATAAAAAATATTCATGTTAATACTTCAGGAATTGTTTTGCTTCTGAGCAATCATCAACACTTTCTTCTGGAACATTTTAGGATTGGTGAACATTCATTAATCCGTGAGTACAGATAATATGCCCTGAGCTTGTACTATGTGCCAGACACTGTGCTAGAAGCTGCAGTTATGGTGCAATCAATTTTAAGCATATTGTAGAATGCAGTGATATGACAATTAGACTTATGTAGGATTGATTATGTGAGGAAGGACTAGAATAGTGGAGTTATATATGGTCTTGCATGACCATGCAGAAATTGTTTAACATATATATTCAGTAATATGTTCGTTCCCTCAGCCTGGGTAGAGTATGCAGCCAACAAAATAAAATTTCATTTGATTTCCTTTTCAATATTGCAGAAAAACACCAGTTTTCATTTTCCGTGGCTCCCTAAAAATTATTGAAATATTAATTAGGAAGTTTAAGAGTATGTATTTTTATTTTTAAAAATGTGAATGCGGAAAGGGGCCATAAATGAACCAAAGATTGTGATGAATTTCAGAAAGATAGAAGGCTACTAGGGTGTAATGTATGAATTACAATAGTAAGGAAAGTCACAGCCAGAGCATGCAAAGAAGTCTTGGATGGAGATTGGATCTTGCCCTTAAATTCAGCAGGTATGAAGAGTGGAGTTGGGAGAAGGGCAAAAATCGAATTGATTGAGTAAACTACTGTCTGTCACATCCTTTAAACTATCCCCAAACCAAGAAATATATATATGATTTTGCTTTTTTTTGAAAGTGGTTGGTGCCTAGGATTGGATCCTCCCCTTGTGGTTCTGGTGGGGTGATGGGCTGTGCTGGATTTTTTTCCCTGCCCTCATGCTTATAGCTTCTCATTCATGGCAGAGGCCAGGAATACTGGGAATGGGGGGAGAGTGGAAGGAGAACTTATGCATGGAACCCATGTTTCAGTGTTACCAAAGATGTGAGAAAAATCCTCAGCATGAAAGATTATGAGCATAATAGTGTTAGTAAAGAAAGACATGTGACCTTATAGTAAACAAAGATAGCTTCAGAAGAAAATAAAACTCTAAAATATTGTAATTAGTATTTCATGACAGATTCAATATATTACACTAATAGGAGAGCAGCTTACATTTAAAAAGGAGAAATGGGGCCGGCTGAGTGGCGCATTGGTTAAGTGCTGGTTTTGGGATGCCAGCGGCCCCGGTTCGGATCCCACATGAGGGCCAGTGACACTGCCCTCTACAGCTAACAACAGCTCCACCTGGAGCTGGGCTGTGCGAGCCCCGGTGATGGTGTGGGCTGCAGCCCCTGCTTCAGTGGGCTGCCATAGGCTACAGTGAGTGGCCCGCAGCCAGCGTGAGCGGCTGGCCGCCAGCGTGAGCTGCCAATAGCCGCGGTGAGCGACATCCAGAGGCCAGCGACCGATCTGCCTCATCCGGGAAGAGCGCAATGACGATACCAACAGTGAAGCAACATCCTCCGCAACTAAACTGAAGAACAAAAAGACAGCAACTTGTCTGTTCCCCTTCCCCGATTCCCCAACGCTGTTCCCCTCCGCCAAGTCCCTAATAAAATCTTTAAAAAAAAACAAAAACAAAAAAGGAGACTTTTTTTAGGGACTTTATGGAATGGAATAGAAATTAGTCACTATAATTAAATATCATGGGAAAGCAAGAAAAAAAGGTTAGAAGAACTTTTTTTAGAACATAGTTCACAAAAGAGACAAAAAAACAATTTGAGAAAATAAATAAAAGTCAAAGAGGGTCAGCATCTCTCTATTAGTAGTTTCTGAAAAGAGGAGAAAAAAATTGTGGGGAGATTAATTATAGGAAAAAAAATTTCCCAAAGCCAATAAAAATATCTCTTTAGATTGAATGGACCACTGAATACTAGGGGAGAATAATACAAAATAGTTTATATGTGACATTACTGGTGAAATTTCAAATACTCCGTGGCAGACATTGTCATTTACTCACTCAGTAGATAGGCTGTTCCTTTTTACTCCCAGGAATTTGAATACATTCAGATATCTACTGGGAGGCAATATTATAAGAGAAGGTTGAAACTCTCCCAACCACAGGAAGTAAGCCTACTTGATCAATGACTGAGTTCAGATGTTTGTTAATTACGACCAACGAAATGAAAGGTGAAGTTGGCTAAAGGTAGTTTTGAGGGAAAAAATTTCTTTCTGATAAGAAAAAGAGAGAGAGGAGGAGGAGGGGAAGAGGAAGAAGATGAAGTAAAGGAAGAAAATGAAAAGAAGAGGAAGAGGAGGAGGAGGGAAAAAAAGAGAAAAGAAAGGTGAAGAAAAGTCCTTCATGCTTTCTTGCATGCTCAAGAGGCTAGTATGCCAAAATTTCCTGCAGGTAACCTGCAGCCATAAGAATACAGCCTAGAGGATCTCAGAAAAGCTAGCTGAAAATCCTCATATCAAACCAAGCAGTATCTCTCTTCATATTTTCTTTTATATGAAAAATATAAACACCTTTTTATATTCATTTAATCCTGTATTTTTTAGCTGCAGCCCAAAATAACCTAACAAGTACAACAAAAACTTCGGAGAAGTTCCAAATGTTTGTGGGGTGTCCCCACAGTAATTAGAATGAGCTGAACATGAAAATTCTTTTCAGGATAACTAAATGATGATGATAGGATAGTATTTCAATGATTGAATAATTTTTATTTATTTGCACCTGGGATTCTATAGCTTGCTAAACCATTAAGTATAAAGGTGCTCAATCCTTTCTATGTCTTCTACGTCTTTCTTGAAATACTTAAATAAGGATATATATCAGCGAAATGAAAGAGGAATCTAAGATATGAAGATGTCAGACCTAAGAAAGACTGAGGAAGGGAACGAGAAAGAGAGAGGAAAAAAGTCCCTGAATGACAGCTACGCAGCAGTCATAAAAAGTTGTCTGTCCACGCTAATTCCAAAAAATATATGCACCCCTATGTTCAGTGCAGCACTATTTACAATAGCCGAGACTTGGAAACAGCCGAAATGCCCTTCGGTATTAAGAAACTGGATTAAGACTGGATTAAGAAACTGTGGTACATTTACACAATGGAGTATTACTCCGCTATAAAGAAGAATGAAATCGTACCATTTGCAACGACATGGATGGACCTAGAGACTATTATGTTAAGTGAAATAAGTCAGTTGGAGAAAGACAAATACCATATGATCTCACTTATATGTGGAATCTGAAAAACTGAATGAATGAGGAAAGTAAACAGAAACTGTCTCATAGATATAGAGGAAAAACTGATGGTTGCTAATTGGGAGGGGGGTGGGGATGGGGGAAAGGGGAAGGGATTAGACAGCATAAATAGGTAACTACAATATTGCCATAGGGATATGAAAGACAGTTCGGGGGAACATAATAATGTTGTAAATATTTTGTGGGGTGTCAGATAGTCACATGTCTTGTTAGGGAGACCACTTCATGGATGGAGTAGAGGCTTGATCACGGCACTGTATACCTGAAATTGATGTTGTATAATATTGTATGCCAACTGTAATTGAATATATAGATAGTCACCGGTTGTGGATTATATGGTGGAAGGGAGTCAAAGGAATTGTAATAGATATGTATGATATGGGGGGAAGGAATGGGGTGGCATATTGGAGGAGGCGGGTTGTCACTTCGAGAGGTAAAAAGTATAACTATTGCATTGTTTGTACACCTGAAACTAATTTTAAAAAAATGTTTATTTCACAATAAAAGAATTTTAAAAGTATATATTTGCTTATTATATATTTATTTATATATATATTTATTATAATAAAAGTTATCTGATTCATTGTATATCATTTGAAAGCAAAAGAAAAATGAGGGAGGGAAAAAAGGAATTAAAAGTCTGTCATATTTAAAAGAAAAAAATGTCTAAAACTGATTATTTATCAAGAAGCTGAACAATTCTAGTGCAATAATAAAGAGGCATATATTTCTTACTTTGATTACTGAGATTAAAATAAGCAATTAAAAATTCCAGGAATAATACAAATGTACCCAAAAAATCATAATCTAAGTAGGAAGCAATGAGGCATAATTTCGATTGAGTGATGAATTTTAAGAACATGGATGTCTTTCAGCCTTGGTGTCTTCAAGATTCTTCTTTAAACAGCACAGACCCTCAATGGGTTCTATTGCATGCTGTTTTAAAAATTGTCCTTTTCTTGTGTGTGTGTTTCAGACTAAATCTAGAGTCTACATTTTCTCAAATGTAGCGCTATTGACATTTGGGCTAGGTAATTCTTTTTTGTAGGCTGTTCTGTGCCTTGTAAGATGTTTTGCTGCATCCCTGACCTCTATCCACTGGATGTCTTTAGCACCCCAATCGTGACAATATCAAATTTCTCCTCCAGTCATTACCAAATGTCCCTTGACAGGAAGGTGGTAAAATTGCTCCTGGTTGATTATAACTACTCTAGACATAGCATGGAAGTGTTTTTTTAAATCTAAAAAATATATATAAATGTTATCAATTTTGAATACGCTGAAGTAATGGTACAGGTGGTAGAATTTGAGTGATGGGGTGTAGGGAAAGAAGAGGCAGATGGAAGTAGAAGTTTCTTATAGAGGAGGAAATATAGATATTATCTGAAGTCCATGAACCAAGCAAATCAATATTAAGGCTAATTTTAAATTTATGGACAATAATCAAAAGACTAAAATAGCATGTACATTTTAAGAGATATTGGGGGAGGACTGACTGCAGAGGATAATGTGAGTATTTTTCTATAATAGGTAATAAACAAATATAGTTAAAGAGTGGTAAAGAGTAGTGGTTTAAAATCCATCATTTAGAGTTATTGAGATTACTATTAGTTGTACTGTAATAAAATAGTTAAGGAAGTTTAAGGAAATGAAAATTTGTTCATTTTATAATTCTCTATATTTGTTTGTATTTATACATGCATGCTATCTTTCATTGTAATTTGAATTTTTTTAAACAATGGATTTTATTTATCTTTAAATATGTCTTAGTATCTACCTTATTCAAATGTCAATTATGGTCGTTAGTTCACATAATGAAGGGATTCCTAATAGCAGTGAAAAAGGGGAATTTTAGTCAATCTCTAGTAATTTTTCCTTTCTAAAACTACTTGGCCAAATTTTTTAAAATATTGGGTGCTCAAAAAATTTTGTATAGAACAATACATTCAATTCCTCACCTGCTTGACCCATAATAAATGTGAGGCCCTTTTTTGTACCTGCTTAGCCTGGCTTGACTTCCTGCCACCCATTCTCCAGGTGTCAAGGAGATAATTAAAGTTCATGACACTTAAGGTCTCTTGTAAACTACTAACGCTCATTTAACCCTCAAATTAGGGATCAGCAATTCAGCTCAGAGTGGACAGCATATGAGAGCTCACTGAGTGGGATGTAGCAACAATTCTTAGGACTATTACCTACTCTTTGCTGACAGAGGCTTTAAAGACAGCTCTACTTATGCAAATGGATTGCCTGGATTTACTAAGGTTAGGCAGAACTGGACAGACTGTAGACATCAATATTCTCCTGGTATACTCTCCATGTGCAAGGAGATACCAGGACAGATCTTCTCTAATCTGGATATATTTATCCTGAAATTAATGAAGGGCAAGAAAGCTCATCTTGAAGATGAGTCACAGATAACATCGAAAACTGGGAAGAATCAAAAAGCAGTAAATTGGGCTGGCCGAGTGGCGCGGTGGTTAAGCGCTGGCTTGGGAAGCCAGAGACCCGGTTCGGTCTCACATATGAGGGCCAGTGACACTGCACTCTAAAAAGAAAAAAAAAAAAAAAAGCAGTAAATCTTTATTATACCTAGTCTTTAATGAATACTGGGACATTCTGAAATTCTGAAATACTGTTTTTTTTACAAAATGCACACACCCTACATAATACACAAACACACAAACATACCCAAACTCAATAAATAATTCAAATATATACATATATTCCTGTATAAATGATATGTATGCATATGTATGTGTGTTGTATATGTATGTGTGAAGTGTGTGTGTCTGTGTGTGTGTATGTGTGTGGAGAAAGAGAGAGGGAGAGAGAGAGAGAGAGAGAGAGAGAGAGAGAGAGAGAGAGAGAGAGAGAGAGAACACAGTACTCAGTAGCCATGTGATGTGAAGCATGTTACCTATAGATGATAAATTCCTTATCATCTTATTCTTTATCACAAGCCTCAGTTTCCCCATTATACAATGAAACTAATAGAAATAACATCCTCAGAGGGTTGGTCATAATGTTTTTGAAAGGCTCATATTAGATAATTTATTTTAACTTTATTACTTCTTGGACTTCCTGAAATATTTTTAAAAGATTTATTTCTAGGTCCAATCACTTGAGGCACTGCTCTCAGAGACTTGAAATATGACTTGATTAAGAAACATGCAATCACTCTACAAGTTCTCAGAATGTAATTTTTGTATAAACAAAAGCACACTCAGTTGGGCTGTATGTTAAATCCACCTCTGATTCAGCAGCTGATGTCATGGTCAATAGTAATTACTGAAAGTGACTGTCCACAAATATAATAGACAATAAAATAGATATGTATATATATATATATATATATATGATATAATGCTTTATGGTATAATTTAAGTAAAAAGAAGGATATAGAAATATTAACTCTTTTATCCCCCAGCACATACACACATAGGCAAACACATGCACATACACAAAAATGTGGGGACAGAATCTGCTTTAAATATTAGTAGCAGATTAATAGTTGTTTTTATTTCTTTATGATTACTCTTCTCTATTCCATGTATTGAACAATGAATGTGTATCACTTTGTAATCAGAAAAATAACCCAGTATTTTATAAAATGACAATTTAAAAACTAATATCTTTCTGTAATATTTGTTTGATTTTCTGTTTGTTTGCTTGTTCCCCACATGAAATATCCTCTTAAATAGAATGAAATGGGAAATGTTTGCTTTGAGCCAAGAATGCACACATTAAAGTAACTGAAATCATGCAGTTTTCAAAAGCTATTGACATTATTTCAGCAATTTATCCATCTTATTTTTTTAACCAGTTTTCTTTTTAGATGACTCAGAAATTAAATGACCTTTTCTAACTAAACACACGCAGATGTAGTCACAGGTAATGATGGCATTATGTAAGCCCAGTATCTGCAATAAATCTTTAAAAAATGCATTCTACCAACTAGCAATTTCCCCAATCAGCTTCTTATTTTCCTGTGGCACCATCCTTTAAAGTCCTAATCATGAAGGTGGTTCTGGAGGAAGGGCTGTGTTCCATTTGAGCTCAGTGGGTAATGAATGTACAAGGACTGAATGTGCTTTTTGCTCTCTGTAGCACAGTGTGCTTTCCCTGTTTTGCAGTCATTTTCTCCAATTGAATGCAAATTCCTGTAATTTCCCCCAGAAATAAATGCTATTAAATGCCCTATTTCTCCCTCATATGTCAGAATCTTTATACTTCGCCACTGGCTACATTTTAGTCAAAATTAAAAATCTACACCATAAGTCAGAGAGATAGGCCCCAAATAGTCAAAGTTGTCAGCTAGGAATATGTGAAACTTCCAGCATGCAGCAGATAATTAATAAGGATAAGCAGACATTTCTGTGTGGCTGGCATTTTCATCCTTCATTTCTCCTGCCTTACTGGGCTTTTTAATTTTAGGTCTAAATAAAGGAAAAAAAAAAAAAAAAAAAAGCAAACCCAAAACAAACAAACAAAAACTAATGAAAACTAGTACTATCATCACTTCCTAAATTTTAATTCTATCTGATTTATGGTGGCTTTATTCAAACTCCATACATAGAATAGAGAACACAGCTTTCTTGGTAAAAGACTACTCTATTGGCTGTCCTCTATCTCAGATTAAATGAAAATTGTACACTAATTGCTGGAGACATTAAAAATGTCTTGGGATTTTTTTGACAGGGTGTGACTCTCTACTAATAGAGCTTCATATTAATTGAATTAATATGTAGAAAAAGTCAAAGAAGAGCAGATGGAAAAACTGATTTAAATTAGAAATAATTATTTTTATTGTTATTTTGAAATTTTCATTAATCTTCAAAAATGATTGTAATGTGGCATGTCCCACCTAGAAAAACATCACACAGGAATACACATCAAACATGCAAGTCCAAGTCCAAAATCACTGCAGTGATGGATCTCTCTGCATGACACCAACTAAGGAATCATAGATTAAGAATTAATTAACAGGAAGTACAATATCCTAGGCAATAAAATCATGTCCTATAACACCATATTTTTCATATGGTTCATTTCAAAGAACACTAAAACGAATGAAGAAAGGCTTTTTTACAAAAGAAAACAACAAACACTTGTATATGACTACCCTAAATGCTTTACAAATGTTAACTCATTTCATTCTCATAACTACATTACAGGTGAGCTAACCAAGACATAGAGAAGTCAAATAACTTAAGTGGCCTCACACAGTTAGGAAATGTCAGAGCTTGGATTCCAAACCAGGCATGCAGCTCCTGAGGCCAGTCTGCTGATTGCTATACCATATGACCTCCTTTGTGCTACCTCATGGTTTTTACATAGTTTCAGGGAGCCCAGAAATTCATCCGAGGTGTTCAAACACTGACATCTGTGATTCTACCATGGAATATCTGCTTTAATCTGTGGAATACAATTGAGTTCTGTTTGAAATTGTATTTAAAGAGAGATGCACACAATGTATTTTACAAAAATTACTACTTTTGGGTAAGTCCAAAAACACTTCAGGATCTCACAGTACCTCAGAGTCAGTCAACCTTGCAGGAATTAATTTGCACCACAGATAGCTGTTTCAGAGAGGAAATAAACAAAAAAAGAGTCTAAAAAACACCAAAAAATGATACAAAAGATCAATGAAACCAACAGTTGGTTCTTTGAAAAGAAACAAAATTGATCAACCCTTAACCAGCCTCATCAAGAAAAAAAGAGAGAGGACCCAATAAATAAAATCAGAAATGAAAAAGGAGAAGTGACAACTGACACCACAGAAATACAGAAGAATTTTGAGAAAATACTATGAGCAATTATACACTAATTATACACAATCTGGAAAAAATGGATAAATTCCTAGAATCATGCCATCTTCCAAGGCCGAATCAAGAAAAACAGGAAATCTGAACAGACTGATTACTACTAATGAAAATTTTATCAGTAATCAATCAGCTCCCAACATACGAAAGTCCTGGACCGGATGACTTCACAGGTGAATTTACCAAACTTCCATAGAAAATTTAACACCTACCCTTCTCAAACTATTTCCAAAAATTCAAGAGGAGAGAAGCTTTCCCATATCACTTTATGAGGCCAGCATTACCCTGATTCCAAAACCGGACAATGACATTAGAAAATAACAAACAAACAAAAACTAAAAACTATGGGCTGATATCCCTGTTGAACACTGATGCCAAAATCCTCAACAAAATATTAGCAAACCAAATTTAGCAATACATTAAAAAGATCATATGCCATGATTAAATGAGATTTATTCCTGGTAGATGTACTATTAAATAAAGACTTTTGACTGATGTTAGGAAAGCAGTGGGGATAGAGAGTAGTGGAGGAATTCAAGATGCTTTTTGATGATGTGCTCTTCGTCCTTGCAATTGTTTTTGTATCTTTTTATAGTGGAATGGTTGAGATATTTAAGGTCAGGCCAACTGAGGAAAATTGGAAGACAGTTGTATTTACTGGCTCTGAAGTCAAATGTCAGGCACAAGGTATTGGGCCTGTGTTATGTCTCCCAGTTGAAGCTGACACGAATTTCTATAAAGATAAAACAAGACGAGACACTGTATACCACGTTCTTTTAAGTTTGCTTTTTGATTTTCATTTTCACCCCTTGGTTTTGTTTTAGGTTTTGGCATATTTCCCAGGGTTTACATTTTAGTTGTATATAGCTTTCTTAATCTGTAGTTTATGTGATTTTGAAGAACATCTATTTAATATTTGCAATATATATTGAAATATTTAGATGAAATCTAACTACAGACACTTGTTAGGCTTCCAAGTAATATTTTACCTTAATTTATGACTTTGTTTATTTGACAACCAGGTCTGAAGTTGGGTCATTTATTTGTCACCATAAATGCAGAACCTGGTACACTACAGATTTATCCAATTGACTGTACAGAGAATGATGGTTAAATTTGCTTAGAAAAAAAAGCTGAGTTGAAAATGGCCTATTTTGTAATTAAATATAAACAGAACTGTAGACTTTTATTTTCATAGATGTAATATTTTTTCCTGTCACCAGAGTTTCTTAAATAAAGCACTTGTTTAATATACAGCATAAGACTAAATTATTTCTTTCGCTTCATTAATGTTTCTCTTAGAGTGCCTAATTTACTTCCAAAAGATGGATTGCCAATTAATTGTTGCTCCCATCAAGCACAGCACACAAGAATGTTTATAATTTTGTATCAGTGCTATCTTGTCCAGGTTTGTATTTCTGAAGGGATGACAGTAAAGGGGATCAGGCCAATTCTTGAGAACATTCTACCATGCCAGATGATAAAAGTATATTGTTCTATATTTATAAGTAATGACCACTTGATAAATCACAAATATCTGAGGAATCAAAATAATATACAATCAAAGTATGGTTTATAGATAAGAATAAAAGGGTATCACAGAAAAGTATGAACTCAGTATTGTGTCTGCAAAATTTGTATTAACAATAGGTTAGAAAATATCACATAATGGCATGCTTATAAAATGTTGGAAAGGAGAGTAGGACATGCTTTTTACTCAGAAAACCAGTATTTCTATCAGGTACAGAGGTGAAGGATACCGAGAACATCTGCATAAATATGTAAGCTATAAACAAAGCACAGAGGTAGCAAAAGTTAAAGCACAAAGATGTGTAGCTCTTCCTTTCATATTACTTACTGTCCTTCAGTGAATACAAATGACCATTGTAAGATTTAAAATCTTAAAATACAGTGGTTACAATAATCATCTGATTAGCACTTTTTTTGACAGTATTCTAGCCTACATAGCTTATTATGACAAATGCTACAATTAGAATTGTATTAAAATAATAGCTATCTATTTGTAGGAATTATGTGATGATGTTCAAATTACTGGAAGATGGTAATGGCCCTATTGGCTCTTGACAGAGATCTATCACAATACATGCTGATAACCCAATACAATATTCTTGGATTTTTTTCTGCAGCATGCATTTAAATGCTCAGATAGAGAAGGAGTCAGCTCTCTGGCATCACTGGCAGATGAAGTCTTAACCCCCAGAAAATGTTCCAGATAATCAATGAATAATTCTTTTTTTTTTTCCTTTTTTTTAAAAATTAGTTTCAGGTGTACAAAACAATGTATTTGACATTTACTGAACAATTCTTTAACTCCTGATATGTGTCTGTTTTAAAATTATATTTATTTTATTAAATTTTTTAAAATCTTTCTGAAACACATTCCATATTTCTATGACTTTTGTTTATTATTATACTGTCTTGAAGTACAGTGAGTCTTTTGGAAAATGCTTATTTTGGGTAAAATAAAACACTTTCAGTAAGATTCTGAGGTCTTTAGTGTATTATAACCTAATAATTAAAATGATAGCTTTGAATCAAGAATATATTAAATCACATTATATGCAGCCTTATTAGGAGTCATAAAATAAGTAATGCATAGTAGAAAGGAAAATGTGTTTTTTTAATTATTCTTTCAGGCTTTTTTTCTTTCTTCTGGTAGATATTCAGTAATCACTGCTCATGTTGACAAAATACCAGACCCAATAGCACCCTCCATCATGTCTAATCTTTAGCGTCTACACTTCTTTGGGATAGAAAATAATATAATTGAAATTATGTAAGCATCAGTAAGACTAAGTCTTTCCTAATGGGTATATTATTCAAACCATAGAACATTAACTTTGCCTCTACTCTCAGGGGTCTTTTTGTTACTTTTAGGATTTTAGGAATGGTCCAGGAGGCTGAAGTAAGAGGAAGCCTGCAACAGTAAGAGTCACAACTATTAATTCAGGCAACATTTCCATGTCAGACAGGATGCAATTTACATAACTGAAGAGTTACAGTACAAGGCAATAAGGATATATGCTTGAAAATACATGTGAAAATAATGATTCTTAGAAGCAGAACTATATAGATTAGCATGATTATAAGTTAGTGTTAAGTGTCAAGATGAGAACCAAGACATTCTTTTTTTTATTAAATTTATTGGGGTGACATTGGTTAGTAAAATTGCATAGGTTTCAAGTGTACAATTCTATAATACATCATCCATATATCACAGTGTGTTCACCACCCAGAGTCAGTTCTCTTTCCATCACCATATAATTGACCCCGTTTACCCTCATCTACCACCCTTCTCCCCCCTTACTCACTGGTAACCACTAAACTATTGTTTGTGTCTATGAGTTTTTGTTTCTTTGTTTGTTTGTCTTGTTCCCTTGTTTCTTTCAGTTTTATTTCCCACATATGAGTGAAATCATATGGTTCTTTACTTTTTCTGTCTGACTTATTTCATAATAATCTCAAGAGCCATCCATGTTGTCATAAATGGCAGTATTTCATCTTTTCTTATGGCCAAGTGGTATTCCATTGAGAACCAAAACATTCTTAAGGGCCTAAGTACTTGGCTCTTACAGGTCCTGACATACGAAAGAGATAAGAATCCTTTCAAGACATTAAATAGAAGCCCCATCTGGCAAAACAAACTATACTATGATTCTCAAAACAGAAAACCTGTACCAAAGTATAACATGCAGCAATACTATCTAAGCTCCAAAGTTTTGACGGCTGCTCTTTGAGATTTATGTTTTCCAAAACAAGACCAGAGATAAACTCTGAATGGAATCCTGTGTTTTAAAGCTAAGATGACTGTCTTTCCCCCTCCTTGGCCCCACAATTCACCCAGCTCTAACCTTCCATGCCTACACCACACTTACCAATTTCCACTCTATAAAGCCCCTACTACTAACCCTAACCCTAAACCCTAGGAGAACCCCTTTTTAAATTCTTTTTTTGAGACATATTAAGACCTCACCAAGATTGTGTTCTTCTTAGTCATCAAGTTTCATAAACTTGGGTTTTTATGATCAAGAGCTTCCTACGATAGCCTCTAGGGCTTTGATTCTTTCTCCATTTGTCTGTTATTAAACTCTGTTGGGATAAAGAATGAAAAATAAGCAATGGGTTTGGCCATATAGAATTCATAAATGACATTAACAAGGAGTTTCATTGGAGTTTTGAGAAAATAATCTAATTATTATGGGCTCAAGAGAGAATAGGTGACTATAAACTGTTTCAAAAAAAAATGTGCTATAGAACGAAGTAGAAAACTAGAACAGAAGCTGGAGGGGATATGGTTTACAGCCTGTTAGTATGACAGCAGGATAAATTCAAAAAAGAGAAAACAACAGTGCAGGGAGTAAGGGAAGAATTTCAGGAGTAAAGTACTTGAGTGATTTAGAGAAAGCAGGGTCAAACACCCAAGCTGAGGACTTGACCTTACATGGGAGTATGACTTTTTGATAGTGTATATAGTTGCAAATACAAGTAGGTTGGTTACTTTGGTAGCAATATGAGAAGATTCTCTTAGAATTTTTTTTTTTTCTGGCTTGACAAGATAGAAAAATTTGTGAGTGAGGAAGAAATGGAGGGAAAAAAGCTAGAAACAGTGTAATGTAATCGAAACATTGGGGTCAAGGTTAGAAATTTAGATTCAAGTCTCTCCTCTAATACTCAGTAGCTGCATGACCACTTCATCTTTTAAGTTTTTATTTTTCGCTCCATAAAATAGAAACAATATTAATATCTATCCTAATTATTCTATTACTGTAGTACACTAACCTGCCTTCATGCAATATTTTGTACATCTTCTACTGACTTACCATCTGGTCTTCTAATTGTATATTAGCATACCTAAGTCCCCAAAATACTTAAAATTCTTTGAGAGTAGATTGTATATACAAATAATGACCTGTTTTTATTTTTTTTTATTTTTATTTTTTTTGAGGGCAGTGTCACTGGCCCTCATATGTGGGACCCGAACCGGGGCCGCTGGCTTCCCAAGCCAGCGCTTAACCACCGTGCCACTCGGCCGGCCCAATGACCTAAAATCGTGAGCACTAGCGTATTAGTTCATAGCTGATACCTAAGAGAGATTGATTGACTAACAGCAAAATTTATGTAACTCTTGCTATGTGTCAGGCACTGTTCAAACAACTTTTCATATATTCATGCTCTCAAGCCTCAAAAACAAATCTATTAAGGGCCGGCCAAATGGCACGGTGGTTAAGCTCTGGCTTGGGAAGCCAGAGACCCGGTTCGGTCCCACATATGAGGGCCAGTGACACTGCCCTCAAAAACAAAAACAAAAACAAAAAAATCTATTAAGTAGGAATTATGAGACTCTTCATTTTAGAAATGAGAAAACTGAGATACAGAGAGTGGTAGAACTGGGAGTAGAACTAGGGAGTCTGACTCTAAAACTGAGCTCCTGAGCTCTACACCATACAACCTTGTTGTAAACTCAATCAATTTATATGTTGTGTATGATAAAACTCCTGCTGTATGACTTTGGCACTTTTTGGTAAAATATGAGTGGATCTAACATAGGCTTCTGTGTGAGTAATACTTGAAATACTGCTTTGGCAAATAGCTTACATAGTACACAGAAAATGAGCTCAAACTGTGTTGTCATTGCACAGCAGTAGTTTATAATTGCGACAATCGGCATAGTGTCATCATATCCTCAATATTCTTAATGGCTGAGAAGCAAAACTTATAATAATCGGCACAACTAATTGAGAACTTGCTGCGTGGCAGTCACTGAGCGAAGTGCGTGGCATATATTATCTTATTTACTTCTCACAATGGCCCTATAGTATTAATTTTCTTCCCATTTTAGAATAAGGATAGCTGGTATTTAGTAGAGCATCAATTACAAGCCACCTGTGCTGAGTAAAATCCTATTCTGTCATTCCCTTGTTCTATTGAGTGGGGAAAGGTGGTCGGGGGCTGGCGTCGCAGCTGCAGGGGAAAGTCACCAAGATAGCAAATCTATGGTTCCTCATTCAGGATGCTGTTTGTGATACAGATTCTTATTAAAAACAAAAATAACAATAGTCCCTACGTCAGTAGATTGTCATGGGATACAAATGGGTGGATTAAACTGAAGTTCAAAATACATATGAGATATAACTGTTGTTGATATTTTTGTATTAGGATGTGTATGTGCATTGTTGTTATTATGATTGTTGCTACTAACTATATGGACATTAGAGTTCCTGGGAATGTCTTTAAGGAAAAAGAGAAAAAGTACCAAAGTGAGTCAGCTGCACATGAAGTAAAAGACCTAACCCAATAATTTTCCCAGTGTTATCTGAAGCATACAACCAAATCAAGTATTAAGAATTAGATCATTCATGTTGAAGAACAAGTGCTTAAATTATTCTTTTATTACTATGGATATTTTTAAATAGGTTTTTTATTTGTATATATTTATACTCATCTGTATCTCTCATCTATGCAGAATACCCTAAGGATAAAGAGTAAGAATATTAAATCCTATCATTTCTTTTATTTTACAAGAATATCTTCTGTTGTTATATTACAAGCATTTTATTCTGTTTCATTTATAAAATATTTCTTATGTTTATTAGCTATAATATTCCCTAGAAACTTCACTAATGCACTGTAGTTTATGGTTCATGGCAGTGTTGTAGAAAACATAAGACAAGTTATGAACGTGGACATAAAATGTATCTAACTACAGAACACCCGTGTTTGTTTCTGACAATCTGACCAGCCATCTGAATTGCCAAATAAGTACTCTGGCTGTTATTCAGAAGGATGTTTTAGCCATGTCTGGTCTTATATGTTCAGCATGCCACTCACTGGCTTTTCTGTACCATATGAACTGATTTCCCATTCATTTTTCATTTTGAAAAAAAACACAGAGAAAATGATAGTGTTTTCAATTATAATAGAATTGATAGTAGGCAATACATTTTGAAAGTATTTAAGTTCACAGAGGTTGGGAGGCTCTCTTCTTCCTAGTCATTTGGGGACCTTGCCTGATGGAGGCTCTAACTTGGATCCAGGTTTCCAGAATGACCGTGGCAGGGAATGGGAAGAATTGTGCACAGCTTTCAGAAAGGTAGCATGGCACACCTGATCACATTTCATTTGTGAAAACGGTCACATCTTAAAGGGAAGTGAGGAAGTGCAAGCCTCTCATGTTCCTGGCTGCAGGAGGCAGAATATTTGTGAGTAGCTCTAATGCCTACATCAGAGGCTTTATAACCTCATCCTGAGCTAAGAAGTTGGCACTCTGTCCCACTCCGACACACGTTTCCTCAACGCTGCTGACTCTGCTGCACGGAGGCAAACATGACAGTCTGTGGCTTTACCCCCAAACTTTATTTTCTTTATTGAAAAGCCTCAGAATATTATACATTTATTAGTTGTGGCCAATAAGTTTTAGGTCATTGTATAGATATATAAAATATACAGAAGTTTGTTATTAGATTGAGGCTTGTTTACTGGTTATTTATAAACAAGGCTGTTTTTGAATTGAGGCTTGCAAAACAAGTTGTTTACTAGTAGGTGTGAGACTGATAAAAGTAAAGTGAAAGTAAGCATATTTAAATGTAGAGCATATACAGGAAAATAAACATGTTTATGTTTTTGTGTGAAACTGAGCATAACAAATTGAATGGTATATACACTCACCAAAACAATTTCTGGTTATCACCTAAGAAATAAACAAGTCCAAGGAAAAGAGGATAAAAGAACTCCAGAGCAATGCCATGAGTAGTCTGACTGGGTGCTCCAGCTGCGAAGTGCAAGCCGCAATACTCCTTGAGCCTCCGAAGTTCTTCCTTGCAAGACCAGCTTGCCTCAGACCCTTCGTGGGCCTGGTGTCTCTCCCCAACCAGGGACCCTCTCCATCTTGATTGACTCTGGGACTTTGTTCATTATTAAATTCTGTTCTATTGCAGATTGGTGCAGCCACTATGGAAGTCAGTATGGAGGTATCTCAAAAAACTGGAAATGGAACTAGCTTTTGACCCAGCAATTCCACTCCTAGGTATTTATCCTGAAAAACCCAAGACACGTATTCAAAAAAATATATACACCCCTATGTTCATTGCAGTACTATTTACAATAGCTAAGACTTGTAAACAACCGAAATGCCCATTGGTAGCTGACTGGATTTAGAAACTATGGTATATTTATACAATGGAGTATTACTCTGCTATAAAGAAGAATGAAATCGTACAATTTGCAATGATATGGATTGACCTAGAGACTATTATGTTAAGTGAAATAAGTCAGTCAGAGAAAGACACATACCATATGATCTCACTCATATGTGGAATCTGAAAAACTGAATGAATGAGCAAAGTAAACAGAAACTGTCTCATAGATATAGAGGAAAAATCAGCATTGCTAATTGGGAGGGGGTGGGGATGAGGGAGAAGGGGAAGGATTAGACAGCAAAAATAGGCAACTACAATATTGCCACAGGGATATGAAAGACAGTTCGGGGGAATATAATTAATAATGTTGTAAATATTTTGTGGGGTGTCAGATGGTCATATGTCTTGTTAGGGAGACCATTTCATGGATGGGGTAGAGGCTTGATCACTGCACTGTACACCTGAAGCTGAGGTTGTATAATATTGTATACCAACTGTAATTGAATATATAGATAGTCACGGGATGTGGATTATAATGTGGAAGGAAGTCAGGGGAAGAGTAATAGATATATATGATATGTGGGGGAGGAGTGGGGTGGCTAAATGGGTAAGGGGGTTTGTCACTTTGAGGGGTAAAAGGTATAACTATTGCACTGTGTTGTACACCTGAAACTAATTAAAAATAAATAAATTAATTAAAAATAAATAAAATAAAATGCAAAAAAGAAAAGAATTCTGTTCTATTATGTATAACTCTCTGTGCTTACCAGAGCATTGGCCTCTGGAGGGACATTGGTTCCCAAATAAAGCTGTGTTACTCACTCTATCTGAACCCGTGTGTCAGGACTTTGTTCCCCACTAGCATCAGGAGTACCAACCACACAAGGATGTAGGGCCCTGCTGAGGCGTTAATATCCCCTTGACTTTCAAGAAGAGACTGAAATGTGGCAACTGCCCTTCCAGGTGTTCACGACAGACGTGTTTTTAGAACTGTGGATTCAGAAATGAATAAGAGTGAATCTCTGATTTGTGAGCTTGAAACCTGGCAGGGAGGACACAGATTTAACAAATAACAAGGATGAAGGTTCAAATGTTACATGAGATCAGAGCCTGAACTGGTGGCTATCATTCTCAGTATCTCTACCCCAGCAGATCTCCAGTTCTTCCTCTTTTAATTTCTTATTACTCTGAAGCAGCTATAATTAGAGGAAACACCGTTTTAAATTTTTTTGTGTTAAGTCTATAGTTCAGTAGACTGTGAATGAAAACCTGAGGGCTTTCTTATGCAGAAATTAAAATATTCATTTTTTTCTTACTTTCCACTACTATTTGGCCAATTTTAGAATGGGCAATGTTTTTAATAAAATCCTTCTAGATAAGAAAAGTGTTGTTGTTCTGGTTGAAACTATTTCTATTCATTTATGATTTATATGAAGAACAAAATTAGATTTATCTAGCTTACTTGATGTGGATAGCCAATAGCGTTTGTTTGAGTCCTACGACGAAGTATGTTTTTACCTACATTTTCTAACTTTTTTTTTCTGCGCTAAACACATAAAGTAACAAAGAAATCTCTGGTTTGTGCTTGATGTCCATGCAATCAGTATCAGTTAATTCACCAGTTATTGCAGTCAAAGAACATACTTCAAAAAAAGAGAGGAAGCACTCTGAAGACATTTTTCAGTCATTGCCTGGCTGATTTGCCTTCTCAGCTAATGTGCTATTTATAGTGAGATGAAGTTATTCAGTGCTAGTGGTCTGTATTTCCAAACCAGCTTGCTTCTCTGGGTTAGAAATTATTTAGTCCTTTCTTATTCTGTTTGCTTTCTCCCCACGCCATCCACATGTAGTATATGGTGTAATGTTCTAAACATACTACTGTATTATTCCAAAAGGCAAATTAGGTTTGCCCCCGCTGCCCCTCTCCCCGCAAAAATTAGTAAAAGTGCGGGAGGGCTTGCAAACTATTTTACATTTTGATAAGGCAACAGTTAGCAAGTCCTATACTCTCCTGTGTTTATCTTATCTAGGCCCCTAGTCCTGGCACCAGTGACTTGTCAGGCCACACTCATGAAGTCTGTCTGATCTGCCTCTTTGTACTTTTCTTCATCTGCTTATGCCCTCCTCTTTCTGACTGGGATGGGGGGTCATGAAATAAGAATCTTTGAAAAGCAGATAGCGACAGGCACTCAAAGGCATTAGGTAAAAGCCTACAAAATAGCACTTGCACCATTCTCATGTCATACAGCAAGTTTATAAAACAGACCTTGGCAACCTTTTTAGCAGTGTCGCTACCGAACGTCTCTGAGTGACCATGGCAAAACGCCATGCTCAGGACATTTTAAATGAGCTTTAAATGATGATGGCGGTGAGGAAATTAGAAAGCGCAGGGTAGTGGTAGTGAGGAAAACCTGAGAAAGCAACACCATTAATACTGACCCAACTTACTCTGTTTCTTTAGTTGAACGTTCAATAATTGACTTAACATAAAACTGATGAAAATACTAAGTGCTTGGGTGTTAAAACTATTTGCTTATACCTTAACCTTCTCCTTAATTCTGTCATCAATAGGCTTTATCACACTAACTCTATTTACATGACCAAAACACGTAACTTGCTATTTGCCATGTATCAGTGGAGGGCAGAAAGTGGAACAAGACTTTTTTTTCTCTGCTGAGATTGCAGAATAGGAAAATTAGGCTGTTTGTCTACTTATTAAAGCTTTCTTAGAAACAAAGCAATGAGCTGAATAATTATCCTGCATAACTACTTGGGTTACCATTCTATGATATTTTAAATCAACTTTCTATTTTGAGATAATTATATATTCACATGCAGTTGTAAGAAATAATACATTGATGATCAATTTCCAGCAAGACGGTGAGTCATGAAAGTGAGAGACTCTGCTGACTTGCTCCCCAGTGAAACTGATGAAAATTATTTTAAAAACAACCATTTAGAGGCTCTGGAAATGTCCTATGGGCAGATGGGAAATCAAGAAACCTGTATTCAGTATAGCCTGTGAAAAATGTGCAAGAAAGGCAAGAGTCTGTGGTATCTGAAGCAAGATCCTCCCGGCTCAGGAAGGTGTAGGCTCCGCTGGACCCCGTGCAGCTGAAAACACAGGGCTCCCCGTCCTCCCTACTCTCAGCTCCCAGGCAGAGGGCACTCTACTGGGTAGGAAAGAGACTTCAGCAGTTCTCACCTGGCCCCCAGCTACTTTCCCTGACCAGTGAGGGTTTCTCTTCTTCCACTCAGCCCACATTTGTGAAATGGAGGCTCTGCCTTGGGTGCAACACACTGAGGAGACTGGGACCCAGATTACCGTTGTTCCAACTTGTGGAGGTTCTACAGCAGAAGAGGCAACCAAGGGACCGCTGGCTGGGGCCTGTCCCACACTGAGCACTCAGTTCCTAGAGCAGAGGTGTCACTCAGAGAAGCTTGCTGTTGTCCCTGTCCCCAGCTTCAGAGCCCTGCCTAGAACATTTGCCTTAGGGGGGAAGTGAATTTCTAGCGGACAACAGAGAGGTGGTTAATGTTTTGTTTTTGTTTGTTTTTTTTAAAAAAAATCCATTCTGCCAACCTCTACCTTTTAATTGATGTATATACCATTTACATAATATAATTATTTGATACAGGGCTTAAGTGTTCCATTTTATTTCTTGTTTTCTTTTTGTTTTTCATTTCCCTCTTTTTCTTTTCCTACCTTTCTGTATGTTTCTTGCACATAGTTTTAGAATTTTTTTTTTTAGCTGAGCCATCCTGCCACCTGTTGGCAGCTCAGTGGCAGCTCAGCTCGGGCAGGGCATCGAATCGCCATTGCTCAGAGCTCAGCTCACACGCTTGCGCAAGCTCTTAACCAACTGAGCCACTCGGCTGGCCCCTAGAACATAATTTTGACTTATCTATAGCATTTTCTATTTCTTTGCATAGCTTTTTTTGGTGGTTGCGGTATGTAATTTGTCACAGTCTACTGCTATTAACATTATACCAGTTCGAGTACCTTTACATCCTTTTAATTTTCTCATTTGTGATGTAATTGTCATAAATATTTCCTCCATATGCATTTAGAACCAAATCAGGCCATACAATAATTTTGCTTCAACCATCAAACACTATTTAGAAAACTCAAGAAGAGAAAGGAAAGGTGTTGGGAGCTGACAGCCTCTCAGTGTCTGACAAGGTCACATTGCCACACTCAGCACAGGATGTTTGGGGTGCTGCCTTTTGGTTGGTCATGTAATATCTCCTGCCTCTATGAACCCATGTGCCTTTCCTCCTATAGGAGACAATACACTCACTGCATTGTGACAAGTTCCTGTGGTACCCTGATGATAGCTGACTGTGTAAGCTAAAGACGGGGCAAGATTTCCTAAAAAGGAAATTCCCTAAGCCAGACTACAGCCCGAGGAGACCCCTGAACTAAGATATTGGGGACTCAAGCCCGTTGGAAACTGAGGCACAGACCTCTGGCCACCTAGGCCAAAAAGCCTGGCTGTGAGAAACTGACAGCCTGCCTGTGAGACGGATGATAACATCAGTCTCTTGTTCTCACTTGTCTAAGGGCTCTGCTGTGAAAAGTCTCCTTCAAGACTAAAAGTCTTCAGGCCATGAGAGTTCTGGGCAGCTTGCTGACCATGGGATATGTTAATCAACAGCTTTATTTGAATTCTTTGCCTAGTGCATTGTTGTAGCAACAGATACTGAAGCTTTGACTGAGAAACAGATGCTACCCTCTATTGTAAATATGTAGCCCTTTGTAGGATAAAAGATGTTTAAGACTCCCTTTAGCTACTAAGTATTGTTTTTACATAGGAATAGATTTGAAATGCTTTTGCCCTAAACTCAGCCACTGCTAGTCTATTAGTAATAGTTCAAGTATATGTCCTGTAAGTCTAGCTACTGGAATTTGGGATAATGGCTAGGTAGTCATGGTAACCACTCTTTAGGTGATATATAGAGATAAGTGAATCCTTAACATAGAATAGGCCAGTGTATCCTGGAGAGAACAATTACAAGGAAGTAAAGACTGCATAAGTCCTAAGAGGTGGAACTTAATTTGTGATTGAGGCAATGGTCAAAAATTCCTATAAAAGGGACATGATCTGGCAATAAAACGTGACACTTCTTCTCTGAAACTCCCCTGGTGTCTCCACTGTCTCCCTTCTTTCTTTTCTTCCCTTGCTGATGCCATCTCCACCTAAGGAAACCCTGGGCTAGCACAGGCTGGTCTCCCACAGGAAGGTACTATATTTATCCATATTTTTACTCTAACCATTGCTCCTTCCTTTCTGCTGTTCTAAGATGACTTACCTTGTGGTTTCCTTTTTGTTTAGAGGATTCCCTTTAATCTTTTGGGGTAGCTCTGGTGGTGATAACTTTTCTTAGTTTTCTTTTATTGCATCATGCTCTTGATTTCATCCTTCAAGGATGCAGAAGAAAGGGGTCAATCTCTCATAATTGCCCATTGGAGGTAGAGGTTTAGTTCCTCACACAGCCTCCATTGGTACCCAATGAGGATTTTTTTTAATCACTGCTGAGGGTAGGGCTTTTGAGGAGTTTTGCCTCACTACCTGTTAATGATAGTAAAAGCCTCAATGCTTCTGACTCCACCACAGCTGAGAGTGAGAGGTGACATCTTTTATTACAGGGTGGAAGTGGAAATCCCCACATGGTCTCAACTGACCAGTGGGAGTTGGTATAGAAAGTCCCTTTTCCTACTCAGCATTGGGGGTGTTGGAATGCCTTGTTACAGTCTGGCTAGGGCAGAAATCTAAGCTCCTCACTCAACTTTCGCTGGTAGAATTAATGGTGGGGCCAGGTTTTTTTCCATGGTATTTGACTTGAGTAAAGTAATTCTTTTCTAAAGTTTCCATCTTGTTACACTATTCCTTTCCTGACTCTTTTGCTAGAGAAACGAAGCTTTTGTTAAGGTGACTTTTGTCAGTGCTTATTGTCTTTTTCAGATTACGAGCTTCTTCAGCTCCAAGTCTGGAATATATAAGGCAAAAGGAAAACCCAGGGAACTTAACAACAATTTTGTTCCTTGAGTTCTGAAGTTCCTAGCTGGTCTGCTGTCTTCTTTCATAGTCTGAAGTTCGATTTATATGAAGTTAAGTCTTTTTAGTTGTGTTTAGTGGAAGCAGAACTCTATTTTACGATTTAAAAAAAAATGATATTACTACCTGGTTTAAATTTCCTCCATAGTTTCTGACTTTTCTCAGAATAAAGTTCAAATCTGAGCATAAAGTAGGAGGATTTCAAGATCTAGCCATTACTTAATTACCCAGTCTTATCTCTTGACCATATCCTTTTAGATTTCAGTTCCTGTCATACTACTTGTCTCTTTTTCCCTTAGGCTGGTTACTCTATCTGAAATGTTTCTCTCACCACCCACTCCTGACCTGAAGATTATCCTTCTGATGTCTGCCTACTCACAGGTCTTCCTTGATATCTCATCCCATCCTTTTAAACATGCTTTACTACATCCTGTTCTTACCTTTCTCTAAGGCCTTTGCACCTGCTACACCTTCTGTTCACAATGCTCTTTTCGTGCAATTCTGTCTTTTATCATTCAAGGATCAGCTTAAAGATGACCTTCTCAGTGAATTCTTCTCTGAATTTTAAAACTAACACAGCTACCCAAATGGCCAGTTATTAATGCATCATTCTGTTTTTTGTTACCTCTGTTAAAAGATCCATAATTCCTTTTGCTGTTGAGAACTAGCTAGGGCATTGTTGGCCTCAGTCCCTAGAATGTCAATTGCATGAAGAAACAGTTTGTCTGTTATGTTCACTACTTTTGTCCTAATGCCTGTAACAATGTTTGACTTTCAGTAGTGCGTGTTCATTTATTTATTCATCTCATATTAATTGTAGTTTTATTATACGCAAGGTGTTTGAGATGTATCACTCAACAAAAACAGTCAAATATACCAGTTCATGTTGATTTTATAGTCTACCTGAATATTTGAAGGTATTATATTGACAACATTCTTACATTTACCATGGTAAATTAAAATAAGTAAATTATATTGTGTATTAGAAGATAAGGGCTACCGAAAAACTAGAGCACATAAAGGAGACAGGAGCATGATATTGGGTAACATGTTGCAATACCAAATAAGTAGAACAATTTTCAATTAAATATTTTCACTTAATTTTTTCACTTAGTCTATCCCATTCCAACAAAATAATTTAACCATCCAGAAATGAAGAAAGGTAGACAAACAAATGATTTGTTTTTATTTAGAGGCAGATTTATTTCTCAAGTTTTTAAAACAAATGGCTTTATAATTGTTTTTAAATTTCTTTACAGTTATAAAAAACTTTATATATCAATTCAAAACTAATTTATTTGACTTAATCACCCATATAAAACAATAAGACAGTAATCTTGGATTTGAGAAATAGTCCTAACATACAGAGCAGAATGGCTTATAGAAAAACTATTTTCCAGTACAATTAATAGGACATTATTATGTCTTATTAAACTAAATTTTGAAGTTTTAGATTTTTAAATTCTCATCTGAATGAGAGAATCTGACAGCATCAATCAGTAATAATTACTCAAAAAACCTTACCTCTTTTATTTTTTCTAATTGTAAGAATAAAAAATAAAAACACAAAGGAAACATTATCATTTCGACAAAGACATCATATCCCAATACTTTTTATTCTTATATGATTAAAGAAGTAGCAATGAAAAATACATGACACATTTTTCACTTAAAACAGGAAATTTTGGAACAGTTGTTCAGCAAGCTCATTGGACCACAATAGCTCTCGGCTGTAGTCCTCTGATGACTTGGCTTCTTCAGATCCAGATCCCTGACAATGACCCCAGGGTAGAGGCCTAAATTCTTCTTCACAATCTCTGATATTTCTCTCTCACACTTCTGAGGGGTGCCATAATGGAAAATGGACATAGACAATGAGAAACTCCAGTAGCCTAAGGGACCTGAATAAGGACGCTTCTTCATAAACCTTCTTTAACAAGGGATTTTGCCACCCATCAAGCAGCATAAGCAGTAGAACAGTCCACTGTGGTATAATCCTTTCCGGAAAAGGCTTCTCCTTCATGAGCTCCCCAACTGCCATAAGCATCCACAATCATTTTCTGGCAATATTTTCTTGGAGCAGTCTCCTCAGGAAAGGGCGACAAAAGCAAAAATAAACAAATGGGATTACATCAAATTAAAAACTTTTGCACAGCAGAAGAAACCATCAGCAAAAGAAAAATGCAACCTACTGAATGGGAGAAGGTATTTGCAAATCATACATCCCATAAGAGGTTAATATCCAAAATATATAGAGAACGTATACAACTTAATATCAAAAAAACCCTAAACATCCTAATTAAAAAATGGACAGAGGACTTAAATAGACATTTTTCCAAAAGGTAGCAAACAGGTACATTAAAAAATGCTCAAGGTCAATAAACATCAGGGAAATGCAAATCAAAATCACAATGAGATTACACCTCACACCTGTCAAAATGGCTGTTATCAAAAAGACAAAAAATAATAAATGTTCATGAGGATGTGGAGAAAAGGGAGCTCTCATATACACTGTTGATGGAATTGTAAATTGGTGCAGCCGCTATGGAAAACAGTATGGAGGTTCCTCAAAAAAAAACAACAACAACAACAACAACAACAACAACAACAACAAAAATATATATATATATATATATATATATATATATATATATATATATATATATATACAATCCAGCAATTGCACTCCTGGATATTTATCTGAAGAAAATAAAAACACTAATTTGAAGGTATATATATATATATATATATATATATATATATATATATATGCCCTTATCTTCACTGCAGCACTATTTACAATAGCCAAGATATGGAAGCAACTTAAGTGTCCATTGATAGATGAATGGATAAAGAAAAGGTGGTACATATGCCACACTGGTCAATAAAACGTATTACATGCATTCTAATTCCTATGCAATACAAGTTCATTATAGAACTTTTGAAGTACTGACTATATTACTTCCCTACTGCTACTGTAAAAAAACCACCAGCTTAGTGACTTAAAACAACACAAATTTATAAAAACCTCTTATAGTTCTAGAGGTCAGAAGTTTACAATCCATTTCACTGAACCAAAATCAAGGTGTCAACAAGGCAAGATCTTTCTGGAAGCTCTGCAGAGAGAACAAATTCATTTCCTTGTTTTTGTTGTTGTTGTTTATTTGTGGCTTCTTTTTTTATTATTAAAGTTTATTGGGGTGACAATTGTTAGTAAAGTTACATAGGTTTCGTATGTGCAATTCAGTAATACATTATCTGTATATCACATTGTGTGTTTACCACCCAGAGTCAGCTTTTTCTCCTTCACCATATATTTGGTCCCATTTACCCTCATCTACCACCCTCCTCCCCCTTAACCCTCAAGTAACCATTAAATTGTTGTCTGTGTCTATGGGTTTTTGTTTCTTAATTTGTTTGTCGTGTTCTTTTGTTGTTCAGTTTTATATCCCACATATCAGTAAAACCATTCCTGATTTTCATCACATTTCACTTATAAAGATTCTTGTGATTATACTAGGTTTATCTAGATAAACCAGGATCATCTCCACACCTCAAAATCCTTCATGTAATTACAGCTCTAAAGTCCCTTTAGCCATATAAGGTGATATTCACAGGTTCCAGGGATTAGGTCATGGTTATATTTGGAGGTCATTATTCAGCCCACTACACTGGCAATAATGCTCTGTGATATTTTCTCCTGTAATGAAGTATCAGGAATGATGAATTCCAACAGCATTCTCTAAACCAACAAAATAATAATGAGAATTTTTAATGTCAAAGAAGTGAAGACATTAATACAGACCTCATATATCAGAAATAGGTGAGCAACTGATGGATAATAGCTAAGGGGCTTGGTAAAGATTTTTAGGTCTGGAAACCTTGCTCCATCTCTGACACTTTTCAGTCACATACTATGATTCCCTGCCCCCTCCCCCTTTTTTATTTTCTGGTGGAAATTCTTCCAAGATGCTTTTAATGAATGCATTGTTATTAATGTTACAGTGAGTACTTCTCTCAATCTTCATGAGAAGTTTAGAGATAAAATGGGAATGTTTACATCAAGGATCATTTGCCAAATAGCAATTATGCAAAATATTTCAATTTCCAAATAATTGGATTTTTTTTTTCTATTTATATTTTGAGAATCATTTCCTTAAAGAATACTGTTGGGGGAAAAATGGGAGCTGTACATTTCTATCTGATTTGCTTGTTGTCATAATATTATACTAACTTGCTTAAGTAGTGGATATATTATATCAGTTTGTTTGTATATTTGTTTATGTTTTCTCCAAATACAACTAAAAATAACTTTTATTTATTTCTTCTACAAATCCTCATAAGCCTAAATGCCAAGTATTATGCCTAAAATATAGGACACAACCTACGTGTATCTGTTATCTGACTAACCAAATAAATTGAGTCCTTGGTTTTAGCCTTCTTTATGTCATTTGTCATATATTTTAATTTGCTCTTCCTTGTAATCGATTAATATTGCCTAGTTTGTAAATGTTTAGACTGCTGTCATGTTTTGCAAAATCTATAAAATTATATCTCTTTATTTCTTGTTAATTGAAATCATTGAGAGCCTGGCCATTAGCTTGTTTTTTACAGTACCATATTTTTAAAACTTATTTTTTAATGTTGTTTAGCCTTTATATGTGACTTCTTCCTCCCTTCCTTCTCTAATAAGAAGATGACACATCACTTCCCTTGACAATCACAAATCAGAAAAAAATTTTCTGTGTTTTTTTTCTCCTCACTTGTATGAGAAAAATTATCATCAAGGCAAACTCACAACCATATGTTCTCCTCCTAGTGAAATGACCTATCCAACTGTTGAGTCAATTTTTGTAAGTCTCAAAAAAAGTTCTGATATTCTTGTTCTCCAAGTCAATTATAGTCTGTACCAGGGTACTTCATTCAAAGTTTCCATTTGGATCAAGTCTATGGTACAGTTCAATTAGATATTTCTCCCAAAGCTCTTCCTCGATTAATTCTTCCTCTTTGAGTTCTAGATGCTGGAATTACAATTTGGAATCTGAAAGTCCATGAACAGGTGTGTTCTCCTTAAAGGTCATATTTCTGGAAGACCAATACCATATTTATCAAAGACATATTGTAGAAATGTCATAGAAAAAAGATGAAAAGTAGATTATCCCACTAAAACCTTCCTCTCTTGTTCGTCCTAACTGCTTGCTTCTGACATCTGCTTTTGATGCCAACCCCTGCTGTAAAAGGCAGCTAACTCCAGAAATTTCCTGTAATCTGAAATTTCCTAAAAACTGATCTCACAATCTTCCTCCCTTTTTATTAGCAATGGTATAAAGTATTATTTCACCTTTTTAAGCTGAACTCTAAGTAATAACAAACAGGCTCAAATTCACATTCTCAGAGAGGCCATCTCAGACCACCTAGAAGTAGTCTTCTATCCACCTCAGTAACCTGCAATTTCATGCCCCATTGTTATCTTCTTCATAGCATTTATAATTTTTTAAAAGCTTTTTTCCATTTTATTTTTAGTTTGTGTAGTCTGGAAGTAAAATTTTATCAGCACTGGGAACATTGAAAAACACTGACAGGGAGTTCCTTTGATCTGGTCCATTAATCTGAAAGCATTTTGCAGCTGTGGCTTCAGCCCAGCAGGTAGAGGGACATGTTGGATCCTGTACCCTGATGCTTTTAAAAACAGTGACAGCCCTCAGCCACTGACTGCAGAGTAGTCTGCATGAGGATTCAGTCTACTTAATATTTTTTAAAAGATTTTTATTAAAATATAGCTAACGTAGAATATTATACTAGTTTCAAGTGCTCACCATAATTGTTCAACATTTATACACTAAAGAAGTGATCACCATGATAAGTCCAGCAACGATCTGACACTGTACCATGCTATCACCATGTTATTGACTCTATTCCCTATGCTGTACATTACAGTCCCATGATTTATTTGTTTCATACCTGGAAAGTTGGACCTCTTATTCCCCTTCACCTTTCCCCCACTTTTAAAATTTTTCAATTACAGTTGATATTCAATATTATTTTATATTAATTTCAGGTGCACAGCATAGTGATTAGACATTTATATAATTTAATTGATCCCCCTGACTAGTCTAATAGTCACTTGGCACTACACATAGTTATTACCATATTATTGATTATATTCCCTGTGCTTTATTTTATTTCCCCATGACTAATTTGTAACTACCAGTTCCTACTTCTTAATCCTTTCACCTTTTCACCCTGCTCCTCAAACCTCCATCTATCACCCCAACAAATTGGGAAAAAATCTGACACCATACATAGTTATTACAATATTACTGACTATATCCCTTATGCTATACTCTACATCGATTACTGTGTAACAACAAATTTGTACTTCTTAATCCCTTCCTCTTTTTTGTTTACCCCAACCCCTCCCCCCACCACCCCTGTTAGGTAACCATCAGTGTTTGCGTTCTGTTACTTTTATTCTTATTTTATTTAAAGCAAAATCATATTGCATCTGTCTTTCTCTGTCTGACATATTCCACTCAGCACAATACCCTTTAGATCCATCCATGCTGCCACAGATGGGAAGAACCCATTCCCATCCATGGTCGAGGAATATTCCATTGTATATATGTACCGCCTTCTTTATCCATTCTTCCATCGACAGACACCCAGGCTGCCCACACATCTTGGCCATTATAAATAGTGCTGCAATGAGCATATGGATGCTCATGTTCCCTCGTAGGAGCATTTTGGTTTCTTCAGATAAATATTTAGAAGTAGAATTACAGGGTCCTTCTTTGTGTCTTGTTATAGTCTTTGTTTAAAAGTCTATTTTAGGGCCGGCCGAGTGGCGCAGCGGTTAAGCGCTGGCTTGGGACACCAGCGGCCCCGGTTCGGGTCCCACATAAGAGGGCCAGTGACACTGCCCTCAAAAAAAAAAAAAAAAAACAAAAGTCTATTTTGCCTGGTATAAGTATTACTATCCCAGCAATTTTTTTTTTTTAGTTTCTATTTTCATGAAATATCTTTTTCCATCCCTTTACTTTTAATCTGTGTGTGTCTTTTGATATGAAGTGATTCTCTTGTAGGCAGCATGTGTAAAGGTTTTGTTTCCTTATCCATTCAGCCCTCATATGTCTTTTGGTTTACCATTTAATGCATTTACATTGAAAATAATTTTTGATAGATATGTAGCCATTGCCATTTTATTATTCATAATTTTGATCATTTTTTTTCCATCTTAAAGAAGACTCTCTAACATTCCTTGTAATACTGGTTTGGTGGTGAGTAACTCCTTTAGCTTTTTCTTGTCTGGGAAGCTCTTTATTTGTGTTTTGATTCTAAATGATAGCTTTGCTGGGTAGAGTAATCTTGGTTGTAAGTCCTTACTTTTCATCACATTGAATTTTTTGTGCCAATCCCTCTGGCCTGCAAAGTTTCTGTTGAGAAATCAGCTGACAATTTTATGCAAGCTCCCTTCTAAGTTACTAGTTGCCTTTCTCATGTTGCTTTTAGGATTCTCTCTTTGTCTTTAGAGTTTAATTATAATGTGTCTTGATGTGGGCCTGTTTCAGTTCATCTTGTTTAGGACTTTGCACTTCCTGGACTTGGATGTCTATTTCCTTCACCAGGTTAGGAAAGTTTTTAGTCATTATTTCTTCAAATAGGTCCTCAATCTCTTGCTTTCTCTCTTCTCTTTATGGTACCCCTATGATACAAATGTTGTTATGTTTGTGTTGTCCCAGAAGCCTCTTAAAGTATCCTCATTTCTTGGATTTCATTTTTTCTTTTTTGTTGTTCTGATAAAGATTTTCCTGCTACCTTCTCTTCCAAATCACTGATTTAATCTTCTGCTTCATCTAGTCTGCTGGTAATTCCTTCTAGTGCATTCTTCATTTCAGTTATTGTATTCTTCACTTGAGAATGGTTCGTTTTTTATGGTTTCTATGTCCTTTTTTATGCTTACTATCTCTTTGTTGAAGCTCTCACTAAGTTCCTAGAGCATCATTATAACCATTATTTTAAACTCTGTATCTGGTAGGTTGCTTGCCTCCATTTTGTTCAGTTCTGTTTTTGGAGTTTTCTTCTGTTCTTTTATTTGGGTCTTATTTCTTTTTCCCTCATTTTGGCTGCCTCTCTGTTTGTTTCTGTGTATTAGTTAGACCTGCTACGTCTCCCAGTCCTGGCTGGGTGGCCTTATATAGTAGGGGCCCTGGTACAGTCTCCCTCCAGGAGTGTCCCTGTTGTGGGTTGTGTTTTCCCTCCTGCTATAATTGAGCTTTGGCTGCTATTGGCATATCAGTAGGTAAGATTAATCCTCAGGCTGATTGGCTGTGGGGTTTAGCCACATTCACAGCTTATATGCTGTTGCCAATGGGAGCTTACCCCACTGAGTGGGATTTGCCCCAACAGGCTCTGGTGCCTGTTGAAACTGCCCTTTGGGTGTGCCACTTGTGGGGCTAATTTGGTGGTGCTCTACTGTGGTCTGAAGCCAACCTCCAGGTATATTGGTTCTGGGGCCACGTGGGAGGGTCTTCAGTGCAGGCCCTAGTCACCCACTGCCTGTAACTTGTCAGGGTCTACATGGTAGGGGCTTCATAGTGATCCAAGGTAGTTTGCAGTCTATACTAACTCTGAAGACATATGGGAGAAACCATGTTATGAAATGAGGACAGCTCTCACCAGTACCAGGCCTGGGATAGCTTTGCAAAAAGCCAGGATACACCAAAGCCTGCTGTCACCTGTTGCTCCCTTAAGGTTCAGCCACTAATAAAGCCTTGTGGGGTACACGAGTGGGGAGGCAGGGTCTCTAGACATCACTAGGGTGGGAAGACTTGTGGTCACCAGGTTAATGTAAATTCTGATTTGGTGCCAATTTTGAGCCTGGACCTACTCAGCAAAAACTTCATAGCACATCAAGGCCAGTTGCTGTCTGCCTGAATCCTGTGGACTCTGATAGTTTTTCAAAAAAGAGTGCAATGTATGGGCAGTGCTGGCTGCTCTGGGAAGAAGTGCCTTCAGTATTCAGTAAATAGGGTTGGGCAGGGCACCAGTGAGTCAGCAGGGTGGAACTACAGAGCTCACCAGACCAATCAGATTCAGATTTGTCAGTGAGGAGGAGGGCTCAATACAGGAAACATGGCACCCACCTGCAGGATGCCAGGGAAAACAGCATTTGTCGTCCAATCCTGGCCTTGAAGCCAACGTCCCCCCAAGTTACTCTCCCTTTACTGGAGCCTAAGGTGAGTACCTGCGAGTGAGAGAATTTTGCTCTGGCCATTTAAGGGGCCATCTGGGTTTCCTACAGTCTTCTGTCCCACCTGGTGGTAGGAACCCCACTGCTTTTCACAACCAGGTGTTTTGGGCTCTCCTCTTCCTAGCACCAGTTCTCTGGGCTGGGGAGGGTGGTGTGAGGCTGGAGTCTCTCATTCCTCCAGGGGGAGCCTCTGTGACTGATATATCCCTCCTGGTTCTCAACCAGCACACAGAGGTTTGGGGTTAGCCCGTTTCATTTCTCTGCCCCTCCTACTAGTGTTGACATGGCTTCTTCTTTATATCCTTAGTTATAAAACTTCTATTCAGCCAGATTTCAGGTGGTTCTCCAATTTGATTATTCTATAATTTAGTTGTAATTTTAATTTGTTCACAGAAGGAAGCAGGCACAGCATTTATGTACTCTGCCATCTTGGATCTTTTTGCACTTATAGTTTTTAAAAAATAATTTAAATCCTGTTTTTACTTACATATTACTGTCTACCCCCATGAGAAAGTAAGTTTAATAAAAGTAAGGATTGTATGTGCCTTGTTCAACATTTAGCTCTGGTGGTAGAATAGTATCTGATACACAGTTAAATACTCAACTACTTAAATATTTGTAAAAGAAATTTATAGCCACTTCCACACCTAGCACCATAGTATAAATGTCTTTTATATAACTTTTCAAATGACATTAATTTTCTTTCTTACTAAAATATAAATAGTAGAAATATTCTTTATTATTTCCCCACAAAGAAGTACTAATTTTCCATGTGTGCTGCCTATATATATTTCTTTCACTTTGGTTTACTTTACCACTGTTTCTTCCCAGAAATGGGAAAATTTCATTCTATGATGCTGTTCATATTTAATCTGACTCCAATATTTCAAGGCCTTATTGTTCTGTTGTTTTATTTATTTTTTTCCCCCTAAAGCAATAGACTATTTTCTTGATCATAATGTCAGCTGTGACTTCCTTTTTGCTTGAGCTCATTTTATGGACACCAGGTGTATGCCAGTAACTTTAATGGTACAGCTGATGCTCAAAATGTCAATTTAATTGAATTTCAGGGCTATGTGATGGGAGGCCTACGCCTGCAGGTGTAACTGTTAGTGTCTCCTGCACTAAGAGATAGGATTCTATCCAAGATTGTGTGAAGCAAACTCCCTGCAGTGAATTCCTAATTGATGACTTGGTTTCAGGTGCATTATTATTTTCTCCTTTAGGAGTCTGGGAAAGAGCAGGGTGCAGACACAAGATTTCCTAGGCTTAGGAACAAAGACCAGAACTGATAGTTTGGAATAGAACAGAATTGTTGAGAAAAGGAGACTAAACCATTCATTATTGTATTTCTTATAAGTTTTATTCTCTAGGCTTCATAAATTAAAGTCAGTGATATTTTATTTATATGTTCTCATCTATTTAACACAGATAAGAGAGTGTTTAATGTATTGACAAAATTTTTTAAAGTCATGAGACATTTGTAAAAATTTTCATTGATTATTAAGAGCACTCTACAAGGTGTCAACATCCAAAGCCATGTTATTATGATCTCACATAACCAATGAAAGTGAGGATTGCCTGTGTATTTGTTTGGATATAATTTGTGGGAAATCAATCAATTAAATTATTTGCATCCATGTGACCATCTTACACACTTCTCATTTACACGATAGTAAAGAATTAAAATAACTTTCAGAGAAAATTATCCACGTTTCAATTAAGCAATTTAAAAGTTAAATTATATGATTTTGGTATTTTTAAAAAATAATTCTACGTAATTCTGAAAGCTCATTTCCCAAGTTTCCTGCATTTTCTCTCAAGTAGTTTGGCAAGCAATCTTTTATACAGAAACAATTACTTCAATGACAAAAATTTAGTGATTGGTGGACATTCAAACTCCTTTCATTTTATGAGCTGCTTCAGATACAGCATAAATACTAAATATGAACTGTTGAAACTACTCTTTAAAATGACAATTTCTGGGCTGGCCAAGTGGCGCGGTGGTTAAGCGCTGGCTTGGGAAGCCAGCGGCCCCAGTTTGGGTCCCACATATGAGGGCCAGTGACACTGCCTTCAAAATAAAATAAAATAAAATGACAATTTCTAATTAGTACATTTTATCAATACATAACTAAACTGTAAATGGAAATAATTAGGGAGCCCAAATTTCCCCAATGGAATGAATAAAGAAGGGAAGTAGTTAACCTTGTTATTTTATAGTTAAAGGGAACAAACCCAGAGAAAGTAATTGCGTTGGACAATGGTCTCTAAACTGTAGCATGCATCAGGATACTCTGGAAGGCTGGGTAATCTGGACAGCTGAAGGTCATGTTCATAATTCTGTTTCAGTAAGTGGGTTCCACACTTTGCTTTTCTAACAAGTTACCAGATGATGCTAATGCTGTTAATCCTAGTACTACTTTTAGTACCACTGGCCTAGAATTATAGAGTAAATAAATGGCAGAATCCTACACTAGAAATTTAGTGTGCTGGCTAGTCAGTCCATTATAGTAAATTGCTTATTATTTTACTGTTTATTTTTCATGTCAGTTAGTCTATCTACCAGAGACATTTTTTAAGAATTCATTCCTTCATTTATTAATACATTTAGTTCCCTCAGAAATACAATGAGGTAACTACTGCAGATGCATTTTGCAAATGAGAAAACCTCGCCACACAAATATTAAGGAAATTACCAAAAATCACTCATGTAGTGAGCACAGTAACCTGGATTCAAACACTAGCACATTTCAATTAGAGCCCTTGTGCTTGACTCTTGCTCAAATTTTCTATGTTAAATCACATCTCTCTAATATCTTCTCTATGCTATTGTGGCTCATGTTTTCCAGGTAACAATATGATTATTCAAGATAAAAATAATTTCTTAATAATAAAAGGACTCAGGAGTTCCGGTAAGATGGCGGAATAGACGGACGCTCTCCGAACTGCCTCCCAGGATCACATCAAAATTACAAATAATTTATGCAACATTTAACCTCGGATGTCCCCTGAACATTAGATGAACAGAACCTCTAAACGAAGGACCTAAAGAAGAGGCCACGTCAAGTCTGGTAGGAGGGCGCAGACGAGAGAGGGCGAGCCCCATGAGGGATGCTCCAGCTGTGTGGGGAGGCTTCTCTGGTTGGGGGAGAGACCCTCCGGCCCCACACTGAGCTCATTAGCCCAGAGTTGCTTTGCCAGGAAGAGGAAATCCACGATAGTGGGCAGAGAAATTAGTGAGGACTCTCTTTGCTCTGCTTGGTGAGGCTGGGGGCAGCTGGAGAACCAGTGGGGGCGGCGCACCGGTTTGCTCACCAGCGAGCATTCATCCGGTTCCTGTCGGAAGGAGTAGCTGCATGAGCTGGGCCCAGGAGCCTGCAGGGAGGAACTGAACTGAGCACCTTTGGTGTAGAAGCTGGAGGTTTTGGGACTATTGTTCCACTGGTGCGGAGCTTGCACATGAGTGGTGTACAGGAGGCCGCACATTTTTCATTTTTTCATGTGACCCACAGAGGGTCACATCCAGGATCCCATTGGTCTGGTGAACTTGGTGCAGGAGTGCGTGCATGCGTGCATGCGTGCGCATGAGGCCTTGGATTCCCACCCTCAACCCTGCTTGTGTTGCGTTGCCAGGGAAACGCCTGGTGGGAGCCCTCCGGCTCCATCAGGCTGCTCACTGAGATGCAGGAGTGCGCAAGCGGCCTTGGGGCACCACCCTCTGCCATGCTTGTGCTGCATTTCCAAGGAAATGCAAGGCAGGTGCTCTCCAGCTGCATCAGTCTGTTCACTGAGACTCAGTAGCAGACAACCTGCAACAACCTGTGAAGATTTTCTTTTCTTTTCTTTTTTTTGATAGTGAGCATGGTTCCAGAGCACACAGCAGCTAATTGTGGAAAGCTCACTGCAACCCTGAGCAAGTGGTCTGCAGATTAAAGAGGACGGAGAGCCCCACCCACAGCTTTCTTTTTTTTTTTCCTCTCTTTTTTTTTCCTTTTTTTCTTTTCTCTTCTTTCTAGGTGATCTATCTAACACATCGAAGCATTCACAGAACTACAGCCAGAATGAAAAACAAAGAAACATGTCCCAAGTAAAAGATCAGAAGAAAACTCTAGAAATGGAATTAAATGAAACAGAAGTATCCAAACTTTCAGAGACAGAGTTTACAACAATGATGATAAGAATATTTAAAGAACTTAGCGAGGACATAAAGAAGGATAGGGAAACCATAAAAAACAACCTGTTAGAACTAAAGAATACAATAACTGAAATGAAGAACACACTCAAAGGAATCACCAATAGAATAGATGAAGCAGAGGAGCACATCAGAGTATTAGAAGACAAAATAGCAGAAATCACCCAGCTGGAACAACAAAAAGAAAAAAAAAATAAAAAAGAATGAAAATAGTTTAAGAGACCTCTGGGACAAGATTAAACGCAACAACGTTTGCGTCATAGGAATACCAGAAGGAGAAGAGAAGAAGTAAGGGATTGAGAATGTATTTAAAGAAATAATGACTGAAAACTTCCCTACCATGGTGAAGGAAATTGACATACAAGCCCAGGATGTATAGAGAGTTACAAACAGGCTGAATCCAAACAGGCCCACACCAAGACACATCATAGTTAAAATGACAAAGGTTAAAGACAGAGACAGAATCCTAAAAGCAGCAAGAGAAAGACAGCAGGTTACATACAAAGGAACTCCTATAAGACTAACAGCTGACTTTTCTTCAGAAACTCTGCAGGCCAGAAGGGAATGGCAGGAGATATTCAAAGTGACACAAAATAAAGGTCTACAACCAAGATTGCTCTACCCAGCACGGCTATCATTTAAAATTGAAAGAGAGATAAAGAGCCTCTCAGAAAAGAATAAGCTTAAGGAGTTCATTACCACCAAGTCAGCATTGCAGGAAATGTTAAAAAAGCTTTTTTAAACAGAAGAAAGGGGAAAACAAGCTAACCCAGGAAGACAAGAAATACAAATAACAAAATGGCAGTAAATATACACCTATCAGTAATTACTTTAAATGTGAATGGGCTAAATTCTCCAATCAGAAAACACAGAGTGGCTGAGTGGATAAGAAAACAGGACCCATGCATATGCTGTCTACAAGAGACTCATCTCAGATCAAGACACACACACAGACAGATGAGGAAAGAGAAGCACAGAGAAGTTCAACAACTTTCTCCAGGTGACATACCTGCTAGGTGATAGAGCAGAGGTTTAAATTCAAACTTTCTGACTCCAGGGCCCATGCTTGCAACTGCTACATTAAACTTGTTTGTCACTGGAGTATATGCTGTCCTGTACCTGATTCGTTATTATATAATTTTCTGACAAATAAATATGAGGAATGATTTGAATATGGTAATTTAAAAAGATATCCAACATTCTGAACTTCCAAAATTGTGTGCTAAGTGTCTCTTACAACAGCATATTCCTGGTATTTAGAAGACATTCACATTTCATAGATTTCATCTCAATTTTGTACAAAATTGATGAAGGCCTTCAGTTAATTGAAGAATAAATATGTAACAATTCCATTACTTCATTCTGTCACTAGAAGGTGAATTTTTAAAGGAATACATTTGCTTCCTATACCTAATAATGAACCAGCCTTATCATGTGGCAGTCAACCTAATTTGATGAAAAACGCATTCACATGAAAACACCATGGCCTACCTCCTTCAGATTGACTGAGGAGAGATGGCTCTCTCTCAAGCATGCTGCCATACTCTCTGCTCCTCTTTAAGCTTGCATGTCCAGATTGTAACTCAGACTACGTGTGCTGAAAACTCTCAAATTCCCACTTCCTTCCCTAGATACCAGCAAAATTTCATTGTGAGCACAATCTTCAGAGCCTGATCTGGCTGGGTTGTTTCTGAGCAGAAGTCCTTCGTTATTTCTGTGCAAAATATAGTCAAAAGCCTGATGCTTACCATTGAGTGCATTTATCTGGTTTCTAATCAAAAAATTGCCATTATTAACGAAGATAGTATACTTAATATCATCTAACTGATGACAGGAAAGTTACAAAGACATATTCATAAGTTCCTGCTGAAATCCCCAAAAAGCTATTTAAAAAAAAAATCATTTTTTTCTAGAGCAAGACCATGAAAATTGATCTTCAGAGGATTTCATGCTCTTTTAAATTCCTCACTTTGCTTCATCTCATGATAAGTGAATCTGCACTTGATTCATTGCACTGAGACTTATTTACATGCCCACATGCCTTTACTATGAGTGATTTATCTATTGTCTACGCACTAGAAAATTATTGCCATCACCTAAAATATCCTTTGTAGTACAAGCATATAATACAGTATAACACAGATTGAGTAATTGGCAATGAATTTTGGGCATTTTTCAGATGGTGTGTATATTAAGAATGTTTTTTCTATTAAGATAAAATAGATGCTCAGGATTTGGTTAAACTTATTTCTTAAGTTTAGAATGTGTGATCCACGCATAGATTCAAAGGCCAAAACAGCACATAAAGAGAAAAAATGGAAGTCTTCCTCTCATTCTCGACTCCATTGGTCCAGTTCCCACTTTGTCCCCAACTCATATATATATATATATATATATATATATATATAACAACCTCTCTTGGTTGTTATGTGTTCTCAGAGTTTATCATGTAGTCTTTTAGAGTTTCTTTATGCACATTTTGAAAAATACTTCTATAGCTTCTATTTTTATCCTCTTTCATATCTCATAATTTTCTTCCCATAGGTTTTGGTAACTTCTTTTAAATTTTATCCTACATATTTCATCCTTTTTGTTAATACAGGTGCTCTTCAACTTGTGGTTACATCCTGATAAACCCATCATAAATTGAAAATATTGTAAGTTGAAAATGCAATTAATATACCTATTTTACCAAACAGCATAGTTTAGCTTAACCTACTTAATGTGCTCAGGACACTAACATTAGCCTACAGCTGTGGAAAACCATCTAACTTAGAGCCTATTTGATAATAAAGTGTCAGCTATCATGTGTACACTGCTAATCACAAGTTGAACCATTTAAGTCAAGACCATCTATGTTTGAAGTGGAGTTGGCTTTCATTATATGTTCTATATAAATGTTATTTTATATATGAACACTATTAATTACTGTATATCAATTGTGTACCTTAGTAATTCACTGAGTTCTCTTTTTAAATAGTTCTTAATTTTCTTGACCATTTCTTGTACAACAATCATATTATACAATCTAAAATATTTTGCCCTCTCATTTTTATTTTCTATACTTTTAATTTTTTTTCAATGATAGAATAGTATCTACCATAGAGGCTTATTGAGAGAACTGAATAAATTTACATGTATAATCTCACCTGGCACATAGTAAGTGCCATAAAACCGTTCGCTGTTAGTTTTTTTTTGTCACTTGTTTCTACTCGTGTATTATATCTAGCCATCCTCTGTATGATATATGCCAACAGTTGCCCTTCCTTGTTTATAAGGATTTTTACTTTACTCATAGAAAATTATCAGTATCTCCTTAGAATTTTTGTAGTGCCTGCTTATGTGCCAGTCACTATGATACCATATGTTGTGGTGAATAAGAAGGACCTTAATGGAATGTGCAATCTAGCGAAGAGCACAAAGAAAAGTACAGATAATTATTTTATAATGTCTTCATCAACTATGTATATAACTTTTAGCTATCCATGTTATTAATCAGATACTAGACAAATCAATGTATTTCTAGAAACTTAGAGATTTCTGTCTCTTTCACCTGTAAATTCCCTGCTGCCACAACTTATTACCCAGAAATGCCCTCCTTATTTATGTACAGGGGCAGAGGATCAAGTAGGTCACCCTTTGTTTTGGAGAAGGAGTACACCCTCCAGATTAAGTCATGTCTGAAAAGGTCTTTCTGCCTGTGCAGAAATGGCCACTTTGTCTGCTACCTCCTGAAAATGGGGTTTAATTATTTAACTCTTTAATGCCCTTGTGGTTCCAGGCATTATTGGTACATGGAGTATTTGGTTAGTGCAACTTACATTTTTGTATTGCTGGTCTTCTTTATGTGACTTGATAACAAACGAGGTTATCTATAAAACCTGAAGATTAAATAATCTTATAAACTCTCCTCAGCTGCAGTTGGTGATTGTATTATTCTGCTTCCCATTTTATTTTTTTATCACCACTAGGCTATGGCTAAACCTAGATTTCTTTCTTTTTATTAAAGCACTCTAAATAATAAAGTAAAGCCTGGTTTAAAATAATCTTTAGATCCATTGGAATAAGGTACCCCTTATTTCTTAAGAAAAATAAATCTGACAGCTTTTTACACACTAAATAGGGGTAGGACAAAGAACATATGTTATCATTTCCCCAGTTCGAATGCAAATTTCCAAACCTAAACAACGTCATTCTTCTCTATCAGTGCTCCGTGGGAATTACATTTTAAAATTGAGGCATAAAGGCAACTTTTTGTTGCTGTTGTTACAGGAGATTGCAATTTTTCCAGTGGATAAACAGGACAACAACTATAATGGAAGTATGGTTGCTATGTATCAGTGAAGTCAAAGCTGCTGCTACAGAGGAATGACCAGAATGACCCCTGTACATGCTTCTAGGAGCTTGTTTCTAGGTGTTTTCATAGGAAAGAAAACATGGCTCAGGAGGCTAAAAAATTGAGGCTTGAGGTGAAGAAGTCCATGCAAAACAGTGAGGAAGAATAGTAAAGATGCTGAATAACTACATTTTTTAATTCTGCAAAAGGGAATTGAGCAGCATATAAAATATTGGACAAGATCATTCAAAACTGTTTGTCTCTAACTTTTATGAAGATTCATTGTTTGACATTAGCAAGGACACCCAGTGAGAGTTTGACTTGGGAATATGAAATTATAGATCAGAGGAGAGACAGTGGCAAGAAAGAAGAGTCGAAGCACAGATTTGGAGCCATCTGCTTGGTGGTGATAAATTCTCCCAAGAATAAAGAAATTTGAGGGGTAAACCTTCAGAAACTGCAGGAGGCATTGAGAGGGAAAATAAAAATAAAAACAAAAGCAAAACTCGGTGGAAAACCAAAATTATATATTTTGAAATTATTTTTCAGTTTCTGCTCTTAATTTAGAATGCACATGAATAATTTATATTTCTTTTCTTAAATAAGTATTTTTGTTCTTTGTCATAAGATTGTTCTCTAATATCTACCCATCAGTGTCTTGAACAATCTAGTACAATATAATTATATAAACAATATCCTAGAAAAAGACTAGTGTGTATTTTACTATTTAATAAACCTGATAGAAACTCTCAGGGCATGTGCTGAACAAAACACAATTTACTTAGCATTACTTTGTACAGGGGGTATGTTTTCAATCAAGAATTAATAAACTTTTATGCTTGGAAAGAGACCTGAATTAAATGTATCTTTCAGAGCTTTTCATAGAACTCTATATTCTGGAAGACCTCTACAATCTCATTTTTCTACATGGCATGTAGGAAAGGCTTATTTGCTTCTATGCTAATTTAGCCGTATAAACTATAAACTGAAAGATTAAAAAATGTTTAAATGAGTGCTTCCCCCAGGGCTTCTTTTATGTGTACATCAGTGCACAATAAATCCTGGCCATTCTAATCTTCTAATAGTCTTATTTAAAGTAAATAGCTTGCTGTCCATCTTAAGTTATGAAGTTTATTTACGGTGATTTAGATGACCTCATGAAAATTATATTGCTCACATTACTGCTGTGCCTTTTGAATTTCCACTTAGGGACATGGAGATCAGATATGGCCCATTTTTGGGGTGATGAGAATTAGTCACCTATCCATCAAAATTTTGTCTCCTTATATCCATGTACTTTGTCTGGGATAATTTATGCAAAACCACCCTCATCTTTTTTTTTCAATCTTTAATTTCTGTATTCATGTTTTTTCTTTATTTGGCTTCCAGTAGGAAAGGAAAACATATTCTGTCTCTTGTCCATCGTCCACAGCCCCCGGGCAGAGACAATGCCAACCTCGGTGTCCGCCGGCTGCCTGTGGACTCACCCCTATCTTTTTTGAATGCAAATGTAATTATGATGCTATTATAATAAAGTATTCATAGGTATATTTATCTCAGCTAAGAATCAAGATCTATATAATAGGGGGAAATATGATGATTCTGAAAATTCCCATAGCAAATATTCTACTAAATAGGGCAAAGTTAAGCAGGACATTTGGATAGTACCTCAAGAAAGCTTTGTCACAACAGAGAGCTTACTTAAGCTCTGGGTCTCTGTTTTCAGAAAATAATGGTTATGCTTTTTATCCACCTCATAGAATTTTAGAAATGATCTTAAGTGAGAAAAAGAGGAGTGATATTCTGCAAAATAGAGAGGGGGCAAAACTTGAATGTTTTCACCTTGCAAATATTATACATACCTTTTGTGCAACTGTAATAGGCAGAGCTAAATAAAACAGTCCTTAGTGTTAGAATTACAATACCCTGGGACTCAGTTTGGGGTCATACAGAAAGTGAAAATACTGATCCATTAGCCTAGGACAGATGTGCTTTATTTTTGTCAGCCCTGCTTTTTATTAATACCTCTCTTATTACATTCTCTAAAGTGCCCTGATTCAGGTGATAACTCATAACCTTCTATGGCAAAGAGGAATTGCTTTCATTGCTTTATCCCTTTTGTGAATCAATGCTTCTCCTGATTATCTTCTAGAGCCAAGATTCACCAACCCCCCCTGGGTGAACACTAACATCCCCTGTTGATCTCTTGTGTCCAGGCTTCACCAGCAGAGATTCCAATTTAATCAGTTGCAGGTGGACTCCTGTAAGGAGTGTTTGGTTTTTTCCCCCCTGATTGTAAGCTTCCCAAACAAGTGATTCTAATATGTAGGCAGGGTTGCAATCCATTCTTCTTGTATAGAAATAGTGCTGAAAAGCCTACAACCAGAAGCTGTGGAATCAGAAAATCTGCACTGGGCACCCTGTGGTCCCACTGTGCTGCTCTGTGGCCTCAGCCTGTTTTCTGGGTGGTTAAGCCTCAGATGTCTGAATCACCTGTAAAGTGGGCATGGAGGTATCGATTCTGCAGGGCCATTCGTAGTTTCAAGTAGATAATGTGTGTGCAATATGTGAAAGTAGTAAGCATTGACAAACCCCACTCCCATTCCAGATGAGAGCATAGCCATGCAGTGGGAAGGGGTAAAGCTGTGTAGCTGAGAAAGTACTTCCAGAAGAGTGACTTGCATGTCCCCAATCTGAAATAAATATATTTTTTTGCAAAAATGATTTCCTTAATATTCTAGAACTGGACCATGAGTTCGCATAAGTCTGACTGACTAGATTACTCAGCAAGTCACAGGAGAGGGAGGCTTGTTTTTTTATTTTATTTTTTTCTCCAGCTATAAAGACCATTGAGATTAGTGCTAGTGAGCAACAATTATGATTATGAACACATGATTAGATGTTAAGAGCCCCAGATTTTAGCAAGTAGTGTGACTTTGAGGCATTCAGTTGTTCTCTATGTCTTAGTTTCCTCATCAAGATTAGTAAAAGCTATATATTTTTTTCTCCTAGAAGTATATTTGATTTTTCTATGTATTCTGTGCTTAGTACTGAGGGTGAAAAATTGGACCTATACCCTCCGTAGACAAGGAACCTAAAATTAATATAATTTATGTACCCTTAGGTAAAATCATAATAATAATAATAATAGTAATAATAATAGAAATAGAAATATACTATAGAAAGGTTAACAAATAGACATGATATTTAAAGCATTTCACAAGTCCACACTTACTTGCTATTGATGGATTTTGAGTTTCAGCTATTAAATGTAAGCTACAATCAAAATTTCAACATTTTGTAGTGACTTCTGGGGTACATTTTTTTTCTTGCCTATGTAAACCTTGCCTTAGCCAATATTCTATTCAACAAGCAACTCACTTTAGAGTATAGAATATTCTTTTTTTGTTGTTTCCCAATGTGTACATTTTCTGATTTGCCAAAATTCTGTCCAACCAACTTTTAGAAGTTCCCTGTTTTTCTGATTAAGTTCACAAACAAGTAGCATTTGAACAAGTGATGTGACATGAAGTAATTCAGTCAAGAACTCATCCAAAACAAGTCACTATACCAATGCAATCTTAGGGTCATCCTAGCATGTTTCCTTATCAATCATTTTGTTTTACATTGTACCTATTGATATTGCACCTCAGGTTTTATAGGGGTTCTGAAAGAGAAATGCTGAAAAAAGGGAAAACATTTAAATCCAGAAGAAATACTTGAATGAAAGGTACACCCATTAGCAGCCTTGTCCCATCCCTCCTCTTCTACTATTATTTGCCCTTCCCACACAGTCAGATGGATAAAGCAAAACAGTTGCCTCTTCTTAAAAGTGTAAGAGCAGAAAAACAGGAAGGATAGCCAAGCTGAGGCACAGGCTATTCAGAGGAAGCAATGCAATCACTCAGCATCCTGCTTTATTGAAGTCATTAAACCATTAACAATGAAATAATATGATAGGTGAAATGCTATTCCTATGTGTCACAGATGTCACTTTCTCTACGTTCATAAAATAGACTAATAGTTGGTTTACTGCATGTACCCAGAAACACCTGACAAACACCCACCTACTTTATTCATTTTGTATATTAAGCCTGATAGAAGCCATTAGTAATAGTACCAAAAAAAAAAAAAAGCCTTGTTGAAATAAAACAGAAAAAAGTTTCTATACTCTACATTAAATGTCACAAAATAGTATGGATCAGAATACAAAAGAAAATGAAAGGAAAAGCCAAATGTTTTAAGTGTTGTAAAAATGGGTCTCAAGTGTTCATTTTCTTCAATAGGATAAAGAACTGCAAAGCCTGCAAAAAACAACAAACTTTTTGAGAAGATGATATTGTAGGTTTGTTGATTTAAAAGGCTGGGCCTGATTAAGGGGGAAAAAAGTATGGAGATTTTCAAGAGGAAGCAGGACTCCACTTCTACAAAAGAATTATGGTGATAGTTACTTAGGCCAGGAGGCTTCCCAATATTCCTAGGAGTATTGATTCCTGAAAAGGTCAATGATATCACACCATTGAAGCATCTTCACTGAGGCAGTCAGTAGCAATTTAGCAACCAATCCTCTTTTTCTTTGTCCTCCACTGTGCCCCATTTCTAGTTCAGTGTTCTGACATACTTGATTTGGGCAGATTTACCAGTTCAGTTCAGAACAATTAGCTATTCCCTTCCTCCTTGAAATCACATTTGATTTTCCTGCAATCCAATGAGATAAAGTTTTTCATTTCCATTTTACTAATTAATGGGTGACATTAAGAAATAATAAGTTACTTCTCCAACATCTCACATTCAAGATCTGGTGGAACTGACATTCTAGTGGTTTTTTAAGTCCCTACACTCTTCCTTTTGCCACACCTTTGTTTTCGGTCAATCACAGCTCCATTTTTTAAGTGACAGGACCTCTCAACTCAAACTAGTTTAACAGAAGACAAAACTCCAATAAACCAACCAAAAAAAGCAGACTGCATTAAATCACCTAAAGAGGATGGGCAGATGTAGAGCTGTTCTCAGATTCTATTATACTATTGGGTTGTCAGGAAAGTCATGATGTATTTTTTCTATGTTTTTTTGTTGCAAAAATACGTCATGACTTTTCCGACAACCCAATAGCTATAGAAACTTAGTTGCTGTCTTTAGATGTCTCTTTCTCTATATTCACGTTTATCACTGTTGTTATATATCTCCATCTCTCTCCATTTCTTCTCTTTATGCTGTTCTTAATCTCTTCTGAGATTATGGAAACCACGTATTCTACTGAAGAGTCATTGCTTTCTCCACAAAGTAGGGGATATGGCTATCAGCAGCTTAAGTTATCTTATGCCAGAAGCTTCAGAGGACAAGGAGAACATTACTTTTCATTACATGTAAGCTATAGGGAATAAATTGCCCATCCTGGTTCAAGAGCCTATCACTTGGACCAATCATTAAGACCTGGAAAAGTGTCCTCTATGTGGGTAGTTGTGAGGTTTTTGGTGAATTTCTAGAACTTGGGAAATTAAAGAATGGCTTTCAGTGTAAGGAAACAGTAACTTAAAAAAGCAGAAAAGGGTAGTTGAATTTAGCCCTTGATTATAATTAAATCACCAGTGCTAAAGACAGTATTTATATTTTTAAAAAATAATTATTATTTGGGCCAGCCGAGTGGCATGGTGGTTAAGAGCTGGCTTGGGATGCCAGCAGCCCTGGTTTGGATCCCACATATTAGGGCCAGTGACACTTCCCTCTAAAAAAAATAAATTAAATAAAATAAATTATTATTGGATATGGCTTTCTAAGCCCAACAAAAAAATATTCTTGTTTCCCACTGCCATAACCAAATTTATAGCAATTATCTAAAAAGTACAGTTAAAAGATGTATTGAATAGCATCCTACTATAGAAAAAAACTGATTTGCTGAAACTGTAAGTGAGAAAATCTTTTTACTACTGTGTTCTAGCTTGTCCTTTATATTCCATAACCTGTGTCTGAATGCAAAAATTACTTATCATAGGTAGAAATTCCTTCTATAAAAAGGAAACATTTGTTTAATTGTAGTAAATGCAAGAGTGGGAGTGGATGAATTAAGAAAAGTATGCCTTTCCACTTAAAGAGGTTTTGGGAATGGTTGTATTAGTCTTTTTTTTTTTTCTCATCACTCCATTCACTCCATATTTCCATTGTATTCTCTTTCTTTTTTCCTCTCTCTGGATACTTATTTTCTGCTCACCAAATGTTCCATCTCTCCTCAAATTCCTCTTATGGTATCTGAAGTGTTTTAAGATCTCATGAGATTCATCCTAGCAAAGAAACAATTAAGAAATAGTCTGCACCATTATGGATGACTTAATAGACATTTGTTGGAATGTAAATTTAGATTCTAAGGGAAATATTAATAATTATATGACTTCTAAAAGGGGAAAATTGTACGTTGAAGAGTTTAGAAGACTGATTTGTTATATTTAATTATTTGATACTTTTCATGTTGAAAAGGGATGATTTACAAGAATTAAAAAATCTGGAGCCAAATGATTTTAGAAAAGTCTGCAAACTGTGAGGAAAATGTGGATAGTGTTTTCTTAGCCTAAATAGAATAGAAATAACTAGATATGACTCCTTTAGGATAATCTCATGCACTTAGTATGAATTACCATGCTGATACAAAAATCAGATAGACCATATTTAGCCTAACTTCTATAAAGCCAATATGTCTCTCCTAAAATTCATTAGATGGTGGTAGGGGAAGCAGAGATATAGGCAGCAACTTACAACTGTCCCAAAGAGCATACTATTTCTTTTCTCTTCTTTTCTTTCTTTCTTTTTCTTTCTTTCTTCCTTTTTTTCTTTTTTGATCTTATTTAAAATCAATTCTTATTGATAGGGTCTGGAGAATTCTCCTGGGCTATGAAATGGTTCTCTGTATCTTAGCAATTTCCACATTTCTCTTTTATGAATTATATTTTGTTATCAAGTATTTCACATTAGTAACTAACAAAGTTAACCTGTTTGTTGCTACTTTTGCTCACATATGTCTATCCACTAATAATTTCCCAGTTGCTTTTTCTCTAATCTAGAAATTGACATGTGGGATAATTGGTTTAATTATGTGACCTTGGGTAACTTACTTCTTCTCAGTTCATCCCTTGTAAAACCCAGAGATTCAGTTAAATATCTTAGGACTTTTTCTAGCTGATTTTTTTTTAAATTTAATTATTTCTATCACTTTTCTATGTCCATATGGAAATATGGTGTAGGCACATAAAGGAGTAAATCTTATAAATTTTCTCCACAGCGCCATCTATAGGCCTATTGAGTCAATTCTGATAGCATTCAATTCCACTGCTTTCTTTCAGTTAGTTAATTGTAAGAAATACTTTTTGTTTACCTTTAATGTTTTTTATTTCCAATCTAAAATTAATAAGTAATTGGCCTCAATAACAATGACATAAACTGAACTTCTTAAATGATAAAATTGACACCTGTGACTAAAGAACTATCTTGCAAGACAGCCAGGTATACAAAAATTTGAGGTTTACCTCAAATAGTGTCCTTGTAAACAATGTCAAAAAGTTTTTAAATAAAACCATTTGTTGAATCAAAATAGCTTTAATTCTTAGAGCTAAATTAATTTTCTCTTAGTCATTTTTTTGCCTTTTGGGGTATAACTTGTGCTAAATGATTAAATAGTGATTGCTTTTCTTGGTATTACTTTCAATTGACTGCATTTTTCTTTATCAGTTTCTACTTGAAAGAACATCTTAACATTTAGTGTGAAAATAAAAAGATTTTCATATCTATATTCCATAATTTGACTCATTAACTTTCCATTAGAAATTATTTTGCTTGACTCATATATACATATATATGTGTGTATAAATGTACATAAAGAACTCCTCAAAAATTGCAATTCTAGTGGAGGAAAAGGCAATTGAATGCATTATGTAACACATTTTAACAAATTCTAAATATCAAATGCATTCTCATAGTGATTCCTTTTTCTATATTTTAATTTGTTTTTGTGAAAAGGCAGCTCAGAGCTGAAAAAAGTTTTAGGCCACACTGGGGAGATATACTGAAACAAAACAGAAGATTCGGGAATTTGGTACAGAACATGGGTTACATACCCTATGCAAAGTCATTAATAACCGAGTGATTGCACTGCACAGCTGGTAAGCTAGATACTAATGTCACATTTACATATGACTGTTCTAGTTGGAGCTGCTAAGGTGTGTTGCTTTTAGTCCTCCAGGCTAGCAAATTAGCGTAATGTTTTCTTACTGTAATCTGTGACCTAACTGAGGCACTCCTGCTTTCCATCTGAGAAATAGGAAGGCTCCATGAAATAGATGCATACTATCTTCTCTTCATTCACAGCTTTATAGCCTTTATTTTTATATAAACTATTATTTTAATCACCCACTCTCTCCCATCACACAATTCATTAAATAGCTGTTTCCAGATCTTTATCTACTGTAGATCCTTGCATGCAAATCTCATGTTTACTCTTTCTTCTATTAATAAGAATTAAATAATAACACTATGAAAGATGCTTTCTCTAACTTTCATTACATGCAACCCAATTTATATTTTTTTATGAAAGGAAAAGGTGCTCAAAAGAAACAAGCAAAAAATATCAACATAACATTTCTCATTCTAGAGAACTGAGATGCTTTATTGCATTCCACTATATCAAAAATGTATTTCTTGACAACAAAAATTTCACTGCTGGCACCAGACTGTGATAAGACATGGCAGAGGTCTGTTCACAACAGTCAACTTGAATTTAACTGAAAGGACCTCTGGCACAAAAGTGGCACCATTGATCTGAAACCACTATTACGTGGTCAAAGAATAAAAAAATACACCAATTCAGTGAAAAATGAGAATAGCTTTATCTATTACATTCTTAAATAACTCACTGGTCAGGGGTTTCTAGAATGCCTAGAGACCAGGGTTTTCCTTCCTTCCTTCCCTCCCTTCCTTCCTTTCTTTCTTTCTCTCTTCCCTAGAGGCAATTAATAACTACTATATTTTCTTCCAAAGGAAAGACTGGTACAATCAGAATAGCTGAACTACCACCAGAAAAGACCAACCTTGGCATTTAATACAGCTTTCAGCACAATTACATGTACCATCTAGTTCAACTGAATCTTTGTTTTATTTTAATTTGTGTCTTTCAATTTATAACTCAGAAAATAAATAATTCCTCTGAGAGTCCTTAAGTAGGTTTTCATATTATACAGTGGTGGGATTTAGAGTTTTCTTAATGGCTTTATTTTGATTAATAAAGTAAAATAAAAAAAATCTAGGAAATGCAAATTAATCTTAAATAACCTCAATCAATGCAGGTCATGGATACTATAGAGCTCACCAGGTAGCGTCATCAGTTAAAAAAAAAAAAGATGAAGAAATACAATACAAATGTAGTAATTATTTTTAGGAGTATGTGCTCATAACTTGTGTTCAGTAACACTGTATATTATAGTCTTATATTATTAAAAAGCATTACATATTCTTTGTTGTTTTGTGAAGATCAGCAGTATACATATATGAGATAAAGAAATAAAATTTTCTACTGTTATGTGAATGGATTAATGGATTACTGAGGCATAAGATAAACCTTCGAGTGACAGCATCACACATAGATTATATCATGCATTCAAAAGGGCAGTAAAACTCCGAGTGATTAAATGGAAATGAAAATAGATTCTCTATAAAACTCTGTTAGATATCTCAAATAATGTTCTCATAATAACTAGGAAATTTATTTTGAAATTGCAGGTGAAGAATTTGAACTATATTTTTCATGAAATATGAGAACAGAAAAAAAGCAATATTTCTAAATATTTTTAGTTTATATAACATGATTTTAAAATGTTTGGCAAGTAAGTTAATAAATTAAATATAAGTAAACATTTTTCAACTTTATCATCATGTTTATATTTGAATTTACCAAAACAATTTTTTCAAATTTATTATGGTGAAAAATAGGGATTTATATTGTATTTAGGATTGCCACATATTTGGATCTAATTTAATATTTTGGTCATATATTAATTTTTAAAACATTCTCTTCCTCAATTGAGTTTGTGGACTGAGAATCACAACCACTGCAACAGATATTGTTATTCTTTCATGAGTAAAAAAAAACTTCATATTTAAAGACAATGAATTAAAATTTTTGAACTGGTAGAAGTAGTAGTATATTATTAATTGAATTGAATGCAGAATACAGTGCACATGTAAAATTCATATATATGTTCCTCCTTGAGAAAGTAAAGTATACTAAGGTGATAAAACTCTTTACATATTATAATATAACATATGAACTCTGTAAGTATCAAATGAATGTAACATGCTAAGCATATTGCATTGAAATTCAGAAGCAAAATGAGTTATTTTAGGTTAGGGTTATCAACTAAAGAAGTAAGGTGTCCAACTGTCCTGATTTGCCTAGGACTAAAGAGTTTCCATGGGTACAGGACTCTTAATGCTCAAACCAAGAACATCTCAGGAAAACTCGAATGAGCTGATTGCACTGATGTGAAATCATATAGGGTCACAAGTAACTTAACAAAAGCAATTTAAGCTCCTTCAAGAGGAAACAATAAAGAAGTCTGTACCATGATTGGGATATTAAGAAAAGATTATGCTTCTTCAATGGCATATATAATTGTCAACTAGGAATTTCATTGTTTTGGGGTCAAAAAAGAATAAAACAAATATGGAGACCCAGCTTCCATTAGGGGAAGCAAGGTTGATATGCACACCTATTACCACGCCATATACCAGGGTTGGCTTTAGTGACAAAGCTTTGGTGATCGCTTTTGAGCACTGTGAACAATTAAACTCCATATCTTTATTATATGTTACAGAGAAACATTTGTGTCCCTTTCATAAGCAAAGCTGATGACACTTTCACTGGTTTTCTTCACTTAAAGATAATTTGGGCTCACATGAAAACTATAGTTTTAGGGTTGACATATTAGTGTTTTGTTCTTTTTAGAAGCTCTTAAAGCAAGTTTCCTGCATTGAAAAGAAGAAAGAAAATTTAGTACATTTATTGAACTTTTACCTTGTGATTTACAAACACCACCATATTTTAAATGTTCATATCAAAGATAGATAGCAGATACTATTAACATGTCCATTTGCCAAATGAAGAATTGGAATCACAGAATGGTAAGTTATTCTTGCCCAAGGTCACTTTGTTAGAAAGTGGTAAATGCCCGAATACCGGTATTCTGGGTGTAAAGACCATGCTCTTAGACACCATACAATATCAAGTACTTGAAAAGAAAATGAAATAACTTAAAACTTTACATCATAAAGAATCCATGATGCATAAGATACTCAAGTTTCTTACTTCTGACAGCAAATGAAAATATGTGTATCAAAATCTCAAAATTATTACTTTTTTAAGAGTTAAGAACTCAATGCTCATTCTATGACATAATTTCTCCTGGTTTGGTACTGTTCCCTACATAGTAAGAGCTGGCTTTTCCAGCATAGTCAGAAGAAGAGACAATTAGACAATTCAAGATGGAATTCCTCTTCCAGCTCTGAGTTTCTTTAATTTGCTCTTTTCTCTGCTTAAATTCACTGACAAATTACAAACCTCTACTCCACTTTTTTTCTATACTGATGTATTGCAAGAATTTCATCAAAATAAACTTTAACTTTCTGGAATATACCACATTTCTATTAACATTCTGGAAAACACCTTCACCTGTGTGAAAAATCAGAAAATGAATACATTTCTTCTATGTAAAGTAAAAAATAAAGCAATGTGTAACCCTTATAATAGTAGATACTGTAAGCAATTTATAGTATAATTTACAATTATACTAAATTGCATTTATTTACACAATTTCTGTAACAAATCTGTGGACTAGGTATTATTACACTTCCCATACTAGAAATAAACTGAGTTAGACAGGTTAGGTGGTATGGCCAGCCACACGAACAGTAAGCGGCAGAGCTTGTGTTCAAACGTGGGCGAGCTGCTTGTAGAATATGTGTCCTTGTTCACTGTGCTATGTTGTTTATTTAACCCACTTTTAAACCTCATTTGATCAGTTGATGTATTCTTAATAATTAACTAGAAACTAAACTCTGATCATTCAGCATTAATTGGGTTCCTGCTATAGATTAGATATAACCCTTAGCCTAAGTATTATTTCCTGACATATTGTTTTATTTGCTACTGTAAGGTAGATACAAGCCATTCCATTCATTTAACATTCACTTATTTTCTCAGAAACGTATAAGCCTTATAAAGGATAGTGAAGCTTCAGATAAATCAATACAATTGGTAAGGAGAAAAATGGTCTGTAACCAATAACGTTATGCTTTTATTCTTTTTCAAGAAAGGTCTGATTTTAAAGATTAGGTAAAAATGTTCCAGCTTGAAATAGCACCTGGCTAGCAGCCTTCTTACAACTCTTTTGCAGTATTCATGTCCCAAAAAAGAGATTCCATGACAATGTTGATATTATGTAGGAATAAAGAATTTGTTGCCCTCTTACTAGAATGCAGAAGGATTTCCACTAAATTCAAAGATAATGGAACATGGATCATGCAGCAAAATTTGTGTTGTACCAGTGCTTTGCTTTGGAAATTATGCAAATCTGTCTTCCTGAAATCAGGAGTAATGGCTTTTAGCATCTCTCATCATCCCCTTCCTTTTTCAAAATTAGTATGCATTATTATACACATTACTGTACATTTAGTATCCATTAGGAGTGTGGTCTTCTGCAAGGCTATTTCCTTTGTGTTGAGGCAGCCAAATGTCTCTCTCAGGTCCCCCAATGGTATTTACTTCCACTTCAGACCTAGAATGAGATGGCAACTTCCAGAATATAATGAAGCAGGAATTTGTGGAAGAGAACAGTGAATAAAGGTGAACGTATACACTGTGAAACATTTCCAGGTTGCTTGTGGAGAGCATAAGTGCTGAGATCAGCAGTGCATACTTGGGAGAGGAGTCTGCCATGGACTGGATATGAAGGAGTGCCCGGCTGGGGGTAGGACAGTAAACAATTATTCAGTCTTCAGGCCAACAGGGCCTCATTCAGTGATGCATACTGACAATGCTGACGGCAGTTCACCTTATTGAGAATGTACATGTGCTCATCCTTGTTACAAACACTTACAGGTCTTAGCTCATCACATCCTCACAATAATGGCTCTCACTAGTTGTACTCATCTATACATTAGGAACTGAGGGGGGAGCTGTCCAACACCAAACTTACAGCTGTGCTCATTAGCCATTGATCAACTCCTAAAAGGATGGGGAATCAGACAATAACACTTAGGGGCTAATTCATAAAAAAAATGGAGGTATCAGCAGAACAGAATAGATAGCTCAGAAAGAGGCATTGGCCAAAGAATCTGGTTAATAACAATGATGACATGTCAATCAGTGTGTAAAGAAAGAATTAATTCATGATTTTCTAGTCACAATCAATACTTTTGATTTCCTGTTTTTACAAAAGAGAAACAGTTAAATCTCCACTAAATAATTCATGCTAAAATAATTTCCAGACATGTTAGAATTAAACGTAACAATATTGAGACAAAACTTACATGTTGCAAACTCTCTGTTGATCACTGCTGCAAATGCTCTCTCTATAAAAATGCTTTGGTCCTCATTCTTTTCACATGATTTCATTCTTTTACAGATAAGAAACCCAATGTGCATAGAGGTTAAATAACATTGTCCATGGTCACACAGCTTACACGTGTTCCAACAGCTATCTCAGACTTAACATGTCCACAAATGAATTCCTAAACTTCTCCCTAAAAACATATCCCATCCTCTATCACCTCCGTCTGAGAAGATTATTTACTCAGTCATTCAGCTACTCAAACCAAAACTCTCAAGACCATCTTTAACTCTTCTTACATTTTGGAAAATTCTGATAGATGATGGTTAGTTCACACCATGTTTCCTGTTTTGTTCTGTTTTGTTTTCTATAGTCTCCTAAGTGGCCTCCCTGACTCCAACCTTGCTTCCCTACATTCTGTTCTCAATGAAGAAACCAGAGTAACCCATTCTGATTATTCCTTTACCTGGAATACTGCCCCAATTAATTCCTGTGGCACTCCCTAACCTGCAAGGTTTTGCTCAGATGTCTCCATACTAATGAAGTCTATCCTGACAACTTCTCTAAAACTACAACCCACCATTACCATTTGACTCACCAGTACTTCTAATCCCCATACCCTATCCTTTTAGTCACTCTCTAATATTGTCCATAATTTACTTACTTAATATGGCTGTTATTTTTTTGTTTGTCTTCCCTAAAGTGTAAATTCGGCAACGGCGCGAACTTGTCTCTTTTGTTCACAAATGTATACTAATTACCTAGCACAGTGCTTCACACTTAGTGTAAATTCCATAAATATTTGTTGAATGAATGATGAAGCTTAGATTTCAAGTGTAGGCAGCACGACTATAGAGTCCATAAAATCAATAACTAAGAAATTCCATAAAAAATGAAATTATGAAAAAAAAATGTTCAAAAAAAGTGGTAAACTTGGGAGGAGAAAAGACTTTAGAAATATTAAAGCACTAACAGAAATTATTCTGGAAAAATGTGATAGTTTAAAGGACATAAGTATTAAACTTTTTTAAAAAATAAATAACATTAAACAAAATTTTAACAATAAAAAATGAGCGATATCTGTTATAAATATGGTGAAGGATTAATGTTTTTTATATTAAGATCTAGTATGAGTCAAATGACAAAGAAAACACCAAAACCCCTATAAGTATTGTAAAGATATATAACTCACAAGAAAATAAACAAACAGCAAAGTAAATATACCAAGGGTGCCCAGAAGATGCATACATATGATTTGTATCATCTTTTGTTATCGGTATATATTGAGTATTACAATTTTAATACAGTTTTTTCCTTTCTTAAAATGTGTTTACAGTTTTTGGGCACCATCTGTATATATCACATTTTCTAATAATACAACTCATTACATTGAAATGTCATTTTTTTTTTAAAATAGGAAGTCAGCAAAAAATATAAGAAGAAAAGAGGGAAAGGAAAATTACATATACCTCATTGTTGATGAGGGCTCAGTAAAACACGTATATCATGAGTTTTAAAATATTCCTGCATTTTGACTCAGTGATTCTATTTTTAAGAATCTATTCTGCGGAAGTAATCGATGTAAAGACAAAAGTGTGTGTACAAAGGCTCTCAACAAAATCTTACAATAGGGAAGCATACTATAACAACACATCACATTTGCAAGATTTGAGAAATACTTCAATATTTCATAGAAATGCATGTGATTCATTAAAATAAATGTTTTTGAAGAAAACTTGGTAACTTTGAAAATATTAACATTTTTACAAAGGTAAGTCAAAAGCTGTTGATAGCCTGGTCCGTGCTGATTAGATCAAAGCCCTGTTACAACTGAGGGCAAAATGAAGGATGCAAAACTCTGGAGCACCGGCTGCTGTCGACAGGCAAGCTAAGCAGGCCCAAACCTTCAATGAGGGACAGTGAGTGAGCCCTTGTGCAGAATAAGGGAGTCCTGGCCACGTAAGTCACTTGGGCTTCAAAGACAATGCTAACCTATTTCTCAACTTTGCCTAAGATAAGGAAAGGTCATTATCATGTATCTGATAATGGGATCATTATATACAGAGTGTTGCTGTCACATAAAAAGCTAATAGTGAGACATGTACAGAGCTAACTTTTCCCAATACATTTCTCTATTACTGTCTCTAACTCTGAGATATAGCAGCTTTGAAAGGAAGTGCTTCACACATTACATATCAGCTCCTAAGTGTAAGAATAATATTTAGAAGTGAACTGAAAGTTGAATTCTTAAAACAATTGTAATTTCAGTTCTGTGGTATATTTTAGCTATGAATAGACATTGTAGAGAATTGTTTTACTGCTATCATTTCTTGGGTCACTTGTCTTTTGTTAATTTCGAAACAAGAGTGCTTTCTTATTTTTCTGACTAAAGTGCTAAAAAGAAATTTCCTGTCAGTATAAAACATTTTATTACAAATTACTTGACTTCCACGAATTGCATTCTAAGTTCAGTGCAGGTTTGTGGAATAACATCATATTCGTATTTTAAAATTGCAAACAAAAACAAAAACAAACCTTTTGCTTTTTATGGCTAATGACTGTAGTATATGCAGTTCACTGTGCTGTTCAAATAGATTTCAAATAATTTTCCTGTAATTGCTAATCATTTTCGTAGGTGGCATGAGGTTAGCAATCAATAATCACATGAAACTGTTGAAAATGAGGCCCAGGGATCAATAGAACATTTTTCTTCCCATGGAAACACAGCCTGCTCTGACGGCTGTCCTCGCTGTTCCTTTCTGTTTTGTATTTATTATAGATTCACAGGCACATTTCTTATGGGAAAAATAACAGATTAGGGAAATAGACAAAATGCCTTTCACCAGCATCATGGCAGAGATGGTATTTGTTATAAAGAACATACCCTAAAAGAGGCAGGAGGGGGTATATAATTTGGTAGAGATGCTAAATTGCAAAGTAAATTTCTTAATCTCTAATCAGTGGGTATGTGTTTTCACTGTTCCACTTTATTTTGTATGTATTTTTAAATGTATTAGAAAGACATACACTCATCTCACTATGTGGAATCTATTAGGGGGTTATTTCGAGACACATTCAAACAGAATATATAGAATTTTGTTTATCAAGGAGAGACAAAACTGTACATCAATAAATATTAGCTTCACATTTGTTTCTTAGGCATTAAAACATTTAATTCTGATGATTAACAGAAATATGTTATTTCATGAAAAAATACAAAAACACAGTTGCATTGCATAAAATAGATTTTGTATACATTGGCCCCCCTCACTTGTTAGAAAGTGGATTTATACTTGTTATAAAGTTCATTACCATGTCTACAGGTAGATGTGTTCTTGCATATTTCATAAAAGCCATCATTTACAATTCAGAAAATGTAAAAACCACTTAAAGATGTTAATATGCTTTTGTGGGAAAGAGTAAAATGAGATTCAGTGAAAGAAAGGACTCCTTTTGTTGCTCTCAGCTTCATTTGTTTTCTGGAGAGATACTATAGGAGCCAGGTTTGCCTCAGCGTGTCTTAGTATTTTGGAGGAGATGATCACCAGGTACTGCTCCCAGAAATTTAGAACCCTGGTCAAGGCTGGTGTTTGAGAAGACCCCGGAGGAGAGCAGTAAGGTAGAGAAAGGCAAAAAAAAAAAAAAAAAAAAAAATTAGAAATAAGAAAAGTAATTTAAAAGAAAAAGTAGCAGCATGCACAGCACAGCAGTGGGTGATCTCTATCGACATCCTCTACTAATAAAAATATTCAAAAATAAATAAATAAATAAATAAATAAATAAATAAATAATAAAAGCTAGACTCATGTGAACGAAAGGAGGGAATGCATATAACCGAGGAGAACATTCTTTAATTTTGCGCGTTGGAGTCTGCGTGTGGGTGCCGGCTTGCCGCCTACCCTGGACTCCCTTGGGGAATGTTCCTTGGGAAGAAGCTGGTTCTCCACGCTGCCTGCACATTCCCGGAAGGCGAACAGCGCGTGGCTAAGACCTGGGTAAGGGTTGTCTCCCATCTGTTGCACCAGCGCGAAGCTAAAAGCAGGCATCTGCTCAGAACGCCATCGGCGACTCACAGCACCCTGGGCTTTAGGACAATAACGGAAATCTAGGAGAAACCGAAGGTTCTCAAACTGAATAATCGCTAGCTAAAACTCCGCATAGACGCCACTCTATTTTACAAATGGACTTACAAGTCCTGGGGTCTAAACCAACCATGCCTCGTGAGTGACAAGCTGGGAATCACCGCGTCGCAGTTACAGCAAGTAAGTTAGTCTCAACTTTTGCCAATATATAGCTTTACCCCTCCTCACTTGAATCGTATTTTCCTGTGTGTGAAAATCAAAGAGGTTGGCCAGGAGATAACTTTTATTCTGAAATCTCAGCACGCTGATGCGTCACTCACTCACTCACTCACTCACTCACTCACTCACTCACTCACTCACTCACTCACTCATCCCACCTGAAGCCATGGAACCTCGCGCTCCTAGGCTGGTGCGCGTTTGGGGTTTTATTTAATATTTGGAAACTTACTGATTTCCTATGCCTGTTGGAAAGAACGAGCTGGGTGGGGGTGGGAGGAAAGCTGTGACTCCTCGTTTCTTCGTGCGACTGTCTCGATTGTTGACACTAGTGGCAAGCCGCGTAGTCCTGCTTTTGCAGGGGAAGTCTGACACCTTGAGGACTGGAGAGGGGGTGCGTGAGCCCAGAGAAGTGGGAGTGGGAGAAGCTTTGAGTTGTGGAGTGGGGGTGAGGGTTACTTTTTCAAGTCGGGCGACCTGCCACCTGGGTGCTTGTTTACTGGGGTGGGAGCTGGGCGTTCGGAAGCCTAGTTCTGTCACGAACTGATATCGGACATGCCTGCAGAGCTCGCCCAAACCTGGAGGTGTGTCTCGCTTGCATCCAGAACCACAGGGTGGGTTCTGGCCACCAACTTGCCTGGATTATGATGAGCTCGCCTGCCCAACTGGCTGACTTCCAGCAGTTGGTGTTGGGAGGCCGAGGACTATTCCGGGGCAGCCGAGCCTGGAACCCAGCTTCAGCTTCTGCTGATGCGCGCGGGTCCCCTCCACCGCCACGCAGAGCAGTGAGTGGGGAGCGCAGCTTCAGGGACTGTCCCTTCCAAGCCGGGTCTGTGCGGACTCGGAATCAGGTGTCGCCGGGGACCGAAGGCGGGATTCCTTCCTCTGGGTTCATCTGCTGTCATCCGTGGGAAAGCTAACTTTATTCGCAGGGATCCTTGAGGGAGTGGGTGGGCGAGCTCTCCTCCGCTGGCGCTCACCTCCCCTCTCAGGGCTGCCCCTCCCCCGCCTCCCATGGCTTCGCTCTCAGAGCATCCTCTCTCCGCCCAGTTCGGTGCCAGCTGCGTGGGCTCCAGCTTCGTGCGTTATCCTTGGAATGCTTCGAAACTCGGTGGCGACTAAGGAAATCCCATTGGAATTTGCCAGGCGTGCTCTCACCAGGTATAGCAACCGCTCCGCCAGTCCTTGGATCGATCCCTCTTCAACCAGAAGATTGCAACTTTACAGGTAAAGAGGGTGTCGCCTCAGAGCTCCATTTGACCGGAGATACACCTCGTCTCCTTTCTGGGATCTCGGTTAAGTTTCTCAAGCTTCCTGGGAAGCCGGCTCCCTCTCGGGAGGCGGACAGACATCCCTGGGGGGGGGGGGGGGTTACGAATTCAAAAGGCTCTGGCTGCATGGTTTCTCTTTAAGTCTCCAGACGGAATTTGTGAAGCTTTCCGTGGTTGACCCGGGCTGAGCAGGAGTTTGGGGATGCTTCTCAGCCTCTCAAGCACCAGGCTTTAAAGCAGGGGAGAGGGCGAGGAGCGAACCCCTTGTGTGACTTATATGGTAAACAAAGCGGCTGCGGCCACGCTACGGTGCTGGAGGGGAAGGCTGTGTTTAGCCTTTTATGCATTAGGATAAAATGGAGATCTTAGTGGCCCCCGGGTGTATATAAGTGAGCCTCAGACTCTCTGGTACCAAACTGGGGGAGTAAAGAAAAGATAGAGACTGATATCCTGTCGATCAATTACCCTCTGCGTCATTTTCATTCTCTATCAAGAAACAGAAACACTTTTATCCCTGTTGCTGGACCCAGGCTAGGGATTCCTGGTTCGCGTGGCAACTGAAATTAATATCCAAATATCCTGTTTACTACTTGAATAAATCACTGAGATTCACAGCACAACTTATTCCAGCTGTGAACTCAGCTGCCTTTTGTTACTAGTTACTAGAGAATATTGGAAGAGGATGGAGGGTGTACAGAGGCTGAGAAAAGGGAACACTTATCTTGTCTGTATCCACTATGTTGTTCCCTGTCCACATGGTTTCTTTGGGGCTTTTCCAGTTAAATTCCACACCTATAAATTGCAGCAGGTTGTTTACCAAGCACCAAGCCAAAGGAGTGGGAGGAGGCAGAAGCAATGTTTACTTGGCTTATTAAAAAGAAATTTAGAACAGATTTGTAAAACAAACAAAAAAAATCTTTTAGGTCTCCTATCTTTTTGGCTTTTCTCTCCCAGTAATCACAACACAAAACATGTTACTAATTCTTCAAGAAAAAAGGTTAACTAGAGATTTTTTTTTTTAAGTAAAACTCTGATTTAGACAATGAGAGTTAAGAGTGGATAGATGTGTTAAAACATTGCAATCGTTATCACTGTGCTTTGGCTTACTATTTAATCTTACATTTGTGATATTCGTAATACCTACTTTTATTCACCTGGACAATAGACCATCCCCCACCTTATGTATTTAAGGCAAAAAATCGATAAAATATAGGGATAATTAGTACTTCAGATATTAGAATCAAAATTTAGGAAGACATTGTTAAACACTTTAAAAAACTATATGAATTAATGCAGTTTTGCAAATCAGCACATCAGTAGACATTATATGGGCTTTATCAAGGTATTTTATGCAAATGTCTTGGATTAACAAAGCTTAGTACAGCTAGAGAGGAAGAAAGCTCTTACACTGTTTATGAATAAGAGACCATAGAGCTGGAGAGCCTTTCAATAGAGCTCTGATCAGAGCTCAACTACTTTGCTTGTGGTTGTGAAGAGCTGACAGATTTACACCAAGAAAGTGATGCACAAAGAAATACAAATGGGTCCAGAAGACTGATACATAAGAGGTGCTTAATATTCATTGAGTGAATGAATATATAGTTAGATAGATAGACAGTTAAAATAAGGTGTAGTGAGATTTGTAATATGCAAATTTAGACAGAAAAGTTCCTCCTCTTAAGTAAGAACTTGAACTTGGGTATTCATCAAAGCATATAGTATCTAAGTTCCACAGATACAAGCAACTTGTCTTTTTAGCAAAACCTGTCAAACATTAACAATGTTTCTAAAACTCTCTGATATTGAAAAATAAGACAAGTTTTAATATACTTGTTTAATGATCGTTCTCAAAGATTTATAAGAGATGGAACACATTTCCATTACTTATAACCTTTAAAATTTTGTTATTTTGATGTTCTTTATTTTTCTGTTGAAGTTTTTTTCTGGAAGGTCAAGGTCAAAATGCACAGAGAAAGCTATGAGAAAATTAAAGTTCTGTATGAATTTTATGCCTGTTTTTTGTTATTAAAATAGTAAAACCAAATTACTTTCCATTTAAGGTAACTTTAATTAATTCAAACTTTACTTAAATAGGAAACACCAGAAACATTGCTTTCATTCTTTCTGATTAGGGGAAATTTGAATATCTTGTTCAGTACACATATTTTAAACTTTTTAACTTAATCACTATTATTAACAAGATTAAATTTCTATCAAAATGCAATAATAGCCCTTAGGATGTACTGGTTAACCGTACTGAATTAAAAGACACTTTCACAAATATATTGTTGAAAATATTGTCTTATTTTTATACTTGCATGTTTAATTGCCAGGATAATTGATGGCAATTCAGATTATCAACACAGATGAAAACTGAAATAATCTGCTTTTCTAATTGATGCACATATTGGAACAAAAATAAAGATAAGCACAACTTTGATCAATATTTAATAATGCTAAATAGATGAAGGCTTTTGTAAATCAAGATAGATACACAAGAAATGCTAAACAGTAGCTAGGACAGTAAGACTGGACTGAATGTGATTGTTTCATTTTTTTTTTAAACAAGCTAGGTGAAGGTAACTATAACAAACTCTTAAATTTTTCTTTTCCAAAATTATCTTTGCTGAATATTATACAAGATCAAATTCTAATGTGACTCTTGACTTTCTACCTTATATTGTCGGGACTAAATTAAAATCAAAGTTATTCACCTCTTTAATATCTATGGAAAACCCACCGTAAGCATTTTGGTTCTCATTAAAAGTGAGATTGAGGACAGAGATCAAAATAAAAACCTTGCCTTTTCACCTAATTTATGCCCAATCACCTCCGCACACTAAATAAGCACTAATACCCGTGAATTCAACCCAACTTCAATTGGACATTTACTTCTACCTACTTTTATGGAAAACTTGCTTTAGAATTCTTTCCTCTCCTTATGTTTTCTATTTCTAATCCTCCCAGATGCATTGACTTGAATATTTTAAGAAATTTGAGAATATTTTGATCAGGGATATAATATTATAACCATATCCTTTTAATCAGCACAAATATAGGCCTGATCTCTGAGAACATTCGTACTCCAAAATAAATCTATGATGAAAATACATTTAGGAAAAGATGCCATTCATCTGTTAAAATGAAAATTGAAGACACATGTATTGACAATATATCAATGTAAAACTATATCCTTGAATCGTAATTCCTTGAATTATTTGTTAAATAAAGTGATCTATTTAATTCTTTTTCTTAAATCTCAGAAATCCTTGTAAAACTTCAGTTATACTTAAATAAGATATGAGAGATAATAGTTTTTCAGTACTTGATCTGCTTTTATAATTAAACTGTAGATGACATTCCATTAATATTAGTGTATGTTTAGTGTCTTTTTTAAAAAAAATGTGCCCTTTGAAATACAGCAGTGTGATAGAGTAATGGCGTCTTGAGAGGCAACAGATGACACATGGACAATTAATACACATAAAATTAGAAATGTTAATTAAAACATTAAGTTAAAAATATGCCTTGATAGCTTTATCTAGTACACTGCATTCTTTCTGAGAAATTGCAAGTGCAATGAATTGAAACAGTATGCATTCATTATATTCTTCCTATAGTTTGCTATTATGTTTTTGAAATATGTTGAAAAAGTCACCATAAGTAATTTTGTTGAACAAATACTATCAATAGTTAAAAAATTATTTAAGACAGAAAAACAGGAGCTATTATGAAAAAAGGAAAGAAGGGAAAATGTAGAGGGCCAATATTTATGGGCACTTACTGTATGCCAGGCACTAGGCTAGAAACTTAAAAAAACAAAACAAAACAAAACAAAAAAACTACTGTATTTTTCATGTTTATCCTCACATCTACCTTAATACTAAAGTATTATTGCCACCTTTTAAATAATATAAAAAGATTAAATTCCTAAAAAATATCACACAACTCTTTTGTAGTAGTCAGAAATTAAACGCATGCCTACTTGGTTTGAAAGCCAGTACTCTTTTTACTTAATTCTTATAGTTTGTAAGATAAAATTAGTGAAGTTTTAAAGAGATTCATACATTCATTGGATTCTTACAGCTCTTTATTTCTTTGATTTTTAAAATATTGTAATGTAGGGACATCAAACCATTATGAGGCTAGAATACCATATTCTGTTAACTAAAGCTCTATCAGTTTGAAGCAGAGCAGGAGATAAGCTATTCATCTCAAGCAGGTTGTTCTCAAAATTATTTTCTTTCTTACTCTTGAATATAAATATACTATATGTGGATAGGAATAAAAAGGTTTATTTTCATGGATAAAATTCAAGGTTATATATTTTTCTTTAAATAGTCATGAGATTACAATTTCTAAACAATGTTGTCATTCAAAACTGCAGAGCATCTGTAGGCTGTTAATAAAATATCTTTGTGTATATAATTAGCAGTCGTGTTAAGACCTGTTAGGTTTATATTGCATCTTATCAAAGTCATATAAAATTTTCCCGCAAGTGTTTTGCCTTAATTTTATCTTAAATTTTAATTGCCAATTTATTTTTCATGTCCCTTGGTATTTAATGAGGATGTAGCTCTCATTAATACATCCCAGAAGATGTCTATCAGCTGATAGCACATTTTAAGAACTTTAAACATATACCTGCAGTTAAAACTGATGTTCATATGTCCAAAGACCTATTGATATTGAAGTTGAATAATTTCTTTGCATATATGTAATACCATTACAAAAATTAACCCTGAAATGGTATCTATTCAACAGATATTTGTTGAATATTAGTAAATGAATAATCAAATAGATAGATTAATGACACAAGTAAATTCTTCATCTTTGGATTTTCTGGCAATGCTGCCTCTGTATTGCTTCTTGTCAAAATGTTCTCCAAGCATTTAAGCCTAGCTCAATATTACTGTCTCTTTGAAAGTTTCCTTCTTGTCTTCAAGTGGGTGGTGTCCCATCTCCTGAGCTAGACAGTAAACTCTTTTAAGAAACCCAGAGGATGCCCAAAAAATGTGTGAATTAGATTGTCATAAATATTATGCTTTTGTCATTGAACTTAATTAATTTCACAGTTTTATAATACCATAGTTGGCTGAATTTTGAGCACATTTATTTATATAATGAAGCCAATTGTAATAATAACATTGCATTTACTTGATATAATGAGTACCATGTTATTACCTATGTTAAAAAATAATTAACTCACATTTATTCAATGGACATAACTTCCAGTCAACTAGTTACTCCATAATGCTCATTTTCACAGGATTTGTATACCCAATTATTACTGTGTCTTAGTTTAAGTGATACTGTGCTAGAATTTTTAAGGGAGAGTTTTTGTTCCATTACACTTTGAGAAGTGTGGTAAGAGTTGAAAGAGGACAAGTACAAGTGTTTCTCAGGAATATCTACACTGAACTAAAGAAAATTAGAGGCTTCTTTGGAGTGATTATATTTTGCAAATTAAGTTGAGAATTGAGGTCAAAGACTTGACAGTACCTGATGCCCAATTATGAGTGACATGAGCTTTTTTTCTTAAGTCTTTTCATTCTACTTCATTGAGATTAGAATTGTTACAAATTAGGGTTTATGAAAAGAGTTGAGATACTGTGTTACATTTTTAATGTATTTTACCTCTAAACGATACTGGAAAAACAACACAAACTGTATATACCAGAATCATAGTTCATAGCATATTACACTGTAATTTTTATTTTCAAAGAATTAGTATAATTAGTGTTCAATATATACTTTTTGAATGGATGAATGGAATAACTGAATATATGGATGATTAGTATGCTGTCAGGTGTTATGCAGAACCCCTTTATTTCAACATGCTATTCTTTCAATTAACTGGGCATACACCAATAGGGATCCCCAAAAACATGATGAGAGGACAGGCATGGTGCATAGCGTACACTTAGTGAAGAATAGGGAATCCAAGATGCTTTATATGTACTCTTCCCCACTGTTTGTGACAGCAGGGCTACCATTTTATGTAAAGATTTTCCTCATACTAGGTGGAGTGAAACTGCATACCCTGAAGATCACATTGAAGGCTACACTTTAACTAAATACTCTTCTGTGATAGTTGTAGTTTGACAAACACAGTTGGACGTTGTTTAATTTCATCTAGAGTCACATACATGTATACATAGATTGCTATGTGAGTAATAAAGAATAATAAAGAGTGGAAGAGTGCTCTTCGGTGATAAACTCTTAAAGTAATGCCTACAGATCACTGATCAGAGATAGGGAGATAAAAATTATTAGCAAAGAGAATAGAATAGCCCATAAAAGACAATTGAATTTATTTGCTAATAACTTTAACTGTAATATGATTAGATGTGTAATAAATGACTTTAAAGGTCATCTAATTCAAAAGTCTGTATTTAAGCAAGACTCTCAAATCTTACTAAATGATTTTTACAATATACTATATAATATTATATGTAATAAACATACACACATACACACACACACACACACACAGAGGATTTTTTATTAAAGGATTTTTTTTTTTTTTGAGGGCAGTGTCACTGGCCCTCATATGTGGCTGCTGGCTTCCCAAGCCAGTGCTTAACCACCATGCTACTCGCCTGGCCCTAAAGGATTATTTAATGCATGGCAATCACTCTTCCAGATGCGAAGAATACAGAGAGATACATATTTTCTTTTCTTTGGGATTTCAAACAAAGGAGTCTTATAAACCTGTTAGTATCATGTTCCAGTATCCCATATTAACTTACACACATTTTACTGTTGCATTGTCTCCTAATCTTTTCTCATGAAAATAGAGCACTCATTAAGGAAATAACACAATCGTATTAAAATAAATATAGCCTATACTTGGGATTAAAAGAAGAATTGGGTCATGTTGTAAGAAATCCTAATGCATCCTCCTTGCTTCAAATTACTTAGGTTTTTCCACTGTAAGTCTATGCTAAATTTAAATACCATTATTGATACTATTAAACATGGTACTTTCCTTTTGTATAGATATTACTAAATTACCATTCAAAAGAATGTATTTTAGGAGATAAGTTTTTTTCCAAAGTCTTGATGGGTTTATGGTGATACATTCACATTTTGCTCTTTGCCCAATCCTCCTTGGAATCAATGAAGCACACATAAGTGAAGAAGCCAGTTTTAGAGCTAAGGATGTAGTGACTTGGATACTTACTCCTACATCTTTGCCTTGGGACATCAAAGATCTTGACTCAAGATATTCTTGGAAGGGTGAATCCATTCTAGAATCATTTCATAGTTCTCAGTTTCCACTGTTCATGTGTTGTAGTGAACTTCTGCCCACAGCTGAGAATATACTGAAGACTTGGAAAGAAGCCATCTTTCTCATGGTCTTAAGTATTGGGACCAAAAAAAGGGATTGGACTGGCTATATTAATCTTTTTAAAATTATTTTTTGGGACTTACATTCCTAGGACTACCCACTCTGCCAGAATTATGCTTTATGAGAGTCTTCATGTGAAATAATCAGAGTGCCTACCTCTTAGCCTCTGAGAAGCTCTACGATTAAAGAGAAAAATATTTCTAAAGAACATTCAAAATTTAGGATTATTGTTCTTCTGTAGGATATTGAATAGCTTTGAATCTAAAAAAAATGATGTGTCCCTCTGCGAGTGCTGTATAAGAAGAAAATGCTGGCAGGAAGAAAGACTTATTTGCTTATCTGGTTCATTTTAACTTCACAGCTTAACATTTTGATTTGTAATGTGCAAGCTTAGAGAGCTGAACCGCATATTTTCATTTAGCATTCTAGCACGTTCTTGGAACAAAGTGAACCAGCAAATAATTTTGCCCTTTCATGAATAAAAGAAGCTTTAATGAAAAAATGTTTTGTTATAATAGTAGTTACAATAAAGAATTTTTACAACGTATAAAATATCAACAACTTTAATTTGAAGAATAAAAACTGTTTTGTATTCTGTTGTACTTAGCAGTGAACCATTAAAACCAGAACTTAAAGCATAACTTTATAATATACAGAGGGTGCCAAAAAAAAAATGTGTACACATTTTAAGAAAGGAAAAAATTATTAAAATTGAAATACAGTGGAAAGAGAACTGACTCTGAGTAGTGAATACACAATGTGATATATAGATGCTGTATTACAAAATTGTACACCTTAAATCTATGTAACTTTGCTAACAATTGTCAACAGAATAAACTTCAATTGAAAAATAATTGAGGGCCGCCCGAGTGGCCTGTTGGTTAGGAGCTGGCTTGGGACGCCAGCTCTGAGCAGCGGCGCCCAGGTTTGGATCCCACATATGAAGGCCAGTGACACTGCCTTCTACAGCTAAGGTGGTGAACAACAGCTCCACGTGGTTGCCTCAATAGCTAAGATGGTGAATGTTGCCTCTGTAGCTAAGATGGCTGGTGATGTTGTAGGCTGCAGCCTCTGCTGTAGTGGGCTGCCATAGGCTACAGTGAGTGGCTGGCAGCCAGCATGAGCGGCCAAGAGCCTCCGTGCAACTGTCGAGAGGCTGGTGAGTGGTCTGCCTCACCCAGGAAGAGCACAATGATGATACCAACATGGGCCAGTGAAGCGACATCTTCCACAAGTAGACTGAAGAACAAAAAAGGACTGCAACTTGTCTGTTCCCCTTCCCCGATTCCCCTGCGCTATTCCCCTCCCCCAGTTCCCTAATAAAATCTTTAAATAATAATAATAATAACTGAAACACAATGAATGATGCTAGCATTCATTTGATTAATGCCATCTTTTGAGCAAACATTGTATGACACATACTATACATTGCTCTATGCATAATTAAATTCAACTTCAAAAAGTAATACATAGATGACATCTCCTAAAGTGTGTACATTTTTTGGCACCCCGGTATTACATACGTTCTTATTATTTATTACATGGCTTTTATTGAAATATTGGATACAATTAAGTATTGAAAATTTCCCCTTTAAATAATAGTTATTGGTAACTATTATTTTTTGGCAACACAAAAATAAATGAAAATATTTTTTTTATAATATATTTTAGCTTCTTATTTTTAAAAATCATAGATATTTACAAAGTCAAAATATGGATAGGAGATATCCTGATTGAGAAGATGTAAACAAATTGAATATTTGAAATGATCCATTGTTGACTGACCTAGATATATTTGAAACATATAACCTTGATTCATTTCGGTTTATTTAAAGAATGTTATTTGAAAGATGAGCTACATTATAATAATCCTATTGGTTTTAAGATTCAAAATAAGATCTTCTATTTATAAAAATACATAGGAATTATGCATCAAAATATATGTGATTAAAGAGAATCTCTGCTCATAATATGCATTGGCATTTTACAAGTGTTTCAGGATCTGCCAGGATTTATTTTGATTATTTTAATCAAAATGAAATGGATATACAAGTATATTAAAGACAGTGACTGCTCAAAGAGTTTCATATACTCTTTAGTTCATTTCCAGTGGAACATCCTGTAACATCTACTGCTCACACTCCGTCAGTCCTCTACTTACAGATGGACACCTTCAATTGTGTAATTGGTCCTGGGGCAAGGCTCCTCCCTCATGGACTGGAGCTATAACAGAGGACCTGCTATATACAAATGCACACTCCCTGCTTCCTCAACCAGACCAGGGCACTTCCACATGTAGATGGCAGGGGTGATCAACATTTGTTTTTTGTGAACATTTATAAAATGGTGGTAAGGGCTGGCCGAGTGGCACGGTGGATAAGCGCTGGCTTGGGAAGCCAGCGGCCCCGGTTTAGTCCCACACATGAGGGCCAGTGACACGGCCCTCAAAAAAAAAGATATAAAATGGTGGTAAGATCTTGTGTTCATGGTGAAATTTCATTGTAACCTTTATTGAATTATGACTTCTGAGGAAATATCATTACTAATTCTTTTTTTCTTCTATTATATTTAAGAAAAAATAAGCCAAGAAGGGTTTAAGGAAAGGATTTTTAAGGACAGAGATTTCATATTGTTACATTTTCCCTTGGTGTACAAGAAAGGGCACAGTGAATTTAATCTGTTGTGGTTAAGACAAACGTTCATTTGTACTGTCTGTCCCATTACAACAACAAAAACATCATTACAGGATTGGTGCTGGGACTTCTGGCCATTTTTGTGTTTTAGACTAAAATGAATGCTCACTATAATCATAGGGGTAAATACTAAAAAATATTCACTACATATGTGAATATTTTCACATTTTGTCCAAAACAGCAAAATACTTAAGATATATTATTGATTTATTAATCATAGCTTACTATTTTTTTTTAAATTTTTTTAAATTAGTTTCAGGTGTACAACACAGTGCAATAGTTATACATTTTACCCCTCAAAGTGACAACCCCCCACCCCCAATACACTACCCCACTCCCCCCCATATCATATATATCTATTACTCTTCCTCTGACTCTCTTCCACAGTATAATCCACATCCCGTGACTATCTATATATATTCAATTACAGTAGGTATACCACCTCCACTTTAGTAATACAGTGCAGTGATCAAACCTCTACTCCATCCATGAAATGGTCTCCCTAACAAGACCTATGATCATCTGACATTCCACAGAATATTTACAACATTATTAATTATATTCCCCAAACTGTTTTTCCTATCCCAGTAGCAATATTGTAGTTGCCTATTTTTGCTGTCTAATCCCTTCCCCTTCTCCCTCATCCCCATTCCTCTCCAAATTAGCAACCCTGATTTTTCCTCTATATCTATGAGACAGTTTCTGTTTACTTTGCTCATTCATACAGTTTTTCATATTCCACATATAAGTGAGATCATATGGTATTTGTCCTTCTCTGACTGACTTATTTCACTCAACATTATAGTCTCTAGGTCCATCCATATCATTGCAAATGGCACGATTTCATTCTTCTTTATAGCGGAGTAATACTCCATTGTATAAATATACCACAGTTTCTTAATCCAGTCATCTACTGACAGGCATTTTGGTTGTTTCCAAGTCTTAGCTATTGTAAATTGTGCTGCTATGAACATCGGGGTGCATAACTTTTTTTGAATAAGTGTCTTGGTTTTTTCAGGATAAATACCTAGGAGTGGAATTGCTGGGTCAAACGGTAGCTCTATTTCCAGTTCTTTGAGATACCTCCATACTGACTTCCATAGTGGCTGCACCAATCTGCAGTCCCACCAACAGTGCAGTAGGGTCCCCTTTTCCCCACAGCCCCACCAGCACTTGTTGTTTGTTGATTTGTTGATGATAGCCATTCTGACTGGAGTGAGGTGGTATCTCATGGTGGTTTTTATTTGCATTTCCCTAATGACCAGTGAGGTTGAACTTTTTTTCATATGCCTGTTGGCCATCTGTATGTCCTCTTTAGAGAAATGTCTCTTCATATCTTCTGCCCATTTTTTAATTGGGTTGTTTGTTTTTTTGGTGTTGAGTTTCATGAGTGTTTTATAAATTTTGGATATTAACCCCTTATCAGATATATCGTTGGCAAATATATTCTCCCATTCAGTAGGCTTCCTTTTTGTTTTATTAATGGTTTCCTTTGTTGTGAAAAAACTTTGAAGTCTGATATAATCCCATATGTTCATTTTTTCTTTTACTTCCCTTGCCTGTAGGGATGTATCAGTAAAAATATTGCTCCGGGTAATGTCTGCAAATGTACTCCCTATATTTTCATTTAGGATTTTTATGGTTTCAGGTCTTACATTTAAGTCTTTAATCCATTTTGAATTTGTTCTTGTATAAGGTGTAAGGAGATGATCCAGTTTCATTTTTTTGCATGTGTCAGTCCAATTTTCCCAGCACCATTTATTGAATAGACTATCTTTACTCCAGTGTAAATTCTTGCTTCCCTTGTCATAGATTAACTGTCCGTAAATGCTTGGATTTATTTCTGGGCTCTCTGTTCTGTTCCACTGATCGATGTGCCTGTTTTTATGCCAATACCAAACTGTCTTAATTACTGTGGCCTTGTAGTAGGTTTTATTGTCTGGTAGCGTGATCCTCCCGACTTTGTTTTTATTCCTCAGAATTGCCGAGGCTATTCTGGGTCTTTTATGATTCCATATAAACTTTAGGATTATATTTTCTATTTCTGTGAAAAATGCCCTTGGTAGTTTGATAGGAATTGCATTGAATCTATATATTGCTTTAGGCAGTATGGACATTTTAACGATATTAATTCTTCCTATCCATGAGCATGGTAGGTGTTTCCATTTATTTGTATCTTCTATGATTTCTTTCTTCAGTGTCTTATAATTTTCTGAGTACAGATCTTTCACTTCTTTGGTTAAATTTATTCCTAGGTATTTTATAGTTCTTGACGCAATTGTAAATGGGACAGTTTTCTTAATTTCTCTTTCCATTAGTTTATTATTGGTATATGCAAATGCCACCGATTTCTGAACATTGATTTTATATCCTGCTACTTTACTGAATTCGTCTATCAGTTCCAATAGTTATTTGATGGAGTCTTTGGGGTTCTCTATATACAGTATCATGTCATCTGCATATAATGACAATTTTACTTCTTCCTTGCCAATTTGGATGCCTTTTATTTCTTTTTGTTGTCTGATTGCTGTGGCTAGAACTTCCAGCACTATGTTGAATAAAAGAGGAGAAAGTGGACAGCCTTGTCTTGTTCCTGATCTTAAGGGGAATGGTTTTAGCTTTTCCCCATTGAGTATGATGTTAGCTGTAGGTTTATCATATATGGCTTTTATTATGTTGAGATATGATCCCTGTATTCCCACTTTGCTAAGGGTTTTTAGCATAAATGGCTGTTGGATTTTGTCAAATGCTTTTTCTGCATCTATTGAAATGACCATGTGATCTTTATCCTTCATTTTGTTGATGTGGTGTGTCACATTAATTGATTTACGGATGTTGAACCAGCCTTGCGCACTAGGGATGAATCCCACTTGATCATGATGTATGATCTTCTTAATATATTGCTGAATTCTGTTTGCTAATATTTTATTGAGAATTTTTGCATCTATATTCATCAGGGAGATTGGCCTGTAGTTTTCCTTTCTTGTGATGTCTTTATCTGGTTTTGGAAATCAGGGTGATAGAGGCTTCATAAAAAGAGTTTGGGAGCCTTCCCTCCTTCTGGATTTTTTGGAATAGTTTGAGAAGTATAGGTGATAGTTCTTTTTTGAATGTTTGATAAAATTCACTTGTGAAGCCGTCTGCTCCAGGGCTTTTGTTTTTTGGGAGCTTGTCAATTACTGATTCAATTTCCTTGGTAGTAATCAGGGTATTTAGATTTTCTGTTTCTTCTTGCGTTAGCTTTGGAAGGTTGTATGCTTCTAGAAAATTATCCATTTCTTCCAGATTGTCAAATTTGTTGGCATATAGTTGCTCATAGTAATTTCTTAGAATTTTTGTATTTCTGTGATGTCTGTAGTCATTTCCCCTCTTTCATTCCTGATTTTGCTAATTTGAGTCCTCTCTCTTTTTTTTTTGATGAGCCTGGCTAGAGGTTTGTCAATTTTGTTTATCTTCTCAAGAAACCAGCTCTTCGTTTCATTGATCTTTTGAATTGTTTTTCTGTTCTCTATATTGTTTATTTCTGCTCTGGTCTTTATTATCTCCTTTCTTGTACTCCCCTTGGGCCTCTTTTGCTGTTCTTTTTCCAGTTCCCTTAGGTGTAAGGATAACCTGTTGATTTGAGATTTTTCTTCCTTCTTTAGGTAGGCCTGCACTGCTATAAACTTCCCTCTTAGGACTGCTTTCGCAGCATCCCAGAGATTTTGGGTCGTGGTGTTTTCATTTTCGTTTGTCTCGAGGTATCTTTTGATTTCCTCCTTGATCTCATTTGTGACCCACTCACTATTTAATAGCATATTGTTTAGCCTCCATTTATTTGTCAGCTTCCCGGATTTCTTCTTATAATTGATTTCTAGTTTCATAGCATTGTGGTCAGAGAATACAGTTGAAATGATTTCAATCTTCTTAAATTTATTGAGACTTGTTTTGTGGCCTAACATGTGGTCTATCTTAGAAAATGTTCCATGTGCACTTGAAAAGAACGTATATTCTGTAGCTTTGGGATGAAATGCTCTGAAAATGTCTGTTAAATCCAGCTGGTCTAATGTGTCATTTAAGGTCGCTGTTTCCACATTGATTTTCTGTCTGGAGGATCTGTCCATTAGTGACAGCGGGGTGTTGAAGTCCCCTAGTATGATAGTGTTACTGTTGATCTCTGTCTTTATGTCTGACAATATCTGTTTTATATATTTAGGGGCTCCTATGTTAGGTGCATAGATGTTTACTAGAGTTATGTCCTCTTGTTGGATCGATCCCTTCATTACTATGAAGTGTCCTTCTTTGTCCTTTGTTATATTCTTCAATTTAAAGTCCATTTTATCTGATATAAGTATCGCTACTCCAGCTTTTTTCTCAGTACCATTTGCATGAAATATTTTACTCCATCCCTTTACTTTCAGCCTGTATGAGTCTTTGGATCTGAGGTGAGTCTCTTGTATACAGCATATACTGGGGTCTTGCTTTCTTATCCATTCAGCCACCCTATGTCTTTTTATTGGAGCATTTAATCCATTTACATTTAATGTGATTATTGATAGGTGTGTATTTATTGCCATTTTCTTCTTTGTGTTCGTAGTCTTTCATAGGTTGTTTTTCTCTTCTACTTAAAGAAGCCCTTTTAGCATTTCCTGCAAAGCTGGCTTGGTGGTAATGAATTCCCTTAACTTATTTTTTTCTTCAAACATAGCTTACTATTTTTTAAAGTTTAACATTTTAATTCATGCAATAAATATTTTCAATTTATTTTTGTAAAATTTTTAGCAGCACTTTGAAAGTGTTTGCAAATTATTTGAAATATAAATGTAAGACCAACCAATACAAAATATTTATCTAACATTTGATGAGTTACTTTTGTCTTTATTTCTTATTCTACAATAGGTTAAATTAAATTTGAGAGATAGTATATTCTTCTTTAAAACACTAAATTTTATATATGTCAACACATGCATTTTTGTGTGGGAAGGGAGAGCGGGGGAGGCATGGGCTGATGTGGATAGATTTTTTTTTTTTTTTTTTTTTTTTTTTGAGGGCCATATCAATGGCCCTCATATGTGGGACTGAACCGGGGCCGCTGGCTTCCCAGGCCAGCGCTTAACCACCGCGCCACTCGGCCGGCCCTTGGATAGATTTTTTAATTTTTTTCAGGAACAATTACATATGTTTTATTTTCTATTTTAGTTTTCATTTTTATTTATATTTGTAGATACCACACCTACTGCTTTTAGGGTTCTTGTAGCACAACCATGCCTCTGTGGAGCAGGAAGAGTTCTCTTTATTCTGTTTAGTGTCGGTGAATTTTGTCAGTGGCAATGAATTTTCTAAGATTTTGTTTGATTGAAAATGTTTTCATTTTCACCTCACTTTTAAAGCTATTTCTGTAGTTGGATGTGTTAGGTTGGACATTATTTTCTTTCAGTAAATATGTCACTCAATTGACAGTTGACTTCCATCACTTCTATTGAGAAGTCAGCCATCAGTCTGATTGTTACTCCTTTGAGAGCAATGTGTTCTTTATATTTGGTTGTTTTTATGTTTTGTTTTCAGTAGTTTCACAATAATGTACAAAATAATGATCTCTTTGAATTTACACTGCTTGAAATTTGGAGCATTTCTATAATATGGCTTGATATCTTTTATCAGTTTTAGAACATTCTTGGTCATTATCTTCAGATACAGTTTTGGACTTTTTTTTTTTCCTTTCACTATTAAAGGCCTAAAATTACACCTTTTTACCTTTTTATTCTGTGCCATATTTCTATTATTCCTTCAGTTCTTCTTTTAATGTATTTTCCAATCATTTTTGTTCTCTGTGCTATAATCCAGATACATTTCATAGCCTTACCTTCCCATTACTGAATCCTCTTTTTTTAACCATGCCCTACAATGCTGTTAAACTGAAGTTATTAACTTCAATTATTGCATTTTTCACTTCAAGTATTTCAATTTTATTTTCCATAGCTTTTAGAGTTCTCATAAACATTATTTCATTTTCCTGTCTAGTTTCTGAAGATCCTTGAATATTCACTTTAAAACCCAAGGCTGATGCCTCTAATAACTGGGTATGTGTTAGTCTGTTTTTCATAATTTTTTCTTGGAATGCCTCATACTTTTTATTTAAAGGTGAAAAATGTGTATCAAAAACTGTAGAAGCTTTGCCATCCTCTCCCAGAGAGGATACACCTTATCCTTTGGCCAGCAGATAGGATGGAGTAGGCATCTTAGCTGATGAGAAGCTAAATTCAGACTTTGCAAGGCTCTATGAATCCTTGGTTGACCCCATTACTATGTTATATAGGTCTCCAAGGTCTGAGAATAAAACCACTGTTTAATAAAACTACTTCTCCTTGCAGGTTCCTGAATAATGAATTTTGTCTCAGCATTTTTGTGAGGTTGAATATTGTGTTTTAATTTTCAGCAGCTTTCTGATAAGTGTCTTACTTATTTTCCTGCAAAGCTTAAGATCTTAACAAATGCCTCAAGAGAACTGGTGCTAAATGGACACTCACTTCCATCTGTCTCCCTTCTTACTGGACATGGGAACCTTCATTCTGGTTTCCCTAGCAAATGCCTTGAGGGTTTGTAGAAGATCGATTCATCTCTCTGTAGTTTCTGCCCATCTGAGATCTTGGTTCCCCAAGTCATACTTAGCTCTGCAACTCTTCTTTAGACAGAGATTTTTGTTGTTGTTGTTTATTGGATTGTTTGTTTATATTTACCCAGCTTTTTAAAGTGTTACCAGAAGGGATGTTAATTCCCTGCTTGCCATTGCATCTCAGTCAAAAACTTAAGTCCTTCTTTTATATTTCAACTTTAATGCTGAAAAATTTGGTCAAAATGTTTAAAATATATATATATATATATATAGTTATAACGATAGAGAGACAGATATATAGCATCTGCCAAAGAGTATTGGAGTCTTTAACCTGATTTTTTTATTAGCACAAAGTAACATTATTTTTGCAAAATTATGAAGTCTTTGACATTGAAAACAAAACAACCATTTTAAAGCTATTTTTTAAATAAAATAATAAATTATAAATAAAACCATATGAATGTGGCACGAGTGAATTGTAATTAAATTTCAACTAATAGCTATTTCTTATCGAAGAATAAACACAGTATAAACTGAACAAAAGTAGAGGCAGTATAACACAGTAGTAATTTGACCTCTGTCATTGAGGTGAGATTTTTTTTTTTTTAGGCCTGTCATTTTTCTTTATTTGTAGTACTATAATTTCTTTGTCTGTGGTAGTCTTTATTTCTCCCATTTGAAGTCCATTATAAAATGATGGGAAAGTGCTATCACTCACTGCTGTTTGTGTTACACTTATAAATGTTATTGCTAAAATTGACCAAGGCCTGATAGAATGTATTTCCTTAAAGATGCTCTGCAGATGTGCCTAACACTATATTACAACAGATCATATAACTTTAGACATCATCCAAATCTGCCTATGAGACAGCATCTGTGATTTTACCATGTGTATCATTACAGCATATGATTAATATAACTGCTAGTGGTTTTCATGTAATCCAAATCAGACCTTGTTTACCCTGATTTGTCTTTTTAAAAATATATATCTTGTAGTTTTAATCAGTGCAAAAGTAGATGAGGGGCATGCTATCTTTACAATACAAACTTGACAATGATTAGATCCCAACATAGGGTAGTCTCAGCTCTAATCTGACAAAGTGAGAATTAGGTTGTCAGTGCTGAACCTCCTGGGGCTTGATAATCTAAGTTTTTCCACAGCTATTTCCAGTTAAATGTTGACTTTAAGTATAATGAAGCCCTTGTGGATGGCTTGGGTGAAGTATCATTTAGGTTTGCTCAAAAGAAAGTTAGGAGTTAGATTAAATTCTAGACTCAGTGCTGGTTGGTCATGTCCCAGAAGGGAGATTCATGTTTGTCTTTTGGGCTGACATTCCTAACCTGTATATTTGTCCAAAATCTGATATCATGGTGATGACAGTGGTTCTCAGTGCTACACCTGCTACCATGCAAAGCAGTTCATTTCATAGTCAACAGGAAGTACACCACCCCGGAGCTTCAGAAGAACCCATCCTAATGCTAGACTTCCCTTCCAGTGGAAAATCTTGGCCACTAATCCTGAGAGTCACCTAAGTTGTGTGTAGAAGCAGCTTGTTCCTTTTTTATTTCTAAGAAGTATTTCATGATGAAACACAGTTTTCATATCAGTTGGGGCAACAACATGGACAAGCTGGAAGGCATAATGATCCAGGGTCTCACTTTGCTGTCCCACCCTGAGCTACCTTTCTATCTAGCTCCTCGGCTTCCATAGCTGCACTCCCAGTCTCCTACCCAGGAAGCCCATCGATTTCTTGTAATTATGAGAATCCAGGCGTTTGCAATGTGCTATAGCGGGATTTCAGCCAGTCTCCTGGTACCTCTGGAGGGAAGTATCCAGGCTTCCCCAAAACTTGTGGGAAGGATTTGGGGGGAATCCTGAATACCTAAGACAGTACTTGAGGAAAGAGCTGATGTTTGGGCTGTCTGAAACCCAACCAAAGCATCATCTCATTTGTACTCTATACACCTATAAAAGCAAGTATTTTAGTCCTTAATTCTTCTGGACATAAGTCCACACACCATGTAGATTTGTGAGACAGCTGTCATGCCACTTTCTCTTATTATTAATGACCAAAAGCCTTCTTACAGACCTCCCTAGATAATGACTTCACTAAACATTCAACAATCTGGGAAAAAAATGGATCCAGTTTTCCCCATATGATGGGACTGGATCTGTTTTCCCCAGATAATGGAATTGGAGGTATGCATAATGTTTCAACTGTCTAAATATTTTTCTACTGTATTGAGGTATAATTGACAAATAAAATTGTGAGATATTTAAAATGTACATTGTAATAATTTGTTTTATGTTTACATTGTGGAAAGATTATTCCCATCTAGTTAATAAACACATCCACCACTATATATGTTATATATATATATATATATATATATATATATATATATATATATATTTTTTTTTTTTTTTGATGATAACATTTATGCTCTACTCTTAGCAAATTTCAGTTATATAGTAGTTTTATCCACTATATTCACCATGTTACACATTAGATCCTCAGATCTTATACATTTTACAGCTGAAAGTTTGTACCAACTTCTGCCTATTTCCCCCACTCCACTCTGCAGGCTCTGGCAAGCACTTTTATACACTCTATTTCTATGACATTTTTTTAGATTCCATATATAAGTGAGACCATAGAGTATTTGCCTTTGACTTTCTCTGTTAAGTTTATTTCACTTAGCATAATGACTGCAAGTTTCATCTGTGTTGTCTCAAATGGTAGGATTTCCTTTTTACTCATGGCTAATAATATTGCAGTGAGTGTGTGTGTGTGTGTGTGTGTGTGTGTGTGTGTACATGCACACATGTGTACTCATGTGTATCATCTTCTTTATCCATTCATTCATTAAAAGACACTTGGGTGATTTGTGTATCTGGGCTGTTTTGAATAATGCTGCAATATACATGGAAGTGCAGGATGCTCAGTGATCTTAGGGAATACTTTAACAAAAAGATAGGAAACATAAAAATTGATATAGAAAACATAAAGAAGAACTAGTCAGAAATAAGGAACACTATAAATGAAAAGAAGGATTTGTTAGAGGGAATCAACAGTAGATTAGACAAAGCAGAGGATCAAAACAGTGATTAAGAAGACAAGGTAGCAGAAAATAATAAGAACAGCAAAAGAAAAAAATACAAAAAAATGAGGATGCAACATTTGCATCATAGGGATACCAGAATGAGAAGAGAGAGAGAGCAAGGAACTGAAAACCTATTTGAAGAAATAATGATGGAAAACTTCCCTAACCTGGTGAAGAAAATCAGAACGCAAGTCCAGGGAACTCAGGGAGTCCCCAACATGATGAACCCAAAGAGGCCCACACCAAGACACATCATAGTTACAATTCCAAAGTTTGAAGACAAAGAGAGAATCTTAAAAGCATCAAGAGAAAAGCAGTTAGTTACCTACAAGGGAGCTCCCATAAGACTCTCAGCTGATTTCTCAACAGAAACTGATTTCTCAACAGAAACAGAAGGGATTGGCAGGAAATATTCAAAATGATGAAAAGCAAAGACCTACAAATAAGATTACTCTATCCAGCAAGGGTACCATTTAGAATGGAGGGCCAGTAAAGAGCTTCCCAGACAAGAAAAAGCTAAATGAGTTCTTCATCACCAAACCAGCATTACAAGGGATGTTAGAGGGATTTCTTTAAAATGAAAAACATACAAAAAAAAATAGTACAAAAATGTAAATAATAAAATGGCAATAGTTACATATCTATCAACAATTACTTTCAATGTAAATGATCTTAATGTTCCAAGCAAAAGATAGGGTGGCTGAATGGATAAGAAAAGAAGACCCTTACATATGCTGCCCACAAAAGACTTACTTCAGATGAAAAGACACACAGACTCAAAGTAAGGGGATGGAAAATGATATTTCATGAAAACAGAAACAAACAAACAAACAAACAAAAAATCTGGGATAGCAATAGTTATACCAGATAAAATAGACTTTAAAAAAAAATCTGTAACAAAACACAAAGAAAGACCCAATAATCCCACTTCTGGATATTCATCTGAAGAAACGCAAAATGCTACTTTAAGGGGACATGTGACTCCATATGTTCATTGTTGCATTATTTACAATAGCCAAGATATGGAGGCAGCCTGGGTGTCCATAGACTGAAGAATGGATAAAGAGGAGGTGGTACATATACACAATGGGATATTACTTCGCCAGGCAATGAAATTTGTTCTTGCCATCTGCAGCATCATGGATGAACCTGGAGGATATAGTGCTGAGTGGAGTGTCAGACAGAGAAAACCAGATGCAATGCGATTTTGCTTATATGTAGAATCTAAAGAACAAAATTAACAAATAGGCTTAAACTCCTAAGAAACAAACTGATACATACAGAGAACATATTGATGGGAGGGGGTTGGGGGTGAGTGAAAAAGAGGAAGGGATTAAGAAGTACAAATTGGTTGTTACACAGTTCTAGTCATGGGGATGTAGGGTCTAGCATAAGGAATAAAGTCCATAATATTGTGATAACTATGCATGTTGTCAGATGGATACTAGATTTATTGGGGTGATAGATGGGAAGAGACTTGGGGAATGGGGTGAAAAAAGTAAACGCATTAAGAAGTAGAATTTGTAGTTACAAAATAGTCATGGGATGTAAAGTACAGCATAGGGAATAAAGTCAATAATACGGTAATAACTATGTATAGTGCCAGGTGAGTACTAGACTAGTCAGAGGAATCATATCTTAAATTATACAAATATCTAATCACTATAATGTACACCTGAAATTAATATAAAATAATATGGCATGTCGACTGTAATTGAAAAATTACAAAAGAGTGAATGAAAGGTGAAGGGGAATAAGAGGTTCAAATTACCAGGCATAGGATATGAAGCTGATCTGGCTGTGACATCTGTCACCCCACTGATCGCCAGGGTTGATTAGGCTGATCTGGCTGGCTAGGCTGGTGTCCCCTTCCTCCCTCACCCCTCCATGTGTGTCCCTCCCAAAGCTGAGTGTTCAGTTAAAGAGGGTGAGGACCCCGATAGAGAAAAGGACCGTTTTTCGGTGAAGGGTATACGAGTAGCTGCGCTCCCCTGCTAGAACCTCCAAACAAACTCTCAAATTACCAGGTATAAAACAAATAAGTCATGGGGAATACAGTGAATAATATTGTGATAGTGTGGTATGGTGTCAGATGATGTCAGATGGTTGCTGGACTTATAGTGATCACTTCTTTAGGTATATAAATGTTGAATAACTATTATGTGTATGTGAAACTAATATAATATTGTATTTTAGCTGTATTTTAATAAACATCTCTAAAAATGTAAACATGGGAGTACAGAGTATCTCTTTGAGATCCTCTTTTCATTTCCTTTAAATGTATACACAGAAGTGGGGTTGCTGGTTTATATGGTAGTTCTATTTCTAATATATTTAGGAAATGCCTAAATATATTTAAATATACACTACTGATGTCTTTTTTAATAACATTTGAATTCAAGTTTTCTAATTTTTAACAATCCTGTTTATTTGAAGCATTGCCTTTCAGACAAAGGCCTATTGTGTGGAAAAGCTAGAAATATTTTGTCCTGTAGTACCAGATACCTGACAACAGTGACAATAAAAAAGTAGTATTAAATAATTTATTTTATTTTTCTTCCTGGAATCAACCTGTATTTTGTTGACTGAATTTATCTTCCCAGCATTTGCACTGAGATAAGCTGTCAACAAAGTTATAGAGTAAAACAAAAACATAAAAATGAAAGAAAATACATATTATTTTCTACCTGCAAAAATTCTGCTTAAGGTAAAATTTGTGCCTGAAAATTATTTATTGATGATCTGACTAATAAAAAGATCATATTTCAGACTCAAATGTGACTTTTTACAGTAAATTACTCTAACAGGATGGAATATTCTGGTTGATGGAATATTATGGTTAATAGCATTTGAGAAAAACGATAGGTGATGACACACTTTCACAATGTCTATCATCTCAATTGTGCTAAACCACTCTAGCCATTTGGGGGGAAGTGATGAAAAGCCTCAGATTTGATGTTATATAGACCCTAGTTTGAAACTTAACCCTCACATTAACTAGCTGGATAAGCTTGTATATATTACTTAATATCTCTAATCCTCATGTTTATCATATGTAAACTGAGGATAAAAATATCTAAAGAATAGTGCAGGTGGTAAGATATGTAAAATAATATATCACAGTGCTGGGAACTTAATAATCCCCCACTAAGTGGCAGAACCATAGCCAGTAATTTGTTACTGAAATTTAATTATGAAAATTGAGTTAAAGCTTACTGATTGTTTCTAAGTCGAGTGATTATAATGTTTTCATTGAAAGCATTCTCTCTCCCTTTCTCTCTCTCTCTTTCTCTTCCCCTTCCTCCCCTTACATGGTTAGAGATGTAGGTTAATCCTGGGTATGCCTGCATTGTAAAACAAGCAATGTTCTGGACCCTAACTACCATATTATTTAAATTTGAGAGAGAGAGAGAGAGAGAGAGATGATCCAAGTATAATTTTGGAGGCCAGGAACTCATGGCTTCTGCTATAGTCTTTCCCATCTGTTTTGCAGTGCAGCAAGAATTCCTCTGAACTGACAGTAGAGCAAAAGGGAACACATGATAGATCCAGGAGGGAGAATGCAGAGCTTATAGGGTATCAAAGCATCCTGTTGGTAGAAATACCCGGGAAGTCCTGGTACTGGCCTAGTAGTAGTATAATAATACCAGTATTACTAGTGGTTAATATTTATTGATATGTGCTCAATACATGGAAACCTTTCTGTATATTTCTTTATTTAATTCTCAAGCTAGCTGTATGAGGTAAGCTCCATTAAGATCTTAACAAGTAGTAGCTAACAGCAAGCATGGTATCAGACTTACCAGGATTTCCATCTCATCTCTGTCACTACTGTGTCACTTTAGATAGGTTATTTATTGACTTTAAGTGTCTGTTTCTTTTTCCCTAAATGGAGATTATTTTTGATAATTATAATCATGGATGAGGGCACTGAGACTTTAAGTCTCAAGGCCTTACAGCAAGTATGTGCAAGTGTAGAATATTAATTTTAGTGTATATATTTTTAACTTCCCATCAATGCTTCTCTCTATATAAGAATAAAGATACAACTAAAACGTGGCACATAGAGAAGTGGGCTCATCTGTTGTCTATATACAGATTGTGTCAGGGCAAAGAAAAGGTAAATGAGTATATTTATTTCTATTTTCTCTTCAAATAGATACAAATTCTAAATTTTTAGTTACAAGAAAAACAGAGGTAACAAATTACCTGAGTTATTTAATTCAACTGACATATATTTGAGTAATTACTAAGTGTAACACAGTATTTATCTAGACCGTGTAACCTAAGACCATTTAGGAAAAAGATATCCTAGGCCCAGCTTTAACTCTGCCACTGTGACTTTGCAGTCCAGTGTTTTCTTTACAAAACTGGTCTAGCATCTAGATCAGTGGTCATCAAACCTTAGGGAACATCAGATTGCTGGGTTTTGCTTCAGAGCTTTTGGTTCAGTGGGTCTGGGGTATCGCATGCAAAATTTGCATCTTTAGCAGGTTCCCAGGTCATGCTAATGATGCTGGTCCCACCCTGAAAGCCACTGATCTGGATTGGTTGTTCTCCACATCAATGTTGTCACATTTCTATATCATCAATGTGGAGTTTGATGCAAATAGTTCATTATTAAGTATGAAGTAGCAGTGTTTGAAAAAGATATAATCAAACCTTAGAGTACATTTATATTTATCCTAATAATATTACTCTTTATATACAAATCAATGTCCTGGGAATTGTGCATAGAAATAGGCTGCACATATAGATGCCATCCATCTTCTGTGTTGATTTGAAAAATAAATTGGAGAGTAACAAGGATACAAACATTTAAGTTGTTTTCCACTTTTTTAAAATTTTTGATAGTCCACCTATACCTTTTATTTTCTCTTGTCACTGACATGTCAGATTTTCCAGTGAATTCTTCTGCAGCCACTGGCTACATAGTATCTTCTTTTCTGTACAACACTTGCCTTGTATGTTGGGTGTTATCAGCTCCCAAGAGGTAGAGAAAAGAGGTGGGATAGAGTATGCAAGGATAAGAAACCCATGGTGTTTGCACACCATCACAAAGATGCAAGGGCAAGAAAGATTAAGTAATATGACAAACTTTTGTACAAGAGCAGAGGTGAAGCATTTCATCTTTAACAAACAGAAACACCCTGAAGGCTCTAACATTGAAGAGAGGCTCAGGTATGGACATAGACCATATTTTACAATGAAATAGAAGACACAGTTTCTTTCTGAGAGGGATGGAGTGGTAATTTTCAGGAGGCATGAGTGAAAATTAAACACTTATAAGAGCCACCAAAAAAAATGGAAAAGTCAGTTGACCTAGACAAGTAAAGTATTGACTAATAACATTGAAAAGATAACTGACATTAGAAAATGGATTTCATAGTGCCAAAGATTCCCATGTGTTTTTTGTTTCGTTTTTCTTCCAGCAGCAATCAACATGTAAATATACAAGAAAAAATCAGAGAGTAGGATTTATCCAGAATTGATTCAGATGTGGAGAAACAAGTCACTTTGTGCCAATTTAAAGATACATAATAGGAATTATTATGAGGGCTCAGAGACAAAAAAAAAAATGTAACACAGATAAATGATGAGAAAGTTTTCTTGCATGTCTTAGAATTCAATTAGGAATTGATGAGGAAAATAACTTTTTTCAGTGTGACAGTGTTTGTGGTTTAGAGTTTGTAGAAAATAGTTTCCTTGAAAAAGCTCTATTATTTTTCTTCCCCTATCAGTAACATAGTTCATATTTAAACAACAACTCAATGAGCAAAGTTTTGACTTTTTAATATAAGCAGCAGCAGTCCTTAAATAGAAATATATAAAATAGCCAAAAGAAATTTAGAGTAAATCTGACTTAAAGTATTCAAAGCAACACATAATTTAGGACAGAAAAACTAAGAATTTGGAAGTATGGATAAGAGTAATAAAATTAAATGTCTTGTCAATATTGTACTCAGAATCTTTGAAAATCAGGTCACTATGCAGATATATATGAATCATTTTTATTTTTTAGGTGAAACATTTGCTGATACGTATCTATGTAGTGTGGACTCATATTACACTATCAATAATGATACTGTCCATGTTTATAAATCTTCTTGTAACAGAGATTTGAAAAGTAACACCTTTGATAGAAACAGGAACTATATTAACATTTTGATTAACTATCTCTCAACTCTGTTATGCTGGACTCCTCTCTCCTGCTGGGAAATAGCGATATAATTTTTTTAAGTCACATTTAATTATTTAAGCTGTATAGTTCTGATTTCCAAGACTCAGTCATGTTCATTTTCCAATATCTATTTCATATCCTATTCACCTAAAACTCTTTCTTTCTACAAAAGACCATTTGAGCTATGGCTCTGGGAAACTGTGTCTTTTTTAAAATGTTTGTTAAAAGCATTGATTTTGTGTTAACTTTGAATTTATGCAAATATTATTTAAGTCCAAATACAAAATTGAATAATGAAGTTTCCTATTTGAGTATTTTGAGTTTTTAAAAGTTCCAGCTTGAGCTGTGATTGTGAGTTAAAATTGATAGGATCCATTTCATCTAAATGCACTAAATGTATGAGGGAAATGCAATCATAATATGAAGATAAATAGTATTCCAGTAAATAAAAATTATTAATATATTATGATTTGTAATCTCAGTTATAGAAAATGATATTGAAGTATGAGCTAAATATTTATTAATAGTACTTTGTAGGGCTTTCTCATTTAAAGATAGAGACATATAGTTAGCATATTCTTTCTATATAAAATATAAAAAAAATCAGAAAAAATGGTCTACAACCTCAATTTTTCTTAAAATTAGAATATAGTTAAGACACAGAAAGCCAAAGTCTGGAGGATTGTGGGAAGCAGTGGGGACTGAACAAGACATCACTGAGAGAGGACAACAGATCTCATAAAGATCCAGCCAAAATATTCTTCTTACATTTGAGGGAGAAAACATTGAGCTGCTCAAAATATCTCATTTGTGACAATAAAAATAGGTTTGCAGGTGCACCTACAGGTGGCAGCTGATCTAGACCTAGAGGCAAGAATCAACAAAGAACCTCTCACAGGAAACATTGTGTCATAAGGGAATGTCCAGATAGTTGTGACAGTCTTTCTGGTACTTCTATTAGATAAATGCCATATACATAGCTTGTCACAGCAAAACTCACATTGTTCTTGTCTGGGAAGCTATTAATCTGTCCTTCAATTTTAAATTATAGTTTTGCTGGGTAGAGTAATCTTGGTTGTAGTTTCTTGCTTTTCATCACTTTAAATATTTTGTACCAATCTCTTCTGTCCTGCAAAGTTTCTGTTGAGAAATCAGCTGACAGTCTTTTGGGAGTTCCCTTGTAGATACCTAACTGCTTTTCTCTTGCTGCTTTTAAGATTCTCTCTTTGTCTTTAAAATTTGGCATTTTAAGTATGATGTGTGTTGGTGTGGGCTTCTTTGGAATGTTTGCATAAAAATCAGTATCTCTTCTGATTGTAGTTATGAGCATTGATGGGAATCAGGAAAGAAAGGTTTTGAGGCCCTGGAGGAATAGCTATAGCATATTGACAAATTCTGCATAGAGAGGGAGAGGGAGAGGGAGAGGGAAGTATGTTTGGTTCAGTTTGAATTCTTAATCAACCCAGAGACAATACTTCCTGCCTATAAAATAGAAAGTACTAATCAATAGTATTCATTACCTAGTATAATAAAAATAGTATAAAATATTTTCAGTAAGAGCTATTTTAGGAATCTGAATTCTTTGACACCAAGAGTATTCTAAGGGGATTAGATAAGAAGATCAGTATGTTACCTTTCAGATCTGGAAATTCTATGATATACTAATGATTTACTTAAAATAATGATTCTTAGTTGTTAAAACATGTCCTTGTGGAAATATTTTAATTATCTTTTATGTGACTTTATGTGTGAAATCACTTGGACACATTACTCCCAAAACTGTTTCCTCACCTCTAAAATGGATATACTTCCTCCTGGGATTGTTAGGAAGATTCAGATATATAAAAACATTTTGAAAAAGTAAAGCATTATTTATATATTAGAATTGTATCTGCATTTGGCATTCACTTTGCCTATTTTAGCTCCTTTCAAATTACCAAATATAATCCTAGGTACTTTCTAAAATAATCAAGCATTTTATTGTTATTATAGATTTACAGATTGAAATTTGAGGAGATGTAATAATTATTTATAACCTATAAAATACAATAAAACTTTTTTAGTTAAAAAAATTTCTTAATAAATTAATAATCAGTCTTATTCTCTCTTTTTATTTTCATAAGAGCTGACATTCTACTCTTCATTAGTCTTTTCAATTAGTATTGAAAAGTAAAAACAGTGCAAGAGTAAATTGTGTGGGGTATGGAGCCAGGCTGCCTGGGTTCATACCTCAGTTCTACCATTTATCAATTTTGTAATTTTAGGGAAATATCTTAATCTCTCAGTGCTTCAGTTTCCTCCTCTATAAAGTACTTATAATAATGTTACTTCCTCTTGGAGCTGTGAGAACTAAATGAGGTAGTGTACATAAAGCACATGGCAGACAGCCTTGAACATACTATGTACCCAGTGAATGTCAGCTTTCTTAACCGAAGTCCTTCTCTGGAGGATTCTAATCAGTTCCTTACTTCAGTATAGTCCCTACTTCCTAATACAGATAAGGTTTCTTAAATACCTGGACCATGAAGAATCTTACTATCTAGATTTAATCTTCCAGGCAATTTTGTGTTTGCTAATAATTCTGTGGCCCATAGACTGTAATCCTTAGAAGCCCCACTCAATTAGCTAGAAGATCTTGAAGCCCCAAATTAACGAGTTGTACATCTTGGTGGCCTTTTAATGTCCCTTTGCACACATCTCAGATCTTTTTCCTGGTGCTGCTGTTCCCTTTGATTTTCTCTAGCTCCTTCCTTTTGTCATTCAGATTCTAGTAAACCTGCCAACACAGTAACTGGACTAAAGTAGCTACACAGATCCTAGGTACCACATGACCAATTTTATTTCTCTGAACTTGTTCTCTTTCTATCTCTCCATTATGAGATACAGCTAATGGGATATATATATATATATATATTTAAAGATAAGTTGATTATTACTGTGTTCATATTGTAGAAAAAAGACTGACTGCATGAGTTTAGTATACAGCTAACAAATATATATATATATATATATATATATATATATATATATATATTAAGAACAAAGTATGTACTGATGTTTAACATTCAGTTATTTTAATCTAAAAACTTGGGGAGAAATCTTGATAAATGTGATGAAATGCATTGTTTCTGGCAAAGTGTACACATAGATTCTGCTTTTGACAATCTATTTATCATCATTTGTTTATTCACTTTATTGTTCCATGCAATTCTGCTTTGAAGCAGTGTCTTCTTTGTCTAGAAGTTTCTAACACAAATGGTAAGAATACTTAATCTCCATCTGCTCTTATAAATAGCTCGAGTGCACAATCATAATTCATTTATTTGCTTGATGAAATAAAACTGATCATTATAGGTTATGTAGTGAGGACATAGGGATCAGTAAAGCAGCCCCTGATGTTACGGAGAATATATTATGGTATGGTAGAGACAAAGAAAATCAGTCAAAATAATGGAGATTTTTAAAAGCTCAGAGAATCTATTATTTGCACAGAGAAGTGTGAGAGTCTAACTACAAAGAATGGAAATGAAACGCTTTCCTGAATGTGCCATTATGGGGGGTGAACAAGATCAGGAAATTCTTCCAAGAGGAGGTGGTGCTTGAGTTGAGTATTGAAATTCAGGGGGAGATAACCAATTGAGCAATTGAGCAATTGCATTTGTATAGCCCCTGCCATTGAACAGAAGTGCACAAAGCTGGCACTTCCGATATATTTTCTACAAAGTATTGACTTTCTATTTTTTCTCTTGACTTCACCTATTTTTTGTGCAAACATTGTGAATACTCCCTCTCAACTTTGTTTAATTGTTAAGAAGATTTTAATATTTCTGATCTTTGTCAGAAGAGTAAAATTTCCAACTAGATTCCACCCTGAAAATAGAACCTCATTATACAAACGTTGACACTGAGAAGCTTTCTATCTTACATACTTTAAGGTATCTTTAGGCTCTGTTTGCAAATTTATTGATTAAAAATTTTGGAAGTGTTTTTGAAAGTACTCTATGACTACCTGAGGCTGATACCTCAGAGCCACTGCCTTTTGTGCATGTCTTTAGAAAAGCACTGACTCACATATAGATATTTCTTTTGAAGAAGGACCATACCCTATCCATCTTAAACATTACTAGAACATTGTCAAATATATATTAAAGTCTTAATAATATTCTTTGAATAAATATCTTATTGTTTTACCAAATGCCAATTTTATATTTTTTGACAAATATTAATTGGTTTTCATGCACCAGGATACCCAATAATATTGACATGTTATGATTTGGGTTAGGGGGTGTGTTTTTTTTATCATTCTTAACACAAGATCACTTCACTTTAAGGGATCTAACATCTTTTGTTCCACACAGTAATTTGTTAATGGTCAATCTCCCTTGGACTATGAAAATTAAAATGTAATGGGAATGGTGGAAAAGAAAGGAGATAAATAACGTTGAAAGTAATATTTTTTTCTAGCTATTACAAGGCTGAGACACAAAGAACTGTACACAAACACTGCACTCTGTCTAGCAATTCTGAAACTATTTTATGTATACTCTTATACAAAGTTTCCACAAATGGGTTCATATGTTGTAGGTAGATAAATGAGAGCCAGATTGTCTTATTGTCAGAAAAAAAAGTTACAAATAAGCAAAGGGGAATACTAGAATGACCATCAATGACACCCCAGCAGCAACAAGCACACCTAGTACCCAGGTATTAATTTGTAAATACCAAGATGCTGTAAAATGAACTGGGGCTTCTTTGAAAAATGGTTGCTTCTAAGAGTGAGGCAGGAATAAACAAAATGAGCCTGGAGCATCTTATAGTAGCAGAAGGTAAAGAAGTGTTCAATAAATAAATAAATGAAAAGCATGAGAGCATGTCAATAGAACACAGATGCCAACCTGAAAAAAAAAGGGCTACTAATGGCCAAAGCTTGAACAAAAAAAGAAATAACAATAGTATTATATTATAACTCAAAAATAAAATATCCACAAGTCCACAATGATATAACTAAATGATTGGATAAATACATACATAGGGGTAGAAAAACAAAATTCCCTTAAGGTAGAATTCTAAGCAATAAATGTAGAAGGAATGAGAACAATAGAAAATCACCATTAGGGCACCACAGTAATAAATGCTGCAGACATTTCCATAGATGGATGCCTCAATAAATCTGTGAGCAGAACTTCAAGGAGAAAATGTATTTGCATTACCTCAAAGCATCTCCTCAAGATATTAATTATTGTGATTTTAACGTATGTTCCAAAACTCTTTACTAATCCTCCCTGCGGGTGAAACTTAGTCCCCCTCACCTTGACCATAAATTGGACTTGTTTATTGGCTTTTATCAAATAGAAGAAAGGAGAAAGCTCGCAGGCAGAACTCACTGAGTGATCAAAGTTAACATCAGTAAGTCACGTTAACATGGTGCACTGATACAATGAGATGATTGCAGTGGCTCTGTGGCATTCCTTACCCAAATCCACAGTCTCAGTTTGATCATAAGGAAAAGCAGAAAAACCTAAATAGATTGACATTCATCAAAATACTGGACTGGTCATCATCAAAAGTGTCAACATCATGAAAGACAAGGAAAGATTGAGAAACTATTACAGCTTGGATTCAGGAGACATAATGACTAAGTGCAATGTGGTAATCTGGGCTGGACCCTGGAGGAGAATAACAATATTAGAGAGAGAGAAAAAAACGGTGAAATCCCAATCAAATCTGTAGTTCAATGCATAGTATCTTACCAGTGTTAATTTCATAGTTTTGAGAAAAAATTTTGCTTATGTAAGAACTTAACATTAGGAGAAGCTAAGGGAACTCTACTATCTTTGCAACTTTTCTGTAAATCTAAGATCATTTCAAAATAAACAGTTAAAGAAAATAGTGGAAGTGTTTTAAATCTAGCTCCTAGCATGGATTAGGCATTAACAAATTTTAAAAAATGAATTAATTAATGTACATAGCTATAGAATTATCTTCATTGGTTTTCAAGTGATTCCAGAACTACAGTCCAGCCAAATAATTTCCTCTAAGTATACATGTAGTTTTTTGTTGTTGTTGTTGTTTTAAGATTTTATTGGGGAATTGGGGAAGGGAACAGCGTTGGGGGAATCAGGGAAGGGGAACAGATAAGTTGCTGTCCTTTTGTTATTCAGCCTAGTTGTGGAGGACATTGCTTCACTGGCCCATGTTGATATAGTCATTGCGCTCTTCCCGGGTGAGGCAGATCGTCGCCGGCCTCTGGACAGCCGCTCACAGCGGCTCTTGGCAGCTCACACCGGCTGCCGTTCACGCAGGCTGCTGGCCACTCACTGTAGCCAGCTCTTAACCAACGTGCCACTCGGCTGGCCCTACATGTAGTTTTTATGATTCCGTCCTTTCACTGTTTCCGTCTTCCAAAAGTGACCTTCTACTTTTTCCCTACCTGATACATTTTTCATCTTTCAAAATGCGGTCCAAACATTTTTCTGTGAAGCTTCCCAAATATCTATAAATCTTTTAAAATGTATTTTGCACTCATGATATTATACCAGATTCTTTTTATGGTTTTCTCATCATCTAAAAATATGTGCCTCTAGGGCCGGCCGAGTGGCTCATTTGATTAACAGCTCGCTCAAGAGTGCAAGCTGAGCTCTGAGCAACGGCGGTTCGATGCCCAGCCCTTGCTGAGTTGCCCATTGAGCTGCCAGCAGGTGGCAGGATGGCTCAGCTAAAAAAAAAAAAAAAAAAAAGAAGTATGTGCCGCTTAAAAGGAAGAGCTGCATCTTTATACTTTTTAATACTCAATTTAGTTCCCAAAGACAGTAGAGGCTCAAAAAAGTTACCATGGAGGAATAGAATAAATGAGAGAACAAATGATTGTTCATAGTAACTGTATTGGGTATTATATTCAATTATGGGATATTGCAATAAAAGATTCATGTTTTTATTTTTAATTTTGTTTTTATTTATGTATTTATTTTTGCTTCCTTAATTCATCAGAACCAATAATTAAGTTTCATTTTATATATGTCAGTGATTGCCTTAGAAACCTGATTCAAACTGGTTATTTAGTATTACACAATCATGGTTCCCAGTTCTGGTCCAAGTACAGTGAAGGAGTGAAGGATGATATATGAGTAGTAGAACATTTACTGTAACCTTTTCATTCAATCTGGCTATTTTGTGAGAAATTTTCCCTGTCTTTCAGGGCATCATATATAGATCCTCTGCTAGAGGAGAGAGATGTCCACTTTTTAAAATATTTGCCATTATGAACTTATTTTCCCCATCCAGGAAAAACAATTTTGGAAAACATTTTATAAGTTACACTGCACAGTAACAATGAAATATGTTCACAATTAGAATGTATTACCTTACTTATAGCACAAATGAGATGTGGACTGACTTCATGCTTAGAAAAATGTTTTCTGTGAGAAGAGGTGATGAAATGCTTGGTCAGTTGAAGTATGATGAAAATCAATCACTCAGTAATGTATATATTATTTATTAGTATTTATGTATTACTGTACCCATAAATTGAAAATTGCAAATTTTCTTTTGTTTAAAAGCTTTGATTATTGGCTTAGAAAAATCAAGCCATTAAAGAGAAGGGAAATATTATTCTTGTGGGACTCTTTACTTGAAATACTAAGTGTATGAAATTCATATTAATTTACATAACGAAGTCTAAAGTATCAATGTTGTATAATTTTATAGTTTACATTGGTTCATAATGTCATCAATATATTTATTTAGTGTCCTGTTCTGTTCTAATCATGTTAAATGATATAAATGCATTTCTTTAGAAATTATATATTTTATCTTAACAGCTCTATCTATCTATCTATCTATCTATCTATCTATCTATCTATCTAATTTATCATCTCTCTGTTGTAGCTTGGAGAATACCTCCAGTATAAGTAATTCATTCATATTTCCATTAATTTTCTCAAAACATAAAACTGAAGCTGACAGGACTAAATATTAAATGCACTAAATTGTAGATTATCAGAAATTGTTTCTCTCATGGACCTAGCTGATCAATATCTTTCTAATAGTCTGGAAATTAATTTTATAAATTTAAATATTTCTTGCATTACAAAATAAAACTATATAGAGTCATTATATTTTATCATATATATCATAGAATATGTGGGTCAATTTACATTTGTCTTAATGTAAAGGAATTTAAGCTCAATTTAAACAATGTGAAGGCTAGCAGTGGGTGTTGATGTGATGTAATTTCTGCCCCGTGCTCTGAAGGTCATAGTGAAGAAATTCAGTGAAGCATGGGTGAATGGCGCAGGGAGTAACTAGGACTCTTAAAGTAACCAAGTGCCTCCTCATCTACTTATGCCCTCCAGGAATGCATAAATGATATTCCAACTGTCCCTACCTTCTCTCCAGTGAAACCACAGCTGAGGGAATGGGGTTGGAGGAATCAGCTGGGAAAGTGGACCCTGTTGAATTTGACTCTATCAATTTTGACATGTGAAGCGAAGTGAAAGGTGTAGAATATGTGGGATGCCCCAGAGGCCCCCTCTGGGGAATAGGCAGGAAGGGTCCACTGGCCTATGGGTCACCTGTGAAATACCACCACTCACCATTTCTTCACTGACCTGGTGGGGGCGAGGAGTGAGCTCTGAAGGGTTCTAGTTTCTATGGCCAGACTCTTGCCCACACTTGCACTAGTGGCCCTCTCAGGGACCTTGCCAGGTGAGGTATTTGGGGGTGGTGCAGCTGCCAAATGGTAACACAGGTGTCCTAAGGTGAGCTCAGGAGGACAGAAGCTTCTCTTGGAGCAAAAGGGCACAAACTTGCTTGATCTTGATTTTCATTACAAATACAGACCGTGAAGGCCAGGTCTCATGATCCTCTGACCTTTTGGGTTTTAAGCAGGAGGTGTCAGAAAAATTGCCACAGGGATAGCAAGGTTATGACAGCCAATTCCTCATAGTGATGTGACTTTTTGATCCTTCGATGTTGACTTTTCATTGTGAAGAGTCATTGTGAAGAATTCATAAGGTGTTGGATTGTTCACCCACCAATAAAAAAAAATAGTAAAATAAAATATAAAGAAATAAACAAATAAATAAATAAAATAGATTTTTACAAATAATTTTCATGAGCTTACATCTTGAAATTTGCCAGTAACAAATACAGTGAAACTAACTATAACCACCATCAATTGAATACCTATGTATCAGCCACTTTTCATACATTATATCTCATTTGCATAGAAACAGCCCTGCATGTGAGCAACATTATGTGTGTACCTTGACATACAGAAAGAATAAGTCTCCAAGAAGAGGAAATAGCTAACCTGAGGCTAAGTTGCAGGAAATTTCAAAAACTCAGTAGTTTAGCTCCAAAACCAAATCCTTTCATTGTCTGTTTAGAAGCCGCAAGTACTAAAGCTCTAGTGTTTTAACCTTATAAAAAGTATAAAATTACCTGAGGTCCCTCAGACCAAAACTTCCTGAGTTATAAATTTAATGAATTTAATGTGCTTGCAGTAAATTTAGGGTTAATTCAACTGCTGAACTTCCAAAATTACAGGAAACGAAAGGCCAGGGCTGAAACTGAATAAGCATTTATTGTATCTATTGTACAATAGATGTGAAACAATGTGATCCTCTTACTATATTTTGTCTCGACTCTTTAACACCAGGTTCTGAGATAGTCATGTTATCCCTATTTTACACATGAGGAAACATAACTGAGTTAAGTAATTCTGTCCAGACCACAGCAGTTGAAGGCATCAACTTTGGGAGTACAAACTACCTCTTGCTGACTATAAATAGAGGGGAAGGGGACAGGGGAGGACAAAGGGGGTAAAGGGGTTCGTATACACGGTGACATTAGGAGACTAGACTCTGGATAGTGAACACAATGCAATATACAGAGGATATATTATAGAACTGTACACTGGAAACTTATATAATGTTATTAACCAATGTTGCCCCAATAAATTTAATTTTTAAAACTGTAGACAGTCAAGAGATTTCTAAAATTTGACAAAAGAGGAGGCAGCAGATGGTACAGTGTATTAGTCAGGGTTCTTGAGAGAAACAGAAACAACATATATTACATATGAATATTTATTATAAGGAATTGGCTCACACAATTATGGAGGCTGCAAAGTCCCAGGATCTGCCATCTGCAAGCTGGAGAACCATGAAAGCTGGTGGTGTGAATTCCAGCTGGGCGAATGCAGAGGCATGAGAAGCAGGACTGCAGATGACTTAAGTCCCAGTCCAAACAAAGAGAAGACAGACCAATGTCTTGACTCAGCAGTCTGGCAGAGAGAGAATTCAACCTTTCTTTGCCTTTTTGTTCTATTTAGACTCTCAGTGGAGTAGGGGCATGTAACTTGCCCTTTGCTATTTGATTGACAGATGAAAATATTTTTTCACTTTTCTTGTAACTGTTCCATCACTGCATACACAAAGCCCATGAGGTTTTTAATACCATGGCACTTCAGAATTCTAATTTTAAATGGAAAATGGGAAAATTGCAACTAAAGTTTCAATTCCCTGTTTCACTTTGTTGATAATTTTAATAAATTAGCAGTTGTTTACAAAACTAATAAACTGTTTTACCTGAGGTGGTGTGGGATCATATCTATTAGAATTAGAGTAGCTCTTGGTGGTTTAATTCCTCAGTTTTCCTTAAGACAACCGGGACCCCAGGAAGCACAGAAAATTAGCAGAAATCTAAGAGCTCTTTGTAATGGAGTCAGACTGGAGGATTCTACTATGTAGTCCGTAGCACTTTCTCATTTCTTAAATCAATAGTTTGAATCAAGTTATGCCAAGTCCTAGGATAACAGGAGAACTTTGATTTAAACTTCTTTTTAAATCAAAGGAGAACTTTGATTTAAAGAAAGCTGGTTCCATGTAGTTAAAGCTTAAATGATGACTTTTTGGAAAATAAAGTTTGTCACTTATATAAATAATCTTATCATATCTGTTTAAACATCCAAAGGCATAGAGCTAATTGAATTTAAAAGAAAATGCTAGCATGCCTGTTAATAAAAGAGGTTTTAAATGTAGTCTTAAATATTTTAATGTGAATATACTAAAGAGATAAACTTCTGGGATAAGTAGTTAAAAAATTATAATATAACTTTATATCACTAAAATGATCACAATGTCATAGGGCTAATAACTGTACAGAATGAAATTCTCTGGACAGTAAGTTCCTAATAAATTTGGACAATAACCAAATAATCTCTAAAAAACTGCTTTGCCAAATAAATTTAACCTTTTAAGTTGCTATGGTAATTACTAGTTGAAGGTATTTAGGGAATGCTGAATTCCTTGTACATAGTGAAGCTTTTTATGAAGAGTATTCTTATCATTCTAGTTTGTTTTTTTGTTTTTTTTAAAAAACTAATTTGTTTTTGATTTGCATAATTACTGTTTGAGTTCAGTGTAGAAATAAACTCACTTGGTAAATTCAAAGGACATGAAAAGATTGAGTAAAAGTTTAAAACAAATGGAAAAGATTACTTTTTATGATGTTTATATCTTCTACTTCTCTATTAACAGTAGAGTGATTTTCGGAGGTTAAAAACTCAATCTGAATTACTATCCAGATACAGCAATGGGAGTTGAGAATTGCCATGCTGCACAGTCCTACTGAGCTCTAACATTCTGGGTTTAAGTCAACATTGGGAGTCACTTTGTTATTTACCACTGTTCCATCTCATAAGAGCAAAGGACTTAATTACGTTATCCTTTCTTGGTTCTAGCCATAGTAAATTGATTCAGGTTATTTGAGGGCCTGTGGGGTGGGGCAGATTAGGTGCCCATGGGTTTTTTGTTAGACACAAGTAAACAGACATCTGTGAGCCAGGAAATATTCCCCAAAGAGGAGAAAATCAATGGGAAAGACAACTAGGACTTCACTGCCTTCAGTACAAGTCAGTAGTGTAGCCAAGAAGCCTAAGATCTGAGGGACTGACCTTTAGGGTGTTGGTGAGGGTACAAAAGAGCTCTCTGAGAGCTACTGGTGAGAAGCTGAAGGTTAGAATCAGGGGGTCCACTATACAGGTAATCCAATCACTGGATAATTGGGGAACATGATAAAAACCCAGTCACTGGGAAACTGAACAGTTTTTCAGTAATAAACAGCAAAATGTAATTAATATAGGATAAAGAAAACTGCATATGATCGGGAACACATTTACCAAGCCCATATGACCTTGTCAAATTAGTTAATCTCTGTATCCATCCCTGGGGCACTGATAATAGTGCTTACCCCAGAGGGTTCTCCTGAGGATTAATTGAGCTCATACACCTAAAACGTGGAACACTGCTTGGCACATACTAAGGGTTCAGTAAGTGTTGTTGTTTTTGTTGCGATGCTGTTGTTTTCACAAAGAACTGAGGTTTAAAGGAGAACTTGATCTCTGGAAATCTAAGCAACGTGGCAAGAACAAAATTCCTAGGGACATAAAGGGACCAACCTCATTCAGGAGAACCCTATTACAACTCTAGTTCCTGCCTGCTTAGACCAAAAGTTTGTTGGGAATGTGGATAAAAAAAAAAGAGTTCAGCCTGAAGGTTGTTGACCTGAAAATAAGAGGCCTTTCAAACTGACAGGCCACAAGCATTTATTGAGATCAATAAGAATAGTTATTCTGGTCCCACTGATTCAGGCAGAAGCCCAAATAGTATTCCAATCAGGAGACAAAGGCAAGAAGTGTTTATGAGAAAGGGAAGGGGAACAATTACAGCAATAGAGGGATAGCGTTTCTATTGGTGCAGATAGTGCTGTTAATTCTAAACAATGTTTCTAATTTTCAGTCTGGTAGTCATCAGCCCAGTAGCCATAGTATCTGCTTTCTTATTATCCTTGCAGGAATATTTTTTTCTTTTTTTTTTTTTTGAGACACAAGTTTGCTTAGGCTCAGTCCAATGCCAAAGGTTATTTCGTCCTGTTTTAACATTCCAAAGATTTGAGTTATAAGAAGTACAAGGCCATCCCTGTGGCATGGGAGCTCTGGCTCCATCTTAAAGTGGCTGCATTTGTATTCTTGTTTACAAGGTGTTTACCACATCTGACTCTGAGTTCTCACAGAAACCATCGGCATTTTCATTGCTTATCCTTTTGCTACATCTTCTGGATGCAACACTTGGTGTCTGTGTGTCTTGCAGAAGTTTTTAAAAGTTTTCTGAGCCACAGAAACATATTATCTTTTCCCGTGATTTTATATAGTTCTTTCAGGTCCCCAAACTTAAATGATCGCTAAAAAATTCAGCATTTGGTAGGAAATAATAAGAGTCACTAAGTAGTTTAGAACAAAACTGAGGTAACAAAAATTCTTTAAATACATAATAGGGAAGCTGTGGTGTAAAAGTATGACTACTTATGAACAATAGCAGTTATTCTAGGAGCAGAAATTAGCTTAAATGGGGAGTGTTTTCTTCTTTTTTAAAAAACTCTGCTTCTTCTTCCTGAAATTTCTTGCTTCCATATAGTCATTGGGAAAATGCCTACTCATAGTTAAATACTTAGGTAAAGCTCCCTCCTCTAGCCAGTATTTCTGCCCCTCTCCCCAGTTAACTACTTTCTATTCTGAACCCTAAGAAATATAGTGTTATTCTATACTGGAGAGCAACAAAGCTCCTCTTCCACTTGATAGAACTCAGAGATTTCTTGCTGTTTTTCTTTTCTTTTTTTTAAAAAGATTTTTATTAAAAATACAGCTAACATACAATATTACATCAGTTTCAGGTGTACACCATAGTTATTCAATATTTATATATGTAAAGAAGTGATCACCATGGTAAGTCCAGCAACCATCTGACACTGTACCAAGCTATCACAATATTATTGACTATATTCCCTATGCTGTACATTACTTCCCCATGACTAATTTGTTTTATACCTGGAAATTTGAACTTTTTATTCCTCTTCATCTTCCTCCCCCCTTTTTAATTTTTCAATTACAGTTGACAGTCAATATTATTTTATATTACTTTCAGGTATATAGCATAGTGGTTAGACATTTATATAATTTGAGAAATGATCCCCCTAATAAGTCTAGTACCCAACTAGCACTCTACATAGTTATTACCATAACATTAACTACATTCCCTGTGCTTTACTTTACATCCCCATAACTACTTTTTGTAACTACCAATCTGTATTTCTTAATCCCCTTACATTTGTTTACCCTGTCTCCCAACTCCCTCTCATCTATAACCCCAACAAGTATAGAACCCATCTGACATCAAACATAGTTATTACAATATTATTTGCTCTACTCCTTTTGCTATACCCTACCTCCCCATAGCTACCTTGTAACAACAAATTTGTACTTCCTTATCCCTTCCCCATTTTTCACCCACAACCCCAAACCCCCTCCTATCTGGCAACCATCAAAATGTTTTCTGTATCTATGAGTTTATTTCTGTTTTGTTTGTTTATTTTGTTCTTCAGATTCCACATATAAGCGAAATCACATTGCATCTGTCTGCCACTCCACTCAGCACAATACCCTCCAGGTCCAGCCATGCCACTGCAAATCGCAAAAACACATTCCCTACCATGGCTGAGCAATATTCCATTGTATATATGTACCGCCTACTCTTTTCATCCATCAACAGACACCCAGGCTGCCTCCACACCATGGCCATTGTAAACAATGCTGCAGTGAATATACAGATGCACATGTCCCCTTGAAGTAGCATTTTTGTGTTTCTTCAGATAAGGGGGAATACTGGGTCCTTTTTTGTCTCTTGTTATACCCTTTGTTTTAAAGTCTATTTTGTCTGGGATAAGTATTGCTACTCTAGCTTTTCTTTCTTTTTCTTTTTGTTTACATTTTCATAAATTTTTTTTCCCGTCCCTTTACTTTCTGTGTGTGTCTTTCAGTTTGAAGTGAGTGTCTTGTAGCATATGTAAGGGTTTTTTTTTTTTGTCTTTTTTTTAATAAATCCATTCAACCCTCTTATATTTTTTGATTAGCACATTTAATCCATTTACATTGTAAGTGATTGTTGATAGATATGTTGCTATTGCAATTTTATTATTCACAATTTTGATTTTTTTTTTCCATCTTAAAGAAGTTCCTCTAACATTCCTTGTAATACTGGTTTGGTGGTGATGAACTCCTTTAGCTTTTTCCTGTCTTTGAAGCTTTTTATTGTCCTTCAAATCTAAATGATAGCTTTGCTGGGTAGAGTAATCTTGGCTCTAGGTCCTTATTTCTCATCACGTTGACTATTTTATGCCAATCCCTACTGGCTTGCAAAGTTTCTATTGAGAAATCAGCTGATTGATTTTGTGGTAGGTCCCTTATAAGTTACTAGTTGCCTTTCTCCTGCTGCTTTTAGGATTTTTGTCTTTAACCTAACCTTTGCCATTTTAGTTATAATGTGTCTTGGTGTGGACCTGTTTGGGTTCATTTTGTTTGGGACCCTTTGCACTTTCTGGACTTATATGTTTATTTCCTTTGTCAGGTTAAGAAATTTTTCAGTCAAAAAAAAATAAAAAAATAAAAAAAAAAAGAAGAAATTTTTCAGTCATTATTTTTTCAAATAAGTTCTCAATCCCTTGCTTTCTCTCTTTTCCTTCTGGTACCTCTATGATGCTAATATTATTATGCTTGATGTTGTCCCAGAGGTCTTCAAACTGAGAATATCTGCTACTAGTACCAGGCCTGGAGCCTGCAGACTCCAATAGTTTCCCAAGAGAGTTCTATGTGGGCAGGGCTGGCTGCATGCAAGAATGTGCCCCTGTTGTTGGGCGAGTTGGGTGGAGCACGGTCCCAGCGGAGCTCACCAGGCCCATCAGATTCAGGTTTGACTGTGTGTGGGAGGGCTCAACACAGGAAAGATGGCCCCCACCTGCCTGCTGCACTGAAGAAGGACCCCATAGAAGGAAAATGGCAACTGTTGTCCAACTCTCACCAGGAAGCCACACACCTCAGTCTGCCCCCCATATGCTTCTGACACCCAGAGTCACCACCCTTCTGCCAGAGTCCAGGGTGAGTGCCTGCAAATGAGTGAGTCTGTGCCTGGGACCTTTAAAAGGATATCTCAGTGTCCCGCAGCCTTCTGTACCACCCAGATAGTCAGAATCCACAATTTTTCATGGCCAGATTTTGTGGGGCCTCCTCTTCCTGGCACTGGTACTTCAGGCTGGGGAGCCAAGTGTGGGGGTTCCCTCATTGCTCCAAAGGGTATCTCTGCAGCTGAGATAACCCTCCTGATTCTCAACTGTCACATGAAGGTTTGGGGCAAGTCTGTTTCACATCTCCACACCTCCCACAAGTCTCGAGTGGCTCCATCTTTGTATCCTTAGTTATAAACTTCTGTTCAGCTATACTTCAGATGGTTCTCCAGGTTGATTATTCTATAATTTAGTTGTAATTTCAATGTGTTCATGGAAGGAAGCAGGAACAGTGTTTAGTTATTCCACCATCTTGGATCACTCCTCTTTAATATTGGTACTGAGATATGATGTTGGACAACTAAGTTCATGAATTCCTCCTAGAAAAAGTGCTACATACCTTATTGTTAAATATCACTATAGTCATCTCTGAAGTACTCCCCTTGGGAAGCTATGCACCAATGCCAGTGCTTAGTCTACCCTTTATAGCAATTTTGGAACTCTTTCTGGTATGTCTATCAGAGCTTTCATCATATTACCCTTGATGTCCTAAATGTCATCAAAATGTCTTCCTTTCAATATTTCTTTTATCTTCTGGTAAAGAAAGAAGTCATTGGGGGCCAGGTGAGTAGGGAGGGTGTTCCAATACAGTTATTTGTTTACTGACTAAAAAGTCCCTCACAGACAGTGCCGTGTGAGCTGGTGCATTGTCGTGATGCAAGAGCCATGAATTGTTGGAGAAAAGTTTAGGTCGTTTTCATCTAAGTTTTCCATGCCACCTTTTCAGCACTTCTAAATAGTAAACTCGGTCAATTGTTTGTCCAGTTGGCACAAATTCATAATGAATAATCCCTTTTATATCAAAAAAAGGTTAGCAACATCTTTGCAACAAGTTCCCAAACCTAATTGTCAGAACTCGTATATTTACATACCATAATATTCACCTATTGGTATTGTGTTTTATTTGACTTTGTATCCTCAGCCCTCAAAACAGTCCTGGTCTGACACAAAATGAGACTCAATAAATCATTTTTGAGTACTTAAACAGTGGTTCAAAGGCATAAAGCTTTTTAGTGGACACCAAGCAGATGTGAAACTGGTGTATCCCCTGTTAACTAGTTTGTCTTTATGGTTGAATCAGTTGATCAGGTTGTCCGCTGCCATTGTCACTCATTCATGTACTGTTGTTTTAGGGGTGATTCTTTGCTTGAAATTGCAGTATATATAGGGACCACTGTTTTCTACTTTTGTATTTTTTCTAAATGCCTCAAATGAAGGCTAAATGAGAAATAAATGTTATATAATAACCACCCTACTTAGAGGAAATAACTATATAATGCCTCATTTATAGGTATAAAAAATAAAGATATATGTATGAATTTGTAAAATTGTACTCCTAATAATAAAATTCTTTGTAATTCCAGTAAGCCTATGTGGTTCATTATCTACAGAAAAACACATTTTTATTTTTAATATAAAGCTAGTGTTTTTCAGAAATAAAAATAACCAAATACAGTTCATAATATAATAATTATTTAGAACTAGGACTACTATGGAAAATTCTATAAACAGTATGATCTTCAAAACCTAATTTCTCTTCTAGTTATTATAAATAGATTTGAAATTATTTTTTGCACTTGTGTTTATCTGACCAACTGATATATTCCAAAACTGATTTCCTTGGAAAACTCAGTGATGTATAATGAGGAGATACCCTGTTTATGACTAAGACCAGAAAAATTATAAGTCAAAGCAGAATGGAAATAACCTAGTATTTTTTAAATTAAGTAAAAAATTTTGGAACTTCACAGAAGCATGAAGATCATTTAGTATAACTTTAATGGAAAAATAAAAACAGTGACAAAGTTAGTAATATAACATGATTTACTGGCAAAAACAATGACATAGCAGAGAGTAACAGAATCACAGAGTCCAATCACCATGGTCATTAAAGATTCTCCAGCGTAAACCATCCGTCTGGTTCTTGAATCCTCTTTACATTATTCACCTTACCTTGTCTCTTCAATGATTGAATACTGTCAGCAACAGGGAGTTTACTAGCCTCTGAGATAAACATTCAATATTTGGACAAATTTTATTAACTGGTCAGTCTTTTGCTGAGAAGAAAGCTTTTTCTTCATAATTTTTACCTATTATACTTGGTTCTAGCTTTTGGAGACATGAAAAACAAGTCAAATACTTTAAATATGTGAGTCCTGCTCATTATTAAGGACAGCTGAGTGTTTCTTTTTAAAAAACAAAATTTTATTTTGTGATGAGTTTTATTTTCATATTGAAACACATTGTGTTCTCCTCATCAAAAACAGGAAATATGGGCCGGCCGAGTGGCGCATTGGTTAAGCACTGGCTTGGGACACCAGAAGCCCCAGTTCGGGTCCCACATATGAGGGCCAGTGACATTGCCCTCAAAAAAACCCTAAAAAAACAGGAAATATGGAGAAGAACAAAAGTCACTAATTACCCATACGTAACCTTTCTTAATTATGTGTAGTTACCTCCTTATAGGTTTTATCATTGTTGCAGATATCAACCTTCCATTTAAAATTTTATCTATGAGTACCACCTATCATAAAATGATTATTTTCCATAATATTAACTTTAATATTATTTTAATAGCTGCACAGTTTTTATTAAATATTCAGCTCTTATTTGAAGTAGCTGACAATTAATGGCTTTCGAGTCTTTCCAGTTTTTCCCAACAGATAACAAGAGTTATTTTTACTTTTGTAAATACCTCATTGCCTGCCTTGTAAAATATAACTCTAGGGTAGATTCCTAGAAGAATCATTTCTAGGGTAAAGGTCTTGAACCTTCAAAAAACTGATACACATATTTCAGTTCCTTTTCAGTTTAAACTATCATCAGCAATTTATAAGAGAAATACTTTCATTGCATCCTTTCTGGTATTAGTTATTATTTTGTATGTACTCTGATCACATTTGTCAGTCAAATAGAATGCATTTTCAAATGATGTGTTCCATTTATGTATTCTTTCCTCTAAGGGGGCTGGTCTTCTTACTCTTTAAATTTTAGTGATTTTTCTTTTCTATTAAATAAACTCTTCTCAGTCATATTTATTTTGAATAATTTCCCTAGTTGTTTTGCCTTTTAATTTTGTATATTATATTTTAATACTAAGATTTTTTTGAATTCTATGTATGTATATCATGAATCTTTCTCATTGTCATCCCTCCATTGAAAGAATGGATTAATATTTAGTGACATTTTCCTATCATTTTAACTGTTTTAATATTTAACTTTTTATTCCTTCTAGAATTTACTGTCATGGTGTTCCAAATAATTACTTTCAAAACTTCTAACCAGCTATCTCATATTGTTTATTTTTCTATTCCCTAGTCTGATTTTTCATGCTTTCTTTTAATACACTATTATGCAATTACTTCTCTTTCTCTCTTACAAACATACACACACCCCACTCCAATACCACCACCAACAGCAATAACACCTAAGCGACATGATATCCTTTCCTACCTCTGCAATAATTCAATTGATTTTTCAAATAAAGAGGTCATATATTTATCAAAAATTCTATATGCACAACAATTTAAGCATTTGTATATTATTTTGATATTACTAAAAGATTTATTAAATATTTGTTTTTAGTGAAAAAGATTTATTTCTTCACCATTACCACCATGATCATTCATACACACACACACACACACACACACACACACACACACACACACACACGTGCGCACACACAATTTCACAAAGCAAAGGTCAGCTATGAACTGTAGAATCTGATTGATTGTGTTGGGGCTTTTTGGATACATTTTGCTATAGAATAAGCCATTTTTGAAACCAGGTTACTTTGTCTTTATGTGTCAAATCTTATAAATAAATATTTGGAACATGCATTGTTTTTCCCTCACATATCTTCTTAATATTGCTTTCTTTAAGACAAGTTATACATTCATTGTAAACAACACAAGTAGTGACATCTTTGATGCAATGAAAGAAGTACAAGTGTTTCTGGTGTAGTAATACTAATATGTATACACACATTCCTATTATAAAACAATGTATGTATTCTTGAAAAACACCTCAAATTCTACAAAACTATAAAAAATAAGGGCTGGCCGAGTGGCTCAGTTGATTAAGAGCTCGCTCAAGAGTGCAAGCTGAGCTCTGAGCAACAGCAGTTCAATGCCCAGCCTGAGCTGAGCAGCCGCTAAGCTGCCAACAGGTAGCAGGATGGCTCAGCTAATAAATAAATAAATAAATAAATAAATAAATAAATAAATAATACTGATATGGAAAAACAGACTAGGGTAAGGTTACTCAAAATATATTCAACTAAGACATTAAGACATTAATAAAAATATTAGTAAAATCAATAAAATATGATCAGACATTTAAATCTCCATGAACATTATTATATCACTATCTGAGTCTGTGAGTCTTGCATTCATCATCCTAAGGTTTACTATTTCCTCTTTCCTGATATAAACTCTTGATGGTACTCACTTGGTTTATCGGCAGATGGTCCCTTAGTTTCCACTCTTGTACAATTTCAAATGAATTAGCAGCCCAAGTGAACTTTCTAAACAGAAATTGAATTATGTTACTCCCCAACTCACAGTCCTTCAGTAAGTGCTTATTATACTTGCAGTACATTCCCAAATGCCTGCCCTGCATTCCCTGGCCACAGACTCATCTCTTCCACTCTCCCTTACTTAATCGCCCTCTTCGCACTTGCAGATCCCCTTACCATAATGATCTCTGCACTTTTTTGTGGAGTGAGGATTTTATCATCTTTTATATCACAGAGATGCTGCCCCTGCCCACCCTACCTAATGTAGCTCACTGTCTCTTCCCGCTCCTGCCATGTTTCTCCATCTCATCACATTGTTTGTTTATAGCCCTTTACAAAATTATAATTATTCTATTTGCTTCTTTGTTTTTTAAAATTTTTGTGGGTCTTGTCTGATGGATGATTAGCTCTGTGAGTGCAAAGATGTTGGCTTTCATTCACCATAATATTCTCAATGTTTAACATACAAATCTTAATATAGATGTTCAATAAATACTTCATTCATTTAACAAATATTTATTGTGTACTTGTTACATACCAGACCCTTTCTAGACCCTTTTCTAAGCACCATATGTATGTGTGTGTATATGTGTGTGTGTGTATATATATATATATATATGTATATATATATATATATATATATATATATATATATATATATATATATATGAAGAGACAAAAATCTGACTATTTAAACAATAAAAAACTTTCTTCTTATATCTTCATCTATACTTCCCATTTATTGTAGTGCCCTCCTGTCATCAACTATGGTCTTTGTTGGAAAAGTTTTCTGAGGCTACATGCATGAGAGTCTTTTATTCTTTTTTGTATTTAAATAATTTTAATAAAATATGTAATTCTAGTTTTAAAGTTTTATTTTCTTTTTTTTGTTTTTGTCTTTTGATTCTTGATTTTCCATATAATACCCCATTATATTCTAGACTCCAATTTTGCTGTTAAGATGTCTGATGTTAATCTGAATCATTATTTTTATATGTGTTGGATGCCCCCCAATATTACCATACAATCTTCGAGTAAAGCAAAGCTAAGTTTATTATACAACTCACAGCAGGAAGGTAGAATACCACCTTGACAGTGATTTGCAGTGTCACAGATGAGGTAGTTGGGAAAGATAATAGTTGGGATTTCTGCCCTGGGCACAAGTATCTAATTTAGGAGAATGATTGGATGGGGTGATATTCATGAAGTATTTATTAGTTTAGCATTGGTGGCTTTAGCAAAGTGAGAGTTCTGAGGAGTATTGATAAGTAAAGCATTGTTTAATAAGGGATCTGTTTGCCCAGAAGAACAGAATGTTATCTGAGACAAACTGATGTACTGGAATTTCTTTTTTTTTTTTCACCCTTGGGAATTTCTTAATGTGAACAGTGAAATAATGAGTTTATTGGTTTGCAAATTATCTTCTCTGGGCAAAATTTTTCTAGAACAAAAAATGTTTACACAGCTATTCCTAATGAAGTATGTGGCTGCAGTTCCCATAGGGGATATGTTTGTTTCTTACATAACCTGTTTTGCATTATGAAATCCTTTTTAATCTGAGGTCTTATACTGGGGGTGCCAATAAAATATATACACATGACTTGTATTCATCTTTTGTATTGGTATATATTATTACAATTTTTTTTCCTTTCTTAAAATGTGAATACATTTTTTAGCACCCTCTTTATATTTTATAATTATGAAAATTCTTTGTTATTACTACTAATATATTTCATATACTTCATTAATTTTTCTCTTTATGCAATTGCTATGTTATAAAATGTTGGCCCTAATGTATCTATTCTCTTTTTCTCTTAACTTTTATATTTTACAAACTGGGAGAATTTCATGACCTGAATTTTCAGTTCAGTGATTCATTCTACCAGTGTCTCCATTTACTTCTTAATAATTTCTAATTCCTCAGTTTTTCTTCTATCCTATTTTATAATTTTGTATATATTAATATGCATATTTTTCTCCTGTTATCTGGTAAATTCACTCTACTTCTTCTATTATAAGGTATTCAAATTGCTTTCCGAGACTGTCTTGTATCTTTCCTTCAGCTCTTCTATTCCCCTGGAAGCATCAGCCAAGTGACTAGTTGTATGCCCTTCTGATTATTTTAGGTCATAGAGGTGAGAAGCATATTCCAGAGCTGTGAGCTATACATATGTTGATTTACACATTATAGTTGTAATTCTTCATGTGGCTGACAAAAGCTTAGGGGTAAAGATATGCAGAAAAGATAAGCAGCTAATGAAAGCATTTGTGCAGGTTTTTTGATTGCTTACTGAGTGTTGACTGAATGTCCAATTGTTGTATTCAGTAGGATGACAAGTGCTAAACCAATTGTAGGCAACTAATTAAAACAATTTGACCCTTTTATTTTATTCTTTTATATAAAACGGCAGTAGAATAATTATAAAAGTGTAGTCATTAATTCATCAACAAATTTGGGGCACTTACTATTTGCTTAACACTGTGGATGAAAAACTGTATAAGCAACAAATACCTATGCAGTAAGAAATGTTCTAAATCTAAGAGATCCACAGTTTATGAAGATGTTTTTAAAATGCCATATAACCCTGCCTTACGAGGAAGAAAAGAAAAATCCTCAGAGACTATGATACTTCACAGAAGGTTTTAAAACTTGGCAGCAGTTTCCAGAGGCTCAAGAGGAGAAAGGTATTTGTGCTGTAAAAAACAGCATGAGAAAATGCTTAGAGCTATAGTAGCCAAGTCGTTTGGTATTCTTGTCAGTGCAAAATAAGGTTTTCCAGGGCCAGTCTTGGGGAATAGATCTAAGAAGGCATTTAGAAGCCAGATCATGGAAGGTCCTGTATTTCATAATAGGGTTGTATTTTTCCTGTGAATGGTTATCAGTCGTTTAAGTGAGAGAGTGATTTCATCAGATTTACATTTTAGAAAGTATAGGTATGTGGCATTGCGGAGGCTAAATAGGGAGGATGTAAGAAAAATATCATTGAGATTTTTTTAGAAGAATATTGCTGTAGCTGTGTAAAAGATGATAATCAGCATTACGAAGAGGGAATGCATTGAGCAGTTGAAATATGGCCAGTAAGGCTAAGGAAGTGATCCTTAATATTATTTAATGTCTGTTCATTTACATTTAAGTAGTCAAATGTGAAGAATAGTTACTGTATTGGACAGTACAGGTCTGGAACTTAAGAGACAGTCATGGTCTGGAAACATGAATTTTAGAGCATCAGGGCAGTGGGGAGGTAGAAAAGGGTAAAAGCCAGTCAAATATATGGGGACAGAAGAAGATTTGACTTTGGGTGGTGAACACACAGTACAATATATAGATGACATATTATAGAATTGTACAGTTGAAATCTGTACAATTTTATTAACCAATGTCACTTCAATAAATATAGTAAAAAAGACATAAAATAAAACATATAGCATATTTAAAATGTATGTGTGGACTTTATCAGACATTTTAAATAATGAATAATAGATGAGAATAACTAATGAGAGTGACAAATGGAGAAATGAGCCATGTGCAGAACTCTGGTAATAACAACATTTTAGCTTTGCATGGAAGAAAGGAGTCTGGCTGAACTACTGAGAAGTAAGATAGAGAGAAAGTGTTAAGAGAGGAGTGTAACTGAACTCAAGGCAAGACAAGTTTCATTTCAAAGGGCTTGGTCACTAGAGGCTTATGAAAAATTATCACAGGTTCAAAAAGTGCCAAAATGCATCTGGCACCTAGCAGGGCATGAGACCTTAAGAAAACAAAAATTATGCCATGCTAGTGATGAAAACCATGTAATACTAAATGAATAAATGGCAGATGGGCTTAAAGTTATACAACAAAGAAAATCATGGATAGGAGAGAAAGAATTGCCAAATATAATTAGAATTTTAAAATAAGCATGTTATAATTAAGTACATTTGTAATTTGAGTAGAGTCATTTTGCAGAAAGAGGTTTAAGGCATGAAGTGGAAATGGATGAAAGCTCAGACAGCAGGATTAGCAGCTGGAGTAAGGAGAGAGCATCTTTTCTTTTGAAATATGAGGGGAAAAAATAAATCAATGTATACATTCTAACTCTTAGCATAGAAATTCAAACATTTCCTGCTGCATGTATTTTCTACAGCATGTTTTTTAAATTCCATGAGATAAAAATCAAGGTAAATAAAAGTTTTCACTTTGCATATGCCACTCTTCTCAGTATGTGTACTTTTTTAATAGTGACATTTAATGTTTAGTTTTAAGTTTGGTTCTTATTAAATCATAAGGATCTTTAATTTTAAATATATCATGACTTCTTCCTTTAAAATCCTAGGATGTCAGAATATTTTAGTTACTAAAGTCCTTTTTCTTTCCTTTTTTTCTTTTATTAAAGTTTATTGGGGTGACAATTGTTAGTAAAGTTACATAGGTTTCATGTGTACAGTTATGTAACACATCATCTATATATATATAACATTGTGTGTTCACCACCCAGAGTCAGTTCTCCTTCCATCATCGTATATTTGAACCCTTTTACCCTCTTCTATCATCTCCTTGCCCCCGTACCCTCTGGCAACCACTAAACTATTGTCGGTGTCTATGAGTTTTTGTTTCTTTACTTTGTTTGTCTTGTTCTTTGTTGTTTTCAGTTTTTTGTTTTGTTTTTTTTTAAAGATTTTATTGGGGAATTGGGGGAGGGGAACAGCATTGGGGAATTGGGGAAGGGGAACAGACAAGTTGTTGTCTTTTTGTTCAGTGTAGTTGCGGAGGATGTTGCTTCACTGGCCCATGTTGGTATTGTCATTGTGCTTGGTAGCCAGCTGCTCACCGCGGCTATTGGCAGCTCAGGCTGGCTGCCAGTCGCTCACATTGGCTGCCTGCCACTCACTGCAGCCTATGGCAGCCCACTGCAGCAGGGGCTGCAGCCTACACCGTCGCCGTGGCTCGCGCAGCCCAGCTCCAGGTGGAGCTGTTGTTAGCTGTAGAAAGCAGTGTTACTGGCCCTCATATGTGGGATCCGAACTGAGGCCGCTGGCATCCCAAGCCAACTCTTAACCAAGGCGCCACTCGGCCGGCCCTGTTTTCAGTTTTATATCCGACATATCAGTGAAATCAATGGTTCTCGACTTTTTCTGTCTGACTTATTTCGCTTAGCATAATAATCTTAAGATACATCCGTGTTGTTGTAAATGGCACTATTTCATCTTTTCTGATGGCAGAATAGTATTCCATTGTGTATATATCAACAAGACAAATAATAACAAGTGTTGGAGAGTCTGTGGAGAAAAGGAACCCTTGTACATTGCTGGTGGAAATGCAGATTAGTGCAGCTGCTATGGAAGTTCCTTTTCTTTCATTGAGTATTATTAAATCATTTTCTTGGAATTCACAGAAATGTCCTTCAAACATTTAAAGGAATTTAATAGTTTGTTGTGCTTTTACAATATCAAAACAAGAGGAAAATGTTAGCAGTTAAGTGTTGGTTAAGCTAAGTCACAAAACATTTCAGTCAATATGTGATGTTTTTGGTAGAAGACTTGCAACTACCGAAATGTGGGTAAATATTCTGCTTAAAGAGTCTAAAAAAGGACCTGGGATTCAGAATGGTAGCAAAAATGAGAGGCTTTCATGTGCAGTATATATTATGCCAAATATTATTGAAATAATATATCATACCAATAACAAGAAAAAGTATCCAAATTGGATAGTGCATAAGTTATCCAGGAAAATGTTATTTTATACCTGATTCCAGAAAAAGTACAAAAACCCAGTTGAAGTGTGTGTAATAGTATCCTAACAAAAATGGGAGTCTTTATTCCTAGTCATGAGAATGCACCTGGAAACATGTATTTTTTTTTTTTTGACAGTGAATTTAGGGAATAAAAAGCATGCACACACAACACAAAAAGATATTTGGGGAAAATTCATTTTATCTTTAATAATGTATATTCAAGGTGGAGATTTTTGTATATTTTCTTTCCTTTGTGTTGTTTGGAATTCAAGTCCACTGTTCTTTCTACTGCACAACTATGTTTACCCTATGCCTTCTGATCCATATAAATATCTAGGACTTTTGTTTTCCTGTAAAGATGCTCCTCAACTTAGAATGGACTTACATCCCAATGAGCCTATTGTAAGTTGAAATCATCGAAGTCGAAAATACATTTAAGACACCCAACTTACCAAATATAATCGCTTAGCCTAGCTTACTTTAAATGTGCTCAGACCACTTACTCTAGCCTACAGTTGGACAGTTATTTTGAGTTTCATCTCAAGAGCAATTGCTTCCTCTTCTCCTCATCAGAAACAGGAGACACAGATGGATGTTTTGTAGACATGATGGGATGTGACAACATAAAACACAATACTCAAAAATTGCTGGCAACACAGTACACTGTAGAGTATCAGTTGTTTACCCTTGTGATCTAGTGGCTGACTGGGAGCTGAGGCTCGCTGCCTGCCCAGCCTCATAAAAGCATATACCATAGGGTTTCCACCGAAGGCGTACTTTCATACCGTTGTAAAGTCGAATAACCGTAAGTTGAACCATCATAAAAGCCAGGGAACACCTGTATATTTTTATATTGTTTAGATAATTGTAGTTTTTATAGCTTGAGACAATTTTTAAAAATTTCTGTTGAGATTGATGTCAAGGTTAGCCCTGTCCACCTTTTTGTTTATTTCAATCTCCAACACATTTAAGGAAGATAAAATTTTGGTTAATTAAAAATTCACGGGCCAGCTGAGTGGCGCATTGGTTAAGAGCTGGCTTGGGATGCCAGCGGCCTTGGTTCGGATCCCACATATGAGGGCCAGTGACACTGCCTTCTACAGCTAACAATAACTCCACCTGGAGCTGGGCTGCGTGAGCCCCGCCGACGGTGTAGGCTGCAGTCCCTGCTGCAGTGGGCTGCCATACGTTGCAGTGAGTGGCCCGCAGCCAGCCTGAGCTGCCAATAGCCGTGGTGAGTGGTCCGCGACCAAGCGCAATGACGATACCAACATGGGCCAGTGAAGCAATGTCCTCTGCAACTAGACTGAGGAACAAAAGGACAGCAACTTGTCTGTTCCCCTTCCCCAATTCCCCAATGCTGTTCCCCTCCCCCAATTCCCCAATTAAAAAATATTAAAAAAAAAAAAAAAATTCACATTGCAGGATTTGAATTTTTTGCCACCATTGCCCTTATCTCTTCTGAGTATTTGAAATTTAACTTGATGAAGCAGTTATGTCACTCCTGGCTTATGTGTTATAAATAGGGTACTGAAATCAAAGTATCTGTTAAACTCTGTAATTTTGTGGGGGAAAAATACCCCTCTATAGAACGTTCATTCTGGAAGTGCAAGACCAGAAATAGGCTTTTATTTCCACACTTAAGGTCTTTGCTTAATTGAGTAGGGCCCCTCTTCATTTACTGACTTTCTATCTTGTAGCAATCCCACTGTTGCCGATAAGTGTGTCAGAGTAGGTACTCCATCAGCCTTATCAGCACCTTCCACCACTATTGCATCCGTATGTCACAGTTTTAAAATGTTAAACTTGATTTTCGTCCTTCTATTTGTATTTCTATGTCTCAGATAATCCAGTAGGACAAGTCTGTGTATTGAAAAATTATATAATCTCCTTTTCTCTGTTAAAAAACATTTTCACCATCAGAGTTGTCCTCTCTGTTCTTCTGTCTCTCTCTCTCTCTCTCTCTATCTGTCTCTCTGTCTGTCTCTCTCTCTCTCTTGTTTTAATATTCCACTGTAAATATTTAAATTTTATTTAATTTATTTAAATTTTAAATATATTTTAAAATTATCTTATCTTCCCAATGCAAGTTTTTTATATTTTTTCAAATATATTCTAGTAATTGAAAGGAGATATTACACTTAATAAAAGATCCTTTTCAGTACTAACTCTTTGATTCTTCTCACCCATTCCTTCCTAAGTATAGTTTACCTCACTTTATGGATGGAGAAACAGAATATCTAATGTAATGTCTCATGCCCAGTTCACATCTTAAATACAGTTGACTAGAATGCCCTTTTTGCAGTGCAGTATCACTCTTTTAAAAATGTACTTATGTAATTTACATTTGTGGCAGTTAGTTATAAGATTAAATTAAATAGATTTTATTAATTCTAATTCCTTATTATCTGTCCCCTCCCTTCCCCTAAGTTATTCAGTACCTTATGTATTGTCTCCCAGTCTTTTCATTGTCACCAGCATCGTGCACTTGGAAAATATGAAGTCCAACGCTATTTACTACCTAATTCTGTATTTGATAATATCTTAATAAAGGAAATGAAATAAAATAAAATAGAATGCAATGTTTCCATCATCTAGGTTGATTCCTAACCTTGATTGAGTCACAATTCACATGAAGTTCTGATAGTGTGTGTGTGTGTGTGTGTGTGTTCATACTTTCATTTTAATCTATATTTTGAGTAAGCTGCATTCAAACATTAGTCTGAAGCAAAAATATTATTGGTAGGAAACCATAAAATCTATTCTAAAATGGGCATATTCATATATTTTTCCAGGAGTCATGGGTAAGGACAAAATGAGGTAATAGAGATGAATGTGTACTGCTGAAATAGAATGTTAATGTCAGTTATTATCACTATGAAACATATATATTGTAGCCCTGATAAAATTACAATCAGACAGCAACAACATTGATCTCACACACTCTTACTGATGCTGACATGGAGTTGGAAAAGAAGTGCTGGGTAAGTGGGTGACAACTGACACTCTAAGGCAAATATTTTAATGTTACCAAGGATGCACAAATGGGCACTCAGGATCAAAAAATTATAATAAGATATGTAGTGTCATAATCTTGATTTATTGATGCTTTAACTATACTAGAGGAATATTAAAATGTCCTTTTCATCCAATAATATAAATTCTATTTCCATTAGTTTAGTAAGTTAAAGCATCCCTGAATACTAAAATTATAACCAATCTGCAAGCATATAATTTGCATATCTAAAATGAACATATTTAAATACCAGTATTACTCTTTATTTTCCTTTAAAAAGTTAAGATTGCCATTTAAAGAACTCACAATATTTCCTGTCTGCAATTGTGAAAATAAGTGTAGTTTGTCATAATATACACCCAAAATACCAAGACTAATAAAATGTGAAATATTTGAAAAAAAGTTTTTGGATTATGGAATTTCCAATTTCTGCTTAGTCTATGAAGGCATCTTAATTAAATAATCTAATATGTCCTAAAGGAACAATTATAAAATAACAGTTTTGCATATTAGTTCATGAACCTAGATATTTGAGAAATCGTGATGAATAATCTGGACATCAAAGGGTGAAATTTAACTCCTTGATAAAATTCTATTGAGGTAGCATATAAACAATGCATAATTTCCCAAATTGAAAACATTACATTAAATACAGTCACATTTTTTTTTTTTTGAGGGCAGTGTCACTGGCCCTCATATGTGGGACCCGAACCGGGGCCACTGGCTTCCCAAGCCAGCGCTTAACCACTGCGCCACTCAGTCGGCCCACACAGTCACATTTTTTAATGCAGAACATGTTTAATCTATAGTTAAAGCATTATTCTATTACTCATAAATGATTAGGTCTAAAAAGATAAGTTAAGGACATGCCGAGTGGCACGTTGGTTAAGAGCTGACTTGGGATGCTGGCTCTGAGCAGCAGGGCCCGGGGTTCGGATCCCACATATGAGGGCCAGTGACACTGCCCTCTACAGCTAAGATGGTGAACAACAGCTCCACCTGGAGCTAGGCTGCTGTGGGTCTCTGGGGACAGCGTAGCTGTAGCCCCTGCTGCAGTGGGCTGCCATAGGCTACAGTGAGTGGCCGGCAGCTGGTGTGAGCTGCCAAGAGGGGCCGTGAACAGCTGTCCAGAGGCCGGCGACTTATCTGCCTCACCCAGGAAGAGTGCAATGACAATACCAACATGGGCCGGTGAAGCAACATCCTCCACAACTAGACTGAAGAACAAAAGAACAGCAACTTGTCTGTTCCCCTCCCCCAATTCCCCAATAAAATCTTTAAAAAAAAATACAGTTAAGGTGAATATACATGTTCAGGTACCTAGAATACTCCATTCATATTAATTGAATATGACAAGTATATATAAATAAACATGAATTCAATAGAAATGACATAGAATAATAAAATAATTTGGATCATAAGTATGAAATCAGGAACAGCAATGAAATCAGGAATAGCAATAAAGCTATTATATTCATAACATAATACATTTTTCTGTAAATCTGTATCACTGGGATGATACTAAATCAATATAGCTTCCAGCAACTTTGTCCTTATTAATCTGTCTTAAGGTGATCTTTTATTTACTTGAAATAATTTTCTCATCTTCAACTATAGCTTTATTATAATGTCCAAATAATAATATATTTTGTAATGAATGTATTCCTGTCTTGTAGTTCATTGTTTCATGATCTGAAAGTAATAGAACTAAGAAAATAACATGTTCATAATAAATTTTCTCTCTGTTTACTCCTTTCCTAAATCCTCCCTTTGGACATTGAATTGCCTAAGCTCATCTTGATAATTAATATCCTCAGTGCACTTTCTTTCCCCCTCAGTGAATTTACGGACAAAGAGAAAAAAATAAAATTATGCTCATCAGGCTCAGAAAAATGTTATTGACATTAATGCAACTAATTTATTGTAGCTTTGATATCTATACTTATTAACATTAAGAATAGCATACATGATAAATGAAAAAACATTTTACCAAGACAGTAGTATTCCATAGTCTCAACAGCATCTCCATGATTAGCAAAATTTATGGTGAATGATATATTCAAATATCCCTGGTCCAGTTTTGGAACCTCAAAAATACAGTTTGCGGGCCGGCCAAGTGGCGCGGTGGTTAAGTGCTGGTTTAGGAAGCCAGCGGCCCCGGTTCGGTCCCACATGTGGGGGCCAGTGACACTGCCCTAAAAAAATAAAAAAAATAAAAAAATACAGTTTGCGACAACATGATGGACCTAGAGGGCATTATGCTAAGTGAAATAAGTCAATCTAAGAAAGACAAATATCATGTGATCTCACTTATATGTGGAATCTAAAAACAACTTGAATGAAACAGATTCATAGATACAGAGAACAAACTGATGTTTGCAGAGGGGAGGAGTACTGGGGAGATGGGTGAGAAAGGTGAAGAGATTCAGTACAAATTGGTAGTTACAAAATAGTCTGAGGACGTAAAGTGTAGAGAATATAGTCAATAATATGGTAATAACTATGTATAGTGTTAGGTGGGCACTAGACTTATCAGGGGATCACTGCATAAATTATATAAATATCTAACCGCTATGCTGTACACCTGAAACTAATGAAAAATAATAGTGAATATCAACTGTAACTAAAAAAAGTAAATAATTTAAAAAGGTACAGCCTGTGATTGTTAAGATTTTCTGCTACATATTCATATATGATAAATTTTGTAGATAATTTCCAAAAATGAATAGGTATCCTTTGACAAATGTCACTTTTTAAAGTAATGTTTAAAAATAACTTGGAAATACTAACCTTGTTTAAAATTCTTTATTACTTGTGTTTGTAGATAACTTAATAATTATTAAATCTATTTCCATTGTTTAAGGCAAAAAAAACCACTCTTATTACTGAATAATACTGGTATTATTGTTGTTGACATCCTGAGTTAAGCGTGATGCATAATAATTAAAAAGTGTGCTAACAGTAATCCTTGTTTTTTGGTTTTTGTTTCAGAGACAAAGAAATAGCATGGCATGAAACATGGCTCAGTTCTATTACAAAAGAAATGTCAGTGCCCCCTACAGAGACCGCATTCCATTAAGGATAGTCCGAGCAGAATCGGAACTCTCACCATCAGAGAAAGCCTACTTAAATGCCGTGGAAAAGGGAGATTATGCAAGCGTCAAGAAATCCCTAGAGGAAGCTGAAATTTATTTTAAAATCAATATTAATTGCATTGATCCTCTTGGAAGAACTGCTCTCCTAATTGCAATTGAAAATGAGAACTTGGAGCTCATTGAATTGCTCTTAAGCTTTAATGTGTATGTCGGCGACGCTCTATTACATGCGATCAGGAAAGAAGTCGTTGGAGCTGTTGAGCTGTTACTGAACCACAAAAAGCCCAGCGGAGAAAAGCAGGTACATGCAAAAACACTGTTTTTAATTTATTTTACTTATCCAAGGTTCCTATGGATGTTCGTATCTTCCCAAATGTTAAGAAATAGAAGCATTGAAATTAGAACTATTATGACAAAACTAAGGCTAAGTACAGTTTATATCCTCCAACAGTTACCACCACCACCACCTGCACCTCTTGCCCTGGCAAATCAGACCTTTAGTGAGACTAAAGCAAAACAAAGTAATCCATGTTGGTTTCTCTTACATTGGAAATGTGTCTACATAATGTTCAACATATAAGGTTGTTTGGGACTTACTGTGCTGGTGTTTTTCCTCTTGTCTTTCATTTTTTTCTAATATTCTACAGCTGAATTCTTTTGTTATTTTCCTATGTAAGCTGCCTACTTACCTGTTTTGAGATGCTGCGTTCTACAAAAGTGAATTACATCATCTAATTTTGAGATTTTTCTTTAGCAAACTCTAGTGGATTCTTTTAAATTGAGACTTAAATTTTAAAAAGAAGATTATTAAACAATAACTGAACTCTGTAGACTCAATATCAAATTTATTAATGGCAAAGTATAAGCTATATCTTAATGTCATCAGCAGAAAATAAAGACAAGTGGCACACAATATGTTTTTTTCCCTATTATCTCCCTGTTTTTACCACTAAGTAAGTAGAGACATCAGAAACAGACAGAAATGAATAAGGAATCTGTTTTTGTCTGCCTAGATCTTTTCCTTTGTTGATCTAGTTGATGACTTGTATCTAAATTGTCTATTTGATCCTTTTTCCTTTCACACTGAACTCTTCTCTTTCCTGCATCAAGTCTAATTGACTCATTGCAAAGACATTGAATGCACTGCATTGGCTCAAAATTTGTCTTCTAAAGTAAAATCTTATGAAATGTGTGTTATTAAAGCTCAAGCAATTTCTGCCCTCTTTGATAATGTGCTAATTTCTCTCTGCAAATGACAGACTGTTAGATGTTACATTCTTTTAAAGCAAGCTCTGCTGTAGCTGCTGTTGTCTTTGCTTTATTGGTGTACTTTTATCGGAATCCTTGCCATTATTAGAAGAAATTTGTGGCTAGATGTTTCCATTCTTATGTTTCACCACCATTCACCCCCTTCCCCTTACCTGAAACCAAACTTGATAAAACAATGACAATACTTCCTTGTTTGTTGCTTTCCTGGCTTTTTGTTGTTTGTTTCATATCCAGGTGTCTGGGTGAAAATTTGCTTGTTTCATCTACGCTGTCAAACTTGTACAAACCTTGACAGGGGTGATCAGATGGTAACATCTAACAACAGATGAAATGTTATATCCCGATTTTTCATCACTGCGGGGGTGCAGGACACTTAGGAATCATCAGGAGTCTGTTTTTATCTGTGAAGGTTCAAGTACTATTTCCTCAGTCACCTTGTGATTTTGAAATTCCTTCCACAATTATACAACTGAAGAATTTATATTTTCTAATAACAGTGATCTTATATTGTACATTCTCTTGTTTCATGTGTATACAGGCAACCAGAACACAGATGTTGTGACAGTGGTCTAAATCATTTTTAGACTACAAGTCTCTAGAACACAATTGCTATTAAGTGCTTTCCACATCTATTACTAAATAACCTTCTTAATTCTATTTTCTAGAGAACACTGGCCACATATTTCAATGTCTCTTTAGTCAATGACATTTGTGCTGGCTAGAGTAATTTTGGTGTCTGGAGAAGATATCTGCTATTATGAGAGTGTTTGTTGGAAGGCATTCAACTTTTGAGCTAAACTCTTGTCTTGCAAGTAGGTCCTGGCTCCTTAGAGGCACTTGATCTGAACCCTGATTATTAATAAAAGGCAGTAAAGGTTTGCAATCTGCCAAAAGTCTGAAATATCCCAGGTCATGTGTTTCTGGAAGGTTTCTCTTGTGTTAGTTTTCTGGCCAAGAATTTTCCCTTTCTATTTGTATGTTCTAGAATTCTTCTTCAGTGAAGGCAGTGAGAAGAAACAAAAAATATATCTTTTTTTGGAACTTTAGAATTTTGAAAGAGCCAATTCAATCTACCTCTGAGACCCTGGTATTTTGTACATGAAATGTGTATAGGATACAGAAGACACAAAAGGTGTCTTCTGGGCTTCAGAGACATAGTCAAACCCCCAGTAGAGCTTTGTTTATCTTAGATAATACAGCTCCTAAGTACAGCTAAATCCTCTGAAATAGGTTTCCATAAATCAGTGTGTTGTCTGTAGCAAATATGTTCCAGACAGGAATTTTTTCTTTCATAAATTGTAATTTCTTAGATGATTCTTATAATCATTGAAAGTCATTTTGGATAGGATTATAATTTGCCTAATTTTCAGTTTCATGGGTATCCATCCCCTAAAATCTCTGGGACATATTGCCATTAATTTTGTTAACTTCATGAAGCCAAGTATTAAAACCTGAAACAATAATATCTAAGTGGACAAAATAAACATAACTTGTCTTAAAATGAATCAAAAAAGAGGATCTCATATAAAACCCCCTACAAATCTGATTGTTTGAACACTTGCTTGGAACTTAAAATGTGACGAATGTAGATTAGAATATGTATTCTTCTTTTACAAATTTTTCATGTATTAATTTCTTTCTCTAGAAAAAGATGCAGTGTTTGAAGGCATCCTGAAATCATAAGGGCTTTGAGATTTCAGATTAGTTAATGTACTCATCCAGCACATTCACCAAAGGACAACCTGAGGATATTTACTATGCCAGGCCCTGGGATGGGCACTGAGGAGGGGACATTGTTCCTGTTCTCTAGAGTCTGAGGTCTAGTTGTGAGGAGAGACAGGAAAAATAGCATGGGACTATGAATAAAGGTGATCACAATGGAGAAAATGAAAGAAATAAATCTGCACATAATTATGAATTTGAATGGACTGGATTTGGTAAATACAAAACATTACAGAGTAGAGGGAATGAGGGAGCCCAAAAAGGGCCTGAAAAAAAAGAGGAAGAATATTTCAGGTTTCGTACCTGGGAAAAGTTAACTCCATTAGCTGAGATAGATGCTATGAGAAAAGGTTAATGAGACCTGATTGGATATGCTCAGTTTTTGATTTCTTGAAACTGACATCTACGAGGTAATTAGAAATAATGGACTTAAGAAACGGCTCTGGGATTGATATATAAATGACAGTGAGGACACTGAAGCAAATAAAATAATTTATCTTCCTATCACTCTGACATTTTCTCTTCTTGCTCTTATATATTGTTTAAGTGTTTGTGATTGTTAGTATATTACAAGATTTTTTTTTCTCAATGCAGCATCTAATGAAGATATTTAAATTTTGCCAGTTGGGCATTGGTCATTAAATATTTCCTTCCATATTTAACACAGACCTTCATAAATCAGGGTATTAAGTTCCTATTGTTTTATTTTTACTATCAGAATAATAGAAAAAGAAATAGTTAATTTCTTTCATGTAGTAAACAGAATAGAAAACATGTGGTTCTTTACACCAAGCTGGAAAATGGAACATTATGTATTTTTACTGGGATTGCTGCCGTGCTAGAATCTTACTCTGACATTCTCTGATGATTTTATTGAACTTTTCTTTAACCCTTTTAGTACCTTATTTCTCTGCAGGAAATAACAGAGTGACTTATTATCCCATTTTTCAGTCAATTGATTAGCTACACGACTTTTAATTATTCCAGCAGACCTTTCTCTTTGAGGTCTTCTAAGGCCAGATCCAATTTCAATTTTAGCTACTTCAATAAATGTTTATCAGAAACAGAACTTTCTTTTCCATTATTCACTTAGATAGTGGTTCTCAGTCTTCACTATTATGAGAAAGCTGGTGGGGCTTGTTAAACCACAGATTGCTCAATTCCACCACAAGGGTCCTCTGACACAGCAGGTCTGGAATGGGGCCTAGAACATGTACTTCTAACAAGTACCCAGGTGATACCACTGCTGCTGGTGGAGACAATACTGAGAACAGCTGCCTTAGAGGATGTTGAAAGTTATGGAATACGTATAGTTGTACATTTTATGTTAGGTGTGTGGAACTATACTATGCTAACCTGGCTTTTAAGAGATTTCAATTAATTCTCTTAAATGTTAATGATTAAATAGTACTTAATATATGCGAGTTTCCCAATTCCACTAATATATTTATTATATTTTTGCCTTCTTTGGGAATTAAAGGAATAAGATAAAATGAAAAGAGTTGACATAGAGATGTGGATACAAATCCTGTTCTATAATTTCAGGTAAATCGTTTAGTCTTCTGAGCCTTGACTTTCTCATAAATAAGAGGGGTGTTATAGTCCATACTCACCAGGGAGATTCAAGATTAAATAATTAACACACTACAGTGCCTAGCATCAAGAAAGCTCAGTATATGTAAGTTACCCCCCCACCCACCCACCTGAATCCAATCTGAGCATTCTACACTTACTAATTTTAATTTAATTAAAAATGCATATGTGCGAAGAGGCATTTCTCTAAAGAAGACATACAGATGGCCAACAGGCATATGAAAAAATGTTCAACCTCACGAATCATCAGAGAACTGCAAATAAAAACCACAATGAGATACCACCTCACTCCGGTCAGAATGGCTATCACCAATAAATCAACAAACAACAAGTGCTGGTGAGGTTGTGGAGAAAAGGGAACCCCGGTGCACTGTTGGTAGGACTGTAGATTGGTGCAGCCATTATCACGAAAAACTGGAAATGGAACTACCATATGACCCAGCAATTCCACTCTTGGGTATCTACCCGGAAGAATCCAAGACACTAATTCAAAAAAATATATGCACCCCTATGTTTATTGCAGCGCTATTTACAATAGCCAAGACTTGGAAACAACCGAAATGCCCATCGGTAGATGACAATGGAGTATTACTCCGCTATAAAGAAGAATGAAATCGCACCATTTGCAATGATATGGATGGACTTAGACACTATTATGTTAAGTGAAATAAGTCAGTTGGAGAAAGACAAATACCATATGATCTCACTTATATGTGGAATCTGAAAAACAGAATGAATGAGCAAAGTAAACAGAAACAGTCTCATAGATATAGAGGAAAAACTGATGGTTGCTAGTTGGGAGGGGAGTGGGGATGAGGGAGAAGGGGAAGGGATTAGACAGCATAAATAGGTAACTACAATATTGCCATGAAAGACAGTTCAGGGAATATAATAATGTTGCAAATATTTTGTGGAGTGTCAGATGGTCACATGTCTTGTTAGGGAGACCACTTCATGGATGGAGTAGAGGCTTGATCACTGTATTATATACCTGAAACTGATGTTGTCTAATATTGTATGCCAACTGTAATTGAATATATAGATAGTCACGGGATGTGGAGTATACTGTGGAAGGGAGTCAAACGAATTGTAATAGATATGTATGATATGGGGGGAGGAGTGGGGTGGTGAATTGGGGGAGGGGTGTTGTCACTCTGAGGGGTAAAAACTATAACTATTGCACTGTGTTTTACACCTGAAACTAATTTTTAAAAAAAGTTTATTTCACAATAAAAGAATTAAAAAGAAAAAACTTAACAAAAATGCATATGTGCATTGGTAAAGCTAAACATTCTCAAAACAAATGCATTGTGATGTGTTAGTGCTATTTTGAAGAATAAGTTTGAGTTAAAATAAGAGAGAGTGAAATTAATCTTTCAAATGTGAGCTTTGGTAGAAAACTTTTTAGAAGTTATATTTATTAAACCCCTCTTATCCATGATAAACCTTGTGATTAAAGCTCAAATAATAACATAATGTCTTAGTAAGCAGTATATCCATTGAATTTCTTTAATTATAATACTTTGAAAAATTACTCATTAAGAAATAACATTGAGCGCCGGCCAAGTGGAGCAGTGGTTAAGAGCTGGTTTTGGGATGCCAGTGGACCCGGTTCGGATCCCACATAGAGGGCCAGTGACACTGCCTTCTACAGCTAACAACAGCTCCACCTGGAGCTGGGCTGTGTGAGGCCCTGAAATGGTGTAGGCTGCAGCCCCTGCTGCAGTGGGCTGCCATAGGCTACAGTGAGTGGCTGGCAGCCAGCGTGAGCTGCCAATAGTCGCGGTGAACCACCATCCAGAGGCTGGTGACCGATCTGCCTCATCCGGGAAGAGCACAATGATGATACCAACATGGGCCAGTGAAGCAACATCCTCCGCAACTAGACTGAAGAACAAAAAGACAGCAACTTGTCTGTTCCCCTTCCCCGATTCCCCAGCGCTCTTCTCCTCCCCCAAGTCCCCAGTAAAATCTTTAAAAAAAAAAAGAAATAACATTGAGTCATTTAATAATTTTAATTAATTGAATAAAGTGTTAATATAATTGAGAATATTACAGTATTATGATTAGAATGTCTTGTAACTCTTTTCAAACACCCTTTTCTTTCAGCCTACTATATTTATTTTCTTATTAGAAGCAAGAAAAGTAAAATTTAATTGCTTTAATATCTGAAACACAAGAAAATGAGGATTTATGAAGTATAGAATTTTAAATGTTGTTTATCAAGTACCAATTTTTCAAGCATTTAGAAAGGAAGACTGCTGTCATTTTCATTACTACATTTATTCTTTATTCAACAATTTTCCTGATTGTCTTCTAGATATGTCAGTGTTCCAAGTCACTATTGTTTGAATCATGTATTAGAAACACTTAACAATAATTCCAAAATGTGAGTTTTAAGCCAACATATAATGTAGCCTCCTGAGAGAATGTTCACACCCACCCAAAAGGAGTGGGCAGTATTTGGTGAGTAAGAGAAATTCATAGTTGCCAGTCTATCAACTGGATGCAAAAACTCTTTTCCCTTAAATGAGAGCATGATGGGTGAATGGAGTGGGTTTTATTTTTCACTATCCTCACCCCCTCACATGTGTAACCTAATTGTAACATTCCTTGTTATTTTCTGGAATCTCCTAGTGAAAGTATGTAGATTTGTTTGAATTGGAAAAACAGGATTAATTGTTAAGCAACACTAATAACATCAGATAAATGTAAAATTTTAATACCATAATATCATGATGAATAAGTATAAATTAGAAGTAATTATTTTGAAATTTATTTAGACTTTATACTTTGTGTGTTTCTACTGTCCAAAATATCAGAGAATCCTCAATTAACATTATATTGGAATAATTTTCCTCAAAAAACAATACATAATTAAAAAAATAAATTGGTTGATGTGCATTGTAAATTTCTATTATATTTTACCATCACAGTTGTAGTTCAAGGGATAACAATAAAAATTGTTAACAATAATTGAGCATTACAATGTACCAGACCTTCTCTTGAGAACATCCTACATTGTTATTTTGTCTTAACCTCATAGCAACCTTTGTGGTAAGTTCTTTCATTATTGCCATTTTATGAAGAGAAGTTAACTTGCCCAAAGCCATCATCCATAACTAAGGACCTAACCTGTCTTTCTCTCCTCCGGCAACTCATTTACACTCTGCTAATGAATTGCAGAGTTCATTCTTGTTGACCTTAAAAGCAGCCTTAGAATATTTGTTCATCATTTGCCTAAATTGTCACTGCTAAATACTAGGAGTTCACCGAGGAATACATGCATGAGTACATAAGTAGAGAATACAACTAATCATTTTTATTTTTATTGCCCAGTATGTATTTTTATATTTATTTAATTGATTCCTCCCAGTTACTGTAACCATTAAAATAAGGAAACTGAAGGCCATGAAACTGAATAAATTGCCCCAGGGAGAGTTGAGTGTAAGTGCTGTTTTCATGACCTTTGCCAAACTTCCGTGTCACTTTGGGCATCAGAAAGAAGTTAAACAATCTCAGTGATTCAGAACATACTGTAACCAAGGAATAAAACTTGGTCCTGGAGCAGCACAGAAAGGTCTCTGCATGTCCTTGACTCTATAGGAACATCCTGAAATTCCTTCAGACAGAGGCTTCTAGCTACATCTTACATGATTTAAAATTGCTGATTTCACAAAACTGGTTATCCAATTTCCTCAGTTCCTCCTAGATGGTAGTAGGAAGGGATTGGTAGTGAGAAGGATACACTGCTGGCACAATGAGAAACTGCTAGGAAGAGGAGATGAGTAGAACACAGAAACAGGAATGCAGAAGATTACAGGTTAAGCAATGCACAGTGTTATCCTTTGGTTGGACCTGACCCAGCTGGTTGCTTCTGAACTGTGACTTGGTGGCTGACACTCCGGAGACAGACCCTGCTTTTTATTTTGTAGACAACACAAATCTTTTCCCTCACTTATGTGTGAGATAAATTATGAAATCCTGATGGAAATAAATCTCCCTTCTCTTTGTTGTACACCTCTTCATACCTCTTGGAATATACACATGCTCATATAAATGCACACATTTGTGTGTATCTTACTAATATATGCATTTACACAGGCATAGACTTTGTTTATAGTAAAAGCTCAATTATGCATGCCTTTCCCTATCCTCTCTTCAAAATTTATTCATTGGGGTGGTCCTTCCTGGCCTTGGATATCTTTACCTCTCATCTTAGGTTATAGACATAGTAGCTCAACTTAGTGTTCTTTTTTTCCTTCAGTATACTAACTGTGTGTGTATGTGTATGTGCATGTGTGTGTGATTTTGGGAGGGGAGACATGGGGGAGAGAGGTTTAAGGTAAAAGAGCATACTAGTCATATGGTGAGCATGGAGTTACCGACTCTTGTGAGAGTGGTCCCATTAAAGCACCTATGCTTGATTTGAGGTAACTGGGTATGCATTGATCTCTCACTTCCCTTTGGGGGATGGAATCATAGGTAATTCCCATTCCAACTTCACTTTTCTGCAATTAAATCCTCCTCGAAGAATATATTAGCTATCTTGAATGGCTCCATCCTTGAATTATTGAAGTAGATCAGAGACTTCTATATGAGGAGTTCAAGAATTTTGAACTCTGGAATCTCTCATCTACTGCAACTGGTACCTGTAGAAACTTCAAGGTTAATATCCTATTACTTATATAAAAAGCACTCTCATCTCTTCAATAAATATTATAATAGTTTCCTTTCCTTCTCCTATATATATATATACCCAACAGAGTTCCTAACGTGTGGCATGTGTTTGATAATTGTTGGCTGAATTTACTAAAAGGGTCTAGAGATCCCATAAATTCTTGCTGAGGTCTAGCAGTAATTTTTCTCTTCCTTATGTTATAAAATGAATCTTACTTACCCAAACTTACTTTTTCTTTGTATCTGCCTTCTTTCTAAATACACACACACACACACACACACACACACACACACACACACACACACATTTTGTAGATGTACACACATCCCTTCATAATAAAAGTAATGAAAAATTGAACTGCCTTTCTTAAAATCATAGATAGTTTCTTAGGTTTGGAAGAGATTCTATCAGATAACCTAGTATAATCACACACGGAAACATGATACTATTTTTCATGTAGAAACTCTGCTTCTGCTCCTTTCCAACTCCACTGCAGCAGAGAAGCAAGAACAAGTCAAGATGGAGAGACAGGCAGGAAAGTTAATGGATTGGATTGGAATGGACTGCGTGAGCAATGTTGCAATAAAGGAATCATTTATTACTCATTTCTTCTCTATTATCTTTAAAATTTTCTTAGCTGACTACTGTGACCAAAATATCATCAAAATATGATCACAAAGGAGTCCTTGACCTCAAAGAATCTGATCTAGAAATAAATTGCAGCTTTAAGACAAATCAGAGTAATAACATATAATATGCATCCTCATTTGTTTCATTTTCTATACAATATTGATTTTCCAATTGTATTTACATCTATATTTTTGTGGGAGTCTGTATAGTACCTAAGGTCTGAGAAATATTCATATTAGATTAAGAAGGGCACAAAATTTGAAGAAACTCAATATCAATAAAAGAAGACAGAGACCATTACAATTGTGTTTCCATGAAGATAGTAAAAGTGTATAAAAATCGCATTCAAAGTGTATTTTTTAAGTGTTTGGGGAAATATATTTGCATATTAGATGCTTTTTTTGTGTGTACAGTACTATGATATATACTCTTCACTCTAAATGGAATCAATATGAAATTGCTTTGCATTTTAACTATTGCTTTGCACATATAACTATTAGTTTTATCAACGGAATGCTTAAAATAAAAAAGAATTCTTGATAGTTAAATATATATTACATATTGCTAATTTCTGCTTCCTTGCAGACTTTATCCTAGAGTATCAGAGCTCATTATCCTTTATCATCTGAAGAGTTTTGATTCTTTGCCTGACCTTAAATTGGCAGCCTTAGGAAAGTACAATTCAAATGTATTCTATTTTAGTGCTTTTTAGCCTAAATGTAATGTCTGACTTACAGGTAGTGTTCATTAAGTCTTATCTTCTAGAAGCAAATGTTTTGAATGAACTTTATGTCATTATATCATTTTCTGCTTAACCATGAACTAGGCTGCCTGTTTTGCCCAATTACTCAATTAATAAGCAAGAATTCAATGTGTAACTTTGAAATCAGAGAGACTTAGGAAGCATTCTGATATCACCTTCACAACCTCTCCACTCCCAAACACACACTGATTCCTGGAACCATCACATATTACCATTATACAGATAAGAGGAAAGTGAAGCTTAGACAAGTTCAGAAAACTTGCCTGAGATTACTGAGGTCATTTGTTCTTTGAGCTGGCCTTAAAATTCAGTTCTTGTCTAGAATCAAATAGAAATATTTGTTATAAACATCACTTTTATTCCAGCCTTAAATATTTTGTGGAACCAGAAAAAATATATAAATATAAAATTTTAAGGCTTAGTTTCACATAAGAGATGGTTTCATGGTAGAAAAAGATCAGGTTTGGAATCAGACAGATATGAATTCAAGTCCTAGCTCCACTTGATACTACTTTCATAACCCAATGGTGTTATTTTATTTGAAATAAAAAAGGGTATATGGCACCTCGCACAATTATTGTAAGAATTAAAATTTTGAAATATGTTATGTAAGGTGCCTAATGTATTTACATCTGATTTAGTATTGTTATTATTAGCATCATTATCATCATTCATATAAGAATCAAGTATGATAATTTGATCTATGTCTAAAGATTCATATTTGCATCATGTTTCTAAGTTATGATTAGGTTTCAAATATGCTGATGAAGACCACAGGAGACAAATTTGTTGAATTCTGGTGATGAAAACTCTGAGGAAAGACTTCTAGATACCCAAATAATGGCTGGGAGGGTTGTGAATCAATGAGAGTTTGAAAGGGGCCAGGAAGCTTGACCATTTTTACCTCAGAGATGTCTAAAAGCCAGGAGACTGGAAATGGACCAGGCTTCTAAGTCTACAGTGATGTCTAAATTACTATAATCTAAACATGTTATTAATTACCAAATAAGATGTAGTTGCACTCTGAATAAAGAAAAAGAAAAGGAAAAATTATGATAAAGGAAAATAATTGAAGATGATCCCTAGAAAAATAAACACATTCCCACAGGGATATTTTAGGGGTTATGTTTTCAGAAGACAGGACATTAAAATTCAACATTGTCAGAATAAATGCAGGATATCTGCTCACCTAAGTCACACTCTCTCTCTTTTTTTTTTTTTAAAGATTTTTAATTGGGGAATTGGGGGAGGGGAACAGCGCTGGGGAGTCAGGGAAGAAGAACAGACAAGTTGCTGTCCCCTTGTTCCTCAGTCCAGTTGTGGAGGACATCGCTTCACTGGCCCATGTTGGTATCCTCATTGCATTCTTCCCAGGTGAGGCAGATCCGTCGCTGGCCTCTGGACAGCTGCTCATAGCGGCTGCCGGCCGCTTCACGCTGGCTGCCAGCCACTCACGGTAGCTCATGGCAGCCCACTGCAGCAAAGGCTGCATCCCGCACCCTAGCCGGCGACTCACAGCAGCCCAGCTCCAGGTTGAGCTGCTGTTCACCATCTCTAACTGTAGAGGGCAGTGTCACTGGCCCTTATGTGGGATCCGAACCCCCGGCCAGCCGCCCAGAGCTGGCTTCCCAAACCAGCTCCCAACCAATGTGCCACTCCGCTGGCCCACACTGTCTCTTTTAATAGATAAGGTAAAGCAGATCAAGTTTGTTTGGACCACGCTTAAGGAAAAGACTGCTACCTGATGAATATTTGATGAATATTTGATGCCTTAAAATAATTCATGCATTAGTTTTTTTTTTTTGGTTTTTTTTTTAAAGATTTTTATTGGGGAATTGGGGGAGGGGAACAGTGTTGGGGAATCGGGGAAGAGGAACACACAAGTTGCTGTCCTTTTGTTCTTCAGTCTAGTTGTGGAGGACATTGTTTCACTGGCCTATGTTGGTATCGTCATTGCGCTCTTCTCGGATGAGGCAGATGGGTCGCCGGCCTCTGGATGGTCACTCACTGAGGATATTGGCAGCTCGCGCTGGCTGCAAGCTGCTCACACTGGCTGTGGGCCACTCACTGTAGCCTATGGCAGCCCACTGCATCAGGAGCTGCAGCCTATTCCGTCACCAGGGCTTGCACAGCCCAACTCCAAATGTAGCTGTTGTTAGCTGTAGAGGGCAGTGTCACTAACTCTCATGTGGGATCCGAACCGGGGCCACTGGCATCCCAAACCAGCTCTTAACCAATGCGCCACTCTGCCGGCCCTAGTTTTAAACATCTGGCATGAAATTAAAAATAATAGTCATATACTTTATATTTTTTCTTTATTTTTCAATAGATTATAGTTTTTGCACTCTGCAATATTAGCAGAAGTTTTGTTTAGGCTCCATAAAGTCACAAGTTTCATTGAAATTTGTCTATTATTACATGATTTTGTTAATTGGTAGAAATACATCTTTTATAGGTCACCTAATTCAGATTAAAAGTTACCCAAAAAAAGCAAACAAATTTATGAACCACCATGCTCTATACTTTTTTGGGTTTCTTCTTTACTTAATTGTATAGCAAAATGATAAAAATGATAATTTAGGATTACTATAATGCTAATACATTCCATTTATTACAAATATGATATGAAAATCAAAGAGTAGAGGAAAGTTATTTTTCATTCTATAGCTAGTGCTGTAGTGGGAGTTTGTTTGGATTTTCCCTGGCACTTTACCTGGGGCAGGAGAGATGATGAATTAATCCCCAGTGTTTTCTTCTAGTAAAATGTTGCCTCTCCTCCTATCCTGCTATATATGTTTTGACACATTAAAATAGAAGTTAAGAAATCTCTTAGCTGGTTGCTACAGAACTCATAAATTGCCGAACTATTTTTTTTTCTCCCCCCTTTGGTGGAGGGGGGGAGTGGGGAAGAGGGGAGAGAGAGAGAGAGAGGGAGAGAGAGAGAAAGAAAGAAAGAAAGAAAGAAAGAAAGAAAGAAAGAAAGAAAGGAAGGAAGGAAGGAAGGAAGGAAGGAAGGAAGGAAGGAAGGAAGGAAGGAAGAAAGAAAGAAAGAAAGAAAGAAAGAAAGAAAGAAAGAAAGAAAGAAAGAAAGAAAGAAAGAAAGGTAGCGTTGAGAGGCTTTTTTTTTTTTTTTTTTTTTTAGCGCAGCCATCCCGCCACCTGTTGGCAGCTTAGCTTGGGCTGGCATCGAACTGTGGTTGCTCAAAGCTCAGCTCACACCCTTGAGCAAGCTCTTAACCAAATGAGCCACTTGGCCGGCCCTGAGAGGCTTTCTTTTAGGATGTAGAGATTTAAGCATATTTATAAACTTAGAACAGCGATTTTCAACTCTGCAGCACACTAGAAGCATCTGGGGTGCTTGAAAAATGACTGACTCTCTGAAGCTGTTCTCCAGAAAATCTGTCTGTGTGACCCAAGTGATTCTAATATGGGGTTGGGTGTGGGGTGAAGACCCATCCAAGGGAAAGGCAAGGTGAGGAAGGAAGGAGGGAGGTGCAGGGAATGACAAATTAATGAAGACCTCCTCAGAGAAATGGGAAGGGATGGGGTGAGGATGAGAAATGTGAAGAAGATGTTTGGAGAAGGAAGAAAAACGGTACCAGTGAAATAGAGACATACATTTGTAGAGGTTGGGGACCAGCAAGGAGAGAGGCACTCAAAGAGAATCGCAACTGAGAGCCATGATTGATTGATTTCTTAAATTATAATTTGGGTATGCATGGTGTAGCAAGAAAGGTACTTGAAAAACGTAAGTCAGATGGTGGTACTGACCAGATCAAAGCCTCGTAGCATCTTGCCATCACACATGGCTTACCAGGCCTTGGTGATCTGGCCTTGTAACTTCGAGTGGGTTAATGCCTGTGGCTGCTTGGTGGAAATGACTGGGGTGCTGAGAGGGAAAGGTATTGCTGAGAGTGCCTGGGAAGGTGATTAGCCAGAGAGAATGAGAAGATTGAGGACAAGTTAAGGGGGTCAGGTTAAGGCCCAATCAACGAGGGAATGCGGAGTGGCAGTGCCAAGAAAAACAAACAAGGCAGTTTCTCCGTGTGGCCGAGAACGTGGTTTCTGCACAAGACTGCCTGCTCCCTTTGTGGTGCTGGGTGAGTTTTTTCCTCTTTCCAAGCCTCAATTAATCCATTGTGGGGCTGATAACAGTTGTACCTTCCACTTCAGGTTATGATGGGGTTAAATGAGCTAATAGCCATAAAGAGCCTGCTACAGGATAAGTTCTCCAACAATGTTGATTACTACGATGATCCAAGATTGGGGGAAGACTGTGAAATGTTGCAGTGTAAAAAAATATTTCTGTAATTGTTCTAAGCCTTGGTCCAAAATGTCCTACCCTGGAATAGACTTGCTGTGTTGCCTTATTCCAGCAACTCTTCTGAAAGTTAGCCTAGTGCCTGGCACAATAAATTCTCCACAAATATCTGTTGTTGTTCACTGCACTTCTACAGAACAGTGCTTAGATGCTACTTGGTCAGGAAAATCTCAATGTGGAGTGGGAAAGATTAGTATCTGCAATCTCCATGGGGAGTGTCAACCTTAAGAAAGAAGAGAGCATTCCTCAAGAAACACTCCTGGTGGCTACTGGGCTCAAATGTAAAAACAGAGCCTAGTAGCTTTTCTAAAGAGGGGCCTCCCACCAAATGGCACTTCAGGGAGAAGCATGCACTAAACTGCCTGCCTCCATCACTGACCTGCCTGCCTGCCAAATTACTGAAGCATTTTTCTTGTATCTAAAGATTCAAGTTTACTGCTGAAATGAACTAAATGGAGGAAAGAAAAAAAAAGATTTCCCTTCTCACATGCATTTCTCAGCATCTAGTCAAAAACCTAGTTGATATTTTCTTTAGCTGTAGCCAGAATAAAACCACCATTCCACTAGGAGGAGGGGTGTCCATCCCTGTTCTCTTGCCTAGAAAGCCTGCCGCATGGATGATATGACTTACCACATGTCGTTTCTCATTAGCTTCACACTGTCAATTCCTAGAATGTTTCCAAGTGTTATTTCAGTTATTTTTATGCAGCCTCTGAGGAGAAGTTTCGAAAAACAAGTTATTTCAGTCACATGCCTTAGTTTTGTAGCTGTAGTTTTAAATTTGAAAGACTAAGTTTTTGCGGCCTCGCCTTGCCTCCATATTTAACAATACAGTACATCACGTGATACTGATAGATAAAATGAAGATTAACCTTAGTGTGATTTTGAACTTCTGAAAGATTTGATTTATTTCAAGATTATCTCTGTAATAATTTAATAATATGTATTCCTTTGTCAAAGTATATAGAAACAAGAAATTTATAAAACATGAGAAAAATTGATAAAAATAATTCTATTTAACACTGAATAATAAGTCAACAAATTATGCAACTCTCTGTATTTTATACTCCATAGTGAAACTCTTTATGTTTGTTGGAACTGAACCCTTTTGGAAAAGTAATTTAGCTATGTTTAGCAAAAACAAAACCAAAGGAAAAAAAGGCATTCATATTTAATCACTCATTCTTTCATGTATTCAGAGTGGAGGTAATTAAGTACATTACAGTATAATTTTAATTAAAGTACTGTATGATCACCACAATGGTATTTAAAAGACTTAAAAAATTGGGCTGGCCAAGTGGCGTGGTGGTTAAGCGCTGGCTTAGGAAGCCAGCGGCTCCGGTTCGGGTCCCACATATGAGGGCCAGTGACACTGCCCTCAAAAAAAAAATAAATAAATAAAACTTCATAAAAGACTTAAAATATATCAAGGGTTAAACAAATATCAAATAACAACTGAACTTCACTTAGATTAAATAATATTGTAATTAATTTAAAATATGATGTGAATACTAAATCTCTTTCAAGAGCTAGAGGTATGCATCTGGACAAGACTTTCTGAGCTTAAAAGTAAAGCAGATATTTAACCTATACAAAATATGATATGCATGGCATTCATTCTCATAGATTGATGATTTATTTTAATGAATTGGTGCTTTGGCTATTCTGAGCCATGTTGAGGGGGAAAAAAGACTGATAGATTCAATTATTGAGGTGAAATTATCATTAACAATCTTTATAATAAAAACTTACACAGTAACTAAAACCTGGAAAAATATTTTAAATGAATGATAAACGATATGAAATAGTATAGTTAAGATATAATATAGGAAGAACAAAAACAAAACAGGCGAGACTTACCATTCAAGGAACATATTATTTCAATCTTTCACAAACATTTCTAATTTAATGGGGCTAGTATAACCGTGGCATCAAAATTAGAAGAGGACAGTATGAAAAAGGGAGATTATGGCTCATCAAAAATATAAATGCAAAAATTTCAGTAATATATTAAAAAAATGTATTAATGTAACTCACTACCTTACTAGGTAAAGGAAAAGGAAATATACATCACTAGATGCAAAAAAAAAAAAAAAGTTTTTGATAAAATTTATATCCATCCATATAGGGAAAAAAAAACTTAGCAAACCAGGAATGGAATAGACAAAAAATTTCCCTTAACTTGGTTAAGAGAATGTACCCCAAACCTATATCTTATACCACTTGAATAAATATTGCAAGCATCCAAGTGGCTGTCAGTAACAAGGAGTCTCATTATTGTTCCTTCCATACAGCACTCTACTGGAGGCTCTATTTTGAGTAACAATAAGTAAAAATATAAGATATAAACACTAGAAGAGACGAAAAATATATTCAGATAATTTGTATACGTAAAAACAAAGTAATCTACAAATTTAATTAATTAGAAAGTTTATGAAAGTCATTCTATAAACATTAATATAGAAGACTCAAATGCATTTTAAATAGTAATCGAAGTTGGTCTATACATTATTAATGCTAGCTTCAACAAATTAGAAACTTGTGATTATATGTGAATATATAATTATACAAACTAATATATACTATATACTTATAAAAAAGAGAACATATTCAACAGTAACAAAAATATAAATTATCTAGGATATATCTAACATAATAGGTGCAGGAGTTTAAAGGGAGAAATTATGAAACATTATTGCAATCCTCTTTGTTTCTAACTGAAATCTAAGTCTCTCTTGCAGCATCCGTTACAGCACTGGGCCTTGTTCCTCACTGGCTCTTTCATATCATTGTTCATTCTTGTTTTCTAACCACTCCACCACAGTTGTAGTATTCTATACTGTAGTCCCCTTGCTTAAATATTTTGGCCTCAGATTTGTGGTCACACTCATCAACAATGGTCTTGTCCAAGCTCTCTGGGTACACACATGGATAATACTAGAGTTACCCTGGCTTCTCTTAACTTACGTTCCTTCTTCCCAAGCAAGTGTCTTTAACTCCACCATACCACATCCACCTACTACCATGGCCATAGCAATCATTGTTATTATCATTAATTATACTACCTCCAAGGTCACAATTTCTTTCCTGCTCAATCCAACTAGTCCCCATACACTAACCTTTTCCTGAGTCCTCACTCCTCATGCTGTCACTTCCTTGATTCAAATTCAATAGTCCATCATTGGTGCCTTTCATCCCCAGAGAAGTTTTCCTCTCTCTGGTAAATTATCTGGTAAATTCCACTTCTGGTTTAGCTTGGATTCAGTTATCCAGAGAGGGCTTAAGAAAAACATAGCTATTTCAACTACTTTCACTCTAAATGTTTGATCACTAATTTCAAGTGGGTACTTCATGGTGCCCTGCAATCCTACTACATTTCCTAGGTACATGTACTCTCTTATTTTCCTCAATGATAAGTTCATTTTTTTCTCTCTCTCTTTCTTCAAATACCCAACAAGTTTACAACTCTTCTCCTCTCCTTCTTTTCAGGTGATACCTTTGTTTCCTATTTTACTAAGAAAATAGAATCAATCTTGAGAACATTTTCATATGCTTCAACCACCATAGCTACCAACTTGCCTAAATATGTGCCTTAGTATTCCAGGATTTCATACCCTCCTTGTATTTGTCAATATCCTAACTGGTTCTTCTTCATCTTCTCAACCTCCAAAATGTAAAATGTCAGAGGGTTCAAATTTCTATCTTCTCTTTTCTACCTATATTCATTTTTTACTTGCAAAGTGACATCCAGGCTATGACTTGAAACTATTTGTATGCTGATGACTCTCAAATGAATATCTCCAAATTTTTCATATCTCAAATTTAACATTGAAAAACTAAATCCTAATCTTCACTGTATTCCAAAATCTCCTCTTCCAGAATGTTCTCCATCTGTCTAAGCCACTGTGTTTAGTCATCATTGATTTCTCTTTGTGATATTATATTTCACATCCAATATTCAGTCATAAACAAATTCTGTTGGCTTCTTTATCCAATATTAGACAACTTCTCCAACCCTCCACTGCAATTTGTTTCAACCACCTAGATCTCTTGCCTTAATTATTGCAAGTGTTACTTGATTATTATTATTATTATTATTATTATTATTATTATTATTAGTTTTCCCTGCTTCCACCTCTGTTAGCTTTAGTCTATTCTCAACACAACAGCCCCAGTGGTCTTGATAAAGTTGGTCAGATAGTATCCCTCCTTTGCTTGAAATATGTCAAAGGCTTTTTATTGCACTAGGGGTAAAAGCCCAAGTCCTTTAAATGGATTCAAATTCATCTGCTGCCCCTGAATTGCTACTTTTTAAAACTTTTGTCTTCTAATTGCAAACCGTACTCCCATCAAATTAGCCAAACACTCTAATCATGCTCATGCCTCAGGATCTTTGCACTTGCTGTTTCCTCTTCCAGGAATGCTCTGCCCTTAGATATAGCTTACTCCTTAACTTTCTTCAACTATCTTTTCAAATGTCAGCACATCAGTAAGACTTCCCTGTCATGCCTATACAGGGCAACAAACATCCTTTCTTTATTTCCTCTTACTCCATTGTAATTTTCTCTATGACCTTTACCGTTTGACATTCACTGATTTATTCATCCACTTGTTCATTTGTGTTATGTATCTTTCTCCTCTCTTTCTAGAATGTAAGTTGAATAAAGGCAAGGATGCTGTCTGTTTTGTTCCTTGCTATATTACCCAAACTTTGAAGAGTGACTGCCATAAAATAGGGTGCTCAAAAGTATTACTGAATGGCTGGAAGAATAAAAGTTTGGTACACATAGACTATAATTAACATGAAGAGAAAAGCTAATGTGCAGGGAGGATATATATGGAGAATGAGAAGAACCCTGGGTTTAAGTTTGATCCCTAGAAGGAACAGTGTTCAAGGAATGAAGACATAGGAGAAGGGACCCCAGTGAGTGAGACTAAGAACGAAAGAAAGTGATGATAGTAATGATGATAATTATAATAATCATAATAGATTATATTTTAGCAAATACGCACAAAACACTTATGTTCATCATGACTCTTAATCCATAAAAGAACTCTATGTGGTAAAAGTTATAATTATTTCCATTTTACAGTTGAGATAATTGAAGTTTAGAGGGGGTTAAATATTTCTAAAGCTACAAATGGTTAGTGAGACAGCCAATATATGAGCCCATATACTACCACTCACAGAAAACGAAGTCATGGGAGTCAAAGGGCTGACGACCATTCAAAAGTCAGCAGTGAGGGCCTGCTGAGTGGCGCGGTGGTTAAGCGCTGGCTCGGAAGTCGGCGGCCCTGGTTCCGGTCCCACACACGTGGGCCAGTGACACTGTCCTCAAAAAAAAAGGGAGCAGTGAGCAACACTGTCAAGTGAAATTGAAAATAGGATCGCTGATCAGAATTAATGTATAATTCTTATAAAATTAACTATAAACTTGGCCCATTAGCTACATCTCAACAAAAAAGCTTTCACTTAGATATCATTTAGTAGATGCTCCTATGTAACAGATATAGAGATTGTTTTTAAAATAAAAGTTATGTCTGTGAACTAAAGAATCTGAGAGTTAGTAATTATAATTCTCTAATTATTTTAGTGGCTAAACCTAATCCAACTGGTGGCGATTTAAAATGCTGTTGGCTTGATAACCCCTAGGTGTTGAAATAGATGTTTCCAGTTCTTCGTCCAAAATGAAAACAATATTTAATAGCTGTTATTTATGATGTATCTATAGCCATACAGAATAAAGAGCACGTGCCATTTTCGAAGATACATAGCTTAAATTTTCAGTAACAAAAAGCACACTTCCAAACTTTGATATCTACACTTGCCAATCTGGCTGGCCAGGAAATTATTGTTCTACCTTCAAATGAATCAAACACTATAATTGGGATTGTGTTTACGTGAGGACAAACGGATGAATCTGGCAAAACTGAACAAGATAGTTTTCTGCTTTCTCCTGTCACTCTTAGGCTTGTCACATAACCCTGGTACCTTCCTGTGATTTAGTGATTTAAAGGTTACAACATGCTTTCACATTTAATCTTCAAAACAACCATGTAAGAATTTAATCTTGTGAGGCCTTTGATATTTATTTCTCCAGTTCTTATTCCACAATGAGAAATATCTTGAATACATGTCCACCTTTTAAAATGGGAAAATGGAAAAGCAGGGAACTTATCTGACTTTGTTATTTTCATACAACTAAGCACAGTTAAGGCAGGATTTAATGTATTTCTTCCTACTCTTAAAAAAAGTTTTTAAATTAAAATATAGCTAACATACAATATAATATTAGTTTCAGGGGTACATCATAGTTATTCAACATTTATACCCAAAGAAGTGATCACCATAGTAAGTCCAGCAACCATCTGACACCATACCACACTATCACAATATTATTGACTGTATTTCCTGTGTTATACATTACATCCTCATGACTCATTTGTTTTATACCTGGAAATTTACCTTTTATTCCCTTTTACCTTTTTACCCCTTTTAAAATTTTTTAAATTACAGTTTACGGCCAATATTAATTTCAAGAAGTGATCCCCCTGACTAGTACCCATCTGATACTGTACATAGTTATTACCATATCATTAACTATATTTCCTATGCCTTACTTTACATACCCATGACTATTTTGTAACTACCAATTTGTACTTCTTAATCCCTTCACCTTTTTTCAGCCTTCCCCACAACTCCCCTCCCATCTATCACCCCAATATTTCTAGTACCCATCTAACACCATACATAGTCAGTAATATTTCTTCTTACTCTTGATGCCTGGCCTATTTCCAGACTCTCACAGCTGCCTTCCATACAAGACATATAGTCTATTGATTAAGAATTTAGACTCTGGAGTCAAGCTGCATGGATTTCTCTGTGACCACAGGCAAGCTATTACTTCAATTCTCTAATGGCCCATTCTCCTCATTTGTAAAAAGAGGATAATAATAACACCTACTTCCAAAAATAATTTTAAGGATTAACTAAAATGAGTCTGAAGCTTAACTAAGGCATTTAAAGCTTTTATTATGGGCATGACACATGGTAAATGCCTGATACATGTTAGTTATTGCTTGTGTCACTATCATCAGACTCGAAGCATATTTGTATTAAGTGTCAGTGATGCGAAATTATTTTGGCAGATCCTTGTTCATTTAATTCAAGTGTGTATCATAGTTATAAAGTAAATTTATCATCTAAGTTATTGTAGAATTGTATTTACTGTGTGCCTTATAACACCTATTCAAATCAACACCAACTACATCTATTTGCTTGTATTTTTAAATAGGCTTACAATAAAAACATTTAGCTAATGCAATTTAAAATGAAACTTTTAAAAATAAAAATAGTTATTGATATGTTATTCATATTTATATCACTGACCCAAGCTTGAGCCAAAGTATAAGTATTTTGTATGAGAGCCCTTAAAGGGGAGACAAGAGTCAGGAACTGTGTAATATGCACTCTCCTTAACCACTTGTCTCACAAACTCTTTTTTTGAAAATGAATGTTTTTCTCTTCTTGTGAAAAAAAAGGAAAAAAACCTCCCCTTTCCTCTGCCTCCATTTGAAGAGTAAAGCGCAGCTTAATAACATTTCAGTTTTTAAAAAAGGTATCACAGAATTGAGAACATTTGAATTGGGTTCTGAATGTTTGGTAAAATTGGGTAAGTGGGAAGGAATAGGCATGAGCCAACAAGAAAACTTGATTCTGGAATAAAATGCTTGGTTCTGGAATGACTGGGCCATAGGATGCATGTCAAGAGGGGTACAAAGTAGATATTAATACACAGGCTGGGCCTGATAATAGAGGTCTTTGTTCATTAAATAAAGCAGTTAAGATATAATTACATTATACCAAGTACAGTGTCTAATTTAGAATAGATTCTCAACCGGTGTTTAAAGAACCTCAAATAACGATCCTTTATGTAAACAACTGTGCTTACAGGTCTCCAACAGGACAAAATGAAACTTCAGGGGTATTCTTCCAGATTGGTATATACAGCATTCTTTCTAATTCAGATATTCAATAACATCATAACATTTTATTTTAGGGCTATGCCACAATTTGTTCAACCTTTTCTGATTTGAAAAATGTTCAGCTGATACCCAAATTTCTATCACGACAAACAATGATGAAATAATATAAGGGATATTCTCACAGTGCCTGCTTTTCTGTAGGAAGTGTTCACAGAAGTGAGGCTATGGTTCTCAGCATTTATGTAAGTATCAGATACGTTCCAGCCAGCTGGTTATAATCCACATTCTTCTAGCTTTTGATGAATGAGGGAGCCTGTTTTTACAACTCCTTAAATTTGACTAAATTGCGTTTCCCTGATTATCGATGAGCAAAATTGCCCAATGTTTCTGAACTTTTTATTTTCTTCTGTGAAACACTTGTTTATAATTGTCCATTTGTCCATTGGGTTGTTTATAATTTTATTTCCAATATACAGGTTCTTTCTGTGATGTGAATATTAAACATGTTTTGTATGCTGCAAATATGTTTTACTGTAGTTTGTTATTTTACTTTCTAACTTTATTTATGATATCTTTGGATAGTCTAGTTAAGAATTATATACTTAAATATGTAGTTTTCTGTTCTGTGTTTTGAACTTTGCTTTAAGAGTTTTCCCCAACCCGGGGACTATACAATTAATTTTTTTAAACTCTTTTGTAAAACTTTGTTGCTTTTTTTTTTAAAAACATATTTACTCAAATTTATTGTTATAAAATGAGATAGCTAATTTTGTTTAGTTTTTTGGGTAGAAAATTGTTTTAATTCTGATTAATAAATGAGCCACTTTTTCCAATATAGTAGAAATTCCACTTTTTCATGAAGTTCCCATATATGGTCAAAATTATATTCAACTGATTTATATTTCTTGCTATACTCTTGGATCATACTCTCCATTTCATAATTTTTGCAATTCTTGGATATATATTCTTCCATATTAATTAATAAAATTGTATCATTATAAATAAAACAAATATAAAAAGATTCTAAATGTATTAGTATTAAATGTATATATTTATTTTGAGAGAGTTGGCATTATTAAGATATTTGGTTTTCTTACCCAGAGCATAATATTTGGATCCATAAAATAATTAATTAATTAATTGATAGAGAAATACATAAGTAAATCCTTTTTATGTGTCATTATTTCTTCTTACAAGTTTTTTTCTTTAATGTTTTTAATAAGTATTGTATATTTTATCACCATTAATAATAGGCACTTTTTCATTCTATATATAATCAGTTCTGTTTATAACTTGAGAACACTATGGGTTTTAGTATATGTATGTGGTATTAAGCTTTATTAATGCTTCTAACTCAGTGTATTTTAGCCTTTCAAAATATATGACCATGTAATCTGCCAAACAGGAATACATTTGTGTTGTTTCTTAATATTTTTACTGCTATTTTGTTTCTAATCTTATTGCATAGGTAGAAAGTCCAAAATAATGGTGAACAATAATTGTGAGAATAAACATTTCAGTCTTATTTCTAATTTTAGTAGGAAAACCTTTCAGTCTTTATTATGATGTTTGCTATTGGTGTTTGGTAAACACTCTATCATATTTTGAAACAGTGATGGATTTTATCAAATACCATTTCATGTGTCATATCATCACATTTTAAAAAATAATTCACTGCAACAAATTGTAGTGAAAAATATAATAATCAACGAAATTTGCATTCTGAAATATACCCTACTTTTATCCTATGTTTTATTCTTTTCATACATGGTTGGATTCAGCTTGCTAACCTCCTAGTGACCTCCTTTCTAGGATAATTTTTTTAAAATTATCATTATTGGGATGACCATTGTTGGTAAAGTTTCAAAGGTTTCAGGTGTACAGTTCTGTAATACATAGTCTATATGTCACATTGTGTGCTCACCACCCAGAGTCAGGTCTCCTTCCATCACCACGTATTTGATCTTTTTACCCTCACCTACCATGCCCTTCCTCCCTACTCTCTGGTAACCATTAAACTATTGTCTGTGTCTATGGTTTTTTGTTTCTTCATTTGTTTGTCTTGTTCCTTTGTTGTTTTCAGTTTTATATACCACATATCAGTGAAGTCATATGGTTCTCGACATTTTCTGTCTCACTTGTTTTGCTTAGCATTATAATTTCAAGATCCATCCATGTTGTTACAAATGGCACTATTACATCTTTTCTTATGGCAGAATAGTATTCCATTGTGTGTGTATGTGTATATATATATATATATATATATATATATATATATATATATATAATCACAACTTCTTTATCCAATCATCTATCAAAGGACACTTTGGTTGTTTTCATGTCTTGGCCACTGTAAATAAAGCTACAATGAACATCGTAGTACATACATCTTTATGGATAAATGGTTTCAGATTTTTGGGGTAGGTACCCAAGAGGGGGATTGCTGTGTCATATGGTAATTCTAGTTTTAAGTTTTCAAGGAATCTCCACACTGCCTTCCATAGGGGCTGCACCAATCTGTGGTCCCACCAACAGTGTATGATGGTTCCTTTTTCTCCACAGCCTCCTGTATACTTGTTATTATTTGTCTTGTTGATGATAGCCATTTTTACTGGTGTCAGGTGATATTTCATTGTGGTTTTTATTTGCATTTCTCTGATGATTAGTGATATTGAGCATTTTTTCATATGTCTATTGACCATTAGTGTATCCTCTTTGTAGAAATGTTCTATTCAGGTCCTCTGTCCATTTTTAATTGGATTGTTTGTTTTTTTGTTCTTGAGTTGTATGAGTTCCTTATATATTTTGGATATTACCCCTTATCAAGATATTATTTGCAAAAATCTTTTCCCATTTGATTGGTTGACTCTTTATTTTGTCAATGGTTTCTTTTGCTGTGCAGAAGCTTTTTAGTTAGATATAGTCCCATTCATTTATTTTAGCTTTTGCTTCCATTGCCTTTGAGGTCAAATTCATAAAATGCTCTTTGAACCCAAGGTCCATAAGTTTAACCTACATTTTCTTCTATGCGGTTTATTGTTTCAGGTCTTATGCTTAGGTCTTTGATCCATTTTGAGTTAATTTTGGTACACAGTAACAGATAGCAGTCTAGTTTCATTCTTTTGCATGTGGCTTTCCAATTCTCCCAGCACCATTTATTGTAGAGGCTGTCTTTTCTCCATTGTATGTTTCTGGCTTCTTTGTCAAAAATTATCTGTCCATATTTATGTGGGTTTATTTCTGTGTTCTCGATTTTATTCCATTGATCTCTGTGTCTGTTTTTCTGCCAATACCATGCTGGTTTTTTGTTTGTTTGTTTTTTGAGGGCCGTGTCACTGGCCCTCGTATGTGGGACCCGAACCGGGGCCACTGGCTTCCCAAGTCAGCGCTTAACCACCACGCCGCTCGGCCGGCCCAACATAATGCTGTTTTGATTATAGTTGCCCTGTAGTACAAGCTGAAGTCAAGGAGTCTGATGCCACCAGCATTGTTCTTTTTTCTTAGGATCACTTTGTCTATTCGGGGTCTTTTGTGGTTCCATACAAATCTGATGACTTTTTGTTCTATTTCTTTAAAAAAATGTCATTGGGATTTTGTTGGGGATTGCATTAAATCTGTGTATTACTTTGGGTAATATGGCCATTTTAAGTATGTTGATTCTTCCAATCCATGAACATGGAATGGCTTTCCATTTCTTCGTGTCTTCTTCAATTTCTTTTTAAATTGTCTTACAGTTTTCAGTGTATAAGCCTTTCGCATTCTTGGTTAAGTTTATTCCTAGGTATTTTATTCTTTTTTTTGCAATTACAAAAGGAATTTTTTTAAATTTCTTTTTCTGAGGGTTCATTGTTAGTATATAGGAATGCAATGGACTTTTGTACATTGATTTTGTAGCTGGCAACTGTACATTTTTCATTTTTCATTTATTGTTTCTAATAGCTTTTTGGTGGGGTCTTTAAGGTTTTTTATATATAGCATCATGTTATCTGCAAAAAGTGACAATATCACTTCCTCATTCCCTATTTGGATGCCTTTTATTCCTTTCTCTTGCTGATTGCTCTGGCTAGGACTTCCAAAACTATGTTGAAAAGCAAAGGTGATAGGGGAAAGCCCTATTGTGTTCCTGAACGTAGACCACCTAGGAGAATTTTCTTTTTTTTTTTTTTTTTTTGAGGGCAGTGTCACTGGCCCTCATATGTGGGATCCTAACGGGGGTGCTGGCATCCCAAGCCATTTCTTAACCATCATGCCACTCGGCTGGCCCTAGGATAATTTTTAACTTCATTTTTATTTTCCTTTTGATCTTTCCTTTTTTTAGAAGAGGATTTGTTACTTTGTTGATGTCTAAGATTTGGGTTATTTATTGCTTATTTACAATACAAAAATAAAGGAGGAAACTGCAACCAAGAAAATAAACATAAATAAAAAAGTAATGTGGTGGACAAAATTAATGACATTTATTATTACACTAATATGAATCAGCCAATTGCCCCTAATTCAAAGACAGAGGCCCACATACATATGAGTTAATTTAAGGAAAATGTATGTTCTTGCTAAGATTCAGGAAAATATAGTGCTATTTTGTCTCCTTATTCTCCAACCTCAAACCCTACCCATCAGTTCCTAGTTTACAATGGGATAGTTTAAAATTGTATTCCAGACTATTTTTGAATATTCTCTTTTTGTTTGTCTCTTCTGATTTATATCCTTACTTATCAACTATATTACTAAACCCCAGGTATAATACAAATAAACATTTGAGTTAACTCTAGATATTGCAAAATGCGTTCCTTAATCTATTTTTTCCTACATGTGTGGAGGTGAATCACTTAATATTTATTCCTTTAGGATATACAGATGGTATATCTTCTGAATTCTAGTACCACCATAGATGCCTTACTTTTATCTTAATAGGAGAGTGATAACTTGGCTAGATGTAGAATCTTGAGTCACATTCTTTTACTAAAAATTATCTATAGATGCAATTATACTGTCCTGCAGATTTTAATTAGGGAAGATAAGAAACTTGATATTAGTTGAATTTCCATCATTACTCACTTTTTCTATATATCTGGAGATTTTATATTCTTATTCTTTTTAAAAAATATTTTAGAAGTTTAGAATACCACCAGGATGTGTTTAGTAATATGCCATTGTTTTTATTATGTCAACCAAAGACCTAATGACACTTCTCAGACTATAGACCCAACATTTCCTTAGAATAGGAAAATTTCATTTGCAGTTTATAAATCTTTTTTTTTCTTTTTTTGTGTGTGCCTTTTCTCTATCTGTTCTTATTTTCTCCTTAAATATCATTTATTTACATGTTAAGTCTACTGGATCTTTCCCCAAATCTCTAGAACTTTCCCTCATGAATAAGTGCGTGTGTGTGTGTGTGTGTGTGTGTGTGTGTGTGTGTGTGTGTTTTGTGACTTATTTGCTCCACTTGATATTCTATGATATACATAATCATGGAACATTCTATCTTTGAATAAAGATGAATATATTTTTTAATTTCAAAAATAATAATTTATTGTTTGTTCCAGAAAGTCTTTATAATTCTCTAATTGCTTCTACCAGAAAACAACTCTCTGGTTAGTGCTTTCTAGTTAAAATTCTCATATTAGTCTTCCATTTCCCAATTAATCAGACTTGAAATGCTTCTTAATGTAGGGTTGCAATAGATAAAATTAAAGGATATCTGTGAACTAGGATGAGGAAATTACATCTTATTTTTACTAACTTCTAAACTGAATATATAATTTCCTTCAGTTATGAACATAGACCAAAAAATGTTTTTCTAGCAGTTCTTATGTCTTTGTCAATAGTAGATATCATAGATGTTTTACTATCATAGCAATATTTTACCATATATCTGATATATTTATATGTTGATTACTACTTTAAAATTGGTCTAATTACCTGCCAGTAGATCTTTTCATTGAATAATAGAAAAACCTATGTTTACTACATTACATATTTATTTTTAAATATATTTGAAATGTATTTAAATTCCCTTTTGTCCTATATAATATTAGGCATTAATGTTTAGAAATATTATTCTTTCTGAATGAGGATCCACATGTGCTTCACATTTCGAAAAGAGTGTGTGGCACACAAAAATTTAAGAACCCCTGATTAGAGCCATACAGTGGCTGGTTCCTTTTGAGCTGCTTTTTATAATTACTTTCTGGATTAAGTTTCATTACATGTCAAATCAAACTATTAGTGTCTTTAAAATTTCAGCTACTTAGAGTAGGGGAAGTCACAAAAGTCTTTGCTTTTATAGATCACCTGTGAACATAATGGTAAATATTAGCGCTAAGCTAAGACCAAGAGTTCCTTATTCCATACAAGTAGAATTTTGAATTCTTTTTAGTTTTTCCAGGCAACAGTTTGAGTCTAAAATAATCAATTTGACCTTTTTTTATAGGTAAGATTGTAATCTGACCATTCATCCATCCATCCATCCATCCATCCATCCATCCATCCATCTATCCCATCATTCATTCATTCATTCATACATACAAACATTCACATAACAACTACTTGGTTTTTGTGCATGATCATGTTTGAGTGAATATATATATATATGTGTGTACATATTTATATATATGAAAATTTCAAGTTTGAAATAACTGATATTAAATTAATTTTTAAATATAACTCCTAAGATGAAATTACCTTATGTTGGTTTGAATTAGAAAGTCTAATATTATGAATGTAAAAGAGAGGTAAATTTGATATTTATAAACCTGAGATTTGAAAAAGAATGTAGGTTCTGATACGTTAGATAAAAACCACTGAAACTAAAACCAAAATGAAATAAAGAGTTCAACAAATTTTAATTGGAGCTCTTGAGAAAAGTCTCATAAATTTTCCATTATTGTGCTACCAACTGGAGTATAGAAAAAATTTTTGAATCATAGAAATTTCATGTTACAGGGGATATTCTTTTTCATATAGAGATAATAAGAGACTTTCTCAAGTAATATAACTAATCAATAGTAGAGCCAGGTTAGAATATGAATCTACCTAGTTTTAAAAATTTAGGATACACCAAAACATATTATATAAGTAAATTTCTTTCACTCAATTTATCCAACTCACTTTAATAAATTCTGAATTTAAGGGAAGGAATATTCTTAAATTAGATGACCGTCACTACGGGATGAAATTGTCTCCTAAAATTTTATACTCTAGTATTATTAGTTCAAAATGTATAATTTAGTGACTGAGGCATTTCTATATTTGTGTAAAATATTACTCTCTAGATTTAAAATATATGCATCAGATTGGTGCTGAGTCACTTCAAGGTAAAGCATTTGGATAAATTCTGAGGAAAGCATTCAGCTGTGGGTTAATAAAATCCTTTTCTATGTCAGTCATTTTTAATGCTACGTGACATGAAAATAATTCAGTTAGTAATGTAATAAATGTTATGGTAAGGTTGAGAAGAAGGCATTGAATAAATATTCATTCAAAAAGTTTGGATGGAATACAAGTCAGAGCAACTTTCTAGTTATGCAATATAAAAAAACAGGAACATTGATTTGGCTTCAGGATCCTCTTTTAATTACCTCTTCTACTTAGTTGTCATTTACTGAGTAAAATATATAATTCAATCGCTTGAAACTTGTTTTTTTAAACAATAGTTTGGTGTGCGTTGTTTGTTTATTACTAATGTGAGTGCATATTTTCATGCATGTACGTTTCACTGGGTGTAATGCTTTATGTGTGTAGATTTTACTTCTGCTAAAATAAGTCAGGTATAGTATCATTTTCCACTACAGGGTCATGCTCATGACATTCACACTAGTTCTTAAATACACCGAGTGGCAAATTTGAAAAACAGAATTTTATATCAAAACCATTTATTTTATTTTATTTTTGAGGGCAGTGTCACTAGCCCTCATATGTAGGACCCAAACCAAAGCCGCTGGCGTCCCAAACCAGCTCTTAATCACCGCGCCACTCGGCCGGGCCAAAAAATCTACCTAATTTTATTTTTGGGTTTTTTTGTTTGTTTGTTTATTTTTTGAGGGCAGTGTCACTGGCCCTCATATGTGAGACCGAACCGGGGCCGCTGGCTTCCCAAGCCAGCGCCTAACCACCGCGCCACCTGGCCGGCCCTGAAAACCATTTTTAGGTAATAGTTACTGAGCACTTATGGTGACCTATTTATTTATTTATTTTAATGTTAGAAGAATGTGCTCTTCACTTGTGATGATGGAATGATAGGAAGAGGGAGTGTTGCATATTGAAGATGTTGAATAAAGCAAATGAGAAAGATTAAGGTAAAAAATAGACTGGGTTGAAAATGAACCATGAAAAAGGGGGAGCAAGCCCATTTTCTGGATTTTCTAAATGTTTCTGAGGTCTAAATGCCTTACGTTTTAGACTTATTTAGATTTCTGAGTAGATAATAAAATTTCTGAATATATAGTAAAATTGATAATCAACTGAAAAATACCTCAGCTGTGGGAGCTGAGCAAACAGGAGTCTCTGAGTTAGTTGCAGCTTTTTGCTGCCCCCTCAATGGCGTCAATATTGACCATATTCCATGACAGGAGGTGGTTTGAGATGGCACTCTGACCTACAAGGTCAGTAAGAAGTGCCCCTTTATCAACCCTTTTGCGTAGCCATCTATAGGACAGAAGAGAGAGGAAGGGTCATTGGACCTTACTGGATTTGGGATTTCCCTGAAGGTACACTTTCAGAGCTAGAACTCACATATTAGAAACTTCTAATTAGAATCGTCTGCAATGAAACTTTGGCTTTTTTAGTGCTGTTTATGCTCATTTTTCCCTCCCAAACAAGTGGATGTTAGGGAAACTGAAATCTAAACTCAAAGGTATCTCAGGGCACCTTGACTAGACCCGGTCTTGTTCTCTGAAACCTTTGTTTTGAATTATTACACGCCATGCTTCTGCATCTCCTCTCTCTGGCCTATTTGACAGGGTGTAATCACAACCTTTCCTTCTTCATTGCTCCAGTTCTACCTCCAACTGCAGTAGTTACATGTCTTTATCTACCTCTAAGCATTCTATTTTTAGTCTGTTTCCCTCACTAAGTGATGAACTCCCTAAGAGCAAGAGCTATGCATTTTTAATTCAATGATCAAAATGTACTAGAATAATGCTAATACTGAGAAATTATCTCATTACACTTCTGGTTAAATTCTATGACTCCACCAATGTCAACAAAATAATGCTGTTTAAAATCTTTCCTAATCTTGCCCTACTCTATATTGAAACATTTTACGTTTACTTCTGTATGATTCACACCATACTCTAAAGAAAGTATTTTCTATGAATCCGTCTTTCATATTTTCTTCTCGTTGCTGCCATTTTCCTATAACTTTTCTATATCACTAGTTCCAAGCTTAAGTATAAACCCTTCCTCAAACCATTTTCTAATTCTACCTAAGAGAAAATAATCTCTTTTCTCTAAATGAATTTCCCTTTTGCTTTATTCATACTTTTTAGGGAATTCACTGAGTTCTTATGCTAATACTTATTTTTATAGTGTTTTGTGTGTGTGTGTGTGTGTGTGTGTGTGTGTGTGTGAGAGAGAGAGAGAGAGAGAGAGAGAGAGAGAGAGAGAGAGAGAGAGAAGTTTTTTTAATGCTCCTTGAGTACAGAAACCACATTTTTACCACATAGGACATTGCCTTGCACATTGCTCAACCTAGTAATTATTTGTTGATTAAATGAATGACATTCATGTGACTTGATTTATTATGTTATAAGATCTAGTGAAATTTTTTTCTGTTTTGTTTGAGTAGCGGCAAATCTGTAAGCCTGCAACATATACCCGGAATGAGCTAAATGTTAACAGCCAGCTAGGGAAAAGACAGGGATAATTATGTCTACACACACTCCAAATATCATTTGCTTATACATGAAAAGTTATAACATTAGGACTATCTCTAAAAGGAGAGCCAGAAAAAGTTAACAAATTAATACAGGTGGGGATATGGACGTGATATTTTAATTTTTCTTGAGAAATGTTGGTTCTTAAGAGCAAAAAAAAAAATGAAAGGTCTCTTTTATCCTACATTGTTTTACATTCTGTGATAGCCTTTGGCATCTGAGCTTGATTTGATTGCTAATAGGAAAGCTCAGAACTCTTATCCCATTACTTCACCCCATAGAAATGGCAATTACCTGCACACAGTAAAAATTACACTATCATAGTGTCAAACACACAATGTCTGCTAGGAACTATATTAAGTGGGAAAAGAATATTAGCCCAAATTTTCTAACATTTCTAAAAAGAACAATTTGAATCTGCAGTTTTCTGCTCTCAATATGTCAGCTGTTTGCTAATTGTTAAGGAATGTAAAATGTTGCAGAATATCAAATTCTTGTTAACACTGAAAAAAAAAGTTAAAGGGAACAAATAATTCTTATGTTCTGTGGTCTACAACAGATTTTTACACTTAATATTTTGTTCTAACTCTACTAATCCATTGTAGGGAATATAAAGCAGAAAAACTACCTTGCAAGTTTGGTAACTACAGTAGCTCCCCCTTATCCATGGGGGATATGCTCCAAGACCTCCGGTGGATGCCTGAAACCACAAATACTATTGAACCCTATATATGCTGTGTTTTTTTCTATACTACATACTTATGATTAAGTTCATAATTTAGGCATTAACAACAACTAATAATAATAAAATAGAACAATTATAACAATATAGTTTAATAAAAGGTATGCAACTGTGCTCTCTCTCTGTTAAAATACCTTATTGTACTATTTATTCAGTGGATATGCTGGACAAAGGCATGGTTCACTTCCCAGGCAGGACAGAGTGGGATGGCTACATCTAGCTACTAAGAATTGCACCTAATTTAAAACTTATGAATGTTTTTTCTAGAATTTCCCATTTAATATTTTTGAACCACAGTTTACTGCAGATAACTGAAACTGCAGGAAACGAAACTACCAGTGAGGGGGAATTACTGTACTTGGAAAAATTTCATAATGATTAAAACTTGTTGAGCATCTGATATGATGTTGGAAAACATTTGTTTCTTATTTTTCAGTGTATTTCACACAGTATTATGGTGTTGGGTTTATAGTAAATTAGCAAACATTTGAATTAATTTGCTTGGAAGAGATGGGAAATGTGTGTTCTAGTTTTCTGTCAAATACAGCAGTCATCTCTTTAAGGTTATGGATTGTTTCACCTTTATTTTTCTTTATTTTCAGAGTCTAATACAGTGCCTGACAATAGATTCAATAAATATTTATTGATTCAACTGTGACTATATTATTGAATTACAAAGAATTATAAGTCATGGTAGTGTTTTAAGAAAGGGAATTATCTGAAGAGATTAATATTTTGGAACAATCATTTTTGCAGTAATGAAAGGAAAGAATTGAAGGTCCTCAAGATCTATATTTTTCTCATTATTTAGAATGGTTAATAATTTATAGGCATACCTTTCATAAAACCTTAGTGGCCTCCTTTTATTTTACTAAGGCTTCCATTCTATTAGCTATTTAAGCATAAAGCCTTTTTTTCCACACCTTTCTTTCTCTCTCTCTCTCCCTTCATTTTCAGGCTATAAAATAGTGTACATTTTCTACCTTTTGTATTGATATTAGATTAGTTATTGCATACATTTAGTGCTCACCATCTGTCCTTTTCTCACTTCTGCTTCATTTCTTCCCCTAATGATTCCTCAGAAAGGCCAGGTGAGCATAGCATTACCTGAATCTTTTCGTATTTAAAACTAGTTTTTGTAAATGAACCCAGATAAGCTGAATAACTTCCTAGGAAAATGCAGCTTATAAAAAAGGACCCCATTATTGATAGACCAGGCAGACTAATTTTTATATAATAAACAGGAAAAGTTACTGAATAACTCTTACATAGAAGAATCCCAAGCATTGATGGTTTCACGGGGGTAATTTTGAACTTGCAAAGGTCAGTTAATTTCAGTACTACTTATTTTTTTACCACAGTATTAGAAATGGAGGAATTACAGTTTGGATTTTTCAAGAAGTTGATAATGAGATGAGTGCAAAACATTTATTGGAAAATAACACCTTTGAAAGTAAAAGGGAAGAAAGTATTGAGAAGGGGAAGCCATTAGACCATCATGCAGAAGTGACAATAGTTCTTGTCAATGGAAAGGGGAGTTCAGAGGAAAATCATCTACTAGAGATGCCCCATGTAGAGTGGCAATAGCTGGGCCCTTGTCTTGCCTGTTTGTTCAGTTATTGTCCTGGGCTCCCAAGTTGAAGAAAAACCTGAAGGGGTGAACAGCTGAAGGCTGTTAGTGAACCACACTCTGTGCAGGTAGGCAGCAAGTCCATCTGAGCAGCATAGCTCCCTGTCTTCCATGGAAGGAGAGCATCTATATTCTCTTTATGAAACAATCATAACTGTGATACCAAAACCTGATGAAGACATCAAAGTGAAGATTATAGTATATAACACAAATATATTAGCTATACTTAAAATATCATACATTTGACCAAGTGGGGTTTATTTCAGAAAGCCAAGTTTTAATATGAGTAATTTAATTAATATAATTTGCCATACTTTTAGAACTAAGAACAAGTGTGATTATCTCTATAGAAGAAGAAAAGGCCTGAGACAAATGCAACACCCATTCTGGATAATAAATACTAAACAAAACAATTCAAAATGATTACTTGACATGATGAATGGCATAAATCAGTAGACAGCTAGATGATAGATAGATAATTGGTAATACCAAGTATAATTTCTGGTGGGCATGAAAATTGGTAGAACTACTTAATAAAAGCATTTGACCCAGAAGTTCTATTTCTATATACAACACTAACAGACATGGACAAAAACATACATAAGAGCAATATTCTTAACCTCAAACTGGAATCCACACAGAGGTCATCAACAATAGAATGATAAATAAATTGTGCTATATTCATACATCAAAATATTGTGCAGAATTAAAATAAAAATGGTTACTATTGACAATACAAATGTATTTTAAAGAGCTAATCTTGAACAACAAAAGCTAGACTTAAAAAAAGTACATACTCTATGATTCATTTATACAAAGGTATGTCAAAGTAGTTTATGACAATAGCAATTAGATTTGTGATTACAAAATGTAGTGACTGTAAGGTGACAAGAGGGAGGTTCCTGAGATGCAGACACTTTTTAAATTTTTATCTAGGTTGTGTCACACGTTGTCCACATTTTGAAAAGATATCAACTGTACATTAATATTTGTGCATTTTTCTGTATGTATGTTTTACATCAAAAATAAGTTCAAATGAATAATTAGGGCAACAACTCACAATATATTAAATAAAATTAAGGACAAATCCATGGGTCCATAGAAATAACCAATAATAAAAAAGAGTAGAATGTAAAATTTAACATACAGACAGAAGAACACAGTTAGTAAATGTAGATGTGATGATAAAATAAGAAAATCTCCAATTTCAAATACCACATAAAAACTGATGCAGGCATGTACTTAGACTTGATGAAAGGCAATTTTTTTGAAGTGTGTTTTGTTTTATTTATTTTTTTAATGAAATGGGAGAGACCCCAACACCTGTCCTCTGGACCTGGATAAACACTAATATGTGCCTGCTTGCTGGCTGGTTGGAGTCCCATCAGACTCTAGTCTGGAGGATACCTTAGGCCAAACAGTTCCCAATGTCTAGTGGTCTGTGACCAGCTGGTCAATAGACACTTCATGGAAGAGACAGCATATAATTTGTTGTTTAATTTAGAACACTATAGAGTAAGAGGTAACTAAGATAATTAAAATTATATAATTTTAAAAGCAGTTATTTATTGACCAATAAATTATTATTATATTGTTGTTCATATAAAATAGTTCCATTTAAAAATTATTTTCAAAATTAAAACTGCCTGTAAAAAAATGGAGATGTTCAAAGACAAACAAATAAAGAATCAAAAGCTTTTAGACACAGACAACAGTTAGTGGTTACCAGAGGGGAGGAGGTAAGGTAGAAGAGAGTAAAGGTGATGATATATGGTAATGGAAGAGAAATGACTCTGGGTGGTGAGCACACAATGATATATACATGATGTATTATAGAATTGTACACTTGAAACCTATATAATTTTACTAACCATTGTCACCCCAATAAATTTAATTTAAAGAAATGGAGATGTTCATATATTTAAAAATAATCAATTCACAATAATTTATTTAGTATTAAAACTCATAAACAGAATATTTATTCATGGTGTATATTCTCACATATTTTGACCAATTATTTAATCATATCTCATTAATATTATGACACTGGCATTTTTCTAAAAATGTATGCTTTTCAATATGGTCATATTATAATTTTTTTCATAAAACTTTTTGAAAAATTCAGATTCGCATTTTATGGTTAATAAATTGTTGACAGTTTAAAAAAGCATAGAAATCTAGGCTGAAACTGTACTGAAGCCCTTTAAATTGCATCTGTCTGACAAATACACATTTATTACAGAAATTTATTTACTTATAGTTTTATTTTCCCTAAATGTCTGACATACAAAATACATAGAGAGGCCTGCTGAGTAGCTCAGTTGGTTAAGAGCATGAGCTCTGAGCAACACGGTCCTCAGTTCGAGTCCCACATGGGTCAGTGAGCTACACCTGAGCTGAGCTGCCACTGAGCTGCCAACAGGTGGCAGGATGGCTCAGCTGGTGAGAGTATGTGTTCCTAACAAGAAGGTTGCCGGTTTGAGGTGGGCTATGCCCACCTACAACCAAAATTGAACATGGCACCTTGAGCTGAGCTTCCCTGAGCTGCAGACGGGCAGATGGATGGCGACTGGACTTGGAGCTGAGCTAGCTGTGCCCTCCACTACTAAGATTGAAGGACAGCAACTTAGCTGTTCCCCCTCCCCAATTCCCCAACGCTATTCCCCTTCCCCAATAAAAATCTTTTAAAAAAATAAAATAAAAACATACTACTATATGTGGAAAGTAAATAAATGTTTTTAAGAAAAGAAAATACTTAGAGTATAGTTAAAGATTACCTCTTATTCTGTTCTGATTAATGAAATTTTTCTCTTTGTAATAAATATATAATTAAAATTTTAGTTAATTCTATCTTTAAAATAAAAGATTATTTAAAAAGTAAAGAAGTATGTATTGACCCTGCTTGAATGCAAAGTACTATTTCAATAGGCAGTGTTGTTCCTCTAATATTTGTAAACACATTTTTAAAATAGTGTTTGTTACTATCTTCATTATCAACTGATAGCATATATTTCAAATAGATCCTTTTAATCTTTACATGGTGTTTCTTATAAAATAAATGGATATTTTAAATGGCCAGAAGAATTAAAAAATATAGGTTTAATTATTCACATATAAAGCTTATACCTGTACTTAAAGGTATTGTTACTGAAGTTTCATTTAAGTATTGGTTTCTCTACATGGTTGTTTTCCTTTTGATCCTGTTGTGGTTTCCTTCATATTTTACTAGCAGTGTATTTTTTTTTTTTTTTTTTTTTTTTTTTTTAGGGCAGTGTCACTGGCCCTCACATGTGGGACCGAACCGGGGCCGCTGGCTTCCCAAGCCAGCGCTTAATCACCACGCCTCTCGGCCGGCCCATTAGCAGCGTATTTTAATGTGACATGTGTCAACATTTTTTCTGAAATGCCTGCTAAACTTGCCCTTATGTAGCTTTTATTTTCATAGACGTCACTATGACTTTTTGTCAGCAGGAAGAAATATTAAACCAAAAATTGTAAGGCAGCATGGCATAGTGCAATACATACAGGCCTGAGTGTCAGACAGGTCAACCTGGGTTCAAAGAGCAGGCCTTCCACTTACTTGCTTAGGAACCACATCTATAATATATGAATAAAACGGTGAGGGTTAATGTACCTAGCTTATTAGATGCTTATTAGATGGTATCTATGAAATTCTTTTCATTAAAACCCATAGGAAATCTGCATAAACACTCTGGTGAACTGATTCACTAGAGAGCATATTTATTTCTAGTAAAACAATGATAAAAACAATGGAGCACCTTTTGACATCTGGAAAATATACCACAGTGAGATAGATGAAAACAGAAAGCATGAGGAGCGCCCTCCTATATTCTGCTGACACCTTTAGTTATAGGTTGAATATTAGGAATGCAGAAGACAAAATACAAATGTAAAAACAAAGAAACAAAAGCACTGAAGAACTAAGACTTCTACTGCAGAAGAAAGCTTGGTTTTAAAACAAATAAATAAGAGTTTTTAAATGTATTTCTTGATAATTTAGGAATTCAGCATCTCTGGAAAAGAAAAGGTGAATGTCAGTCAGAAAATAAGTTGTGAGCAAGAAAGTCTGTAAAACAAATAAAGACTTTCCATAGCCACTTATTTTAAGGTTTAATAAATTAAAAGTCAGAGAAACTAAACTCCCAGTCAAGATGACAGAGTAGGAAAATACTGTGTTAGCCTCCTTCCACAACCACATCGAAATTACAACTAAATTATAGAACCCTGGAGAACCAACTGAAGGCTAGCTGAACAGAAGTCCTATAACTAAGTATATATGGAAGAAGCCACATCAAAACTTGTAGGACGGATAGAGACCTGGAATGGGCTGGCCCTAAATCCATCTCTGGCAGTTGAGATGTGGGAGGGATAGCCCAGCTGCAGAGGTCCCCTCTGAGGAACAAGGGTTTTTAGCCCCCCACCAGGCTCCCTAGCCCAGAGCTCCAGTGCCAGGAAGAAGAGCCCCCACAACATCTAGCTGTGAAAATCAGCAGGGATTTCATCCAGATGAGACAGAAGCCTTCTAGAAAACTAGGTGTCCTCTTAAAGGGCTGAAGCACAGAATCACTCATTCACAAACACTTGCCCTAAGCTCCTGTCAAGGGACAGCAGCTCGAAAGGTGTCAGGGACATGCAGGGAAGAACTGAATTGTGTGACTTCAGGGTGATGCCTGGAGGGGCAGCCACCACTGTTCATGTGTTGAACCTTACTCCCAAACAACCTGCATGTGCAGGTGGGTGCCAAATCTGAATCTGCATTAACCTGTTGAAAACCACTTGCCTGACCTGGGTAACTCTCTGAGACCCTGCCCCACCCAACTGACACACTACCTAAACTTCTTTCAGCAGCTATTCCTCACAGGCAGGAGGCCTCAGCCCATGCTGAAGATTTTCCTAAAAACTCTCAATGGTCTGAAGACTCCAGCCAGGGGGCAATGGCCTTGGCATGCCTTGAGTCTCTTGCTTGAGCAGCTACAGACCTGGTACTAGTGGCAGCTGGCCTTGGTGTTTAACATGGACTCTCTCACAACAGAGGCAGCTACCAAACTTGGATCTCTTTGTAGTTTCCCTCAGGAGACTCAGGCTAGACACAGGAGGTGGCTGACTTGGTCCTGCATTGGAGACCTTCCCAAGAGGCCCCAGAACCAATGCTTACAATGGCCAGCTTCAGACTACAATAGAGCACTGCACAATTAGTTCTACAAGTGGCACATCCAAAGGGTGATCTCAGCAGGCACCAGAGCGCCCAACTGGGGCAAATGCTGCTTCATGGGTAAGCTCCTCCAAAGCATCTCATGCACTGTGGTCATGTCCAGTTCTCATAGTCAGTCTGCCTAAGGGGCAACCCCACTCATTATATTCCAACAGCAATTAAAGCTCAACTACAACAGGAAGGCACACACAACTCACATAAGGGACACTCCTGGATCACGTCTCAGGTGATCAGGAAAATTACCACAAAGTCCCATAGGATACTTATTATATAAGATCAACCTGCAAAGACTGGGAGGCATAGCAGATCTACCTACTACATACAAACAAACACAGAGAGGCAGCCCAAATGAGGAGATAAACAAAAATGTTCCAAATGAAAAAATACTTGAAAACTCCAAAAAAAGAAATAAATGAAATGGAGGCAATCTACCAGATTCAGAGTTTAAAACACTGGTTAAAAGGATCTTCAGTGAACTCAGGGGAAGGATGTTTGAACACAGTGAGCACAAAAAGCTAGGAGATATAAAAGGACATAGAAACCACAAAAAAGAATTAGTTAGAAATGAAAAATACACTAGAGGGAATAAACAGCAGACTACATGATGTAGAGAATTGAATTGGCAAATTGGAAAGCAAGGTAGGGGAAAAGACCCAGTCAGAACAGAAAAAAGAATCAAGAAAAAAAATGAGATGAGTTTAAGGGCCCTCTGAAATAAGACCAAGTATAATAATATTCACATCGTAGGGGTACCAGAAGGGGAAGAGAGAGAGCAAGGGATTTAAAACCTATTTGAAGAAATAATGACTGAAAACTTCTCTGAAGGAAATAGACCTAGAAACCAAGGAAGTGTAGAGAGTCCCAAAAAAGATGAACTCAGAGAGGCTCACACCAACATATATCATAATTAAAAGGTTAAAGACAATGAAAGATTCTTAAAAGCAGCCAGAAAAAAGAGCATTTAGTTACCTACGAGGAAGTTCCCATAAGACTGTCAAATAATTTCTCAACAGAAACTTTGCAGGCCAGATTGATTGGCACAAAATACTCAAAGTGATGAAAATGAAGGGCCTACAACCAAGGGTACTCTACCCAGTAAGGGTATTAATTAGAATCAAAGGAGAAATAGTTTCCCAGACAAGAAAAAGCTAAAGGAGTTCATTACCACCAAACCAGTAGTAAAAGAAAGGCTAAAGGGACTTCTTTAAGAAGAAGGAACAACACAACAAAAAGATCATAAATGTGAATAATAAAATGGCAATAGCTGCACACTTATCAAAAATCACTTTAAATTTAAATGGATTAAATGCTCCAATCAAAAACACAGGGTAGCTGAATAGATAAGAAAACATGATCCTTACATATGCTGCCTACAAGAGACCAATCTACTTCAAATCAAAAGACACACACCGACAGAAAGTAATAGGATTAAAAACAAAAAGACATTTCATACAAATGCAAATAAAAAAAAGTGGGGTAGCACTACTTACATCAGAAAAAACAGACCTTAAAACAAAGACTTTAACAAGACACACAGAATGACATTCATAATGATACACTTTGTATACATTCTTTTTGAGTAATTGTTGAAATGCTTCATCTGAAGTATTGCTGACCTCATTCTATTTACACTTGACAATTTGAAAACCCAATGACAGGTAATTTCGTATTTGCAAGGGGTTAAGCATCAGATTTATATTATTTATATGAATTTTTTATAAATAATTGGTTGCATTATGCACATATCTCTACTTGTTCAAATTGTAAATACTGAAAAATGAATGTTGATAGGTAACTGAAACATGTTTGACTATAGGAAGTTTTACAAATAAATATGCATAGCTGACATTATTTAAATTAAAAAAACAAGATTTCATAAAATGTAATTCAGATTAAATAAGAATAATATGTCGTTATATTGGAAAGTTATTTTTTCTCTAATTTCCCTTTGTCATTTTTTTGGGGAAAAAGCCATATTTCTCCCGCAAGAAAACTGGCCAAAGATTTGTGAATCTTGTTCGACATTGCTATAGTATGCTGGTTGAAATTCACAAGCTTGAGCAAATGAATAAATATTCATCACCTCTGCTTTCCTCTTCTTTTCTAGGTGCCTCCCATACTCCTTGATAAGCAGTTCTCTGAATTTACTCCGGACATTACACCAATCATTTTGGCAGCCCACACAAATAATTATGAGATAATAAAACTTTTAGTTCAGAAAGGAGTCTCAGTGCCCAGACCCCACGAGGTCCGCTGCAACTGTGTTGAATGCGTCTCCAGTTCAGATGTGGATAGCCTCCGCCACTCACGCTCTAGACTCAACATTTACAAGGCCTTGGCCAGCCCCTCTCTCATTGCGCTGTCAAGTGAAGACCCTTTTCTCACAGCCTTTCAGTTAAGTTGGGAGCTTCAGGAATTGAGCAAGGTGGAAAATGAATTCAAGTCAGAGTATGAGGAGCTGTCACGACAGTGCAAACAATTTGCTAAGGACCTGCTGGATCAGACAAGAAGTTCCAGAGAACTAGAAATCATTCTTAATTACCGAGACGACAATAGTCTCATAGAAGAGCAAAGTGGAAATGACCTTGCAAGACTAAAATTGGCCATCAAGTACCGTCAGAAAGAGGTGAGCGCGTTCGCAGACGTTATCCATCAAAATGCCATAGATTTGAATCACAGTGCAGTAAACTGGTACTACCAAATTAGATGTAGGTTTTAGAGCATTTTCTATTTAATTGTAAGTAGATGATATTTATTGTTTGATTGATATTTATTCAGATTATAATTATGATATACATTGAAGAGTGGTAATACGTAGTTTACTAAATGGTAATGGTTTTGGTATCTTTGTTAAAATGAACACATTAACTTTGGCATAATGAAAAAACTAGTGAATTTTTAGAATCTTCAGACTGCGAGTTCTGGTCCTGTCATTTATAAGACTTGTTACTTTAGAGAATCACACAGGTCTCTTTGAGCTTCAGTTTTCTAATGTGCTTAATGAACTTATATTTATAAAATTTGTATATATATATATATATATATATATATATATATATATATACATATATATTTGTACATAGAAAATATTTCCCTCACAGATTTGTAGGACAGGTATAATGTATGGATGTGTGTGGAGGCTCTTAGTAAATTTTAAGGTATCACATTAATAAAATACATTAGAATTTAGTAATAAAGGAAAAACCATTGGTCCAGCAGCAGATAAAAGTTATAAAACTTCTCTCGTGTCTGGTTTAGTTCCTTGATTTCTCACATATAAGAAGTCAAGGAAGTTAATAGCAAGAGAGTAATAAATTTCTCATGAAAACTCCACGGATTATTAAATAAGGTAACTCAAATCTATTACATTTTTCACCCAGCAGAATTGTGTTTTTTTGTTTGTTTGTTTCTATCACTGTTTGAGTGGAGTGAGTTCTCAGAGTGTTTACCTCTACCTCCAGACAATTTTGATTCTCTGTTCACTCTTTTAAATTCATTATAGTAATTATTTATCCCAGAACAACAATTGGAGAAAATTATAGATGATGAAAAAGAAAGAAAAAGACTTCTGAACGAAAGTCTTTCAATTCCTTTTGAACTTGGCATGATTATTTCACATTAGCCCTGGCTGCTTTGTCTTTGTTACTTACTAAATATTTAAGGCCCAAGATACCTGAATTTGCTTCCTTGAGTTTTTTCCTGTAGTTATTTGGCTAGTTGTCATGGGAGCCTGAAACTAGCTGAAACAAGATTTTCCCTAAACAAGGAAGGAAACAGCTTCTTTTCTGTGCACAGCCTCTGATTCTAAAATCACACAGGCTAGTTTGAGCCATGCCAAAGGTGCCAATTCATTTTCTTAGGTTCTTGTGTTTAGGAATCAGGGACCTGGTATTTGAAAGGGATTAGGGGGCCGGCCAACTGGCTCAGTTGGTAAAGAGCTCACTCCAGAATGTGAGCTGAGCTCTGAGCAACAGCAGTTCCGTGGATGGCTCAGATAAAATAAAATAAAAATGGACTATGATAACTTTAATATACAACTATAAGTAATTGATGAAAAACTTCACTGATTAAAGATTTTAAAGTATAAAATGTAAAAATGGAAAGTAATTCCTTGCATTACAACTGATAAAATGAGGTAAGATAATGATGTATCCTCAGAATTTGGGCCAGTCTTCTTAAAGATCTATTATTAACACAGTATTATCTTTTTATTTATTTAATTTTTTTGGAGATGTGATTTAAGGGGACGACACAATGATTACAAAGTTCTTCTCTTACAATATTATCCTATGAATGGTGAGTGGAATAAAATTCCCAGGATGTTCAATCCATGAAATGAAGCAAAGAGCCCAGTAACAGCTGGCTCTGCTCACCTGTTTCGCTTTTCAGTGAACCAACTCAGCCCTGTTTTATGCCTACACTGATTCTGGTCCTGATCATATCATAACTGATTTAATTTTGTCTTTGGCCACAATGACTTTTGTGAAGTCACTGGAACAAAATATCCATAGACTCCTTTTCCATACCCTCATAACGGAATGCTACAAATGATATTGAATCAATGGAAGCTGCCAAATTCTTGTGACAGGGTTGTCGAAGACAAAAATTTTATTATGAATTTATTGCATAGTAATATATGTTTAGGTTTTCACCAAAAAAATATTTGTATACATTTTCTTTATCCATTCATTTCTGTATTCATGGACTCCTTGAATATATTTTACAGCAGACATTCCAGGCAATGTGCAGAGCACTTAGGACTCCACGGTGGCATGTTTGTGCCCTAATAGAGCTTGTACTCTATTATGGAGAGACAATAAGATGTTAAATATATGGGACTCCTGTTTCTGAACCACTGTAAATAATCATCCTTACTAATGACGTATATGATATTAGAAAAATTATCTTTTGAGTCTCTGCTTTCTGTCCTTTAAAATAGGATCATACTGCCTACCTCAAGTATTATTTGTGAAGATGAAGCGTAAGAATGCAAATCGAGAGTTTAGCATACATTGTAACTTATTTGCCCATGGAAGAGAAGCTATCTATAATTATTAGTTATTACTATTATCAAAAAAAAAAATTCAACCACGTAAATTTGCATATCAAATTGGCTTTTTTAAGCCATTCATGAGTTGGGCAACATCCCTTCTAGCAAGCATGGACAGTTTTTATAGGAAGTAAGGTAGACCACAGGGTTTATCAGTAAAAGAAAAGAAAGGATTATTCTTAGGCCAGTACATTTTCTTTGAGGACAGGGGACAGAAAGGCAAGAGTGTCATCATGCAGATTGTCTCTTCTTCCTCTCCAGATTGGAGAGGGTCCATGTCATAGATTACACCATCTATGGTTCCACCCAGAAAATTCCAGACTGGTTGATAAAGATTATATGTCTAGGAGAGGTTGAAACAGTATTTAAATCAAGTATTAAATCAAGGTTTCATATCATGGGCTTTCAGCACCATTTTGGGCCTTTGGTTTTCTTTTTATTTACACTATTATTATCGTTTTTGTTTATCCTCTCGTGGACCCATAATATGACAGGCCATGCACATGAAGTACCATCCCCTTCTATACAGAAAGGGTTGGCTTCATCACTAAACATTTTCATATTTGTAATGACTATTCATCAATGCCTGTGGGTTGTATTATACTTTTGAGTATCAAAAGTAGGTTTATCCTTCTTGTAGTCTATTGGTATAATCAGTATTCTGAACCATTTATATTAAAATATAAATTCTCATTAAAAAAATGTATAATATTTAAATTGTATCCTAGTCCTTAAAATTGTCCATACTCTTAATTCTTCCATTAGAGGCTTTCAAGAGCAAATTCTGTTGTTAATAGAAGACACTTGGTTTTAATTTATCCTTCTAACCTGCATGTTAAATATATTTTAGGCATTGCTTATGTACACCCTTTGAACCCGATGCTACACTGTTGTACCTCAGAATCAGGAATTGATATCACAGCAGTGCTCATAAAAAATGCTAGGCATATGGTAGGGTTTTAATACATGAGACTACCCTGGGTGAGATAAATAGTTGTGAACTTGTAAAGGAGATATCAAGCAGCTTCCATCCCTCTAGCTTAGTTTTCTCCCTGCTGTCCTCAGGAGCATGATTCCTACACTAACCGATTTCTGAGTCCTGACTCTGTTCACCGTGTGTGCACACATCTGCTGTTGTCAGCCCCTTCCTAGGGACCAAACATTTCAGTGCCAGTCACTGTATAATGGATGGAGCAAATGCTTTTCAGGACTTGTCAGCCTGGCTGACAAAACTTTGACAGGTCATTAGATGTTTAATTTAACACTAGGTTTTCGGAGCTTGGAATTCAATTCCCATTAGTTCCTTTACAACTAAGTAAATGACATGTAACCACTTTCTCTTAATTCACATCTGAAAGTGATTTATTTTCCTTCTATAATTAAATATTGTATATATGTATGTCTAAAACATTATATAAATGTCTTCTTTAAACTGCATTGATTAGAAAGTGATAAATTTATCTTATAAAACATAAAATGAAAATCTCAACTTAAAATTATATATGAAACAGTTTTTATTTGATGTTGCTTTAAATAAATACAAAAAGGAAAGTATCAAGCAATTTCTTTTCAAAGAAGCATATTCTTATATTCACCTGACAAAATGTGTATATTCACAGGATAAGCAATCCTTTCCAATGTAGCTTTTGTCACAGAAACAAAAGCTACACAAAAACATTAGGTTAAGGATGATGTCTTGAAAATTTTGCTGTGTATTGGACACCTTTTCTTGGTTCTCATATGAACTACTTTTTTTTTCATAAAACTAGTACTTCTGACTCCATGATGACAGTCAAGAGCCTGAAATAGACCTGTTATTTCCCATTATTCAGACACAGTCATTTAGTTTGTCAGTGATCAAGAACCATTTATTTTGTTTCTTTTGCACAAATGTTTATGTTTAAATTTTAGGGTTATTTTTTTCTATGGTTGTTTCTACCGTTTAATGTTCCATATTTTCTCTGTCACTCATCACTAAACACAATTAAGTATTACCAGTTTTTGAAATTATGGATTTAATAGTTTATCTCAACCCACATATTCCTGGAAAAAAAATACAAAAACCCAACAGGTAATCTTTTGGAAATTTATGAAACAGTAACATTATTGTTACTCAAGAAAACTTTGATGGTTTTGAGATATAATATAAATTCCTGCTGTGTTCCCCTATAAATTATACATATGAGAGAAAAATTTTACACTTATCCTCACTTCCATTTTCTTTTTACTCTATGAGGCATATTCACATTTTTTTCTAAATAGAGGTTGATTATCTTTTGTTTGAATTCTTGGAAACAGAAACATGTAATAAAACTCTCTAAGATCTATAATGCCTGTGCTATAATTTGGTGATTTATAATTCCGAAGCTGAATTCTGAAGCTGTGTATTTACAGTACTTTGTTATAGCAACCTGAACTAAGACACCCACAAAATTGTGAAAATATCATAAATTATAGTTTCAAACTACCAAGTTTTAGAGCATAGATAATTGTCAACCACCAAAGCCTGGTAATCTTATTTCCAGTTATACTCCTTAGTGATTCCCTAATCATTTTCCTCACTTCTAGCCTTACTCTTCCTACTCCCTATTTGAGATCATCCTACACTAGTGTGCCTCACCCTGTTTTCCAGTTCCAATCTTGTCTCATCCAAATTCACATACATTCCAGTATATTTAATATGTAAACATCCCCTATATTAAAATTCTTCTATAAAAATATAATAAATATTGCTATATTATTTTTTATTGTGGCAAAATATACATAACATTAAATATACCATCTTAACCATTTTTAAATATACAGTTCAGTGGCATTAAATACATTCACATGGTTGTGTAACTGTCACCACCATCCATCTTTAAAACTTTGTCATCTTTCTAACCTGAAACTCCATACCCACTAAACAATAACCCCACTTTTCTCATCTCCCCAGCCCCTAGAAACCACTATTCTACTTTCTGTCTCTGTGAGTGTCACTATTCTAAGTATCTTATATAAGTGGAATCATACAATATCTGTCCTTTTGTGTCTGTCTTATATCTCTTAGCCTAATGTCTTCAAAATTTATCCATGTAGTGGCATGTATCAATATTTTGTTTCTTTTTTAAGACTCAATAATTTTCCATTGTATATATATTCCACATTTTATTTATCCCTTTATCTATTGATGGACATTTGGGTTGTTTGCACCATTTGGCTATTATGAATAATGCTGCTATGTTGTATTATTTAAAACTCTAACCTGGTTCTCTATCCCTAACTTTGTAGATCGTATAAGATAAAACTCAAGCTCTTTAACAAAGTATATCATATCCAGACCCTGATTTTCTTCCTAGTTTCACCCCTTCCTAACTTCCATTTCGTGCTCAACAATTCCAGTTTGCCAGTGTTTCTTCTCCTATGCTGTTGTTACCTCTGTATATTTCCTTCCTATTTTATTACCTGGAAATACAACCATTACCTCTGGCTAGATCCTACTCACTCTTTAAGATGTTAAGATTCAGGCTTCATAAAGGTGCCCACATTTTCTCTCATGCTGGGTTTGCATTCCTTCTTCTACATCTGGAGCATGTACACTTACCATATTATATAATATTATAATTTATTGTATATATGTTTCTCCCCTCAAGAAACTGTGAGCTCCTTGAAACCAAGAACTGTGATTTTTATTTTGCCATATTTAGCTTTTGTGATGGCACTTGTATGTAGCATGATCTCAACAACAGTTTGTGGAGCTAATAGTAATTCTCTTCAAATCAAACATTCCATTTTTGTAATACCTTGATGGTAGACCTTCCTAAAGGATTTTATATTGTAGAAAACTTGATCATTGGTGAAGAGAAAATTACAAAGCTTTGTGTACAAGTTTTGTTGACTGACCCCTATGTGTATAACACTGGTAAATGCTATAGGGAGATACAAAAGAAACAATAGGTAATTAATTTGGGGGTTGGTGAAGGGAGATACTACATAAATAATATATAGGCAAACATATCAACAATACAATTTTTATATCAGTTTGCTTTTAATTATTTTAATTAAAGAATTTATTATTTAATATAAAAGAGTAAAATAAAAGTTTTAGTAATATTGATTATTTCCATCTTTATCCTTTATACAGTTTGACTTTTATCTGTTCAAACAAATATTGCTATAAATATTATTACATAGCATTGATCATGTGATTACAGTTTAGGTGCCAAGAAGCTGTAATAGCTATTATAATATAACTGAGACTTCGTATATAGAATCATTTTATTTTTGTCCTTCCTATTTATTTTCTCATCTTTTTCCATTCTAGTTTTACTTACTGTTTTATCATTTTTTCAGGGGCTTCTGGTTGCTGATACAACTCTGGCTCATACTTTGGCTCTAGAAGCAGTTTTTAGTTTTGCAGCTTTCTCTTTTGAGGAACAATAATCACTATTCCAGAGCATATAAGCAGCATTTGCCTTTGAAATAAGGCCAGTAATCTACCTTCTATGTGATGACTGTATAGATTGTCTTGGAATCTTGGCAAATTATTTCAGAAAGGACAATGCGTGAATATACAAGAAAATCCAGTATTTGAAGATATTCAAGAACAAAGTTATCTAAAAATAACACTAATAATATTCCAAATAGATGGGATTTAAATGACAATATTTTGTTCCTTATAATTGAATCAGATTGCATGAAAATCATTGGCTGAAAATCTAACATATTACCCTCTTTTTAAGCAAAATGCACAGAACAGAACATTTTCTTTATAGTTTAAATATTACGATAAACCTCAGTTATACTCTGTTATCTAGTTGTTAGTTTAGGATTTTTAAAGCACTGATATTAATAGCTATTTCAGCCTATATGAAATTATAGCAGAAATCTACCCTTTTCATAGTTTTGAAGTCTCTCTCCTCATTATGAGACTTCTAACTATCAATTCTTAATAGTATCAAGGCAGCTGTTCTTTTTATTTACATTTTTTAATCAATTTCAGATTAAGCAACCTAATTAACTACATCAAGGTATTACAAAAATGGAAGGTTTGACCTGAACAGAAATAGTATTAGTTCCACAAACATTTGCTGAGCTCATACCACACACCAGGTAAGAAGGCTGGAAAATAACAACAATATTGAGTGAGGGCCTGAGGACTCTTTTATAAATATAAGGCATAAGATTTAATGCCTGAATGCTGTGACATTTATTCAACTTGTCTAAGACCTCTTTCACTTTCTTGGATTCAAATGGGTCAAGGCTGTCTAACAAATAACTTGTATTTTAAATGAATGTGTGTGTGTGTGTGCATGCGCGCACACAAATGGATAAGATACGATGTTATGAAAATGTTTAAGCCTTTTTAAAATTAAAGTATAATTAATCTCAACAACATGGAGATATTTCTACAGACTTCATAGGAAGGATGTATATAAATTTTAATTAATTTAACCAAACATTTAGTATATTGGAAATTATCAACAAGGGAACAAATGAGTGAAACGCTGTTAACATTGGAAGAATAATTTAATTATAAACAAAATACAGCAAGAGTTTTCTTAACCAGTTATATTAAATAAACTTAATTACTTGCTGTAAATCAAATCACCTAATTAAATAGTGATGCTTATTTTTGCTCTAATAGTTCATGAAATGCTTCACCAAGTTTTCATGCAAAATATGTTGACGTTGCTATGGTTTGAACTGCTTTTATTGTACAATAGGCAATCAAAAAATGGTAGAAAGCTTTCTATAAACAAATAATTTAGAGATGCTTGGAGAAAAGTAGTGAGGAGTTGTTGGCAGCAATACTTAGCATGTAATACAATATTCTTTCTGGTAATGATACTTTCAGGCTTTGCTAAAGAATGAACATTGTTTTCTTTCAAGCAGTGGGAAATATTCAAGCCAGTATTCAAGTAACAATAATAAATCTTTAAGAATATTAACTCTGATGGTATTGACAAGTTATTTTATTTTTAACATGTTGCTTCCACCATATGTAGATCTCACTTTGATCATCTCTATGATGAAGGTATGGGAGATCTTATCTCCAAAATCCTAAGATTTTAATATTACACTGAAAGCAATTTTAGCAATGTCTAGAATAATCAGGTAGAATGCTTTAATGAGATGAATTGTGTTCTCCCAAAATTCATATGCTGAAGCCCTAACTTCTAGTATGACTGTATTTGGACATAGAACCTTTAAAAAGGTAATTAAATTAGGGCCGGCCGAGTGGCGCATTGGTTAAGCGCTGGTTTGGGGATGCCAGCGGCCCCGGTTCGGATCCCACATGAGGGCCAGTGACACTGCCCTCTACAGCTAACAACAGCTCCACCTGGAGCTGGGCTGTGCGAGCCCCGGTGATGGTGTGGGCTGCAGCCCCTGCTGCAGTGGGCTGCCATAGGCTACAGTGAGTGGCCCGCAGCCAGCGTGATGGGCCCGCAGCCAGCGTGATCGGCTGGCAGCCAAGCGTGAGCTGCCAATAGCCGCAATGAGCGACATCCAGAGGCCAGCGACCGATCTGCCTCATCCGGGAAGAGCGCAATGATGATACCAACAGTGAAACAACATCCTCCACAACTAAACTGAAGAACAAGAAGACAGCAACTTGTCTGTTCCCCTTCCCCGATTCCCCAACGCTGTTCCCCTCCACCAATTCCCCAATAAAATCTTTAAAAAAAAAAAGTAATTAAATTAAAATTAGGGGATTAAAGTCAGCCTTAATCGAATCACAATGTTGTCTTTATCAGAAAAGGAAATTTGGGCATACAGGGAGATACCAGAACACACACACATACAGAGGAAAGACCAGGTGAGAACACAGTGAGAAAGCAGCCATCTGTAAGCCAAGGAGAATGGCTATAGAAGAAAACAAATATGACCATACCTTGATCTTGGACTTGTAGTCTCCAGAACTGAAATAAAATAATTTTCAGTTATTTAAGCCACCCAATCTGTGGTAATATTTTATGGCAGCTCCAGTAAACTATATAAATGTATTAATAGTTATTCAATTAATTTCATAGTAATATATGTATATTCCTTATAGTTCATGCATTACTCACAACTTTTTCTTATAAAATTCTGGTTGATACCTTAGGAGATTAATGTTATTATTTATTATAAATATGATCGAACTGAAAGGAAACATAGGATAAACATTAGGGAAAATTATTGAGGGAATGAAGTTCTTGAAAAAACTCAAGTAACCTCTGAGAAAAATAGTCTTGTACTGAACACCAACTAACAAACTCAGATATTAATATTTAAGACAAAAGTCAAATAAGTAAATCAAAGAATCAAGGCAAACTCTTGAGACTTGTGATGAAAAGTGAATTCTAATTTAATATCAAAGCAACCTTTTTCCTCCACAAAATATTATCAAATACAATCCAAAAATGTATAAAATAATTATATACTGCAACCAAGGCAGATTTATTCCAGGTATGCAAGGCTGGTTCAACATAAAGCAATTAATGTAATATATCACATCAGCTGAATAAAAACAAAAAAATCACATGATTATTTTAATAGATGCAGAAACAGCATTTGACAAAATCCCACACCCGTTCGTGATAAAAATTATCCGTAAGCTAAGAATAGAAGGGAGGTTCCTTGAGTTAATAAAGAATATCTACAGAAAACTCCTGCAGCTAATATCATACGTATACGTAAAGGTGAGAAACCTGAGGCTTTTCCACTAAAATCAAATACAAGATCTAAAGGAGTGGTGTCTCTTTCATCACTCCTTTTCAACATTGTGCTGGAAGTTATAGCTAATGCAGCAAGACAAGAATAGGAAGTGAAATGTGTACAGATTGGGAAGAAATAAACAAAACTGTCTTTTTTGTAGCTGACGTGATCATCTATGTAGAAAATCTGAAAAACAAATTCACATAAAAAACTCTTAATGCTCATAAGTGATTTTAGCAAGGATGCAGTATACAACGTTAATATACAAAAGTCAGTTGCTTTCCCATATACCGGCAAAGAACAAATAGAATTATAATTTAAAAACACAATACCATTTACATTAGAATTGCCAAAAATGTAATACTTAGGTATAAATCTAACAAAATGTGTATAAGATCTATTTGAGGAAAACTACAGAATTCTGATGAATGAAATCAAAGAAGAGCTAAATAAATAGAAATGTTCATGAATAGGAAGACTTAAGACTGTCAAGATATCAGTTATTCCCAACTTGATGTATACATTCAGTGCAATCCAAATCAGAATTCCATGGGTTATTTTGGTATATATTGAAAAACTAATTCTTAAATTTATATGGAGAGGCAAAAGACCACAGGACAACAAACACAATATAAAGAAGAACAAAATTGGAGGCTGCGACTACTTTTTTAATTTATTTAATTTGTTGGGGTGACATTGGTTAGTAAAATTATGTGGGTTTCAAGTGTACATTTCTATAACATGAGTGCATCTTCTATATAGTGCATTGTGTGTTCACCACCCAGAGTTACTTTTCCTTCCATCACCGTATATTTGATCCCCTTTTCCCTCTTCTACCACACTCCCTCCCCACTTACCAATTGGTAACCACTAAGCTGTTGTTTGTGTCTCTGAGTTTCTGTTTCTTTGTCTTGTTCATTTGTTGCTTTTATTTAATATCCCACATGTGAGCGAAGTCATATGGTTCTCGACGTTTTCTGTCTGGCTTATATTGCTTAGCATGATAATCTCAAGATCCATCCATGTAGTTGCAAATGGCAGTATTTCATCTTTTCTAATGGACTAGTAATATTCTATTATGTATATATACAACATCTTTATCCAATCATTTATTGAAGGATATTTTGGTTGTTTCCATGTCTTGACCACCATGAATAATGTTGCAATGAACCTAGGAGTACATATATCTTTACAGATAAATGTTCTCAAATATTTTGGATATATACCCAGAAGAGGGATTGTTGGGTCATATGGTCATAATTCTATTCTTAATTTTTGGAGGAACCTCCGTACTGTTTTCAATAGTGGCTGTACCAATTTACATTCCCACCAGCAGTGTACGAGGGTTCCTTTTTCTACACAGCCTCTCCAACACTTGTTATTATTTGTCTTGTTAATTATAGTCATTCTAACAGGTGTGAGGTGATATCTCATTGTGGTTTTGATTTGCATTACTCTAATAACCAGTGAAGTTGAGCATTTTTTCATATATCTGTTGGCCATTTGTATGTCTTCTTGGGATAAGTGTCTGTTCAAGTCCTCTGTCCATTTTTTAATGGGATTTTTTGTTGTTGTTGATATGTACAAATTTTTTATATACTTCAGATATTAGCCCATTATTAGAGTTGTTGTTAGCAAATATCTGCTCCCATTTGGTTGGTTGCTTCTCTGTTTTGTTGATGGTTCCTTTTTTTTTTTTTTAGCAGAGATAACAATTTTATTTTATTTTATTGTGAAATAAACATTTTAAAAAAATAGTTTCAGGTGTAAAACACAGTACAATAAATACACATTTTACCCCTCAAGGTGACAACCCCCGTCCCCCAATTCACCACCCCATTTCCTCCCCCCATATCATACATATCTATTACAATTCCTTTGACTCCACTCCACACTATACTCCACATCCCATGCTATATATATATATATATATATATATATATATATATATATATATTCAATTACAGTTGGCATACAATATGATACAACATCCACTTCAGGTGTACAGTGAGTGATCAAGCCTCTACTCCATCCATGAAGTGGTCTCCCTAACAAGACATGTGCCCATTTCACACCCCACAAAATATTTACAACATTATTAATTATATTCTCTGAACTGTCTTTCGTATCCCTGTGGCAATATTGTAGTTACCTATTTATGCTGTCTAATCCTTTCCCCTTCTCCCTTATTCCCACCCGCTCCCAACTAGCAACCATCAGTTTTTCCTCTATATCTCTGAGACTGTTTCTGTTTACTTTGCTCATTCATTCAGTCATTTAATCTATGAAAATGGAAGCAAGAATTTACATTGGAGTAAACATAGTCTATTTAATAAATGGGGCTGGGAAATTGGACTGACATATGCCAAAAAATGAAAATGGACCATCTACTTACACCATATACGAGAACAAACTCAAAATGGATTAAAGACTTAAATGTAAGACCTGAAACCATAGAATTCCTAGAAGAATACATAGGGAGTAAATTTGCAGACATTACCCTAAGTAATATTTTTACTGATATATCCCCTTGGGTAAGGGAAATAAAAGAAAAAATAAACATATGAGATTACATCAAACTTAAAAGTTTTTCATCACAAAGGAAATCATCAATAAAACAAATACGCAGCCTACTGAATGGGACAAAATACTTGTCAACGATATACTTGATAAGGGGTTAATATCCAAAATTTATAAAACACTGATGAAACTCAACACCAAAAAAACAAACAACCCAATTAAAAAAAAAGGCAGAGAATATGAAGAGGCATTTCTCTAAACAGGACATACAGATGGCCAACAGGCATATGAAAAAATGTTCAACCTCACTTATCATCAGAGAAATGCAAATAAAAACCACAATGAGGTACCACCTCACTCCAGTCAGAATGGCTATCATCAACAAACAACAAGTGCTGGTGAGGGTGTGGAGAAAAGGGAACCCTGATGCATTGTTGGTAGAACTGCAGATTGGTGCAGCTACTATGGAAATCAGTATGGAGATATTTCAAAAAAATGGAAATAGAACTACCGTGTGACCCAGCAATTTCACTCCTGGGTATCTACCCAGAGAAACCCAAGACACTAATTTGAAAAAATATATGCACCCCTATGTTTATGGCAGTGCTGTTTATAATAGCCAAGACTTGGAAACAACTGAAATGCCCATCAGTAGAAGACTGGATTAAGAAACTGTGGTACATTTATATAATGGAGTATTACTTCACTATAAAGAAGAATGAAATCGTACCATTTGCAATGATGTGGGTGGACCTAGAGACTATTATGTTAAGTGAAATAAGTCAGATGGAGAAGGACAAATACCATATGATCTCACTTATATGTGGACTTTGTTGGTGGTTTCTTTTGCCGTGCAGAAGCTTTTTAGTTTGATATAGTCCTGTCCATTAATTTTTGCTTTTACTTCTCTTGCCTTTGAAGACAAATTCATAAAATCTTCTCTGAACCCAAGGTGCATAAGTTTAGCACCTATACTTTCTTCTATGCAATTTACTGTTTCAGGTTTTATATTTAGGTCTTTGATCCATTTTGAATTAATTTTGGTACATGGTAACAGATATGAGTCTAGTTGCATTCTTTTATACATGGCTTTCCAATTTTCCCAGCACCTTTTATTGAAGAAGCTTTATTTTCTCCTTTGTATGTTTTTGGTTCCTTTGTCAAAAATTATCTGGTTGTATATATGGGAGTTTATTCCTGGGTTTCGTCTGTGTGTCAGTTTTTCAGCCAATACCATGCATGCTGTTTTCATTAGTGTTGCTTTGTAGTACATGTTGAAGTCAGGGAGTGTGATACCCCTAGCCTTGATCTTTTTTCTTAGGATTGTTTTGGCAATTGGAAGTCTTTTGTGATTTCATTCAAATCTGATGATTTTCTTGTTCTATTTCTTTTAAAAAATATCATTTATGGGGATTGCATTAAATCTGTGTATTGCTTTGGGTAATATGGCCATTTTAACTATGTTGATTCTTCTAATCCATAAACACAGAATATTTTTCCATTTCTTTCTGTTTTCTTCAATTTCTTTTAATAATGTTTTATAGTTTTCAGTGTATGGGTCCTTCAACACATACTTTGTTAAGTTTATTTCTAGGTATTTTATTCTTTTTGTTGCAATTACAAAAGGATTTTTTAATATTTCTTTTTCTGAAATTTCATTGTTAGTATATAGGAATGCAATGGATTTTTGTACATTGATTTTGTATCTGCAACTGTACTGTATTTGTTTATTATTTCTAATAGTTTTCTGATGGAGTCTTTAGGGTTTCCTATATAAAGAATCATGTCACCTGCAAAAAGTGACAATTTTACTTCTTTATTCCCAATTTGGGTGCCTTTTATTTCTTTCTTTTGCCTGATTGCTCTGGCTAGGACTTCCAATACTATGATGAATAACAGTGGTGATGGAGGCACCCCTGTCTTTTTCCTTATTTTAGAGGAAAAGCTTTCAGGTTTTCACCATTACATATGATGTTAGCTAAGGCTTTGTCATAAACATTCTTTTTTATGTTCACACATTTTCCTTCTATACCCATTTTATTTAGTTTTATAATCATAAATGGATGTCATATTTCAGCAAATGCTTCTTCTGCATCTATTGATTTGGAGACTGATAATACTTAATGTCAAGACAGTGAGGAACTGGTGAAAGAATGAACAAATAGATCAATGAAATAGAATAAGGAAACCAGAAATAGAACCCCATAAATACAGTCAGCTGATATTTGACAAAGAAGCAAAGGCAAGTTAATGGAGCAAAGATGGCCTTTTCAACAAATGGTGCTGAAGCAACTTGATCCACATGCAAAAAAAAAAAAAAAAATCTAGACCAGAACTTATACCTCCCACAAAAATTAACTCAAAATGGATCATAGACATAAACGTAAAATGCAAAACTATACGGGCCAGACAAGTGGTGCGGTGGTTAGGCACTGGCTTGTGAAGCCAGCGGCCATCGTTCAGGTCCCACATATGAGGGCCAGTGACACTGCCCTCAAAAAGAAAAAAAAAAATGCAAAACTATAAATCTCCTAGAAGATGCCATGAAAGAAAATCTAGGTGATCTTGGGTATGATCATGACTTTTTAGATACAACAACAAAGGCATGACCCACGAGAGAAAAAATTGATAAGTGGACTTCATTAAAATTAATCTACTCTGTGAAAAATAATGCCAAATAAATGAGAAGACAAGCCACTGACTAGGAGAAAACATTTGCAAAAGACATCTGATAAAGAACTGCTATCCAAAATATACAAAGACCTATTAAAACTCTATTGTAAGAAAATGAACAAACCAATTGAAAGACCAGGGTGACCAGTTAGCTCAGATGGTTAGAGCATGGTGCTGATAGCACCAAGGCTGCTGGTTTGATCCCTGCATGGGCCACTGTGAGATACACCCTCCTTAAGAGTCAACTATGCCATTGTAGCATGAAAGCAATGTGTAATCAATGACTATGACTGTTCCTCAATAAAATTGTTTTGAAAAATCAGCCAAAGATCTTAACTAGTACCTCACCAAATATATATATATATATTTACAGATGGCAAATAAGCATATTTAAAGATGATCCAATCATATATCATCAGGGAAATGCAAATTAAAACAGTGAGATACCACTACACACTATTATCATGGCTAAAACCCACAATACTGACAACACCAAATATTGGTGATGATGTGGAGCAACAGAGACTCATCCATTGCTGGTGGGAATGCAAAATGGTGCAGCCAATTTGGAAGACATTTTTGGGATTCCTTAGAAAACTTAATATGCTCTTGCCACACAATCTAGCAATTGTATTTCTTGGTATTTACTCAAAGGAATTGAAAACTATGTCCTCATAAAAATCTATACACAAGCATTTATAGTAGCATCATTTATAATGGTCAAAACTTGGAAGCAACCAAGATGTCCTTCAGTGGGCGAATGGATAAACTGTGGTACTTCTACACAGTGGAATATTATTTAGTGGTAAAAATGAGCTATCAAGCCATGAAAAGATATGCAAGAACCTTAAATGAATATTATTATTATTAAGTGAAATAAGCCAATCTGAAAAGGCTAAATACTGTATGATTCCAAATATATTGCCTTTGACATTCTGGAAAAGGGAAAACATAGAGAATAAAAAGATCTGTGGCTGCCAGATTTAAATTGTTAAATCTTTACTTATGTACACATGCATACATATATATACATATATATGATTATACTGTATGTATTGCTCTGTGATTTGTTTTTCCCTTTCATTATCTTAAATGTTTTTAAAATATTATAAATACAGATGTCCTTCATTATTTTCATGTTCTGTATGAAATTCATAAATAATGAATACATCATTACTTATTTGACTGATAGCTAGTCATTTAAGTTTTCTCTATTTTTCGTTACTACAAATAAGGCTTCAGAGAAGTTTCATGTAAACATATATTTGTTTACATAAAATAACCAGTATGTTTGTCAAATAAATTTTTTGAAGAGGAATAGTTCTATAAAAATAGATATGTTTTATAAATTTGATCTAATTTTTCCTATTAAAAATAGAATAATTTACACCCTGACAATAGTGCTGAGAGTATCAATTTTCCTTCACACTTCCAACTCTGGATAGTCTTATTCTTTTTGAATTTTAGCAGTCTCATAAGAGGAAACATTGTTTCATTATTTTAATTTCACTTAATTAAAATAGTAGCATAATTGATAATAGTCTGATAAATTAATTAGCAATTTATACTTCAACGTTATTTTTTATGATTGTATTCTTTGTATGTTTTTTCTTATTGACTTGTATGTAAACTTTATATGTTATGAATATCAATCCTTTCATTATATGTTGGAGATTTTCTTGTGTTTGCTCTTTTGGTGTACAACATTTTACGTTTTTCTGTACTCAAATCTTTCTATCATATGCTTTATGTATTTTCAAATATCTGTCTTGTTTAGAAAGAGCTACCCCAAATGCAAAATTATAAACATGCTCCCCTCTATTTTATTTCTACGTATGTGTGAGAGAAAAACAAGGGGTGGGGACAGATGCCTTGCCATTGATTTTTTTTAAAACCATTTTATTTTTATTTTTCATCTATAGTTAACATTCAACATTATTTTATATTAATTTCAGATGTACAGCATAGTTGTTAGACATTTATATAATTTACAAAGTGATCTTCTTATTAGTTTAGTACACACCTGACAATATACACAGTTTTTACAATATTATTGACTATATTCCCTATACTGTACTTTACATCCTCAAGGCTATTTTGTAACTGCCAATTTGCACTTCTTAATCCCTTCATCTTTTTCACCCAGCTCCCCAACTCCTCCCATCTGGCAACCATCAGTTTGTTCTCTATATCTATGAGTCTGTTTTTGTTTTGTTTCTTAATTTATTTTGTAATTTAGTTTTCATATATAAATTAAATCATCTGGTATTTGTCTTTCCCTGCCTAACTAATTTTACTTAGCATAACATGCTCTAGGTCCATCCATGTTATCTCAAATGATAAGATTTGTTTCTTTTTTATGGCTGAATAATATTCTATTGTTTATATGAACCACATCTTCTTTTTCCAATTGTCTATTGGTGTGCACTTATATTGCTTCCATATCTTGGCTATTGTAAATAGTGCTGCAGTAAACATAGGGATGCATATATCTTTTCAAATTTTTATTTGGATTTCTTATCATAAATATGCAGAAATGGAATTGCTAGGTCATAAGGTAGTTCTATTTTTAATTTGTTGAAGAACCTCCAAACCATTTTCCACAGTGGCTGCACCAGTTTGTAATCCCACCAAGAGTGGAGAAAAGGATTCCCTTGTTATTTATTGATTGCTTGATGATAGCCATCCTGACAGGTATGAGGTGATGTCTCACTGTGGTTTAACTTGCATTTCTCTAATGATTAGTGACACTGAGCATCTTTTAATATGTCTATTGCCCATGTGTATGTCCTATTTACAGAAATGCCTATTCAGGTCCTCTACCCATTGTATTGTATTGCTTTTTATTTTTTTTATTATTATTTTTTTGTATTGAGTTGTAGGAGTTTTTTATAAATTTTAAATATTAACCCCTTATCAGATGTATCACTAGTAAATACCTTCTCCTATTCAGTAAACTGCCTTTAAGATTTGCTGATTGTTTTCTTTGCTGTGCAAAAATATTTTAGTTTAATGTAGTCCCACATGTTTATTTTTTCATTTGTTTCCCTTGCCCAAGGAGATAGATCAGAAAAAAATATTTTTAAGAGCAATGTCTGAGAGTTTACTGCATGTTTTCTTCTAAGAGTTTTATGGTTTCAGGTCTTACATATAAGTCTTTAACCCATTTTGAGGTTATTCCTGTATATGATGTAAGAAAGTGGTCCACTTTTAATTTTTTGCATGTATCTGTCCAGTTTTCCCAACACCATTGATTGAAAAAACTGTTTTTACTCCATTGTATATTCTTACCTCCTGTGTCTTTGATTAAATGACTATATAGACATGGGTTTTGGGGGGCTCCCTATTTTTTCCATTGTTCTGTGTCTGTTTTTACACATATGTAATGCTTTTTTACACACATGTAATGCTTTTTAAAATACTGTAGTCTTATAGTACAGTTTCATATTGGGTAGGGTGATGCCTCCAACTTTATTCTTCTTTCTCAAGATTGCTACCATTAAACAGGGCTTTTGTGGTTCCATATAACATTTAGGATTATTTGTTATACATCTGTGAAAAATATCATTAGTATCTTGATAGGGATTGCATTGAATCCATAGATTATCTTCAGTACTACGGACAATTTAACAATGTTAATTCGTCCTATTTGTGAGTATGGTATACGTTTCTATTTATTTGTATCTTCTTCAATTTCTTTCTTTAGTGTCTTATAGTTTTCTGAACACAGGTCTTTTACCTCCTTGGTTATATATATTCCTTTGTATTTTTTTATACAATGGTAAATGGGATTGTTTCCTTAACTCTGTTTCTGATAGTTTGTTATTGGTGTATAAAATTGCAATCAATTCCTAAATAATAAGTTTGTATGCTGCTAATATACTGAATTCGTTTATCCATTCTAATAGTATTTTTGGTGGAATCTTTAGGGTTCTCTGTATATTCTATATATAGTATCATATCCTCTACAAATAATGATAGTTTTACTTTTTCCTTTCCCATTTGGATACGTTTTATTTGTTTATTTTTTTCCTTGTTTGTTTCTGTTAGGACTTCCAAAGCTATGTTGAATAAAAGTGGACATCTTTGGCTTCTTCCTGGTCATAAGGAAAATGTTTTTAGCTTTTCATCAATTATAATGTTAGCTATGTCTTTGTCATAAATGGCCTTTACTATGTTGAGGTTTGTTCCCTCTATTCCCACTATACTGAGAATGGATGCTGGGTTTTGTCAAACATTGTTTCTGCATCTATTGATATAAACTTACGATTTTTATCTCTCATTTTGTTTATGTGGTGTATCACGTTAATTGACTTGCAGATATGGAACCAATTTTGCATCCTAGGAATAAATCCCACTTGATCATGGTATATGATCTTTTTAATGTTGCTGAGTTTGGTTTGCTAATACTTTGTTGAGGATTTCTATCACTATGTTGTTCATCAAGGATATTGCCCTATACTTTTTTTTGTTTTTTTTGTTATGTCTTTGTCTAGCTTTGGAATCAGGGTAATTGTGGCATCATAGAATAAGATTGGAGCCTTCCCTCCTCTTGAAGTTTTTGGAATAGCTTGATAAGGACAGATGTTAATTCTTCTTTGAATGTTTGGTAAAATTCACCAGTAAAGCCATCCAGTCCAGGACTTTTGTTTGTTGGGAATTTTTTGATTACTGATTTGATTTTGTTAGTAGTGATCAGTCAGTTTAGACTTTTTGCTTCTTCTTGCTTCAGTCTTGGAAGATTGTATGTTTCTAAAAATTTATTCATTTCTTCCAGATTATGCAACCTGTTGACATTTAATTGTTCATAACATTTTCTTAACAATCCTTTGTATTTCTGTGGAGTCTGTTGTCACTTCTCTTTCATTTCTGATTGTATTTATCAGAGTCCTCTCATTTTTTCTTGATGAGTCTGATTAAAGGTTTATCAATTTAGTTTTCTTTTCACAGAACCAGCTTTTGGTTTCATTAACACTTTGCATAGCTTTTTAAGCGTCTATTCCATTTATTTCTACTCAGATCTTTATTATATCCTCCCTTCTTCTCACTTTGGGCTTTTTTATTATTCTTTTTCTAGTTCCTTTAGGTGTAAGGTTAGATTGTTTATTTGATAATTTTATTTTATCTGGAGGTAGGCCTGTATTGATATTAATTAACCTCTTAGAACTCCTTTTGCTCTGTGTCATACATTTTGAGTCACTGTGTTTTTATTTTCATTTGACTCAAGGTATCTTTTGATTTCTCTTTTGATCTCTTTATTAACATACTCATTCTTTTTTTTTTTTTAAGAGTTCATTGGGGAATTGTGGGAAGGGATCAGCATTGGGGAATCGGGGAAGGGGAACAGACAAGTTGCTGTCCTTTTTTCGTTCTTTAGTCTAGTGTGGAGGACGTCGCTTCACTGGCCCATGTTGGTATTATCATTGTTCTCTTCCCGGGTGAGGCAGATCGGTCGCCGGCCTCTGGATGGCCATGCATGGCGACTCGTGGCAGCTCACACTAGCTGCTGGCCGCTCATGCTGGCTGCTGGCCACTCACTGTAGCTTACGGCAGCCTACTTCAGTAGGGGTTGCAGCCTATACCATCACCAGTGACTCAAGGCAGCCCAGCTCTAGGTGGAACTGTTGTTCATCATCTTGGCTGTAGAGGGCAGTGTCACTGGCCTTTAAATGTGGGATCCCAACTGGGGCCCTGCTGCTCTGAGCTGGTGTCCCAAGCCAGCTCTTAACCAATGCACTACTCACCCAGTTCTAACCTACTCATTCTTTAATAGAATGTTATCTAGCCTCCACGTGTATGTGTGTTTTTCCTTTATTTTCTTGTAATTAATTTCTGTTTTTATACCATTGTAGTTGGAGAAGAAGCTTAATATGATTTCTTCTTGAATTTATTGAGACTTCTTTTGTGGCCTAACATGTGGTCTGTCTTAAAAAATATTCCATGTTAGCTTAACAAGAATGTATATTCTGCTGCTTTTGGGTAAAATACTCTAAAAATACCACTTAAATGCATTTGGTTCAGTGTGTCATTTAAGGCCACTGTTTCCTTGTTGATTTTCTGTCTGGAAGTCCTATCCATTGGTGTCAATGGGGTGTTAAAGTCCCCTAATATGACTTTATTATGTTGATCTCTCCTTTTACATCAGTCAATATTTGCTTTATATATTTGGGTGCTCCCATGTTGGGTGCATAAATACAGAGGGTGCCAAAAAAATGTATACACATTTTAAGAAAAAAAAACTGTATTAAAATTTTCATACTCAATATATACCAATAACAAAAGATGAATACAAGTCATTTGTATACATTTTTTGCATCTGGTATCTACAAGGGTCATATCTTCTTGTGGCATTGATTACTTTATCATATAATGTCCACCTTTGTTTCTTATTATAGCATTTATTTAAAGCCTACTTTGTCTGATATAAGTATTGTGATCCCATCTTTTTTTCCTCATTTCCATTCACATGAAATCTCTCTTTTCGTCCCTTTATGTTCAGTCTGTGTGTTTCTTTTCATCTGAAGTGGGTCTCTTGCAGACGACATTATGCATGGGTCTTCTTTTCTTATCCATTCAGCTACCTACCCTAAGTCTTGACTGGACCATTTAGTCTATATACATTTAAAGTGATAATTGATAGCTACATATTTATTGCCATTTTATCATTGAAATTGAATTCTCCCCCCTCCTTCTTCTTAAAGAAGTCCCTTTAGTCCTTCTTATAATACTGGCTTACTGGTGATGAATATTTTAGCTTTTTCTTGTCTGAGAAGCTCTTTATCTCTCCTTCAATTCTGAATGATAGCCTTGCTGGGTAGAACAGTCTCAGTTATAGGTCCTTGATTTTCATCACTCTGAATATTTCATGCCAGTCGCTTCTGGCCTTCAAAGTTTCTGTTGAGAAATCAGCTGACAGTCTTATGGGAGCTGCCTTGTAGGTGACTAACTGCTTTTCTGTTTCTGCTTTGAGGATTATCTCTTTGTCTTTAAGTTTTGGCATTTTAATTATGAATATGTGTTTTGGTGTGAGACTTTTTGGGTTCATCTTGTTTGGGACTCTCTGTACTTCCTGGATCTGTATGTGTATTTTTTTGTCACATTAGAAAAATTTTCAGTCATAATTTCTTCAAATATGTCATCAATCCTTTGTTCTCTTTCTTCTCCTCTGGTATCTCTATGAGGTGAATGTTGTTATTCTTGATGTTGTCCCAGAGGTTCCTTAAAGTGTCCTCATTTTTAAAATTCAGTTTTCTTTTTGCTGGATGATTGGATATTTTCTACTACTTTGTCTTCCAAATCACTGTTTCAATCTAGTCTTGATTCCTTCCAGTGTATACTTTTTGTATTTTTCATTTCTGACTTTTTTTTTTATGGTTTCCATATCTCTTAATATATACTTACTATCTCTTGTTAAAGTTCTCTCTAAGTTCTTTGGGCATTCTTATAAATAATGTTTTGAATTCTCTATTGGGTAGATTGCTTGCCTCTGTTTTTTTTGTTGTTGTTGTTCTTTTTCTGGGGATTTCTCCTGTTCTTTATTTGGAACATACTTTTTGTTTCCTTATTTTGGCTGACTCTCTGTGCTTGTTTTCATGTATTAGGTAGATATGCTATGCCTCCCAGTCTTGGCAGGCTGGCCTTATGTAGCAGGTGCACTGTGGGTACCAGTAGTGCACTTGAGCTGATCACTTGAGCTTGGTATTCCAGGTGTGTCCCTTTTGTAGGTTGGGTGTGTCTTCCTGCTGTAGCTGATCCTTGATTGCCATTGACACATCAGTGTGTGGCATTGACCCTTAAGAGGACTGACTGTGAGGAATGTCCACACTCTCAACATTTTAGCTGCTGTGTGTGGGTTGATGCCACAGAATTGTATTCACCCAAATGGGCTCAGGAGCCTGCTGAGACAACCCTTTGGGTTTGCTGCTTGTGGAGTTAATAGGGTAGTACTCTGTTGTGATCTGAAGCTGGTCTCCGAGTATGTTGGTTCTGGGGTCTCTTGGGAGGGACTCATAGTACTAGTTAAGATGTCACAGTACCCATCTTTTAAAAATTAGAATTATTTTTCCAAATTTTTTAGTATAATTGAGAAATAAAAACTGTATATATTTAAGGTATATGCGATGATTTGGTATAACTATTCATTGTGAAGTAATCACCACAATTGAGTTGATTAACACATCTGTTACCTCACATATTTACTCCTTCTTATTGTGCTGGTAATAACACTTAAGAATTACTCTCTTAGGGCCCGCCAAGTGGTGGGGTGGTGAAGCACTGGCTTGGAAAATTAGAGGTCCCAGTTTGGGCCCCACATACGAGGGCCAGTGACACTACCCTCAAAAAATAAAAAAAAATAAAAAAATTACTCTCTTAGCAATTTTCAAGTATACAATATAGTATTACTAACTATAGTTACCATGTTATACATCAGATCCCCAGAACTTATTCATCTTACAAAATGAAAATTTGTACCCTTTGACCCAAATCTCCCCATTTCTTCCACTTCCATAGCCCCTGGTAACCACCATTCTATTCTCTGCTCTGTGAGTTCAATTCTTTTAAATTCCATTCACAAGTGATATTGTAAGTATTTGTATTTCTGTGTCTGGCTTACAGCTCTTATAGAAATGATAATTTTTCAAAATAATAAAAATTGAATTATATGACCCAGTAATCCTATTTCTGGGAATGTATCCAAAGGAAATGAAATCAGTATTTTGAAGTGATATGTGCACTCCCATGTTCATTACAACATTATTCACAATAACCAAGGTATGGAAACACTTAAGTGTCCATTGACTGAGCAATGGATAAAGAAACTGTGGTGTGTGTGTGTGTATATATATATATATATATATATATATATATATATATATATATAATGAAATGCTTCAGCCATTTAATAAAATAAGGAAATTCTGCCAATTAGGACAACATGATGAACCTAGAGGCCATTATGCTAAGTGAAATAATGTGATTAATTATTAATCAATCTTTCCTCCTCCCCACCTCTTTTAGTTGTCCCTCCTTTCTACTCCTATATCACCTGTGCAAATCTCTATGATTTTACATTCAGATGTTTCCTATTTGCATTTCTAGTCCCTCAGTGTATGATTATAAAGGGCAGGGATTCTGTCTTATGCATGTTTACTACCTGTTTCTCATGTAATAATTGTCACATAGCAAGTATTCATTCACTAACATTAGAATGAATAAAAATAATATCCAAAGAAGTATTTGTTATCTGGTTATAGATTCATGCATTTACTGGTATGTGTCTATGAAGACTAAATATTTTAAAGCCTGGCTACTACTCTTATATTTTCTTGTGTAATTATTGGGAAAAAAATGGGAGAAAATTTTCTATGAGAGCATTGTAGAAAATAAGGTATTTGGTAACTCTAATAAATTAGAACTTAAAAAAGATATATAAGTATGTCATATATTAAAATTATTCTTGTATGGTATTAAAGAGATTGATATATCTAACAACTTTTGAATAAGTAGACCTACCAAAGACCTCATGAGGGATGTTTACCAGTACTTGAGTCAAAAGACACAGTAAATTTAAATCTTCTGATTACATCCAATTTGATTTGATCAAATGTTTTTGCGTCTACCAAATTATAGAGTTGAGAGTTGATCAAGTCATTGCTAGAAGAAGGCTGTTATAAAAACTTATATGTCATTGATCAGACTCCAATATGTTAAACCAGCGATCCTTAAGGCTAATTCAGCTGATGTGGCTCACTAGTCAGGCAAGAGTATAATATAATAAGAAGAATCCTGACAGATCAAGTTTAACAGAGAAGTCTCTACCATTTCTCTGCTGGTTACCACTGTGTAACTTTGGACAAATTACTTAACCTTCCTCAGCCTCAAGTTCCTCATCTGTAAAATGGATATTATAATGCCTATCCTGTAAGGTTGTTAGAAAAATAATAGACAACATCTAAACCATATGGGGCATAGGGGGAGCTAGGTAAATGGTACATTTTATTATTACCTTTTTATATCTGCCTATGCACCTCTGAAATTATTATATCAAAGAGGATAACCCATAATCTTCTACCATAATATCTGAATAATTGTCAATATAATAGTCATTCTTGAATGGGATTTTCTGCCTGAAAAATCATGAAATAGCCATCAAATTGCCGTGCTCTTACAATAGAAGATTGAAATATCAAATAAAGAAATTAAAATTTATTCAAAAAAATTAATTGGAAAAATGTTTCTTCTAAGCTATTTATAAATGAATCAGTTCAGAATTAGAAGTTGAATAGTCTTTGAACATTTAGTTCCATTTTCAAAGGTAAAGTTGCAGAGTATGCAATATTCAGCTAAATCTACATATCTGATTGGCAGTCACTCTGGACTGCTTTATAATGCTGATGGATACACAGGAGGGTCACACACAATAGACATAAACTCCTTTGTAATACTCTAATAAAAATAGCATGTATAAACCCCAAAGCTCCCTCTTTGAAAGCACCATATTTTAACAATCATATTAAAATATATATACTCATCGCTGTGTGTGTGTGTGTGTGTGTGTGTGTGTCTATATATATATATATATATATATATATATATATATATATATATAGAGAGAGAGAGAGAGAGAGAGAGAGAGAGAGAGAGAAACAACAACCTGAGCTTACTACAGCTTTTCCTAGTAAGACATTATCAAAGGGAAAACAGTATACAAAATAGAGGCTTTTTTCCAGTCTCCTTTAGCAGTTGAATAAATATTTTCTATATAAGCAGTTATGAAATATGGAAAGATGCAGGCTGTAAATGAAGAAGTCTTTCTTTAGTAGAATAGGGCTTTTCATAGTCTGGCAACCTTTGGAAACCTTTGTGCTTAGTCTGTGAGGTTAGGAATAGGTTGTTCTTTTCTTTTTATTTTCTTTTTTTGTGGGGAGGGGGAGGTGTAGGGTGTCTTCTAATGGTCCTTTTCTCCAAATTCTTCCAAGTACTCATTATAAATATTTTGCCAGGTAGTGGCCAACATTTTTACACTAGCCCCTGTGTTTGCTGTGTAAATCGTTGACAAATGCATATGTTTAAAGATGAGACTCCACCAGGTGTTGGGTTGCATAAATTTCCTGAGCTGTGTCTTTGTATATTATTAAAGATGAGTATATATTCCTAAAGAATCGAAAATGAAGTATATTCAGAATGTACCCAAGTAAAATTCTCATTTGCAATATAGGAAATAAGTGCTTGGATGAAAAGTGGAAAAATAAATCCATTCCTGAGTAAAACTGCATAACATTACAAGTGCAAAGAATTAGTTATATCAACATGTATGTGGATGTGTCATGATCTGAGGTAGTAAAGAGCATTTATTTCTAAAACTCTTAAATACTGATGATTCCTATTTTTAAAAATTTATGGGCCGGCCGAGTGGCACAGTGGTTAGGTGCTGGCTTGGGAAGCCAGAGGCCCCGGTCCCACATATGAGGGCCAGTGACACTGCCCTCAAAAAAAAAAATTTGTAGACTTTATACCACTAGCTAAAATGCCTGTCTAAAATGACTAATACTAAAATAAAATACCATTTTAACTCAATTTTCATTATATACTAAGAACACTACTTTCCAAGCTCCTTTTTATTTTTTATTTTTTTAGCTGAGGCATCCTGCCACTTGTTGACAGCTCAACGGCAACTGAGCTGGGGGCTGGCATCGAACCGCCGTTGCTCAGAGCTGAGCTTGCACACCTGAGCGAGCTCTTAACCAACTGAGCCACTCGGCTGGCCCTGAACACTACTTTCAATATATCTTTTTTTTAAGTTTATTGGGGTGACAGTTGTTAGCAAAGTTACATAGGTTTCAGGTATACAATTTTGTATTATATCATCTATAGCTCACATTGTATATTTACCACCCCGAGTCAGTTTTCTTTGCATCATCATATATTTAAAAAAATAATAATAAAAATTCCGGGGGAAAACATAAAGACAATCAGAAGCTATTGCTCTATTTGTCAAGCCCAAACAAAGGACAGACTCAGGTTTCTCCCTAAGAGGAATGGTAAGTATCTGGCATCCTTTTTCCTCCTAGGATCTATGATAGATGTCTATAACATTTTACATTACGCTTTATGGTTTCTTCAACAATGACAACATATACCTTTATTAGTTTTCTCTTGTTGCCAATAACAAATTCTCACATAGTGGCTCAAAACAACATTAAGTATATTATCTTACAATTCTTAAGTCACAAATCTGACATGGGATAATACTGAGGTATCAGCAGGACTGCCTTCTTTCTGGAAGCTCCAGGGGAGAATCAGTTTCCTTGTCTTTTCCAGCTTCTAGAGACTTGCCACACTCCTTGGCTTACGACCTTCTTTGTCCCTCTTCAAAGCCGACAATAACAGATTTAATCCCTCCCGCTCTGGAATTCTCTTCTGCATCCCTTTTCCATCTTGAAGGACCCTTCAGACTATATTGGGTGCACCTCGATAATCCAGTATAATTTCCCTATTTTAAGGTTATCTCATTCTCAATCTAGTTTCTTCTGTAAACTGAATCCCCCCTCACCCCCTTGCCATAACATATTCACAAATTCTGGGACTTAAGATGTTGGCATCTGTGGGGGGCCATTATTCTGTCTACCACAATATCCTGAAATTCTCACAATCTATTTAGAGTTTATATTGCACAACTTCATATAAAATGTAGAATCTTTGCCACAGACAGGCTGATTTACCCCACCACAGCACTGTCCTTTATACTCTCGTTGATATACATTCCATATATTATAAACCTCTGGATAGTGTTTTAATTTTTGCTTTAAATATTGGTATGTATATTTTTTTAAATAAGAGAAAAAATAATTTTGTATTTATCTGCATATTTGCCTTTTCTTATGTTTTTTATCCCTTCCTGAGTTTTGCTTTGGAATAATTTCCTTTAGACTATTAGCAAAACATTTTGTAGTTTTCTTTTATCTGAAAATGTCTTTGTTATTGCTAGGTGTAGAATTCTGGGTTGGCAGTTTTTGCCTTCCTATTTCAGCATTTTAAATGTTGTCCCACTCTGTTCTGGACTCCATAATTTCTGATGAAAGGCAGCAATAATTTTAATTGCTATTTCCATATATGATATGTGCTATTTTGTCCCACAGATATTTGAGGTCCTATTAATTTATTTCAATTTTTTTTCATTTTTTTCAGATAATTTTTATTGATCTACAAGTTGACTTACTCTTTTGACTGTTGTCAAGGCTATACAGAGAATTTAGGAATCCTGATCTCTGGTTCTGTTGTTTCAGAATTCTTTCTTCACTTTCCATTTGATTCCATTAGCTCTGATTGCCCTAAATACTGTCAACTTTTTCTGCAGATCAGAATTATTTATATTTTTCAGAGTCTTTACCACTCCGTATTACAACATCATAATTACAGATGATGATAGATAGATAGATAGATAGACAGATAGATAGATAGATAGATAAGTAAATAGATAATAGACAGATGATAGATAGGTAGATAGGTAGATAGGTAGATAGAATAGATAGATAGACAGACAGACAGACAGACAGACAGACTTACTCTCCTGGTCCTTTCTTCCAAGTTTTTGCTCTTTTCCAGAATCTGCCTGTATTTTTTTTTCGCTTCCAGAACTGCAGGATAGTTTATAATTTTAATTTATTTTTATTATTATTTTTTTTTTTTTGAGGCCGGTGTCACTGGCCATCATATGTGGGACCTGAACCAGGGCCGCTGGCTTCCCAAGCCAGCGCTTAACCACCGCGCCACTCGGCCGGCCCTATTTTATATAAATTTATAGTTGTTCTTTTCAAGAGAGTTGATATATATATTAGTCTGCTAGGGCTGCCTTAACTAAGTACCACAGACTGGGCCAAAATATAAATTAATTTTCCCACAACTCTGGAGGCTAGAAGTCTGAGAGCAAAATGTCTATACCTAATTTAACTTTATTACTTCCTTAAAGACCCTGTCTCTAAACACAGTCGTATTTTGAGATATTAGAGGTTAGAACTTTAATGTATGAATCTGGAGAGAACACAGTTCAGCTCATCACAGTATATAAGGGAAGTTTTAGCCATAGCAAACTGAAACTCAGCCATGGAAATTAGAGACATTGGAAGGGATAAATTTTTGCTCTGAATTCTACTTTAGTCTCAGACTCCTCTTCAATGTATTTTCCAAGCCCCCATTGCTAATAAACTCATAGTGGCATGCAAGATGAAACAGATTTTCCATCCCTGTTCCTGTATGCCAACAATATCTACAATGTCAAGTGCAATGTTAATTTATAAAATTAAGTATCTATTGCTACCCAAACCCAATAAATATCAATATCACAAACATGAGTTTATGCTCTACATTATACCTAATGTCCAATAACCAATTTTTGTTGAGTTTATCTTCACAATATCTCTTGGGTCTGTTCCTACCTCTGAGTTGAAGCATAAAACATATAATGTCATAACTCACTATTCTCTATCTAAAACTTACCAGTGGCTTTCAATTTCACTCTAATTAGAGCAAAAATCCTTACAGTGTTCAAGCTTGTAAACACAGATTATACTATTTTAACTATATCACATATTTACATATTATGTGTTGTTTTGTTTTGTTACCTATCATCCCCAAATAGAAACTACACCAAAACAGTTCTTTTCTTTTCTGTTCATTGCAAAATCTGAGAGTCTAGACTACAATGTAGAACCTGATAGATGATTAAACATATTCGTAGAATTAATCTAAATGAGCACATTATTTAGCTTCCCACTGTTTTTCTCTTATTGAAATGATGTTATTAGAGAACAATAACTCAGGGGGAAAAAACCACTAATAAAATACAAGATGTTAACTATTTTATTTTAAAAAGTACTTATCGTATGTTCAGAAATCCTCTTTTTAAAGCATTTGTGAGGCTTTACACTGCTTTATATTTCATGATTATAGGCAACATAAGTAGTACTCTGCTCTAAAACTATTTTCTAAAATCTTCATCTATTAGTTGTTCACTTTTTGTAAGACTCCAGTATAAACCCTCTTAAATCTCTAAATCATGGTCATTCATTGATGACAAGTAAATTCTATCAAAAATTTTGAAACTTGCTCTTGAACCTATTTCTTCCTCATATAGCTTCCCTATAAAATGTTGTGAATATGAACTATTGCCATGAAAATAAGCTGTTATCTCCTGGGCAGCCTCATTTATGATGTTTTTGTTTTTTATCCATGTGTATTATTAAACCATCACCATAAGTCTCCACATCAACGAGTTAAATAAGTGCACATCTTAGTTTCTATTCAGCCTATGATATTTTACCATTCTCTCTCACTGTAGTCTTTCATATGCCCCTATTTAAAAAAAAAAAAACAAAAAACCTTAGATGTCCCCCAGAGAAGCAGCTAGCTATGAAGAAAATAAACTCATAAAGGACAATTTAAAAATAAGTTTTTTCCAGCTTCCTAGTTTAAAAATACCATGCTTGTTGAGACTTGCAATGATTAAAAATAGCCCTTAAGTAGAGAGATTGTGTGTTTTTAATATCTGTTTATCTGAGATTTTATGTCAAAAATATTTAGGAATCAAAGTTCATATTTCACCAGTAACGTCTTATAAGTCCTCAGAGTAAACTACCCCCACCTTCACCCCCACATAAGCACAGAATTAACCACTTCCTGAATATGCCATGTTGGTTCAGAGTTCAACTTTATTTTGAAAAAGAATAACTCAGCTTAGAAGTTTTCCTATAAAAAACTTGGCAGAAACTCAAAGCCAGTGTGCTTTTTATGAGCTATCCTTTATGGGTGTATGTATGGTAATGAAATCCTTGTTCATGAAATGTTGGTATCAAATAGAAGTAAAAATTTAAATGAATAGTTTTAAGGTTGATTGATTTGCAACTTTATGATTAAAAGTTTTAATTAAATTTAGTAATTAAGAGACTTTTTAGTAGTTTTCTAGTAGGAATTTTTAGTAGTACGATAGAAATGTATCTCTACATTCCTTCTTAGGAAGGCCACTCCTTAATCAAATACATTCACCAATTTAAAGGTTTTCTACTTATTTTTCTCCAATACCAGGGAGTACTCACTCTTTTATGAATTTGTTCATCTTCCTGCTTGTAATTATTATATATTTTTTAAATAAATAAAATCTTCTTAGACCTTGAGGGTAAAGTGATAGCTCAAGCATTACCCAGACTATTCTATATAAGAGACTATTCAGGAAGTCACAGCAACCACAGAAGGTAATTCCTCCAGGTGGGGTGGGGCATGGGGTATGGAGGGGAATTAAAATATATTTTAACAATATTTGTTCTCTGCTTTTGATTTGCAGCTAAAAGAGAAAAAAATTATCATGTTCCTCTTACTCTTTAAAATATACACAGAAGGGCCGGCCGAGTGGCGCAGTGGTTAAGTGCTGGCTTGGAAGCCAACGGCCCTGTTTCGGTCCCACATATGAGGGCCAGTGATACTGCCTTCAAAATTAAACAAATAAATAAACAAAATAAAATAAAATATACACAGAAACAATATATTTCATTCTAGCAAATGTTTAGCAAGTTGAGAAGTTCTTCAGCCAATACATAAAAAATTAATTGGAAGTCTAACGCATGCCTTTGACTCCTGAGGAGTGGGGCACTGAGGTACATTCCCACAGCTTCTCTGAACCACTTTGCTAAATCTCTCATAGCCAGCAACTCAATTCTTGCCATAATAAAACCTCTGCATAGTTATAAGAGAGGAAAGACAGACAGTTTTTATATTTGCTAATTCTGGATGTTTACCAAGTTCCCATTGCAACAGGCCGATTTCCCAAGTGTCTTCTGTGGAAAAACTGTCTGTATCGTTATGATCCAGTGAATAGTAATTTCTTCTAAAGTCAGATGCAATGTCTGGGATAAGTAATACATGATTGAATTTAGTAAACCCACTTCTCATTATAGAGTTGCAAGTGAATATAGAAATATTTGCAAATTGCTTTGAGCTGCATAATGTTTCAGTGTAGATAAGTGCATTGGGAAGGGGGGTGGCAGGAAGGAAAGAACTAATATTTTTGCACCTAGCACTATGGTAGCATCTCTAATACTTTGTCTCATTTTATTCTTCAAAATAAAAAAAAAAGGCAGCTATTTTTATAATCCTCATTTTAAAAACAGGCCTTTCTGACTCTGGAACCTATGCCCTTCAGATAATACAACATTAATATCTCTGTGAAACAGAAAATTCCTGCATTCATTTGCAAGCCAAGCTAAAAGGAGTTACCTTGTTAGTTTCCTTGTAGGTCTACATATTGGCACAGGCGTTACGCATGCCTAGTCTGTAAATGACACGTCTTTCTCAGCTTTGTCACATTAGGTGGCCCAGCCATCTTCAGGCTAAGATCCCAGAAAAACAGTGGACAAGTCTGGAAGTTAGACATCCACAAATGCTTCCAGGTTCAGACCATGAGACTCCTGAAAATTATTTGGGACACTGAGAACTGTTTTAGGAGAAGAGCGACAAAAATCACTTTTATTTTTCTTTCATTCATTTATTTATGTGAGCATACACATATTTCTTTATTTATTAAACAAATATTTTGTGTGCACCTACATGTGCCAGGCAGTATTAGGCATTGAATGTGACAAGTATAGTTCCTGCCCTTATATAACTAGTTGTCTAATGGGAGAGAATACTATAAAAAATCATTATCGGGCCTGCCGAGTGGGGCGATGGTTAAGAACTGGCTTGGGACACCAGCTCTGAGCAACAGGGCCCTGGTTTGGATCCCACATATGAGGGCCAGTAACACTGCCTTCTACAACTAAAATGGTGACCAACAGCTCCACCTGGAGCTGGGCTGCCATGAGTCGCCAGTGATGGCATAGTTGCAGCCCCTGCTGCAGTGGGCTGCCATAGGCTACAGTGAGTGGCCAGCAGCCAGTGTGAGCAGCTGGCAGCCGGTGTGAGTTGCCAAGAGCCACCGTGAGTGGCCGTCCAGAGGCTGGTGACCGATCTGCCTCACCCGGGAAGAGCGCCATGATGATACCAACATGGGCTAGTGAAGCAATGTCCTCCACAACTAGACTGAAGAACAAAAAAAGGACAGCAACTTGTCTGTTCCCCTTCCCTGATTCCCCAACGCTGTTCCCCTCCACCAATTCCCCAATAAACTCTTTTAAAAAAAAATCATTACCCAAATAAGTGTATCAGTGCAGGCTCTGAAAAGTATAATGAAGGAGAATGTGGGGAGCTATATAACAACACCAGCAGGCAATCTGGACTGGTCTAGATGTTCTAGGTAGACTGAGGAATAAGACGTAAAGAGGCAGAGGAGCAGTGGGGGGTACGGACAGCATTGCAGAAAAGGGAACATCATATGGGGCACTTTTGTGGTGGGGGGAGACAAAGGGAACTGGAATACAGAGGACAAATAGGACGAGTGGTATGAGAAACTGGAGATTGGTAGGCAGAAGTCAGATCCTCATTAAGAATTTTAGTTTTTAATCCTAAAATCTGCAAGAAGCTTTGAAAAGCCTTTAGGCAGGAAATTGCTATGATTAAATGCGTGTTTTGGAATGATCACTTTAGGTGCTGTGTGTAAAATAGGGAAAATAGCTGAAGATTTTTCAGACAAGAAATTATGGTAGCTTAGGCTTGAGTGATGAAAATAGAAATATAAGATGCAGGAAAAATCAGACTTCTGAGTGATGCTTGAATATGTGGAGTGAGGGAAAAGGGTGCATGGGAATGAACCTAGACACTTCCTGTGTAAAAGTCGAAAGTGAAGTTGAAATGGTAACTGCTTTGTCAGTGCGTTTATCTTCTCATTTTCCTGAGCATATCTTCCTTTTAGAAGGGAAATTGCTCTATAAGCTTAAGATCAATAAGTGATCCTTCTGCTTGACCCCCTAGAATTTCTGCCCTGTCTGGAAAGTTCAAGAAAAGCTACACTAAACTAAACTACAAAACAAAGCACACAAGGATTTTTTTCTTTTTTTCTGTCTGGCTTCTCTTCCTCCCCACCCCCACCCCCCAATATATGTCCAAGTCACTAGGTCTCATCCCACAGAAAATTACTCTTCTCCCTCAATCCTTTAAACTTGAGACATAGAAAACTGTAGAAAACACCAAGTAAGGCTTAGAGGATAATCAGTGTAAATACACATTTCTTTTTGAAGGGGCTATTTTTTTTCTTCAAGGTTGTTAGTTATCTAGATCTTGAGAAACAGGGTCTGCAACAATCTCAGGGACTCATAAGATCTGGAGAAAGAAAAGAAAACCCACTTTAGTACAAATCCAGGACTTTGGAACTGAATGCTTAAGTTTTATTTTTTCCAAATTTTACAAGTTGATTACACTGGTATCATTGATTTTATGCCTTTCATTATCTGTATAAAAAGAGCGCAGAATGGTCCAAGATGATGTAGCGATATTGCCAGCATACAGAATCTGTAATTACTGAGTTAGGATAATAGCTTTGCAACTTTGACTTTACTTGGGGGTAGACATCAGTTCTGGGCTCCTCCCTCTGACTGCGCAGACCCAGTCAGCACCACATCTGATAGGGAGATACCTCTGCCTCTGCTGCTAATGAGTTTTTTGGCCCTGAAAAATCTATCTGAACTCCATGGACCTCAATTTCCTAGTTATAAAACAAAGAGGTGAAGCTTGATGATTGTTGAAATACTTTCCACCACTCTAATTTTCTAAAAAAAAATAAACCCTGGTGTGACGCAGTGTCAGATCAAAGTGTGAGTATGTGTATGCTTTTTAAAATTCAACTTTTTCAACCACGTGCATCACAACTGTTAAAGAAAAGCCGCATTTATTTATTTTTCCTTTGAGGAATAAAAGCAGATAAATCATTAGCCAGACATTTGCAATTTTAAGATCCTAGGCATTTGAGATGTTTGCTAATATTCAGGCCATATTTTTCACCTCCTCCCATCCATTTCAGCCCCTCATTTATCTTTAGATTTTCTTCTTCCTGGGCCATTAAGTTCTCTAAATCTCCTTTTCAGAGAACCTCTCCTGGGACAACCCATTGAGGAAGTGCTCCCAAATCAAAACTGAGCAGTCCTCCCATGCTCCTAAATGTAACCTTAGCTGGGAGGAAAGGAATCTGATTTCCTGTTCGAAAATACTACGTACAATACTGTACTGATAGACTGAACTACTCCAGTGTTATTTACATTTTAAAACAGGAGCTGTTAACACCAGAGGATTGCTTACTGATTGGGTGAGAAGGAGAAATGTGTGGGAACAGGATTCATTAGAAAGGGATATCTGACTGGAGCCTCAATTTCTGAAATATAGCAGATCCCCATTATTTAATCTCTTTTAGCACTATAAGGAAGAGACATGATACAGGGGAACGAGGAATGTAAATCCTTTGCACCAAGTAGCACGGGGGATAGAAACAGAAAGATGTTCGAGAATCATTAATCAGCTGTCTGCTTATCACAAGGGAAGGGCAGAGAGGGAAATAGGTACAACCAGTCACTCCCTCTGGAATAGACATTGTGTGAACAGTCACTGAAACAACAAATTACTGTTATTCACATTCAGTACTCAGTGATCCTTTTAAAGATTTCTTGAGAATTTTCAAAAGATATCCATAAATATATCTATAGTTTGAAAACACTGGAGCTCTATTATCAGCAGCAGACACTAACTACATAAGGCTATTAAGCAACCGAAGTGCAGTTTGTCCAAATTGACATATAATTTAAGTGTTAAGTACACACCGGATTTCCAAAGCTTGGTACAAAAAGAAAAAAAATGAAAAAAGCTTATTAATAAATTTTAAAGTATTTGTACCTCAAAATAAGATTGTACATCTGTTAGATTAAATGAAATTTTCTTTAAAAATTAACTTAACCTGTTTTTTTTCCTTTTTTAATAGGTATATTAGAAAATTTTTAATTATACAAGAGGTTTACACTGTATTTCATAGAGAGCACTGAATTAGACTGAGGGAAATAAATTTGTTTTACTGCGCAAGTTAAATAAGCCAAAATTTAAGGCGAACCATATGTAAAGAAACACAGGAAGTTACTCAGTTTAAATCTCTTTACAAACTACCAATTTCTTTCTTTGTGATCATGGTATGTCCCCTGCCAGGTAAGTATACCAATTTCTTTCTTAAAAGTGTTTATTACATCTTACTGTAAGATTCATATCTGGAATAGTAAGAAAAATGGACTTTGAATTAATTGACACTTAGGTTATCTACTTATTCTAGGAACTTAATCCTCAGGGAAAAAAAAACTTGAATATTCCAGAATTTAGTAAACTTTAAGCTAGAATCAATGCTGTTATTTTCATAAAGAATCAATGAATTATATAAAATTGAAAACAAATTATGATATGATTGTCACTGAAGCATTTGTGTCATATCTAACATTTTCAAAGTACTTTTGCTTACACTATAGACTCTTAGAATATGAGGTCTGACAATTAAGTTTGGGAACATGTCACAATGATGTCGCTAACCTTTTCTGATATCAGAGGGATTATTCATTATGAAATTGTACCAACTGGACAAACAGTTAACCAAGCTTACTATTTGGAAGCGCTGAAAAGGCTGCATGTAAAATTTAGACAAAAATGACCTGAACTTTTCACCAACGATTCATGGCTCTTTCATCATGACAATGCACCAGCTCACACAGCACTGTCTGTGAGGGAGTTTTTAGCCAATAAACAAACAGTTGTATTGGAACACCCTCCTGACTCACTTGATCTGGCCCCAATGACTCGTGTGTGTGTGTGTGTGTGTGTGTGTGTGTGTGTGTGTGTGTGTGTCATGTGGGAGTCAAACTGGCAACCTTGCTATTAAGAGTGCATGCTTTCTCTGTCCACTGAGCCATCTGGGCAGCACCTCAGCTCAAGGTGCCAAGTTCAGTCCCAGTCGCGGGTGAGCAATCTTGTCTTTAGCAGCGTGTGCTCTCACCAGCTGAGCCATTCTTCCACCTGTTGGCAGCTCAGCGGCAACTCAACTCAGGTGCAGCTCAGGTGAAGCTCACACTGGTCTATGTGGGAATCAAACCAGTGACCCTGTTGAGCTCGTACTCTTAAGCAAACTCTTAACCAACTGAGCCACTCGGCCAGCCCTCCCAATGACTTCTTTCTTTACCCAATAATAGAGGAAATATTGAAAGGAAAATATTTTGATGACCTTCAGGACATCAAGGGTAATATGATGACATCTTTGATGGCCATTCTAGCAAAAGAGTTCCAAAATTGTTTTGAAGGGTGAGCTAGGCGCTGGTGTCAGTGCATAGCTTCCCAAGGAAAGTACTTCGAAGGTGACTGTAGTGATATTCAGCAATGAGGTATGTAGCACTTTTTCTAAGAGGAGTTTGTGAACTTAATTGTCTTATCTTGCAAAGTTCTTCTGTTTGAAACACCTATTACTATGATCACCCATTTAATATGATATTAAAATAATTGATGTAATGTTATTTTTTATGTAAATTTGCACAATGCAACAAAAGAAGGTTTAGAAATTGAGTAGCAATAATAGATCTCTAGTAAAAAAGCACATAACTTTTAATAAAAGATATGTGGTGCTGTTTTATCTAAACTGATTCTGTGTGACCTTTTAGAACACTGACTTGAGAATTCGTGTGTTCACAATAGACTTTGTTTTATGGTTATTTTGTGAGGCAGATTTTTATATAAAATTTCATTTTAGAGTGTAAAATCAACCTTGGCCTGGTATAAGAGAGAATAGCTAATTACATACTTTACAGCATTGTCTTTAGAAATTTACTTCTCAATATGTTATCTTGATGCAAATGTCATAATCTATCATTCTCTTCAAAAATTCTTTGTCTTGGCCGGCTGAGTGGCGCGGTGGTTAAGCGCTGGCTAGGGAAGCCAGCGGCCCCGGTTCGGTCCCACATATGAGGGCCAGTGACACTGCCCTCAAGAAAAAAAAAAAATTCTTTGTCTTTACTTTTTTCCTGCTCTAAACTGAATGTTTTTGTCCCCTCACCCCCTCATTCCCTGACAATTCATATGTGAAAACCTGATTCCCAATATGATGGTGTTTGAAGGTGGGGTCCTTTGGAAGATGATGTGGATGTAATGGTGGAGCTCTCAAGAATGTGATTATTGTTCTTATAAGAAGGGACTCCTTTTGCCATGTGAGATTACAGGGAAAAGACCTGTCTGTGAAATGGGAACTGGGGTCTCACTAGACAACTGATCTGGTGCCATCTTGATCTTGGACTTTTCAGCCTCCAGAACTGTAAAAAATAAATGTTTGTTATTTATAAGCCATGCAATCTATGGTATTCTGTTATAGCAGCCTGAATGGACTGACAATTCTTTTGCATTTGAAAATCTATAACTAATAAAATCTATAGCCGCATACCTTCAGTCATACAGATCTTTACCTTAGAGACAAGAGAGATTCAAGACCAATAAAGATTAGTCATCAGCTAAATGTTTTCTAACAGGAAAAGGGATAAATAACATGATTGGTAAGTAGAATGTATACATTTAGTAGTATATTTAGCCAGGAATCCAACAAAAGTCAGATATCAGTGCTAATTTAAAACAAAATTAAGTAGTCTTTTTCCATATATCATGGTCATGTTTATTTATTGACAAAATAACTTTTTTCCTAATTCTTAGGACAGAGTAGTAAAGCCAGTTATGTAATGTGCTATGTATTTTTGACTTTTTTAGTGAGAATATCTCATTGTTTACATTTCTTTCTTTAGTCTTGAACCATATGTTTAGATTTGGCCTCTTCTTTCATGCTACATAACAACATTAGAGCCATAAAAATAACCTAGGCACAATTTTGAAAGCAGTAGGTAAAGTTTGTATTTCTGCTATTACTTACTATTCATATATTTATTCATTAATTATGAAACGTGTATTTCAAGAACCTTCTTTGTACCAGAAACTCTGTGAAGCATTATAAGTGCAGAGATAAATAATATTAAATTGTTGTGGGATATACAGAGATAAATATATCAATAAAGAGTTAACTTTAATGCTATGTATTATAATTGATGCTGATATATGTATATAGAGAGATTACCCACCACAGTGAAAAGTATTTCTTTCTCAGAATGAAAGCAGACCAGAGAAGAAGGTAGTATGGCGATTGGAGTGGTTGAATGAGGAGGAGGCAGTATTTGGGACAGAGGGCTACTGTAGCTCAGAATGTATGTATGAAGAGAGGGAAGGTGAATGATGAAAGAAGATATAATTTCTCATTCTCTAGTTGCTTTACATACAAAGTTTTGTATCCCTCACATAGTAATTCTATAGTGATTACTGATTATCAATAATTCTACTGTTAAGTATTAATTTTATACTCTTCACAAGGACAAGACTACTTGTATTTTATACTTACTTGACATCTCTGCAATGTAATTGACAGATCCTTATTGTTTTGTATTCCCTTCAAATCTGGGTATTGGGCCACATCTGGATACCTACATTTATACGAGAAGGTATTATCACATCTTAGATAATGAGGGAATGTTCAAATCCTCAACTCAAAAAAATATTCTCAATCTTTGAATATTTCACTGCCTTCTGAGGTTAATATTGCAGTGCCACTGTGGAAAACGACCTCAAAATAGATTCCCCATATTTCCCTGCCCAGTGTTTTAAGCCTCCACAATACATGGAGAGGGAAATTTCTGTCTCAGACTTAGCTCCAGTTGGAGGAGGATATTTCCTACTTTGGGCAGACTTATAACTTACACAGACATGACAAAAGGTTACTGTGGTAAAAATGAAATAGCGAGAATATGTCAATCCCAAGAAATTGCACCATAAAGGCTCTTGCTAAATGAGAAATCTATTTTCAGCATACTGAGATGGTAGAGATAGCTTGGCTGCCATTTATTTATATGGCTAAAGAAAAGGAAGTTTCTTTGCTATTCTTTGGACCTTTCACATTTTCATTTTCAACTAACTAAATAAATGATGTACTGGAAATTAGGACTTTCAATTTAAACATTATATGTTTTGTTGTTTTTTGTGTTTTGTAGTCTTACTGTTTTTAAATTCTGGCAACAGATATGAATATATCCCCCTTTTCAATTCCTTTTGTGACTTTTGAATTCCTTTAGGAGTAGCGAATGAGATACCCACAAAAGGTCCAGAATATGTATCATGGTCTTACTGAATTTAGTAAAAGGAAAAAAGTTCAAACTGTCTCCAGCTTTCAACAATGTTTTGGGTAAAGTAAAATTATCCTGACAGAAATATAAGTAAATATTTTGACTATATTTCTCATATGTATGATGCACCCAAAATTGCATTATAAATGTTTGGCGGTGGCTAAATAGTTGCTCACAGTTGGCAATAATATGTCTGGATGATATGAAGCAGATAGGTTCTGTTTGCTCTCAAATGGACTTTCCACAACTAGTGAAGAATTTAGCAAGAAGTTCTTGAGCGTTTGTAAATGTCCTTATAGCTTTCATTTATTTCTACTGGAAGTCTAGTTACCAAGAAAAAGAGGCACTCTGTATAATTATCATTATCTGTATTATGCTAAAATTATAACTCTGTTTACTATCAAGAATGGAAGCTTCTTGTCTGTTTAAACCAAGAAACTGAATCCCTATTTTAGGACAGAGAGGGCGACGGCGTTGAAGGTTGAGGACACAAGGAGTGCTTGCCCTTCTGCCTCCCTGAATCAGGATAGATCAGGAGACTCAGACAAAAGACAGGAGTAGTAGAGAGGACCCAGTGTGGAAAGGTACAGTTCCTTCAATTCTGGCACCTAAGTCTCTGTCATTCACTTTATCATTTCTTAAATGCAAACGAAAGATTACGGTGAATCCAGTGAGCTGTAATTTTTTATGAGTCATTTTCATCTCAGAATTGGACCATTTCTAGTTTAATATAAGTAGCTCCAGACGGACAGTCTTGGTGTTGCTGCTTGGAAAGTAGATATGCAATTTTGGATATCACCGGGTAGCAGGAGAATTAAGAGTCATTGGTTTGGGCCGGCTGAGTGGCTCAGTTGGTTAAGAGCTAGAGGCCCCAGTTCGGGTCCCACATACGAGGGCCAGTGACACTTCCCTAAAAAAAATAAATAAAATAAAATAAAGTGGTTAAAAAGAGTGCAAGCTGAGGGCCGGCCGAGTGGCGTGGTGGTTAAGCGCTGGCTTGGGAAGCCAGAGGCCCTGGTTCGGTCCCACATATGAGGCCCAGTGACACTGCCCTCAAAAAAAAAAAAAAAAAAAAAGAGTGCGAGCTGAGCTCTGAGCAACAGCAGTTTGATGCCCAGCCTGAGCTGAGCTGCCAACAGATGGCAGGATGGCTCAGCTAAAAAAAAAAAAAAAAAAAAAAAGAGTCATTGGTTTACTGTCCATAGGACTGCCTAAATCATATTGTGATAATCATGGCAGGGGACTTGGGTAAGAATGGCGACTGGTGCTGGCATAAGAAACCTAATAAAAATTGAACTTTTCCTATACACTGCACTTATTAAAGAATTTGCCTTGGATTTTGTAATCAGATTATATATGCATAACTAACTCCTAAACACTATGTTTACATCTTGTCATCTTGTGATATTTAAAGATAACTATGGAAAATTTTTCAGAGACAATCCCTAATCTATAAACAGATTGTATTACAGAAGCTTACTACTTGATGAAATGCAGTTTGGTATATATTTATCTTTTGGAACAGAGTGATGCTCCAAAGTATTGAGAACTCCAAGTCAAAACATACAAGTTGCCTTAGCCTATCAGTATGTTGTCTGTTCACAGTAACATAAGAGAAAAAACTCTGAATCTACTTTTAAAATGTTTCAATTTTATATGAGTAGTGAAAAAATACCCTCTGTATAGAAACTAACCATGATTTTAAAAAAGAATTGTAGTTCATATGTATGTTTTTTAAACATCAATGTTTTCCTGCAGGAGTCCAACATTGGTCTTGTCTTCCCAATTTGTGGACATCATCAACAGTTTTATATTCAAGGAAACAAGTTCCTCGATATTGGTTTACCTTTATATTTTTAATTTTTTTTTAATCTGACATGCATACATCTCTGATTGCACAAAAGTGCAAGGTAGAAGGAAGAATATCATTGTTATCTTCTCTTAAAGCCATAACAAGAGGATTGAAGAGCACTGAAACCATGTTTGCCACTTCCTGGTCTTGCCCTTTCTTCATTGATTGCTGTGGAACCGAGCTACATGTCTTTGAAATGTTTTTACCTTGGCAACTTCTTTAAATACTCTGCCTCTGTGCTCCTTGTATAGATGTACTTTCTAAGACAAACTTGATTTTCAGCAGCTTCTAGGCACTGACGTCTAATCTGGACTGAGACTGCCTTCTCCCCCTCCACTCAAATATCACAGTGGACCTCCTAGGAACCTGCCTGGACTATTTCACATCACATTAAGAAGAAGAGGCAACTAATTTTGAAATTTCTGAAAATAAACACAAGAATATAATGTGTCCTTCTTCTTAGTGTTGAGGTTAAAGCCTTCGACCAGGCTTTTCTGTGGAACTTACTTGAATGATTAGTGCATGACTAAGCGGGCCCATAGCCTTGAGCTATGTTCAAAGGTTAAGTCAATAGAGTAAACATTCATTGACATCTCAGTGCCAAGTACTGGTTCCAGAGTTTGAATGATGACAAAAGGCAGGCCCTTCTAAAATAACTCACTGTAACCTATCATTAAAATGCAGGAGAAAAAGGGAAGAAGTGTAAGTATACGTGTATATTCAAAGTACAGCACCAGCACTGAGAAGAAGGACAATTAAGTGGCCAGGAAAATTAGAAGCTGAGTTGGAGGACCAAGAGGAATTCACTATGAGAAATTAAGTGGATAATTCCAGACAGAAATTAACAGCAAATGCAAACCTAGAACAGTAAGAAAGGCCTAGACATGGTCAGTGTTCTGAATGGTTTGTATACCTGAGATGTAGATACGCAAAGCTGGAAGAAAGGAAAGTCAAGGTACTGGGCCTTGTAGACCAGGCATAAACCTGGGTCTTTGTCCTGGAGACTATGAAATACTACTACAGACTTTTAAATTGGAAAGAAACACAGTTAAATTTGCATTTTGCAAGACCTATCATCTCAGCAATATGGTATATAAGAAAAGAACTCAGAGGCTAATAGGCTTAGGCAAAAAATAGACCTATTTTCCTAGGTTAGGCCTGAGATAATGACATCTGATATTATGATAATATTTCATGCTATCTGAACTAAGGAGTAAGGTGAAATGATATAAGGACATGAATACAAGAGAAAGAGGCCAACTTGATAAGATTGGTAATACATTGGAAGTAACTCATCCTGAGTGTGCTTGTGATGCCAGCAAATAGGGACATTTTAGAACTTTATGGGGGTAAAATTGGCATACAATAAACCATACATATCTAAAGTGACACTTCGGTAACTTTTTGTGTGTACACCTGTGAAAACATCACCACAGTTAATATAATGAACATATCTATCACCCTACAAGTTTCCTTTTGCTCTTTAACAACCTTTCTCTGCACACTGAGGCCCCTTACAGACACATGCTGATGTGCTTTCTGTCACTGGGGATCAGTTTGCATTTTCTAGAATTTACATAAATGGAATTATAGAGCCTTTGCTCTTCTTTCCTCTGGCATTTTTCATTCAGTGTAATTATTTTGAGATTCAACCATGTGTTTACATTAATAGTTCAATCTTTTTTATTACTGAGTAATCTTTTGTAGTATGAATATACCACGTTTTGTTTATCCATTCACTGGTTGATGGAAATTTGAATTGTGCTTGTTTTGGTTATTACAACAAACCTATTATGACATTTGTATGCAACTCTTTGAATGGACATATGCTTTCTTTTCTTGTGGATAAATGCTTGGGATTGAAATGAGTCCATTGTATGGTCAGTGTATGTTTAATTTTAAAAACTGCAAATTGTTTACAAAGTGATTGACTATTTACATTCTAATGGGCAATGTGTGAGAGTTCCAGTGTCTTCAAATTTCCACCAACACATATTATGGGTAGTCCTTTTTATTTTAGCTATTCTGATAGGTGTATAGTGGTATTTCATTGTGGTTTTAATTTGCATTTCCCTAATGATAAGTGACACGAAGTTTCTTTCACATACTTATTTGCCATCTGTATATCTTTTGATGGTGTCTGTTCAAATCTTGAGCCTTTTTGTTTTAATTTGAGTTGTTTGCTTTCTTGTTATTATGCTTGGAGAGTTGAATTATATATGATCTTATATATGGTCAGAGGGAATGAGAGTTAAAGAACATAGTTTTTTGAAGCCAGGGACTTTCTGCTAGATCTTAACTTAGTCCATTTGTGGATGGAGAGGAGCTCATCTAAGTAGATGTTGTGTCACTAAGCAATCTCTGCATACAGACAGATGAATGATGTTACAGTCCAAAATCATTATGAACTTACTGAGTTATTTGTATTGTGTGTCTTCAGTTGTTGTTTTCTAAGAGTAAAATATATCTGCTGATAATTTAAACTTACAAATATGATCAAACCAAGCAAACCTTTAGGTAGTCAAAGTCTTCTTACGGTGGAGATTTCTATTACATACCCCATTCCAGATATCTTCTCTCAGATCAGTATCCATATACTTTCCCCTTATCCTTAGAGTTTCTCACTAAGAATATAGTACCGAACAAGATCAAGGTTTCATTCCTATTATTTTTCCAAGCCACTAAAGCTTCATTTATTTTTTTATCCCATTGCATGAAAGCCTTATTTCAAGTAGGTAACAAGTGTGTATATGCTTAATGCCTTGCTTGCCTAAGCAATCTAAAATTTATGGCAGTAAAAATATATACTTTGCCAGAAAGCCCATAGAAAGATTTACTTTTAGCAGCTGACTGATATAGGAGATGGTTTTATATAGAGGACATTTTTTTTTCCAGAAAATCTTAAATTTGTATCATATGGATAGCTGAATACCTATATATAGAATCCCCTCATTTCAAACTGCCTTGACAATTTGATCTTCTTTATTTCTTCTTACTCATTGTCATTTATCATCAGTCTTTGTGACAATATAAGGTAATAGAAAAACAGCAGGAGATAGAGGGAAATTGAACATGGAATGGAAGGCAGGATTTTTAAAAATCATTTATGGACTTGAAATATATTTGGAGCATTCAAAATAGCAATTTTTATGTAAAGTATAGAACCAAAAACTATATACTAGGCAACTACTAGAAAATCAGTAATTATTAATAATATGGTTTGAATTATGTACCGCAGAAAGATATGCTAAGCTCCTAACCCACAGTACCTCAGAATTTGATGGTATTTGGCAAAAGGGTCATAACAGATGAAATTAGTTAAGATGAAGTCATACTGGAGTAGGATAGGCCTTTAATTCAATATCACTGGTGTCCTTACAAGAAGAGAGAAGATGATGTGAAGTGAGGCACATGGGTGAATGCCACATGATGACAGAGACAGGTGAAATAATGCAGCTGCAAGCCAAGGAATGTCAAGGGTGGACATCCACTATCAGAAAGTAGGAAGAGGCAAGAAAGGATTCTACCCAGAGTCTAAGAGGGAATATGGCACTGTCAAGACCTTGATTTTAGACTTCAATCCTCCAGAACTGTGAGATAAGTTTCTTTTAAGTCACCCAGTTTGTGGCGCTTTGTTATGACAACTAACAAAAGAAACTAATGCAATAAGCAAATATGGAGATATAGTATATATACAAAACCTTTAATATTCACAAGGATAACAGTATCTTGGGTTAGAAAAAAAAAATCAGTGAAGCTTATTTGCAATCAAATGCTTTGTGTTGCAGGTTGAGCTCCTTTGAAGGATCCTTATTGGGGGATGCAGGTCTAACTTTTCATGCACCATTTCCTCATGTACATAACTTCTTCCTTATTTATTTATTTATTTATTTATTTATTTATTTATTTATTTTTAAGAGGGCAGTGTCACTGGCCCTCATATGTGGGATCCGAACCAGGGCCACTCACATCCCAAGCCAGCTCTTAACCACCGCGCCACTCGGCCGGCCCACTTCTTCCTTATTTTTAAGTCATTCTTCCACATGCTTCATGATCTGTCCTTACTCACTGAGATGTACATTAACTCAGGGAGCTGTCATAAGGATACACTGACCAGGATGTAAATAAGCAACACTTGGACTCATGGCAAGTGGAAATCCTAAAAATGATGATGAGGGAGAAGAAATGATGAATCCCTCATTTTTAAGACTGTAACATAGGCTGTTTAAAAAATCAGGAGATAGGGAAGCCCATTATTCAGTAATCCTCATGAGAAATTGAAGCAGAGGGAATGGAGAGAAGGGCCAGCAGGGAGAAACATTGCAAACAGGCATCCGTGACAATCGATGAGTGAGGGTGGGAGGAAAAATGAAAAATGACACCCAGGAATAATTCCCTTTTAGCAGACACTTTCTTCATTATTCTTCACTTTATTTATTTTTTTCTTTTTTTGAGGACAGTGTCACTGGCCCTCATATATAGGACCCAAACTAGGGCTGCTGGCTTCCCAAGCCAGCTCTTAACCACCGCGCCACTTGGCTAGCCCTAAGTATTCTTCACTTTAAACAGTTGAAGGCAAAGACTAGCAGAGCTATATGAAATCGGTTCCCACTTTGGCTCCATTATGTGTTATGTTTGGTTCTCCCCTCTGATTCCATAAAGTCGTAGCAGGTAGCACTCTGGGGTCAGTCACTGTGTGGGCTGTTTCCAAACACATCATTTTTCTCACTCCATCATAGGCTAGTCAATTTTATTCCAACCTCAGTAGACAGACAATTAACAACTGAGTATTATTTTTTAGCCCAGGACATATGTTAGCCAAGGTCGTCTAGGGCTGTGTTGTCAGGGAGGCAAAGAGGTTAGAGAACATAAAGGAAAATGATTTTCTTCTTGATCCTGAGGCTAGAGTTTAGAACATACTTGTGTACATAGCACATTTGAAACAAATATGACTCTTCACTTAAATTATTTATGTGTATAAATAGAGGATAGAGGAAAGATTCTGTTCTGTGATATCCACTGTTGATTCTGAAAAGAAGGTATAAAGAAGACCTTGTTTTTCAGGGTCTTGACCAATTTAATATTTTCAGAAATAGTTGGTCTTGATATTATACTGAAAGGAATAGGGAAGGGAAAAGTAGTTATATCCTTTTAACTCATTAGAATAATTAGCATCCATTCCCACTGTCTTTTTTTTTTTCAGGATCTTTGTCTTAATGGAAAATGGTACTGCAGACAGCTAGCTAGCAGTCCTTCTAAGGGACTCTGAGTAAGAGTGGACACCCTTTTTGAACATGACACTCCTCAGTGCAGAAACTGTTGGTGACTTATCAGAGACTGGGGAACCAGCAATTGAGACCTGGCCAACATCAGGACCAAACTTTCTTCACTTTTCCATCTACCATTCTCACCTATTATTCGCCTACAGTCAACAGTCAAATGTTGGTTTCTTAAAAATTATATAACATTCTGCCTATACATCAAGTCAGCGACATGTTGGGTTGTCGGAAAATTCATGATGTAGCTTTTCTATGTTTTTCATCGCAAAAATGTGTCACGACTTTTCCAATAATCCAATAGTAATGATTGGCAGTTTTTCCTTTATTTTCATGATAATTTAAAACAATTTTTCATGTATATCCTGAAGAGGGGTATTGATGAATACATGTGGAATTTCTACCAACTGCTGACTTTTGTAATTTTCAAATAACTAACAACATCTATTGACTCTACCTTCCCGCTACCTAAATTGGGTTTTGTTTGCCAAGTTCAATAGTTTAATGAATGCAATGTTGTGCTTATCACCTCCCACTTTATTTCCTTTGCCTTTGCATTTTCAACTTCCCATCACTGCCCACTCATCATCCCAACTCAGTTGCCAAACAAATTTTGAATTTAGGCCCAGAAATGATTTAAGAAGTTTAATCCTGCCCCCGCCTCACCAGCACTGTCAGATGGAGTCTAGTTGTCATCTTCCTTCTGAATTTGTAGACATCAGAAGAGTGGTGCCCTAGTAACATGCTTTAAGCTAGTCCATGGATTTCAGTCTGAAAATCTCAGCTTGGTATGTATGTCCAAGGCGAATAATCAGGTGATTTGATGACTTGATAGGAGATTCTTTGATCTTGACAGAACCAAGGAGGTTACTGACCAATATAGTTTGTGAAGGACAAAATCTGAAGTTTATCAGTCTTCTTGACTAATCTCAAGCTTTTTAACCAATATCTTCTCAGATACTATTAAACCTTCATTACTTTTTAACGTTTAATAAGGTTGATGAAAACTTAATGAGTACACTAGTCATTGCTACTCCCTTATGCTTGAATTATTATCTTGTGAATGTAAATTTCTTATAGAAATCTTTTAAAATTAATTCCCTATTTGTGACATTATGTTAATTAAAATTAGGTAATGAAATATGTAAATATATATATAAATTGGCATATCTACAATACTCTGTATCATGTTAAAAATAAATATTATATGTCTGTGTATAAGACTATAAGTGATTGTACAAGTGTATGGACATATGGGTATATATACAAATCTTTGTTTATGTAAATATATTTGTATATCAATAATGATCATTTCTAGCATTTATTGAACATATACACTATGATCTAGGAGCCACTATATTTTTTTGTGTATTAATTCATTTGATTTTATAATGATATTATATAATCCTTATATAATAAGTGTTTCTATTATTTTCATTTTACAGATCAGGGAAAAGGCACACTGAGAATTTAATTATTTATTAATGTTCACATAATCAGGAAGCACCAGATACAGGATACAGATCCCAGTGGGCTGTTCCAAGGCTCGTATCCTCTTACTTCCTACAACATCCAGATATATGATATAAAGACAATATTATTTATCATTTCACTTTAGGGTCATGATAGAGGCATATGGTGATGCAAAGATTAATTCTCGGTATGAGAATTGTTTTCTCCTTTTCTGGTCCAGGTTCTTCATCATCTACTCATGTCTCTCATGCCCACTGTGTCCCACTCTGTTTCATGCTGGTCTAGGTCCCTACCTGGCGTTCATGCTCATATGGGGAATTAGTCAGTTCTCAGCCTCCGGCTGCCATTGCACTGTGTTCAGCTTTTCTACCAGCACTAGAGCTCAGTGACTTGGGGATTAATTACCTTTTATATTTTTGTGTTTATTCCTGTAATTAGATATTACACTAATCTGTACCATACAATATCTGCTACATGTGTGAGTTCTATGCGAAAGCATCTTTACTCAACTGAGTTTGCCTGTTCATAACCTCAATAAAAATACTGACCTTAAATGAGGAAAGCAAAAATATAAACAAATAGAATGAAGTTACAAAAATGAGTAGGCTACCCTATTTACTCAAAAGTCATTTTCTGTAAGGCAATGGTTCTTAAAAGTTGGCCCCCGGACCAGCACAAACAGTGTCATCTGGAAATTTGGTAGAAATGCAAAGTTTAGGGCTCCCTCTTGGACCACTGAGTCAGAAATGCAGGGGGTGTTGTTCAGGAACCTGTGTTTGAACAAGCCTACAGGTGATCCTATTGCTTACTCAACTTTCAGAACCACCACCCCATGGCTAGTCCCTATCCCCTGAATTCTCATACCACCACAGCTGGGGTTAGCTTAAACACTCTCTAGCTTAAAACAAACTCTCTCTCTCTCTCTCTCTCTCTCTCTCTCTCTCTCTCTCTCTCTCTCTCTCTTTCTCTCTCTCTCTTACACACACACACACACACACACACACACACACAGGCACGTGTGCTCTTTTGATGTTTAAGCATTCAACTGTGTATTTACATTGAATTAAAACTACTTTTTCAGTGTTTATCAAATCCTCCTTTTACAGTGGAGCTAACTATAACTTCATTAGACATCAAAGCCTGTAAACCAGTGTTTATCAAATTTGTGACATCCATAGGAATCACACTGTTAAATGCAGGTTCTTTTTCAGCAGGTCTGAAGTGGAGCCTGAGATCTGCATCCTAATGAGTTTCCAGTTAACACCAATGTCACTGGACTGGGCTCACACTGAGCAGCGAGGCTTAGACTCAAGTTGCCTAAATAAATATTTTCATCTATGTCCCAAAATATGGCTGCAATTTCTCTTTCACTGTATCTCTAGTATATCCACCATTGATTATAACCTTCTAGACAAGCTTATCTAAATGTACTTATCTCCATCCTCAAGTTTTTAACATGGCAAACTCTAAATCTGAATCATAACAGTTCCACCTGTGCCTGTCAAAATTCTACCTGTTTTTTGTTGTTGTTGTTGTTGCTTTTTCTCATGCTTAACAAATCTTGCTTCCCTTCTTCAATTTTCTGATTATTTCATGTTTGCATAATCCCTCCTATACCCTCTATCTACTTTGTTTTAAAACAAGTTAGGGTAATGCTCTATACTAAGCTAGCCAGTCACATAATCGGCCCCCAACACATGTTGAGTTTCAGGAAGACAGCTTTATCTGGTTCTTACAGACCTTGGTCCTCTCCCCACTCTAGCCAATGTCTAAGTCATTGATGATGCAGAATACAGCTGACTTAATTAAATTAGGGAAGACCAGGTGGAAAAGATGCTCTAATGAATGAAGTAGCAGAGTCTGTTTTCAGTATGACTGTGCTTCCGGATGCCAAAAGAATTGTTTTCATTAGGAACACAACTAGAGCTATCTCTAGGAAACAGAGAGAAGCCCAAGCAGCTAAAAGCCATTGGCAGCTATGAAGGAAGTTTGGGCCTGAAGTAGAAGAAAGGACTTTCAGCTATGGACAAAATAATTCCCTGAAGCTTTTCTGCCTAGAAATAATCCTTAAACCTTGCTATCAACATTACAAATGTGTTGTTGAAAAAACATTCCTGGGCAGAGAAAAATAAAACCCCAAAGGATATGGATTATTTGTCAATTGCTAAATAATAAACAGTAAGACCCAGAGGAAACTAGCATGTATGTGAATCTGTCATCCTTTCTTAGGAATCAGATTGCTCTTATGGAACTCACTATAAATATATTCAGCCCCAAAGTTTCAACTTTATTTATAATCAGTCAGTGGCCAATTAGATTGCCATGTAACTATCTGACTTAGTCAAGATGCAAAAAGTAGTCGAGTTGGTTGTTCCCAGATCTAGATTTTGCTCTTATAGAGAATATGGCCACAGTCTGAACTTTGGATACAAATTTTTAAACTAGAAAAATGTATTGAAAAATTGAAAAGATGAAGAAACAACAAATACCAAATAAATCTGATCCATAGTTATTTTAATTATTAGGTCTTCATTAACTTTTGAATTCTCTTCTGCTTATGCTGTACATAGCCAATTAATATTTTAATTTCTCCCCATGTAGTAATGAAGTTTGTTTGTTTTGAGCTTTTTGTTTGTTGTTTGTGTTTACTTTTCATCTTTATGCTCTTTCTCCTCATCATTTTTTTCTTGGTTTCCTTTGAGATTTGGGTTAGTATTTTGGGTAGTTTTTTAAAAAAATCACTGACACTGGATCTCACTTACTTTATTTGTAAAAAATGAGATTAAAATTGATAATTTTTACAGTTTCTTCAATATTTGAAACTCCATGACTCAAGAATTTATAAATAATCATGAGATCAGGCTCTTGAAACTTTTTTAAAAGGTTATCAAAAGAGGCATAGGAAGTTTTTCTTTTTTTTCAGAGTGTCTTTTGTAAATGCATGGCACAAATATGAATTTGAAAGTTTACGATGTTTTAGCATGTACTTTAATGTGATGGCAGAAGTCGTGCTGGAATTTGCCAACAACTTTAAGGAGAGAAGGGGCTATAATACAGTATGCCTGGAAAGAATTCCCACTTTCCCCAGTCTTGGAATAGTACAGAAGATGGTAGTTCTTGTGGCTCAAAGATGGAACAGAGGAGACAGGTGCTGTGAGCACCCAGTTTGTTGCAGGCAATGTAATGGCCCATCTGGAGAGGGATTGCTGGAATGGACCAGTGGCAGGTGTCAAAAGATAGGCTGGTCTCTCTCTCTCTGAGAGTGTCCTTCAGAGGAGGTTGGGGTAAAGCTGAGTATTCCTCTAAATAATCCAAGTAAAACATGAGACAGAGAGGGTTGGGGAGAAAAAGACAAAGAAAGACAGGTAGGAGGGAACAAAGAAGGACCAAAGTACAAAGAAGGAAGCATGGAGGAAAGAAAAAAACAAAGAACAGAAGGAAGGAAGGAAGGGAAACATGAAATCACTGAAAGTTTTAATCTACTTTCTCAATTAAAAACTGAAAAGTCCTGTAATATATGTTTAATGTTTTACCCTTAATTTGGTAATTAATTTAACCATGAAACTGATTTTTTTCATGAAAAACCTGTTCATTAATGGAATACCACTTGGGGAATGATGGTGTAAACATGTAGTGAATCACTATAATAGAAAAAAATGTAAAACTGTTGTGAAACTATCTAGATTTATAGTGATTCTTAGAAGTACTTTTTTGATTATTTCAATCCTATGATTAGAACAAATTTATAGCCAAATATCCACATTTTGGGAAATTTGTGTATTACACCCATTCCTGCTTTGCTTATGTAGTCCTGTCTCTAATCTTTCCTTGGACATAAACCTCACCGTGCTTGTGTTTAATAAAAAAATGTATACATGTTCATTTACTAGGCACAGATGTGAACTTTCCAATAATTAAATAAAAAAGATCCTTTAGGAAAAAGTCTTAGTAAAAATTAAAAACAAACTCATGCTTGACAAGGGCAGGCATTTTATGAGGATTAGATGATTTGCTCCTTCTAGGTAATGTAACATAGTCTATATGTGTGTGTTGGGCAACAGAAATATTGATCCAAGCAAACACTAAGTGCTTCTAGTACAGCTGTATGTTCGATTGCCCTAGTGTCCCATGCGCTGGTGAGATTTTCACTAGGACGTGCAGTTTGTTGGTCCAAGAATTCACCCAGACCATGTGGAACAAAATCTTTTTTATTTTTTACTTTTTCTGTATGTATTGTATGAAATGTTTTATTCATACTTAAACGCTTACAGAGTTTCTTCAGTTTGTTAAGATTAATGAAGTTATATTTTGCATTTTCCGTAAGTTTCTTTAATTCCCTTCTATCAAGGCCTCTCAATTGTGCTAAATTCTAATACTATGAAGAACATTATATATGGAAAATAGAAATAAGATGGTAGATTATGATTTATTTATAAAATGCTGACAGAACAAATTGTGTATGTGTGGGAAGCGGAGACCCACTCTTAAATAGAACAGGCTTGTTAATGACCTATATCACCCTTAGCTGGTGCTCTGCGGATATATCAGCAAGAACTCAATTTTGACTTTCAAATAATTGACTTTGACCAGAATAATAGGCAAGTAGTATGTTAAGAAGTTATTCTTTGAATTATAAAATTTAACTTTACAGAGCTTGAAGATTACTTAAACAAATTACTTACAGAGTAATGAAAAGAGACTTCATCATCTCAGTCTTGAAGAAATGCAGTTTTATTTGTATTTACTTAACCCATTATTATGAGTTTAAATGAATTTATTGCATATGTATTTGCTTACTATATTCTTTGATGAGTAGAATATCCAAAGCAATATAAAGAAAAATACCTGCATAAGAATTCATACTATCTCCAGTTCATATGGTTACACACTTCAACTATTGAAGTGGTCTTATAATAAATTACCGATCCCTGTTTTGACACTCAAATAGATTTTGGTTTATGATAAACAAGGCCCTTTTTGAGTATTATTTAATTGTTTGCCATCAAAAAAAGAGTAAGAGAGAGGAGATCCATATAGGCTAAGACTGAAGAAAAAAAAGGAAAACATTGGAGTGGCAGAAGTAGGACTGAGAGTCTATGAAAGGGCCAGGTATTCAGTTTGTTTCTAGAGTAGGCCTATTTTTGATGCCAACAGAACTTTCCTGCAGTCCTAAGAAGGGACTAGAGGTTCTACTACAGTCAAAACTACCCATAGGCATTACTTGGTACGCGTGGTACACTTTGTCACCAGTATGCCTGCTTCTCTCCCACCATACCTTCCCTTGAATTGCCATCCCTTTTCTTGTCTATTTAACAAATCTGCCCATGCAGACCTTAGACCCATTTGGAAGCCCTTCTTGGACCATTCCCTCTGGAAGAGAAAACTCCCTCTGAATTTGTATAATGCTTAGTTGTCAGTCTCAATGTGAAATGTAGTGTGCACAAAAAAAATCCTGGGCCAGATAGTTAAATATTTCATCATTTACCAGGTGTGCAACCTTGAATAAATTTACTGACCTCTTATAACTTCATCTATCCTCACTCTTACAATTGAGAAAGGTTTATGCAACATTTTAAACATGTTGCCAGGATAAAATGATATCATGTTTGTGAAATGTTTTGTATATGGTAATTGATTATACTTAAGTAAGGAATTTTCTTTATTTCCTCCAAATTCAGCTATGATGATATACTTTCTTGTAATCCCAATAAAATTTCATGTTTTTTTAATTGCCTCAACCCAATCAAAAGTATACAAGTGCTATATTTACTTTTTCTGATGATGAAAATAGTTGTGTTTATTATAAAAATATTTAAAAAGTATAACCAACTATAAAAATGAAAAGCAAGTGTATGAAATAATCACTAAATCAAGAAATAACCGTTAACATTTTTTTTTATTTTATGCTATATATATTATGATTCTTACATATGTACATACATGTGTGTATCGTTGCACACAGCTTGGCTCACTTATCAATATATTCTATAAATATTCTTCTTTCCCTGATCTAGTTTTGCTTCCTCAAATGAACCATAGTATTTTGATTTCTGTTGCATCTGGCTAAACACTATGCCTTATATGTAAAATGTTCAATAAATGGGCTTTAATCTGATTAAGGCACTTTATATTGTTGAAATATAAAATTATTTAAAGCAGAATTTCTGACTTTAACAATAACTCTGTGTTCTTATTGATGAACTGAATTGTTACATGTAACCCTGACTTCCTTTTCCTTTTCCTTTCCATCTAGTTTGTTGCCCAACCCAATTGTCAACAACTGCTTGCCTCTCGCTGGTACGATGAGTTCCCAGGCTGGAGGAGAAGACACTGGGCAGTGAAGATGGTGACATGTTTCATAATAGGACTTCTTTTTCCTGTCTTTTCTGTGTGCTACCTTATAGCTCCTAAAAGCCCACTTGGACTCTTCATCAGAAAGCCATTTATCAAGTTCATCTGCCATACAGCATCCTATTTGACTTTTTTGTTCCTGCTGTTGCTTGCCTCTCAGCACATCGACAGGTCAGACTTGAACAGGCAAGGTCCACCACCAACCATCGTCGAGTGGATGATATTACCATGGGTCCTGGGTAAATGTGTTACTATAGAAAATATAATAAAAACGTAATACTGCCATGGCATTTTGTTGCTCAAAAAAGAACAGTCATTAAAGTTTAGGACATAGGAGTGTTTAAAACAGGTTCTGACCATTGTAGCTCCAAGACCTAATTCCCAGAGCTAAATAATTATTTTACAGCGGTGGTGGACCTGCTCTTAAAGTCAGCCTATGAAGTGGAACCTTAGATTTTAGAATTCCAGTTTTAATGATTTCATATCCCATGAATGATTCTCTGGGTTGCTGTTTCTGTGTTTGTCTTTTAAAGCCTTTCAACATGTGTAATGAGACATATGTAAATAATCGTTCTCATTTTCTTGATATGCCTTCTGAAAGATAAGTACAAATTACTCTTCAGAATTAGTGATTCTGTATATAACGTAACTGTAAATGTTCTTTATAATTAATCCATTTAAGTTTATCTTTGAAATTTTATATTAAATCAAGAAATAAGAAATTTAATAATAGGACATCCCTCAATCTCTCTGTCCTTTTCATAGAAATAAAAATGTTTTGGATCTGCAGCAAATCATGGTAAGGTAGAAAACCTCAAAGTAGCTGGAAAACCCTGTTTTCCTTTCCTGTTGTTATTATAGCCATAATTAAAATTTACATTTTAATTATTCTTTTCTCTAGCCTACTGTGGTTTGCAGAGAAATCACATCTTCTCAATTTAGCTCATCATGTTAAACATCTCTAGTATGATATCCATCTCATTATTTAGTAATTAGAAAATATGTGACACATTTCATGTTTCACAGTCTCAGAACATCAGTTTGGATTAACTATCGAAGCTACTGCAGATATTGTAAAATGAGAAAAAGGCAGAAAAAAAGGATGAATATGAGATCAGACACGATTTTTACTCTTAAAGATTATAAATACTGTAAATACTAACCATAAGAAAAGTTCATAGAACAAGATTTGACATGTTTTACATATCTTACTGGAAAAGAACACCTTCTTAAGTGAACTTTAAAATAGAGTACATTCTCATTAACGTGAAATGCACAGTGTGACCACAAGATCCTTCCTGCTTAAGCTAGGAGAAAAGTTTAGATGATCTGTAAGTGTCTTTTTTAATAAAATAAGCATGACATTTCAGTTCTATTATATTCAATATAAAATTACCCTGTTTTCATTTAAAATCAATATCTCACATTAGGAATATATCCTGTATGGAGTTTTCGTCATAGAAAATTTCTTGGGAATAATTCTTAAAGAAGTGTTAGGAAATTAAATTTCCTGTTATTGGTAACTTATATTGAATGTCTAAAAATCCTGATGTCCCAAAAGAAATACAGAATATTTCATTTTGAAAATGTTGTACATACAATGCAGTGTAAGCACATATAGTATTTCTGGTCTTTCCTTTATGCAATTGATGAAAATATGTGGAATACTTTCTATGTAGTAAGCACAGTATAGGGCAATAGTGATATAAAAGTAAAAGAGAAAGCGAGAGAGAATTAGAGAGAGAGTGTGAGAGAGAATGAAAAAAATCCCTTGCCCTTTAGGAAGATTAAATTTTACTGGAGGAAATAGATAATAAACAATGAGATATGTAATATAATGTCAGGAAATGGTAATTAATATTATGTAATAGAAGCCCCAAACTTTTTTAATAACCTGTACAATTAAAACAGGCATTGGTTACCTTCTATGTGCAAAAGCTGTAACAAAATTTTCCATGAAAACTGTCTAGAAAAAGTCATATGCAAACCACATTTGAATGGTTAAATATGGCATAAATTTAATTATAAGAATTATAATTCCAGCCAAAAGAAATATCTGCTAATGGCAACATTTTCTTTAGATATTCTGACTTTAGGGAGTTAATTTATCTGGAGATTTTTAAGGATGAAAACAGATTTTCTAGAATCAAAAAATATATATATGAATGATCATCTTGCTGAAATAACAGGGCATAAAAAGAATGTTTAAATATCAAAGAGATTGTCAAAACAGTATATTATTCATCAAGCCTGATGAATTCTGAGTGCCTTATATCATATCTAAGACTGAGTTCTAAGTGCTTTGCTAGACCCATGATTATAAAAGGTATCCTTTCTGTTATTGGGTTCTTGTGGAAAAAACACTGGATTTGAACATATGTCCAGGTCCTACCACTAAGCGACTATTAAATTATGGGTGATCATAACCTCTTAGGATTTTCAAAGTCTTCATTAATAAAATGAACAATTTAGAGTGATGACTTCTTAAGTCCCACTGGGTCCTACTACTGCTGGGGAACTATCATTATCAGAGCAGAGAAAATTGGTATTTTTTAATGGGAGAGGGGAAGAAAGGCTAAAGACAGCAGGGTAGGAATGCTTTAACCTTTTACCAAAAGTGTAATATGGACAAAAAGTCATGGTCTGATTTGATTACTATATTAATGAACCTTCTATATTATCTCATTCATTCCTGCTGGCTGGTAAAATAAGTGGTCCCTCGATTAAGGATCTAGGTTTATAATAACAAGACCGAATAACTTATGAAGAGAGTGGCTTATAAATGGGTCCCTCATCATGTTAATTTTATTGATGATAGGTTGAAGCTCTGTGCATGGTTTCTCTTGTCTTTATTTTAACAACAAAATTAGTTTCAGGTGTACAAAGCATCATAATAGTTAGACATTTACACCCCTCACATTTACACCCCTCACAAAGTTATAACTTACCCCACCTACTATCCCTCTGACATTGTATATAGCTGTTACAATGCCATTGACTATATTCCCTATGCTGTACTTTACATCCCATAAATATATATACATTTCATTATAGTTGACATTTCTCAAGTCCTCTTGAAAGACTTAGATCTTCAACCCATGTCACCCTCAAGAGCTACTTGTTGTGTAAAGAGATACTTTTTCAATCTTACAAATTTACTTTCCTTCTATTTTCAGAGGATGTTTCTCAGACCTATGACACCAAAATTGATGAGAAATGATTACTTTTTCTTTTTTACCTTCCATTTTGTTTATCCTGATAAAAAGACAACTGGTTTATAAATTTATATCCCAAATTTTCACTTTGAGTAGAAAATTTCTCATTTTAGTCCTCTCAAATCAATTATCAACTTAGAAAGTATGGTTTTGCTTGGGAATTTGTGTTATTTTATATACTTTTCTGTGTTTCAGCAATAAGAACTTACTCAGCATTACAGGTCCAACTTCCTTGTGATTTAGTACAGTGGCAGAGTAATGTTTTTTTGTTTTTTTTGTGTGTGTTTTTTTGAGGGCAGTGTCACTGGCCCTCATATGTGGGACCCGAACCGGAGCCGCTGGCTTCCCAAGCCAGCGTTTAACCATCGCACCACTCGGCCGGCCCAAGAATAATGTTTTCATGTTGTTTTCAATATCTTTCATGTTGACGTTCAACATCTTTTTGAGTATTTCCACTGAAAGCTTTTTGAATTATTTTTCCGTCCGACTTTCTTATATTGAAGGCTACTGACCCTTCTTTCCTCCCATCAAACAATTTCAAGAGATCTTCTTGCAGATGTTTGCTGTCAAGGTGAACTTTAGCATATAAGCAAAGAAATTTAAAAGCCCCATACGGGGATCAAGCTTAAGGTTTTGGTCACCTCAAGATACAGTTCTAACCAGCAGAAAAACTAATCACAGATAAATCACTCAGAACTCTCTCAGTAGATAGGTAGATACTAGACAGATAAACACCAATATACCTCTCCAACTGTCAAATTATCCATTCATTCTAGAGTAAAAAGTAAAGCAATGTTTTATCAAGCATGCACATGGGCCTGATAACAGAGCTATACTTTTTTTAACTTTCTAGAGAGAAAATGTGATTAAAAAGGCTAAATGATGGAGTAAAAGGAGCCTGGGGCCAGATTAGAGACCTAGTTACTTCTGTGCTCTGTTGGACCATGACCCTGAGGCTCTTAATTTATCCATGGTTTGATATTTAACATGTAGTACTAGCGATACAAAGTGAATAGAATATTCATATGAGAAATTCCATTTTTCATAAAATTTACATGCAAACTAAATATAACTAAATGTATATCTATAATGTATATTGAGAATTGATCTAAATTATAGTAGCAGTTTCATGTCGAACTTGTTTCTGGAGATAATATGGAGTAAAATATTATAAAGAAAATCTTTAGGATGCTTATTTTTAAGGCCTTCATCAAAATCAGCTTTTATTTTTCCACAGAATTCATTATAACTCAATTATAATAATCAAACTTGTGTCATTGCTTATTCCCTCACAAAAAAGTGTGCATATGTATGAAATATCTAGATGTAGCCATATGTTGTCAGCTTAGCATAAATTATGAAATTGATAACATTTTACATAAAAGAGGTAGAATATTAAGGAAGCCTATTATAAAGCAGGAAGTACTATGTTTGCAATGAGAAAAGAAAATGGCTGAGGAAGTGACTTCATATTTTGTGTGTGCCTAGAATAAACCATAATTATTTAGTAATTAAATCTATGCACAACTGAGCATGATGATGAGAAGGGTGAACTGAGGAAAAGATGTATCACAGGAAGACATTTAAGCTCTGTTAAAAAATAACTTCTAATGAATTCCTGGGCATAAACTAAGTATTGCTCATATCCGAATTATACATCTTGCCTATAACACATACTTATTTAACAATTTTTCACTAACAAAATTTGCCTCTCATTTCCATGCTTTATTTAGTTTTATCTTTTAAAGGGTTGATATTAACAAATCTGAAAATTTCAGCAAAGCCTTCCAAATTGAAAATGTAAAAGAAAAATTGTGATCACATATTTGACTAGATAAAGCCTCATAGAGACAAACAATCCTATATATATATTCTTCCTTTTTTGTAAACATTTATTCATCTTTTTATCTAATACGCATTAAGATCATATGACTTCAGGTACTCATACTTTCAGCCTCACCTCTGAATAACCTTTCTTGTCAGACAGCCCCCAAAAGATATTCTTGCACTTATAAGAAACAAGTCTATAGTTTTTACCCACTCTCGTCCTTGGCAAGGTGCTCTAACCACCTAGGCAAACTAGCTGCAAAAACATATAGATACTCAAATACAATTGCAGAACATCCATTTATTAATTTAAAGGGATATTTTAATTTTCAAATAAAAATCAGATAACCATTGCAGTATGACATATACACCTTATGCAGTCAGTGTATCTGCAGAACTAGCACTTTCATCTTTTATAAATACTGCCCAGAAATGTGAGAAGTAAAATTCAAGGAGGCAAAAACAGCCCAGGATCTCAAGTCTCCAGCACAAATTTATTTCCCATTTTCTTCAGCTCTTTGCCAACTTTGACCTTTGCCCAGGTCAAATTTGAATGGACTATATTTATGATTTGTTAAAGATGTAATGTTCTTTAAGGTGCACACTTGATGTAATTTACTATTGAATATCATGTTTGCTAATATACTTATTTGCCACTACCATCACCATCATCACATCACCACTATTTCCATCACTACCTCCACCATCACCCCCTCTCCAACCTGAAATACATGCATTATATGTGACTCCCTAATACTGAAATAATCAATCTGTTCCAAGAAAGAAATAATACAGTCTTTTGATATGATCTTTGCATGTTTCCTTTTTGGTTTCTATGATCATTTACTAAGACCTAAAGTTAAATTTTCTTGCTTCCAAGGATATCATTAATTTTTAACATTTCATTGGTATGTATGTGTAGGGGTGTCTTCAGGAAAAAAGAGGTAAATATATTTTTGGTGCCTAATTGTTTTAAAAATAGTCAGAGGTTTTCATTAAGTGAAAAATTGGAATTTTCAAAGTGTAAATATTAATACTCATTCATTCAAAATATATATATTAAGCAACTGCTACCACTCATTGAAAAGATGACTTGAGCAAAGATTTGGAGGAATATTTATTGATTGTTTTCCCATGTACAGAAACCTTTGATGCCTTAGTTTTCATGGAAACTTTTAAACAGAAATCCTATAAAAAGAATGCTACTGCATTTATAAAAACTTACTTTATTTTTAAATTAATATAGTCAGGTCATAAGCTATCAGGTGACCAGAATTGTAAAGTTTTACGTTCTGCATCTTAATTGAAAGCTATCATGCTATCCTCCTTGGCACACTTTGAAAATACATACTTCCTTAATTGTACTTTTTTTTTCTCTCTAAATTTTGATGTAATGTTGTCGAAACCATAGTAATTTAGGGTTTTTAGATGTCTTCAAACTAAGCATCTTTATTCACTGTTCCTTAAGTCAGTGCTTCTTGGAGTGTAATCTGCTGAATAAAATCATAATCATTGTGGATTTTCATGCAAAAATTAGATTTTGAATTTTCTCCTTGGTTGATTGATTCCTAAATTCCAGAGTCTTTAAACATTAGATTGAGAAATAATTCTGGGAGCCAAGTTCCATGCAAATTTTATATTCATGTGATAGCTTTATTGTATAGTCTCAACATGAAATGGTTTGACTTCTTCCAATCACATTCCTCAACCACCTTATACCAAATATAATTCCCTATCTCTTAATGATATGTCTAGTAGATATCAATTCCTGAAATTTTGAGTTATTAAAAAGTAGTCCCAGATCAGGTAAAACTTGAATCTTATAATCAGTTTAAAACTCTTTTTTTCCCAAGAAAAGTCCTGAACCATAGCTTGAAGGACTTGGAATTCATCTTTCGCTCATCCTTGGACCCAACACTCATATGGAAGAAGAGACACAGACTCTCTATGTTCTCCCCATTCCTTGGCTGCTGGGAAGAAGGATGACATGACATTAGACATCCTTATTACTTACTGGGAGCCTGGTCAGAGCTCTTTCCTTGTTGATTGTCTACCTCCCTGGCTAATACTGAATATCCTGTATGATAAGCCTTGACATGCTGACTTTCCTGATGGGTGCATGGATGTTCTTTATGGGGCCCCATGTGCCTCCACACCACACAGGTCTCTGAATCAAAGATTAAGCTCTGCCTGACATCCTCCAGTCCCTCAACTCTCCTAACCAGCAGGTGGCCCTTTTGAGGATCCTGTGACTTTAGCCAAAGCACAAAGGCAAGATGGCTCAATCCCAGCTTCTTCCTGTGATATACACTCACTCCCCAAGAACATCACAAACCTTGTCACATTGACCGGGAGGAGGTTAGGCTGCTCTCAGCTGCCAGCCGCCTTACTGCCAAGCCCCACTGTTGTTTATTTTCCATTATGAACTACACCCAAGGAGGGATGAGCAAAACAATTACTTGAGCAGATGCCCCCGCAGGTACTGAGATCCAGTTTCTCCTGGTAGAAATCTGCAGTTTTTAGGAGGGATTTTCTTGGTGTCTCCCTCACTTAGGGAGGTATAGTAATCAGCCTCATCTATTCCACTGGTAGTCCTTCTCAGCACAAATACTATACTTTCCTGACCTCAGGGCTCTCTTGTCGCCTCTTGCTAGTCTTCTCTCTGTATAAACCACGGGTTTGGAGTGGCAGGTGGTTGGTTACAGATATGATCCCAATGCCTCTTAGTAAGCCTTAGAGGAAAGATGTGGCTAAGCTCTCTTCAGAAAGTGGATAATGGGGCTCTTGTCTCTCTCTTTGGGTTTTAAGTATCACACTGAGATGATAGAAGCTGTCCCTTAAATTAGCGCTTCTTCAGAGTCCAGCATAATGAGTCTTTACTGAGTCAAATGACGACATTTAGATTTCTCTTTGAACAGAAGCAGAATTTTAACTAGAGACAGTGTTTTTGTTCCCTGATTTGGGGGGTGCGGGGAAGGAGGGGGGCGGGAAGAAAGAAAGAAAAATTTCAGCAGGGAGGAATTCTTTTTGTTCTTTTTATCTTCACTGATTCAGTGCCACAGCATGGAACTCAGTGTTCTATTAAGAGACTCCCAAGGTCAGCTAGCTTTGGGGCTGCCATAGCAGGCCCTTGGAGATCGCTGTCAGTGCAACGGTGGCTTGCTCTTTGTTTGGGATTATTTACTCTTTGTGTAAGTGCTGACAGCAAGAAAGGACAAGAGGTCTGTTTGCAGTATTACACATTTCTCATGTGAAATCAGGCTGTTAAATGTAGCACCTCATGTCTCCCTACTTCATCTCATCCTCACAGCCAGCTTCACGTGATAAGATATAATAGAACACTCAAATAACCCTGATGAAAACTGTTATGGGAAAGTTAGGAAAAAATACAGTAAAAACTTCCAGGCATCCACATATATTTTTAAAAGGAAGTTCTCTGACTCATTGGCACTGTGATCTTTCCTTTGTTGGTCCCCACAGTCTTGACATCAATGCTTGTAATTAGACGACTCCGAGAAATCATATGTCATCCGTTTAGAAACCGCAGAGAGTAGTTTTGAAATGTTCCCATTGTGGGAACAGGACAAACATTTTGTGACAGAAGTTCCTTCAAGTTTTGTTTTCTTCAGATGTTTTAGTTACCACGAATAGCTTACTATCTAGATGCATTTTTTCAGTCAGTTAATAGCACCCTCTAGTTTTTCTAAAGACTTGTTTCTTCAAAACCTTCAGTAAATATTGCCAGAATAAAGAAACTTGGTATTTCACTAATGTGCTTATAATAAATAGAAATCAATAGTTCTCAAACAGATAGGTGGTGACTAGAGCTGTAAGATAGGTAATCCAATCTGGTGCTTTGAAAACAAATGAGCCCAAACTCCATTAGCCAATTAGCACCAATTGACAGATCTTATTTACAGCTCAGGTTATAAAAATGATGGTGCAAGTTCTCAATTTTATCAGGATTTCTGTTTTTCACAGAAAAGTGTGCCTTACAAAGGTCAGGACTAAAAGTATTTTTTGTGTGGTCAGGGAAGTAAGATTTAAAGTCTCCTTTTTGAATTCCAGAAGAACTGTAATATTTCTAAATTGTGAGATTTTTTTTGTGTGTGTGAATTTTTCTTAGGAAACCTTAGAGGTCATCTAGTCCAAACTTCGAATAGACGTTTCATCTCCTTGAGCTCGTCTAAGAAGAACAGTCTGCTCAGATATTTAAGAGTTGTAGATTAAAATGTTGCCTTATAATAAGCTTCCTCACAGCTTCTTTGTAACTCCTTCCCATGGTCCTCATTTTGTCCTCTGAAGCACTTAGCCCTAATGTCTTTATTCCTCTACATAATCAATTAGCCCTAATGTCTTTATTCCTCTACATAATCATCCTCAAAATGTTTGAAGTTACTTATTTTGGTGACTGTTAATAATCACATTTGGCTTTCCGGTTTGTTAGAAGCAGGAAGAGAGATAACACAATTTATCTGTAAAGGGAAATAAATAAAATATAAACACTCTGGTTGGTTAGTAGGTATTGAAAATATATTTCATTTTATGATACATACAAATTTGAAAACAATACAATCACAAATTCACAGAGTTGCAATGACCTGTAAAGATTAGAAAGCCCAGGTTTCTACTCACTTCTAGAATTTCTCTGAAGTATGGCTGACAGAAGACATTCCAGGCTCTGGATTGGAATCCTGGCTCCACAGGGTGATCCATTCCAGTTGTGGAAGAACTTGGATTGCTTTTCTTATATTGGGCAAGAAGGTTCCTTTCTATGGTATTCATATCAAAATCCAGCTTCTGCTTTCTGAAGCAGATCAAAGCACATCTGTGTCCTCAGGCACAGGGTAGTTTTTCATCTTTTATGGCAACTATGGTGATGACTGATTTTAGTAAAATTTTGATAACCCAAACAGGAAGATGCAAAGTCTGGCTATTTACACCATTGGAGTAGAATGATAGTTCCTGTATGATTCTATGTAGAGAATGTTGTGTGTAGCTCAACTTCTCTTTCTTTGAAGTGAGATAACTGAAACCCGGAAGGATGAGACTACTGGCTAAGAGTACAAAGCTGATGACGAGTTGAACTGAGGCTAGCACCTCACTCACCTGACATTGTCCAATCCTTATCACTGTGCCTTCTGATGAAAGTTAATTTGAAATGCAATCAATCAAAGATGGCATGCACAAGTCTTCTAATCTCTGGGAATTGGTAAAGTTTCAAGCAAAACTACACAAATAAGCTACTTTGTGAAATTTCAAGAATAAGAAAATGTTGTTTAAGAACGCTGCTTTGAGGAGATTGAGATCCAGTCCTGGTTTCTCCATTACCTTGTAGTGTAATGTTAGTCACAGTGCCTTTTTGGACCTTAATTTTTTTTTAATTTATTTATTTTTTGTACGTTGTGGTTGCATGCTGAACTCTAAAACTGTATCCAGACTCGAGAGGTAAAAGCACCACAGAGATAGGAGAGTGGAGTGTTTCTATCTGTACTGAGCATTTTTTCTTGTTGGATAAAACAAATTCTTTATTTCCCACAGGCTCTAAAATCTAGTGCATCCATCATAGTTTATTCAGTTCTGATATATCCCTATTTTCCAAAATGCAGGAAAGAATATATGCCCCAACTATGCCCCAATCTTATCTAAGCTCTCAAGAGAGATTTATTTATGACAGAAACCTCAAAAGAGAAGCTAGGATGTAAATGCCAAATCTACAATAAAGCAGTGGTCTACAGCAGCCTTTAAAATGCACACTATAATTGATTCAACTGAAATCTCTTTATTTGCATTATTAAATTAATTGTAACTTAAAATTAAAAATAAGACTTTATTTATAACATTAAATAGCCATTGCTAGTTTTCACTAATTAATGAGAGATCATCATGTCTAATACACTTTTCCAAAGTTTGATTGTGAAAATTTTCAAAAATACAGAAAATGTGAAAGAAATGTATAGCAATCCATATATTACCTGTCACTAGCATATCACAATTAGTATTTTCTTTATTTTTAATTTATCCCTATTTCCATTCATCCATCAACATCAATCTCTCATATTTTTTTTGCTGTCTTCAAATTAAGCTGTAGCACTACTCTTTTTTTTTTTTTAGAGTACAGAGATCTAAAATGATAAACAGTCATGCAAGTATCACCACAATCAAAATATGGAACAGGGGTTTGCAAAGGCCAAATCTGGCCCTTTGACAGTTTTTCTAAATAAATTCATTGTTAACATGCCATACCTAATCATTAATTGCAAACGCTAAATTATTTATTCCCTGATCCTTTGCAGAGTATGTATGATGGTAGTTGTAGATCTTTATAGATGTCCTTTATCAAATCAAGAAATTTCTCTTCTATTCATACTTTGCTGAAAATTTTTATCATGAATGCACATTAAATTTTGTCAAATGCATTTACTGCATCTATTGAGATGTTCTCTTTTCAATAATCTGATGATATAAATTATATTGATTGATTCTTAAATGTTCAAATAATCTTCCATTCCTGGGAAAACCAACACTTGGATATGATTTATCATCAATTTTATATATTACTGTATTTAATTTACTAACATTTGTTGAGAATTTTTAGTGTGTGTTCATAAGGGTTATGAGTGTGTACTGCAATTTTCTTTGTGTTATTTTTGTCTGAATTTTATCAGAATAATACTTGCCTCTTAAATGTTTCTTCTTCTGTTTTTATGTTTGACTCACACTAGTATTACTTCTTCCTTAAATGTATGGTAGAATTCATCATGAAACAACTGAACCTGAAATTGTCTATGTAAGAAGGTTTTTAACTATGAATTCACTTTCTTCAATAAGGACAGGACATTTCAGGTATTCTGGGTCCCCTTGAGTCAGTTTAGAAGTTTGTATCTTGCAGGGAAAATGTCCAGTTCATTCAAGGTGTGAAATTTATGGGTATGTACCAAGTTGTTCATTTTATTCACTTGTTATCTTTATAATATCTGTATGATCTGTATTGATGACCCTCCTTTCATTTCTGATATTGATCATATATATCCTCTCGATTTTCTCTTGACCATGATTCTGGCTAGAGTTTTATCTATTTTGATTATTTCAAACTTCTGGATTCTGTTTTCATTGATTTTATTCCCCTCAAGTTTTAGTTTTAAAGTTCACTGATTTCTGCTCTTGTCTTTTTTATTTTCTTTCTTCTGCTAAGTTTGGGCTTAATTTGCTCCCTTTTCCATAGTGTCATGTTTGAAACTGAGATCTCTGATTTGTGATCTTTATCTTATTCTAGTAAAGCACTTAGACCTATGAAGTGCACTATTAGCTGCATCACAGATTTTTTTTTTTGGTTGTATTTTCAATCAACTCAAAATATTTTCTAATTATTCTATAAATTTTCCTTTGACCAAGAGTTATTAGAAGTCTATTGTTTCATTGCAAAATATTTAGGGATTTTCTAAGTACATTTCATTATTGATTTTCTGTTTATGTTATCATATAACATACTTTGTATGATTTCAACTGGTATAAGTATTTATGGTTTGTTTTATAGCATAGTCCATAATATAGTTTATCACGTTAAATGTCGCACATGCACTCCGAAAAGAAAATGTGTGTTCTTTTCTTGTCAGGTTGTTGATAGTATAATTCAGGACTTGTATATCCTTACTAAATTTTGGCCTCCTGGTTCTGTTGATTACAGAAAGGAATACTAAATTTAGTCTCTTACTATAATTGTACCTTTGCTTTCTATTTCAGTTTTAATGATTATGGCACCTCGCATTATACAATTACTTTGTTAGTTGTATTCATATTTAGGATTGTTCCGTCTTCTCATTGAGTTGACCATTTTATCCATATATCTCTTAACATACCTAGTAACATTTCTTCCTCTGAAATACATCTACTCTAGCCATTTGATCTTTCTTTTGATTGGTATTTCATGATGTCTTTATAATTCATTTATTTTTAACCTATTGATGAATTATGATATAGATGTGTTTTGCATTTTTAATTATTGTGTTTAATTATTGTGTTTAAACCATACATTTCATTCAGTGTAATTATTGATAAGGGTTGACTTTAAAAATCCACCCCATTACTATTGTTTATTCTATTTGCTCCATCTTTCTTTGTCACATTTTTCCATTGTATTTTCTGTGTGTTCATGGATTATTTTCTTTTTAGAACTCCATGTTTATTTACATTTCTGGTTCTTTATTTAAACATTTAAAAATATTTTAAGGGGACTCCCTAGGATTTACAATATGAAATTTATTTTAATTTGTCACAGTCTAACCTCAAATAATATTTTGTCTTACATGTAGTATAAGAAGAATCTCATGACAGTATGTTTCAAATTCCTCTTTCTTATCTTCTGTGCTAATATAATATATTTTACTTATACATATGTCACATATTATAAACTACAATAAATTGCTATTATTTTTACTTTAGGTGCTCAATGATATGTTAGAGCAATTCAAAAAGCTTTTAAAGATATAGTATACATTTATTTTTATTTTAGCCGTTTTAGATATAGATTTTCATTTCTTCTTATTCACCTAAGTTTATATTTAGTATCATGTACCTTTTGCCTAAAAAATGTCCCTTTAGCATTTCTTGTAGATTGGTCTTAGGGCAATAAATTTTCTGAGTTTTTGATTGTCTAAAAAAAATGTCTTTTGCTCACCTTCATTTATTTGTTCTGTGTTCAACTATTTGTTCTGTGTGTAGAATTCTGGATTGACTTTTTTTTCCTTTCAGCACTTTAATAATATCACTCTGTCTTGCATAGTTTCAGACAGGTTTGATATCAGTCTTATATCATTTAAGTGCAGTGTTCTTATATCATTTATGTGCAATGTTCTTTTATTTCCATGCCACCCCCAACCCAATGCTTTCAATACTTTACCTTTGTAAAAACAGTATGAACAAGAAGTATCTTGTGTGTGTGTTGTCAGGGTATTGATACCACCTATGCAGAAGACTAGATAGAAGTGCATAGCATTTATGCCTGAAAATAGACATTCCTCTTCTATTAGAACAGAGGTCGGCAAACTGCAGCTCGCGAGCCACCTTCAGCTCTTCGTGTACAAGTCCATCTCAAAAGTTTGCCGACCCCTGGAAAAGTCAATCCTGTCCCTCACAACAATTTAAAAATTATTCGAAAGCCATAAATATATTTTTACATAATCACCATTATGTGAATAGTATCCTGTAAAAGTTTTATAAGTGAAACTATGATAGTTTTATTTTCATTTTCAATTTTACTTCAGAGCCATAGTTTGCGAGCCACAGTTTGCTGACCCCTGGCGGCTCTTCCATTTCAAAAGTTTGCCGACCCCTGTGCTAGAACATTAATGTGAAAGAATTTGAGGCACTATCATCAGAACTGAGCTGGGTTTGGGTTTCGTTGTTACAGTCAGTTGCAGTACACTATATACTTCTGCTTAGGGTGATATTAAGGACTGCACATCTCTGTCCCTCCCATATTCATATGTTGAAATCCTAACCCCAGTATGATGGCATTTGGAGGTGGAGCCTTTGGGAGGCAGTTAGGTCATGAAAGTGTAACCCTCATGAATAAGATTAGTGCCCTTATAAAAAGAGGTCAGAGAGTTAGCTTACTCTCTTTCTGCTATGTAAAGAAACAAAGAGAAGTCAGCAATGTGCAACTTGGATGAGGGCTCTCACAAGAGGCTGACCATGATGATATCCTGATCGTAGACGTGCAGCCTCCGGAACTATGAGAAATACATTTCTGCTTTTTACAGGACACCTAGTCTATGGTACTTTGGTATGGCAGCCTGAGATAACTAAGACAGATGGGAAGAGAGTTCCATAGTTTTTGGCTTCTCTGTGCATCTGTGCCTCAGAGGGGATTCTCTATTTATGCTCTTGCCACTCCTCTAGTGATTGTCAGCTTTGGCCTGTTAGCTTCGTGATGAGGGCCAGGAAGGACCTCTGTCGTCCTGGTCAAGGGTCAGACTTAAGTCAGCTCACGCCTGGGCATGGGGATGGAGTTCTCAATGATCCATACCTTCTTTGTCGTGGCAGTGAAACTTTTCAGGTCATGTGCAGAAGAGAGTTTCCTGACTTTCCCCCAGTGACAGCAAATCTCTAACAATACGTGTGTAAGCCCTAGGCCCAGGACTTTTACCGCTTTTCCCGTAGAGCTAACGTGTATTACTCCTTAGGGGAAGGAAACTGGGCAGGGCATTGTGCCCTTCCCCCAGAATCAGCCTCTTGAGCAGTGGGGTCTGTGGAAAGGAGCATAAACATGGGTGCAAACTCTTCTTGTGTCTGTGTCCCAGGGATTCTATTCTCTCCTGCTAGCTCACACTCATTGTGTTTAAAAAGTTTTTTCTGAAAACTTATTCCTTTGTATGATGCCAGTGATCTGCCACAAGTGACCTAATGCTCAGATCATGGCTCGTACTGCAGAAACCTGATTTTCTTTTAACTTTAGGCTCCTTGGTTTCTCATTTCCTTGACGGGTTCATGAAAAGTTATGATTTAATAGTTAATCTGACAGATGTGAAACTCTGTGCTACACATTTGACTTTCCAGGCTATCATTTTCTTTCTTTTTTTTTTTCTGGTTCATTTTTTAAATTTGTTTTATATATATTTTTTAAATTAGCTTCAGGTATACAACTAAGTGCAATAGTTATACTTTTTACCCCTCAAAGTGACAACCCCCTCCCCCAATTCTCCCCCCCCACTCATCCCCCTCATATCATATCTATTACAATTCCTTTGACTCCCTTCCACCATATAATCCACATCCTGTGACTATCTATATATTCAATTACAGTTGGCATACAACATTATACAACATTAATTTCAGGTGTACAGTGCAGTGATCAAGCCTCTACTCCATCCATGAACTGGTCTCCCTAACAAAACATGTGCAGGCTATCATTTTCTTAAAAGAATCTTATTGTTTGCTTGTATTAAAGTAGCTGTAAAATCATATTTATCCTTTCAATATTTCCTGATTCTAGATACTTTGTTATCTCCTTCTCATTATTAGGCTCTAAAACAGATTTATAAAATTTTAATAAGAATATGGAAATAAAATAATAATATACAATGATATTTTATAGTACTTTCTAGAATTTTAAAATAAAACATTTCCTATTAAAATATGACCATAATAAAGTAGAGGGATGATTATTTTCTCAGGATGTAGCTTTAAACCTATTGCTAGGTAAAAAATCTTTTAATGAAGTACCATGAATATTATAACTTCATTTTGTCCAGACCTGAAATCAGATCTCTGAAGGTGCTAATTGCTTCTAAAGGCACAATGAAGTACCCTGTTTAACGGTATTAATTTAGTTACGTTCATTAGATATATTGCTTTTGACTTGGGATGAACAATGTCTTAAAGTATTTGTTTACAAGTATATGTTATGATATTTTCCATGAGAAAAAATATAGAGGAATTACTGTTTGATTCCAAAATTGCACAATCTTATGAATTTTTCAAATACTATGTAAAAGAAAGTGAAGCTGCTCTGACAACATTCTCTATAATTAGCTGAATGTCCTAAAATTCTGAAATCTGGCTGGGATTCAATATTAGTACCTATAAAAATAGAATACATGTTGTATCTAGTGTAACTATCTGGTCTTGTGCAGCTCCAAGAGTCTATAATTCATAAATTGTAAATCTATTTTTAGTAATTTGATTGAAAATTATACTTACAATGAATCTTTCTATAATTGCAGGTTTTATATGGGGAGAAATAAAACAAATGTGGGATGGCGGACTTCAAGATTACATCCATGACTGGTGGAATCTAATGGATTTTGTGATGAACTCCTTATATTTAGCAACAATCTCCTTGAAAATTGTTGCATTTGTAAAGGTAACTATTGTTTATATTGTTGGTAAAGCATAAATTCTGATAAATATTGATATACTTTCAATTGCTATCAATTTTATTAATATTTTTACTTAGTGTTATTTATATATATATTCATCAGTTCATGACCTTATTGATAGATAGATATAAAATACATAGATAATACACAATTTATGGTCATAAGACGAATTTAATAAACAATTAGAAGTTATCTCCCAAGTTTCTTGCATCTAAATTGAATGATGTTTCAAAATTATTCATGATAGCTATTCTTATTTCTAATCCTTTCAATTTCTAATGAAACTCTACCTCGAACACTGTTTAAATTTTGGCAATCAAATCTATTTTTATCAGTTATAACTAACTGATAAAATTACATAGCTATATCAAAATATTGCTCTCTCAAAGTACTGAAATTATTATTTCAGTTTAAACGAATATAGTTTGATATTATTAGAGAAGAATATAACTTCTTTCTCCTCATCCTATTCAACGTGACGGAGCCTCAAATCTTACACACCCATTACTCCCCCAGATTTTGCACATCAATCTTATGCCAATCCACATAATTTACATAAAACAGTTTTGTTCTGCAATGACATTTGGGATTATTTTGTACTTTGGGGAATGTTTTTCAAATCAAAGTATTATCATCCCCTCCCTCCTGAATTTTTTTCTTCTTTTTTTTCTCTCTCTTTGAAAACTTCGTTTCAAAAATGATTAATCAGTTAGTAAAAAAAGAAGAGTGTCTAATTGTATTTTACAGGAATGATTCATGCAATTTAGTGATCTGAACTAGAAAATGCTAACACATAGATTAAGTCATTTATGTACTCTAGTTTTCAAAATAGAAGCCTGAGTCTCCTTGTACAATGTTCAGCTATGACAGTGTCAAAATGCCCAAATTGGAAAGACCATAGTTTCCAGAATTTGTTCAATTAAAATGTCTCCAGCACTCATCAAAACATTAGGAAAATGCATTTTTTTCTACCTATTTCATGGAAAGCAAGCAATACTTTAATAATGGAAACATAACTTGGTAATTGTTCCTTTAGTATTGCGTTCAATTCCCTTGAAGACCTTAAGATAGTAGAAGGTACTGTCTTAACCAAGGAGGTTATGAATCTATGTAGAAAATGGACAGTCTGTTTTTAAGTGCACATCTTTCCAATTCTTCTTTCCTCTGTAATGATCCTTAAGTAAGTTTATTTATAAAATTGTTTTTGACGTCTCTCTACTAAAAAAAGTAGTATTTCTGGGTTTTGTGCAGTTATAAAATTCTGGTTTTATATGACAATAGCATTTTTCTCAAACTTTTCGGTGCATAAAAATCACCCGAAACACAGATTCCTTTTTCTCCATGCCCAGAAATTCTAAATTAGGAGTATTAGGGAAGGACCTAGATTTGCATTTCTAGCAAAATCATTAGGTGATGCTGATGTAGCTGGTCTAAGGAAGAACGTAGAATAGCACTGGGCTGTATAAGTCTATTTAGCAGTTCAGAGAACTATGAGATTGATTCCAAAAGGGATTTCTCTCATATATTTCTTATGTACATTATTTATACTAAGATACATACTATTTTATATATTACTATGGTGTTTATATATAGTGCATGTACATTTTCATATATAAGAATTCTGGTATATAGTGGGTACAAATACATAAATTAATAGATACTGGTAAATTTTTTGCTTTCATGCTGTTATATATGGGATTTTAATTTCCTTAAAAAGTTGTAAATTCTTCATGTGCAACATCTATTTTAATATTAAAATATAAACATCGGTCTATATATTACATCAGGGAATATTTAGCTTAAAACTCAACTCACGCACCCCAATTGATGAAGAAGAAGGGGAAGGAGGCTAAGGAAAGGGAGGTGGAAAAGTACACAGAGATTACCTCAGGTGACAATGAATGAATGACATGAAATCTTCTGAAGATATAGTTTATTTATGCACTTTGGTGATAGGAGTTCAGCTATGGTGGTAAATATAAATTCTGAAGTGTTTTCCCCGAATAATTATTGGGTCGTCGGGAAAGTTGTGACATATTTTTCTATGTTTTTCAATGCAAAAATGCATCATGACTTTCCTGATGACCCAATAGTTTGTATGACTATAACTTGAGTTGCATAGTTAACAGTTTAGAGTCAGGCTTCCTGAGCTCAGTTCCTTCCTCCATCACTTACTAGTTGTGTGAACTTGAACCTGTTGTTTTACTTTTGGGTGCCTCATACATAAAATTACAAGAAAAACAATTTCTACCTCATTGTGTTGGTAGAAGAAGAAAAAGTGTTGATATATTTTAAGTGCCTGTTACAGAATAAATGTTTGTCATTGGTTTGTCTTTTCTCTTTTACTCCTGTCTCTTTCTCCTTCATGTACTGATCCCACTGGACTTGCCTTTTGTAATGTCTTTATTACACCTCTTCATTTGTTTTATTTTTTATTTAGTTGAAAAAGAGTTTGAGCTCTGGATTCACACCTGCCTTATTTTTTTAAGATTTTTATTTAAAAATACAGCTAACATAAAATATTACACTAGTTTCAGGGGTACACAATAGTTATTCAACTATGTATTTATATACCTAAAAAAATATTGCCATGATAAGTCCAGCAGCCATCTGACACTGTATCACACTATCACAATATTATTGAGTATATTCCCCATGCTGTACATTACATCCCAATGACTTATTTGTTTTATACCTGAAAATTTGGACCTCTTATTTCCCTTCAACTTTCCCCTCCTTTTTAAAATTTTCAATTATGGTTGACATTCAATATTATTTTATATTAATTTCAGGTGTATAGCACAATGGTTAGACATTTGTATAATTTAAGAAATGACCCGCCTGACTAGTCTAGTACCCACCTGGCACTATACATAGTTATTGATATATCACTCACAATATTCCCTATGCTTAATTTTACATCCCCATGACTATTTTGTAACTGTCATTTGTATTTCTTAATCCCTTCACCTTTTTTACCCTGCCCTCAACCCCCTCCCTTCTATCACCCCAACAAATCTGGTGCCCATCTGACACTATACATGTTATTACAACATTATTGACTATATTCCTTATGCTATACTCTACATCCCCATAACTACTTTGTAACAACTAATTTATATGTCTTAACCCTTTCCCCCTTTTTTACTCACCCTAAACATCCTCCCATCTGGTAACCATCAAAATGTATCTATGAGTTGGTTTCTGTTTCGTTTGTTTATTTTGATCTTTAGATTCCACATATATGTGAAATCACATATCTGACATTCCATTCAGCACAATACTCTCCAGGTCAAGCCATGCTACCACAGATGGCAAGAATGCATCCCCTTCCATGTCTGAGCAATATTCCGTTTTATATATGTACTGCCTCCTCTTTATCCATTTATCCATTGACAGGAACTTAGGCTGCTTTTACATCTTATCCATTATAAACAATGCTGCAATGAACATATGGATGCACATGTCCCTTCAAAGTAGTGCTTTTTGTTTCTTTGGATAAATACCCAGGAGTAGGATTACTGGGTCTTTGTCTCTTGTGAAACCCTTTGTTTTTAAGTCTATTTTGTCTGGTATAAGTATTGCTACTCCAGCTAATTTTTTGGTTTTCTCATTTTCATTTTCATAAAATATCTTTTTCCATCCCTTTATTAATACTTTCCATCTATGTGTGTCTAAGGCAGCATACGTAAGGGTTTTGTTTTCTTATCCATGCAGCCCTCCTATCTTTCTTATTTTTATTTTTATTTTTATTGGAGCATTTAATCCATTTACATTGAAAGTAATTGTTGATAGATATATAGCTATTGCCGTTTTATTATTCATATTTAATTTTTTTTTTTTTTCCTATCTGAAAGAAGTCCCCCTAACATTCCTTGTAATACTGGTTTGGTGGTGATGAACTTTAGCTTTTTTTTTTGTATGGGGAGTTCTCCATCTGTCCTTCAATTCTAAGTGATAGCTTTGCTGGGTAGAATACCTTTGGTTGTAGGTCCTTGATTTTCATTACATTGAATATTTTATGTCAGTCCCTTCTGACCTGCAAAGTTTCCTGTTGAGAAATCAACTGACAATCTTATGGTAGCTCCTTATAAGTTACTAGTTGCCTTTCTCTTGCTACTTTTAGGATTCTCTCTTTGTCTTTAACCTTTGCCATTTTAATTATAATGTGTCTTTGTGTGAACTTCTTTGGGTTCAGCATCTTTGGGACTTTGTGCTCCCTGGGCTTCTACATCTATTTCCTTCACCAGATTCAGAAATTTTTCAGTCATTATTTCTTCAAGTAGGTCTTCAATTCATTGCTTTCTCTTCTCCTTCTGGTACCCCTATGAGGCGAGGTTGTTATACTTGATGTAACTATCCTAATTTGGGGGGGATTTTTTTGTTGTTGTTGCTCTGATTGGATGTTTTCTGCTACTTTGTCTTCCAAATCGCTGATATAATCCTCTGCTTCATCTAGTCTGCTGGTGATTCCTTCTAGTACATTCTTCATTTCAGTTATTGTATTCTTCACATCTGACTGGTTCTTTTTTATGGTTTCTATATTCCTTTTTATGCTATCTCATTGTTGAAGTTCTCATTAAGTTCCTTGAGCATCCTTATAACTTTTATTTTGAACTCTGTATCTGGTAGGTTACATGCTTCTGTTTTATTCAGTTCTTTTTCTGGAGTTTTCTCCTGTTTTTTCATATGGGAGGCATTTCTTTGTTTCCTCATTTTGGCTGCTTCTCCTGTGTTTGTTTCTATGTATTAGGTAGATCTGCTACATCTTCCAGTCTTATCAGGTGGCCTTATGTAGTAGGTTTCCTTTGGGGCCCAGTTGCACAGTCTCCCTGGTGACTGACCTTTCCTAGGTTCTCCAGGAGTGTCCCTTGTATGAATTGGGTGTACCCCCATTTATAGTTGAGACTTGATTGCTATTGGCACATCAGTGGGTAGGACTGACCCTCAGGCTGATTGGTTGTGGGATTTGGCCACATCCACAGCTCATGGGCTACTGTGTGGGGAACTTATTTCACTAACTGGGATTCTTCCCTGTGAACTCTGTTGCCTGTTGAGACTAACCTTGTGGTGTGCTGCTTATGGGGCTAATTGGGTGGTGCTCTGCTGTAGTCTGAAGCCAACTTCCAGGTATGTTGGTTCTGGGGCCTCTTGGGAGGGTCTCCAGTGTAGGCCCAGGTCACCGACTGCCGGTGATCTGCCAGGGTCTACCTGGTAGGAGCTACAAAGCAATCTGTAGATGTTTACTGTATGTGCTAAACCTGGTGGCTTGTGGGAAAGGTCACTCTTCAAATCAAAGACGTCTGCCACCGGTACTGGGCCTTTTAGCTCCGCAAAAAGCCAGGACATCCAAAGCCTGCTGCCACCTGCTGGCTCCCTTAAGGTTCAGCCACTGATAAAGCCTCTTGTGGTATGCAAGTTAGGTGAGGCAGGGTCTCAAGAAGTCACTAGAGTGGGAAGTGTGATAGTCACCAGGTTAATATAGATTCTGGTTTGGTGCCAGTGCTGAGTCTCACACTGCTCAGCAAATGTCTCAGAGCACACCAAGGCTAAACATCTCTCTCCTGGAGCCTGCAGACTCTGACAGTTTTACAAGAAAGAGTGCAATGCAGACAGGGCCAGCTCCTCACCCAAAAAGTGCCTCTGGGGGAATTGGGTGGGGTGGAGTCTCAATGAATCAGGGTGGAGCAGCAGAGCTTACTGGGCCAAGCAGATTCAGATTTGTCCATGGCCATGGGGAGGTGGGCTCAACTTAAGAATGATGGTGCCTGCCTACCAGCTGCATGGGACAAGGATCCCACACAGAGAAAATGGCGACTATCTTCCAGCCCTCCCTTCAAAGCCACACACATCCATCTGCCCCCATATGCCTCTGACACCCCCTGAGTCATTGCCCTTCTGCCAGAGCTCAGGGTAAGTGGCTGCAAGTGAGTAGGTCTGTGCACAGTACCCGTAAGAGGATGTCTGAGTTTCCCGTAGCTTTCCATCTCACCCAGATAGTTGGAACCCCACTGTTTTTCACAGCCAGGTGTTGTGGGGCTCCTCTTCCAGGCACCAGTACTCTGGGTTGGGGAGCCTGATGTAGGGTGGTGGTATCTCTCTCCTCTGGAGGGAACCTCCACAGCTGAGATATCCCTCCTGAGTCTCAGCTGCCACATGGAAGTTTGGAGAGAGCCTGTTTTGTACCTCTGTCTCTCCTATCAGTCTCAGGTAACTTCTTTATATCCTTAGTTATGAAACTTCTGTTCAGCTAGACTTCAGATGGTACTCCAGGTTGATTGTTTTATCATTTAGTTCTAATTGTAATGTGTTCATGGAAGGAACCAAGCATAGTGTTTATCTACTCTGTCATCTTGGGTCTCTCAAGGCTACACATGTCTTTATTATGTGCAATCTGTGTGATTTAGGGCAAGTTATTTAATGTGGGTCTCAATTCTATCATGTGTTAAATGACGATAATTAAAAGAGCATCTACTTTGGCAGTCTGTGATGTCATACTTTTTGACTCAGCCTTCCTTACCTTCTTTTGTTTATCATTTAATTTTTCATGCCAATTTAAAATTACTTATAACTCACTATTTCAGGAAAAGGTGTCTTATTCCTATACAAATACAAACTCTGTGATAAGTAAAGGAGACAGCCATTATGTGAATCAATCAATAAGAATTTTTTTTTTTTTTTAGAGGGCAGTGTCACTGATCCTCATGTGGGACCTGAACCGGGGCCGCTGGCATCCCAAGCCAGCTCTTAACCACTGCGCCACTCGGCCAGCCCATTCAATAAGAATTTAAGGTGCACATTAGAAAACCAGCTTTTGATATGGTTGCTGAGAATGCGAAGTTGAGAGAGATATAACTTATGCCTCCACAGTCAGGTGGAGGAAGAAAAATGCATATAAATAAGGGTTTTACAATGTGATAAGTTCTACATCAGAGGCCTTGGTAGCATCAAGGAAGGAATTAAACTTTACTGGCATTGCCCTAAAATTATATAGAGCATAGAGTGAGTGGGCAACTATCATGTTCATGAACATGCATGAGCATTCCAGACAGAAGACACAATGTGTAAAAGCCTGAGTGTACAAAGGAGGTCAATATCTATGAGATATGATCCAGGAAATGGTGGCAGGACGAGGATGGGAAGAATTGGCCACATTCTGCTATAGAATTTGGATTTTGCCTGATAAATAAAGAGGAACAATTAATGAGATTTAAACAGAATGAGTCAAATGATGATGAATCCTGAAGTAAAGCAATGGACATGTGGGAAGCTAATAAAAGGTTGGATTTGAAAAAAAGAAATTGGAGGTAAGAACCACAGGATAGGTAATTTATTAATTATGAAGCATGAGTTAAATGGAATCATCCCAATGCTGCTCCTTGGTAAATAGTTCACCTGTGCTGGCACAGGCAAGATTACCAAATGTTATAACAGATCTTTGCTGGCATCGTACTGATTCTACCTCCCATCTGAGGGTGCATGAATGATAGTGAGAATCTACCCCTATATCTTTTTTGGCCAAGCTATGGATCCAGACCAAAAATACTGTCAGCTAACAAACGTGGAAACTTTTCTGTAACTGGTCCCTTCAGGGAGAGAATCTTTTATAATAGGTCTGGCAGAAGAGCCACACTTGCTTAATTGCTTTATCCTTTTGCAATTCTACCTAGAGGTGTTTTGTTTGTTTTTAAATACACAAAACGGCCTTTCTAACTAAGGCCACGGTGAAGTTTGGGCTCAGATCCACACTTAATATATGCCTCAACTTTCTTATCTGTAAAATTACACTAATAATTAAATCCCATAAAATGGTTGTGAAGATTACATTAATAAATGCATTTATTATCATAGAATAGACCTTAATATAAGCACTCAGTAGTTGTTTTTACTTTTATCTATCCAATATACTGTACAATGCAATAGCATTATATTGTAGAAACACAGAGAACAGAAATAATATGTGACTTCAGTATTCTCCTTCTTACATGAAAGGCTTTGTGGTGCTTGCTTAAATATTTTGATTCATTAGCATTTCACAATTCATGGACTGTCGCTTTAAAAAAAAATTGCTACTAATTCTTAAAGAACATGGTATGTAAATCATTTCCTCTTCTCACTTTGTATAGTTAACATTGTATGAAATGTTAACTAATCCAGAACTTATTGATGCCTGGGCATAAGTATAATATATTAGTTTAGCTTCATCAGGTCTGATTTTCTCCCAAATATTATTCAGTCCCTTTCCATACATACAACTTATCTCATATTTATCTCCAGCCATTTGGCAGAAATGATTACATTCCTATGCCAATTCTATTGTGTAATTTAAGTGATATTTTCAAAAATCAAAAATATTATAAATAGGAACATTTATTTTAACTGTTGTGATAGATTTTTTTTATAGCACTGTTCTTCTAAATAGTTCTGAGTATATATCTCATTGATCCTCCTGTTTTTATCAGCTAGAAAGGAAGCAATATTGTTTCCATTTCACAAGTGTTGTAACTGTAGTGTGCTCTCCAAGTTATGGGATTTTCTAAATATTTTGTATTTTATAGCAGAGAGCTGTGGAAGTTTGAATCCTAATTATTTAATGTAGTATTATCTACCACAGGAGAAAAATCATATGGCTTTCTACTCTCTTTCACTACTTAGTTATCCGACTGATTTGTAGAAAGGGAATGGTTGTCGCCTTGTAAATTGAATATTAAACATTTTCTATTTAATCTCATATGACAAACATTTTTATTTTGCATGAATTTAATTTTACTTATTTTGATTGATTATTAGGCTTTTATAAATATACATCATAGTCTATAGAGGACATAAAGATGCACTAACATATTTTTCTGTATTTAAGGGACTTATGGCCCAGTACTATGATTCAGTCATTCTTCCTCTCTTAACATTTCTGCTAAAGTTTTCATTCACCTGGCTCCAACTTCCTCTCATATTAATTTCACTATTTTCAAACACTCCATTTTCCAGCTGTATTAAGATACTCACATTTCCACAAATATTCACCTTTTCTAACAACATTGCTTTTGAATATGTCTATAATTTTCTCCCTTTAATGCTTTTTAAGCTCCTATTTATAAATATGCCCAGCACATAAAATCATTAGACAAAGCTCTGTGCATGGGAAACTAACAAGCAATCCAAGATGAGTAATCTATTTTGTAGGCCTACAAAGGGGCAGTTCTCTTAAAATGAAACTGAATAGAAATGAAGGCTTAGGGTAAAACCAAACTATGGAAGGTTTAGACTAGAAATCAAATACTTGAGAGAAAGATGGAAACAGGGATTGATGGTCCTAGATGTGCTCTGGGTGTTTAGGGTAGCTTTTGATCTCTCTCTGTCAAGGATTATTCTACAACATGAAGTGGACCAGCTCTGGTCAGTAGAATCCTAGTGTCCAATCATCTGCAGTCAAAGTGTATTTATCAAGGGAAGGATTAGAGTTACTTCTCAAATGTTTGTCTTCTTCACTATATTGTAAGCTCATGTGGCATGAACTATATCTTGTCTCATCAAGATGCTGAACCCTGAAGATAGTGCCTGACATGGAGTACTGAAGATAGTGGCACAGAATAGGCACTCAGCATATATTTGATGAATGAATAACAGGTGAAAAATCAAAATACTTAGAATTTAAATCCATTCTTGACAAAGGGCCCAGTATTTATAGAAAGGCATTTTGGTGAGAATGTGAGGGTAGTTTGGAGAATTACCAGGACTAAATGTTTGAGCCCCAGCATTAGGTATCTAAGTGGGTACAAGTGACAGGTCAATCTTAAGAGGAAGTCAGAACCCAGATTTCACATTTTTCATGTGACATTTGGAAAGTCGGAATTTCATCTCGAGGACATTACGGAGTCATTGAAGAACTTTAAGCAATATGTGTGATGGTCTGATTGGCTTTTTTAACAAGTGATTTTGGAGGAAATAGATTATAATAATTTCTGTGCGAAATAAAGACACTTTTTTATTTTTAATTAGGGAATTGGGGGAGGGGAACAGTGTTGGGGAATTGGGGGACCAGCCAAGTTGTTGTTCTTCAATCTTTGTTGTGGAGGGCGCCAATTGCCATCCGGCTTCCTGTTGGCAGCTCATGGCCTCTAACCTCAAGCTCCCATGTTCAATCTTCGTTGCAAGTGGGCGTAACCACCATCCCATGTGGGAGTCGAACCCGGTAGCCTTGTTATTAAGAGCGCACACTCTATCCTCTGAGCCATTCAGGCGGCAGCTCAGCTCAAGGTACTGAGTTCAATCTTTAGTTGCGGGTGGGCATAGCCCACCATTGAACAGGCAATCTTGTTGTTACACCAGCTGAGCCATCCTGCCACCTGTTGGTAGCTCAGGGACAGCTCAGCTAGGGCGCAGCATTTACTGGCCCATGTGGTAATCCAACCAGTGGCCCTGTTGCTCAGAGCTCGCGCTCCAAACCAACTCTTAACCAATTGAGCCACTCGGACAGCCCCTAGAGACACTTGTTAAGACAGTGAGGATACTAATGAAGTAAGTAATATATAAAATTTCGGTTTAGAGGCTGGGAGTTTGGAAAGGAAGACTTGAGGAACAACCTCAAATTCTGCCATGGGAATTTCCTGACATTCACTAAGATCAGAAAGCATAAATGAAGAAAAGAGTTTGAGGATGATAAGATGATGAGTTCCAATTTTGGCCTCTGAGTTTGAGATGACTATGAAATACACAAGTGGAAAAGTCAGTGAGGCATTAGAATATAAAATATGACTGTAAGGTGAGGAATCTGGGCTGGGGATGTGGAATTGAGAATCATCAGCACGTAACTAACAGTTGAAATCATAGGAAACTTTCAGGGAGTATTATAGATTGAATGAAAAGAGAAGAAGCTTAAAAATGGGCACAACATTTAAGGTGCAAGTGAGAAAAAGGAACCTGGAAAGAATACTGAGAAGAAGTATCACAAATGGCTGGAGGCAAACACACAAAGATTTAAAAAATATGAATATAGATTTTGTGAATATTTTTTTTAAAAAAGAGCCAAAGAAAAATGTTAAATTCAAGTTAACCTTTTAATTCTTAATAACATATGTGGAAAATGAATTATAACTGAAGAATTGCAATTTCCTCTGCAAATTCAAAGAACATGATGGTTTGTAAAAAAATTTTAATTGCTTTGTAAAACAATGACTATATATTTAAAAACCTAAGCTAAATGGATATGTGAATGAGAGGAGAAAATTAAAAAGCAAAACTTAAAGAATGAAATCAAGAGATAATTGCTAAATGTTTGTATCTCCACTGACACTAGTGCCCCCTTATCTGCAGCTTTTCTTTCCCCAGTTCCCATTACCCACTGTCAACCACAGTCCAAAAATGGATAATTCCAGAAATAAACGTTAGAAGTTTGAAATTGTGTGCTGTTCTTAGTAATGTGATGAAATCTCACACAGTCCAGCCCGGATATGAATGACCCCTTTGTCCAGCATCTCCAAGCTCTAGGCACTTCCTGCCGGTTAGTCACTGAGTAACCATTTGGGCTATCAGATCAACTGTCATGGTAGTGCAGTGCTTGTGTTCAATAACCCTTATTTTACTAAAAAATGTCCCCAAAGCCATTCACATACCTTTTATTACAGTATATTGTTAAATTTGTTCTACTTTTTAAATTACTATTGTTAATCTCTTACTGTGCCTAATTCACAAATTAAACTTTATCATAGCTATGTATGTATAGGACAAAACAAAGTGTATATAGGGTTTGGTACTATCTGTGGTTTCTGGCATACATTTAGCATCTTGGAATGTGTTCTTTCTGGATAAGGGAGAAATACTATGTTCCTGACAGGAAACAAGATTTCTGAATCAGGGAACAGACAAATTATTTACTTATGTAACAATCTTAGCATCCATTCCCATACTGTCATACCACACAGGGCAGCAGATGAGAGCCAGATGTATCCAGTGCATACAGGAGTTTGTACCACTGGAGAGGTACTAAGAAATTACAAATCTCAGAGCTTATATACCGCAGCTTTGCCAGCTGCCCATCTTCCCACTGTAGTAGGAGAGAGAAAGACCTTAATTTTTCTAAAGGAAACAAACTCTCCCCTGGGAGGCAAAACTCCCTAGGTTTATTATCTTTAGAACGTTAGCAGATGGCTCCAGGGGAGGAGGTCTCTATCTTTAACCTTGCAAGGCTTGTTTACCATTCAAACATTCTTTAACCCAGAAGCTAGCAATGCTAGGATGCTCAGAATGCCCTGACCTTGCATAAATGTGAACGTATTCTGGAAGCATTGTTTTCCAACAATTATCAGAAGTGCTAGACCCTGAAGCTGACTGGAGTAATTATACTGGGGCTGAATCTTAGTGTTTCATGATTTGTAAAATGGAAGATCTTCTCTCATGATTTTGCGAATACCGGCTGAGATAATTTGCTCAAGTGTTCTGAATAGGTTGATAGCAGAGCTGAAGTCATTCAACATGTGACAATGGATTCCACATCCAACCATCTAGAACAAGGAACAGCATCTCTACTAGACAGGTTAAAAGGAAGACCCTTGAACTTTGAACAACATGTAATCTCTATTCATTGCTGGCCCCATCAGCCCCAAACAGAATTTTCCATTTGCTCTTCTGTTTTCTGACAGCACTTTATGTTAATTTCTTAGAGCATGTTTTATTACAATTAGCTGTCCCTGTCATTCTCAGAGGACTATGAATACTTGATGGGAGAAAATATTTCTTGAGTAGCTATTACATGCCGGCCATTGTGTTAAATCTCATGAGAAATTCCTAGAAAATGATCACATCCTTAAGAATGCTTATTGTTTTATATTTTGTATATTTTGAGATGTAGTCATAAGTCATTTTGGTTTTTAAAAAAAAGAGTGTTGGGGTGGCTGGTTAGCTTAGTTCGTTAGAATGTGGTGTTGACAACACCAAAATTGCTGGTTCTATCCCCACATGGGCCACTGTGAGCTGCAACCTCCTTAAAAGAGAGAGAGAGAGAGAGAGAGAGAGAGAGAGAGAGAGAGAGAGAGAAATATAGAATTAGCCGCTGACAGAGGGGGCAGATGTCCTTTACTTAAACATGTGTGTCTTTCAATAAAAGTGAGAAAAGAGAAGTGAATGTGACCTTAGTCTTTGAAGGAAAAGGTGACATGTGGGGCACCCAGTGGAGACAATTAGGTGGTGTTTAATACCACAAACCCTCACTCTGATACTTGCTATAATGAATTTTAAAAATTTTTAATTTTTAATTTTTTCTTTATCTTCAATCATTAGCTGTTTTATGCTAAAACTATGCATGAGAATGTTTAGAAGTTATCAGTATTTAAAAATAGAAAATAATTTTCCTCTAGTTCCAACTTTATTGTTTTAAATTGTCACTCAAGCAAAAGTCTGCTTGTTGAACAAAATCACACACTTGTATTTTATCCCGAGGGTGATTAAAAAATACTATCTATTAGTTTCAAAAGAATTAATTAACATTTGTAAGTTTCTTTGGTATAAAATATAAAAGAAATGGAAATAATCTGATGGGACTCACACAGAAGTAAAATCTTTTTTTCTGACAGTAGGAAAAAGATTCAATTGTCTAGATGTAATTTTTAGTGATATAATGAAGAGAATTTAATTTATTGTTCAGTTCTTATACATATTTAATTATAGGTTTTCATAAGTCAATATTTCAGATAGCATATTTGATCCTTTTTTAAAAAAAATAGGGAACAAATGTACCTCAATAGTATGAGAAATGAATTTCATTGTGTTCTTTATATAGCTCAATATCAAGATAATTCAAAACTGACATTTTATTTAACTCTTACTTTTAAGATAATTCCTCATCAAAGTTTAACATAGCAAATATTTTTGTCAAATCATATAATTAAGGAATGTCTAGGTAACTATCACATTTTCTGCACATTGAATATAAAAAATTGGCAATTCATTGATTTCCAGGATGATTTACAAGTTAGGCTTTATCTACATTTAGGATATAACAGACACAAAACGGTAACATTATACCTGTGTTGTTCATTAGTATTTCCAAGGCAACAGACCACTACTTCCACTCACTTATATGTAATTGTATCCTACATGCATGCCTCTAGAATAGGTAAGTGTGTCAAATATGGTAAGTAAGCCATTGATTATTATTCAAAACTTAGTGCCTTTTATTTATAATGTAGTTTTCTTTGTTATAATGATATTGCTATCTTTTCCCAATACAAAATCAAAATTTTTTTCCCTATGTAACATTTTTCTTTTCTTAAAGTTTCATTGGAAAGATCAAGAACAGACATAATTCACATATTAACAAATAATACACATGACAAGGACAGATCAGGAAGACCACTATATAATTGCTTTAATAATTCTTATTTTTGTGTAGATTAATAATGCTGCGACTGGCTTGGTGGACATCAGCTTCCTGACAATAGGCCATTGTGCTGGATCTACCTAAAAAAGCATTGGGCCTGAACTTGACATATTCATATGTATGTGTTTGTTTTACTTTCCCTTTGTTTCTGTCTTTTCTCCAGTACAGTGCTCTTAATCCACGAGAATCTTGGGACATGTGGCATCCCACTCTGGTGGCTGAAGCTTTATTTGCTATTGCAAACATCTTCAGTTCCCTGCGCCTGATCTCACTGTTTACTGCAAATTCTCACCTGGGGCCTCTGCAGATATCTCTGGGAAGAATGCTCTTGGACATCTTGAAGTTTCTATTCATATACTGCCTTGTGTTGTTAGCATTTGCAAATGGCCTAAATCAATTGTACTTCTATTATGAAGAAACAAAAGGGTTAAGCTGCAAAGGCATACGATGTGAAAAGCAGAATAATGCATTTTCAACGTAAGTGGAACAAACATTTTTATGTGTAATGTTGTACAGTATTTAGAGTTATTATATTATGAATTTGAAAAAAATCCGTGACAACTGGTTGCCAAAAAAAAAAAATGCTTAATGCAAGAAACAGAATTAACATGCCTTTGAATATCAATGGCTTCCTCTGACTTTAAAAAAATATACATCCAACATACTTAAGTTTTAGTAAAATGGCCATTTCTTTCAAAATGACCTCCTAAAAAAAAGAGCTATATATACTATTTTAAAATGTGGACTAAAATGGAAATCTATGTCCTATTGACAGTTTACCAGCACATTAAATGATAGAATATGTATATGTAAAAGCAATCATATAAGAAAATCCAAGTGTTTTTCAACCTTTCCTCATATGTTTCCCAGATGCTGACGTCCCTTCATGTTTCTCTTTCATTCTTTAGTCTTCCACACAAAAATCTAAGCATGTAGAAATAATCTAAGCCTAGGTCATTATTATTTTGCACACAAAACTTCCTGTGCCCTTACACCTGAGAGGCAAAAAGCCTTGTCCAGTGTCACTCTCCAGCATGTGTCACAATCAGATTTGCTGACAGCACAGGTTCATGACCACTGTGTTTGATGCTCACACAGTACTCATAGAATACACCTCTACATATCTGTGTCTGTCTCCTTCCCACTGTGGTAAACAGTAAAGTAGAAGATTAATGAAAAAGTTAGATAATTTTCATCTCCACAGTAACCACAAGTGAATACATGGTCATTTTGTAGTTGATTTTAAAAGTCAGACCCTATTCAAAGGCCATTACAGAATTTTTTGTACTAAAAGAGAGTACAGCAATTAGTCAAGTGGGAAGAAATCAATAATGTCACATAAACTAAGCCACTTAGGGTTAAAATATCTTTGTTGGTTCAATTCTATATCTGTTTTATCTTTGATCCCAATATTTACAACTCCATTTTAATTAATCAAGATCTGATTATCTGCATATGAAATGTTAATCTTAGCCTTAGCTGCCTCAAATATCTTCAGAAATAGATTCTATACAAAACCTATGAATCATGAGGAAAACAAAAAAATCATCCCAGCTGCCCATTGTCCTGTCATTCTTGCTCCCAGCTTTTTTATTCTTCTGGGCTTAAGCGGCAGTTCTTCAGCCTACTCACTCAACTTTGTTGTCTTTCTTATGCTTTTTCCTGACCCTGGACAGAGGGGATTCAATGAAACGTTGCAGCAACATCCTTGTGACTAGTATGGTGCTGAATTGTGTCTGTTTTGATACTGGAACCCATCTTCATCTTTCCCCACTCATTTGTGATCCCTGTGTTGGTAATGAGCCTGTGATAACCAGGACCAGAGATTTACAGTGGTCAGATCCCACCAACCTCCCCCTTCAGAGACTAGAATTCTGCCTCTAACAAACTTCCTATGTATTGTCTGTCTGCTTCCTGGCCTCCCGGATTCCTGATGGAGCGCCCTTTTACATGCTGTGTCTTTCACAAGTGCCGTGTTATTCATACTGCATGACTTGATGCATACTGCCTGCCAAGAACCCCATCTATGTTTGCTGCCATATCCTTCTGATTCCGTGCTTTGTCTTCCAGAAAGAACTTCCACACAGCATCTAGAAATAAGTAAGCTATCTCTGCAGGTATTCTTTAATTCAGGGAATAGCTCTGGTTCCAAGACCCCAACCCCTTCTCAGCAATCTGATTCATCTGCAGCTAATAAGGTTATATCTAACCCCATTCTAACTTATCTTCTCAAAGGTTCCCAGGAATTCCCTTGCCCTATTACTGGTTTCATGGAAAATGATTGAATATTACTAACTAATTTATATCTCCATCCAAAAAGAATATGGCTAGAGAAGGCTGATGCAAAATATCTAACATAAATTTATTCGAAAAGGAAATACATTGAATTCCTGGGATTATGTATTATTTTCGTGTATCCTTATCAATGGTTTCCTCTATTACCATGAAAAGCAACAGATAATTGCATATTAAAATATGATAGGCCCAAATTATTTAACCTAAGTAAATCAAGTGTTCTACCTTGATTTTTTCCCAGATAACAGAATGTAAACCAGCAAGCAATAATTATTTTTGTTCAAAATTATTCAAAAACTAAACAAAAATATGGTGATAACTCCTAGTAGTATGAATGTATTAGACTAGCGTGTTTAAGACGTACCAGGCAGGCATACGTTACCTGTCCCTTGATGACTTTGTTTCAGCTTAACGGGTCTCAATCACTGTGAGGGCATGTCTAGTGATGCCCTGGGGCTCCTGCTTATATCTCATTTCTATGCTTTGTTGGTCTTCAGTTTTCCTTTTATAATTTTGTAATTTCCATAAATTTCAAGGTTTGTTTTTATACCCACCCTCTCATAGATCTTGTTCCATATGAGGATTAAAAAACATGTTACTTCTTGTAAACAGCCTAATACAGTGCCTGTCATATAATGTGATTTTTAAAAGTACTGGTAGGAGTAGAGTATTATCTCTCCCCAATACATCACATAGTTCCTTTCTATTACTCCTTCCATGGGAGTACAGGTGGATGCTGAAACTTTGAACCCTGTATTTCTCATTAGCTACCACTCCTGTTTCTTTCCTTTCATCTAAGCAACCCTGAAATGAAGCCAAAACATGATACCTTGTTTTCTTGCTTCTAGTTCATTCTGTATCCAAATGCAATTTGGCTATTGCTTCCATCTAGAATAAAACTATTCTAGAAAATATGTATAGCCACTGTCAATGGACATTTACCTTTTTATATCTTATTTAATGTGTCTGCATCATTTGAACCTATTTAACACTTACATTTTTGAAATCTTGTCCTCTTTTAATTCCAATGTTACTATGTTTTTAGCTTTCATTTCTTCTTTAAACTTTCCCACTTTTCTCTGATAATTATTTTTTCAATTAATGCATTTAAATAGTGATCTGCCTTAGCAACTATCCTCAAACCCTATTCCAATATCCCTTTGAAAACTCATCTATGATTATGGATTTGGCCCTATATATCTGAGATAACTGCTATGTTCATATCAGTAGCACAGATCCCCCAGATTTGTAGGTCTAACTTTTCGACACCTCTACATCTATATCTCCTAAAACTTTAAACCCAATCAAAGACAATTCATCAGAGTCTCTCTCAAAATGTGTACTTCCTCCTCCTCAACTCCCTTTTTAGTCAATGCTACCACAGCCCTCCCAGATACTTAAATTAAAAGCTTGTGTTAGATATCCCCTCTTCCCTCCTCCATGCAGTCAGTTAATAAACATCTACTCCTGCTCTGTTATCTTGGTGCTGTCTTCCCTTGTTCACTGTTATGCTGAAATCTATGTCCCCCTGCCCCTTGGCTCTGTCTTTGGTCATATGTCTTCCATCCTGTTGACTAAATGATCTTTCTAAACAAAAACATTGACACTCCTCTGTTTAAAGTATCAAGATACATTTTCATTCCTTACTGCTCTAAATTGCTCTTCTTGACATACCAGTTCCTTCAGGGATCTTTCCCCTTGCTTCTTCTTCAAGCCTCATCTTTCTCCATTCCCTGATCACACATTTCTAGTGGGTTATCAGTCTCCAAATATGGCATATTCTTTTCTCACCCCAGAATGCTTTTGTTCTGCCGTCCCACTTGGCAAAATGTTATTCTGTTCTCTAAAATCTATCTAAGATGTACCTTTTCCAGAATGCCTTCCTGATTCCCTCCTGTGAGCTTTCAAGGGAGATAAACTGTGATGTATGTCTTCTATATCCCTTCCTGCATTTTCCCACCAGTAAATGGACAATTCTTCCTGTTATTTGCTCTTTAACCTGGGAAGAACTACATGTTACTAAAAGAAATCAATGTTTAGTCACAAAGTTATTCTACATACAATTGTAAACTAATAGTCTCTGGATAAAGGACTGTCCTTGGAAGAGAGGTGCATTGGCTTTGTGACAGATATTGTCTTGTTAAGAAAATGTTTATTGGAGCTATAGTCATCATAATTGGAACATGCTGATTGAGGTCATACTTTGTTTTAATTTTGCATTATTCCTTACAAACTAAGAATAAAATATGCAGATGTGTTTTGTATTAATTTATGTTTCCTCATCATTTTAGTCTCAAGGGAGAAAGGAAAACCTCAACTGTGGAATACATTAACTTTTTACTTGATTGCTTTCTCTAGTTATAAGTGATGTACTTAACTAGGGAACAAGCTAATTTTTAAAAGTAGCAATTGAGAAATATCTTCAAGGAGCAAGAGACAAAATGTTATATTAGAAAGGTAAATCTGTAACAACCTATAAAAATTGCCAGGTTTTAGTCTTCGTCTGAACTTTTATATTATGTCATTTAATGAAGAGGGGCATTACCATAGAAAGCTTTCTGTCCTTATTTCAACATAAAATTATGAAAAGAGCTGTTACCTAAAGGCAGTCTGAGATGTGATGTAGCTAATGATTCTTCAAAATAAGGGAAATGTTGCTATCAATAGATTTGGGGATAACTAAGTATGAAAACATTTCTAGAAGCAATGGCTTTAAAAGGTTAACCTTGTTTGATTTTCTTAAATCATATAATAAAAGAATATTTAACTTATAAACACCAAGGTCTTAACTCATCTAAGAAGTGAAAATGCTTTAGTCAAGTGGAACTATTCTGCAAATCTCATTTCAGATTTATTCCATTCAAAAAAAGGAAAATAAAATAAAAATAAGAATGAAAGAAACAGGAATTATTATTAAAAATAAGACTTAACCATAAAACATTATCTTTTTTTGAATTGTCTCTTTTTCAATTCTAATTAAAAATTAAATAAATATTTTGCCTAAGGGTTTGCTAAGATTCCCTGATAATTTTAGTACTTCCTATGTAAACAGAAGTAAATCAGTATTATTCAACCATGAGAATCCATTTATCCTACATCACTTTTTATTTAAAAATTACAGAAAACAACTGCTGTGGGATTTTGATGACATGTTAGTAATTATTTATTTATTTATTTGTTTATTTATTATACCACTTATGTTATATAACCTCTTGCTCTCTCTGAACTGCCATTGATGTCAGGAGAAAACCAGGTAAATTATATTGATACATTCACAGTGAGAATACACACTATTCAGAAAGAAAGAAAAATAATTTCACATTGAACCCAAAGGCACTACCATTAATTTTTAGAAATCGCCATGGAAGCTACTAAAAAGAAAGAACTCGTGGCCTTGGGTCAAATTTCCTTTTTTCCTGAGAAAGTTTTCAAAAACGTAAATTCATAGCCTTTGTACAGGGCCAGTAAATTAGACTAACCTCCCCTTAATATTCTTGGAATATGACATCTGGGTGTCTTTTAAGGATACAAGGTCAGTTCCCACATAACGCTTATTCCTGATAGCATAGTCACAATCTGATTGAGGTTGGTCAGATTAGATACGACTTTATGGTAATTTGTCTCATTGTTGAACAGCTCTAGTAAAATAAACCAATAAACACAATTAAATTTCATATTTTATACTTAAAGTTCAATTATACAATTACAAATATGAAACTGTTTACCGTTTTGAAAAAGGCTAACAGTTTCAATTTGAGAAATCAATTTGAGAAAAGAAGTCCTGAACTCCAATGAAGGCAGCCTGAGTTAGATTCTCCTGGTTATACAGATGAGAACTTCATGGATTATTTCAAGTAATAGGAGTGTTTTACAAGAATCATACACAAAATTACAGTCCTTTGATCCTCTGAGCAACGGCAGAACTTAGAATAAAACCTGGTTTCGGAAACAATAGGAGTTGCCATCATGCTTTTTTTATTCTGATTTTTTTATTCTGAGAACCAACATTATCATGAGTCAGCTAGTCCATGTATGTTCTCTTCAGTAGTTAATTTATTACCTGGCTTCTTCGTTTGCAATTCTCTGCTTAGTTTGTTCTTCTCAAACCTTTGGCTTCTCATGATTCCAGTGATCCTGACCCCACATCAGAACTCTTGTCATTTCAGGCCCTTTTGCCAGCTACCTCATTTTCTTGATAAATCTAAGTTAAACTTTCTTGGAAAAGAAATCTGATTGTTTAGGCTCACCTTTTCACATCAAGCCATGATGTTGTCTAGTGGCCTCATATGAATTGGCTCTCTTTGGGTCACTCCACCATGACTGACCTAATCCATTGAAGCTTTGAATGGGGAGCTCCAGAGACCCATCTAAGGACCACTCCACATAAAAGGGTACTCATGGAAGAACATCATGGGGGCTGGAAGCTGCCAGGAAACATGATTTACTTAGTTCCACAATGTGATTCCAAACTAATGCTAATTTCCCTAAAGGCTGAAATCTTATTTCCTTAGTCACCATGCCATGTATGAGATAGTTTTTCTGTTTCTCTTTACAATATAATTGAACTATAGTCTTACTGTAGCCATTTATCAAAGAGTGTAAGAGTTCTGTTCTTTTTATGACATTATAGTCATCCTCCTGAAACAAACAATTCTTCATTTGGGTTCAGATGTTCGTCTTATCCCATTTCCTGCAGTAAGTTAAAAATACTACTTTCAATAAAATCACCGAACTTCATTCATTGATAAGAATGAGGAAATGTTCCCTGAAATATAAAAAATAGGAAAATGTATAATCTAAGCATTCTGAGACACTGACATCTTACAGGATTCACTTTGTACAATTTTAATTGTCAATGTGGAAAGCCATACAATAACATGATTTTTAATCCTTCTACAACTAAAAGCAAAATCAGGTAAAAGAACTGACATTTTTCAAAAACTAAGCTCGAGGATCTATTATTTCTTAACTATCATTCAGTGTTTTAAGACAGTTAGGCAAACTTTCTCTGTAAAGGACATGTAGTAAATACTTTAGGCTTTGTGGGTCATATGTTCACTGTTGCAACCTTTGCCATTGTAACACAAAAGAAACCACAGACAATGCATAAATAAATGAGCATGGCTGAGTTTAATAAAACTTTATTTATGGACATTGAATTGTAAATTTATTCAATTTTTACATGTCACAAATATCACTCTTCTTTTCACTTTTTTCCCCAACCATTTGAAAAAAACCCCACTTCATTCTTAACTCAGTGGCCATACAAAAGCAGGCTGTGGGTCAGATTTGTCATTCCTGCAGTAGCAAATTAAATGTAGCTTTCAAAGAGTTTAGGAATTAAGTACACCATTTGTACTAGTATGATAAAAAAAAATTTTCTTTAATTTTTTTATTAAGTTTAATTTTATAATTACCCTAAAATATTATTTTACTATTGATGTGTATTTTAAAATTAATCAAATATACATAACTAATCAAATTTTATTGTTATATATTATTGTATACTGGTTCTATTAATATAGCTATTAGTATCATTTTATCTTTATTCCAGATTATTTGAGACACTCCAGTCCCTGTTTTGGTCAATATTTGGGCTCATCAATTTATATGTGACCAATGTCAAAGCACATCATGAATTCACTGAATTTGTTGGTGCCACCATGTTTGGGACATACAATGTCATCTCTCTGGTTGTCCTACTCAACATGTTAATAGCTATGATGAATAATTCTTACCAACTGATTGCTGTAAGTTGAATAACTTTATTTTAATTCAATATTTTTCCCTAGAATGTGTTGTTCCTAGTTATATTCCATCCTGTTATTATTGGAAATAAAGTCTGTAATTGGCTATTGATAAGATAGAGTCAGATCAGCAGTATAATACTGGGGGTGCCAAAAAAATGTATTCAAGTGGGACACTTTGGTCAGCATTGCTCAAGCAGTAGTTCACCATAATCAGAAGTGCCTGGAAGCTGATGGTAACTGCTTTGAGCACCTCTTGTAATTGCAGAAGTCAAACATGAATTGTATTCATCTTTGTGATCAGTACATATTGAGTATTACAATTTTAATACAGTTTTCCTTTCTTAAAATGTGTATATATTTTTTGGGCACCCTCTATATAAATGGTTAATTCAAAGTTCCTGAGCAGTATTCACCATATTTAGCTATACACTGATATGATATTATCATATTACACATGATTATAAAATAAACTAAATCTATCTTACCAAACAGTCATTGGGTATGGTAAGTAGTGGGTAAGGTATGAATTATGAACAGGCAACTTCTCTCTATGCAGGGCCCTTTGGACTTTGCATTGTCTCTGTCCATTTAACACACAACTTTGATATCATCAAACTCAGGCGGGCTTGGCAAAGTACAAAAGATAGCCTAGAGGGGAGTCTCAGGGAAAAAGCCACAGGATTTTCAGTTTCTTAAAGCATAGAAAAAGCAATGTAGGTGTAACCATGAATTCTGTAACAGAATATACAATATCTGTGCTTATTTGAAACTCTGGAATCCAAACACTTAGTTTAATTAATTTATTCATTCATTCAACAAATTCTTCTTGAGTATTTATTCTGCTGCCAGGTGCTGTTCTAGGAACTAGAAATATAACAATGAATAAGGAAGACAAAGTCCTTTATCTCCTTGAACTTACATGCTAGTGATCTATGTTTATGGCCAACAGCAATAGTGATAAAACAAACCAGACAGGGACGAAATATTTTTGTTAAGTCTTTAATGTTTATACCTTTTACAAATAGCATTTTATAAAGAAAATAGCTGCTCATTTTCTCCACAAATACCTACAATTATATTGCATCCTGGAATCTATTGCTGAACTTCTTGAGTGTTATTATTGTTATTTTGAAAAGCAACATTCGAATTTTATTTAAACCTGTCACAGAAGAAACACTGCATAAATATAAGAATAGATGATTTTATCTACTGATTGACAACCTAAAGTATTCCCACTTGGATCTGCCTAGGATTTGCATGTGAATAGGTAGATTTTTGGAGTTCATTTAAGCATCTTACAAATCTAAAATTTGTAGACAGTCCCTATATATTTCCTTCAGAAATTATGTATTCTCTAGTCAACACACTTTCACAATGTGGATTCTACTTTCCAGACCACCCTGTCAAAAACATTAGAAAGCCTCTCATTATCAAGCTATATACAGAAAAGCTGTATGTACAATTTGGATGCCATAAAACATTCAATGTACCAATTAATCAAGAGAGCATTATTTTGAGAACAGTATGACATTTTCCTGTTGCTTCTTGTGGAGTGTGTCTTCCTAAGTTTCTTCTTACAGAGATGAGAACAAGCTGCAAATCTCTATTTTTGTTTAGCCCAAACTCGAAATCTTCTTGAGAGGAGCAGGCACAGGCATGGGAAGCTGGGACAGGTGTACCTCCTAGCAGCCTGCACATAATGCCTCCTTAGAACATGAACATGACAAGTATTTGACTTTCACCTGCCCCAGAATATCAGAATTTACCCTGAGGGCTTTCTCTTTTGTCCTGCTACCCCTAACTCAGAGCTTTAGGATCAAGCATGAAAACAGAAGAACGCTTAATAGTTCAAAGGCAAAAGCAGTCATGCAGGTCATGTCTAAAGCCTGCTTCTCACTCGCTCATTTGTTCATTGATCAAATATTTATTGTGTAACTAATATATGCCAGACAGGGATACACAGAATAATGAGGCTCCTGCCCTCAAGAAAAATGTAATGCAGCAGGGATAAAATCGGTGAATAATTTCAATATTGAGAAAAGGAATTTGAGAATGTGATGCAAGTACAGAAGAGAGGACCATGACTGTTTGGGGGTGGGAGACAGCTGAGGTCAACGGCAGTCAGAGCAGGCTTCCTAGGGCAGGAAATACCTAAGCGAAGTTTTAAATATTGACTAAGAGTCAGAAGGTGGGTAGCAGAAGGTGGCCTTTTGTCATCACCATCCTAGAACTTTTCACTTCCAGTATTTTTAATCATTATGGACTTTATTTAGACCCTCTCCGAACCCCAAACCAGGAACAACGGTAGAGTCTGCTTTGTATTAGCAGTAACGGAACATGATGAGGCCAGGATAACCCTTCATTTATGACTCCCTGAGAATCAGAGGAAAGGAACAGATAATTTAGGAACAGATAATCTAGGCCAATAATTTATCTAAGTGACTGCCTTTTATTACCTTAAGCCAATTCTACTGATTTCCATTCTCTTTGACTCCAGCAAACAATACATATGTTTCTTTATTAATACAGAATATAAGCTTTTAAAAAGAAAGGGAATGGGCCGGCCGAGTGGCTCAGTTGGTAAAGAGCTCGCTCAAGAGTGCGAGCTGAGCTCTGAGCAACAGCAGTTTGATGCCTAGCCCAAGATGAGCTGCTGCTAAGCTGCCAACAGGTGGCAGGATGCTCAGCTTAAAAAAAAAAAAAAGAAAGAAAGAAAGAAAGGAAGGGAAGGAGGAAGAACTAGAGGAGAGGAAAAGCAGGGAAGATGAGAGGAAAACTGTAGCTTCTATGCTTCCATCTATGATTGAACCCTCCAATTAGACATTTGCTAAGCAACAATGAAGGCCATGCATTTTCTAGACATAGTGATTCCTGTTGAAAGCAAAATTTGTCCAGCGTCTAGACTAAAATCTATTGTATATTGTTCATATTAGAAATGTATATACAGCATATGCATTTATTAGCACACAGCAATTTAGGAATATTAGAATGATACATTATTCTACTCTAAAATCTGAGTTTTTAAAATACCATTAATGGGTTAAAATGAATTATTTTGAATTTTTTAAATGTATGTATGCCTAGTTTCTACCACTTCCTACTTCCCAGGTTTTCTGCTTAAATTAGTTTGTGGCTCATTTAAGAGGAGACTGGCTGCCCTCTATCTAATTGCCACAAATGTTCCTAAGGTTTCCAGGAGATTAATACAGTGGAATGATTAATAAATGATGATGGGGGATAACCTCAGGTTTGTGGGCAGGCACAGGCCAGACCCCTTTCTGGTGCCCTTTGTCAGGGTTCAGTGCTGTGTCAGGGTCCATACTCTACATTTGTCAGAGGAACTTCTCTCTGAGTTTATGCCCATTTCCTAAGAGTAGACAATAAGTATTCACATGGAAAGCTATCAAGTAAAGCTTTTCCTGGAAACACAAGAAGGCTGATCCATGAGTATCCATAAAGGAGGCATTCACCTAGGCAAAGGTTCAAGGCCTTGAGTAAGATACAAAGCCCTGTTTGTGGCCCAAATCTAATGCAACTGAGCTGATGTAAGCCTACAGTGCAGGAAATGAAGATTCATCTCCAAGGCATAACTGCAATCTCTTTAACATGGAATTATTTTAGATGTCTGTTTCATGGGCGAGGGAAGGATGGAAAGTGACAAAAGAGAGATGTGTCTCCTTACCAGGGTAAGCCACCATCTGAAATGTTTTGATGACTATCTCTGAGAGTCAGCAATGTTTTTATAAGCAATTTAATTAATTTTCCAAGAGCCACTCAAAGTCAGGTTACAGGCTCTCTGTGAGGTTTATCTTACCTTATTAATTAAGAAACCTGTCAGCAGTTGTCATATTCTCCTGTGCAGGACCATGCAGACATAGAATGGAAATTTGCTCGAACAAAGCTTTGGATGAGTTATTTTGAAGAAGGAGGTACCCTGCCTACTCCCTTCAATGTCATCCCGAGCCCTAAGTCTCTCTGGTACCTGATCAAATGGATATGGACACACCTGTGCAAGAAAAAGATGAGAAGAAAGCCAGAAAGTTTTGGAACAATAGGGGTAAGAACACAGCATGTTAGTATTACTTTTTTTGTGTATTTATTAGTATTTGTAGTCCTTATTGAATATTTTTGCATTTTTAGCTTTTTTCTTCTTACTTGTTGCATTGCACATTTTTTTCTTTCCACAGCTCCCATATCTAAGACACGGTCTGAGTAACTCTGACTTTTTCACTAAGCCATGTCCTACATTGAGGGCCATCACTATGATTTTAATAGGAGCCACACTTCATGCAAGCCTCTTCTAGACCCACCAGTCATGGCTTGGGGAAGTAGCACATTCTCTCTTATTACGTTAGTTTCTAGCTCTTTTCAGAACTTTGTGGCATTACTTACTCATTGTTCATTTCTCTCTCTGGATGGAAAGGGTCAGCTTCATTCACCCCATAGTACCTACCATCAGCTTCTTCACAGAGTGTATTATGCTCAATAAAATGTTCTCAATTAAATGGTCATATGAATATTATCACTTGAAAATGCTGTGCCGTATTCAATCACAGCGATTTCAGAATATGTTTAATTGCTCCACATTTTGCTTCTACTCCCAATCATACTGGATGCCAACGAGTTGTTTCTTAAAAAAATATATTAGGACTCCTCAGAGCCATGTTCCTCTTATACTGAAAGATTATACTTCCTTTGGCAATTTCCTTCATACTGGATAGAAAGCAAGAGTTCAAGCAATTCAAGCAGAAAAATACATGGACTTAGAGCTTTGCTCCAGGCAAACCACTGACATGGGACAAGTGATTCTTCATTTTTTTCTCACTTAATTTCCTAATTTTCAAAGGTCTCATAGTGATATTTTGGGAATCAATACCCTAATATTCATTAGGTACTTTGGCCTTCTCAGAGATATTGCTTTGGAAGTATTCTAATATGACTTTATATTAGAATCACCAAGTAATGTTAATTATTTAGTTTTAAAAAGTATAATTTACTTTTTCTTTTATTTCACATGTTTTATGACTGCTAGTTATGCCCTAAGTGACCCTTCTCACTCATTAACTTCATTGCCTACTAGGCATTGTTATCAGCATAAAATGGGGCTTTCTCTAGTGAAAATGGTATTGATATTTCTGTAATCTCAGTAACAATTCTAATTCTAAAGAGAAATTGACTGGCAAGAAAGCATAGCAAATAAAGAGGCGGTTAGGAGAAGCAAATATATTCTTTCCTCTAAGCTATTACTCTGTAAACTTGGAGGATTAAAGTTTGGGCATATATCTGATCTTAGAAACAAAGTCAGATTACAATGCAGTGTAAGATGCTCATACTAATTTGTAGACTTTATCACTGATCCTAGAAAGAGTTACACTATTTTACTCCAAATGTTTGACTTCTCTGTTCAATAAGTTCAACTTCTTAAAAATATATAGTTGTAAAAAAATGTAATGATTTAGGTTTAATAGGCAATTATGTATGTGTTCCATATACCAGTAACTGAGCAAGGAGTTCGCGGTAGGATGAAGTACAAAGGTATGGTTTCCGTCCCTGAGGACCTTCTTTCTGATATGAGAGATACAGAAATGAGAACATATGAGGCCTGACAATTAAGTGTGTGAACTCATTCTAGAAAAAGTGCTATATACCTCACTGCTGAATATTACTATGGTCCCCTTTGAAGTACTCCCCTTAGGAAGCTAAGCACTGACACCAGTGCCTAGTCCACCCTTCATAGCAATTTTGGAACTCTTTTTCTGGAATGGCCATCAGAGCTGTTGTCATATTACCCTTGATGTCCTGAATGCCATCAAAATGTCTTACTTTTAATATTTCCCTGATCTTTGGGTAAAGAAAGCAGTCATTGGAGGCCAGATCAGGTGCACAGGGAGGGTGTTCCAATACAGTTATTTGTTTACTGGCTAAAAACTCCCTCACAGACAGTGCAGTGTGAGCCGGTGCATTGTTGTGATGCAAGAGCCATGAATTGTTGGCAAAAAGTTCAGTTCCTTGAACTTTTTCACACAGTCTTTTCAGCACTTCCAAATAGTAAACTCGGTTAACTGTTTGTCCAGTTTGTACAAATTCATACTGAATAATCCCTCTGATATCAAAAAAAGGTTAGTAACATTGTTGCAACAATTTTGCAAACTTAATTATCAGAATTCGTATTACTATAATACATCTTATATAATAAATTGTAACATTATAATATAGTTAGATGCAAGATGCTAAGAACACAGTGTGAGAAATAATTTTTTCTTTGAGATAAACAGGAAAAGATTTCAAAGAAGCCAAACTCTGGCTTACTCCCTTCCACATCAAAATATACTTGTCCTTTTCTCCATCTTATTATTTAATTCATAAGAAATGTCTTTAATCCCTAAAAAGATATTAGTTAATAAAATTAGTTTATTATGGTATCTATCATAGGAGCATTTTGATTTAAAGAGAGAGTTTCTGGGTCCAAAACTGAAGGTCACACACAAAAGAAATTTGTTTTTAAATTTTCAATTTTAGGCCATAGCAGAGGGAATCTTGAGTTTTAAGATGCCACAAAATGTACAAGAAGATATGAGGCCCTGCTTTAATATTTTAAGAAATCCATCTGTGCTGCCACCAAAATCATGGAGACCCGCTCTACGAATTTGACTTCCAACTCTCCTGCCCCTACCCCATGGAATCCCCCTACTCTTGATGCATTGTTAGGAATATGTTACCAGCATTTATTGCAAAGAGAAGCTTAACGGTCATTTGGGCTTCTCTATTAAAGCAGTGATTCACACTTTCAGAGGGAAAGGGTAAATGGCAGAAGTTAAAGAGCTTTCTTTTTTTACATTACTGGACTCAAAACAAATTTCTTTTTATATCTCTACCTCTAAATTTGAATAGCTGATCACAGAAAGAGAATTCACAATTAGTTGTGACCTCAAAGCATCCCCTTTTCTTTAGCCATGTAAATTTTATTAACTGTTCGATATTTTTATGCTTTGGAATTTTGATGCCATGACAGGAACCCCCCCCCTCCCCGAAGTGGGGACTCAGGCCCTGGGCCAAGAAGGTTCCTGGTTTCATGTAGGAAAGAATTCAAATGTGAGCCCATATAGAGTTTAAAGTGAAAATTAGTTTATTTAGCAGAGATTAAGTAAGAAAAAGCCACCCTACAAACATAGTGGCAGACTAATCACTAGTGGAAGAGACCCTCTCCCCACAATGGGCTAGGGTTTAAATGGGTTTCTTGTTTCTATGGAAAACTTCTTGGTATGGGGATCATCTGCAAAGCACAGGAAGAATAGGGGCAGGTTTACCTTTGACTTTTGTAAGATACATCCTGTGGCTAGTTTGTAATAGTTTAATTACAGAGATGGCCATAATGGATTCTCTTTGCTCAATAGGCCTCAGAGGGTCAGTTCTTTGAGATTGATTAACATCTGACCAAGTTCTGTGTCTGGCAGCACACAGGAAGCACACTTGCATTCCAACCACCTAGTTTCTTCTCAAAAAACAATCCTCATGTCTCTTCCCTATGTTACCGGAGAGCAGACCCTTCTCGGCATGGTGTCCAGGCTCCTGGCATCTCCAGCAAAGAATTGAACGAGATACAGAAATACAGTGGTGAAAGAGCAGTTTATTAGAAGCAAAAATACACTCCAAAGAGATAGGAGAGGGCCTGAGCAACAGAGTGGCTTAAAAGGTGATGACTGGCGAGGACTTAGAGTTTTTATTTCCTTGCTTTCTAGAATGGACTACTCCTCCCTACATGTGGGGCCACTTGATTGACAATAGGCTATTACCTCATCTTTTTAGACTGCATGTGTTCCTTCCCAGAATTCAGTCTGTTATAACGATATTAATTAACTTACAGGCTTATTTATGTATGATATTATAATGATGATACAATGAGGCCCAGGTGAAATGAAGTCACTGTGGCCTCTACTAAGCAGGTTTGAGTGACTGATCTAATCTAGTTAGGTATTTAGTATCATTTTGCTGCCTCATAGGTTGATGGCTATAGGAGATAAGGGAAAGATTTGTGGGTGGAGCCTGTCTCATTTTCCCCTGAGAGGCGTGATCCCCATAAATCTCTATGGGAAGTTGAGGGGCAGGAGGTCTCTTCTTCTGTATCCTGCTTCCTTCTGAATGTGGCCTTTGTCCTCGCATATCAGATTTACGGAACTCTCACCCTATCTGATCTTACATGAGGGGAAGGGGGTCCCCGGATCCTCCTGGAAGGCTGTGTTTACCTCTTTGGACAGGATGTACTGGTAGTCTTATTGGGACATAATTTGTATCCCATCAGCCCCTAATTGAGGAGAGAAAAATTTTGGTTCAGAGTTAAAATTGTTGGCTCAAGAAGCAGGACCCAAAGCCATTGACACAAAGTGGCTGTGTGGTGGGAATTCTCTTTAACTTCATGGAAACTGTGGCCTTTTCCTCTGGTTTAATCAGTCATTCAGGTGGCCTTGGACACTCAGGAGCTGGGCCCGGAATGGCCTGGAGCAGTGGGCAGGGGCTTGCTATGATTCAGGCTAGGAACAATCTTCTGTTTAAGATTAAAAAGCTTAGGGGCCAGCCGAATGGTGCGGTGGTTAAGCGCTGGCTTGGGACGCCAGCAGCCCCGGTTCAGATCCCACACATGAGGCCAGTGACACTGCCCTCAAAAAAAAAAAAAAAAAGAATGAAAAAAAGATTAAAAAGCTTAAGCTTTAAGATTTAAACGGTGATAAAGACCAGGAACTAGGGTGGAGGGGGCTCTCCCATATCACCTATATTATTATAATGAACTAAATAAGCATTGTGAGTCATGTCTTTTTTTCTCCAGCCCCATTCCACTCTCAATCCTGCCTTTTCTCAGTCAAGCTAAAGCTTTGGGCAGCAGCCTAATCAAACTCGATGCTATAAATTTTTATCTAGATTGCATTTCAGATTGAAAAGGATATAATATTAATATTTTGTTTTAACTACTTCCAATTGAGTTCTATCCATTTAGATTTTAAATGAAAATAAATATTATGTATGATTTGTAAAGAAAAATATGATAAATGAAAAGTAAATTAAGAAGATTGTAATATTAATGAGTTAAATGAGAAAAGAATAACAAAAAGTAATTTATTTTGCTGTGAATTCATTTTAGTTTGGTTCATCTTCCTGATAGTTATTTGTGTAGACACATGAAGACAAGGAGATGTACACATATCCATTAATTAAAAGGTGACATGGAAATACCAATGACAGTCACTTTGTGTAACCAAGACATGGCTTAGAATATCACATTACACTTCAAAGAGACCTTAGAAATCATTTAGCTCAATCATTTCTTTTTTTTAAAGATTTTATTGGGGAATTAGGGAAGGGGAACAGACAAGTTGCTGTCCTTTTGTTCTTCAGTCTAGTTGGGGAGGATGTCGTTTCATTGGCCCATGTTAGTATTGTGATCATTGCGCTCTTCCCGGGTGAGGCAGATCGGTCACTGGCCACTGGACAACTGCTCACAGTGGCTCTTGACAGCTCACGCCTGCTGCCAGCCACTCACGGTAGCTTACGCAGCAGCCCACTGCAGCCCCTCTGCAGTCTATGCCGTCGCCGGCGACTCAGGGCAGCCCAGCTCCAGGTCAAGCTGTTGTTCACCTTCTTAGCTGTAAAGGGCACAACATCACTGGCCCTCATGTGGGATCCGAACCAGGGCCCTGCTGTTCAAAGTTGGTGTCCCAAGCCAACTCTTAACCAACACTCCATTTGGCTGGCCCTCAATCATTTATTTTAAAAGAGAATTTGTTTACCTTGTCCAAAGAATTTGTTTCAGGGTCCCTTGGCAGTGACAAAGCTGGAAAATACCTGGGTCTTTTGTTTCCCAATCCAATGTACTTTCCATTGCCTCTTTTTTTCCCTGAAAAGTCTGATGACACACAATACCTTCCATGTTGTATGTTCACCTTTTGGGTTTTCTCATTGGAGGTAGATTTTATGCATTTTTTTGGGCATTTTTTCTAACCTTCCCATCTGTGATTCACTTACTCTTGTCACCCAGCAGCTGCCTGAATGTCACCCTCATGCTCATTCCCTGAAAAGGGTTGCCACATTGGTCTCTCTCTAGGAGCCCATCATTGGTGAGCTAATCTTGCTATTTATGACTTCCGGTAATACTAATACAACTAGCCATGTAAACTCATTAACTCTTTTTTTCCTTTAAACTTTGGACTTCTTTCTATGGTTGATTAGGCGTTTCAGGTAAATTAACCTTTCATTTGGAATGCTTGATGGGGGGAAATATAAATGAAGCAGAAATGCTTTATTGAGCAAAACCTTTATTGTAGGGAGCTGTTAAGTAGGATTATAATGGTGGCACTAAATCTTCTATTTTGAGATTTGGATCTCTGGTATAATTTGATTTAACAAGTGTAATTTAACTTGGGATTTTTTTGAAAGCTTTGCTTTCTCTGCTTCCTTTCTGCCAATGTTAATCATTCTGTTTCCTATAAGTTTACTATGCATTTTTAATGGTTCTGTTTCTTTTGGCCCAGTGCTGGCCCTATGACTTGGGAGAGGTTTTGTTTCTATATGGGATAATCAGCCTAACTGCACCTTCCCCCACACCAATGCACAAAGTCAAACTTAACGGAAAATTACACTACAGGCTGAAGCAATTTACATCATGTTTATAAAATAGAAAATTTGAGACCAAACAAAGACTCTATGCAGTAGTTTGCATCAGTTTTCAGCAGACTCTGCCCAGCCAACCCTTCTCTTTAATAAATCTTCCTTCTATTTTTCTACCTGACTCGTGAATTCTTCACGGCCTGCGAGCAAGCAGCCACAACAGGAACAAATTCATTATTGAGAAATGGTTTCTCTGGGAAATCATGAAAATTCTACCAAAGAGGCAGCCTATTAAGAGTGCAATAATAAAATACAAAACATATTGTACCTTTGGGCTTTTGATATTTCTCGCTGTCAAATTTTTTGCTTAATCTCATTTTATCAACAAAATCCCTTTTCAGTATTAAAACACTGGTTCTCAACCTTTAATGTATACTAGAATCATCAGAAATCTCCATGTTAAGAAGCGTTTCCAGGGTGTAAATTTAATTAGAAACTCCTGTTGAAGAAAGCACTGGTATCTAGCTCAGCTTTTTAAACTAAAACAAAACAAATGTTTGTACTTGTTGCGCAAGGGGTCCAGATCACTTAATAAAAGTAAAAAGATGTTAATGCAATACATCAAGAAGGTGTTTAATTAATATGAAATATTTTTAATGCCATAGACTGGGTTTCTAGATGGAATTCTTAAGTTAATACATCAATATGCTAACCCAAAAATTACTAGGTCTTTTAACAACATCATTCAAAAAATGATTTTTACTTCCTTCATTTAATGTTTCCCATTTTCTAGTTTTCTCTGGAGCATGTAGTGAGGAGCTCATGAGACACCATCCTGGTTAGGGTCATTTAGCACCCCTCCCACCGCTCCGCTCTGGAAATATGCTGATGAGTTGCCTTAAAAATGCACTCAGTGAAATCATGGCAAGAGAATTAGAAACTTTGAATGGGTCATCACCACCAATCATCATAAAGGAAAATGCTAATAGGACATGCCTTTCACACTTCATTTTTAGTGATAATTTATCAAAATTATCCTTGATCTTCACTCCTTTCAGGAGGCCTAACGACAACTCTTACAGCAATAGCAGTGTCCATCTGTAATTCTCAATCCCTAATTTACTGCTGAAAGATTTGCTGACAGGGCCTTTTAATTAAATTTTCTTTCCCAAGTAGGGATGTAGAGGAATGAACTGCTTGATATTCTTGGTATTTCAGGAGTAGATCCTGAATATTTGGTTTGACAAGGCGTATTTTATTTCATTTATATTTTTATATGCTTAGGAAGTGTGTTTATTGAGAACAATATATAGATCCATCTGCAAATGAGCCAAACTGCAGTTTGTTAAAAGGGGTCACACCTTGGAATGGCCCCTTGCCATTTTTACTTAGTTTTAAAAGAAGGAGAGAGACCACAACAAGCTGCATCCCTCCAGGGATTCACTGAGCAAAGCAAAGAATAAAAAAAGCATAACTCATGGTCTTAAAATCAGATATTGACCAAGGCTGGAGTGGAAAAGAGAGAAAATGGCAGTGACAATTGACTGCAGGGAACCAGCTAGGGGAAGCGAGCCTAACATCCCACCGAGTGTACCTGCAGAGAACTAGAGATTAAAGAGTGAGAAAAATATCGCAGCTGATTCAGGGGAACCCTTTCTTTCAAGGCTGTAAAACCCTTCCTGCTCTAAAGCAACCTGACACTTCTGTTGAAATGCGTAGCTATCACACAGCAGCAGAAGTTTCTCACCAGTTGGTATTTTCCTTTATGGTTAGTTCAGTGATCCAAATACTGCCATTGTCTTGTCCTAACAAATCAGGAGGAACCTACAAACTGAAAGTTATGCTAATAGGTGCTCTGGGCACGTGCCAAGGAAGATTCTTCACACAGTGCTAGGCTTCTGATATATTTAAAAAAACAACAACAACAACAACAAAAAAAAACTGCCAAGTGAAAGGGAACAGCTTCCTCCAAAATATTTTTCCTAGACACCAAGCTAAGGAATGAAGGTCCTTGACTGGCTATGTGGTCCATTTTTCCTTTATTAAACGTGACTGACAACCAATCTATTTTTTTTTTAAAGCTGCAAAATCAACTCCACAAAATCCTCAGAACTCATTTGGAGAAATTCTTTATTTCTGATCTAGATCTGCCTAGTTTACTATTTTTAGTAAAGATAGAGAACACCTAGACATTGCAAATTACTTTATCAGTCAAAATTTAACATGTGAATGGCTTGAAAAAAATTAAATACCCCTTACCTACTTAGGTAATTTTTAAAGAAGTGTCCTTTATTATAGCACCTTCATAAACACAAATACATCAGTTCTGTTCTTGGTTATTTCCAGTGATGATTATAAGTTGTAATGCTTTCCCTTATGATAGTAAATCCCTTTGAAGCTCAGCTGATCTTTACCCAACAAAAAGAGTGCAAACATATGAGGTATTGCTGATGGTAGTTCTAGTATATAATATTTAACAAGGTCACTAATTTCTAAAAATCATCATCATACTTATTTGCAAAAACTATATGTATTATGGGTTGAATTGTGTTACCGGAGGATGGGCCCTCCTCAGCGCGGTGTCTAGGTTCTTGGCATCTTGAGCAAAGAATTGAACGAGATACCAAAGTAAAGTAATGGAAAAGCAGTTTATTAAAGAAAAAGTACACTTCAAAGAAATAGAAGCTCAAAGGCCTAACGGGCCAAGGGCAAGGGCCAGGGCCAATGGCGTCATTATTAGGAGAAAGAGTATACTTCAAAGAGTTTGGAGCAGATTGAGCAAAAGGAGGCGCTCAAAGGGCACTGACTTGTCAGGACTTGGAGTTTTTAATCCTTTTTTTCTCTAGATTGGGCTGTTCCTCTCTGGGTGTGGACCACCTGATTGACACCTGTGATTGACAAGAGGCCATTACCTCATCTCTTTAGACTGTGCATGTTCCTTCCCAGAGCTCAGTCTGTTATAATGATATTAATGAACTGCTGGGCATATATATATTATAATGGTGGTATAATGAGACCCAGGTGAAATGAAGGTCATTGTAGCCTTTATTGCGCAGGTGTAAGTGACTGGTTTAATCCAGTTGGGTATTTTGTACCCATTTGTTTCCTCATAGGTGTAGATAATTACAGTGAGAAGGGGAAACTCTGGGAAGAGAGGAGAGGTCTCTTAGGCTTCTTTGATTGGGACTGGTAATCTTGCTGGGTTATCATCTGTATCCCCAAGGCCCCTGAATGAGGAAAAATAGATTTTAATTAAAAGAGCAGAGCTTAAAGCTATTGATGCAAGGTGGCTACAAGATAGAAAATCTGTCGCTCTATGGAGCCTGTGGCCACTTAACTGGTTATTCAGATGATGTTAATTGTCCAGAAGCTGGGCCTGGAACTAGTTTGGAAAGAGCATTAGGCTTCAATGATTATAATCAACATGTATGAACAACAAATTTCAGGGCAATTATCTAAACCAGGGAGTAGGAGATTAAAAGAAAAAAACAATCTGGGGAAAAGGAAACTAAAGAAAAGGAAACTTAAAATCAAAGTTTTTCAGGCTGGCCAAGTGGCTCAGTTGGTTAAGAGCTCATTCAAGAGTGCGAGCTGAGAGGGCCGGCCGAGTGGCGCGGTGGTTAAGCGCTGGTTTGGGAAGCCAGCGGCCCAGGTTCGGTCCCACATATGAGGGCCAGTAACACTGCCCTCAAAAAAAAAAAAAAAAAAAAAAAAGAAAAAAGAAATAGAGTGCGAGCTGAGGGCTGGCCAAGTGGCACATTGGTTAAGAGCTGGTTTTGGGATTTCAGCAGCCCTGGTTCGGATCTCACATATGAGGGCCAGTGACACTGCCCTCTGCCCTCTATAGCTAACAACAGCTCCACCTGCTCCACCTGGAGCTGGGCTGCAAGCCCCGGCGATGGTGTTGGCTGCAGCCCCTGCTACAGTGGGCTGCCATAGGCTACAGTGAGTGGCCGGCAGCCAGTGTGAGCTGCCAATAGCCGCAGTGAGTGACCATCCAGAGGCTGAGGACCGATCTGCCTCATCTGGGAAGAGCGCAATGATGATACCAACATGGGCCAGTGAAGCAACGTCCTCCACAACTAGACTGAAGAACAAAAAGACAGCAACTTGTCTGTTCCCCTTACCCAACCTTACCCAACTCCCCAACGCTGTTCCCCTCCCCAATTCCAATAAAATCTTTAAAAAAAAAAAAAAAGAGTGTGAGCTGAGCTCTGAGCAACAGCAGCTCTGCCAATGAGCTGCCCACAGGTCGCAGGATGGCTTGGCTAAAAAACAAACAAACAAACAAACAAGAAAATCAAAGTTTTTCAGTGGTGTTGGGGGGGCTACTTGCTTGGCCCATATCAATTGTGTCCCCCCCAAATAAGATATGTTGAAGTCTTAACCCCCAGTATGTGAACTTATTTGGCACTAGGGTTGGTGCAGGTGTAATTAGTTAGGATGAGGTCATATTGGAGTAGAGTCCTTATAGGAACATGACCACGTGAAGACACAGAGACACAGAGAGAACAGCATGTGAATGAAGATGGAAGCCCAGAACGGAATTACACAGCTGCAGGCCAAGAAATGCCGAGGATTGACAGCCACCACCAGAAACTAGGAAAAGGAAAGGAAGGATTGTACCAAGTCTCAGAGAAAACATATCCCTGACAAAATCTTGACTTGAGACTTCTGGTCTCCACAGATGTGAGACAATAATTTCTGTTGTTTTAAGCCACCTGGTTTGTAGTACTTTGTATGGCAGCCCTAGGAAACTAATACAACATATACCATACATTTTGTGGTTATTAATTTTCACTAAAATAAATATGGATCCAGTATGGTAAGGATGCTGACCCTCATATTAAGATGTGTTGAAAGGAGGCAAAGTCACAATATATAGCAGATGTGTTCAGGTATCTCTTAGTGTCTTCTTTATAGAAAGAGCAGTTCTATAGAGAGTTCTAGCCTGGGATCCTAGAACTGGCACTGCCATGAGAACATTGTGGTATTTTATTTACGAACTCAACTCTGTGGACCCACAGATGTTCTCATAGGCAATGAGCAGATGTATTATTTATTAAAACGAGAAAGCCGTTCCATAGGTGACGAGAGTGGAACAGCTTTCTTGTTTGAATAAATAATATACCTGTTCTTACTGCCTATGTGTCAATTGTCAGGTATTAAAATTTAAATCCAGTGGTTAAGCACTGGCCTTGGAAGCCAGCGGCCCCGGTTCGGTCCCACATATGAGGGCCAGTGACACTGCCCTCAAAAAAAAAAAAAAAATTTAAATCCCGGTCTATTTTCCTTGACTTTAGGTAGATCCTGTGAAGTTGGAGAATTAAATTAACTTTAGTGTTAGCCTAAGAATACTAATTTAAAAAGAAAGAGGGTTATTCCTCTTTCTGTGCATTCCTAATAGATGTATTCACTATTTGTCACTGACTTTATGTCCGTGATAGTTTCCTTTTCTCATGCTGAGACATGTGAATCAGTGATCATATCCACTATCACCTGTAGGCATACAATCCTCAAATCCTCTTCTTTAGTCATAGACTCCCCCCAAAGATATAAACTAGACAGTGTCCTATGTCACAATCTGCAAAATTGAATTCTTTATTACTTTTTTAATAGCACCAACATCTCAGCAGCCAGGCTGAAAATCTGTGTCATCATGCTCCCGCCCTAGCATCAAAGCCCGGGCTTCTCTTCCCTCCTCAACATTTCCTTCTCCCTGTGACTTTTACTGTCCCTTCCTTTCTATTCACACTGCTATCATTTTAGCTCACAGCCATAATGTAACTTTACCCTTCAGTTACATTATGGTAATAGTGTCCCAAATAATATCTTCATCTACTGATTATCTTACACATATCTTTCCTACCCAATGCTGCTGCCAGATGACTATACAGAAGTTAAACTTTCATCACGTCACTCCGTTAGTCGAAAACTCCAGGCGCCTACCAACCACTGAATTCACTGTGCCATCCAAGATTCTATGATATATAAAGAACCTATGCTAACTGTCTTACATAACCTAATCTATATACTCTTTTTCTTTTTTTTCTTTTTTTTTAAGCTGAACCATCGTGCTACCTTTTAGCAGCTCAATGGCAGCTCAGCTCGGGCCAGGCATCTAACTGCTGTTGCTCAGAGCTCAGTTTGCACATTTGAGCGAGCTCTTAACCAACTGAGCCACTCGTCCAGCCTTATATACTCCTATTATCAGAGCACTTTGCAACTGTCCTGGAAGTCACTATAACATGTCTCTTCCTCTCTTGTGCCAGCAGATTTGCTCACCCTGTTCCAATCTTCTAGAACAGCTGTGCATCTCTGCCAGTCAAAGTCCTATGGTTCTTCCATGTCCAATTTAAAACCCCACTCCCTGTTTGAAGGCTGTTACTGATTCTTTCCTTAGCCCAATGGTATGTCTTCCTTCCCTGAACTCAAATAACATTCTTAATAGTACTTCCCATATTTTCTTTTGTATTTTGCCTTCATCTATAGACATATGCATTCTTGGCATACCATTAACAGACTGACTTTAAGCCATTTAAGGGCAAAAAGTATGGTTTATCCATTTATGGTTTCTTGCAGAGCACTTATAGACATTTATTAAATTATCTTAAATTTGTCCTTGAAACTCAGTTTCATGATAAACCCACTAAGCAAAATTCACAGGGGTCATAGAAAAAAAATACAATATCATGCAAAGATGTTAATAAAACTTTAGACAAAAAGATGACTGACTAGCATTGCATACCTATTAGATTGACTAAAAGCTGGTACACTGATACCACCAAATGCCGGCATGGATGTGAAACAATGGGAACTCTCATACATCGCTGGTGGGAATGCAGTATAGTGCAACCACTTTGGAAGACAGTTTGATAGTTTCCTACAAAACTGAATATAATCTTACTATACAACCCAACAATCACACTCTTTGCTATTTACAGAAAAGAGTCAAAAACTTATGTCTACAAACATCTTGCACAAGGATGTACATGGCAGTTTTACTTATAATTGCTAAAAATTGGAAGCCACTAATATGTCCTTCAGTAAGTGAACAGATAAATAAACTGTGGTACATCCTGACAAAGGAATATTATTCAACACTAAAAAGAAATGAGCTATCAAGGCATGGAAACCTTAAATGAATGAAAAAACATGGAAGAACCTTAAATGAATATTACTAAGTGAAAGAAGCCAAACTGAAAAGGCTACATATTATATGATTCCAATTGTATGACACTCTGGAAAAGACAAAATTATGGAGACAGTAAAAAAATCAGTGGTTGACAGATGTTGAGATGGAAGAAGGGATAAATAGTCTGAGAACAGATTTTTAGGGCAGTTAAAATACTCTGTAGATCATAAGGATCATATCATTACAGTAAACATTTGTCCAAACCAATAGACTATACACCACTAAGAGTGAACCATAATGAAAACTATGGACTTTGGGTGATTACAATGTGTTGAGGTAGGTTCATCAGTTGTGACAAATGCACCCCTCCAGGGGGGATGTTGACAATGGGGGAGCCCATGCATGTGTAGGATAGGAGATGTATGGGAAATGTCCATACCTTCCCCTTGATTTTGCTGTGAAACCAATTGCTCTAAAAAAATGTGTTAATGAATCAAAAATGGCTGCCTACAGAAATGTGTTACATCTCTCCATATTTCCTAGAACCAGCCCCTCACCCTATTACTTAAATATAAATTCCTTACTTCCAACCTTTACTGCCTAGGCTAAAAGCCTCCAGCTCTGTAGCTAAAGAAAATGCTCTCCTCAAGCATGAGGCACAATGCTAATCACAGAGAATGACAATCACCTCTAAGTACATTCTTTTACTTCCTCAGAGATAATCCTGATACGTGTTGAACTATCCATAAGTTTTTTGATTCAAGAATATGTTTTTAAAACTGTTAAATCATATTATTATTCTGGAAAAAAAAATGAAAAGATGACGAGAACTAATATTAGATAGATACCTTAAACCTATTATCTCATTTAATCTCCAAAATCACCCAGTGAGTTTATCCTCATTTTGCAAAAAAAAAAAAAAAAAAAATGGGGAAGAGAGAGGGCCTCAGAGGTAAGTTTCTTGTTCATGTTCAGTCAGTTTCAAACCCAATTCTGACCCCTAAGTTCATGTTCTTAACATCATACCACCCAGCCTCCCAGAAAGTAAAAAAGTAGAAAACAGATAGTCATAATAGTAATGGTCAATCAGGCAAGATTAATTCTGTGGTGCTAACCAGAGGAGAGATTAAATAGACATGGGATATCTGAGCTGCATACTTCAATGGTCATCATTTGGTGCATTTTTACATTCATTTCTATTTTCAATATTCAGAAGGTGGTTAAACTTCATCTATTTTTATTTTCCTAGGTTATTGAAGTTAAGTTGGCTGATATAATCTCACAAGACTAAAACTAATAAATTGGAACAAAATTGATGGGCAAAAATAATTGACTATATTAACCTAGTCTTATCCTGGGATAAAGATATTGAAAATTCCTGAAAGTTATCATAGTAAACTTGGTCTTTCTGCCAGAATATTTTTCTTTTTAAAAAAATTTTTACCTAGAAGCATAAACCTGAATTTTTTTAAAGTGTGATATTTGATCTTTCTATATTTGTATTAAAATTTAAAAATTTGTATATGGGTAAGGTTCTGCTGAAGAAAAGTTGTGCTCTTTTTAATAATGAAATATACTATGATAGTTTTTACTTATTACTCATAATTTTCTGATTCTGTCATCCATAGTTTTAGTTTTACAGTAAGGAAATTTAAAGTTAAATTGTGACTGCCAGCTGCTCTTTGCTGACTATTTTTACGGGCTTTTTAAAGACTAAAGTAAGATTGTGAAATGGTATAGAACCCCAAAATAATGAAAATTGAGTTGACTAAATCCTATGTTGAATTCAGAGTTTCTATCTGTTTAGATTATGGAACATGGATCTGTTGTACAATATTTATAGTGATAGTGGTAAAGAAGTTGGTATACAGCTTGCTTTAATATTTGTGTCACTTGAAGTAAATGTAAGAATACCTGGAAGGCTTGTTTCCTTCTAGAAGTGCTTTTGTTTTGGATTTCAGCTTAGCTATGTCTCAAAAAGAGTCACATACCTCCACCTGGTGGCCCAATCATAAAACATTTTTCAAGGTGTTTTAATTTTGTATTGTTTCAAATTCCCCAGTTTTTAAATAATACCATAATCATATTGAAAATTTGTTGCTTAAGGTTCATGTTATAGTAAATGGTATTCAAATAATTAGTGGCCTTTAGCAAGTTAAGCATCATCCCATCTGTTCCTCAAAGTCACTAATAATGATGAAACACAAATCCATTCTCATAGCCACTGAAAATGCCAGCTTCTCCTATTCCCCTAAAGAGAAAGAGTTTCTTTTGAGTTGTTTGATTTTTTTTCTAATACCATTTCACAGTGGTATTAGATACATTACAGATGTATGCACAGCTCTTTCCAAAAATTCCATTTTATCAGCTTGTGATTAAGTATTTAATAAGGAACAGAATCAAAAGACATTTAAACCCAAGATATGTTTGCTTTCTCACAATTTACCAAATATTTCCCTTTATTACAGAAATGTTTTTATTTTAGACTATTTTTGCCAGTTTTCTTATTTAAGAATCGGTACTGATATTTATTGAACATACATAAAATTGGAATTATGATAGCATTTTTTTAGACATCTTTAGAATAGTTATCAAACCCGCAAATATGTAATTTTAGTGTCATTTATTATTTAATTTATAATGGACTTTTTTTTCAGTCATTAAAACATCTTTTCTCTTCATTCTGTACTCCAAAATCACTGTTCTATGCTAACTTTAGCTCTGCTCCCAAACTATTCTCTCTTCAAAATGATAACTAGGACTCACATTTATTCTTTTAAATAATAAAATAATTCTATGTTAGAACAGAATTATTTATTTATTTATGCTAAATTCAACCATCTGATTATAACAGCAATCCCTTCTTAATGTACATTGATTGAAATTAGTGTTGGGGTGTTTATTAACAAAAGATGTTTTAGATTACATGTTGCATGTCATGGCTAAATTCTTAATCTTGCTATGTTGATATTTATGAAGACCTTTATATTATTATAATGCTAGCTTTTTTATTCTATCAAATTTCTATTTTTATTTGATATTTCTTTTATATTTTTTTTATTTGCTATGCCCCATCTATGTCTCTCAGCATCATTTCAAGTGATTTGGGATATGTATCAACACAATTATATAATTCTCCATCACTTTATATTAGAAGAACAACATTTCCACCGTTGCTAACTTGTTCGCCATATCAAATGCCATACAGATTATAACGTTTCACTTTGCTGCTTTGGTTCACTCATTGTTTTGATTCACGTGAAGCACTCTGTAGCTATTGTCCATTGTCTAGTAAAATTCTCATTTTGGAGAAATAAGAAAAAAATTCTTGATTAAAAGAACAAATAAATTATTTTCCAGAAAAGTCATACATCAATGTAACTGGAAAGTAAACATTCCTTTCCTTTTTCAGAGGCGAGCTGCTGATAATTTAAGAAGACATCACCAGTATCAAGTAAGTTATTCTTCTATTATATCTTGACATTTGTATTAAAATACAGTCCCCTCTTCAGAACTGACTCAAGAAAGAATTCATATTTATGCACTGACTATCAATTCTGTTGTTTCAAAATGCCTCAGGAAGTTATGAGGAACCTGGTGAAGCGATATGTTGCTGCAATGATTAGAGATGCCAAAACTGAAGAAGGCCTGACTGAAGAGAACTTTAAGGTAACAATTTTTATCTTCGTGTTGAAATCACTGAGAGGCAGTTTCTACAAAGCATGGAACCTAACAAAGCACATTTAAAATCAAAGCTGGAAACTCAGCTGTGTGTTCCAGCAAGCCTGCATCTTTTGATTTTTAAATTAAAGCCCTATTGAATTATCAAAAAAAAAAAAGAAGGTGATATTTCTTCTCAAAATACATTCTTTTCAAACATACTTAATCCAAAATGTCAAGGGGATTTATTTGGAGGCAGAGAAAATCCCCAGGGCCTTGTAGCATTCTGACTTGCTGATCCCAGCAACATTCTCCTGAGTGAGCTCTAGTTTTGAAATTTCGGTCTGACTTCTAATCCTGAAACATTAAGTAACCAATGTGCTAAAAACAACAAAAACCTTCTTTGTGCTTTGCACAGCTTTGGTAGCAGAAATTTAAGGTTTGAGCTTAATTTGTAATTGTAATTGTGAGTTACAAACTTAGTCTCTCTCCCTGAGGTATTTTTTTTGTTTTGTTATTTTCTAATTCTATCAGAGGAGGTAGTCTATCAAATATCTTTGTTATTCTGCATGAGTTTTTAGAGATTGTAGAAGAATGATTAAAGTCAGTAAGATCTTATAGTGAAACACAAACAAACAAAGAAAAAATATCCCAAAGGAGACTTTTAGCAGAGAAAAGCAGCAATTTGACAGAGAACAAAGATAAGCAGCCAATTCAGTAAGAAGGTAGGTAGATAAATTGCAAAATTTAAAGCACAGATTGAAAGCTGGCTAGGATCCAAAATGTTCTTGGCAGCCATGAAATCCAAATTTTGGAGTTAAATAATTCATGGTGCTTTGGGAGATAAATTAGAGGCAGGAGATGACCTCAGAGGCCACAATCAGGTCAGACGGAGAATTCAGATATCCAAAAAGAGAAAAAAAATGGATGAATCTCCGAAATGCTATCTGACCTAAAGCATTTTGCAGGATGAAGTGGCTGCTACAGGTGTGGGGGCAAAATCAACTCCAAGGTTTAAACAATGGAAAGTAACTGCCAACCCTAGGAAGGGCAGACTCCACTGTTGTTATTTTATTATAGGTGTCCCTTTGGACAGCAAATCATGCCTATATTAAAAATCTTTACAAAATGCATCCCTGAAAGAATATGAGGTGACTTGAAAGCAGATGAATATTGGAAGAAGAAGTATTTGAAACTGTAATCCCCCCAAAAAAACCAATATACTTGACTACGCAGTTGTGGAAAAGAAAAGCCTGCATGTTTCTTTTCACATCAACTTTAGGAAGTCTCCTTATTACGTCTGAACTCCAGTATGGAAATTAGTAGGCATCATAATGACACAAGTGCCAGGAAGAAAATGGAAATCCTAGTTAGAATCATAGTAGAGTGGAATCCTAGTTCTTCAAAATGAGTGAAAATACATAAGACCCATATATGAAATGAGCACATGACGTTTCCTCATGTTTATTTAAGTCACAAACTAATTTCACCATTTTACATTTCCCTTAGGAACTAAAGCAAGACATTTCTAGTTTCCGATTTGAAGTCCTCGGGTTACTGAGAGGCAGCAAACTCTCCGCAGTCCAGGCCGCAAAGGACTCTCCCAATTCAGCAGACTCAGATGAAAGGAGTGATAATGAAGGTAGCAGCAAGGACAAGAAGAAGAACTTCAGCCTTTTCGATTTAACCACTCTGATTCACCCGCGATCAGCAGCCATTGCGGCAGAAAGACACAACATAAGCAATGGCTCCGCCCTGGTGGTCCAGGAGCCCCCGAGGGAGAAGCAGAGAAAAGTGAATTTTGTGACCGATATCAAAAACTTTGGGTTATTTCATAGACGATCAAAACAAAACGCTGCCGCCGAGCAAAATGCACACCAGATCTTCTCTGTTTCAGAAGCTGTTGCTCGTCAACAGGCTGAAGGACCCCTGGAGAGAAATATTCAACTGGAATCCCGAGGATTAGCTTCCCGGGGAGATCCGAGCATTCCAGGACTCAGTGAACAGTGCATCTTAGTAGACCATCGGGAGAGGAATACGGACAGTCTGAGTTTACAGGTCAGCAAGAGAATGTGTTCGTTCAAGTCAGAGAAGGTGGTGGTGGAAGACACTGTACCCATAATACCAAAGGAGGAACATGGAAAGGAAGAGGACTCCACCACAGGTTATGATGTAATCCTCCCAGACGCAGTCACCCACGATGATTATGTGACCACGAGATTGTGATACTTGAAGGAGGAAGCGTTGATCCTACGTATACATATTTTCCACTGGGGGGAGATGCTTAAAAGTAAACTAACAAATGCTAACTTACACACTTGATAGCATTTATCATCTGTGGCATAATAACGTGTAACATGTTTAAATAAGGCAAAGGCTATCAAAAATCCTTGTTTGGGAGCCTGCTTTTGCTTTCACAATTTGTTTTACAATTTTTTTTGTTGTTAATAAATAAACGCACCTTGTATTCTTGTACTGTTGCAATAACCCACAGGAAATTTTTAGCTATCTTTTTCAATTAAAACAAATGCAATTACTTCATGTGGTAGTTGACTCCTATAATAGATATTTTTGTATGCAAAAATCAATGTAGCTGAAATATTAAAGCTTTTCATAAATTTTTAGGGTGTCTAGAGATGGGTACTCATTAAGGACTTTTCACTCAGCCCTACAATTTAGCTTTAAAACACAAATATTAGCAAATTATTTCTTAAAAACATAATTATAGTACGCAATCAAAGTAAGCAAGCCTTCTTCTCATGGGGTAATGATCAAACGCTTCGTTAAAATGAAAGTCAAGCATACTCCGTAGAGTTTTAGTTCGTGCAGTTTTTCCTTTCAGAAAATAATGTTTTCCTAATAAATTTTAATAGTTGATGATATTTAACATTTTTGTCAGAAAAAAGTTTTACTTCAAGTTTTCTTTCTTTTTTTTTTTTTTAATGGCCCTTTTCGGGTTCAACTGCTGATCAGCATAAATATGAGGCTTTATGAATAACAGAATTTCAAAAACGTGGAAAAGTTCTCATTGCCAGAAAGGGAATCACAATAAATTAGAATACTTTAAGCACCTTACATAAAGCAAGGTGATTGTATGCTCATAATATCCAGATAAAAATTAATGCATTCTAACAATCTTAAATCTAAGAAAAATTAAATTCTATTTTCAATCAGTGCGATATTGTTGTCAATTCAAAAGAACTACAAAACCCTAGTAGTTTCCTCTTCTTTCCCATAGGGACTGGTACATATTTATATAAAATTAAAATTACCTAAAAAAATATTAATCTTAGCAGTAGATATAGAAAAATAGTTTTCCCCAGTAGGATGGCATTCTTTTTCTTTTTTTTTTTTTTTGAGGGTGGTGTCACTGGCCCTCATATGTGGGACCTGAACCAGGACCGTTGGCATCCCAAGCCAGCACTTAACCACTGTACCACTCGGCCGGCCCAGGACGACCTTCTTAATTGTTTGTTTCTTCTATAGTTTTTGAAGTAATTTAGCATATATTACACTCCTTTGCTGAACTACTAAAAGGAAAGTGTTTTCACTTGATATAAAACAGGGACTGACAACTTTTAAAGTTTAAATTGTATAACTTGTGCCTATTTAAGCCACCATGAAAATAGAAGTTTCCTCACCACATTCAATTAGCATTTATTTCAATTCAATAGAAAACTGCTGAGTTTGTTTTACTTCAAAAATTACTTCCATGGACTAGACAAATTGTATATGATTTAGCATTAACCCCAAACTGCACAGTTACAAAACCCAGTTTCTGATTCACATACATCAAAAATAAGGAATAACGGCTGTAAAAATGCCAGCCACTGGTTTATGTGTTTTGCACATATTAGCACATATGTTCTGCTCATAACAACACTCTGAGGTAGTTACTATTCCTACCCCCACTATATGGATGAAGAAACTGAGGCAAGCACTAACTAGGCTAAGATTCACAGTAAGTGATGGAGCTATGATGTGTTCTTCAGAGCCATGCCCTTAACCACTGCACTGCACTGCCTTCAGAATATAAACAGACCAATCAAAAACATGTGCACATAATAATTCTGGAATTTAGTTGAATGAAGGGTTATCTGTCCCATGGTTTTTTGGTTACTGTTTCCACTTCTGAAATGCTATGTTTTGAGAGAGAATGAGTTCAGTAAACTCCATAAATGTGTGTATCCTTTCTTGTAAAGCAAGAGGAATGTGCAAAATTAAAGATGTAATATATTTTATTCTTTAGACTCAATTACATTGTAGAAGTTAGATTTTGAAAAACATTTGTTATAGAATATCAGAATTCAACTTGAAATATCAGATTTTATTTTTCAGAAAAGCCAGGGGCATTGATATACTGCTCATTCCTAAATCCGGTTCTGTCCTATGAATTTAGGAATGAGCTGGTAGGTTTGGAAAGAACAATAAGCCTAATGAATGTTCTTCTTGCTTCAAATACACTTTTACCTCAAGTAGATTAGTACTCAAAATAAGCCCTAGGGATACTGAATTACCCAAATTGTTCTAAGTCAGACATACAGTAGTAGGGGAATTGTAGGCTTATTCTCAATACTTGGGGTGTTTTCCAAATGTCTCTTTTTTGCTGTCTCTGATTTTGTTTTTGGTTTTGTTCCCCAAAATAAAAAACATATACATCCCAATTATACATACTCTTATCGGAATTTAATTTCAAATTTCCTCTGTTCCTTCAAATAACACCAACCATCATAAGGGAAACCAAAAAATTTTCCCAGGGGTTTATTTATATCCAGGGTTAGGGTGCTGATATTTTACAGATGAACATGGTGATGATAGAGGGATTTATTCATATTTAGAGCCAGTAACACCATCCTTTTCAGTGTTCTGGAAATGATGGTTTCTAACAACCCTCAGATGTCACTGACATATACATTTATGAATTTAAACAAAGTTTTGGATATTGTTAATGCAAGATGTTCTAGAATTAAATATTCTAAATATGTAGTGATATTAGGTAGCATTAAGGAAGATAAACAATAGGAGAAACATAAGACAACATAAAACAGTAGCAGGATTGTAAGTAAAGAGATAATGTTTTTGGAAGTCTTCAAATGAGTAATTTGGGGTTTCTTTCCATTTCTATTCTTAGCAACAAAAAATTTCCTAAACACCAAAGACAGGTTTGACATCACACCTTCATTTGTATAAATAATGTTCTTGTGTTTGTTTGCACCCCCTCTAGGTCTTCCTGTTGCTCACCTTTATTTATTTATTTATTTATTTATTTATTTATTTATTTATTTATTTTTGCCAGAGTTGGGTGGGAAAATGTCTAGAAAATTTAGTTTCACTTTAATAGAATTAGGTTAAATTCACAGCACTTCATTTATCATAGATATATTTTGACAAACCTATTTACAAGAAAGAATGCTATAAAGATGTACCTCACCATTTGTGATAGATGTATTCCTGAAAATATTTGTGTAAATAAATGTATATTAACTTTATTAGGGAAACTGGCTATGTAAAAGAAAAAAAGAAAAAAGAAAAAAAGGAAAGGTAGTGAATTATTTTGTAAAATGATGAATTATTTTTCAAAGTGATGATCATCCTCAAAATGTTAACTGTTTCATAAGCTGGATATTTGTACATTAAATTTTCTTAAATTAGATATTATATTCACTGGCTGGCAATTAAAACACTGCAAAATCATGCTCACTTTTTTGCCTTGACCCGGATAGCACTTTGACAAACTTTAATAATCAAATACACAACACCAAATGATGAAATTTTTTCAGTAACTGTTGGGTATAAAGAAAAAAATTGATGAAGACTTAAGGGTAGTAAACTTATCACAGTATTCTCAAAGAAGCATCCATTTTCCAGCCAAACTGGATGGTGACCAGTGGTATAAAAATGCACTCTTCCAATATTCAATAATCTTTAATAATTCTGGTATTTAGCTGAGTGAATAAATAAAATTACTTCTTCAGTTTAGCTTTATTACCTCTTTTTTCATGTCTTATATTCTCCAAAATTCAGACCTCCCAAGAATCACAGAATTTAGAAATTTAATATATCTGGCAGCCTTCTTAAATTTAACTTCAAAAATATTATTTCACAATATACTACAATGCATTTCATTTATATAGTGTTATCATATGATAAAAAAAATTAGAACTCTTTTAAATAGGTTCTTTATAAATAACTGGAGAAACTAACCCCCAGGGCATTTATGGAAGTTATCCAAATGTACACAGCTACTCAGTGGTTGAATTGGATATTAAAGAAAACATATTCCATTTAGATATTCGGATAAGACATTAGGTCATAAATGTCTTGGCTAATGAATTTTTTTAAATTCTTTTATTGTGAAATAAACATTTTTAAATAAGTTTCATGTGTACAACACAGTGCAATAGTTATACTTTTTACCCCTCAAAGTGACAATCCCCCTCCCCCAGTTCACCACCCACTCCCCCCCCATATCATACATATCTATTACAATTCCTTTGACTCCCTTCCACAGTATACTCCACATCCTGTGACTATACATTCAATTACAGTTGGCATACAATATTATACAACATCAGCTTCAGGTATACAGTTCAGTGATCAAGACTACTCCATCCATGAAGTGGTCTCCCTAACAAGATATATGACCATCTGACACCCTACAAAATATTTACAACATTATTATATTTACCGAACTGTGCTTCAAATCCCTGTGGCAATATTGTAGTTGCCTATTTATGCTGTCAAATTCCTTCCCCTTCTCCCTTATCCCCACCCCCCTCCCAACTAGCAACCCTCAGTTTTTCCTCTATATGTATGAGTCTGTTTCTGTTTACTTTGCTTGTTCATTCAGTTTTTCAGATTCCACATATAAGTGAGATCATATGGTATTTATCTTTCTCCGACTGACTTATTTCACTTAACATAATAGCCTCGTCACAACATTATCAATTACATTCCCAGAACTGCCCCCATATCCCTAAGGCAACATTGTAGTCACCCACCTACGCTGTCCAAAACCTTCCCCCTTTCCCTCATCCCCACCCCATCCCAGCCAGCAACCATCAGTTTTTCCTTTATATCTGCTTGATATGATTTCAATCTTCTTATTTACTGAGACTTGTTTTGTAGCCTAACATGTAGTCTATCTTGGAAAATGTCCCACGTGCACTTGAGAAGAATGTATATTCTGTTTCAGGGTGAAATGCTATACAAATATCGACGAAGTCAACCTGGTCTAAAGTATCATTTAAGGCCACTCTTTCCATGTTGATTTTCAGTCTAGAGGATTTGTCCATTGGTGACAATGGGGTGTTGAAGTCCCCTACTATGATAGTGTTACTGTTGATCTCTGTCTTTATGTCTGTCAAAATCTCTTTTATATATTTAGGAGCTCCTATGTTGGGTGCATAGATGTTTATTAGAGTTTTCATGCCCTTCCTTGTCTTTTATTGTAGTCATTTTAAAGTCTATTTTGTCCAAAATAAGTACTGCTACTCCAGCTTTTTTTCTCATTTCAATTTGCATGAAATATCTTATTCCATCTGTAAACAGCATATACATGGGTCCTATTTTCTTATCCACTCAGCCACTCTCTGTCTTTTGATTGGAGCATTTAGCCCACACACATTTAAAATGATTATTGATAGATGCATATGTATTGCCATTTTGTTATTTGTATTCCTGGTCTTCCTAGGTTAGCTTGTTTACCCATTTCTTTTGTTTAAAAAAGCCCTTTTAACATTTCTTGCAATGCTAGCTTGGTGGTAATGAATTCCTTAAGCTTATTCTTTTCTGAGAAGCTCTTTATTTCTCCGTCATTGTTAAGTGATAGCCGTGATGGGTAGAGCAATCTTGGTTGTAGGCCTTTATTTTGTGTCACTTTGAATATTTCCTGCCACTCCCTTCTGGCCTGCAGAGTTTCTGTGGACAAGTCAGCTGTTAGTCTAACAGGAGTTCCTTTGTATGTAACCTGCTGTCTTTCTCTTGCTGCCTCTAGGATTCTGTCTCTGTCTTTAACCTTTGCCATTTTAACTAGGATGTGTCTTGGTGTGGACCTGTTTGGGTTCAGCTTGTTTGGAACCCTCTGCACTTCCTGGGCATGTATGTTGATTTCCTTCACCAGGGTAGGGAAGTTTTCAGTCATTATTTTTTGCAAATACATTCTCGACCCCTTGCTTCTTCTCTTCTCCTTCTGGTATTCCTATGATGTAATAATTGTGTTTCATGTTGTCCCAGAGGGCTCTTAAACTGTTATATTTGTTTTTTATTCTTTTGTCTTTTTGTTGTTCCAACTGGGTGATTTCTGCTATTTTGTCTTTCAAATCGCTGATCCGATTCTCTGCTTCATCTACTTTACTGGTGATTCCTTCAAGTGTGTTCTTCATTTCAGCTATTGTATTCTTTAGTTCTAACTGGTTGTTTTTTTATGATTTCTCTATCCTTCCTTATGTCCTCACTAAGTTTGTTAAACATTCTTATCATCAGTGTTCTGAACTCTGTCTCTGAAAGGTTGGATTTCTCTGTCACATTTAGTTCCATTTCTAGAGGTTTCTTCTGTCCTTTTACTTGTGACATGTTTCTTTGTTTCCTCATTCTGGCTGTCATTCTGGGATTGCTTTGATGTATTAGATAGATCACCAGGAGAGCCCCGGCTGGATCATGCAGGCACACAGCTCACAGCCAAATATTCCCAGGAAAACTCCCAGTCTCAGCCTGTCCCAATCAGCCACGTGCAGATCAGGCCGAGCAGCCCAACAATCAATCACCAGCCTGGCAATGTGGTGATTGGGGACTGAAGGCAGCTCGCACACTCCTGCATCTCAGTGAGCAGCCTGTTGGAGTCGGAGGGCACCTGCCCAGTGTTTCCCTGGCAACGCAGTATAAGCAGGGTGGAGGGTGGGGATCCAAGGCCGCATGCGTGCGCATGCACACGTGCACTTCTGTGCCAATTCCACCAGACCAATGAGGTCTCGGACCTAACCCTCTGTGGAAGGGCCCAACCCTGAAAAATTGGCGCTGTTCTGTATTCCACTCACGTGCAAGCTCCACACCAGGGGAATAATAGTCCCCAAACCTCCAGCTTCTGCACCAAAAGTGCTCAGTTCAGTCTGTCCCCGTAGGCTCCTGGGCCCTGCTCACACAGCTACTCCCTCCACCAGGAACCAGGTGAGTGCTCACCAGCGAGTGAGCCCATGCACTGGCCCCACTGATTCTTTAGCCACCCTCAGCCTCACCAAGCTGGCCAAAGAGAGTCCTCACTAATTTACTGCCAGCTATTGTAGAACTCCTCTTCCCAGCAAAGGAACTCTGGGCTGATGAACTTGGTGTGCGGCTGGAGGGTCTCTCCCCCAACTGGAGAAGCCTCCTCACAGCTGGTGTGTCCCTCACGGGGCTCACCCTCTCTCGCCTCCGCCCCTTCTACCAGACTTGACATTGCCTCCTCTTTAAGTTCTTCATTTAGTGGTTCTGTTCATCTAGTGTTCCAGGGACTTCTGGGTTTGAATGTTGTATAAATTATTTGTAATTTTGGTGTGATCCTGGGAGGCAGTTAGCACAGCGTCTATCTATTCTGCCATTTTACCAGAAGTCCTTGGCTAATGAATTTTTATTCTTGTGGAATTCTGTCTTCTTTGCTTTCTTCTTCCATAGAAAATATTTAGCTAAAATTCTGAATTAGTATCATATTTTCCGCTATAAGATAGTGTTCACAGATTTTTTAAAAACTCATTTCTTATTCTTTTTCTAAAAAAACACTTTATCATTTTCACTTGAACTGTAGATTTTGTGATAATTCTATATACACATTAATAATAATAAACAGAGAATGGAAAGGTAGGAAATATAAAGGCACCATAAAACATTCAGTTAGTAGTTATTTCTCCTATTTTTTAAAATTAAACTGTTTTTTTTTAAATTTTGAAATCATTATAGATTGATATGCAGTTATAAGAATAATACAAAGGTATCTCATGTATCATTGACACATTTTTCCCCAATGGAAACATTTTTCAAACTATAGTACAATATTGCAGAATATTGACATATATCCACCAAGCTTATTCAGATTTCTGCAGTTTTAATGGTATTTGTTTGTCTGGGCTTGTCTGTGTATTTAGTTCCACTGAATTTTACCATATGTATAGGTTTGTGTATCCACAACTATATTCAAGATATGGAACATTTTCATGGCCACAAAGACCCCTGGTAGTGCCGTATTTTAACTACATCCATTTCCTAACAACCTCAGTCCCAAACCCCTGAAAGCCACTAATTTGCTCTTCATTTTTATAATTGTGTCATTTTAAGATTGTTATATAAATGGAATCACACATTTTGTACATTTTCTAATTAGATTATTTATGGGTTTGGGTTTTTTTTAACATTGAGTTTTGAGTGGTTTTTTAATATTCTAGATACTGGTCTTTTGACAGGTATGTGTTTTAAACATATTTTCTCCCAGTCTGTAGCTCATCTTTTCATCCTCTTAACAGGGTCTTTCACAGAGCAAAATTTTTGATTTTTGACTAAGTCCCACTTTTCAATCTTACAATCTAAGAAATCATTTCGCAGGCCTATATCATGAAGATTTTCCCCTGTTTTTTTCTAAAACTATACTGTTATGTTTTATATTGAACTATGTTGTTTTTCTTACCGCTTTTCTTCCAAATACTTTAGCATATAGACACATTTACAGAAGAAAAGTCATCTTGAAGAATAGGATCACATACATATATAGAAAAGAAATGATAAGGAGGATTGTTGACAAGTAAAACTTGCTGGTAGTAGTGAAATTGGAGTGACAACAAGAAAGGTAAATTGTTTTTATGAAATAACAATGGACTTAGGTACCCTGAAATTATAGCCAGACTATTCTGAAGTTTGAAAATAAAAAGCTCAAATAATATTTCAACTCCATTACATTTTTTCCAGCTTCATGAATCAGATGGAGAAGCTGATGAGAAAAACTGCTATAATGAGACTGGAAACCAGAAAAACAAAAAAAAATGTTCAAATGCACCCCTCTTCATGAAATCCAATTACTATCTGAAAAAAGCTAGGCTTGTTGAAACATGATCTGCCCCTCTATTTTCTGAAGGAAATTTACTACATTTGAAGGTAGTGCGTCAGTATCATTAAAACAACCAGTCATGGGCCAGCCGAGTGGCGCAGGTGGTTAAGCGCTGGTTTGGGAAGCCAGCAGCCCCGGTTTGGGTCCCACATATGAGGGCCAGTGACACTGCCCTCAAAAACAAAACAAAACAAACAACCAATTGTTTGTTTAAAATGATTCTTTTTGGCTTTAACAACAAAAAAGTGCACAACAACAAAAAGTAATAATTTGGATATAAAAGTAATATAATCCATTGGTGTAAACTTAATAAACTAACATAATAAAATTATAACTACATGAGAATATATGAACCATAAACAAAGAAATTTAGTACACACAAAAAATAATGATTGAATAATAGAATATGGCATAAAATTCCTATGTTAATTAAAATAATTTCTGAGGCTTGCATTGGAAAGGAAAATAATAATACCTACAAAAATGTGGACTAGAATTTTTACTGTCATTATGATATATAATATCACAATATTTTGAATTTCAAATGGAGATACAGTAATTAACTGAATTGCTTAATCAATGGAAACAATTGGAATTCTTCTATAAATTGAAAGTTGCCACTTAACAGCACAAAATTGGAAATTGTAACTTAGTTTGTAAGATGATCTAGTCTTTAATTTTGCTTTTACTTTCCATTATTTCCATCCCCCACCACACACACCCCCAAATTAGAGATTGGCCCATTGGTAAGCAACAGGGATAAAAAGATAAAGCATACCTTCTAGAGGAGCTCACAAAGTCAAATCTGGAAGTCTCACTTATGTTCCAAAAGATAAGAGATTAGAAACAGTATTATTTTCCATTACAGCTGGTGCTTAGCAGTCAGAATTTGTAGACTAAATTTATTTTTCTTCATCTGTCAAGCCCAAAGAGACTTTTTAAAAAGTGAGGTATGTATTTTAGTTTTCTTTGAGATAAAAATGTGAGACATACAGAAAAGACAGTTTTTAATTTCATGCCTATAATAAATTTAACTGGGGATACATTGATCAACTTTCATCTTCATATTTTTACCCAGCCACCTGGTAAACTGCCTTTTGTAACAATTACTCCTTCATTCACAAACATTGATTAAGCACACTCTTTGTGATGCATTTTAATGCATGCTGAGAATAAAATAATAAAACAAAAGTCACTGACCTAAAAAAGGTTAATCTTCTGAAAATAACAATTCAATATGCTAAGCATGGCGTCCCTAGGAGCGTTTAGGAAGGGTACCCAACCCTGTCTGTGTCAATTCCTAAAGATGAGTCATAGTTATTTGGAAATTGATCTTTATCCTGTGCACAACTGGGAGTCATTAAGAACTTCACGTAAGAGCTTGTCATGACAAAATTCCTTAGAAGCAGAAATGGAAAAAAATGTGGAGATCGATCACATTTGCACAACAAAATTATGTAGAAGTGAGTTCTTTCAATTCTGAAAAAGAGGTATTTTAGTATTTCACTCAATGATTTATATAGCCTAACCTCCAGTCTGCAGATGAGAAATGGGTGAATTTTTTTTTCTAAAGCAAAACAAGTCAATACAATTGTAACTAGCTTTATGTTTTATTTTTTTCAAAAGGTTAAATATGTTTTATACTCAATCATAATGACTTTTTCAGCCATTCTTAATCATCTGAAGAGTAATTATCTTTTTAACAATTTTATTGCGATATAATCTATGTACCATACAATTCACTCATTTAAAGTATAAAATTTAGAAATTTAGTGTTTTGGTTGTTTTTTTTTTAAATATGTTCACAGATATGTACAATCATCACCAGTCAATTTTAGAACATTTTCATTGCCTCAAAAAGAAAACCCTGTAAGCTTTAGCTATCACCCACCTTATCTCCCTATTCTACTTCCCTCCAGCCTTAATCAACCACTAATTTCCTTTGTATTACTACAGATTCCCTAGGCTGGATTTTCATATGAATCAAATCACAGGGCCAGCCGAGTGGTGCAGTGGTTAAGCGCTGGCTTGGGAAGCCAGCAACCCCAGTTCAGGTCCCACATATGAGGGCCAGTGACATTGCCCTCAAAATAAGAAAAAAAAAACAACAACTCTCCAAACCATATATATGGTGTTTTGTGACTGACTTTTTTCACTTGGCATATTGTTTTCAAGGTTCATCCATGTTATAACATGTAAGTACTTCATTTCTTTTTATGGTCAAGGAACATTCCATTGTATGTATACATTGCATTTTGTTTTTCCATTCCCCTGTCGATGGGCATTTGGGTTGTTTACACCTTTTAGCTATTATGAGTAATATTGCTATAAACTTTCATATTCAAGGTTTTATGTGGACTTCTGTTTTCATTTTATTTTCGATAAATATTGTAGTTGGAGTGGAATTACTGGGTATCATGGTAACTGTGTGTTTAATCTTTGCGGGGAGCTACCAGACTGTTTTCCACATGGTTGCACATTTTACATCCCCACAGGCAATGTATGAGATTTCTTCACATCCTCACCAACACTTTTTCTCTTAGTTTTTGATTCTAGCCATCCCAGTGACTGTGAAGAGGTATCCATTTGGTTTTGATTTGCATTTTTTTGATAACTAATGATATCGAGCATCTTTTCATGTACTTGTTGGCTATTTATAAAACATTCTTGGAGAAATATCTATTCAGATCTTTTGCCCATTCTTAATTGGGCTGTCTTGTATTATTGAATTTTTAGAGTACTTTATATATAGTAGATACAAATCCCTTATCAGATATATGACTTGCAAACATTTTTTCTCCCTCTGTGGGTTAACTTTTCACTGTCTTTTTTTTTTTTTTTTTTTTTTTTTTTTGAGGGCAGTGTCATTGGCCCTCATATGTGGGACTGAACCAGGGCTGCTGGCTTCCCAAGCCAGTCCTTAATCACCGTGCCACTCAGCCGGCTCACTTTTCACTGTCTTGGTGGTGTCTCATGAAGCACAAAAGTTTCTAATTTTGATGGAGTCAAATTTATCTATTTTTCATTTGTTTCTTATGCTTTGGTGTCATATCTAAGAACCTTTTGCCAATGTCATGAATATTTGCCCAAATGTTTTCTTGTGAAAGTTTTATAGTTTTATAGCTTTTACATTTAGATCTTTGTTCCATTTTGAATTAATTTTTGAATATGCATTGAGGTAAGAACTTCATTCTTTTGCAAGTGTCTATCCAGTTGCCTCTGCATGTTTTGTTGAAAAGGTTATTCTTTCTGTATCAAAAGGTCTTGACACTCTTGTCAAAAATCAGTTGAGCAGATATGTAGACTTATTTCTGGACTCTCAATTCTATTTCATTGGCATATATGTTTATCCATGTACTATTACCACACTGTTTTGATTACTATTGCTTTGTAGTAGTTTTGAAATTAGAAAGTTTGAGTCCTATTCCTTTATTCTTGTTTTTCAACGTTGTTTTAGCTATTATGAGTCCTTTAAAATTCTATATGAATTTTAGAATCAACTTCTCAATTTCTACAAAGAAATTAACTGAGGTTTTGGTAGGGATTTCATTGAATGTGTAGGTCAGTTTGGGGAGTATTTAACATTTTAAGACTATTAAATTTTCTGATCCATGAACATGGAATGTTTTCCCATTTATTTAAATCTTCTTTCATTTCTTTCAACAATGTTTTGTAGTTTTTAGGATATAAGTTTTGTACTTCTTTTGTTAAATTTATTCATAAGTACATTTTTTATGCTATTGTGATTGAAATTTTAATTATGACTTAAGATTCTCGAATCAGAAATTATTGATATGCAAATACATATAAAGAAATTCATTGTTATAATTACATTAACTAAAAAATGGATAAAGTAAAATTTCTATACCCTATATTAGAAACTTTTGCTTAATGATGCAATCTCTGAAGATCCAATCTCTTTTATCAATGAAGCCACTTAGTGGCTTGAATCATTTTAAAGATGTTATATATCAAAGCCAAAAATAAAATAAATTATGTATTTAAGCATAGTAATTCTCCATTCTTGTGCAGGTTTCTGCTGAATGATCTCATGTTAATTTCCCTGTGTAGTATCTACATAACTTTTGTCAATTTAAATTGCAGTATGGTTACATGTGTTAATAACATGTTTGTACTTACACCTAAACCTAGCATTATCATCTATCTCACCATATCATATTATGAACACAAACTTCCAATAGTTCCTTTTTAAAAGGGAGTTATACTGGGTTTTATATAGGTACACACTGTAACTTATTGATTCTATTATACACTAAGTCACCAGTATAAGAGACCTCATTTACAAATACCTAATTATAATCCTACTGATCAATGAGGAGTTAGGAGTAGAGAAATATATTAAAATACTTATTATTTTTCATATGTGTAATTATACTATACTTAGTGTTTGACCAATATGGAAAGCATGCCCACAAAGTTTACCAGTTTTCAGAATCAAGATAGTTCACTAATATTTTATATAGGACAGGAGGAAGGATAAATCTAGCTACTTTGGAGAACTAGTGCTCAAATTACTTCTTAGACAAGGCCATAACTAGATTAATTGGTTACTTTAGTTGAAAAAATGAGATGAAAAGAAAAAGATGAGTGGGCTGTATTGGAAAACTAGGTCCATGTATCTGAAAATAAGATTGACTATGGATGATGGGGGAAAAAAGTGAGGAGGAAGATAGCAATAGCAAAGCTTTATATCCACATCTCAGTTGAGGAAGAATTAGGATTGATGCTCCCGACAATGCCTTACTTACTCATTGGCCTTCTTTTGCTCTTTCTGTTCCTACAAGGAATTTAAAGAGAAATAAAGATGTATTGAGAAAATAAAATAGGCCAATCACGTATACAAATATGCTGAATATATATATATATATATATATATATCACTAAATTGAGTGGGAATTTGGTTGTAATTATGTTTAATAAAAATCAGCCAAAGCTCTGATCCAAATTTGTTGACTAGAATCCTCTGCTTGACTACTGGAATTGAAAGCAAGAAGTTCAGTGTCCAGAGTTATCATGATCTTTATTGGTTCATTTGTAAAATAAGAAAATAGCAACTTACTACCACTGACCAAGAAGCTCAATTATCATTATGATTAAAAAATGCAAAAAGTAATGAAAAACATTTTGTTAAGTATAAGGAACTATATGTGCATGATTTTCTTTTCATTCCATAAACACCACTAAAAAGTACCAAAGAATTTAGGATTAAGTGGTATGTAATTTTCCTCTCTTATAACTTGGATCAAAGAAAAACTATGCAATCACCTTAAGAACACGGAATAAGCTGCAGGCCAATCTTTTATTGCAACCTAATCGAATGTATTAATGTGGCAAAACAAAGAATACATATGTCAGAGTGGGAGTCACAGCCAGAATTGAAGACATGTCATAGAGAAAAGGGAAAGGAGTGTTAGAGCAGCCCATTTTGGTATTCTGCAGTCACATATTGCCCTGGAAAAGGACTCTTAGTCCATGGGCTGGGATCATTCAGATCCCATGGGTAAAGCTGACCCAGTTGTGGAGATGAATGAATAAAAGTATGTTAGCTAGATGTCTCTAATACCATGCCTAAAATTTTCCTTTTTTTTTTTTTCTTTTTGAGGGCAGTGTCACTGGCCCTCATATGTGGGATCTGAACCGGAGCCACTGGCTTCCCAAGCCAGCACTCAACCAACGCCCCACTCAGCTGGTCCTAAAATTTTACTTTTTAATATTAGTAAGGTCCCCATTATTGTTTTATTCATAGAAAAAATACATCACTAATGTTGAATCATGCATTTGATTTATGTGACAGCTGTAACCATTGAAATAATAAGCAGTCATTTTGATTATAGAACGCAAGCTTCTAACTTAAGTATTAAACCTGAGTATGTGAGAGATGGGACTTTGAAGATCCTAGTTACTCAACACTAAAAAATTACAAAGATCACAGATGCCATCTACTTGGGCTCAGACCTGATTCTGAAATTTACAGAATTAAAAAAAGGTGTATATGCTAACACTACCTATAAATACTCTAGTGTTTGATTTTAAAGATCAACTTAAGCTGGTGGTGAGAAAGATGGGAAGTCAAGAAATGGTCACATCTCTGACATAGGAGGATGAATAGTATAAGAAATAGAAAGATGGAAGGAAATTACCTGAACAACCTAAACTGCTGTAGTCAGAACATACAGTGAAAATTCAGGAGATATAAGAAAGGGAAGCATTTTTAGGAGAAAATGGCTTACATTGACAAGAGGTCAACTAACATAAAGATAGAATTTCTCCAAGAACAACAAAAATGTTGAACCCAGTAGGTAGGAGTAAGTTAAAATGAAATTTACAGGGTGGAGGAGCAATATTCTGAAAGGTGCATTAAGATTGAAAAGGTTTCAAACTTGGAACTTCCTGCTCTCAAGATACATGGGATGTGGAGAATAAACCACACCCCCACAACAAAGCTACATGGGGAGATGGTTTCCACAAGAACCAAGAATTCAGAAGTGGAAAACTGGTGGAAATTATTTTCAATGTAGAAGGTGATTATTTAAAACTCATTTCTTTACAATGAAATAAGTTAAAAAAAAAAGTTGTTCTGCAGTTTAAAATAGAATGGTTTAGGGAAGCCATCACAAGAGAAAATAAATGACTGGGGAGAATAACATTAAGAGTCGTTAACTATAGAACAAGGATATCAAATGGTGGTCCTGCTATGCTGCAAGATTACCTAAAATAATTGATTTTCCAAGTTTCTAGTGGATTTGGGAAGAGAGTGGGAGCATTCCTTATATTAGTCCTCTTTCTGGGAAAAACCATCCTCACCCTTGATTAACTCTGTTTCTTAAAGGAACTTAGCCCAGGTGAGCAGGTATGTTATAGGTTCAATTAGAGGTTAAGAGTCTAACCAGGAGTTCTAAATAGTAGTATATTTATTCATTTACTGAATGAAAAAAATATATTGAATACAAAAATCAACATTTTTTTGTACCTTGAGAATTATTGCTGAAAATCAGGAAAGAAAAAATGTTAAGTTCGTTAAAATGGTAACATAAGCTTATTCAAAACAGATTAAAGGATCCAGTGAAAATTTTACAGGAGATTGGATAAGTTAATTTGCAGCTCTCAATTTTTATAATAGTTTTCAAAAATCACCATACCATCTATTAATAAAATGTTTCCTAGCCAGGAACTTGTTCATTTGTTGCTTCTCTTTGTATTTTTCTGCTTCTTTGTCTCTAAAGCACTACTCTGTAAAGGCAGGGGCTTTATCCATTTTGTTCACTCTTATATTTCTAGTATCTAGAAGAGTGCTTGTATTAGGTACCCCTAATACATAATTTTGAAATGTTCCTTCATACTACCAGTTCATTTGCACCCCTATTGATAAGTCAAACAAGTAGGAAGAGTAAAATGTAAATAAATTCAAAGTTGTGCTAAAATCACAATTCTTATAGAAAATGTAACAAAGAATTAAAGGAAAAAAAAAAGAAATCTATTTCTTTTTTCTTTTTTGAGGGCAGTGTCACTGGCCCTCATATGTGGTACCTGAACAGGGGCCACTGGCATCCCAAGTGAGCCCTCAAACATTGTGTCACTCGGCTGGCTCAAATAATCTATTTTTGAATGCTTACTTTTACCAGCAGACTTTTGCACATATTTTATTTAATGTAATTCATAAAGGTTGTTGAATAAGTTTTGTAGGTGAAGGAAAAAGAGATTGAGAAAAGTTTAGTATGTTGCCCTGTTTCAGATGATATGTTTGTGGAATAAGATGGATTTTAACATATGCACCTCACTTCAAAAAGAAATAAGAGGGGGACTTCTGGTATGATGGCGCACTAGACGGATGCTTTCCCAAATACCTCCAGGATCACATCAAAATTACAAATAATTTATACAACATTTAACCTCGGAAGTCCCCTGAACACTAGATGAACAGAACCTCTAAACGAAGGACCTAAAGAGGAGGCCATATCAAGTCTGGTAGGAGGGGCGCAGACAATAGAGGGCAAACCCCGTGAGGGATACCCCAGCTGTGGGGAGGCTTCTCCGGTTGGGGGAGAGACCCTCCAGCCCCACTCTGAGCTCACTAGCCCAGAGTTGCTTTGCCAGGAAGAGGAGTTCCACGATAGTGGGCAGTAGAAATTAGTGAGGATTCTCTTTGCTCGGCTCGGTGAGGCTGAAAGTGGCTAGAGAACCAGTGGGGCCAGTGCACAGGTTCACTGGCTGGTGAGCACTCACCTGGTTCCTGTTGGAAGGAGTAGCTGTGTGAGCCAGGTTCGGGAACCTGTGGATAGGGACTGAACTGAGCACCTTTGGTGCAGAAGCTGGAGTTTTGGGGACCATTGTTCCCCTGGTGTGGAGCTTGCACATGAATGGTGTACAGGAGAGCGCCATTTTTTCAGGGTTGGGAACTCCCACATAGGGTCAGATCTGGGATCCCATTGGTCTGGTGAAATTGGTGCAAGAGTGCGTGTGTGCGTGTGCATGCGGCCTTGGATTCCCACCCTCTGCCCTGCTTGTGTTGCGTTGCCAGGGAAATGCTCGGTGGATGCTCTCTGGCACCAACAGGCTGCTCACTGATACGCATGAGTACACGAGCCGCCTTGGATCCCCACTCTCCACCCCGCTTGTGCTGCATCTCGAGGGAAACGCCTGGTGAGTGTCGTCTGGCTCAATCAGGCTGCTCACTGAGATGCAGGAGTGCACGAACCGCGTTGGATCCCCCCTCTCCCCACTGTTTGTGCAGAGTTGTAATGCTGGGGATTGGCTGTTGGGCTGCTTAGCCTGATCTGCGGGCAGTTGATTGGGACAGGCTGAGATGGGGAGTTTCCCTGAGAGTGTTGGGTCAGGAGCTGTGCACCCGCATGATCCGATCAAGGCTTTCCTGGCGAGTTTGTGTGGAGTGATTGCTGGTGCAGAGTGCATGCTGCTCTGACTTGGTGGGGGCCACAGACCACATCAAGTGGTGCATTGGGGGGCTGCCCCACCTACCTAGAGCTGTGTTGGCAGAGGCACCCTGAGCCCCCAGAACCTGGCCCACATCTCCAGAGGCCACAGAGGGGTTTTTTTGCAATAGCGGACAACCTGCAACAACCTGTGAAGATTATTTTTGGTAGTGAGCACAGTTCCAGAGCACACAGCAGCTAATTGCAGAAAACTCACTGCAAGCCTGAGAGGGAGGCTGGTGCATAACACGTTAATCTCTTCCCCCCAGTAGCTGGTGCTGAGTCGCTCAGAGACTCTCTATTGCTGAGCAAGTGGTCTGCAGATTAAAGAGGAAGGAGAGCCCCCACCTCTTTTTTTTCTCTCTCTTCTTTCTACGTGATCTATCTAATACACTGAAGCATTCACAGAACGACAGCCAGAATGAAGAAACAAAGAAACATAAAGTAAAAGAAACAAAGTAAAAGATCAGAAGAAAACTCTAGAAATGGAACTAAATGAAACAGAGGTATCCAAACTTTCAGAGACAGAGTTTAGAACACTGATGATAAGAATGTTTAAGGAACTCAGTGAGGACATAAAGAAGGATAGGGAAACCATAAAAAACAACCAGTTAGAACTAAAGAATACAATAACTGAAATGAAGAACACACTTGAAGGAATCACCAGCAGAAGAGATGAAGCAGAGGAGCGGATCAGTGAATTAGAAGACAAAATAGCAGAAATCACCCAGCTGGAACAACAAACAGAAAAAAGAATAAAAAAGAATGAAAATAGTTTAAGAGACCTATGGGACAACATGAAGAACAACAACTATGATGCGTCATAGGTATACCAGAAGGAGAAGAGAAGAAGCAAGAGATTGAGAATGTATTTAAAGAAATAATGACTGAAAACTTCCCTATCCTGGTAAAGGAAATAGACATACATGCCCAGGAAGTGCAGAGGGTTCCAAACAAGCTGAACCCAAACAGGTCCACACCAAGACACATCATAGTTAAAATGGTAAAGGTTAAAGACAGAGACAGAATCCTAAAAGCAGCAAGAGAAAGAGAGCAGGTAACATACAAAGGAACTCCTATTAGACTAACAGCTGACTTTTCTTCAGAAACTCTGCAGGCCAGAAGGGAGTGGCAGGAGATATTCAAAGTGACACAAAGTTCTACAACCAAGATTGCTCTACCCATCACGGCTATCACTTAAAGTTGAAGGAGAGATAAAGAGCTTCTCAGAAAAGAATAAGCGTAAGGAGTTCATTAGCACCAACCCAGCATTGCAGGAAATGTTAAAAGGGCTTTTTTATACTGAAAAAAAGGGGAAAACAAGCTAACCCAGGAACACAAGAAATACAAATAACAAAATGGCAATAAATGTGCACCTATCGGTAATCACTTTAAATGTGAATGGGCTAAATGCTCCAATCAAAAGACACAGAGTGGCTGAGTTGATAAGAAAACAGGACCCATGTATATCCTGTCTACAAGGGACTCATCTCAGATCAAAAGACACACACAGACTGAAAGTAAAGGGATGGAATAAGCTATTTCATGCAAATGGAAATGAGAAAAAAGCTGGAGTAGCAATAATTATTTCAGACAAAAGAGACTTTAAAATGAAGACTACAATAAAAAACAAAGAAGGGCACTACATAATAATAAGGGAAATGATTCAACAAGAGGACATAACCCTAGTAAACATCTATGCACCCAATATAGGAGCTCCTAAATATATAAAACAGATTCTGACAGACATAAAGACAGAGATCAACAGTAACATTATCATAGTAGGGGACTTCAACACCCCTTTGTCACCAATGGACAGATCCTCCAGACAGAAAATCAACAAGGACATAGTGGCCTTAAATGACAGTTTAGACCAGCTGGAGCTAATATATATTTTTAGAGCATTTCACCCCAAAGCTACAGAATATATTTTCTTTTTTTTTTTTTTTTTTTTTTTTGACAGCAGTGTCACCGGCCCTCATATGTGGGACCGAACCGGGGCCGCTGGCTTCCCAGGCCAGCGCTTAACCACCGCGCCACTCGGCCGGCCCTTATATTTTCTTCTCAAGTGCACATGGAATATTTTCCAAGATAGACCACATGTTAGGCCACAAAACAAGTCTCAACAAATTTAAGAAGATTGAAATCATATCAAGTGTCTTCTCTACCACAATGCTTTGAAACTAGAAATGAATTATAAGAAGAAATCTGGAATGCATACAAATACATGGAGGCTAAATAACATGCTACTAAATAGTGAGAGGGTCAAAATATGAGATCAAGGAGGAAATCAAAAGACACCTCGAGACAAACGAAAATGAAAACACCACGACCTGAAATCTCTGGGATGCAGCAAAAGCAATCCTAAGAGGGAAGTTTATAGCAGTGCAGGCCTACCTAAAGAAGGAAGAAAAATCTCAAATCAACAGACTATCTTTACACCTAAGGGAACTTGAAAAAGAACAGCAAAACAAGCCTAAAAGGAGTATAAGGAAGGAAATAATAAGGACCAGAGCAGAAATAAATGAAATAGAGAACAAAAATACAATACAAAAGATCAATGAAAACAAGAGTTGGTTTTTTGAAAAGATAAACAAAATCGACAAACCCTTAGCCAGACTCACCAAGAAAAAGAGAGGACCCAAATTTATAAAATCAGAAATGAAAGAGGAGAAGTGACAACAGATACCACAGAAATACAGAAAATTTTAAGAAAATACTATGAGTAACTATATGCTCACAAATCTGACAATATGGAAGAAATGGATAAATTTCTAGAGGCATACAATCTACCAAGTCTGAACCAAAAAGAAACAGAAACTCTGAACAGACTGATTACTGCCAAAGAAATTGAATCAGTAATCAACCATCTTCCAACAAACAAAAGCCCTGGACCAGATGGCTTCACAGGTGAATTTTATAAAACATTCAAAAAAGAATTATTACCTATTCTCCTCAAACTATTCAAAAAAATACAGAAAGAGGGAAGGCTCCCAAACTCTTTCTATGAAGCCACTGTCACCCTGATTCCTAAGTCAGATAAAGATATTACAAAAAAGGAAAATTATAGGCTGATATCCCTAATGAACATAGATGCAAAAATTCTCAACAAAATACTACCAAACTGATTTCAGCATCTCATTAAAAAGATCATACACCACGATCAAGTGGGATTCATTCCTGGTATGCAAGATTGGTTCAATATCTGCAAGTCAACTAACAATACATCACATTAACAAAATGAAAAATAAAAATCATATGATCATATCAATAGATGCAGAAAAGGCATTTGACAAAATCCAGCAGCCATTTATGATAAAAACTCTTAGCAAAATGGGAATAGTGGGATCATATCTCAACATAATAAAGGCCATATATGATAGGCGCACAACAAACATTGTACTCAATGGGGAAATGCTAAAAGCTTTCCACTTAAGATCAGGAACAAGACAAGGGTACCCACTTTCACCACTTCTATTTAACATAGTTCTGGAAGTTCTAGCCACAGCAATCAGACAAGAAAATGAAGTAAAAGGCATCCAAATTGGAAAAGAGGAAGTAAAATTGTCATTATATGCAGATGACATGATACTATATATATAGAATCCCAAAGACTCCACCAAAAAACTGCTAGAACTGCTAAACGAATTTGGTAACGTAGCAGGATACAAAATTAATATTCAGAAATCAGTTGCATTTGGGGGGCTGGCCGAGTGGCACAGTGGTTAAGCGCTAGCTTGGGAAGGCAGCGGCCCCGGTTCGGTCCCACATATGAGGGCCAGTGACACTACCCTCAAAAAAAAAAAATAATAATAATAATAAAATTCCTTTCGGGCTGGCCGAGTGGCGTGGTGATTAAGCGCTGGCTTGGGAAGCCAATGGCCATGGTTCGGTCCCACATGTGAGGGCCAGTGACACTGCCCTCAAAAAAAAAAAAAAGAAAGAAAGAAAGAAAAAAAAAAGAAATCAGTTGCATTTGTATACACCAATAATAAACTATCAGAAGAAGAAATCAGGAAATCAATCCCTTTTACAATTGCTTCAAAAATAATAAAATATCTAGAAATCGACTTAACTAAAGAAGTAAAAGACCTGTACTCAGAAAATTATGACACTGAAGAGAGAAATCAAAGAAGATAAAAATAAATGAAAATATATACCATGCTCATGGATAGTAAGAATTAATATAGCTAAAATGTCAATACTACCTAAGGCAATATATAGATTAAATGCAATTCCAATCAAACTATCAAGGACATTTTTCTCAGAAATAGAACATAGAATCCTAAAATTTATATGGAACCACAAAAGACCCTGAATAGCCACAGCAATGTTGAGAAATAAGAACAAAGTGGGAGGCATCACACTACCTGACATCAAAACACACTACAAGCCTACAGTAATCAAAACATTATGGTACTGGCATAAAAACAGATACATAGACCAATGGAACAGAATAGAGAGCCCAGGAATAAACCCATCCATATATGGTCATTTAATCTATGACAATGGAAGCAAGAATTTATGTTGGAGTAAAGATAGTCTATTTAATAAATGGTGCTGAGAAAATTGGACTGATACGTGCAAAAGAATGAAAATGGACCACCCTACTTACACCATATATGACAACAAACTCAAAATGGATTAAAAACTTAAATGTAAGACCTGAAACCATAAAACTCCTAGAAGAAAACATAGGGAGTAAGTTTGCAGACATTACCCTGATATATCCTCTTGGGCAAGGGAAATAAAAGAAAAAATGAACATATGGGATTACATCAAACTTAAAAGTTTTTTCACAGCAAAGGAAATCATCAATAAAACAAAGGCAGCCTACTGAATGGGAGAAGATACATACCAGTGATATATCTGAAAAGGGATTAATATCCAAATTTATAAAACACTCATGAAACTCAACACCAAAAAAACAAAAAATCCAATTAAAAAATGGGCAGAGGATATGAAGAGGCATTTCTCTAAAGAGGACATACATATGGCCAACAGGCATATGAAAAAATGTTCAACCTTACTAATCATCAGAATAATGCAAATAAAAACCACAATGAGATACCACCTCACTCCAGTTAGAATGGCTATCATCAACAAACAACAAGTGCTGGCGAGGCTGTGGAGAAAAGGGAACCCTGGTGCACTGTTGGTGGGACTGCAAATTGGTGCAGCCATTATGGAAATCAGTATGGAGGTATCTCAAAAAACTGGAAATGGAACTACCATATGACCCAGCAATTCCACTCTTGGGTATATACCCAAAGGAATCCACGACGCTAATTCAAAAAAATATATGCACCCCTATGTTTATTGCAGCGCTATTTACAATAGCCAAGACTTGGAAACAACCAAAATGCCCATCGGTAGATGACAATGGAGTATTACTCTGCTATAAAGAAGAATGAAATCGTTTGCAACAATATGGATGGACTTAGAGACTATTATGCTAAGTGAAATAAGTGAGTCAGAGAAAGACAAATACCATATAATCTCACTTATATATGGAATCTGAAAAACTGAATGAACAAGCAAATTAAATAGAAAGAGTCTCATAGATATAGAAGAAAACCTGATGATTGCTAGTTGGGAGGGGGGGTGGAGATGAAGGAGAAGGGGAAGGGATTAGACAGCATAAATAGGTAACCACAATATTTCCATGAAAGACAGTTTGGGGAATATAATAATGTTGTAAATATTTTGTGGGGTGTCAGACGGTCACATGTCTTGTTAGGGAGACCACTTCATGGATGGAGTAGAGGCTTGATCACTGCACTGTATACCTGAAACTGATGTGTAATATTGTATGCCAACTGTGATTGAATATATAGATAGTCACGGGATGTGGAGTATACTGTGGAAGGGAGTCAAAGGAATTGTAATAGATATGTATGATATTGGGGGGGAGTGGGGTGGCTAAATGGGGAAGGGTGGTTGTCACTTTGAGGGGTAAAAAGTATAACTATTGCACTGTGTTCTACACCTGAAGCTAATTTTTTAAAAAAAAGTTTATTTCACAATAAAAGAATAAAAGCATCAATCAATCAATCAATAAATAAGAAAGAAGGGGAAGGAGGAGGAGGAAGAAGAGGGAGAGGAGGAGCATAAAGAAGAGGGGAGAAAAATTATACAGAAAAAAAATCAACACTTCTTGGGATAAACATTTACCTCATAATTTTCACAAGAATTAGATATGATAAATACCATTCCTCCTTCACTCAAAACTGATGATTGTAGTGTTCTGTGATTTTTCCAAGTCATTCATAGCTAAAAGGTAGTGCAGTTGGGATCTGAATCCCAAAGCCCATGTTCTGATTATATCAGAGATTTTGACAGTGAGAGACAAGAAACACAGAACATATTGAATTTCCTTTAGAACCCAAACTGACTGCAGAATATTATATTTGGGCTGGTTCTTACAGTCATGAGAAGTGGAAGGACATGATGTTCCTTCTTTTCCACAAGTCCCCATGATTTAGTTGGTAAGTTACATTGTTTGCATTCACATATTCATATTACACTAAAAATGAAATTATGAGGCAATTATGATTAATAAACTATTATTCCTTTCCATATATAATTACCACCACAGGGGTAATTGTTTCTTGTCACATTGGAGAATCTGTCAGAGAACTATTGTATAAACAGGAACAAAAAGACGTTTTTCCTTTGTTTTCTGTCTCTGCAGACTCACATGCAGAGTTGCCATGTGATTCTAAAGAAATGCACCCTGAAATTTACCCCAGCAGTGATCTATGTGATGAAAAATGGAATTCAGTATGATATTAAATGCATTTTCCATTAAAGATATATTTGAAGCACTGCATTTTCAGTTAATAAAAGCAGAGCAATTTTAACGGGCTGCCTGCCTACTCTAACCTTTCACATCTGTTCTGTCTTCCTGAGCTTTCATGCTGTTTCATTGATTCTTCTCATCACCTACAATAATCATTATAGACTCTCATAAAGGTTTCCATTCATCTGATTATTGAGTAAGTGATGCATATAATAGCACTGGATGAAAAATCCAAAGCTACGGAAGCCAACATTAGCTTTGTGGGCAGGAAAAAAAGAGAGAGAGAGAGAGAGAGAGAGAGAGAGAGAGAGAGAGAGAGAGAGAGAGAGAGAGAGAGAGAGAGAGAGAGAGAGAAACAATCACATCAACATAGAGTCAAGGCAGATTCTATTGTCATGACATAATGTTTTACAAAGGTTTGTTGAATAAATTTGATCTAGAGCAAATTTAACAAATGCTGCTTTAGGTTGAAGTTTTTAAAGTACCATATTTTAAAGATTTCTGTTATGAAATTTTTGATACATAGCTATCTTCTGACTCTAAAATAAAATAAATATACATGCCATACTCTGTGAGGGATGATTATGATTTCAGCTTTTGAGCAAAATTGGCTATTGGCTGATTGGATGAGAACAAATAGGGACACAAATGCTCTTAATCCTCTCTGCTTTTGTCCTTCATCCTCTCACCCTCTACATGACTCAAGTAGAGAAATAATGGCATTTATCACAGTTTTAACTCTTTAATTCATAGGTTATTGCCACAGCAATGTATTTATTTCCAACCTTTCACTCCCTGTCACAAAGCAGGTGATATCTCTGAGAGAATTGTTTTACAGAAGAGACAAATGTGGTATGTCCAGGTACAAAGTCTTTGATCGTGAGTATGAGAGGGAAAATTGTGAACTTCAATCAGAAAGAGAGTGCTACAAAGATGACATCAAACTTATTTTGACCTTCAAACATATATCTGAGTGTGAGTTTGTGCACTGGGGCATGCATCTCTGTTTCCAAAGGCAGGGAGTAATCACAGCCTGGCTCCCTGTGCAGAGAAAACTATCAAAGGTAATTTTTCCCAGTGAGGAAAAATTTGGCAATCGCAAAAAACTCAGGTGATGTATAAGCTTCCTGTAGTGGACGTAAAAGTACTTTCCATTTTTCTCTATTATCACCATGAAATTTCCTATAGGAAATATTGATATTAAGTACAATAAGAAAAGCTACAAAATTTGAGTCAGGCACTGCACATCTTTTAAAAACACTCACTCAAATATTTCCAAATAATATGTATTGTTATTCTCATTGTAAACATGATGAAACTAAGGGTCTTCTAACATCAAACAGCCAGTAGAACTTGTGCCAGATTCTAATTCCCTGTTTCGTGTATTAGCTTTTTGAGTATTATAGACAAATACCACATACCCTATGCTGTTAAAAGTAAACTCTACCATTTTCCTTTTACATATTGCATGCTTTGAGCTTCTCAGTCCTGTTCTCTCCTGTCCATGATTGCCAATGGGAATCCAGGATTTAAATTTGAGAATGCTGTTAATGAAAGAAATCTCAGAAATGTCTGCAGAAGTGGATCGTCCTTCTCCCCCATAGGGACACACCATTCTGAGTCATGAAACTAATTCAAAGAATCTCACGTAATAGGTGGTGAATCAATATCAATCTTTATTTTCCTCTCCAGTATGGAGACATTTGTGAAACTCTATAGCTATTAACTTCCTGTTTGTTTTCTGGTATTATAAAACTATCCTTTAATGTGCAATTTGTATACCCTTCTCTGAACATCAGAAATTGTTGCTTTGACTTATAGAGAAGTAACTTATTATCTCTAAAAATTCTGTCATCATAATTGACTATCTTATGAAACACATAATTGTCTAGTAATAGTTTAATCAATATACTCTAAAATGCACAGATTTTATCAAAATTATTTGTCAAACAATAAAGAATCATTGGCATTTCTGTTTTGTACCAACATGTATGAAAATATAAGTCATCTAAAAAAATTTCTTATTCATAAGAATATTTGAGGATGGTATCTCACTTAAATTAACAGTGTGCTCCAGCTTAGTTATAGAATTTCAAGTTAGAGGAAATTTTTTAAATCATCTATGCAGCACTCTAATTTCAATCGAGTCTTTGTGAAGTGAAAATGGATTTACAAAGTTACAGTCAGTTACAGATGGAAGCAACACTGGAATTCAGGTTCACTGATTCCCATCCTAAGTCCTATCTATATTACCAGACTTGGGGAATTATACTGAATGACACATACACCTGATTAAGTACTATATTTTAGAGATTCCTATATAAACCTCTCATTCTACGTGAGCTCTGATTGGGTGTTGACTTGCTGTGATCCTATGGTAGGCTAATACCTCAGGGCTATGATTAGATCATGCCTAGAGATTCTGTTGTAGTACAACAGACATGATATTTATACTATGTCATATTCAGGAAGTTGAAGAATGAATTTGTATACTGTAATAATTTACAGTATTTCATCTCCTTCTAGAACTTGTTCTAGGCACTAATAAGCACCAGTTACCACACTAAAAGGTTTACTATGATCTGCGGCCCATTCATCACAATTTGGTTGGTAGTGGCTTATTTTGGCTAATTTAAAGCAGTGCAAAAAGTCAGAAGACATTGAATTACCTCAGAAACCCCCATTTATGCTTTATTCTAACTTACCTTCACCAAAAACTAGTTGCCTTAGCAATAAAATGGAGTTAATCATAACACTTGATTTACTGAATTATGAGAATCAAATGAAGTCAGGTGTTTGAAAGTTCTTTGAGGTGCAAAAATGTAAACAACCATAGCTGATGGTTGTCTTTCCTGAACTCAACTTACAGATGCCACAGAAGCAAGAAAGAGATTGAAAGATGCTGGAATATACCTCTCTCTCTCTCTCTCTCTCTCTCTCTCTCTCTCTCTCTCTCTCGCACACGCACACGCACACGCACAGATAGGTCCTTGGAGAAGAATACATGTTTATTTTCAAGATTTGGGACAGAATAGTAGTCTAGGACATTATAGAAAGAACATAGACTAAAGAAGAGATTTCTAGATATCTATCACTAAGGGAATGGATACCTATACAATCCTATAAGCATAAAATTGAATGTTATGCAGCAGTCAGAAATAACAAACTAAATCTATATATAGCTATATAAATCAATATTTAAAACACAGCACTGAGTAAAATATATACATAGCTATAGCAAAATATTATTTGCATAAATTCATAATGTGGACACACACAAAACCAAAACATTTTTGCTCACCACACACATATATTTATAATCAATTGAGTTTCTGTGGGAATAAGAGGAATGCTATGTGGGGTGAGTTTTAAAAAAGAATAAAACAGGGCCGGCCGAGTGGCACGGTGGTTAAGCGCTGGCTTCGGAAGCCAGTGGCCCCGGTTCGGGTCCCACATATAAGGGCCAGTGACACTGCCCACAAAAAAAAAAAAAAAAGGAAAAGAATAAAACAATAATAAACAGAACAAGGGAAGAGCCTTAAACTTACCCACTATAATGTTTCATGAACAAAGGAATATTGTTATCTTTAATCCATCAGTTTGATGAAGAGAAGAAAGAAGGGTCAGAAAAATAGAGAGGACAAGGAAAGTAAGGGAGTGCTGCTTAAAATTAGTATACACCTCACCTGTTTTCACTGTTGTTACAGAAACACATCCTATGACGGTTCCACAGTAACCATCCCAATAATATGTCACTTTCTCTTATTGATATTTGTATTTATATATATACATATGTACACACACACACATATATACACATTTTTTTCACTCACATCTTTAATGTCTGCTCAGATCATAGAGGTTTAATAAAGAGTTAAAAATAATCTTGACTATATTTTTGATGTTTGACCAATAGCAGCTTTCGAGCCTCACCCTTCCTTTTTCCCCTCTTGAGTCACATCTAATCAAGCCAATAAGAAAGGTTACACACATTTACTTCCTCCCTTGGTGCTAATGGGAAAATCAAAGTAAACAAACCTAGGCCTTGTGTGAAACCACTCATCCCGGCCCCAGAAAGAAACTCCAATAAAAGTCAAAGTCAGTTCTGTCTTCCTGCTTACTCAAGCCACTTTTGAACCTTCTTGAGAGGCTACCCTGCTCTCCAGAGAAAGCCTGGGTATGTAAGTAATAAATTTCATTATACTTCTTCATGCATGTGTGGCATCATCAGTGTTGCTGTCCAGACCAGACTTGAGTATTGTAATCAATTCTGCCTCCCCTCAGGACAATCACAAAGGAAAAGGGAAAATAAAATATAAACAGGCACTAGTGTCCATTCACAAGGCCATTCTAATGATGATGCTGGCCTGAGGAGCCAGCACATATTAAAAAATGTTGCTAAAACAAAATATACATTGATTACCATTTTCCTTCGTCCTGAAATTACTATTAAGCCTAAAGGCAAAAGAAAAACATTCTAAAATTTTATCTCTACTTCATTTTTTTTTTTTTTTGAGGGCAGTGTCACTGGCCCTCATATGTGGGACCGAACTGAGGCCGCTGGCTTCCAAGGCCAGCGCTTAACCACCGCACCACTCGGCCAGTCCTCTATTTCATTTTGAATAATTTAAAAATAGCGCTTAAGCAAATTAAGTCTTTTCTAACCCACAGGAAATATATTACTATGGTAACATGATCCCTAACAGAAATACCAACACTGATCTTGCCGTATGATAGATTTCTCATGATATGCCACAGATAAAGCCTGCAAGACCTTAGGCTGAATACCTAAGCCACAATTGAATGCAACCTGATAATGAGGTCATATAAAGCTTTACCATGAAAGTCACCATGCAAAGTAATAAAAAACTACCATTTGGACTGTTCATTTTATATATTGATAAGGAATGTAAAGCACAGCTGCTTTTTCAAGGCATTCCAGCAGAACAAAAACCCCGACAGGTACTCCTTAACTTTTTAAGTCTCCTGGCGTCAAAAACAAACATAAAAGAAAATCCAAGGGCTGGCCGAGTGGATCAGTTGGTTAAGAGCTCACTCTGAGGAACAGCAGTTCAATGCCCCGTCCGAGCTGAGCTGCGGTTGAGCTGCCAACAGGTGGCAGGATGGCTCAGCTAAAAAAAAAAAAAAAAAAAAAGAAAGAAAAAGAAAAGAAAATCCAAACAACAAGAAGTATCTTGTACCTTTGTAGACAAAATACTAAAAAGTGATTTTTAAAATTTAATTTACATTTATTTACAAACAAATAGGGAACATTATTGTATTTCATCCTGATACATTTGAATATTTATATTCATACATATATTTCTTTTTAATTGGGTTATGTTCCATGTTGAAGACTTATTCATTTAATATCTCCATGGCACCATGACCTAATCATACAATCCTCACAGTAACATTATTGAGCAAGTATTTCTCTCTCTGTATTGCCCCAGCATTGATTTCCTGAGTAGGTTAAGTAGGTACCCCTACATATTTTCCTCCTCTGAAAAGTCTTGCTCCTAGAACTCCAAATCTTCCATTATTTACTTTACAGTTAAAAAAGCACTTTTATACACAGTTCACTCATCTTCAATAAAAAAAAAAATAACAGTAGATATTTTCACTGCCATTTTTGGTGCTATCGTATGACAGTTTCTTGAGGTCCATCACCATGCCTGTCAAGGTTGAAATAAAGGTATCACTTAGTACCTTTTGAGGGTTTCAATTGACATAAAGATGGAGTTGATGATTTTGAGAGTGATGTTCACTTTTGTCAACTTTGAAAAGACACAGAATTTATTTCATTTGGATATATACTTAAAAACCTCCTCCTGGACTTCCGGTAAAATGGCGCAATAGACAGATGCTGTGCTAACTGCCTCCCAGGATCACACCAAAATTACAACCAAATTATACAGTATTCAACCCTGGAGGTCCCCGGAACACTGGAGGAACAGAACCACTAAACGAAGAACTTAAAGAGGAAGCCGCATCAGGTCTGATAAGACGGGCGGAGACGAGAGAGGGCAAACCCCGTGAGGGAGGTCCCAGCTGTGGAGAGGCTTCTCCGGTTGGGGGAGAGATTCTCCGGCCGCACACCAAGCTCAGGAGCCCAGAGCTCCTTTGCCGAGAAGAGGAGTTCCAAGATAGCTGGCAGTAAATTAGTGAGGACTCTCTTTGCTCAGCTCGGTGAGGCTAAGAGCGGCTGGAGAATCAGTGGGGCCGGTGCCCAGGCTTGCTCGCCGGTGAGCACTTACCTGGTTCCTGGTGGAGGGAGTGGCTGTGTGAGCCGGGGGCCTGTGGGGACGGACTGAACTGAGCACCTTTGGTGCAAATGCTGGAGGTTTTTGGACTGTTGTTCCCATGGTGTGGAGCCTGCACGCGAGTGGTGTAGGGAGGACGCCATTTTGTCGGGCTTGGGCCCTCCCACAAAGGATCAGGTCCGAGACCTAATTGGTCTGGTGGAATTGGCGCAGAAGTGCATGTGCGTGCGTGTGCGCCTGCGGCCTTGGATCCCCACCCTCTGCCCGGCTTATATTGCGTTGCCAGGGAAATGCAGGGCAGGTGCCCTCCGGCTCCAACAGGCTGCTCACTGAGACGCGGAAGTGCGCAAGCCGCCTCGGTCCCCGCTCTCCGCACTCCGCTTGCAGAGTTGCCAGGCTGGTGATTGGTTGTCAGGCTGCTCGGCCTGATCTGCGAGCAGCAGATTGGGACAGACTGAGACTGGGAGTTTTCCTGGGAGTGTTGGGCCGTGAGCTGTGTGCTTGCGTGATCCAGCCAGGGCTCTTCTGGTGATCTATCTAATACATCAAAGCAATCCCAGAGCGACAGCCAGAATGGGGAAACAAAGAAACATGTCACAAGTAAAAGATCAGAAGAAACCTCCAGAAATGGAACCAAATGAAACAGAGGGATCCAACCTTTCAGAGACACAGTTTAGAACACTGATGATAAGAATGTTTAAGGAATTTAGCGAGGACGTAAAGAAGGATAGGGAAACCATAAAAAACAACCTGTTAGAACTAAATAATACAATAACTGAAATGAAGAACACACTCGAAGGAATCACCAGTAGAGTAGATGAAGCAGAGGAGCGGATCAGCAATTTGGAAGATAAAATAGCAGAAATCACCCAGTTGGCACAGCAAAAAGACCAAAGAATAAAAAGCAATGAAAATAGTTTAAGAGCCCTATGGAACAAGGTGAATCGCAACCACCTTCGAATCATAGGGATACCAGAAGGAGAAGAGAAGAAGCAAGAGGTCGAGAATGTATTTGCAAAAATAATGACTGAAAACTTCCCTACCCTGGTGAAGGAAACCAACATACATGACCACGAAGTGCAGAGGGTTCCAAACAAGCTGAATCCAAACAGGCCCACACCAAGACACATCATAGTTAAAATGGCAAAGGTTAAAGACAGAGACAGAATCCTAGAGGCAGCAAGAGAAAGACAGCAGGTTACATACAAAGGAACTCCTGTTAGACTAACAGCTGACTTGTCTACAGAAATTCTGCAGGCCAGAAGGGAGTGGCAGGAGATATTCAAAGTGACACAAAATAAAGGCCTACAACCAAGATTGCTCTACCCATCACGGCTATCACTTAAAATTGAAGGAGAAATAAAGAGCTTCTCAGAAAAGAATAAGCTTAAGGAATTCATTACCACCAAGCCAGCATTGCAAGAAATGTTAAAAGGGCTTTTTTAAACAAAAGAAAGGGGTAAACAAGCTAACCCAGAGAGACAATTTAAGAAGATTGAAGTCGTATCAAGCAGATATAAAGGAAAAACTGATGGTTGCTGGCTGGGAGGGAGTGGGGAAGAGGGAGAGCGGAAGGTTTTGGACAATGTATGTGGGACTACAATGTTGCCGCAGGGATATGGGGGCAGTTCTGGGAATGTAATTGACAATGTTGTGAAGAGACTATTATGTTGCAAGAAATAAGTCAGTCGGAGAAGGACAGGTACCATGTGATCTCACTAGTGTGTGGAGTCTGAAGAGCTAAGTGAACGATCAAAGTAAACAGACTTGTAGATGTAGAGGAAAAACTGAGGGTTGCTAGTTGGGAGCGGGGTGGGGATGTGGGGGAAGGGGAAGGGATTAGACAGCATAAATAGACAACTACAATATTGCCACAGAGATATGAAACACAGCTTGGGGAATATAATAATGTAAAAATTTTGTGGCATGTCAGATAGTCACATGTCTTGTTAGGGAGACCACTTCATGGATGGAGTAGAGGCTTGATCACTGCACTGTACACCTGAAGCTGATGTTGTATAGTATTGTATGCCAACTGCAACTGAATATGTGGATGATCACAGGATGTGGAGTATACTGTGGAGGGGAGTCAGGGGAATTGTGATGGATATGTATGATATGGGGGGGGAGTGGGGTGGCGAACTGGGGGAGGGGGATTTTTACTTTGGGGGGTAAAGAGTATAACTATTGCCTTGTGTTGTACACCTGAAACTAATAAAAAATAAATAAATAAATAAATGACAGTGAAAAAAAAACCTCCTCCTACTTTAAAAATAACTCCTGAAACATCTTTAAAAGGTTGAAAGGGCAAATATTTTTAGCTGATTGTTCAGCTAAGGAAAATGAGGCACAGGGATGTTAAATGGTTTCCCCAGTGATCTCACAGTTGACAACTGGATAATCATGGTCCAACCCAGGTCATCTGACCTCCCAATGGCCGCCACTTTAAAACATGGTAAAACCTTGAATTGTGAGTAACTTGGTTTGCAAGTGTTCCACAAGATGGCCAAACATTTCTAAATCACTTTAAAGTGGTAAATGAGCGATGTCTTGCAATATGAGTAGTTTGTGTCCGGAATGAATTATGCTCGCAAGATATTATGCTCCAAGGTATTACTGTATATAGCATTGTCTCTCTCTTCACTTCAAGTCTTTAAGTTTTAATTTGTTTACTCTGTCTTTTCACTTTCATTAATATCCAATATTCCTTTAAATTTTAACAACAATATGTAAGTTTCTGTGAAAACATGATCTAATACAAAGGTTATAGAGAGGAACGAACCAAGAGAAGTGAAGAGAAAATGGTTTTTACTAAGGGAGAGACATGTTACCAATTTCATAAGTTTACTTAGAGTTTTTCCTGATTTTCTTATCAGATTCTGATCTAAAACAGAAAGAGATAAGCTCATTTTTTACCTTAAAAAATAAACAGCTGATAACAGATGAAAGTTTTACTCTTACCTATCAGAGAAGGTGTACTTCAACAGATGAAATTCCTTTTTTTCTCTTCAATTACAGTTGGCATCCAACATCATTTTATATTAGTTTCAGGTGTACAGCAAATGGTCAGTCATCCATATAATTTATAAAATGATCCCTCCAATCAATCCAATACCCATTGGGTACTATCTATAATTATTACCATATTATTGACAATATTCCCTATGTTCCATGTTACATCCCCATGACTATGCCCTTAATGCCTTTATCTTTTTCATTCTGTTTCTCAACTCCCCTCTCATCTGCCAATCCTCTGCTTGTTCTTTGTTTCCATAAATCTGTTTAACATATGAAATTCTTAAAAGAAAATTCTTAAAAATACAGTGGAGTTCCGTATTACATCAAACAGTGGCAGACATCTGAAGGATGAAGAATTAGGAAGACAAAGAAAGAGTGTCTGTGTTAGTCTCTGAAAACATATTCAGTAGAAGTATGGTTTGGGTCATTACCGGTCTATAGGCTAACCCTAACCACCTTCCATATCACGTTTATACCTTTCAACTGTGTGAAGTTATATAACACTGAATAAAAAAGTGGTCCTAAGAATCATCTAATCTAATTGCTTTATTTTGAACTAATCTCAAAAAAAAAAAAAATCTTTGAGCTCTAAATGTTATCTAGTTGAGATTTTTACATCCTAAATTAATTAGAAGTTGAAAGCATTTGTTTGAATAACTGAAAGGGAACAACAACAGAATCCACTGACACACTTAATGCCAGAATCACCTAAACCAATGGTGCTCAATTTTGGCTGTTTATTATTGTTTTTTTGGGGAAGAATTGATTATTTTTTCCTGATGTCTGGCTATCTTTATTTTTAAAGCTTTTCAGGTCAGTCTAATGTGCAACTAGGGTTGACAACCACTGATCTACATTTTATATAATAGTACCTAGAGCCCAAATTATCTAGGAAATGGCGAAAATAATTTCTTCCCTGGACAGTGAGCCACAATTTGTACTGCAGTCCCTCTTGGGCAGCTCTTGAAGTGAGAGGTGGCTAGCTGCAATGTTCTCTGGGCATTTTGGAAAGTGGTCACAGCCCAGGCACTGGCACAAGAATTAAATCTGCATTAACCTTGTAAAAACCACTGGCCATGCCTCCAGACTCCCTGGGACCCCTCCCCATCTAGCTAGTGCTGCATTGCCAGAGGCACTCTCAATACCGACTCAACCAGCCCTGCCTGCACACCAAAAGAGACTCTTTCAACAGCTGAGGCTTACAAGCAGCCAGCAGGTGGCAACAGGTGTAGGGAGTCCCTGGGCCTCTTTCTAAGCTGACCCAGACACAATATTGGTCAGCTGGCCTCAGTTCATAGTGAGACTACCCGCACATGCCTCCAGGTCCAGCACAGGCAGCAAACAACAATATGTAGCTTTGTAACTCCTACCAGGTAGCCCCAGGCCATTCACAGGCAAGGTTGCCATGGTCTGCATGGGAGCTCCTCCCAAGAGACACTAGAAACAACACACCCAGAGGCTGCCTTCAGACCACACCAGAGCACTACCTGGTTAGCCCCACAACTTGCACACCCAAAGTGTGGTCTCAACAGGCACAAGAGACTATGGGAATGAATGCCCCTCTGAAAGGTCACCCCCCCACCACAGCAGCTCATTTGTGGGGTATAGCCAATCATCACAGTCAATCAGCCTGGCAGTTAATTCCACTCACTGATGCAGCAAAAGCAATCAAAGCTCAACTACAATAGGATAATACACGCAACACACACAAGGAACACTCCAGGAACACACGCACAGGTGATTAGGAAGACTGTGCCACTGTACCACACAGGACACCTAGTACATAAAGCTACCCATAAAAGACTGAGTGACATAAGAGATCTACCTAATACATACAAGCAAATACAAAGAGGCATCCAGAATGAGGAAACAAAGAAACAGGTCCCAAATAAAATGACAGGAGAAACCTTCAGAAATAGAGCTAAATGAAATAGAGGCAACCAATGCACCAGAGGCAGAGTTTAAACAGGTTGTAAGAATACTTAAAAACCTTAGTGAGGATTTCAACACAGAAATAGTAATCATAAAGAAGGACATAGAAACCATAAAAAGAATCAGTCAGAAATAAAGAATACAATAACTGAAATGAAAAATACAATAGAAGGAATCACCAGCAGGTTAGATGAAGCAGAGGATTGAATTAGTGATTTAGAAGACAAGGTATAATAGCAGAAAATACAAAACTGGAACAACAAAAATAAAAAGGAATTTTAAAAAAATGAAGATAATTTAAAGGAATCTGTGGAACAACATCAAGCAAAACAATAATTGCATCGTAGGAATACCAGTCAGAGAAGATAGGAGCAAGGAATCAAGAACCTATTTAAAGAGATAATGACAGAAAACTTCCCTAACTTGGTAAAGGAAATTGATATACAATCCCAGTAAGAACAGAGTCCCAAACAAGATGAACACAAAGAGGCCCATAACAGACACATTATAATTAGAATGCCAAGGTTAATGACAAAGGGAGAATCCTAAAAACAGCAAGAGAAAGACAACTAGTTACCTACAAGGTTATTTCTCAACAGAAATTTTGCAGGCTGGAAGGGAGTGGCAGGAAATATTCAAAATAATGAAAAATAAGGGCCAACAACCAAGGCTGTTATACCAAGCAAGGCTATCATTGACAATTGAAGGAGAGATAAAGAGCTTCCCAAACAAGAAAAAGTTAATGAAATGCATTACCATCAAGCCAGTATCACAAGAAATATTAAAAGAACTTTTTTAAGCAGAAGAAAGGAGAAGACAAACAAATAAAGGTAGACCAAACACCAATAATCTCGTTACCCAGACAAGCACATTATGTGTTATTCCAGGATTTTTCCTATGCTTTAAAAAATGTGTAGTTTAACTTACCCAGTGTATGTAACTTTATATCCACTTTTCCAACTTTACTTCAGATTATGAGCATTTCTTCATGTTTTGGGTCTTCGTAGAAATAACCTGAATATAGACAAATCTCTTATGTATGGATGGTTGTTCTTCATCTCCCCCTTTTTGGAAGCAAGGAAGAGCTGGCTCAGGGAGACTAGGCCAGCTAACCTGAACAGCAAGATCTTAATGTCATATGTGAACTCCCCTTGCTGAGCTCTGGAAGACTTCTTTCCCAATAAAGGCATTTTCTCCACCTGAAATACCATTCCCATTTCCTTATAAATAGCAATAGCATGGGTCAGGTCTCTCTCCTGCAACACTTCTGTAACCTCCTCTCTGTGAGATGAGAGCTCAGGAATTGTGCACTCTACTGCTTCTTTGCTTATCAGTTTTTCCTTAATAAACCTTACTTTATGCTTGGGAAAAAAAAAGAGAAACTGGCAATGAGAGTAAAGCTTTAATATTCTCACCATAACAAAAAAAATGGTGATCATATGAGATGATGGATGTGTTAACTAACTTTATTGTGGTAACATTTCACAATTCATAACTGTATCAAATCATTACATTGTACACCTTAAACTTACATTATGTTATATATCAATTACATTTCTATAAGGCTAGAGATAAAGGGAAAGAGAAACATAAAGAGACAGAAGAGAAAATGATATACTGTTTAAAAGGAATCTACAGAAAGTTGGTGTAGCTAATCTAATGATGTTAAAGCAAAATTCAAAACAAAGATATTATTAATTATCAGAGATAAAAATTTACAATTCATATTTATCCAAGGGTCAATTCATAAAGTAGACATAAAAATCCTAAATAAGTTTACTCAGAATCAGAGCTTCAAAATACATGAAACAAAAATGGAAACAACTGAATTGAGGAGTAGACAAATCAGAAGAACAGTTAGAAAATTTACAATCAAGGAGAAGCTTATCTCCCCTTCCTCATAACCAAGACCACCTGTGTGACCTGTCAAGAAAGACAAAAGGTATGCTCTCTGCCTAGCAGGTATTTCAAATGTAGCAGCTTCCTGAGGGCCCTACTTACTAAACATAATAAAAGCTACCTCCCACAATTTGCTCACTTTATTATATGATCCTTGATGAGCCCTCCTCCTATTGGGAATCCCCCACTTGTTGTGAGTACTAAGTAAAACTTTATTCTTATTTATTGGCAATGGCATGTGTCATCATTCTCAATATCCAAATAAATTCCTGAGTGGACAATCCTGTCTCTGGGGGGGGGGGGACTAATTAGAACAGTTTTTAACACTCTGTTTTCAAGAATGATTAAAAATATATGTAATCACACAGTTGAAAAGGATATTGAAGGATTAATACCATCCACCAATTTGATTTTATTGACATTTACCATTTATTGATATGAAACATTTACCAAGATATATCATATGTTGGACCATAAAAATTCATAGTTAATATTCAAAATTTTGAAATCATACATAGTATGTTCTATGACCAGAATGAAATTAGACAGAAATCAATAAGACACACAGAAAATATCCGAGGTTACACAATACAAGATCAATATATGAAATCAATTTTATTTACATATACTAGCAATGAACAATTGAAAAATTAAATTGAAAAAATCTATCATTTGTGATAGCATCAAACAGCATAAAATACTTTATGAAGATGCAACTTTAAAAAATGCGTACCAATTTACAGTTGCAAAACTTAGTTGCAACCACTAGAGGTCAGGCATTTAACTACAGTATGATGCTCAAATACTAAAATCACCCAGTCCAGAATTCTGTATCCTGATTTTCAAAATATTTTCTAAATTTTCTTCCATTATTAAAAGCCATTTCCTTTCAAAAAGGTCAAAGTCTGTGTGGATAGGTCTTTTATACTACATTTAATCCAAGCTGCACAATTTCAAAGAGAAATGTAATCCAGAAATACAGAAAGATAAAGCACTATCAGTATGGTAACTTTATGAAAATAAAATAAAAATAAAATATATATTAGTTGTGTAGTACCTCCACATACATGATCTAATTTGCCCATGGGTTAGAGGGCTATGGAGGCATTTCTAGGTTTACCAGGAATCCCAGGACCTAAATGCCATCCTCCCATAACCACAAATATTTTTATCCTCCTGTCATTGAGGGAGTCTATGTGTTCTCCTCTTATATTTGGGCGGACTTGTGACAGCTTCAACTATTACTATATGTGGCAGAAAATCACCATGTATGCTCTTCGGCTAGCTACTAAAAGTTCATGCATATTCTGCTTGTTAGGTGGCTTACCGAGCTATCATGTACAAAGTGCAAATACTCTGAGGCCACCATGCTAGTGAGGCCACATGGAAATGCTCTAGCTGACAGTCTCACCTGAACTCAGCAGTCTAGTATCCTTGCTAACGTGCTAGACATATGAGCGAAGACTCCATTTTAGAAGTGGAGTCCCCTTCTTTCTGAGGTGTTCCGGTGGCACCTGGCTGTCACTGGAATTCCGTTCTGGTCTTCCCACCTGAAGCCACAGACATAACAGAGCAGGATGGTTTATAAGCAATTCCCATTGTGCACTGTTGCAATCTGTGACCAATGGAAACCATGAATGTAATCAACTGTTTGCTATTTTATGTCAATAAATTTTGAGTGATGTGTTAGACAGCGGAAGGTAACTAGAACACCCAGTGAAATTTCCTGAGCTCCCTTCCTTCAACTGGGCTTTTTCCAAAGCAGAAAAACCCAAAATCTGGATCAGCCTGGGTAAATGATTTGTTTGTTCTTTTCGATTACCCACTAGCCATACAATAGCAGCGAGAAGAAAAAGGAAAAAAAAAAAAAAGGAGAAAAAGCTGCTGCATGGTAAAAATATGTAGTGGTAAGTGTTTAAATACAACTGAAAATTTAACATAATCTGTTTCAAAACTGAAGTTCCCCACATATTCTCTCAGGCTGAACAATTAATTATTCATTTACAACTTCTATGGTTTAATACTGCTTGGCTACCAAAGTTTCTTTTTATATCAGCACTATCAACTCCCACCCAAAATAATGGTTTTCCTATCATATTTTACTTTTACAAATACTGCTAATGCACATGAATATAGCCATTACAATGAATATCTGCTATTGCTGTTTTCAGTTTAACCTGTTTCTGCATAGCTAAGAGTTTATTTTAATTAAACTGAAAAATACTTTGCTAAATGCAAAAATGTACAACTGTGTGTGTGTCTGTTTCAGAGACTAAAAAACTACTTAAAGAATCAAAGATTCTATTCTCATTTAAAGGTCAAAGGGTACATTAACTACTATAGTCCTTTTTGTGTTCTGAGTAACCACCATAGAATTAGTTTCTATGTCCACTGGGATAATTTTCTTCCCTAGAACTTTTTCTAATGAGATCACCATCTGTTTTGTTGTTCATTAAATACTGGGAAGCTATGATGTCCAAACCTCTGTGCAGGTCATGTATACAGACATCACCTGAGGTCTGGTGACTTGTCTAATTCCACTTTCCACAAGTATGGTTATCTCTGGGAACAAGAATAAAAAATATAAAGACTGTTAGACACTTGTTAACATAAGAATAATAGAAGGTCTTTTTCATTTTTGTTCCTCCGTGGTATTAACAAAATACCCTAAGATTGATTAGCATATAAGAAAATTGTAGTGAATACAAACCTTCATTAGATGCATGTATTTAGAGAAGAAATGACATTTTTTAGTAAATCTGAACAAGGAATGCAGAAACCCTCATGATGTATGGGGAGAGCAAGAAGAAAGAACTTCTAATAGTAATAATGCTGAATCCCTGTAATTGGAAATTAATCACATATGATCAATATCTGGTGAAGAGGAGGAACACAGTTTATTTTAGGGTAGAATATATTCAATGTCTTTGAGGACAGCAGGCAGGTTAACAAGTGAGAAGTAACTCAACTTTGGTTGTCATTTTTCCCTGGGAAGAAATACAAGAAAGTTTTCAGACGTGCAGAGTATAGACCATGTACTACAAACACTGGGAACAGAAGATGAAGAGAGTTGGAGGACAGAGTTGACTTGGACAAATAAACAAAGGAGAATCAGCAGATAGAAGGTTTAAGTATGGGACTTGAGGATGTTTCTATTTCGTAAGGACAGGGTCTAAGGAGGGTGATAAATGCGTGATCATGAATTATGGAGTTATCATAATTCAGACCATTGTTTCAGCAGACCAAATGTGCCAGATGTTGAAATTCCAGTACTATTATATAAGAGATGAATGTCCACGGAGTTTTTTTTAATTGCAGCAATTACCCATCCCCTCATCATAGGGTCTGATCTGAAAGAATATTGGAAGTTTTTTTGTAAATAGGAAACAGATGATGACTAGAGTCTTAATTGCCTCCAAAACACAATGTCCAGATCTAAATGAATGAAAAGATGAAAGGAACAATGTTAACAGTACCAAGCAGGCCAGCGATGATAAATTCTGGGTGTATAAATGTGAGGGGAACCAATGAGTGAAAATAGATTGCAGAAGAGATTATTTCCAATCATTTATTTGAAGTAGAAAAATCCATCACAATTTCCTAGTCATAATTTCTTATTCTTATCTCTATGTCAGTGTAGAACAACAATAACAAACTCAAATAAAAGGTAAAGCAATTCATTCTTCAGCCACATACATACAAAAACAAAACTAGATTGTTCAGTTTTTTTCCATATTTGACATCATTTATTGCGGTCAATCTAAATCAACTCTAAAATATTTTATATAAGAGACAATTATTAATCTTCACTTTTTTGGCATTTTGAAATACATATAAAATGTTTAATATTTTTCATATCAATTTCATATTATTTTATCAAAATGTAATAGATGGCATCTGCGATTCCAAAAATGTATACTGTACTTTCTCCACTAGATGTCTCCAGAGAAATACAAGTAAATACTGCTAATAAGAAATGCTGTTAATATGCACCCAGTTTTAAGATTGCAAAAGTACTCAGCTCAACTAGGGACAAATAGTTACATTGATTACATAGTATGAGAGTGAGCTCTGTCACTTGATAGCTTACTACCTACATTTATCAAAGAAAGTCTTCTGTTCTGCTTCCAAATTAATTAACATTAAAGAGACCTCATTTAATGTTTCCTTTGGGGTCAAGTTAGTCATCTCTTCCTCTGAATATTATTTCATTATCTTAGATATGTTAGACCAGAAAATGCCTGGAAAACCTATAGGAGTTGATCCACTGGAAATCCACTGGAAAATATTGGGAGGAAGGCTCAGGAGGTCCCACTTCTTTTAGGTTCTATTATATGTCAGCCACAAATATCTGAGCCTATATATTGCCCTTCTGACCTCTTTCAGTTGGCCATTGATATTTAATTTGATTTTAGCTGTATGAATATTTTATAAAAGGAAAAAATCACAAAACTTAATTTTTGCTTAGTTTGAATTCCTTCTACTATTCGCTTCATTCAGCATAATCTAATAATTTTAAGAAAACATTTCCCCTCACTTAAAAGAAACAGAGATCACTGAGTCTTTCTCAGAACAATAAGAAAGGAAGTGATATTTTAAAAAATGTCAGGATCCCATAGATCATATGTTAAAAAGCAGGGGTATATAAACTAGGGGCAGATAACCACTTTGGATCATTCAAAACCAAGGAAACTCTGTCCTAAAAAACTACTTTTGGCTTGAGTATCCAGGTTTGTTGAATCCATAGTTCATGTTCAATCCTAGGGATTGTAGAGCAAGTTCAATGCTGATGACTTGCTAGTGACAAGCATGATATTACAATGACCTCTCAGTCTCCAGAGACTACAAAGATCCACTGGATAATTTGGGAACTGCCAATAAATTAGCATCCTGATAGCTAGAAACAAATGTCTCTGTCTTTTAGAAACATTATTTTTGTTTGATTGCATAATAAACGGTTTCTTTTTCATTAATGTCTTACATTTCCGGGTCAGACTTTGCAACTCTGAAAGTCAGATTTAATTGCCAGGATTTCAGTCTTCTTCCAAACTGCTAAGAAAATTATGTAGCCAACCCAGGGGCAGGATCTTTCTATGACGCAGAAGAATAAGGGTCCTATGTAGAGAGAAAGGGTAAGACTGACTCTTGATGAGTGCTCTGAAAGAAGAGAATTGTACTGCATTTAAGGTTCTTCCGTCTTTTCTCTGTAATTTAGACCATCTTTTCTTCCCATTCTCTGGAATTTCCCATTCCTTCCCTCACCCTACCCCAAACTTTCAGCTATGGAGCAGGATTCAATTATTAGCCTCCCTGAAGCCAGGATTCTGGCTAAAGCAGTTGCTTGGACTTTCTCCCACTATATCACATTTCTGGGCTGGGCTCAGCTTTTTAAGTTGCAGTGCTTTAATGTTTTATATTTACTCTAAAATTTTCCTTCTCTTGGAATATTCTCCAACCTCTAAATTTACATGTAGTTTATATGCACAATCCGGCCCTCATTTTCAAAACCCTCTTTGAGTGTAATTATTTGTTACACTCATCTTGAGTGTAAATATTTGTTGAGGGCTAGCATTTGTTATTTCTTGAAACTTACTCAAGTTCTAGATAGGATGCTCAGATGGATAGATTTAACTCTATTATTTGAAACTCTGAAAAAACAAAGATTTAAGAACTTTCTTTTCAGTGTAATGCATGTATCACAGTTTTTACAGAAAGGAAACCTATATCTCCTATCAGAAGGGAGCAGTCCTCGTTTGAAATACAAATACATTTTCATTTTCACTACTCATCTCAGGCAATTATTTGCCCATTTAGACCACTGAAGGAAACAGGATGAATGGGAGCCATTGATTCCAAAAGATAAAACTGAGATCACAAAGAACTAGGTCAAAATTGACCTTGAAAAGAATCAATATATTTTCAATTTATTGCAGGCACTATTAAGAAAGTAGGTGACATCATAGGAAATTATTTATTCTTCCTTCACCCCTATACTCATAATGAAGTTTATGTTATCACTCTGGACTGTATTTAAAGAGCTCTTTTACTTTTGGTACATAATTTCCAAGTCTATATCTCTTTCTCTCTATACCCCATTTCTTCCTCTCCAATCAAACCACGCTGATTTTCAGCAGATTTCAGCTTCATAACAGAACAACTTACAAACAGTTATAGCTGTCTAAAACAAAAGGGTTGTATTAATAGTAGTGAGAATCCCAGGAAAGAGTAAATTATTTTTTATAATGGTGATGTTAGAGAGACTTCTGTATTTTAAGTTTGATGTATTTTTCTGTAATTCCAAAATTCTATTCTTATGTCCTAAGAAAATAACTAATCTACATTATAATATCTAACCAGTCTAGAACTGAAGACTTTTATATAGCTATGTTATCAATAATGTTCTTCTATCTACTTTTCTGATATTAAATAGACCTTATTTTCATAAAATCTTTCCATCCTACTCAATACACAATTACTGATCAACTACTCTTTTCACAACCCAAGACTAATAGAAATCTATTATATAAAGCATGCCAGTGACATACAGATGAAGTTAGAATAATTACATTCAGAGATATATAAGCAATAAGCTAATTCTCTTCTGCCCACTAGCGACTGGAGAAAGAATATAATTTACCTCATGACATCTCTCCAGCTCTCCTTTTGAATTGCTCTGTCATTTTCTATACCTTATTACCAAGATTTTCAAATTGAACAGAAGCTTCTGAATCATATTTCAGAATTTATTGCTTCATTGTATGTTTTTTCAGTATACTAGGAGCAAGTTGCAGAATTATTTATTGCCCCAAGACAAAATCTTGTAGCTTGCTTAATATAACTTTCCTGACATTCCGTATTCTCTCTGGTCCAATCCAGCCTCCCCTAAAAGCCCTTCCAATTGGACAACATAGAAATTCTGTATAAAATTTCTCTATATCACCAGTGAGGAAACAACACTGATGTGCCATGACAACAGGAGCACTTTGTCACAAGCAATACCTGCATTACACTTTGACTTTAGGATGTATAACTAGTTCCTTCAAGGAGACTCGTAGTTATCATTTGAGTTTATTGTTCACTTCTGAACTTCTGATTTCTTTAATCCAAAATGTTCTGAAGATTTGATATATCATGTGTGGAGTGGTGAGGACACATATTCCCTTGGCTAGAAATTGCATAGTGTGACATAAAAGGACTTTAGTTGCTCGTGATAAAATCAGAAGACTAATTCTGGCAATGTCCCTGTTTCTTAATATGTGTCTAATTATTCTAGTTTAGTTAGATGGATAATACTTGTTTCCAATAGGGGATACTTTTTTCCAGTGCTTATCAGTAGATGTGCTGCCTGGAGATTGTCAACGTCATGTGAAGTATGTGATGAAAAAACAATAAAGCACAAATGTTTTTCTTTTCTGCTTCATTTCAAGAGTTAGGGAAACTTGCCAGAAGTAAGTAGATTTATGTTAACTCCATCTATTCCTTGATATTTAAAGAGAGAAGTGAAATGGGAGGGGTCTCCTCAGTTAAGGGGGATTGTGAGGAAAATGTAGTCTCTCATACATGTTTTGTCAGAAGTTAGAATTCTTATTCCAGACTTTGTGCAAGTTTTAGATCCATTCAACCTTTGTTTTTAACCAACAGCCATTACTCCTTTGTGATTATCAAACTTAATCTACCTTTGTTTTCTGGTGAAAAAAAACAGTAACTGTCCACTTCTGACCTGAACTGAATGGGACAAGATGTGATAAGATCAAACAACGATCTCATCGAGCACAGGGACATGTACTCTGAAAGGGACAGATTGTAGAATATTCCTTCAAATTTGAACAAAATCATTTTCCGTTAAAAAAAAACAACCCTCTACATTACCCAAGAATAAAACTGAAATACAAGCATGCAATGAGCCAGGTATTACAAATAAAGAGAAATACACAAAATATAAAAGTAAATATCTTCTTCATAATGAGAAGGAAAAGAGGCTCAATAAGTAAATTTAACTAACAAAAGCAGATTTCAGCTGGCAAGGAGAAGTTGCTGGGGTGTTTTGCAGAGTTCAGATTCCCAAGGTTGATACAGCGCTCCCTCCCACAATGCTGACATGTATATAAACTCTGAGCTCTCCAAAGCCCATTTGCCAGTTCTCTTCGTGGACTAACTGCAACGGAGAGACTAAAGATGATTCCTTTCTTAGCCATATTTTCTCTACTCTTGCTGCTTGTTGTTAACCCTGCAAATGCCAATGGTCATTATGACAAGATTTTGGCTCACAGCCGAATCAGGGGCCGAGATCAGGGGTAAGTCAGTGGTTATAAACCTTTTGTTTGCCTTTTGCTTGTTAAGTACAAGAATACAAAAAGTTTTTTCTAATTATTACAAGGTAAGAATAAAAAGGAAAAATAGTTATTTTGTGATATGTGTTTTAAACTTTAATAATTACTGTCAAAATAACTTGTGTAGAATTGCTTTTTATGAAATGTTATATAATTTTATTCTAATTAATAGCATGAAACAGAGCTTTTCTTTATGATTCAGTTTATTTGTGTCTTTATTGTCTTCCATAAATCTGGAATGAGGTTTTCAAAATTGAAGAATCTATGGTTAAAGGCTTTCATTATGTAAACTGTTTTGCAATATCTCACACGTTAGGGAAAATTTTATTTAAGTAGTGTATGAAAATTAAATAAGGGGTAATGTAACCAGTTCTCTGAATTTTTTGAAGCATTTAAGGATGCCTTTAAATTTTACATTCTGTAAAATTACAAAAACAATTTATATGTCTTGGAATAAATTTAACTACAATTTAGCATTTTTAGTTAACAGTCATACTTTAGTCTGTTAAGCAACTATTTATAATTTTTGTGAAATGGATCTTGGCACTTCTTCCTACATCTTAAAGGGATATTCATAATTCTCAAAATCTCCTTTGCCTGACGGTGCAAATAAGACTTCCATTTCTTTAACAGGAAAACACTTAAAATTCTGGCAGAGGATGTATTGGGTTGTCGGAAAAATCACGATGCATTTTTTCAACAAAAAGCAGAAAAAGTATTTCCTGACTTTTCCAACAACCCAATACTTCCATTCAAAAAAATAAATTATCCTTTGTGCAACCATATTATTTAAGTTAATTTTAACACTCATTTATTTCTGTGATGACTTCCCTAAACAATTACAGAGTATAGTGTCTGTGGGCATAGTAGAACTGGTCTTTTTTGATCTCTGATCCCTCATTGTTCCAGAGCCCTAAAGACTCCCCAACACCCATAATAAGCACATGTTTGTTTTTAAAAGGCCCAGATAATTATTTGCTATTAAAAGTAAGAAGATACATGAAAATAAAATTATGTTAAACTTAATGCTGCTTTTATATTCCTATTGGATTAACTTTCAGAACACTGACATTTTACTCAGGGATGTATCATTTCTTCTCTCTCTTTTCCATAGAATTTAGTTGTTCCAATGAGTCAGTGAGGATTGGATCAAGAATCAGATTTGTGCAAGACTAAAATCACATCTTTGAAAATCAAATCCACATATTAACTTTTTTTTTTAGCGATTGGATCTATAGATATAAAAATAAAACAGTTATCTTTGGGACATTGACTGTCTGTGTTTCTCTGTATCTTTCAGCCCAAATGTCTGTGCCCTCCAACAGATTTTAGGCACCAAAAGGAAATACTTCAGCACTTGTAGGAATTGGTATCAAGGTGCCATCTGTGGAAAGAAAACGTAAGTCTCATCTTTCTCTAAGTCTCTTCTTTTTCTAAGGCAGCATTATGATGTCTATGCCTTTCCTTGGGTATACACTCCATTTTTCTTGAAAATATTCTCCAAAATGGTGAACTTTAAAAAAATGAATCACATACATGAATAAAGAAATTATCCTTCATTTCTCCCTAAACTAGTGGAACTCTCCTTCCTGAACCTGTGTGTCATGGAAGTCCACAGGAGGCAAATTGCATGGCAATGTGATTAGGTAGAGAATCAGGGTGAGAGGTTGACTACGTCATTTCTATTCCTGTTTTGGCCCTCTTTTCTCTTAGGTAACTCAATTAACCTCTATGTCTCAGTTTCCTCATTTTACGTATAAAAATATAGGCCAAAAAAGAAAAAAAGAAAAAAAAACCAACAAAATGAGCTGAAATATCAGGGTTTTTAAGGAACAAATTAATGTTTGCCTATAGTCATTTGGAAGTGATCTAAAGTACTGGAATTTACCTCAGAGTTTTCATCAGAGCTTAAAGTTGGAAAGAACTGAAATTTCATCCTTCATCTAATCCAGTCATTCTATTTCAAAATGCCAGGCGCCCTGGGGTCCACAAAGGTGATAAAGCCGACCACTGTATTTATTATTTCAATAGCCAAAAAGACAATTAATTTTTAACTTAGTTATATATTTCACTGATTAACTTAAAATTGGAAAACACTTTTTATTACTTGATAGACATGCTTATTGGTTTAATCTATCAATAAATATTAGTAGAAAAATACATACCTGGCATATAAATCTTGAGAAATAGTCATTTGGTCCAAATACTTCATTTTTGAAATGAAGGAGCTGAGCCACAGACAGAATATGTTACTAGGTCAAAAAGAGTAGAGATGTTCTCCCCAGTCAAGAAAATAGGGGAAGTTGCCCCTCCTTGCTTCCTATTAATTTGGAACCCACCCTCAGTGAGCGTACCTTGAGAACCAGAGTAGCTCAAGGAGGACCTGTGTCATCATTAGCATGTTATCATTAACCATCAGTCACCCTAAATAGAGTGGAATGATTGGAGAATTGTTAAAAACTTATTCCTTATTTAATACTGGTACAAATAATAAATATGGGATGATTTAACCTCTTGCAGTCTTCATTTTCTTTACTTGTGAAATGTTGTTTTAATACTTAGAGAGTCTCTGAAGGTAAACTGAATGGATGGATATCAACTGTTAAGCAATTAACAATGTCAATTGACAATGTCAATTTTCCTTAAATTTTAACTATTTTAAACAAATGGATACATGCAAGTAGGAAAAGGAGTTATGAGAAGATGCCTGTTTAAAATCCATAAGATTATCTTTATTTCCAAATTGGATTCATGTATTCAAGGCATATAACCTTAGGTAGACTGTACCTCCCCATGGTAACTAAGTCTAACTCACTTATTGACTTAACAGAGTTTCAACTGATGTTAATTTTTGACCTGGACATTATTCCTCTTAGTTTGCAGACATCTGTTAAACTTGTGAGTCATTCACACATTATAATTATAAATCAGTGGTGACAATGATCTTGGCCATGAGGCAGGCCAGGCCCCAGCTGGGAACTCCAAGGCTCTGGATTCTCTTCTCTTTGTTCTTTATATTCTTGGTTACCAAGAGGCATTTTGGAAAGCACACTAACTGCATAAGAAAGGAACTGTTCTCTGAAATATTTAGGGAAAATCTTTATTTCATCCTTCCTGGAACTTAAAAGTGTGATATAATCTTATTTTAACCATCCAAATATATTAGAGATGCCAAGGCTGGCACAAAGCATATGCCAAGATTTTTTCTTGCTTTCCACTAAAAAAAAATTTTTTTCTGCTTTGAAGTCTGGCTTTTTACCATAAATATAACAATATCTGCTTTGTTTCATTATATTAGCTTATTTCTCCCAAGTAACATCATTTTTCACTTTACTGTGCTCTGGGATAAATGTAAATGTTAGTTGCTAGTTTTAAATAACCGAAGAAATCAATAATATTGACAGGAAGAATGCCTGATTTTCCATCTGTATGCAGGTGCTACTGTTTCCAATGACATCTTTAGGATTTTATGTATCAGTTGACAGAAGTGTTTGTCTTCTGGTTGAACAGTTGCTTTGTGATATGGTGTTAGTAACTGGGCAGGTCTAATGAAAAACATGAAGTTTACTACATTTAAGGTACTTCCCAAGATATATATTTGTCAAGTAATATGGTATTTTATAGACTTCCTTTAAAGAATGTCAGTGACATTTTCAGCTGGCATTTCCATGAGATTTTAAATGCTATTTAGAAGATGAGGATAAATTTCCCACTTTCATAGATGTGCATAGTTGTAATTTTTTTCTTTATTCTTATTTCTTACTGACCATATGGGAACTTAGAGTTTTTTTTAGCATAAATGTTCTTCTGAAAAATACTATTTTTTCTGTTTTTAAAATGTGAACTCAAATAACCATATGGTTCAACTATCAGCTGAATTTGCAATGTACTGATTTGAAATGCTAACTCATCTAGTTGTTAATTCTTTACATTAAGACTGATCCTTGGGTTATATCAGCATGTGTTATAGAAATTTTTGTCACATTAAAATTTTCCTCTTTTATTCACTATTTTATCTCAAGTAGGTATTTTTAGTCATGGACTATAAAATACGTATCTCATTTTTTATTGTTTATAATATATTATAAAATGAATGTGTAAGTAATTTTTAACCAGTCCCTTGACATTCAAATATTCAAATGTTTATATGAGCATCTATGTAAATAAAATTGTTTCAGGATTTGCATAAGCATCCCCTATTTTTGCATATGTTTCTAATACCAACTAATCTTGAAATTATTTAAAATCAGAGAACAATTTTAAATTGTCACTTCCCATTTTGTCTATATCATCTTATATATTGAATGTTCTTAAGTCAAGCTTCCATGCCAGAGTTTTTTTCTCATCCATGTTTTCATATTTTACAACATATATATGTATATCCATAAACAACATTACATTATGCTTTTAAAATTTACATTAAGAAACTAGAGAAATAGAAATCCAACTAAGATCATAAACAGTACCACAAATCATAAATAAACAATTAATGGACCTGGTTTCAATTTGTAAAGCTTATTTTCATTTTGTTAAATATATAAGATCATTTCTTATATCATTAAAAATTCTACTTTTTGGAAATTTGCTTATTATAATTTTTATCATACTAAGAAAGTTTTTTATTCTTATATTTGGCAATCTTTCTCCTAAATATATTCAAATTCTTTCATTCATTCATGCTTCTTGAGTATAATTAGCATGCTAATTAGTCAGAAAGAAATAATAGCAGGATGAGCTAATATATGTTAAATTATTAAATTGCAAGATACTTAGTCCATAAGTAATTATCTTAAGTGGCATGAGATGAAATTTACAAATTAAAAATTACAAAATTATCTGTATTTCCTCTTGTAACGTTTCCTTATTTCTAATTATTGTTTTATATATTCTTCATATTTCTATTGAGAGGAAACAAAACATTACATAAAATTTTAATTAAAAATACAATCTCTAATAGATCTTGAAGAAGTTCAGAAAGTGTCAAATGGAATTTGATAAAATGTAGATCAGGATTATATTTTTAGTAAAGTGAAAAAATAGAAGAAATTATGCAGTTGATTTCAGGTTACTGTTTTCCCACAAAATATAGTAACTTAGAGAGATATTTTGTTTGTTTGTTTGTTTGTTTTGTTTTTCAGGGCATTGTGACTGGCCCTCATATGTGGGAACCGAACCAGGGCCGCTGGCTTCCCAAGCCAGCACTTAACCACCGCGCCACTCGGCTGGCTCCTAGAGAGTTATTTTGGACATGTCTTTGTTTCCTTAAATTTTCTGGCCTGTTGCCTTAATTAATTTTTGCCTGTATATAACTTAACACACTTTATTAACTTTGAATGGGGAAGGAAGCCTTTTCTTGAATATTTTTCTAATAACTTGAAACAAACATTTAAATTATCTTTTAAAACTCTACAAAAATAAATAGAAGGTTTTAAAGGTTTTCTTTAAGATAATCAAATAAAAACTTTACTGGCAATTCAAACAAAAAATACCATTATTTTATTTTAGTGATGGGATTTAGCAAAAACTTTTACTGATTAGAATGGGTTAATTCGTTTCCTGATGTTTCTAGTTTTTAATAACTTTATACTAATAAACATTTTTAGCTACTTATAGTTTACAAAATGATTTCAAACCATAATTTTAAGATTCACAACTACCCTGTGAGTAGGTATTATAGCTATTACCTCTATGTTAAATAGTTGGGGAAACTAAGACTCAACTTTGTTAAATGACTTGTTCAAGGTCATACATCTACCAAGTAGTGGAACTGGAAACCAAACTCCATTGTTTTTGCTCAAGTTCCTGGAACTTTTCCACAATGCCATGAGGCTATAGAGAAAAAGAAAACCAGTATAAATACCTAGGTATCAGAAAAATAACTGATTTGGGGACTCTAAAAAAATAATGGTAATAAGTGATATGTTTTACTAAGTTTATGTCAAAATGTATCCTACTTAGTAACCCATTTTAATATTAATTTTCTTTAAATGTACAGGACTGTGTTATATGAATGTTGCCCTGGATATATGAGAATGGAAGGAATGAAAGGCTGCCCAGCAGGTAAAAATCTCAATTACTGAATTAAATGAGGAACTTGTCTTGTGTGAGGAAAAAAGTTTGAGGCAGCTTGTAGAGAAGCCAATTGTGTGTGTGTGTGTGTGTGTGTGTGTGCATGCGTGCACGTGTGGTATCATCATAAATCCTAGATATACCCCATATTTTGGTGTTAATCTTGAATTTATCATGGTGCTAAAGTATTAAAACATACAGTTTTCATGCACTGAAAGCTGGACAATACAACAGAAGCTCAGTCATAAATTTAAATTAGTTCAACTTTCCTTCATGAACAAAAATTCCCTCTACAAAATCCCTTTCTTTAAAGTTATCTAAAAACATGGAGCTGACTACTTGGCAAAGCATCATCTTTCCTAATTGAATAGCTCTGATTTTATAATGTTTTTCATATTGAAAGTTGGTTTCCTATAACTCTGCCAACTACAGAAAAAATAGTTCATTTTTTCTTCTTTGAAATGAGAGACATTCTGATATTTAGCACCAATCATCACACCCTTCCTCCGGCTACCTTGACTTCCCCAACAGAATTGTCTCTTCTTTGGGCTTGGGCCACTTCCTCTAAAATTACATAGACTTCAGAGTCCTTACCATCATGGACACCAACTCATAAAAAGTCTTTAGTCCAACATTTTTTTTCTGATTGTGATCCAAGACTGGTGTTTACAGTTCATGTGGGTCCAGGCAACTTAGAGACATTAAAACAAATATCTCCATTTGGGAGCTACTGAACTTTGGTTAATGTCATAGGTTACCATGTCATATCATTAGCTCATATTGAATTTGCACTCAATTAAACCTGATTATAGGGCTTCTTTACATGAACACTATAAAGTCATATCTTTCTCTAGGAGTTTTTTTCAACTGAAGCATAGAACTCACATGGAACCCTCCTTTATTTATCCTGTTAATTTTGACTCATTTTCCTCATGCTGTTGGGGTCTTTCTAAATTCTGATTTTATTATTTAATATATTAATCATGTCACCTAGTATTGTTATAGTCATAAAATCTAATAAACATTTCTCCTATAATATTGCCCAAATCAGACAAATTCTCAAATAAGATAGAGTTATAAAAAAATAAGCAGACTGCACCAAACTTCAGGTTGACATTCATATATCTCATATTTATATATTCATATATTACTCTTTCTTCTGAAGTTCAAGGAAACTCTTCCAGAAGTGTTAAATATTTTGATCTATTTTCCCTCCTGTAATTATGATGAAAAGAAGCAAGTCTACATATTTCTTTTAGGGACCCAAATCTGTAAAAATTATATCCTTATATCTAACAATATTATACTATTTAGGAACTTTAAGCCAACATGAAAGAAAATGTTACCTTTGCCATGAAATAATCAGAGATATTTACTGATAATTATAGTTGAGCTGCTTGACACCGAAATAGATTGTTAAACCAGGATGATAATTTAAAATTCACTTTCCCTCAAAACAAGGAATACATGAAATAATAGTTTTCAATAATGTTTCATTTTTTAACACTCAAAAGGCAACTTTCATATAAAATTGATGACTCATAGAATTTTATTGTTAAAATTATCAGCTCACTGTGTTGGGAACTGAGTGTAAAATTCAAATGATTGTGAAATAATATTCTAGACATAAAATTCTAAGTACTTATTCTTTTCTTTGTTATTTCAGTTATGCCTATTGACCATGTTTATGGTACTCTGGGCATTGTGGGAGCCACCACAACGCAGCGCTATTCTGATGTCTCAAAACTAAGGGAAGAAATAGAAGGAAAGGGATCATTCACTTACTTCGCACCGAGTAATGAGGCTTGGGACAACTTGGACCCTGTAATTCATTATTTTTATTGATATAATTATTTTTGCTGTTTTTTAATTGTATTTTAATTGCTTTATTAACCTGGAAATGGAAAATTTATATCTGTCTATTATACATATATGAAGATAAAAGGATAAGTTATTGAGGGTAAGGAATAAATCAGTTTAATATGCCCATAAATGAAATAACTTTCCAGCAGACTCATAGCCTAATAAAGAAAAGGCAAACCAGGAATGAACCGAACAGACACTTATTATTATTGTATTTTACTCCTTTCTTCTTTCCTTTTTGGTTGTGAGAAAATGTATGTAATTTTAGATGACATATCTAATAGAAAAGTACATTAAGAAGCCTTATGGACTTTAACATTTATTATATTTTATAGAGATACTGAATTATTATTTTAATTATATGTAAATATATGTGGCTGTCCCAAGATTGACAGGTTTATAAACATGTGTGTGGATATTTAAATGAAGTGTTGTAAAGAATGCATTTGATTTTCAGACTTTTTGTGAAATACAACATACTAAATTATGACTCCTTTTCCAAATCTGTAAAACTGGTATAGAAATATATTCCTACTTTTTACTTGATATGAAGATGATTTGATAACCACTACTAGAATCAAATAATATTTAGTAAAATGTAGGTAGATTCCTGTAATGTGGTTGGTTAATTGCTTGCATTGTAGAACCCTCTCTCTCTTCTGGACCACATCTGCAAGCACATTTCTGCTTTTTTGACTTCACACACTTTTGCTGACTCCCCGTCTGCCTTGCCTTAAGAATTAATCTTATTAAAGTCTCTGCAGGAGTAGACTTTGCTCCTTATATGCACTTCTGATAGCTTCAGCTATCACTTCAGTGCATGTAACCATGAAATCTGTGTTTCTTCTTCTTGCTGCTCTTGGAACCCCAGGAGACTATTTCTGATATCCATCTTAATATTTCTCCTTGGATACACCATCTGCATTTTTAAAGAAAAAGGTATCTAAAACATATGCCACCTTTTTCTCCCCATAAACAACCAATTGCTTTCCATCTGCCCTTTTTCCATAATTGGCAGTAAGTAATCTCAGTGTTCAGACTTAAAAATTGTGAGTCATCCTTATCATTTCTCTCTCCAGTGTTTACAACCTACTGTTAGTCACCCATATCCCATGTTTCATCCTCTTAATACCCTCATTTCTACTATGCATTACCATCATATTAACCTTCCTAAAGCCTGGTCTAATTATTATGTGCCAATGCCACAAAATTTTCAGTGGCTTCCCATTGCCAGTTTAATTTATGCTTTACTCAGGCATTAAAGTCTAACATGTTATTCTAAATTTCTTTTCCAAAGTTCTTTCTTAATGTTATCTGAGAAACATAAAAGTATGTGCTAACTATACTGGACAATTTCTGCTCTTCCAATATTCATTCTGTGTCAGCAGTTGGACTTAGAATGATCATTACGCCATTCCTATCCTATGTACCCTGGAAGGCCTATCTCCAAACCTTGAATAGCTGGCTTTCTTCATTTGACCTCTGAAAACAATTTTTCCTCCTTCTGCCCTTTATATTACTGTGTTTATTTGTACATGCTGTTATATGGTAAGGACCTTAAAGGTAGAAGTCATCTTACTTACCATTCTGTTTCCCAAAAGACCATGTGCAATATGATAGAATATATGGTAGTGGATAAATAAAAAGAATGGTTAAATTCTTAAATTTGCTTTTGACTAAACATTAAGTCCTTGTTTAAATTCAAATGTATACTAATATAGTCTTTTTTGTTTTGTTTACAATTCAAAGTAATTTAAATATCTGATAATTTCCATATTCATTTAAACCTTTATATCAAAGTTGTCTCTTTGTCAATTATTCATTTAAAAAATTTGCTTTGTCTCTAAAAATGCCCAAGCACTCAGGACTTTTAACTTAGAACCTGAACTTACAAAATTCCTTAATCAATTAAAATAATATCATGTAATATTAAGTTACTTATGTCAACTTGGTTTGCCCAGCTGGACAATGTGATCAGAAAATAACAAGAGAATAGAAACAGTATAAGTATAAGAACATTAATAATGAACAACAATAAAATAAACTTGTATCATTATAATTTATTCTAGGATATTCGTAGAGGTCTGGAGAGCAATGTAAATGTTGAATTATTGAATGCTTTGCATAGCCACATGGTTAACAAGAGAATGTTAACCAAGGACTTAAAAAACGGCATCACCGTTTCTTCGATGTATAACCATTTGGGGCTTTTCATTAACCATTATCCTAATGGGGTAAGTTTCATTAATAAACAGTACATTTATGAGTCATTTTTTTCTGTACACTTTATATAATGTTCACAGAAACAATAAAAGGTAGTGACTATAACTGCAATATCATGACTTTCCCCTACATTTAGGGCATGTAAATTTCTGATTCAGTGACTGATTTTTGCTGAAGAGTGTGAGGAAGAAGTTAAATTGACAGTTCATTAATTGTCGACTTTGATGTTTCTAAAACAGGACATTTTAGTAGTTGATATGTTTGAAAAAATAATATCAGAGAAATGTAATAAATAAGAATTTATCAAAGAATAATCAGAGAATACGTTTTCCTTTATTCACCCTCTGGCTACTATACTTATCAGGTTCTTGTGTATTTAGATAAGAGTTTTTGTGCAAAAGTTACAAGTTCATAGGGCTCTTTCAACAGTCAAATTTCCAGGGACAAAAAAGGTCACTGATGAGGCAATATTTAGGAAATTATTATAATAATACTGGCTATATTTATGCAATAATTATATGCTTTTCTCTCTCAGAATTCTTTGAGGACTATTTAGACTTTTTTATATAATTCATTGATCTACAGTGGAAATATTTGATTACTATCTCTATAAAAGAAAGAAAAGAATAAAAGCAAAAATCCAAACGAAAAAAATACTTCGGCCTTATGTTTCATGATATGTTAAGTGTAACTAAAGTTGGGTACTCTACTATCTGTTTTCCCTTTTTTCATTTTTAGACACAACAATATGTAACTCTTCATTCTCAATATTTATATCAGAATGTCAGTTCCTTCACTGTTACTTTTACTACTATAAATGAAAATAGGGAATGGGCTTGTTGTCTCAGTGGTCAATGGATAGTTCTGATTTCTGCACTTTGATTTTTCCCAAATAACTATAGGTTGTCACTGTTAATTGTGCTCGAATCATCCATGGGAACCAGATCGCAACAAATGGTGTTGTACATGTCATTGACCGTGTCCTTACACAAATTGGTACCTCAATTCAAGACTTCATCGAAGCAGAAGATGAGCTCTCATCTTTTAGGGTAAATACATGACATAAGAGTAGATTGTCTTGAATCATTGAAATTTCTTCTCTTTTTGTGTCAGAATCTAAAAATAATTTTTAAAATGCTGTTAAATCTGGCAGAAACATAACAAATATATTTCTTGAAATGAAAAGATTTTGTGATACACAGAAGAAATCATCTCATATGAAATAATACTACTTATGTGAACAAAATGAAGAACGTTTAGTTATGTGACTGTAGTGCATTTAGGATGGGTCCCTCTCAGTTTTATACATACTTCTGGGTATTACTACAACCACACAAACAACGACAATGTTTTTATTCTTACAAATATAGTTTGAATAAAGTTGGATGGGACATAGTTGGTGTGTCAAAAAGTAATGTCTTAAAGATCTAACAAGAGCAAACTTATACAGTTTTCTATAAAATGATCTTCTTCATGTCAGCCTAAGCTAGGTGTGTTGTAATTTTCTTTTGCATTTGCAATGCACAAGGCCCTGAAAAGCATGTTTATGTTTCAGGCAGCTGCCATCACATCTGATATACTGGAAACCCTTGGAAAAGATGAGCACTTCACACTCTTTGCTCCCACCAATGAGGCTTTTGAGAAACTTCCACGAGGTGTCCTACAAAGGATCATGGGAGATAAAGTGGCTTCTAAAGGTACAAAAATGTCTTCCTCTATGAGAAGGCTCCCAGAATTCCAAGAAATGAAAAAGAGATTGTCATGCAAATGTTATCAGCTTTGATAAGCAAAGACAAAGAAAACCTTTTTTGAGGTAGACTGTAAAAATCTTAAAAAACACGTCCTTGAAAGAGTATGAAGAGTAATTAATTAATTTAATAATTAATTAAAGTAAATTAAAATAATAAGACTATCCTAAAGATCACATTTTATACTGTTTTAAAGTAAATAAGTTGCAACATTCAAAAGGATTAGTAAGTGTTGAAAAGAAATATTAGATCAAATTTTAATGCCATATACATATTATGCTCTTAATTCTAAATTTATGCTAAAAGATATAATTGGGTTGAGAAAATTCCATGCTTCTCTCGGACCATTACTTACTGTTACACAGAATTTTTCAAGTAGATTTTACATTGTGACCAGTGCATTTCATTCTCAGACTATGCCAAAATACAGTTAACTGATTTTAAATGAGAAATTTTGAGGACATAGATATCACTACAATATAGTTGAGATATAGATTCCTTCAAGAAATTATCTGTATTTTGGCAACCTTCTAGGTTTTGTCTTTAGGGAATTTTTTGTCTTACTTCAGCCTCTATTAACCTCTTTACAAATTATGTACAGCTATTCTATTAAGAGTGGCTAATGCAAGATATAGCTTGGGTGTTTCAGAACAGGTAGCACTGAACTATGAGTAACTTCACAAGGCCTTCTGAGTGAAACAATTCTTTTTGCTTCCACATCAGAAACTACCTCCTTATGACAGTGGGAACTTGATCTAACATATTATTTATACTACACTAATCTTTTCATGAAATTGATCTCCTCTTCTACTTCCTATGGAGCTAAGCTTTTTTGATTGTATAGTGGATGAAAACAAAAAAAACATTCTATAACTTAAACAGAATTTAAAAACCTTCAGTTGATCCTTAGGTCTTATATATGCATTATATTTATTAGGAAATCTTAGTTCCACAGAGAAAAAAAATTTTAAGGGTCAAATGCTATTTCTCTTGATCTAAATGCTTGCTCTTTTTATTTTGCCTTCCAGCTCTCATGAATTACCACATTTTAAACACTCTCCAATGTTCTGAGGCTATTATGGGAGGAGCAGTCTTTGAGACTCTGGAAGGAGACACAATTGAGATAGGATGTGATGGTGACAGCATAACAGTAAATGGAATCAAAATGGTGAACAAAAAAGATATTGTGACAAATAATGGTGTTATTCATTTGATTGACCAGGTCCTAATTCCTGATTCTGGTGAGCAACAGTTTTATATTCTTCTATTTACTATTGATGGTTTATCAATTATGATGCCTCAGGAGTTAAGTCCATGAAAAATGAGTGTGTAGTGTAAGAAATGGCATGTGAAGCACAAGCACAAAATAAGTAGTGAACTGACTGCTAATCAGGTAGCCATGAGCATTCCATGCATGCAACTTTGGTTTCCTAGGGTTTCTAACACCTAATATTTATAAAGCTTCTCAAAATGCCAACGTTTTCTGGAAAACAGAAGGAAAGATGTAACCTAATGGTCCTCTTTGGATAAATGAAAGAGATATGGCTCTTACAAGAGGAGTAGAGTCAAGAGATGAGCAATAAAGAATCAAAGAGGGCTGGCCGAGTGGTGTGGTGGTTAAGCACTGGCTTGGGGAGCCAGCGGCCCCGGTTCAGGTCCCACATATGAAGGCCAGTGACACTGCCCTTAAAAGAAAAGAAAAAAAAAAGAAGCAAGAGACAAGAATCAAAGAAAATGGGAAGTAAGAAGACTACGATATGTTCCTTCTGAAATGTTTTGTCGTTATCAACCCAAAAAGGGAAGTTGAAATTCTTAGTAGGGTAAGGCAGGATGTCTCATCACATTGTCAGTGCAGCAATAGCTTATAGAAAACAGCCAAGAATTGATTTACTAATTTCGTGATGATGATAATAACAATGATGACATTTGGGGAATGGTGATGGTTTATTTTACAGCCAAACAAGTTATTGAGCTGGCTGGAAATCAGCAAACCACTTTCACAGACCTCGTGGCCCAATTAGGTTTGGCATCCACTCTGAGGCCAGATGGAGAATACACTTTGCTTGCCCCTGTGAATAATGCATTTTCTGGTATGTACTGGACACTGTCATTCCTGTTCTCCTTGCCCGCCACCGATTCACACCTTTTTTCTTCATCATGATTATTTGCAGTAAGAAATAATAAATATTTTACAAGGTATTGATTAGTTTCTGCATTGGCTACACATACTGTATGTTAGTACTATGTAGTCACTTTTAAAATGTTCTTAATTTCAATACATTTCATTATAATAGATAATAGACTATAGGGAGTGAAAGTTTGTGATAAGGGGTATTCAGTTATTCTCTGACTATAACCATATTTCCAGCTCACATAATTGACATTAAAAAAAATAAATTTGATTTTCTTATTTAACACACCTTATTTAAGATGTTAAACTATAAACAAATAAAAACAAGAGACTATTATACACTTCCATATAGCAACTTTCTTTTTTTTTTTAGCTGAGCCATCCTGCCACCTGTTGGCAGCTCAACGGCAACTCAGCTCGGGCTGGCCTCGAACAGCTGTTGCTCAGAGCTCAGCTCGCACTCTTGAGCGAGCTCTTAAACAACTGAGCCACTCGGCCAGCCCTTACACTTCCATATATGATGTGACTATTATTATAAGTATTTTTCCTAGTAACTGTTAATCAAGAGCAGTATTTCCATTAATGCAATCTGCCATTTTTTCCATAAAAATGATTCACAAAGACATATTTAAATTGTTAGGCCTCATTTAGTAATTATAAAACAAATGAGTATCATATTTTTACATTTTTCCAAATACCAAATTGTGATATAGAGATTATTAATGAAAATTTAAATTCCTAGAAATGTCATTTTTCCTCCTTGTAATAACATTGTCCATTAACCCACCTTTAACAGGCTGTGTGCTTTGATTTTCTGTTCAGTTATAAAGATAAATTAACAAATGATTCATCCGTAGTCTTTTATGTGACTAATGAGTATTTAATTCTCAGAAAAAGTCTTAACCAGCATTAGAGTTGAACTTTGCCAATGACCACATAAAACTATGTAGCCCTCATAGAAATGAAACCCATTGTTTGGATTGCTTGGAATCATGTTATAGGCACTTGATGGAAGAGATCATAGAGCTTCTGTTGGTGCATAAAATTCATTGTCTTGAGCATTTAGTTGAGTCATATATTATATGAGTGTAAACTCTATAATAACAATAGTATTAGGAATTATCCATTTTTATAATTTTCTTTTACCAGGAGAAACTTTATACTTCTAAATAAAAGCATCTTTTTTCTTTAAAAATGTATTTATAGATGATACATTGAGGATGGATCAGCGTCTTCTTAAATTAATTCTGCAGAATCACATATTGAAAGTAAAAATTGGCCTTAATGAGCTTTACAATGGACAAAAACTTGAGACCATTGGAGGCAAACAGCTCAGAGTCTTTGTGTATCGTACAGTAAGTGAATCAGAACAATCAAAATATCCACATTAGCCTAAATGTCAAATGAAATGTGCTTATCAAAGTACGGTGTTACAACAAATGTTTCTCAGAATTTTATTTTGCAATGTTAATAATAAATATACATAGGAAGATCAGGAACCGAGTAACATGTGAAACGACTCAGGAAATTACAGAAAAAGTGCTGTGTATTAATAATTCACAAGGTTTGCATTTGTTTCACTATAAATAATTTTATGTTCTAAAGCATTATTTCAATTCCAGAAGTCACTAAAACTCCTCTAAAACAAGCTTTTTAAAAATTTAAGTATAGTTGATATACGAATTTGTTTCAGGTGTACAATATTGTGATTTGACATTTACATACCTTACAATATGATTGCTTCACTAAGTCTAGTAATCACCTGTTACTTTGCAAACCTATCACAATATTATTAGTTATATTCTCCTTCCCTCTTTGTACTCAATCCTTGCTCTGGAAACCATCAGTTTGATCCATGTTTCTAACTGTCTGTTTTTGTTTTATATTCCACATATAAGTGAAACTATACTGTATTTGCCTTTCCATTGACTTATTTCACTTAACATAATACCCTCTAGGTCCACCCAGGTTGTCACCAATGGCAAGATTTCATTCTTTTTATTGCTAAGTATTATTCCATTAACATATATATCACATGTGCTTCATCCATTCACCTATTGATGGACACTTAAGTTGCTTTCATATCATGGATATTGTAAATAATGCTGCAATGAACATAAGGATGCACATATCTTTAAAATCAGTGTTTTGATTTCTTTAGATAATTATCCAGAAGTGGTATTGCTAGGTGATATGGCAGATCTATTTTTAATTTTTGAGGAAACTCCATACAGTTTTCCATAGTGGATGCAGTAACTTGCAGTCCCATTAACAATGCACAAGGGTTTTCTTCTCTCCACATCCTCACCAGCACATGTTACTAGTTGACTGGTGTGAAATTATAGCTCATTGTGGTTTTGATTTGCATTTCTCTGATGATTAGTGATGTTGAGCATCTTTTCATATGTCTGTTGGCCATCTGTATGTCAATTTATAGCATCCTTTATAGTTCACAAGGTTATTTTTAAATAGAATCAAATATGAAGAATGGTCTTTTACTGTAAGACCACAATTCAGCTACTGAATCTCTTTTGAATGACTTTCAAGGTAAACTTTTCTAGACACATAAAAATTCTGAACTCTATAAAATGGTTCTAATGTACTTTATCTAAGGAAAATTTTCTAGAAAATATTGCTTATTAAAATTACAATGCAACTAGTGGTGCTGTTCACTTTCTGTCCAGGCAACACATGCAGCTAGTGCTAAAATATTTCACAGGAAGTCAAGCATTACCTAGAACTGAATGTGACACCCAGCAACTGCTCAGTATAGTTTCACAATTCCAACACACACATTCTAAAGGATGCAGAATATGGGTCCACTCTAAATTATAGATATTCCTATGTTTGTTCAAAAATACTATAACAATATCAATAATTTCACTTATAATTGATCTTACAGTCAAATAAATACAGTAAATATTTCTGAAGATCACAAGAGGCACGGAAGTCATGAAACTTTATGGGTAAAGAGGGTCCTAAAGAGTTAAAGAGTTAAAGTGTCCTAAGAGAGTTAGAAAAATGGTTGGAACATGGAGAGGAATGATAGAAAATGTGAAGTAGAATTCTATGGAACTTTTGTTATTTATTGAAAAAACTACCTGCCTGACACATAGGGTAGCTTGACTAGTAGAAAACCTGGTTGAATAAGAAGCGTGATGTCAGATTGTGCAAGACCTTAAAAACAGAGGACAGTGGGCAGGCCGAGTGGCTCAGTTGGTTAAGAGCTCTCTCAAAAGTGTGAGCTGAGCTCTGAGCAACAGCAGTTCTATGCCCAGCCCGAGCTGAGCAGCCGCTGAGCTGCCAACAGGTACCAGGATGGCTCAGCCAAAAAAAAAAAAAAAAAAAAAAAAAGCAGAGGAGAGAAGCTAACTAAAGTGGTCTCTTAGAAGAGTCAATCCAGAAATTTAATTATGCAACTATCACCACGTAGAAAATTTCAAGTAAGGAAATGGACAGCTGTATCTTTCTTTTCTTTGCTAGGCTGTCTGCATTGAAAATTCATGCATGGTCAGAGGAAGTAAGCAAGGAAGAAATGGTGCCATTCACATATTCCGAGAGATCATCAAACCAGCAGAGAAATCCCTCCATGAAAAATTAAAACAAGATAAACGCTTTAGGTGAGCTTATTACTTCCACCTCCACAAAAGAAAGAGAGCTACTGGAATATTTTTGTTTCACAGTTAGTATTCCAAAGTGTATTTAGTATTAAGTATTGCTGAGAATAGAATTTAGAATAAGAAGTCTACACACGTATTTTCAAAATTGGAATATGTTCTTAATACTATTTTGCTTCCTGGTGTACCATAATACAAATAATTTGGTAAGTGAAAAAAAACAATCTCATAAACTGAACTACTCCTTGCACATTTTCTATTATTAAGTTTTTAAACAATGATAATATATACCAGCAAAGACTATTTTGTGAAATATTAAATTTAAAAAATGCTTCTTATTTGTTATAAAATGTGACCTTGTTAAGTTTTATAGGAAATTTAAAAATCTTACGTAATTTAAATAATTTCCCCATGATAAAACTTTCTTAACAGGTAAATTACATTTGAAACATGAAAATGTATGAACAATTTTCTCATGCTTTCGGTACTATGTTGATTTTATTCTATTCCATGAATTGTGGGTGCACATAACATACCTAAATCTAAACCTAACAAAATAAATATATGTTCTTTCTGCTTAGCATCTTCCTCAGCCTTCTAGAAGCTGCAGACTTGAAAGAAATCCTGACACAACCTGGGGATTGGACTTTATTTGTTCCAACTAATGATGCCTTTAAGGGAATGACTAATGAAGAAAAGGAAGTTCTGATTCGTAAGTAGAAGTGAATACCAGATATTTGCCCCTTGATTTCAGGATCTCATTTCTTTCTCAAGTATCCCTGCCCAGACATCAGCCTCCAAAATGTCTCTTCTTTTATATTCTTGTCTAGCCTTAATTTTCTTTAATTTCATTTGGGATATGTGGAAGATCACTCATTAATGTTCTTAATTAAGTGCATACTGTCATGTTGTTGGGCTAGATGTTCAGTTATGTTGTTTCTATTGATGGCCACATAATTAGGTGAAAAAGAAGGAAACAGTCACAATTTCAAAAATAATTTTTTTTTCTCCCAGTAAGTCGGATAATATTTTGATTGAGCTGATTGAAGTGACTGTATATTTTGACATGGCATTCATATCAACTTGAGAGAAGAATGACATTATGACAAATTACAGTGTGGAAAAAATAAAGACAAAGAAATATTTTTCTCTGTAGCCTTCATAGTATCAAAATGTAAAAAAAAAATGACATGTTATTAAATAAATATATATTTTTCCGAATAGGGGATAAAAATGCCCTTCAAAACATCATCCTTTATCACCTGACACCAGGAGTTTTCATTGGAAAGGGATTTGAACCTGGCGTTACTAACATTCTGAAGACCACACAAGGAAGCAAAATCTATCTGAAGGGAGTGAGTCTAGAATTAATTTATGATAATGTTCACCCATCATTTAATTATCTTAATATTCATTTCTCATTAAATTTCTCATTGACATTATTCTCTATTTTGATAGGTAAATGACACACTTTTGGTGAATGAATTGAAATCAAAAGAATCTGACATCATGACAACAAATGGTGTCATTCATGTTGTAGATAAACTCCTCTATCCCGCAGGTTGGTAATTATTGAATTAATTAATGGACTAAATTTTTTTCAATAGAAAACTATATTTTTATTTCACACATTCTTGCCAATATTCATTTAATATTCTTCTTCATAGACACACCTATTGGAAATGATCAGCTGCTGGAAATACTTAATAAACTGATCAAATACATCCAAATTAAGGTAAAGAACATTATTGATTTCTAATATGCTGAACATAAGAGCCTACAAATGTATACATTAATGAGTAGATGTACACTAGGCTTGGTTTGGTTTCTGTTGATTATGCACCACTAGCCCACCTATAAAGAAGTGACATAATTTCATTATGGCTTTATTCAACAAATACCTATTTAAATCTACATGGGGTGAAGCAGTGTATTAAGTGTTATGAGAAATATTAAGTTGAATCAGATAGGACCCTTTATTCAAAAAATTTACAGTTCAGCTGGGCAGTTAAGACATGTACATTAAAGAAAAACCTATAATCTTTCCATCATCAAGTGTCTTTGTTACTGAATATAAAGAAATGATATAGTATTCACTTATAAAAAGTTGTCATTAATCATAGTAGTTAAAGATAAAGCAATATTTTGCTTCTTTATCTGTATAAGGTCCAAGTGTCAGAAAGTATATGAAATATTACTTTACAAATCTATTTAACTTTGGATTTACTATTCTATAATTTTTGAGACTGAGTAATAAATCCAATAATTTTTATGCCATCTGCACCATAGTCGGAAATTGAAAGATGATGCATATGAAGGCTTCATTTCCAAGTGTAATGATAGCTTCACTATATTTATTTTAGTAAAAATTAAAGTAGTGCCATGATTTTATTAATATAACTACTAAATTCCATGTTACTAAGTATAAATATTTATTTTCAGTTTGTTCGTGGCAGCACCTTCAAAGAAATCCCCATGACTGTCTATAGTAAGTACTAATGTATATTTGTTACATATAAGTGACAAAATTAAAATAATAATAGTATTTTTTGTATTTACAAACAGAGACTATTGATAATCTGGTATTTAGAATTCCAAATGATGGCAAATTTCATCCTGCTTGAAATAGGGCTTGAGGTCTGGATGAGACCTTCAGACTTAGCCATAACCTCCAACTCCATTGAACAAGTTCCTTACTCATCCAAAAAACAGGAGTAATAAGATATATAAGAATAACAATAAAATAAAATAGCTATCATGACAAAGAAGCAGAAAAAAAGGCAAACAATCATAAAAGGAAAGAGATAACTAAAAGACACTCCAAAGCAATCTGAAAATTCAGATATGTGGACACACAAATAGCATTGCTGAAGGATTTGTCACTCATTCCACTCTCAAGCACTCAGCCACCTAAGGGCAGAGTGGGAGACAGTGTGCCAAAGAATCCTAATGTGTATGAGTTGGTAGTTAAAAAGCTCTCTCCATCCAAAAATTGGATAAAGACATAGTGAATCTGCTAGGTAATAAACCTAAAGTTTCTATCCCAAGATCCTTTTATCCCTGACTACCAGATTATCAAAATTAAACCTCTACTACTTAAAAATGGCAGAGTATTTCATTCTCATAAACATAACTCATGTTCTTTTTTTCAATGTGACTTTTCTTCATTTGTGTTTTTTTTCTTTCTTTCTTGTAGCTTTCAAAGCAGAAATTTGTTTCATTTTGTTTTGGCTCTACAATTAAATACTTAAAATGTATCAGTAGCTAAAACATTGCATCAATTCCCACATTTATCCTGGCTAGAAAATTATTCTATTTTATAACATGAACATCCTGTTATTTAATTAAGAAAAATTTTCTTAAGATTTACACTAGATATGGAAAAAGAGTAAAAATAATGTAAGGAGCAAAACAAAATGTCTGCTGCTCTTCCTGATTTCAATTATGTAATAATAACATATGCAAATCCAGTATCAGGCCAGCCCATCACTGTTTTAATGATATAGTTGAAATAGTTATGATTCAACATGGTATAAATTTCAGTATGGAAGTATACAATACTGTTAAAGATATATTTTATAACAAATTATGGGCTCTATTCATCAGAAATGTTATGTCATCTTTCCCCACTAAAGATGTATATTTGCACTACATTTCTTTACTGTTCCTACTTTATCCATAATAGGTTCACCACTTTTCACATCTGTCAATGCCATATTTTGCTTACAATGAGCCAACATATTATAGTGCCTTATTTTCCTCTACTGAAATGGTATCCTCACACACAGAATAAGTTACTCTTTATGAAATGATGCAAGTCCAACAAATCTTACCTAACCAACTCAGAGTTGTTGAAGTACCTCTGAGGTTTACATCCTGGTATTGATGTTTATTTAACTCCTCTCCCAATGGGTATGCTATTATTTAGGCATACTTCAAATAAAGGTAGAGGCCAATTAAAGCAAAGATTTCATTTTTATGCTCCTTTCTTGACTTGTCTATAACATTTCATTGCTACATATTATTCTTATTCCCAAAATACCATACATTTTAAATTGTTTGGGGGAAAATGCTCTTTAGTATGTGAAATATGTAACATTTGAAGTGGAGAGGAGTAAAATCAATATTTTATACTCAGTGGGTGACCTGTTGAAACTATTTAAGTCTTCAGGAAAGCAAGATTGAAACAAAACTAACAACCAACTAAACATCCGAAACATCAATTTCCTTAACATGAAGTGAAAATTTAAGATAAAAGTAATTAACCCATTTTGATAGTAGCAGCAGATTTGACCTTCATAGAAAGGTTCCTCTATAGTAAGACCATCTGTGGAATTAATAATTGGATACACAGATTTGATAAATTTTAGAGCTTCATAATTTGATATCTCAAGATATAAAATCTGATATGACTGAAACATAGTTACATTTAAGACCCAGTACTCAGCTAAACATCTAAGAAGCCTGAGGTGAAAATGTGACAGTATCCTAGACTATGCTAACATCTCACCTCTAAAGTGTCAACACAGGGCTGGCCGAGTGGCGCTGTGGTTAAGTGCTGGGTTAGGAAGCCAACGGCCCTGGTTCAGTCCCACATATGAGGGCCAGTGACACTGCCCTCAAAAAATAAATAAATAAATAAATAAATAAATAAATAAATAAATAAATAAATAAAATAAAGTGTCAACACAATTTATTACGATTGTAAGGTTAGCTTTCGTGCAGCCTGTTTCCTAATGGAACCATCTTTTCAGGCTTCTAATTAGAAATGACAACAAGCCAGTAGCTCTGGTTGAATGGCTTCAGAGGCTCTTTTCCAGTTATTCTGCACAATCAAAAGCCAACCAAATCATTGGCTGTTACCTTAAGTAAATTTTGCACATTATTATCTTTGTGGGGTAGATGACATACATTCAAAATGCATACTTTTAAATTAAAAAAAAAATGATGATGATAATGCTGAAAATTAAAGATATTTTAGCCTGTAACAACTATTGATCATGTTATGCTTGTTGCATAGAGCTCATATCTGGCTGGCTGAAATTTAGTTTTACTTTTAAGTATAGTGATCTATTTTTCATATTTTCCTTTCTACATTACTGTTGTAAAATGCATGAAAACTATTTTGAGTCTTTTTCCTTTGGTTTTTTTCTTTTAATTGAGAAAGAATTCAACAATGCAATTTGAGATATTATGAATTGCATGAAATTAATCATGTTTATTTGTCTTCTGTTGCTATGCAGCCAATATTTTCAAGAAGTACAAAAGAAGGTAAAGAGCTTTAGTGGTACAGTTCAAAATTATAGATTTTTAGATAGAATTCTTCACTTAGTGAGTGTATAATTTCACTGGAACAAATCCAAGTCCCTGGACGTCAGAGTTCACCATCTGGACATGAGAAGATAATACTAGATAATGTACTATGAATAATTTCTGTATCTGACTGCCTCATCATATTACCATATCCGATATCTCAGTACCCACCAAACACCCCCCAAAAAAAAACCAATATTCTTAAGGATGTTTTTTATGCAAACATCATTTATGCTCCACTTTCTATACTTTCAGCAACTAAAATTATAACCAAAGTTGTGGAACCAAAAATTAAAGTGATTGAAGGCAGTCTTCAGCCTATTATCAAAACTGAAGGTAAAAATCAATGTTATATATGGTTCCTTTTATTCTGAAAAAAATCCATATAACAGACTGGTTTCTATGAATGTATCTACATTCTTTTTGAAACTAACATGCTAAATATTCCTATACCAATGGCATGCTTGTGTTATTGCAGAATGCGGAATGCAAATCGTTTAGCTGAGCCAATGGTGCATTCCTAATCCTTTCAGTACATTTACTTGTTCTGCACTGAGACAGTTTCAAATGAACCTAATTGGCCGTTGCATTAGCACTAGTACCCAGATACTCACTAAACAAATAAATCCTGAGCTTTTTATTGCAAGTTAGACTCCGTCACAGTATACTCCATGAAGTTTTTATTTCGAATCTCCCCACAAGGATCTCTTTTGTACTGTTACAAGAAGCTCTTCCAAAAAGTGCAGGCAGTTTTCATTCAACAACTTAAGAAAGCACGGAAGCTGCACATTAATGAAAGCTTTTAAAATTACAACCACACATGATCTATTTTTCAATTAGACCACCAGAAACGGAGGAAATAATTAGCTGCTGGTGCAGTGAGTCAAACCTCAGAATCCTTAATTCCAGCCCTGAACTTATATAATATATACGAGAGTATATACATGTTAAATATCTCTCCTGATGTTCAGACTACAACATTAAATAAACACTCACTTTTCTCTCTAATGCTACTGCCTATGTTAGCCAACTTCAACATCATTGATGCCTCATTTCATGTATTTTAATTATTGCTAAGGGTCACACCTTAAGAAGCTTTTATTTCCATGTCTAAACATCTTTTTTTTTTTTTTAGGGGATGGGGGGATACTATCATTTTAATTTTTTAAACCTTTCTACACTGCTTGAGCTTTTCTTTTTAACTTAATTTATTGGGATGACATTGGTTAGTAAAATTATATGTTTTAAGTGTACAATTTTATAACGCATCATCTATATATTGCATTGTGTGTTCACCACTAAAATTCAATTCTCCTTCCATCACCATATATTTGACTCTCCTTACCCACTTCTACCACCCTCTGCCCGTACCCCCTGGTGACCATTAAACAGAAGTTTTTATTTCCATGCCTAAACATCTTAATGTGTCAACTTGCCACAGAGAAAAGGCCACATTATCTATTTTATTCTGTATAAAGAGTTGAAATGAACTTTAAAAAAAAATCATGTTCTCAATTGAATCTTAAGAAAACTATTATTTTAATAATCTTTGATTTTCATATTTCTTCTCATTCTCTGAATTGAGATGGAAACTTCTTAAATATTTTGTCTAAGCCTTTAAAAACTAGCCATGACTTAAAACTTGGACATTGGAAACACATATATAAAAGTTGATTTCCTACCTAACTAGTTGTGCACATTTTTATTCATTTTTGAGACCTAAAATTAAGGTATTCTTTGAAATCTGTACTTCTTTTCTTAAAAATACTATACTATAGTCATTGATACCTTTTATATGTTGATGAAGATAATTAGATGTCTTAAGAAATTAAATCACAGAAATTTTTGTTGAGAAATGTTTCTTGATCATTTTAATGAAAAAAATGATCAAATGATCCTTTGAAATACATTTAATTTTAAAATTCATGTACAGTTTTTAAAAATAGATTCCCTAAAATTTTTTATAATCACTAGTACACAGTTTCTATATTGAAATCATTCACATATGCTATTGTTCTTGTTTTCAGAGATTCCTGTCTTTTATTTCACATTTCTTCATTCAATCCATTTATCTTCCCAGTCTTGTCAGTTGGGTTCTATTGTATTAATCTTAATTCAATTAGGAACACAGTGGAGCATCAACTCTATTTGGGGGTCTTCCTATAAAGAGAACAAAGATGAAAATGAGTCATGTAACCTAAGCATTAATAACTCTTCAATCCAAAAATTCAGAAGTTCTGCTTCTGTATAACAAATGAAAAAAAACAATACTTACATTTGCAGCCACTTACAATCGCCCAGCTCTAAGACTGCTACTGGCATTTGTTTCTCACTGTTTGCACTTCTGCAGATTCATTGATGACTCTTGAAGTCTCACTAAATAAATTAGACTCCAAGAAACAATTTTGAGATGTTTCTTATTAAAAAAAAAGATACTTAATAAAATTATAGAATTAAGAATAAATCAACTGAAACTCAATTCAACACAAATTTATTGAGCACTTCTTGTGCTGATTACTCTCCTAGATGCTATGAATAAATATAATAAAAAAAAGATAAAAATCCTGCCTTCATAACTATAGAGAATATTTTTGAAATGTCAATTTAGGTTCTTTTAAATAAATGTTATTTGGATAATTTATTAACTTATTTCCTGTTCTTAAACTCTTTAAGTGTACTTTCCTTTTAAAATTTCTACATCTTAAAAACCTGGCCTTATGTTTTGATACTCTCTTAGCCCCATAGATCAAATATCATGGTGTGAAGTTTTATTGTTTGAAAGAACTATACTTTTAGTTTCATTATTTTAAATTGTTCTAGATTATTTCATTCTGAGTAATGGTGTACACTGACAATTTCTGGGCAAGTAAATAAACCCTTTCAAAGGTGAGCAAATACAGTTACGTTCAACTGTTAAAGGGTGTTACAGCATGAGTTAAATGTACTGAACTTCATTTTCTTCTCTATGAAATAGTCTTGATTAACTAATGTAATAATCAGCTTTCTAACATTCAAAATGATTTTCTCTGGGAGAAAAATCATTTTGCAAGTCAAATGCAACACTTGTTTAACTTTGCATTTGAAGGACTGTTTAACCATTAATTAGTAAAATTTTGCACCATTTGCATAAAGAAGGTAAGTACTCAAATCCATTTTCTCATAAAACTTGAAATTCGGTATCTTAAAGGTAGGCATAAAGTTGGGATTTTTAAATGTTCAATCTTATGCCCATTAGAGAAAAAGTGTAAGATACTGAATGATTAAAATTAAAATAAAATTTTAATAAAGAAGGAGTTATAGACAATCTTAGTATGGTAATTAAGATCTACACTAGTTATCATTAGAGCAACTCAAATTTGTACATACAATGAGATTCACAAAGTATAGCTATATATAACATTTTGTGTGATCATATTTTACAACTATGAATGAGTGGATGGATTTATATATCAATTTAAATGCTAATTTCAGATGAAAGTAATTTCAGCAGCACACCAATAGACTGAGGCATTTGTTCTCATAAATATTGCCTAATTTGAAGAAAATAGGAAATGTTTTTAATGGATTTCATGACGCCTGAAATCACTTTGATGTTTCAGTAACACCAAATGTTGAAATAAATATCCTCTGTTGGTATATTTAAAGGACTGCTTTAACACAATAATTTGTTTCCTAAAACAATGTCTCAGGACCCATAATAACAAAGGTGAAAATTGAAGGTGAACCTGAATTCAGGCTGATTAAAGAAGGTGAAACAGTAACTGAAGTGATCCATGGAGGTGTGTTATGTGTTTCCTGGGGCCTCGTTGCCATTACTGTGATTATTTTTAAATACTGTTGGTTTAAATATACTAAACATGTGATGTTTTCTCTGGACTTTTATATAAATTGTGGGACTACTTTTCTTAGTTATGGGCCTGTCAAATAAAATATAGTTTACCTTTTAATGGATCTAGTTGGAATTAATTTACCCATTAAGCCATAATGTACAATAAAACTGTCATTACTTCTGCATATGCAGTGATGACTATGAACTATAATAACAATAATGTCAATACAAAAGAACATAGTGGCCTTAGAAGAAAAAAATGGCCATTGTATAAGACTGACTAATAAGCCACTGTTAGGACTTATCATAGGGTTCTCATTTTAATAAAGTAGGATTAACTCCCTGGACTCTCACTAAATACTCATTCCAGTCAGAAAACAAATATGACATGGAGTGCATCCTGCCATCCGGCTCTTGCCTCACCCAAGATTCAGGACATAACTAGTACCTTTTAGACCTGTGTTGATCTGAATTTATTTGAGATATGATCCTAAAATGATTATGATTTTAATTCCAAATGGTATTGTTTTGAGAAATACATTTAATCATTTAAATGTCTAGTTTGTGACAGTTTAGACACCAGGGGATAAATCAAATGCATTCTTCTCCCCCTACTTTCAGAGCCAATTATTAAAAAATACACCAAAATCATTGATGGAGTGCCTATGGAAATAACTGAAAAAGAGACAAGGGAAGAACGCATCATCACAGGTAATCTTTACTTCTATACATGGAACTATACTTGAATTATAAAGATCAAACTACAGTTAACCTAAAATATCTCTATAGAATCATTTGAGAGACAGAGTAAGTCATTTTAATGGTGGTTACTGAAGTTATTTCATCACCGTTTTTGCTTATATAATATTTTAAATATGTAATCTATGTTTTTCTCTGAATTAGAAATTTTTAGACAGATCTATAAGTATTTGTATTATATTTATTCATACATATTATATAATATACTATTATAACCTAGAATCAAAACCATTCCCTCCTTTGATTTTCCATTAAACTTAAGGTCTACATATCTATGTACCAAAATACATGTCAGTTTGTATAAAACCTTTGATCAATAATTTTAGTCAACATCTGTATCAGTCTCCCACCAGTAAATTAGCCCAAAATTCTGAATACATCTATGCTATAAGTATTTGTTTAAATGAGCAGTCAGCAGTTATGGCCTGTGTCACCTACATATGTAAATAAAGTTTTATTGGAATACAGTGTCCATTCATATATTTAAAGTTTATGGTTGTTTTCACTCTATAGTTACACTGTTGAATAGTTGCAACACAGGCCATATTGCCCACAAAGTCTAAAATGCTTACTGTGGTTCTTTCTAGAGGAAGTTTGCCTACCCATATTAGACCTTTTTTTTTTAAATTGTCTTTCTTTTAGGTCCTGAAATAAAATACACTAGGATTACTACTGGTGGTGGAGAAACAGAAGAAACTCTGAAGAAATTATTGCAAGAAGGTCAGTATTCTAAAAAAATAATAATTTAACTTTACTTACCCTATCTGTTTTGAAGTCTAAATAATCTTTGGGGCCTCATTTTCTTTTCTATTCCATGTCATTTCTTTGTTTAAGTTCCATACCAACATAAGAAAAAAGTCCAGAGATATAGACTGAAATTTAAATGATAGTCACATTGATTGTTATGTTATATACTTGCAATATATTGTTCAACAGCTTTATAAGAAAATTGGTTTATCAAAAGACAGCACTAGAAACTGAGAAAGAACCAAGTGTTGGTCTGGAATTCATTGTGGGGCAGATGCCATTATATATTACATCAAGTCTTTTTGTTACATAAACCTATTTCTGCTATAAACATGTATCCTCTCAGAGGTCACCAAGGTCACCAAATTCATTGAAGGTGGTGATGGTCATTTATTTGAAGATGAAGATATTAAAAGACTGCTTCAGGGAGGTTAGTAAAAGGGAAATAACTAACCCGTTAACAGGTTCCGGTGACTGAGTTCTTCAACTTTTTAAAGACTGAGCATTCAGGATTTTTTAAGATGACATCATGTACTGTCTTAACACATTGATTTGTTCAATGGTAGTTTAATTCATATTTAGAAAGAAATGATTACTAGTTTAAGCAGTCTTTAAAAAGTTCTATGGTATAAAGCTTGGGGAGCAATGAATATTTTTTTCCACTTTGATACAGATAATTGTAAGGATATTTTAAGAACGTGAAAGGGGAAAACTTTTTAAATTGGTAGTTGTTTGAACAAGCCCAAATTGACATACTTTTTGTATTTAAAAAAAATGTATTCACTGCCCCCACAACAATAATAAAGGCATGTTTATTGATTCTTTAAGTGCATAGATCTAGAAAAAAAAAACAGTGCATTTAGTATTCTCTTTTCTAAAACTACACTCTTGGGAATGGGTATCTGTTTCTTCTAACAGTTTGAGTAATAATCTATACCTGGAAATGTAAATTATTTTGCATATGAAATTAATCTTAATCTTTAAAGTATGGAATGTTCTCTGTCTATGGCATTAAAAGGATCTACTTTTGAAAGCAAAAGAGAAAAAAAAGAATTCAAAATCTTATGCAAACTCAAAACTGTAATTATTCAAAGAAATAATAAATGTTATAAATATAATTAGGATAATTTTCATTTGAATAAATTAATTTCTAGTCCTTTTTATTAACAAAAGCATTTAGATGACAGATTGTTTTAAAGAAACAAGTATTTAAATTATATAGAAAAATCAAATATTCTCCTTGAAATATGCTATGAACTGAAAAACACACCTGAAGTTTGGTATTTATCCAAAGTATGGTCCAGATGGCTTTTCAGCTTAAAATTTAAAAAATTGTATCACTATGTCCAAAAAGATGTAAATTATCTTGGGACCATTTGCACATTCAGCAATTATTGTTTCTTTATTTCTTAGTTTAATATAGATAAAATCTCTTATATAGTATTAAAACTGTTCAGCAACAGTAAAAATAAATAATTTTAATTCAACCAATGGTTGAATTTCCCCTCAATGGAAAGATTTGTGTCTGACAATTACAGGATTTCCTTTCAGACAGCAGGAAGAATATGAAATATCCAAAGCATAATGGAACAGTTTCTGTAAGATATAATAACATAATTCACTCATCTATCTCCAAATGTTTAACAATCTGCTAGGTAAATACACAAATTTGAGAGAAGAAGCAAAGACATTATGAAGAGTAAATTGAATTCTTTTTTTTTTAGTCTTTGCCATATTAAGCAGCTTTGTAGAATGCCAGTGCTTTTTAGAGAATGAATCGATTACTAGCTGTACCTGTTAATATTGCTTTAATTTATTTAAGCTTAAACTTCAGGTAAGTATGTTTCCTTCCCTTTAATAAGCCCCTGTTAACAAGTCCATTATAAACAATAAACAAGAACTAAAGAATAGCTTCAGCCAAGAGAAAAAGATATACTTGCTACAAGTTAAGAATATGATATTCTATTTTTAATGGACTGTTCCCTTAACTCCTGATTTTGTTCATTGCAGAGGTTGGTTCCTTTAGTTCCTAATATATGGTTTCTCTGCATATCTATAAAGCATCAGTTTGCACAATGACTACCATAAATTTTTATCAAAACATTTCCAGGGTTTTTCTTCTTAGCAATATCTTCAGTACAGCTACTTGTGTCTAGACATTGATTGGACATGTTAGTTTTCTTTCTTCCATCCCTGCAAAATCATTAGGTCATCCCTGAGTTAAAAGTATCCTCTTGCCTAGATTCTAAGAGACACAGATTTACAAAGATGCTGGTGTGAATAAAGATTATGTCATGAGACACTGGCTTTTTTCTTTGAGAGTATAGATAATTGATCTATATCGAAACTATGGTCTTCATCTCTGAGCTTGGAGTTTTCTATCTGAACTGTTCATGTTGTGGTACATTTAGTCCACTTTGATGAACTGCGTGTATTCCTCAGTCATTAGAGTCATGACTATTAATATAGATAAGTGGTCCTTTCAGTACAAATATTGTGATTTGTCACTGAAACACTTCAGACCCCTCAACTGAAAAATGTTCTCACAAAATGTGGAAAGATTTTCATTCTTGGGTAGAACTGCATTTACTGAAACTGCTAAAGTAATGAAGGGAGGATATTAGGCTATGGAGAAAGGAACCAAAAAGAGTCATTTTGGAAGGTTTTGACAAATCTGACAATATAGCATGTAAAGATTTATGACTTCTGTAGTGACTAGGGGATCAGGTTGTAGATCTGACTCCCATTCTGGGCTCCATCTCAAACTAACTTAAGCAAGCTGATTCTTTTCTGCCTTGGTTCCTTCTTCTGAAAAGGGGGGATGGTAATGTTACCTACATCTAAATGAGTTAATATATGAAACGTGGTTGGAATAATGTTCAGCACATATAAGTTCTTAATAATGTTAGATATTATTAGCATTATGTTCAATTAACAAGAATCTGATAAATAAAACAATATTTTACACAGCATTTAAAATTTTCAACTTGGTAGCCATATAAAAATGCAAAAATGTTGTAAATAATTGAGCTGAAGCACTTTGCATGTTTCACAAAATATGTTTCTCTAAATATGACCTGATACAACTCTCTTCATTTGAAGATAGCAGGGAGCCAGTGGGAAGAAAACTGATTTTGTGCACTTTATTCACGTTTTCTTCTAAAGATGTTTGTTTGCCACAATGCACATGTATTTTGATATTTTCATAGTAAAATAATAATAAATTAATGAATTAGTTAATTGGCTGTTCATCAGTTGGATGCTGTCAAGCGTATGAAAGAAAATCTAAATGTAAGTGCTTGATTTGAAAAGTAATGCTGTGAACTTCTATGATCTTGTTTTGAATTGTACAATAACAATTATTTGGAATTTAATAATTCCATTGTAACCAGTGGTCTTACACTAAAGGTTGTATCGATCTTTTCTTGACAATATTTTATAAGCCATGACTTTTTACCAAATTAATCTAAAGTTATGAAAAGTATATCAATTGGAACATATTCCAAAATTCAAAAGTTCCTCTCATATACACTATCCCCCATTATCCAATCTATGAGGTTTTTCCACAGTTCTGTATTTTATTATAGCATTAATATTGTTATTCTTCTTATAGTGTGGGAGAAATAAAGGGCATGTTTGAAATGTGCCACATAGACAGAAAAGAATTCTTCAAAAATATTTGTAAATTTTTTTGTATTTCGTGTCATACAGCCAAAATTACTGTTGGTGACTATTTCATGCCTAGAATTTTATGGAATTTCAGGGAATTGAGAAAAACATATATAATAAAAAATTTTTGACTTAATTGTGTAATATGGACAATATATAAATAGCAAGAAGTCAAAATTTGGAGAAAAAAATAAAGGTAAGCAGAAAAATGAGGTTGCTATAAGAACATCTTTAATCTCAAATGCTCATCAACAGAGTGAAAGTGTGACACTAGGCCTACCACCTGGGTATTATAAGTGAATTAAAAGAGAAACAAAGGAATTGAGAAATATTTTGCAACTGTAGCAACCAAAAACTGCATAGTGATGGACACGTGAAATTCTTAAATATGAAAGCTTTTACTATTTTTAACAAGTCAATTTTTTTGAAGTGGTCATGTTGGATGGGAATTAAACTTGGGGATATGTTGTCACATTTTTCCTGAATTACTTACTATTATATAATCATAACCTTATCTAATCATAACCTTATATGGTTTTGGCTAACTGGGATCCATGGAAGAAAAACCTTATCACTGGATTCATTACATTTCAATTCTGTTTCTAGACTTATTAGGCCAATGCTGTTTTGTTGTCTTCATGTACTATAAGGCAATCATTAACTAATTTACAGTGAGAATTTATAGAGGCAGACGTCTACTACATCACAAATAGGAATTAGTGGATATTCTTGGAAGATACTTCTGCTAAACTTTACATCCCTTCATCCTAAAGTCACACTTTTTACAAAAAAGATAAAAAGTCATGTAAACTATTTACTCCTTGCAAAAGTGGCACATTATATAGGGCCCCAAATGCCATCATCAACCAATGTGCTTTGCAATATTGAACAGTCTCATGCTATATGGAAAACAGCAAGTGTCTGCTTTGTCTGTTGACAACGCAGAAGTCTCATGTTCGTGAAATTCACTACTTCAGAAGAAAGTCCACATGTTTAAGTGATGTTTATTTAAAACTTTATACTTTTACACTTACCTATGGTCTCCTGTCTGATGTTAGTCATAATGTCAAAGTTTTTTCTAATTACAACTATTTAATTTTAGACACACCTGTGAGGAAGATACAAGCCAACAAAAGAGTTCAAGGTAAATGTACTGATTACAGCAATGTGCATATATAACAATTATTTATAGTAAGAGAAACCAAAGAAAAGGAGAGTGCCTTCATAATTTTTACTGGACATTGTTCAGTCTGTCAGAGAGAAAAGGTAGCCAGTGTACAGGCAAAGTATTTTAATGACAAAAATCAGGAAATAAATTGTTCATGTTCTGCACTATCAGGAAAATCTAAGAATAACAAATGTTAAAGGAAAGACAATTATCCTCATGCTAGATATATTGAACGCTTGAGGAAGGTTCAAATAGAGTTATACTGGAAAGAAATCCTTGATTATCAGAGCCTTGCAAAAGTAGGTTCAGGAAGACCTGAACTCTGTTAAATGTTATAACTTTATGCTACAGTTTGAACCATAAGTAATCACTGTACAAATAAAGAAAATTGTTAATATAACTATGTATCACATTTTGATAGAATTTGTAGATTATAATCATGTATATATCACCCATGTACTACAATATTTTTCATAACTATTCTCATGTGTATTTTCTAATCTTCCACATAAGTCACCTTACATTCTCATACATTCAAAAATCAAAGATTCCTCTTGTGGAACTTAGAATAAATGACGAGTCTGGAATTTCTTAAGTAATTACATAGTAATAGTCAAAAGAAGTTGCATGGCTTATAAATGCTTTATGAGCATATCTGATTTTAAATTAATCCATTGTAGACATTAAAAATGAAATAACCAATTATACCAGTAATTTTTAATTGATGCATTTATGAGGGATTTCTTCTAAACATTCAAATTTTCTGAAGAACTGAAATCATCACTTGAAATTATTATTTTTGTATACCTTTAAACAAAGGATAACCTTGATTTCATCATCATAAATGAAGGATTTTATTAATAAAAATAATCTAAAGTTTATTATAATAACAATGTTTTTTTATAGATATAGTTATGTATAGGATATCATATTTTTAAACTCTAAAGTTGCATCTCTTTTACAATCTATATGTCTCCCTTCTTCCTAACCAGGATCTAGAAGACGATCAAGAGAAGGTCGTTCTCAGTGAAAATCCAGACAAGATAACAAAGTTTATGCAGCCCTAAAATGATAACCTGATTTTAAAGGAAAATTGAGAGCCACTTTGACTTCAGGAAATGAACCATCAGCACAAAAACGCAATCACTGAACAATTCAGAATGCATTTTTTTTTTTTTTCTGAATGAGGAGCATTTAGGGAAAATGTGGAGTTAGCCTCCTGTGGGATGGGAACTGAGGAATTTAGAATATACAGGCTTTTACATCTTTTCATTAGAAGTTCTGGCTAACTTTGGGATCAAAGAAAGTCCTTATCACGGGATTCATTACAATTCAAATCTCAGAGTGTTGAGCTGTTATCCCACTGAGAAGATTGAGCCTTGAATTTTTTGTAGTGGATAGATAAAATGCATGCAACCAGTTACCTCCCCATGGGAAGCTAAGTTATAAAAAGAGTGATCAGCATTAAACAAACAAACAAACAAACAAACAAACAAAGCTTTTACATCAAACTGTTTTGCACATTTCTAATGCAATGTGGATCTACCGGTAAATTATGTTATTTCTACAACTAATTTTGTACTCTTGAAATGTTTGTCATATGCTTCTTGCAATACATATGTTTATCTCAAACATTTAATAAAACCATTTTTCAGGTATACACAGAATTACTCCAAATTGGGTAATTCAGAAAACTCAAGGTTTAAGTTAATAAGAAGTTTGGACTTGGGAACAGGACTTTATACTCCTTTTCAATAACAAATACTCATTAAAGGAAATTGAATGAATTGAATGTTTCCTGAATTTTTAAACTATTATGATAATAAAGAATCATTATACAATAAAGGAATCATTAAACACGACCTGAGTATCTAGTATAACCCCAGAAATATACTAAGTTGTAAGGATTCAAAGGATTAATTAGACAGTTACTGTCTTCAAAGGGTAAAGAGACAAATCATCAATAATCTATAATGCACCATGTCCTCTAATGAGCACTACACAAGCACAAGTACGTCAATTAATGTTTCCCAGGATTAGCTTAGTCATAGGAGGAGCCAGAGAGATGCTTTAAACTAGGACTGAAGAAATCCATTGCATGATGAGAGAGGAAGAAAAATATTTGTTTGCTGACAATGACAAAGGTATCAGTTTAATCTACTCAGGTCTCAACAAGTGTCATGCTTGCTTGGACTAGTTGATATAAGAACATTTAAGGAATAGAATTCATAGTGACAAGAAACAGAGTGGTGATTATGTAATAAAATTATGCCATGCATTGAAAGTCAGTGATTAGGAGGCTATAAAACTGAGGAAGGCCAAACTGAAGATACCAGTTGTGACCATAGGTGTCCACCTTGGACCAGAGGCTCAGTTCTAAGGTACCACTACAGAACCTGGGAAGCTTTTTGGGTAGCTGAAAATATAAGCTCTTCATTTGAGGAGAGATTAGGATAAGGAAGTGAGATACAAAATTTTGATAATGCCACTTACTGAAGAAATGTTGATAGTCTTGGTTTTACAGAATGATTTCTAGTCTGAAACAGTGGTGAGATTAATGTCTAGCATATAGAGCCCCTATCAGAAAACAAAATGTCCTCCAACTCAGTACTCATGAAAGAATGTTGGGACTTCAATCTCAACTGGATGGGGTGTGGCCATGATCTTCCCAAAATGACTTAGAGGAGGCAGACATAAGGTGGGCATGGTAGAAAACACTAAACTATCATCAACACAGATGGCTATTCCAAACAGATAGCACGTTGGCCATGATCCCGTAGAAGATTACAAGTTAATTGCATAGAACAAATGGTAAATATATTCATCATTCATCCCCTTCAAGATTTTCAGTTGATAATGAGCCAGGCGTTTCAGTGTTAAATTTTGAACATAATAATCCAGTACAACAAGAATGAGGTTGAAAAGTTGAGGTCTTTTTAAAGACTTCTAACTTAAAGGTTTTTTTTTTTTCTTTTGTTTTTTTTTTTTTTAAATGTAGTATGTCTCTCTCTCTGGAAAAGGACAGAGTCTTTCAAGTGACACATGTAAATGTATTTAAAGATAAAATTTCAAGAAGAATTATTAATAAAATAGAAACAAATTAAACACTGATACAAAGAAACAATATTAAAATATATGAAAATAAAGAATAATTTAAAACCCCAAACATTTAAAATAGATAGGTAGATAGATAGTGATATAGATACCAATGCTACTCATTTTCTTCAAATTGAAGAGGCAGCGTAGTATGTACTTTTAGACACAATATGTAATCTTTTAAAAATTCTGAAGAGTTTTATTATCTCTAGTTTTTTATGAAAGAAAAAATGAGGCTTAATGAGTTTACATAACTTTTATTTCTTGTTTTGCCCTGTACACTTAAATCAGTCCATCAGTCAGCTTGCCACATGTCCATTATCCAAGTACAAACCAGGACAAAGCAAACACATTTGTTTTCACATTTGTGCTAACTCTGTACTACCTGATTTCAGCTCTTTTTCTAGCCATTCTCTGCATAAGTAGCATTTAGCAGGTTTGAGCACACTGATTAAGGCTATTTTAAAATAAGCCCCTTTAGTTGATCCTGATGCACGAGGTCCACAGCTTTAACTTTGAGAAACATAGTTTTACAGAGATTTCTGCTGAAAATACAAGTCCCCAACCAAGCAACCACTGATCTACTTTCTATCACTATACAAAACAGCATTTTCTAGACTGCCGGAAGCCGACAGCTCTTCAGTGTCTGACAAGGTCACATTGCCCTGCTCAGCATTGGGTGTTAGGGGTGCTGCCTTATGGTTGGTCATGTAATATCTCCTGCCTCTATGAACCATGTGCCTTTCCTCCTATAGGAGACAATATACTCACTGCATTTGTGATAAGTTCCTGTGGTACCCTGATGATAGCTGGTTGTGTAAGTCAATGACGGGGCAAGATTTCCTAAAGAAAAGGAAACTCCCTAAAACAGGTTACAGCCTGAGGGGGCCCCTGAACTGAGATATTGGGGACTCAAGTCCCTTGGAAACTGAGGCACAGACCTCTGACAACATAGGCCAAAAAGCCTGGCTGTGAGAAACTGACAGCCTGCCTGTGAGAAGCTGATGCACTTGCCTAAGGGCACTGCTGTGAATAGTCTCCTTGAAGATTAAAAGTCTTCAGGCCATGAGAGTTCCGAGAAGAGCCTACATACAGACCATGGGGTATGTTAATTAACAGCCTTGTTTGAATTCTTTGCCTAGTGCCTTCTTGCAGCAATGGATACTGAAGCTTTGACTGAGAAAGAGATGCTACCCTTTATTGTAAATATGTAGCCCTCCGTAGGACAAAAGATGTTTAAGACTCCCTTTAGCTACTAAGTATTGTATTTACATAGGAATAGATTTTAGATGCTTTTACCCTAAACACAGTCACTCCTAGTCTATTAGTAATAGTTCAAGTATACGCCCTGTGAGTGTAACTGCTGGAATTTGGGATAATGGCTAGGTAGTCATGGTAACCACTCTTTAGACGATATGTAGAGATAGGTGAGTCCTTAACATAAAATAGGCCAGTGTACCCTGGAGAGAACAATTACAGGGAAATAAAGACTGTGTAAATCCTGGGAAATAGAAACCACCAAAGTCATGTGAAATGTTTTGTGATTGAGATAATGGTCAAGAATCCCTATAAAAAGAACATGCTCTGGCAATAAAGTGTGACACTTCTTCTCTGAAACTCCCCTGGTGTCTCCACTGTCTGCCTTCTTTCTTTTCTTCCCCCACCGACGCCGTCTCCACCTGAGGGAAACCCTGGACTGTTGAGGGTCGTAATCCCTAACATCAAAGGGCTTGCAAGCTGACCCTAATGGGCTTGCTGAAGCATAAAACTTGTACCTCTGCTCTTACTGTTTTCTCACAACCTTTGAGGGGTGCCTATGACCTATTGAGGTATGTGGTGAGAACGGTCAGTTCCTTGGGATACAAAAGATAAATGGATGTTCAGGTTAATGGAAAAGAAGCCTAGAGACACACATGGATACACGGTTAATAATTCACTGCAGTTTACTTCTTAAAGATTATCAATAAAGCTATGCGTTGATCCGATTCGGGGCTCAGTCTTCTTTGGCTGAGTCCCTTGATCTCGCTCTTATCTTACTTCTGTCTCTTGTCTTTATTTAATCTGCGTCGCCCCTCTCGTGTCCCACTTGCCCTTGCCACGCAGGACGTGACAACTGGCGCCTCAACGTGCGGCTCGAAGAAGGGAAGGAAGACTTGAATCTTGGGTGAAAAAATAATTCAAGACGCAGATCTCAGGGCGGGCCGGCACTCTACTTGGTAAGGAGTAGGGAATTGTCCTGAGTAATCGTACCGGGGGTAAATCCTGAGTAATTGTACCAGGAGTAACCGGAATAAAATTTCCACCGGGGTATCCGGAAAATAACCTAACAATTTCTGTGTGCAAGTGTGTGATTGTGTGAGTGAATGCATATAGTTCCACGGCTCATCGCTACGGAACTTGAGTGGGCTCTAATCTGCGGTTCCGTTCTCTGTCGTAAGGCTAAACGGCGACTGGGCTGTGAGTGGCCGACTCCGGAACTCTCCGGGGTCGCCCCCAGTCCACCAGTGCGGGGGCTTATACCGCAGAGCTTCTGCCAAGACAGACTAAGTCCCGCGAGGGGCGCGGCCAGACGAGCATCAGAGTGGAAAATTGAGTGAAAGTTCTCTCTTCTTTCCTTTTCTTAAATACTAACATGGGAAATTCTGAGAGTCGATATAGACCATATATTTGCCTCCTTAAGCAGCTTTCTAAGAAGGGAGGGATAAAAGTCTCAGAAAAGAAACTAGAGGAACTTTTAAAAGTTATTGAAAACCATTGTACTTGGTTTCCAGATTTAGGCACTATAGATTTAGATCAGTGGGAAATAGAAAAGATCTTTCAGAAAAACAACGTCAGGGAAAAGAGATGCCAGCTACAATTTGGGAAACTTGGAGACAGGTCCGGTCAGTTTTAGAACCTTTACACACAGACACAGAAGATGAAGAGGAAGATAAAAATCAGCATTACAAAAGTCTCATTGAATTATCAGAGGACGAGGAGAAAGACGAGGAGTCTGTAGAAGCACCCACAATAATTCCAAAGGCAATATATCCTTCTTTAAAAGACGATCTGTTAACTCCTGATTGTTTGCCTCCTCCTCCTCCAATAACTAGAATGAAGGATTACGGGTTGTCTAGGAAACCCTCCAAATTAAAACAGTCAGTTTCTCCTGTTACATCGGCACCTCCGCCTTATGTCCGAGGTCCACATTTATCAATGTCAGCCATAGAAAAGGGAATTCAACAGGCAAGGTTAGAAGGAGATTTGGATGCTTTAAATTTTCCAGTCATAATTAGGGAGCGTCTTCCACCTAATGATGAATACCCCAATGGTTTACAGATAGTAGAACACCAACCTTTTCCTTTTAAAATCCTTAAGGAACTTAAACAGGCAGTTACTCAATTTGGTCCAACTTCCCCTTATACAATAGGACTAATTCGAGGTATTGCTGATGGAGATAGAATGATTCCAATAGACTGGAATGCTTTGGCTAAGTCCTGTCTTTCTCCAGCCCAATTTCTACAATTTAAATCTTGGTGGATTGATGGTGCAGAAATTCAGAGCAGGCAAAATCAGGCTGGAGGGATAGATATTACTAAGGATCAATTAGTAGGTGATGGAGATTGGATAAATTCCGAACGACAAACATTAATGACTCGTCAGGCACAAGAGCAACTTAAAAGAATTTGTTTGACGGCTTGGGAAAAAGTAGAAGTGGAAGGAAAAGTTCCAACTTCCTTTCAGAACATATTTCAAGGACCTCAGGAGCCTTATTCAGAATTTATAGCTCGCTTGCAGGATACTATTAACAAACAGGTATCCAATGCTCAAGCCGCTGATATCATTTTACAAATCATAGCTTATGACAACGCTAATGAGGACTGTAAAAAGGCAATAGGAGTTCAAAAAGGAAAGACAGATGCAATGGGGTATCTCCGCCTCTGTCAAGGAGTAGGAACTGAACAATATAAAGCTACAATGTTAGCTCAGGCAATTACAGGAATGACAAGAAGAAAAAAGTTTCCAGGTACTTGCTTTAATTGTAAAAAGCCTGGTCATACTAAAAGGAAATACAAAAAAAAAATTAAAACTGTTTCTAATATGCCTAATGACTCTGCTCCTGCAGAATCACAAGTGCCAGGGACATGTCCTCGATGCCAAAAAGAAAAACATTGGGCATCAGATTGTAAATCATTATATCATAAGGATGAAACTCCCCTTCAGGGAAACGGGGAGCGGGGCCGGCCCCAGGCCCCGACAACAACAGGGGCATATCTAACTTCAGCTGCTCCTCAGAATTACCAGACCGTACCTCCTCCAAACTTTCAGTACAGCAATTAAGTTCAGCAACAGAAGGGAGTGCAGCAGTAGACGTTTGCACCACTCAGGATATTTTATTGCTTCCCGGAGAAACGCCTCTCCGCGTACCCACAGGAATCTTTGGACCGATTCCATCAAACACTGTCGGACTTATTCTTGGCCGATCTAATTTAACATCAGAAGGAGTCACAGTTCATACAGGAATCATTGATTCTGATTATGAGGGAGAAATTCAAATTATAATATCTTCAACCGTTCCTGGTCAGCTAAAAAAGGAGAGCGGATTGCACAGTTACTTTTGCTTCCGTATGTTTCTCCAATACAAAAAGGAATCCAAAAGAGAGGAACAGGTAGTTTTGGGAGTACAGGAAAGCAGGCATCTTTTTAGTAGAAAAATTTCAGACATTCGACCTATTTGCCAAATTGAAATACAAGGAAAAAGTTTAAAGGTCTTATAGATACCGGAGCTGATGTTTCAATCATCAGTTCTCAACAATGGCCAAAAAATTGGGAATTACAAGATCCAGATATTAATGTAGTAGGGGTAGGAAGAGCCTCAGGCTTACGTCAAAGTATTCAAATTCTTCCATACACAGGACCAGAAGGACAACAAGGATTTTTGCAACCTTATGTTGCTGATATCCCTGTTAATTTATGGGGAAGAGACCTGTTGACTCAGTGGAACGCAGAGGTCTGGATTCCACCAAATCAATATAGTCCCCAAAGTCAGAAAATTATGAGTCGTATGGGATTCCAACCAGGAAAAGGATTAGGAAAATTTGAGCAAGGTATAACTCAACCTCTCCAGCTCTCATCTCAGCAAGGAAAACAAGGATTAGGTTATCAGACCAAACAAAATAACCCTTTTTTGTAGGGGCCACTGTCACAGAGCTATGTGCTCCTGTGCCTCTTAAATGGAAAAATGACATCCCAATATGGATTGAGCAGTGGCCCCTTTCTCAAGAAAAATTAGAGGCTTTAACAAAATTAGTACAGATCCAGTTAGAACAAGACCATATAGAACCTTCTAATAGCCCTTGGAATTCTCCAGTTTTTGTCATTAAGAAAAAATCAGGCAAATGGAGAATGTTAACTGATCTTAGAGCTGTAAATGCTGTTATTGAACCTATGGGTGCCCTTCAACCAGGGCTTCCACAACCATCTATGATTCCTAAAGATTGGCCTCTTATAGTTATTGATTTACAGGATTGTTTTTATACAATTCCTTTACATCCTTATGATTGCCCTCGATTTTCATTTTCCATTCCATCTATTAACAATAAAGAACCTACTCAGAGATATCAATGGAAAGTGTTACCTCAGGGAATGCTTAACAGCCCTACAATTTGTCAGTTTTATGTAGCTCGAGCTCTTACACCAGTGAGAACTAAATTTCCTGATTGCTACATCATTCATTATATGGATGATATTCTCTGTGCTGCATCATCTATGGAACAACTAGCAGCTTGCTTTAAATCACTTAAACTTTACCTAGATAAAGCAGGGCTATGTATAGCCCCTGATAAAATTCAAACATCCACTCCAGTTAAATACTTAGGAACAATTGTTGATCGACAGACTATTAGACCACAAAAGATTCAAATTAGAAAAGATCGGATTTCTACTTTAAATGATTTACAAAAATTGTTAGGAGATATTAATTGGCTACGTCCTACCTTGGGCATTCCTACTTATGCTCTCAGTAATTTGTTTAGTCTCTTATGAGGACCTTTCTCAATTAACCAGTCCTCGTAAGTTGACTCCACAGGCAATTAAGGAGTTAGAACTGGTGGAACAAAAAATACAGGAAGCTCAGATTCAGCGTATAGATCCTGATCAACCTTACAGATTCTAGTTTTCTACACCGCATTCTCCAACAGCCGTTATAATACAACAAGAAAACTGGTTGAATGGCTTTTTTTACCTAATAATTTTGTTAAGACATTGCCAACTTATGTTGAATTAATTTCTGACTTAATATCCAAAGCCCGCACTCGAGTTTTACACCTTAGTGGGCAGGAACCTAATCAAATTGTAGTTCCTTTTAAAAAACAACAAATTTGCCATCTAAACAGTCATAATGAATCTTGGCAAATTGCAATAGGAAATTTTTATGGAATCATTGATAATCATTACCCAAAAAAATAAATTGTTTCAATTTTTACAAAAGACTAATTGGATTTTACCTAAAAAACTCCGACAGAAACCAATTCCTCAAGGAATTACAGTCTTTACTGATGGATCTAGCAATGGAAAAGCTGCCATCGTTAGTGAAAAAGAATGTCAACTTGTCCACACTAACTGTAATTCAGCACAAAAGGCTGAACTTGTGGCAGTTTTAACTGCTTTGCAGACCTATTCTGAGCCTTTAAACATTGTCTCTGATTCGGCTTATGTTGTTCACACAGCTCAAAATATTGAGACAGCGTCTCTCTCTTTTAATTCTAATCAATCTCTCCAGATTTTGTTTCATCAACTTCAACAAGTTGTAAGAAATCGTCAACACCCATTTTTTATTACTCATATTCGCGCTCATACGATTCTCCCAGGTCCGTTGACGCGTGGAAATGCTATTGCAGACTCCTTAGTGGGAACTGCTCAGATTGATGAGGCAGCTCACTTTCATTCTTTAACCCACATCAATGCTGGAGGTCTGCGATCTAAATTTTCTATTACACAAAAACAGGCTAGACATATAGTTCAGACTTGCCCTACTTGTCAAATTCTTAATGCTCCACAAGAATGTCCGGAGGGAACCAACCCTCGAGGCTTAGTTCCTAATGAATTGTGGCAGATGGATGTGACTCACATCCCTTCTTTTGGAAAATTATCATTCGTACATGTCTCTGTTGATACTGCCTCAGGATTTCTAGTAGCCACTGCTCAAACAGGTGAAACTGCAGCTCATTCCTGTCGTCATCTTTTGATTTGTTTTTCTATTATGGGCCTTCCAAGAAAAATTAAAACAGACAATGGTCCAGCTTATGCTAGTGCTAAATTTGCCACTTTCTGTTCCACCTGGCAAATTTTTTCATAATACTGGCATTCCTTACAACCCTCAAGGCCAGGCCATTGTTGAACGTGCTAATTCAACTTTGAAAAAACAATTATTAAAACAAAAAGGGGGAGACATAAAGGAACCACCTCAGGTGCAATTAGCTAGAGCTATGTTCACTTTAAATTTTTAAACTCCTCTGGCTCTGATCCACATTGTGGACGAACTGCAGCAGAAAGACATTTTAATACTAGTTCAAAGAAAATGCCGCCAATCCCCATATGGTGGAAAGACATTCAGACTAATCAGTGGAATTTAGGGACTTTGTTGACATGGGGACGAGGTTTTGCTTGTATTTCTCCAGGCAAAGAAGAACGTCCTCTGTGGGTGCCTAGCCGGTGCATTAAACCTTATCATGAGCGACCCACCCAAGAAGGTCGTCATGAAGCCAGTATGCCCTAAGATGGCACGGTATTCATCTCCTGAAGAGGTTTTACAGGAGACTCCTTCGGATGAGGAAGAAGAAAGATGCATGTCCACTACCCGTCCGCCGACACCTCCAGCGTCGGAGACTTCTAAATTATCCTTGCAATCTAATCGTGTGGGGACGGCTGTCCTGCCCATGCTCGCTCCTCCAGTTACTGCAAAAGGCAATAGAAATGCTTCTCTCCCTACCTGGGGACAAATGAAAAATTGGTACAAGTAGCAGAGCATCGTCTCCAGGAGGAAAGGCTGCCTAAGACGGAGGCCAACCTGATGTTGTCCATGATGGCTGTTCTTACTATTGTAAGTTGCTTTCCTCCAGGAGCCCTTGCAGAGAATTTTACTTACTGGGCATACATTCCAAATCCTCCATTATTAACTCCTGTCACATGGAATGATGATCCTCCTTTAATTTATCTTAATGACAGTTCATGGTTCCTGGGCCTGAGGATCCCCGAGGACCCGAGTTTCCCGAGGAGGAAGGGAGACTCTTTACTTTACTTAATCATACAGCCCTTGGATATTTACATACTCCCATATGTATTGGTTCTATTCCACCATGTCTCTCTTTGCAGAGCAAACGTGGGCCATTCCAACAGAAAAAGAAAATAATACATTTAAAGATTTATTTATGATTTCTAGCAAAGGATTTGTTACTCAGCAATTGAGCACTCATAGTTTCCCGCCTCCAATTCCTACATGCCCTCTTATTAATCATTGGGACAGATATCAATCAAGAATTCATTGGGATGAATGTCGTGGAACTATAGATAGAATAATTATAAATAATACATTGGAAACAATTGTTGATTGGGGACCTTTTGGTCTTGCTCTTCAAATTTGTAGGAATAAAGTATGTGCAGAACCACGACAACTAAAGAATCAAATAATTGGCGGTAACTTCTTTCAAATTATCGAACATCTTTTCAATATTTCTATTCTTTGGAAAGAAAAGGTTTTAGCTCCACCTCAATTGAGAATGATTAGACCTATTAGGGGCCCTTTTCAAAGGACCCTGTGGAAAATTGCTTTAAGCATTGGACCTAATAAATTATGGAAAGGAAATCTTACTTATAATATCAATAATGGTTATACTTTCCGGTATGAAAAAACTGGACAAATTTATTTGCAAGTTTGTATTAAAAATCCATTTGTGTTTTTAATAGGAAACTTTACCATTGATCAAGATTTAAAATTGGTTGAGTGTCTCCTATGTCGTTTATTTACTTGTCTTAATTCCTCAATTCTTAATTATCCCCAAGATCAAATTATGATTTTGAGACGTAGAAAAGGATTGTGGATTCCAGTCCAAACCTCTAGGGTCTGGGAGGGTTCTCCAACGATTCATATTGTCCTCCAACTTCTTCATAAAATTTTACATCGAGCTAAAAGATTTATTGGCCTTCTAATAGCAGCAATTTTAGGAATTATAGCAATCACAACCACTGCTGCCGTCTCTGGAGTAGCTCTCCACCAGACAGTTCAAACTACTCAATTTGTACAGCAATGGCATGAAAATGCTAGTAAAACTTGGAACCAACAATTGAAAATTGATCAAGAAATTAGTGTTCGATTAGCTGATTTGGAAACCACTGTGGTTTATTTGGGAAACCAAATAGAAAGTCTCCGGACTATTGTTACTTTAAAGTGCGATTGGAATACATCTACTTATTGTATAACTCCTTTTTCTTATAATCAGACACGTATTCCGTGGTCTGAGGTACGTGCTCATCTTTTGGGTCATGTGCCCAACCTCTCTGTGGATATTCAGCAATTACAACAAGAAGTAGACCAAATGTCATCTGCTAATCTTCAGCTCCTCCCTGGAGAGGATGCCTTATCCGCAGCCGCGGGAGAATTATCTAATCTAAATCCACTCAATTGGATCAAACACCTCAGTGGAGGTTTTGCTGGTGCATTTGCATTACTAATCATTATTTTATTTCTGTTCTATTTAGTCCTCCGGTGTGGCCAACAAACCCTCCGGCGGGCCATAGATGAAGAAACTGCAAAATCCGTGTTTCTCCTTCTACAACAACAGAAGGGGGTCGATGTTGCCTTACAGCCGATTCCACTTCCACCATCCCTCTACATTAGCCTCTGAAGGCATAACATTGGCTTTTGTATCTGCTTGGTTCTGTACCTACTCCCCATCCTCATTAGATGTTTTCTTAAACAGATGATGGAAGTCCAAGCTCATATACATGAGATCAAACTTAAGGCAAAGCCTCAGGTTTGGCCACCTGCTTGTTAGCCCCAATTCCCTGAACTTTAGCGAGGACAGGCTAGCCAAAGACGGGTAATGACCTCCTTGAATGTAACTAACCTAAAACAGGGCTTGATCGCCAGAGGATCGAGTTCCAATGACGGGTTGTTATTTCATTGGAGCACACCTAAGACAGGCACTGTGGCTCGCAGCCGCCTGGGGTCACAGGCGTGCTTTTTAAAAAAATAAAGAAGGGGGAGATGTTGAGGGTCGTAATCCCTAACATCAAAGGGCTTGCAAGCTGACCCTAATGGGCTTGCTGAAGCATAAAACTTGTACCTCTGCTCTTACTGTTTTCTCACAACCTTTGAGGGGTGCCTATGACCTATTGAGGTATGTGGTGAGAACGGTCAGTTCCTTGGGATACAAAAGATAAATGGATGTTCAGGTTAATGGAAAAGAAGCCTAGAGACACACATGGATACACGGTTAATAATTCACTGCAGTTTACTTCCTTAAAGATTATCAATAAAAGCTATGCGTTGATCCGATTCGGGGCTCAGTCTTCTTTGGCTGAGTCCCTTGATCTCGCTCTTATCTTACTTCTGTCTCTTGTCTTTATTTAATCTGCGTCGCCCCTCTCGTGTCCCACTTGCCCTTGCCACGCAGGACGTGACACTGGACTGTGGAGGCTGGTCCCCCACACTAGACTTTTATATAAATTGAATCAGTCAGTATGCATGGCTTCTTTGTCTGGCTTTCCTCCCATTTTATTGATTAATATGTAGGTGTGGATTGGCAGGACCATATAAAAGGTGTATGATTAACATTTTTGGAAACTGTGAAATCATACTCCAGAGGAGTTTTGTTTTGCACTCCCCACAGAAGCACATAAGAGTTCCAATTTATCTTGCCAACACTTGATATGGTCAACCTTTTTAATGTTAGCTATTCTAATAGGTGTGTAGCAGCAGTATCTCATTGTGATGTTTAAGTTGCATTTCCCTAATGTATGTTTTCTATGTGCTTATTTGACATTTGTATATCTTCTATGGTGAAGTACGTTTCTTTTCAAATCTTTCACCAAATTTTAATTGGGTTGGTTTTTTAAAATATTATTGTTTTGAGATTCCTTATATATTATGGATATATAAGTCCTTTAGTAGCTATATAAGTTGCAAATATTAATATTTTTCTCCCACTATGTGACTTTTCTTTTTATTCTCTTAGCAGTGTTTTTGAAGTTACCGAGTCATATTTATCTATTTTTTTTACTTTTATGAATTGTACTTTTGGTGGCATACCTAAGAAATCCTTTGTTAACGAAAGGTCATAAAAATGTTCTGATATGTTTTCTTTTAGAAGTTTTATTTAAGTTTTACATTGTGGTATATGATTTATTTTGAGTAAATTTTTGTTTATGATACAGATACGAGCTGAAGTTCTTTTTTTCCCTATAAACAGCCAATTATTCCAGCTCCATTTTCTGAAAAGAATATCTACTGATTTGCTTTTATACCTTTATCAAATCTCCATATATTTGTGGTTTTATATCTTTCTTTTTTCTATTCTTTTTATTCTTTTTCACATTCTATTTGTTGAATATGGAATTATGGAATTATATCTTAATTGAAATACCATACTGACTGGATTAGTGTAGGTTTAAAATAAGTCATGAAATTGTTACAGTTGGTTCAAATTTGTTCATCTTTTTGAAATATTTTTCTTTTTTTTTTGCTATTTTAAGTTATTTGCATTTTCATATAAATTTTTAAATCAGCTTGGCAATTTCTACAAAACAAAATAAGACATATGTTGGATATTTAATTGAGGTTGTGTTGAATCTATAGATGAATTTAGGGTTAATTCAAAACTTCACCAATTGAGACTCCAAATCATGAATACAATACATCTCTCAGATTATATAGGTCTTCCTTAATTACCTTACCAATGTTTTATTATTTAAAGTGTACAGATCTTGCACATCTTTTGTAGATTCTCCTTAAATATGTAATATTTTTAACAGTTTTATAAGTAGCATTGTTTTTATTTCAATTGCTACTGTTCATTTTCTGTGTATTGATCTTATACTCTGCAACCTTGTTAAACTCAATTATTAGTGCTTCAGTAGTTCTTTTTTTAAAATTAAGGTTTATGGGAGTGACAATAGTTAATAAAGTTACATAGGTTTCAGGTGTACAATTACATCATCTATATATCACATTGTGTGTTCACCACCCAGAGTCAGCTCTACTAACAACTTTTTAGTAGTTCTACAAGTAACTTTTTAAAAATTTCATTATACTTTCTACATGGGAAGATGTGAGGCAGCTGTGTCTGGCAGTCACCATTATTCAAAAGAGTAGAAAGCCACAAACACACCTACTGCCTTCCAGCCCACCCCATTGCCACCTTTCCCAGCTGATCACAGTGGGGGTAACCAGAGCTGCTGAGACACACAGTTCTACATCTGGCTGCAGGGCAGCACTGGGATTTCAGAGGCTCACAACCCCACTGCCCATCATATCTTCTCATGTGGGTGGTGCCCTGAGACTAAGATGACCTGGTAACAGAGGAGAAACCCACCTCCCCAGGATCTCTCCCACTGAAAGAGAAGCCAGAACAGCACAAGAGAAAATAAAACACTCCAGCACCACCTATTGGAAAGCAAAAGAAAGACCTCTTTATATCAACCTGCTGCAGAATCCACTCCTGGACGTGCCTAGGAAGAGAAACAATCCATTAATTGCCATGCATAGCCAAAGTAAGGCAACTCAGAAAGAAAATAATAAATCTCCATAAAATGAACTTAAAGACACAGAAATATGTGACTTAAATGAAACAAAATTCGATTGAAGTTCTGAAAAAACTCAATGAAGTGCAAGAAAACTCAGATAGGCAGTTTAATAAACTCAGAAATAAAATAAGCAAAAAAAAAAAATTATACCACAGAGATTGAAATTTTTAAAACAACAAAATAGAAATTCTGGACCTGAAGAACTCAATAACAGAGCCATTTTAGAAAATAGTGCTGACCAGATTAAGGAAAATTATAGGTAGTCAGGGAAATGGCCACGGGAGAGGGAATCAGGGTGAAAACCATAACAAAAGCCAGGAGAAATAATTTTAGTAGCTGACTGACAGGTTTAAGTTACAGGACCCCACCAGAAGGACAAACTTGGGAGGGGGAGAAGGAAATAATTTTTCAAAGCCTATAACAAAGAAGGCAGAAGTTTCACCTTCAGAGTGGGAGATTAACACAGAGTGGTCAGTTAACATATCGTGTAAGGCAGTCAGGAACTCACTAATAGAATGAACAACAGAGAATGATTATCTTCAAAGCCCCAGCCTTGAGATAGCATAATCCTAACAAAAGACAAATCAATTCTGAGACAAGGAGACAGTTTCAAGAAAACTCCTCCTCTAGGCTAGGCAACAATATAAATCTGATAATAGTGCCAAGAGGCCCCCTTCCCCAGACATACAAAAGGTATAAAAACCAAGGCTTTTGCCCTAACTGGGGGTAACCCAGTCAGGACTCCCTCTCATTTTGAGAGCTGTTACTTTCTACTCTAATAAACTATCCTCGGCTGTAAACTCTAAAAAAAATAAAACTAAATAAAAAATAAATGTACAAAAATCCTTTGTGTTTCTATACACTAACAATAAAATTTTAGGAAAAAAAATTCCTTTTACAGTTGCAACAAAAAGAATAAAAAACTTAGGAATAAACTTAACAAAGAACATGAAGGACTTACACACTAAAAACTACAAGACATTATTAAAAGGAATAGAAGACAGAGAAAAATGGAAAGATATGGGGGAAGGGGAAATTCAGGGGCTGGATAAAAAAGTTAAAGAGATTAAGGAATACAAATTGGTAGTTGCAAAATGGTCATGGGGATGTAAAGTACAACATAGAGAATATAGTCAATAATGTTGCAACAACTATGTATAGTGCCAGCTGGATACTAGACTAATTTGGGAAAATCACTGCATAAATTATATAAATGTCTAACCAATATAAAGTACACCTGAAACAAATATAAAATAATATTTAATGTCAACTGTAAAATAAATTTATTTATTTATTTAAAAGGTTTATTAAAAAAATAAACTAGTGACAACAGGTGAAAAAATAAATTCAAAAACAAAGATATTTTGTGCTCATGGATTAGAAGAATCAACATAGTTAAAATGGCCACATTACCCAAAGCTATGTACAGATTTAATGCAATCTTCATCAAAACTTCAACAGCATTTTTTAAAGAAATAGAACAAAAATCATCAGGTTTGTGTGGAATCACAAAAGACCCTGAATAGCCAAAACAATCCTGAGAAAAAAGAATAAGGCTGGAGGTATCATGCTCCTGACTTCAAATTATACATCAAATTGACAATAATCATTGTCAATAAACAACATGATATTGGCACATAGACCAATGGAACACAATTGAGAACCCAGAAATAAACCCACATATATATGTGCAGATAATTTTCAGCAAAGGAGCCAAAAACATACAATGAAGAAAGGAAAGCTTCTTTCATAAATGGTAATGGGAAACTGGAAGGCCACATGTAAAAGAATGAAACTAGACTGCTATCTGTCACCATGTACCAAAATTAACTAAAAAAGATCAAAGACCTAAATATAAGACCTGAAACAATAAATTGCACAGAAGAGATATTTAGGGATCAGCTGCATTTTTATATACTAATAATAAACTATCAGAATAAGAAATTAAGAGAAGAATCCCTTTGCAATTACATTTAAAAACACCTAGGAATAAATTTAACCAAGGAGGTAAAAAACCTGTACTTGGAAAACTATAAGACATTGAAGTAAGAAATTGAAGAAGATACAAATAAATGGAAGCAAATATGTGCTCATGGATGGGAAGAATTAACATCATTAAAATGTTCATACAACCTAAAGTATTCTATAGATTTAATCCAATCCTTATCAAAATACCAGTGTTATTTTTCACAAAACTAGAACAATAATCTTAAAATTTACATATAAAATTTACAATAATCCTAAAATTTACCACAAAAGACCCCAAATAGCAACAGTAATCTTGAGAAAGAAGGACAAAATTGGAAGTGTCATGCTACCTGATATCAAGTTATACTACAAGGCTATAGTAATCAAATCAGCGTGGTGCTGGCGTAAAAACAGACATGCAGATCAATGGAACAGAACAGAGGGCCTGGAAATAAACCCATGCCATATGGTCATTTAATCTATGACAAAGAAGGCAAGAATAAAGGCAGTCTCTTCAATAAGTGATGTTGGGAAAACTGTACAGATACATGCAAAAATATGAAACTAGACCACTTTCTTACATTGTATACAAAAATAAACTCAAAATGGTTTAAAGACTTAAATGTAATACCCCAAACCGTAAAATTCCTAGAAAAAAAATTTTCTAGGCAGTAAACATTTCGATATTGCTGTTTAACTAATATTTTTTTGGATATTTTTCCTCAGGCAAGAGAAACAAAAGAATAAATAAACAAATGGTTCTATATCAAACTAAACAGGAAACCATCAACAAAACAAAAAGACAAACTACTGATTGGGATTGGAAGATGATATTCACCAATGACACATCCAATAAGAAATTAATATCCAAAAATTTTAAAGAACCCATACAACTCAACACCAAAAAAGCAAACAATCCATTTAAAAAATGTGCACAGGACCTGAACATTTCTTCAAAGAGGACATATACATGGGTAATATCCATATGAAAAGATACTCAACATCACTAATCATCAGATAAATGCAAATAAAAACTACAATGAGGTATCATCTCATACCTATCAGAATGGCCATCATCAATAAATCAACAAACAACAACTGCTAGCAAGGATGCGGAGAAAGGGAACTCTCATGCACTGTTGTTGGGATTGCAAATTGGTGCAGCCACTATGGAAAATGGTTTGGAGGTTCCTCAAAAAATTAAATAGAACTACCTTATGACCCAGTAATTCCACATCTGGGTATTTATCTAAAGAAATCCAAAATACTGAATAAAACGATATATATATATCACCATGTTCATTGCAGCATAACTGACAACAGCCAAATTGTAAAAATTTGTTGAAAGCAACTAAAAGGCCCATTGATAGATCATTGCGTAAAGAAGGGGGTACATATATACAATGGAACATTACTTCAACATAAAAAAGAATAAAGTCTCACTGACAAGACATGAGTCCATCTGGTCCCCTAAAAAAATATTTACAACATTATTGATTATATTGCCTAAACTGTCTCTTCTGTCTTGTCAGGAGACCACTTCATGGACGGTGTAGTGGCCTGACCACTGCACTGTACATCTGAAGCTGCTGCTGATTAATATTAGATGTTGACTATAATTTAACCATATATAGTCATGGGATGTGGAATATAGTGTGGGGATGTAGTCAATGGAATTGTAACAGATATGTATGATATCAGGGGTGGGGGAACAGGGGAAGGGGAAAGGGTCACTTTGTAAAGGATGAAAAAGATAACTATTGCATAGTTTTGTACATCTGAAACTATTAATAATAATAATAATAAAAAGAGAATAAAGTCTTACCATTTGTGACAACATGATTGGACCTAGAGGATATTATGCTAAGTGAAATAAGTCAGACAGAGAAAGAAAAGTACTGTATGATTTTACTTACATGTGGAATCTAAAGAACAAAACAAAAGATCAAATAAAACACAAACAGACCCATAAACACATAGAACAAACTAATGGTTGTCAGATGATAAATGGATTGGCAGGCTAGATGAAAAGGTGAAGGGATTAAGAAGTACAAATTAGTGGTTACAAAATAGCCATGGGAATATAAAGTACAGCATAGAGTGTATAGTCAATAATATTGTAATAGTTATGATGCCAGGTGTGTACTGGACTTATTGGGGAATCACTTTGTAAATTATTTAAATGTCTAACCACTATGCTATATATCTGAAATTAATATAAAATAATACTGAATGTCAATTGTAATTGAAAAATAAAAATAAAAAATTTAAAACAATTAAAAATCATTATCAACTTCTTTTATTGTTCCAGATATAAAATATTTTAATGGAGTAATTATGTAATTTGAAGGGGACATGATTTGAAGGGGACTCCAATTTTAAAAATTGTTGGATTTATTTTTAACAGTCGCCACCAAAAACATGAGCTTTAACTTCTCAGTCAAAGGCAAATTTCCAAAGAATATCAAATCTAGTATAGCAAGTCACAAGCTAAGACTTACACAAGCTAGTGCCTGCTTAGTAGAATACTGTTGTTACTCATGAGTTTTAGACATTTTCCCCTAATACTTATCACTGAAATGTATGGGCCTGTGGCCACCATATACCTAATAAAAAAGTTAACAACTTTCTGATAATTTAGTATTAATAATAGAAAAGTTATCCACATGACAGAAGTTATAATATATTTTATAATAGTAACTTTAGTAATGGTCTTTGCAAGATGTGGTTTTTCTTGTTTGTTTCCCATCATCTGTTTTTTTGAAAGTGCATCTGTGTACTTTTATATTTGGTGGTAAAAGCATAAAGAGGTCCAGTTTTTCTAGGAGTCCTTTTGAATTAAAAACTTGTCAACCCTTTAGACCAGTAATTCAACTTACAATCATTGTTTCAAAGGAAATAATCAGAGAAGCACATTATTAAAATATTTATTATAGAGTAATTTGTAATAGTAGAAAATGGAAATAACTTTCATGTCAGACTTCAATAAAATGGTTCAATTATGGCTGTTAGAATAATACTCAGTCAGAAAATGTTTTAATACATTTTTCTTCATGATTCTGACAGAACAATCAAAAGAACAACAAAACAATATGTTATGCAACAGGTTGCTATAGAGAATATACAGCATAGATCTACTTGAATAAAATATGTATGCATAGGAAAGAATACAACTTCTGGTAATCCTCCACTATTTGAAGGTTCTCTTTATGCCACTTTGCTTTTATGAAAGACCTGCATTAGTATCTGTCTCACTAACCAAAAGAAACCTGAAGAGTATTTCCACTTTTAAGAAAGAAGTTGAAGAGTGAAAATAACATTTAGCATTTGTTATGCAGCGAGCCCTTAAAAATGGCAGTGGCACCCAGAGCACGGAGAGTAACACCACCAAGCCCGTTCCCAGGAAATCACATTGAGCATTGCAGCACCAAGCTGCCAGAGTTTTGAACTGTCTGTGAGCATTTGTGCTTTATCTCCGTTTATTCTGTGAATCTGTTGGCAAGATGTGCCCCAAGGTGATTGCTTCTTCGCTTTACGCCATTGTGGCTTACGGAAGTTTTCATAGGAGCACTCTACTTTTGGAAGTGAGGGAAACCTGTGTCTTAAAAGTGATTATCTTTAATGGTAAAATTAAGCTTTCTATGCTAAGAAAAATTAAAAACTAAGCTGCATCTCTATTAGAATTAAAAAGAGATGTAAAAATTAAATTTTAGTTATTTAATTTCATGCTCTAATATATTTGCTCCATCCAAGTATGAAAGAATATGAGGTAATGTTTCTGAAGGCAGAACTAAGGACAGAGAGGGAGCACTTCTTCCGACTTCCAAAAGGGAATGTAAAGGCAGGTATTATTTTCTGTTTATGAAGACAGGGACTACCTTTTGTTTATAAAACCAGAAAGTAGGTGCAGACTCTTTAAAGTTTTCTTCAATGGAGTGGAGTTAGAAACATCTGACCTACTGTCCACTATAACAGAAGAATGAAGACCAGTTAGAAAGCTACTGAGGCAATCAGGGTAAGAAATCCTGGTGGCTTGAACAAAGCTAGTATCAATGAAGATGAAGAGAAGGTGATGGTTTGAAAAAATATTTTGAAGGTAGAAATGACAGGTGTTGGTGACAGATTGGGTGGAAGGTGAACAGAGAGAAAGGAATCAGAAATGATCCTGAACCCCAGGTTCCTGGCTGGATGATGGTGCCATTTAATAAAAAACAAAAGCCTATGTTGGGCAGGGGGTACTTAAGAGAACAATTTTGGTCTTGATAACTCATGGGTTCTCTAAAAACATACAAATGGATATATCAAATAGGATTTTTTTTGGTCTTTTTATTCAATTTATTGGAATGACATTGGTTAATAAAATTATATAGGTTTCAAATGTACAATTCTATAATACATCATCTGTATACTGCATTGTATGTTCCAACAGAAAGTCAAATCTCCTTCCTTTACCATATATTTGGCCCTTTACCCTCTTCTACCCTTTCCCCACTCTCCTTACCCCCTGGTAACTACTAAACTGTTGTCTGTGTCTATGAGTTTTTGCTTGTTCGTCTTGTTCATTTGTTGCCTTCTGTTTTATATCCCACATATGAATGAAATCATGGTTCTTGGCTTTTACTGTCTGACTTATTTTGCTTAGCATGAAAATCTCAAGATCCATCCAGCAACAATAATCAAAACAGCATGGTATTGGCAGAAGAACAGACCCATAGACCAATGGAAGAGAACTGAGAACACAGAAATAAACCCACATATACATGGGCAAATAATTTTTGACAAAGGAGTCAAATGCATAAACAGAGTAAAGAAAGCCCTTCAGTAAATGATGCTGGGAAAATTGGAAAGCCACATGCCAAAGAAAGAAACTAGATTGCTATCTGTCACCATATAGAAAAATTAACTCAAAATGGATCAAAGATCTAAACATAAGACCTGAAACAACAAATTGCACAGAAGAAAACATAGGTACTAAACTTATGGACCTTGGTCTTCGAGAGGACTTTATAAATTTGACCTCAATGGATAGTAAAAGCAAAAATAAATAAATGGAATTATATCAACCTAAAAAGCTTTTTCACAGCAAAAGAAACTGTCAACAAAACAAAGAGGCAACCAACTGAATGGGAGAAGACATTTGCAAACAGCACCTCCAATACGGGGCTAATATTCAAAACATATAAAGAATTCATACAACTCAACAACAACAACAACAAAAAAAAAACAATCCAATTGAAAAGTTGGCAGAGGACCTGAACAAATAGATTTTTGGAGACAGGACTTTGGAATTCAGAGAAGAAAGTCTAACTAGAGTTGATATAAATTATGCTCGTATTGCCACACTGATGTTTTTCAGTTACAGTTGACATTCAATATTATTTTAGATTAGCTATGCAGTGACCCCCTCCCCAATTAGTCTAGTACCCACCTGGCACTATACTTAGGTGTTGCAACATTATTTACTATATTCTCTATGCTGTACTTTACATCCCCGTGACTATTTTGTAACTACCAATTTGGCCACACTGGTTTTTGTTTTGTTTTGTTTTGTTTTTAATTATAAAATGGATTACATTAAGGGACAAATTAAAGAAAATTATAAAGTTATATGCAACTTGAAGATTAGTTGGTAGAGAAAAAGCTAGGAAAGGACATTGAGATAGAGTTGTTACTGGCCAACTGAGCAGCACCAACCCCACCACTGAAAAACTTTTAAGTTTTCTTTCCTATAGAAATGTTAAGTGTAAAAATGTTAAGACTTCTCACTAGTTCTTTAGCTTCTTAGCTCTTGGCTTTGATTACTCTTCTAATCAGTTTGTGAATCTTAGACTGAAGATCCCCCTTGCTTCTTAATTGCTTTGTAAATGAGTTTCTGAATCCTAAACAAATAGAAGTCTCCTACCCCTGCTTCAGATAACTTTTTGAAAGCCTGTGACTTCCTAATATCCCCCAGGCCAGTAAGCTAAATGCCAAACCCATTCTGTGTCCAGACAACTGACTCCATCTGAATGATGGACTGAATGGCCACACATGTTTCATAAGAACTAACAGATTTATTAATTAAAATATATTTTTTTCTATTCAGGAGCCTTGGGGATACAAGAGATACCCCAACAAGATTGCCAGTCACAACCAAAGAAGCCAGCACGGCCTTCCAGGCGGAGTTCGAGACCCATTCCTCTCATCTGAGATCAGCTAGGGTGAGAGTTCTGTGAATCCCCCAATAGGCAGGGACAGCTCTACTCCTCTGCCCAGCAGGTAGCAGATACAGAAGAAGAGACTTCCTGTCCCTCAGCTTCCCATAGAGATTTTATGGGAATCACATCTCTCAAAGGGAAAAACTAGGCAGGCAATTTTACATTGGGTCTCTGCATTCCTGCGTGTCCCACAGAGTGCCATGGCCTAGGGGACATCGCCTATCCACAAAACTCTCCCTTTGTATTGTAATTACATATCCCTGCCGGAAAAACAAGTGGGCACAAAATACCCAACTAGATCAGACCAGTCACTCGCACCTGCGCAGTACCTCTTGTCAATCACAGGTGCCAATCAAGTGGTCCCACACCCAGAGGGGTACAGCCCATTCTAGAGAAAAAGGGAAAAAAAAAAAAACAAGTCCTGGGAAGTCTGCCCTGCTTCTTCCCTCTTTTTTGACCCCTGCCCTGCTCCTTTTAATGGCTTCTTCCCTTTGAGCCTCGCCTTTGCGCGTGGCCCACTCCACACTCTTTGGAATGTAACTTCTAGTAAAGGGCCTTGAACCATCCTCTACTGTTCAGGCCTACTTTTACTTCTAAATGTACTATCTCTTCTAATAAACGACTCATTTTACTGCTTTACTCTGTTATCTCGTTTAATTCTTTGCTCGAGTTGTCGAAGACCTGGACTTTGTGCGGCGAAAGGCGCACTCTCTGACAACTGAGTGACAACAAAGATGGGAGGGAAACTATGATCGCAGTTTCAAGGGAAGCAGCTGTCTCAAAAAGAACAAAGTGGACACTTACGTTGAACAATGGTAGGACAAGGAGGAGAATGGCAGAAGAGTGCTCACTAAGTATTCCAACAGAGATGTCATTGTGGGCCCTGGCAAAGTCAGTAAGGGGAGCAGAAGCCAAGAGTGTATTGACAAGATGAAAAGTAAGAGAATGAAGACCTAAGAAATACTTGAAGGCCACATTTTGACAAATTCATCTATGGAAGGAACAGAAAACGAGGCAGTACTTGGATAGGGTTGAGAAATCATGGGAAGTGATTTATTAAGGAAAGTCTTTAATTATTATTATTATTACTGGAATGATTCAGTGAAGAGGAATTAATATAAATTATATGAAACAAGATACTTCATATCACAAATAGTCAATAAAAATTTTCTGGAAGGTAGACACCTTCAAAATGTTTCTAAGGGCCAGCTGAGTGGCTCATTGGTTAACAGTTGGCTTGGGACGCCAGCTCTGAGCAGCATGGCCCCGGTTTGGATCCCCCATTAGGGCCAATGATGCTGTGCCCTCTACAGCTAAAATGGTGAATGACAGCTTGACCTGGAGCTGGACTGCCATGAGTCGCCTGTGATGACATAGGTTGCAGCCCCTGCTGCAGTGGGCTGCTGGGAACTACCATGAGTGGCCATCCAATGACCCGCGACCGAATGCCTCAGCTGGGAAGAGTAGAATGATTACAACACCAACATGGGCCAGTGAAGTGATGTCCTCCACAACTAGACTGAAGAACAAAAAGGACAGCAACTTGTCTGTGCCCCTTCCCCATTCCCCAGAGCTGTTCCCCTCCCCCAACTCCCCAATAAAATCTTTAAAAAAATAAATAAATAAAAATATTTCTAAAAGACTTCATTATACATCTAGTTGAGGTAAATATAGATAAAACATTTGTTTTCTTCATCTTTTCTTCATTACCACTCTTAAGATATTTTTTTAACCATAATTTCTCATCTGGATTACTACATTAGCCACTCACTGCCTATAACATTGCCTCTCTGTTTATCAGTAACCTTTCAAAATCCCAAATAAAGGCTGAACTCCTTACTTTAGCCAAATCAGCCCCTATCATCTGAACATCTCTTTCACACCGTTCATCATGCACCATTCCCCAAACTACAATGATGTACTCAGTATATTCTGACTCTCTCCTTCATACTTGTACATACGCTTAGAATACACATTGGCTTAGAATGTTCTCTGCAATAATCCTAGTATGCAGACCATGCCCTCACACATAAAAACCCCTTGTACATCTAGCTAATCTAACATCCCAGTCATCTTTCCACTCTCAACTCTAATGTTACCTCTTCTGGTAAGCTTTTCTTATTCTGTTCACATCTTACAGATTCTAATTGCATAAAGTACATCTTACCAATCATAGCACTAATCCTGCTGTATCATATCATTGGTTGTCTTGTCAGAACTGGAAGAAAATTGAAGGTCCTTGAAAGTGAGAATGAAGGGTTGTGAACCTTGTTGCCTCAAGACAGCATAGTGCAATTGTTCTTAACATAAGACATAACAAAATAGCTGGAAGGAAACTGGAGAATGGAGGGGGAGAAAAAAAAGGGTTTACAATTTATAGGTGTTCCACAACTGAACCTTGTTCCAATATGCCAACCTTTGTGAAAACTACTGATCTGGGTGAACATCCATTCCTGGGAAGCAAAGGAAAAAATTACTTCATTGTTTTGTTTTTGGGCCTGAAATCATACTTAATTAAAAGACACTTTGTTTTTCTTAACAGAGCATATACTAAGAATTGCAGATGTCAAATTTTGGCCCATTTTCAATAAAATTACCAAACAAAATTTTTAAATTCATCACTTGAACCAGATAGATGATTGGAGGAAAATAAAAAGTAACATTTAATGATAACCATATTTCCTTCAAAATAGGCTGCACATTTTTTGAATAAAACTGCTTGTTATTCCTTATGGTTTGGCTAATCCAAATGAAATAATCATTGCAAGTTTTGACGTGGCATAGTTTTTGGCCTTACTATTAAAAGCGAAACAAATATATTTAAAGTCTCTTTGTCCTTTAAATAAGGCAAAATAACAACAAAAATTGCCTTTTCAACAGTCTTATGTGTACATTTAAAAAACTGATTAGGTTTTCAAAATAGGTGTTCTATTCACCTTTGCTTCCCTACTAAAGATATATATGCATACCTACTGTTGTCTTCAAATGAATAACAGGTAAGAAAACAATCTGCCTGCTGCAGACACACTCAGAATTTGTTTCTCACACTGAATATCATTAAAGGGTAAGGGAAAAGAAAGAGTACATTATTCTTTTTATTTTGATATCTTCTGGTTAGTTTATAGGTTCCAAACTTACAGAGCTTGATTATCATTTTCAGAATTATTCATCATAATGATAAATGCTTTGCAGAGTAGTTGGTTTCTGAAAGGACATGCCATCTTGCTATAGAAAAACTTGGAATAAAATCACAGTAAAATACTTAGAAATTTTACTGCCTCTCAGCAATACAATTTTAGAGCTATAATTCTTAAAGTGAAGCCAATGATTTTTATGTCTCCTGTCTTCCCATCTTGGAAATATCTCAATGAATCTATCTCTGATCCTCTCTGCATTCTTGAGGCCATCTAGTTTATTTGTCTGTGTCACTTCATGATATCTAAGCCTTCCTGATTAGATCACATACTCAGTTTTCATCCTACTCCTAAACTGGGCTCATGACTAAATGAGAAAGGAATTGAGGGACTTAACTTTGGATTCTCTTCAAAACAGCTATGTCATATTGGTCACATTCAAGATACAGAATTCTCAACTGCCACCACAATTAGATTACAATATTTCATAAACAACAAGTAAAGCTGCCTTCCAAGAATATAATTTGCATGCCAAGAAATACAACAAACCTATGGAATTTAGTTTTTTTTTTTTTATTACTGGAAGGAATTAGGGAAATTAAAATTATTAAAATTAAATGCATAATATAATTTTCCTAAAACAATTTCCTCTAGTCATGAATGAATTTTGAAATATTGTTTTAGATATGTGGTTATCTTTTCTTTCTTACTTTATATGCTTTAGATTTATTTTTCACAGTTATTTTAATTATGGTCAGGGTTACTTGGGGCAGACAAGATCCTCATTTTTATAATTTGGGAAAATGCAAAATTTTTTAAGCTAAATTATTCAAATACCCTAATTTTTTTAAATATACTTTTTTCTGATTAAAATTGTACTAAGTCTTTATCTATGCCATTCAATGTAATGGTGCAAATTGATAATTGAAATGATTACACTAAAATAGAGATTAAATCAGTTTTGTGTTTCATTGACACTAAAAGAGCAAGAAGAAAGAGTCAAAAAAAGGAAAGGAAAAATGCTGTAAATAATGCATTTATCTCCATTCTTATGATAAAATCTGTAAAGTGTTTTCAAACTATGACTTTTCTATATGCAGAGGCAATACCCAGATTCTTGTTTGGATTCCTTTTCAGTTCTCTAAAAAATAACCACATTGCTTTTGAACATTCACAAAGTTTCATGAGCCACCATTTTAAAAAAAAACATTACATTCTGAGATCTTCCTTTTGGGATTAAGGCAAACTAAACATCAATTTATGCCATCTGTACAGGCGTTTATGTTAATCAGTTCCAAGCTTCAGAAGACATGCAATAGCCTACTCAAGTCAAACCCTGAGAAAATATGAACAACTATATCAAGAGCCATACACAAATGAAAAACAAAGAAAAAGTGAAAAGTCTAGAAACTACATCAAAAAAGTTAACACTAATTTGTGGAATGTCTGGCTTTAACGCTGTGTAACAAGATGAGTTTAGGCCGGCCGAGTGGCACAGTGGTTAAGCGCTGGCTTGGGAAGCCAGCGGCCCCGGTTCGGTCCCACATATGAGGGCCAGTGATACTGCCCTGAAAAATAAAATAAAATAAAATAAAGATGAGTTTAGAATGCAAAGGTACTTCATAAGCTATATCAGCATAAATAATGCATCTTTTCCATATTCCTTCCCTTTCTAAAGAAAAACAGATATTTTTGTAAAAGTTTATTATTTGATGGTGAGCAATTACCAAAATTAAAAAGGCAGAATATTGTTCATGTCTAGAAAGTTCTTCCACAGGCATGGGTTTCAGGGGAAAAGGCACTGGGCAGAGTTTTGGAGGAAGTTTAGAATAATCAAAGGGATAATGAAGAAAGAAGCTGTCAATTCCTCACTACTGCTAAAATCTTTAAAACTTTGAACCCAAGGTCCATAAGTTTAGTATCTAAGTTTTCTTCTACGCAGTTTATTGTTTCAGGTGTTATGTTTAGGTCTTTGATCCATTTTGAGTTAATTTTGGTATACGGTGAGAGACAGCAGTCTAGTTTCATTCTTTTTCATGTGACTTTCCAGTTTTTCCAGCACCGTTTATTGAAGAGGCTGTCTTTTCTCCATTGTATGTTTATGGATGATTTGTCAAAAATGATCTGTCTATATTTATGTGGGTTTATTTCTGGATTCTCAATTGCATTCCATTGGTCTGGGTGTGTCTGTTTTTCTGCCAATACCACACTGTTTTGATTTTTTGTTGCCCAGTAGTAAAAGCTTAAGTCAGGAGTGTGAAACCTCCAGCATTGTTCTTTTTTCCTAGGATTGCTTTGGCTATTTGGGGTCTTTTGTGGTTCCATAAAAATCTGATGATTTTTTTGTTATATTTCTTTAAAAAATGCCATTGGGTTTTGGTGGCCAAAACAGGGAAACAAACAAAGTGTCATTCGATACATGATTGGATAAAGAAGATGTGGTATATATACACAATGGAATACTATTCTGCCATAGGAAAAGATGAAATAGTGTCATTTGCAATGACATGAATGGCTCTTGAGATTATTGTGCTAAGTGAAGTAAGTCAGACAGAAAAAGTTGAGAACCATATGGTTTCACTGATGTGAGATATAAAACTGAAAACAACAAAAGAACAAGACAAACAAATGAAGAAACAAAAACTCATAGACACAGACAATAGTTTAGTGGTTACCAGAGGGTAAGAGGGAAGAGGGAATGGTAGATGAGTGTAAAAGGGATCACATATAGGGTGATGGAAAGGGAACTGACTCTGGGTGGTGAACACACAATGTGGTATATAGATGGTGTATTACAGATTTGTAAACCTGAAACCTATGTAACTTTACTAATCATTGTCACCCCAATAAACTTTAATTAAAAACAAACAAACAACTTTCAGCCCTATTTACTTATACTTTGACCTACGTATAGTTGTCAGGTATTTTAATTCTACATGTAACTTAGGCACAGCAGTAATTGTTTTCTATAGTTAATATTCACTTGTTTGCCAACATATTTACTTTCTTATTGTTTTTTACTCCCTCCTGCTCTGTCAAGTTTTTAACTTCTTTATTTCTACCTGAAAAAACTTATTCCTTTAGTTTTATTCTTTGGTTCAGGCTACATGCTGACCTAGTCTCTGTCTTTTTCAGAAAATGTTTTATTTCACCTTTATTTTTAAAAGATATCTTGGCAGGGTATGGAATCATAATTTGATAATTATTTTCTTTCAGCAACTAAATATGTCATATCTTCTTTTGAGAAATTGGTAATATTTGTTTCTTTGACAGTAACATGTCCTTTTTTTTTCTGACTTCTTTTAGGATTTTCTCTGCCTTTGGTTATCAGCAATTTGATTATTCTATAGCCTGGTGTGGCCTGCTTTGGGTTTTCCAAGATTTTTGAATATGTGTGTTGATGTCTTTCATTGGTTTTAAAAAATCCTTGGCTGTTAACTCTTCAATATTGCTTCTGTCTTATTCTTTCTCTCTTTCTCTGGGAATTCAATTAAATATATATTACATTATTCTAGCATGTTGGACACTTTTGCTCTGTCCAGTGGTTTCCATGCTTTTTACTCATGCTTCAAGTCAGATGTGTTCTATTGGTCTCTTTTTCACTTTATTAGCCTTGTTTTGTAATGCATACAATCTGCTGATAAATTCATCCATGGGTTGTTAATTTTAGATGTCACATTATTTTTATCATTGTAGAATATCAATTTGATTAATGCTATAGAAAATTTTCTGACATTTTTATACTTTCATCTATTTTGGCCAACTTTTTCTCCATATTCTTAAACATAGTAATCATAGTTATTTCAAAATCATCTACTGCTAACTACAACCTCTGGATTAACTGTGCCTTTATGATTACTTATTTTTTTATTTAAATTTTTAGTCATTTTTTTTAAAACGTTGTGATTGTTAGAAGTATTTGATTACAGGCTAAAAAATGTGTACAAAGAATATGAGGCTGCAGGTATTATATGCCACCAAAGATATGCAAATAATCTGAGTTGCTGATCATATCAATTAAATCTGAGAATAAGCTTGTTGTGGATTTCCTTAAAAATTTAGTTTGAATTTGTCTACTTCTGGGTCAACTCTGTTGTTCTGGAATATATCCTCTTGGTTTTAGGTTGAGAGCCTGGCAGATATCTATGTCACCAGTTTTGAAATTCTGCAGAAGACTGAGTTTGAATTTTAAAAAATTTCAGTCCATCTTTCCAAAATCTTGCCAATATGGCTTCAAAATCTGACAAATGTCTGAAGATGGAGAATGGCAGGGAGATTCAGGCTGATCTGTTCCCCTTTGTAGGAGTGGCTTCTTAAACTATGTAAAACTGTCAGAGATTTCATTCTGACTTTTTAGAAGGCTCATTCTCAACTCTCTAGCCTCCCAGAGTCAGTAAATGGCCCCTGGTAATCGGTCTTAATTGTAACTGTAGCTTAGCATGACCACTAAAATTGCTACGTTAGCTTTCTGCCAAAGCGGTCCGTCAAGATTAAGCCCAATTATTAGTGTTCTCACAGGATCAAGGAATGTCCCCAGGGTTGGGGAAACAGAAATGTTCTTCACTCTCTAGAACATTATTTCATCTAGTACTCATTCCTTCTATAGCTCTCTATAAAATGTGATATATGTAATTTATTCAGCTTTTTCTCGTTTTAATGGGAACATTTATCTCCAATTAACTGCTTCTCACCCAGAAGTAAAAATCTTCTCTACCTGTTTTTTAAGCTTTAAAATTTTGTAGAGCTCAACTCTGTGATTTGTATTACCAAAACAAGCTAATAAAAAGTTGTGATTTAATTTAATGTTCTGAATATTGAATTACATTTTATCAAATATGACATACCAGCATTCAAAATTCTTATATGTCCTCTTTATAAGGATGCTTCCACACCTTCTGCTGTTGGTAATTGCTTTCCAATTTAGAACACATATATTGGTATTGTGATTTTTGTCATCAGCTCATCAGAGTCAGAAGAGGGGACAAAAATGGTTTACTGTGTAATTTTAGGAATTGAGATAGCATGAAGAAGAGAAAATTAATAGTTCTGAGAGTTGAAAGTGCTAGAAAACAAAGGTAAATATTCTATGGAGTTGATATAAAACTAAAGGCTGCATAAAAAAAACGATAAAAAGGAGGTCCCAATGAAGTAAAAAAGTAAGCTTCCAAAGAGTAACTGAGTGAGGGAGCAAAGATGAACAATTTGCTATAGATTTGGAGAGCTTACATAAAATATAATCTAAAAGGTAATTCTTCAGAAATAGTCAGTTAAGTTGACACTAATTGACTAGAACCTAGAAAGAATAAAAAATAAAATCATGAAGTTGAGAAAGTATATTTGTTAAAAATATAGTCTCTGCTATTTGGTACCAAGTACTCAAAAGTTAGTATTATGTTAAAATTCAAATAAATACTTGTTTTTATTGTATTTCACTTTAATTTCCACTTACAGTTTAATCTTTTGTTTAGGTTAGGTCATTTATATTTTATTGAATCTTCTTTGGGTTATACATAACTAATCCAGAAATAGTAAACACAATTTTTGCTAAAATTGAAATTGATTGTTTAAAATAGGGACTCTTACAAAGCAAAATACCAAACATCAAAAAACAATATCAAAGTTTTCACCATGGAAAAATCCAGAATAAAGCCTGTAAGACATGGAAATACTAACCAATTCTTGGTGCAACACAATATATGTGAGAAGATTATAAACTGATTAGGAGATTGATTTACTGTCCTTTGATAAGGCTCTGACATGAGTTGGAACAAAACAAAAAACCTATTGTAAGTTCAAAGCACCTTCATTAATTGAGTCCATTGTCTGTCTATATGTTTGATTCTATCAACACTACAACATGAGTGATTGCTCAAGACTTGAATTAACATTTATTTGGAAAAACATTAGGGAAGAAACAAATAAAAATAATTTATGAAAGACTTGTATCCCTGAGGGGCAGTGTGGTAAAACTGAAAGAAAACAACTTCATTGGGAATCAAGTTTCAGATTTGTGTTTTTCCTTACGGCCCTAAGATGTACAGTAAGGGTATTCTGGGGATTTTTCTCAAAATACATTTTTGTAGAGGTAATAAATATACAAGGCATTAAAATACGAAGTACAGAGATGACCATAATTTTTTAAAGTAAGTCTCCTTCATATCCATAGCCACTCTTTCCAATTTTCTATATTGTCTTCAAAAAATATACTATGCATAGATGAGCATATCTATCTATCTATCTATCTATCTATCTATCTATCTATCTATCATCCTCTACCTATCATCTAACTCTTCATTCTATACATCGAAGTTAGCATATTAAACCTACTTCCTGTGTAAATCTCTTTTTTTTTAAAGGGTAATGTATTTTGAAGATCTCCCATATTGGTATATACAGGGCTACTTCATTCTTTGTAAAGCCGCCTAAATTCTGTAGAAGCTTTCTTCTTTGATACAAGCTGGCTTCATAGTTTGTCAGTTAGTGTGAGTTTTTATTAAAGAAGGAGGTAAAAAGATACACTTGTTATTATTGGTCAATATCTTAAATTATCCAATTACTGACTTCTTTTCATGTTTACCATATATAATAATTTAATATATTTTCAAAACTCATAATTTACTTTAGTTGTACTTTATTAATTCAAAGTTTGAGAATTATGATTTTGAATAATGTCTGGCTGTCTTCCTGTTTTGAAAATAATCTGCTCTTAGCAGAATTGGGAGAAATCTGGCAAAGAAATTACTAGATTAAAACTGACATCCATCCAGAAGGCCAGTTCCCCAGCTAAGAAGCTGTGGTAACTTTCACATCCATTAACTCTGAGAGCCTTTACAAATATCATTTACATATGTGCATAGTCTCATGGGGATATGGTTTCTGACTTGACCAGCTTGGGAAGTTGACAAGCACAGATTCTTTAAAAAAAGAGCTTCCAAACTAAACTGTAATCCTTCCAAGCTAGTCATTTACTTAGACAAAAATGGTCAAATCTTCAGTAACTGTATTGAAACAGGAAAAAGTCATCATACAAGGCATGTTGAGTTGCATTCTGTTAGATTCTGTGAACTACATGAGCAACCTGAAATTGTGCAAAATAAATATCAATTAAATAAAAAAGAAGAAAGAAAATCATAAGCAAAGTCAGTTAATGACCTTTGTTCATCCAGTCAAAGAAGTATAAAATAATAATTACTAGCATTTGCACGATGTATTTTAGGTTTACAAAGGACAGTCACAAACATGGATTCAATTAAACATTTGGAAACTTGTGTCCTCCACATGTGTGAGTAAAACCACAAAGAGAATTCAGCAATTTGCACATTAACATAATACCATACATTCACACAGGCTTCTACCCAAGACTGACATTAACGCCTCTAAGAAAATTATAATACAGTAGTGAATGAAAAGGGTGGAGGGAGGTGGGTTCTTCCTGAGGTTTTGATAATGTCTATGTCTTGATTTGGGGGCTGGGTACACTGGTGTACTCAATTTGTAAAAAGCCACCAAGCTGCACACTTATAATCTGCACACATTTGTATATCTCTGTTATGCTTCAATTAAAAAGTTTAACATGGTAGAAAAACTACAGAGTAGTACATGCTCCAAATATTAGGAGAAAAAATTTTAAAACATCAACCATAAATTTATCCAACTCTTCAGAGAGAACACATTTTTTGGTCTACATATTTTCAATTTTTTTCTATTTATATGTTATAGAGGTATTTTAACAATACATATAATCATAATGTGGCACTCCTTTATAATTTTTTTTCATTTTATGACATTGTGAGCAAACATATTTCCCTGATAATAATAATAGTACCCTTAAAATAGCATTTTAATTATTTTCTCTATGTGGCGACACCATCATTTATTTTGGTTGTCATTTTCTTCCTCACAGACTACTGAAATATATCACACATGAATTGGCTCCTTTAACTGTTCTGTTAGTGCTCATGCGCTTCTCAGAAAGTCTGTTTTGGTCTCCATTTTTATTCCAATGAATTCTTTCCAAAATTTTGCCAGTCATTAACATTAGTTAGCAATATCTGAATGTATTATAAAGCCTCCAAGGATTATTTATGTTCTGAAAAGTTTTTTGTAGTAGAGAAGTCCTTGGTCCTAAAAGATTGGAATAATAATGGTGGGAAAAGAGGTGCTATACATATACATATCTCAGGGCAGTGGAATTGGACTGAACCATTGTTGGTCCCTAATATAAGGATTGGCTTTCTTCTCACTTAAGGTAAATTATGAATCTCTCCCAAATAGATTGTGAAATCTTTCATGACAGTAAACATGATATTTAACTTTCTTTGTATCCCTAACACCTGGAACAGAATATGGCAGATAAAAGATGCTCAATAAATTTTGGAATACTGAATAAATGGATTCAAAGTTGAGTACATGCATTAATGGACTAAAAAGTAAATAAGTTACTGTCTTCAAAATACCTTTGGTCCCTTCTTGCTTATAATGTGTGATAGTGAGTAAAGACAATAACTTTTTCTCTAATACTGTGGTTTTGCATGGATTCAATTCAAACTCAAAGTCAGTATGCCAAGTATCCTGAAATCTTTTATTTTACTATTATGGGAAGTAGTAGTTTATACAGGTTACCACTACTATTTCCCTTAAAATGTTAAGCTGCCAGCTTTCCACTTCCTTATTCTGTCTACATTTTCTACCTTATCCCAAGCCGGTTTTCAGTTAATCTCATCTTGCAGGCAGAGAGCACCATCTTTATAGTAATCTTTATTTACTTCTCCCCAGTGCCTACCACAGGAGTTTACAAATTATGGCTCCTTATAAATATGTGTAATAGGTACCTGCTGAGAACATATGATATATTCAATACTTGAATATACCCTAGGAACTCTCATCAGATGGAAACATAATGTACCAAATCAGTCTGTTCACTGACTTATGTTGGTGTCTAACATGACAAAGCAACTTCATCACAATGATTTATATATCCAGATTATATAAGTGATTCAAAACAGGGAGAAAAAGTTGCCTCTGCTATCAAGTGTGATCTAACTTGGAAAAGAAAGACACATGGATGTGATTTTCCTGCTTTGTGCATGTTAAGAAAGATCAAAACAATATGCAAACACTGACTATGTACTGCTAAGATGACAGAATGAAGAAATGTCTGTGAAATTTGGAGATGATTGAAGAAACTTTGGCGAAAGTTAATTTTGAAGATGATATCTATACTGTAGGGTAGAAAATTATAATTAGAAGTGTAGTTGTATTTATAATTACATTCTCTGAATATAGAAATGATTGCTCATACTACAGTTCTTTTCCATTAGCCATATATATGATTCATGGTTTTTATATAGACTAGTAAATAGTCTATAAAACTAGTTTCTATATAGACTAATTAACTGTCTTGGTGGGAAATTTAAAAAAAAAACAAACAGAGATTTTTAGATAATGTTATTTATTGAAGCAAGAATCTGGGCAGTGTGGCAATTTAAAATTTTTTAATCTGAAGGCTTAATTGAAGAAAAATATTTTAATACATTTTTCTAAATATATATGTATTTATAAATGTGAGACCCACATTAAAGGACTTAGTTGTGAGATTCATATCTTTGTTATACTTATGACTCTCCTTTATCATTTTGTGTAATTATGAAAATGGGTTTCCAAGTTATATTTTAAGACTTTGATTTATAGTCTTCTGAATTTTAATTATTTCATGTTACTCTTATAGAACGTGACTATCAATCTTTAACCCATGTCAAAAAGTTGTTTCTCAAAAGGGGCCCATTTTATTTTCTTCCTCAGTGTTGTAAATATTTAAATTGAATTGGAGCATGCAATTTAGATCCATGATATTTATTTCTTCTCCCTTTGGCTTATTATAAAATGATAAATAATTATATAATAAATACAATATATTGTAATACATAATTAAGTATGAATTTAATCATATATTTAAACAACTAATTTTAAAATTAATAATACAATTTTAATTATAAGTAATGTAGAAAAATTACACTATATTTTTACAACATAAGGAAATACAGTAAATAACTGAGCACTTATCCTTATGATTTAATTTATTTAAAAACCAAACTACTTGAAATATTCAAACATTTAAATAATAAAGCAAGTAGTTCTGGTCATGAATGGCAGACTAAGTAAACACTGTGCTTACCTCCTCCCAGATAACATCAGATGTACAACTAAACTACTGAACAACCATCACTGAGAACCACCTGACCTGCAGACTAGCTGAACAGAAATCCTTTAACTGAGGATATAAAGAGGAAGCCACTACAAGACTGGTAAAAGGGACAGAAATGTGGAATGGGCTGGTTCCATACCCATGTATGGTGGTTAAAATCAGGAGGGAAATCCACTCTGCAGAGGTCCCCCCTGTGGAGGAAGGGGTCTCAGCCCCACACCAGGATCCCCAGCCCAGGGTTTCAGTGCCGGGAAGAGGCAGCCCGACAACTTCTGGCTGTGAAAACCCCGGCAAAGAGTGTGGGTGAGTGAGACATAGGGCAGCTGGAGTCCCAGGTGCTCCGCTTAAAGACCCCAGGCACAGACTTACTCACTGATGGACTCACTTGCTCTGAGATCGAGGGCTGGAGCAGCATCTTGAAAGGCACCAGAAACATACAGAGAGGAACTGAATTGTCTGGCCGCAGGGCAAGGGCTGGAGTGGCAACTTTCTACCAGAAGTGCTGGCAGAAGACTTTGTTCCTTTGTTGAGCTCTTCCTCTCCCAGCATGCAGAGGCAGGTGACGGCCATATCAACCTGGCTAACACCATTGGCTGGCCCTGCCCTGATGATTCCCTGAGATCATGTCCCACATACCTTGAAGACCCTCCCAAGCTGCTTCTAGTACCTTTTCCATACAAATGGTTTATCTAGGCTAATGCTATGGTATTTCCTAAATTCTCTCAAAGGTTCACAAACCCCAGACAAGTAGCATCTGTCATTGGTGTGCCCTGTACCACTTGCTAAGCAGCCCTAAGCCTGGCAGTAATGGCACCTGGCCTGGGTGTGCAGTTTAGCCTCTCCCAGGTACCTCCAAGTCTAACTCAAGTGACAAGCATTTGCTGACCACTTTGTATTTATACCAAGTGGCCCTAGGTAGACAACAGGCAGGAGCTGATCTTGGCCTGCACCAGAGCCCCTCCCAAGAGTTCTCAGGACCAACACACCTGGTGGTCAGCTTCACATCACATCAGAACACCACCCAACAACTTCATAAAAACATACCCAAAGGACTGACTGAGCAAGCACCAGAGTCCCGCTAAAGCAAATCAACTCTACATAGGGTCCGTCCCTGTACAACAGCTCCTCCACAGTAGTCACAGCCAATCAACCCAAGGATCAATCCCTCCCATTGATGTACAAAGAGCAACCAAGGCTCAAGTACCACAGGGAGGCACACAGAATCTACACAAGAGACACACCTGAAGCACCTGGCTCAGATGACCGTGGAGACTGCGCCAGTGGAACCCACAGGATACCTACTACATAAGGCCACTCTACTAAGACCAGGAGTCCTACCTAATATATAGAAAAAACACAATGACACAGCCAATATTAGGAGACAAAGAAACATATACCAAATGAGAGAACTGACCAAAACTCCAGAAAGAGAAACAAACAAAATGGAGATAAGCAACGTACCAGACACAGAGTTCAAAATACTGGTTGTAAGGATGCTCAATGATCTCAGTGAGAACTTCAACAAAGAGATAGGAAACATAAAAATGGAGATGGGAAATACAAAAAAGAATCAGTTAGAAATGAAGAGTACAATAGCTAAAATGAAAAATACATTAAAGGCAATCAATAGTAAATTAGATGAAATAGAGAACTGAATCAGTGTTTGGGATGATAAGGTAGCAAAAAACACCAATCAGGATAGCAAAAGTAAAATAAAAAATCCAAAATAATGAGGATAGTGTGAGGGGTTTCTGGGACAACACATCATAGGACTACAAGAAGAAGAGAGCAAAGAATTGAAAACCTCTTTAAAGAAATAATGACAGAAAACTTCCCTAACCTGGCAAAGGAAATAGACATACAAGTCCAGGAAGCACAGAGAGCCCCAGGAAGCAAAACATGAACCCAGTAAGGCCCACACCAAGACACATCATAACTAAAATGCGAAAGATTAAAGACAAAGAACCTTAAAAGCAGCAAGAGAAAAGCAGTTAGTTACCTAAAAGGAAGCTCCCATTAGATTGTCAGCTGCTTTTTCAACAGAAACTTTGCAGGCCAGAGGAGGTTGACATGAAATATTCAAAGAGATGAAAAGCAAGGACCTACAATGAAGATTACCTACCCAGCAAAGCTATCATTTAGAATTGAAGAACAAAAAAAGAGCCTCTCAGACAAGAATAAAGCTAAAGGAGTTCATCATTGCACACCAGTACTACAAGAGATGTTAAAGGGACTTGTTTATGAAAAAAGAAAGAAAATGTCAAAAATATGAATGATAAAATGTCAATAATTACATATCTATCAACAATTATTAATACTTTAAATGTAAATGGATTAAATGCTAGAATCAAAAGACACAGGGTGGCTGAATAAGAAAACAAGACCTAATATATGCTGTCTACAAGAGACTACTTCAGATTAAAAGACATGTACAGACTGAAAGTAAAGGGATGGAAAAAGATATTTCATAAAAATGAAACAAGCAAACAAAAAAGCTGGTGTAGAAATACTTATATCAGACAAAATAGATTTTTCAAAACAGGCTATAACCAGAGGAAAAGAAGGCCCCAGTAATCCCACTACTGCGCATTTACCGAAGAAACCTAAAAGACTACTTTGAAGGGACATGTGCATCCATATGTTCATTGCAGCATTATTTATAATAGCGAAGATCTGGAGGCAGCCTGGGTGTCCATCGATGGGTGAATAAAGAAGAGGTGGTACATATATATATAATGGAATATTACTCAGCTATAAAAAAGAATGAAAAGTTGCCATCTGCAGCAACATGGATGGACCTGTATAGTATTGTGCTAAGTGGAGTAATTCTGATAGAGAAATGACAAATTTGATATGATTTCACTTATATGTGGAATCTAGAGAAAAGATAAACAAATAAAACATAAACAAGCTCATAGATACAGGGAGCATTTCGATGGTTGCTGGACTGAAGGAGAGAGGGGATTAAGAAGTACAAATTGGTAGTAACAAAATAGTCACGAGAATGTAGAAGAAAGAAAGCATTAGAAATATAGTCAGTAGTTTTTTGAGGAACCTCCAACACTGCCTTCCATAGCAGCTGCACCAATCTGCATTCCCACCAACAGTGTATGAGGGTTCTCCCTTCTTCACAGCTTCTCCAACACTTGTCATTAAGAATAGAATTACCATATGATCCAGCAATCCCTCTCCTGGGTATCTACCGAAAAAACCTGAAAACATTTATCTGTAAAGATATATGTGCTCTGATGTTCATTGCAACTTTATTTATGGTGGCCAGGACATGGAAACAACCAAAGTGTCCTTTGATAGATGATTGAGTAAAAAAGATCTGGTATATATACACAATGGAATACTACTCTGCCATAAGAGAAAATGAAATAGAGCCTTTTGTGACAACATGGATGGATCTTGAGATTATTATGCTAAGGGAAATAAGTCAGACAGGAAAAGTCAAGAACCATATGATTTTACTGATATGTAGGATATAAAACTGAAAGCAACAAAGGAAATAAGACAAACAAAGAAACAAAAATTGATAGACATAGAGAATAGTTTAGTGGTTACCAGAGGGTAAGGGGGGAAGGGCATGGTAGATGAGGGTAAAGGGGGTCAAATACTTGATGATGGCAGGAAAACTGACTCTGGGTAGTGAACACAAAATGTGAAATATAGATAATGTATTACAGAATTGTACACCTGAAACCTATGGAACTTTAATAACCATTGTCACCCCAATAAAGTTTAATTGAAACAAAAAAAGCAAAATAGTCAGTAGTATTGTAATAACAATGTTTTGTCAGATGGGTACTGGATTTATCAGGGTGATTACTTTGTAAGTTATATAAATGTCTAATCACTGTGTTGTACATCTGAAATTAATATAATATTGTATGTCAACTAACCAAAAATATTTCTAAAAATTAAAAAAAAATTTAAGTGAACATATAGCAGAGATTACTGACTTGAGTTGTTCAGGAAAATTTCACTATACTTTTTGTGGATAGTCACTCATCTTTCTCTATAGACCATAATGAATTGTGGTTGTTCGACAGTTAGCAAGCAAAGCCTATACTCAGCTGATTTCCTTGACTATGATGGTCATAATGAGGGGAAATATTTCCTTCCACTCACCTTGTCTCTCCTCAGTCTTTCACTGACTTGGGAGTTTTGGTAAAGAAGTTTTTATCCCTATTTCCACCACCTATTACTTTCCACAAAAGAAGTGTGACATAAAATTGGAATATGGACTCCATTAGTGTTTCAACAAAGCCCCTTGGTTCTATAGGAATCTTAACATCTCTCTTCTTTGTCCACTCCCCTTGATTTGCTCAGTGGCAGGGCTTTCCCACCCTGCAGTGGCAGTAGGAACTCTCCAGCCTACTGCGGCAGGATACAGATCATAATATATAGCTCATTTTCACTACTGATCCAAGCCACATTCCCCATGAAGTCTTACCACCGTTAAAGCTGATTGTTTTAAAATCTCAATCCGAATTCATGTCTATTCCTCAGTTTATTTGGAACCTGAAAAGAGGAGGTATGATTAATTAGCTTCCTCCAGTGGTGACCCTTTCAACACAATAACAAACAAATACAGCCTAAGTATGCTGTCATACGGTAATTGTTTCTTAAACTGATTTAAAACATTCAACTTTTAATGTTTCTTTTGTAATCTATAATTCCCCTAAACGTTCTTTATAAGCAAAGTAATTTTTTCTTATTTTTTTTTTTAAGGGCAGTATCACTGGCCCTCACATGTGGGACTGAACCAGGGCTGCTGGCTTCCCAAGCCAGCGCTTAACTACCATGCCACTCGGCCGGCCCTAAGCAAAGTAATTTTTATTCCTTCCATTAAAAAATAGATTTATACCTCTATTGTTTAATAGGCATTTTTTGTATGATATCAAGATCATTTTGTTTGGAAACATTCAAATAAGAATGTTTGCAGGGACTGTACAAATCCATTGTGCAAAAATAGTAAAAAAAAATAAACATTTTCTACAGATGTAATCTCTCACTACCTGCTATGTTATTTGAAAGACTAAAAAACATTTCCTTTAAGGAATTGTATTATTGGAATATTCTATTTTGCCATAAATTCATGTCAATATGTTCTCCATAACTCTCCCGAAACGTACTCACCAAGACTACAAACTTTACATGCATGTATAGGAAGCAATAATGTAGGACTCTGTGAAGGACTAGCCTATTTCCCTTCATTATCCCTCAGCTGCCTTCCCCTTCAAGGAATCATTAGCTCTGGTTGTTCCTTGTTTTTATTTATTTAATGCACTTATGATATTGTGTATATTGGTATTATAGCTGTTTTTTTCATTAAATCATGGCATTTTTTCTTCATGTGTCATAAATAGATACTACTGTAATAGTTAACCACTTAGATTCACTTTATTTGTCCTTCATTTCTAAATGATAGCCTTGCTGGGTAGATCAATCTTTGTTCTAGGTCATTTTCATCACTTTAGGTTTGGGCTCCAACTCATACATTTACTACCTGAGAGGCTCTGAGTAAGTTACTTAGCATCTCTGTGCTTCATCTTCCTCATCTATAAAATGGAGATGATTATCAACTCTACAGAATTGTTGGGAAGATTGAATGAGATACTATACGTAAAGCACCTAGAAATGTGCTGACATAGAGTAAAAACTATGTAATTGTTGATTTATTATTCAGATTTTTATCACCAGCTGCTAACTTAATTGCTTATGTATTTTCAGTGCCAAACAAGTGGTTGTTAGGTAGATGTATAATTTTAAAATAAGAATACTGACATGGTTTTCTTGCTACTCATAAAGATAATCAGGAAAATTATGACTGAGAAGCTATGTGCTGAACAAATTTCCAGAGCTAACACAGGGCAAGGGTAAGGGGCATTTGGACTCCAACTGCCAAGAGTGGAGACCATCTCACTGATCATTCAGACTATTCAGTACAAATACCAAAACTGTTGCACCATAATTGCAAGTGCAACTAGACTTGATTATGTCTAGAATCAGGCTATTCTTGACCTGTCTTCAAAAAGCTTAAAATCAGGATTCAGAAAGATAAAACTGATCTGTGAAACTTTACTCTCTGCTAGATCAAAGTCCAACATGCTTCAAAGGAAGACAGGAATCCAGATGCTCAAATATCTAACAGTTACAATATAAAGCACTGTATCAAAATTGCTAGATATACTAAAAAAGAGGAAAAGGCAACTTGTCATCAGGAAAATAATAAGTTAATAGAACCAGACCCAAAAGTGCAAGTGTACTTGAGAATTTAAAAGGAAATATAAATATTATGAGAATAGATATAGAAGATATTTAAAAGGGAAAGAATGAAAGACAAATATATATAATAGAGAATTCCTGGATGGAATAAACAGAAGATTAAACAATGAAGAAGAAAGAAAAGGTCAGTGAATTTGAAGCTATAACAATAGAAACTAACGAAACTGAATCAAGGGAAGAAAAAATGGGCAGGCCCTCAGTGATCAGTTGGAAAATATCAAGTGTTTGAAGATACATGTAACTGGCATTTCAGCAGATTTGTGAATGTTTGTCACTGCAGTGGGGAAGAGGACAGAGTAATATGTGAATAAGTAATAATAGCAGCAATTTTCTAAATATTTTGAAAATGATTAAGATACAGATTGAATAAGTTCAATGAACAACAAACAGAATATTTAAAATAATTCATACCAGGACATGTCACAATCAAATTGCTTAAAACCAGTGGTAATGATAAAATCTTAAAATCACTCAGAAGAATAAAAATCACGTTATTTCAAAGAAACAGTGATTAGAATTAAGAATATTACAGAATTTTTATTAGAAATTATGTAAGACAGCAAAAAAATAAACCTGAAAACTACAATTGTAAAACCAGAAAAAGTATTCTTCAAAAATAAGGACAAAATAGAGACTTTTTGAAAGCTGGGATATTTGTTGCCAGTACACTTACACTACAATAAATTGTAAAAGCAGTTTTAGAGGCAAGAGGAAAATGATTCCTGATAGAAACTTGGATTTAGATTAAAAAAACTAAATGTGCTGAAATGATAATAAATTCATAAACGTAATAGACTTACAGTAAGTCCTCACTTAACATCATGGATAGCTTCTTGGAAACTGTGACTTCAAGTGAAATAATGTATAAGGAAACCAGTTTTACCTAGGCTAATTGATATAAACAGGAGTTAAGTCCCTACAGCATATTTCTCATCACAAAATCATCACTGAACTTCTAAATAAAGACCTGTTAATGAAGGTTGTTGCCACCAATTCAACACCAACAGGAGTCCTTCATTCAGGGTGTGGTGAAGGGGGACACTTTATTCAGTGCAGACAGCTCAGTTGTGGTATAGTTGAGTTGTAGAACAGTTGAGCTGTAGAGTTACAGCTCAGTTATGATACAGCATGGCAGTGGAACAGCACAGCTGGGAGGCAGCCCCAGTTGCAGCCCTTTTCTTCACTGGCAAGACAACTCTGTTCTCCTCAGCCCTGGTGTTGCCCCTCTCCAGTGATACAGCTCTGCTCCCCTGTGGTCCAGTCCACTGAGAGTCTGGTCTTGTGAGACAGCTTTGGTGTTACAGCTCCAGATGGGAAAATGCAGTCATTGGTAGAAACTGAAAGTATGATTCCTGAGCCACTTATATAGAGAGAAGTCTTCACCCCTGATCCCTAAGTGGTCTGCCCTCATGCAAATGACTCCAAACCCATATGTTTGATGGATCCAAAAAGCACAGTCCTGATTAGTCAGAATGGTTCTACCCTGAATGGTTGGTGAAGATGATAATGAGGATAAAGCTGCTGCACAGCTCTGATTGGACAGGGAAAGTCTCAGTCTTATTGGTTGAAATAGGATTCCAGGAACTCCTTTATAAGGATGGGCTCAGATGGGAGGAACCAGTGCAGGCAGGCAGTTTAGTGCAGGCTTCTCCCTGAAGCCTGGCTGTGATGAGAGGCCCCTGTTTATCAATGGCTGCTAGGTTCTGTTTATAAATTTGAGCCCAATCAGCTACCAGGAGCTGTTCTCAACAGGTACATTTATTCACAGTGTCAATAGTCCCCAAATACTTCTAATATTACATATTGAAACAAATGTGAGGTATACATACATTTTAGAAAGATTAATAACAACAGTGAAGATAATGATTTTTCCAACCTGTGTATTCTATTTCAGATTGGCCAAACGCCTCTCCTGACAGACCAGGGTAGGACCCTAGGCAGGATGCTCTTCCACTGCAGGGCACAGGCACTCCCACAGTCAATCACACTGGGGCAACATAGATAAGCCAATCCGCCTAATGTGCACATCTTTGGGATGTGGGAGTAAACCAGAGGAACCAGAGCAAACCCATTTGGACACGGGGGGAATGTGCAAACCCCACACAGACAGTGGTCATAGTTGGGAGTCATTTATGTTTCTTATCAATATTGCAATGAAACAAAGTTGAACAAAACAATGTTATTCAAGGAACTGCTATATTTTTTCACTTTTTAAATTCTTTAAAATATGACTGTTGGCTTAAAGAAAGACAAAAACATTGTAGTGTGTTTATAAGACATGAAGAAATAAGGTATATGATGACACTAGCACAAAAGATGGAGGACATGGGAATATACTATTGAAAGGTTCTTATAATATATGTATTTACTCTTACGTGGAGTTATCCAGTGACAAATTAAAGATGTACACTGTAAATCCTAAAACTGTCAGTGGGTATATAAAATAAGATCCAAGTATTTTCCATCTCTATAATTGTAATATAAATATAAACTCCATGTACCTGAATAATGTAAATATAAACTGTAATTCTATGTGTGTGTGTACACAGACAAAAACAGAACTAGGTTAAAACACAGGGATACAATCAGTTACAACATGCAAATACTAATAATTAGAAAGCTGGAGGATCTATACAAAGTAAAGTAGATAATAGAATAAAAGTATTACCAAGGATAAGAGGGGATATTAATAAAGATATAAAATCATCAAGAAGATCAAACTTAAGTAATTATTCACTCATAACACCAATATAAACAATTGATTTTTGACAAAAGTGCAGTCAATTCAATAGAAAAAGGATCATCTTTTCAACAAATAAGACTGGAACCACTGCTAGAAGAAAACACAAGAGAAAATTAATATATATATATATATATATATATATATGTATATATATATATATCACCAAAAATAAGATATATTAAAGAACAATAGTAAAATGTAATATCAAAATTAACATCTTCTTTTCTTTAAAGAGATTAAAAAAAAAACCCCACACATTTCTAAGAAATGTCCACTAAATACATTTATAACAAAGCACCTGCAGTTAAAATATATAAAGTCTCAAAACTAAGAAAATAAATAAGCAATATAGTAAAAAAATAGACAAAATATTTAACAAACATTTCATTAAAGAAGATATATAAACAGCCAGTAAACACATGAAAAGATATGTAATAACCTCATTAGTCACCAGGGAAATGCAAATTAAAATGACAACTATGAGGACTACTCACCATTAAATGACCAATATTTAAAAAGTGACAATAACAAATATATGAATATGAAACAACTGGAACTCTTGTATATTGCTAATAGGAGTAATAGATGACTTTGGAAAATTGACAATTTCTTAAGAAGTTAAAGATACACCTACCATACAATTCAGTTATTTCATTCTTAGGCATGTGCCCAAAAGGAATGAAAACATAGGTCCACACAAAGATATGTACATAAATAGTCATAGCAACTTGATTTGTAATATTCGAAACCAACTCAACAATATCCACCACAAATTAGTGGATAAACAAAATGTGGTATATCCATGCAATGGAACACTACTTAGTAATTAAAGGAATAGACTTTGCTACTTGCAACAATATAAATAAATATCAAATATTAGGAAGAGTGAAAGAAGCCAGATTTTTTTTAAAGAGTGTATTGTTTAATTCTATTTGTTAAAAATACAAAATAATTTATAATGACAAAAATAAGATTAGTGATTGCCAGTGAGTTGAGGTGGCCAGTAGTGGGAGTGATGAACTAAATAGGGTTACAGGAAATTTTGAAGTGTTTTAAATATTATCTTGTTTTGGAGTATATCTGTTATCTTGGTATGAGTTTATGCACTTGTCAAAAATCATGAAATTTCATGCTCAAATGTTTAAGTGTATGTCAATCTAGGTGAGAAAGAAGACAAATGTAAAAGGTTACTAAACAATATAAGGAGCGTTCATATTTAAATGCTACAGTATTCATTAGCTCCATCTGCTAGAATAGGCAAGAATAAGAAAGCAATTTTGGCTACAATTATCAGGATAGGTTACATAAAAGATATTCTCAGAAAAGAGAAGATATTCTGGGTGAGGAAACAAAACAACATGACCAAAGAGCCAAAGGGCCGGCCGAGTGGTGCAGTGGTTAAGCGCTGCTTTGGGAAGCCAGTGGCCCCGGTTCGGGTCCCACATATAAGGGCCAGTGAAACTGCCCTCAAATAAATAAATAAATAAATAAATAAATAAATAAATAAATAACCAAAGGAGCAAAGATACAGCCTATGGAAAGTTTGTGTGAATGGTCTTCAGTTCAGGTCTTGTTTAATAATAAATAAAGCTTGATATCTTTGGCATAAGAAAAGAAAAAGAAAAGAAGGGAAAAGGTTTGTAAAGTCTCATAGACATTAAAACCTGATTATCTGTTTAAATTCTTGGTACCAAGTGTCTGTTTCTGTCTCTCCTATACCAACCATCTTCTATGGGCTGAGTTTCTTCAATTTTGATTTGAGATCATGCCACCTATCTCAGGACTGTCATAAACTTTAAATCAATGTACATAAAGTACTAAACATATTCTCTGATATCTACTAGGCTTTCAGAAATATTAGCTTAGCATATTTCTAGTCCAAAATGAAATAAGACTAGTATAATGTAGAAGAGATGAATAATACAGTAAAGAAACTGGAAACAGATATCAGTTATGAGGCAATGCCATCCTCTTCTTCAATCTTAATGTAGCCAATAACTCATTCACTTCTATTGAAATCAGCTTCATCATTTCATTGCTACTACTTTTTTTCCCCCAGATTCTTAATAATACACATTATTAGGACAATATCTTGGCAAATTTCCTGACCTTATATTGTTCCTCTCTAATGTATCCTACATACTATTGACATTTATTTTTTAAAAAACATCATACCTGCCAGGCCCACATGAAAGCTTTACCAGATCTTTAACTTTTTTTTTTTTTAAGATTTTTATTGGGGAATTGGGGGAGGGTAACAGCATTGGGGAATCAGGGAAGCGGAACAGACAAGCTGCTGTCATTTTGTTCTTCAGTCTAGTTGTGAAGGACATTGCTTCCCTGGCCCATGTTGGTATTGTCACTGCGCTCCTCGAAGCCAGATGAGGCAGATCGGTCGCTGGCCTCTGGATGGTCACCCAGCGTGGCTATTGGCAGCTCATGATGGCTGCTGGCCACTCACTGTAGCCTATGGCAGCCCACTGCAGCAGGGGCTGCAGCCTACACCGTCGCCGGGGATTGCACAGCCCAGCTCCAGATGGAGCTGTTGTTAGCTGTAGAGGGCAGTGTCACTGGCCCCCACATGTGGGATCAGAATTGGGGCTGCTGGTGTCCCAAACCAGCTCTTAACCAATGAGCCACTCGGTGGGCCCTGAATCTTTATCTTTTAATACTCCAAACCCAAAATAAAAACACTAGACTTAAAAAAAATCAAAACTGCAGTTAGGTCCAAGAAGGTAACATGAAAGCCTCTTGAATTCAGCTCCACCCACAGACACACCAAATCTATAGCTATACACAACACCTTCCCTCTGAAAGAAATTCAGAAACTAGCTGAGTGACTCCTACACATCAGGTAAACGAGAAAATACCCACATCACTCACACTGAAATGGATAAGAAAGGCTGAGACACTCCTGCCATAAACCCCAGCCCTGTCAAAGTACCACACAATTACAAAGGATCTCTGAACTCCAGTCTTCTCCTAGAGGAGGAAAAGGTTTGGTCCTCATATTTAGCGCTCCAACTTTTAAGACTCCCAACTGAGGAATGGCCCCCCAAAAAAACTAGCTTTGAAAGCCAATGGGGCTTACGTGCACAAGACAAAAAATACTATAGCAAACAAACAGTTCTTAATGGGTTTGATGTGGCCATTTTCCCAGGGTTTAGCACAAAGAGAGCAGGCAAAAAACAGAACAAAAGAAAGCAAAAAAAAAAAAAAAAAAAAAAAAAAAAAAAGCCCATCTCCCAGTCTTTACCTGAAAGAAGCCTATTTGCATACTTTAAAAGCTACTGCCTATTTCACTGATATATGGAATATAAAACTGAAAACAACAAAGGAACAAGACAAACAAATGAAGAAACAAAAACTCATAGACACAGACAGTAGTTTAGTGGTTACCAGAGGGTAAGAGGGAAGAGGGAATGGTAGATGAGTGTAAAAGGGATCAAATATATGGTGACGGAAGGAGAAATGACTCTGGGTGGTAAATATACAATGTGATATATAGATGATGTATTACAGAATTGTATACCTGAAATCTATTTAACTTTATGAACAATAGTCACCCAATAAACTTTAATTAAAAAAAATAAAATAAAAGCTACTGCCTGAGGATAATGTAGGGGCTGACCACAATCCTCTCCAAAGACTGGAGAAGCCAGCAGACACCATCTCTACCTTCTCATTCAAGCCCACATCAAAGAGTGAATATCTCTCTGGAAGGAGCTTGTACTCACCTTTGGAACCCCAGCTTTTGCAACTGCTACCCAAGGGACTGGCCCCTAGATCACCTGGCTCTGATAGCCAATAGGGTTTGCCAATCCCACAGGACTAAAGCAAATAAACAATCAAAAAAAAAAAAAATTCCTAACCTGCCATCCTCCTGGACTCACAGCAGAGGGAACAGACAGAAACACCCATCTACCAGTCTTTCCCTGAAAAAGGTCTTTTTAAAAGCTGCTGCCTGAGGGCCATGCTTCTAATATAACATGCATCTTGGTGCTGATTGTGATCCTCCGGGGGAACTGGGGAAGCCCATGGACATCTCCCTGCCCTATCATCTCCCTGCCTGCTCCAAGTTGCCAGAATCTCCCTGGAAAAAGCTTCTACATAGATCTGGTGCCCCAGCTTTTGAGGCTCCCACCCAGTGAGTGGCTCCTATATCTCCTGGCTATGATAGCCAAAGGTGATTATATTCACAAGTCTCACAGAACTGTAACAAACAAAGAAGGAGCTATTAATGGGTGCAGAAGCACTTCCCCACCCCTGTTGTTGAAAGGATAAAAAATAAGACTAACCATATGCTGCCTACAAGACACACTTCAATTTTCAGACACATACAGACTAAAAGTAAAAGGATAGAAAAAGATATTCTATGCAAATGAAAACCAAAAGACAGCAGGGTAGCTGTCCCACTTGCCCTTGCCACGCAGGACGTGACAACGTGGGAAGCTGACAGCACCCCAGTGTCTGACAAGGCCACAGGTAGCTATATTTATATCAGACAAAATAAACCTTAAGGAAACAACTGTAATAACATACAAAGAATCCCATAATAAAATGATTAAAAAAAAAAAAACTCTATCCAAAAAGAGGCGATACTATTTATAAATAATTATAAACCTAAAATAGGAACCCTAAATATATAAAGCATATGTTAATAGATTTGAAGGGAGAAGTAAACTGCAATACAATAATCATAGTAGGGGATTTTAATAACCTACTTTTAACAATGTGACAGAAAATCAATATGGAAAAATTGGACTTAAACTACACATTAAATCACATTGACTTAACAGATATTTACAAAGCATTCCATCCAAAAGCAGCAGAACACACATGCTTCTCATATAGAGCATACTTCAGGATAGATCACATGTTAGGCAACAAAACAAGTCTTAATAAATTTAAGAAGATTGAAATCATATCAAACATCTTTTTTAAATACACTGGTATGAAAAATCAATTAAAAGAATAAAACTGGAAAATTCACAACTATGTGGACAATAAATAATATGCTTCTGAAAAAACAGGGTTAAAGAAGAAATCAAAAATATCTTGAAAGAACTGAAAATGGAAATATAACATACCAAAGTTTATAGGATGCAGCAAAAGCAGTTCTAAGAGGATTATTCAGAGTAATAGATATCTACATTTAAAAAAAAAAAGATCTTAAATATACAACCTAACTTTACACCTCAAGGAACAAGAGAAAGACCAAATTAAGCCCAAAGTAGATAGAAGAAGGAAAAATAAAAAAAGATAAGCATAGTGGGAACAACCGAGTGGCTCAGTTGGTAAGAGCATGAGCTCTGAACAACAGGGCAGCTGGTTGGATTCCCACATGCTCCAGTAAGCTGCACCCCTACAGCTAAGATTGTGAACAACAGCTCGACCTGGAGCTGGGCTGCTGTGAGTTGCCAGCAACAGCGTAGGTTACAAGTGGGCTGCAGTGGGCTGACATGAGTCGTGAGTGGCCGGCAGCCAGTGTGAGCGGCCGGCAGCTGGGAAGAACTGCTGTGAGCTGCTGTGAGCCACTGTGAGCCGCTGTCCAACGGCTGGTGACTGACTGCCTTAGCCAGGAAAAGCGTAATGATCATACCAACATGGGCCAGTGAAGTGGCGTCCTCCACAACTAGACTGAAGAAAAAAGGACAATTTGGTTGTTCCCTTTCCCCAATTCGCCAACACTGTTCCCCTCCCTCAATTCCCCAATAAAATCTTTTAAAAAATTAAAAAAATTAAAATAAATAAAATTTTTTAAAAAGATAAGAGTGGAAATAAATAAGAGACTAAAAGACAACAGAAAAGATTGATATAAGTTAAACCGTTTTTTGAAAAAGTACCCAAACAGGCAAATCTTTAACCAATCTTACCATAAAAAAAGAGAGAAAACGCAGGTAAATAAAATTATAACTAAAAGAGAAGATATTATTATTGATACCACACAAATGCAAAAGATCATAAGACTGCAATGAACAGTTATGTACCAACAAATTGGGGAATCTAGAAAAAAACGGATAAATTCCTAGAAATATACAACCTACCAAGACTGAAACGTGAAGAAATAGAAAATTTGAATAGACTAATTGCTAATAAGATGATTGACTCAGTAATCAAAAACTTCCCAATGAAGAAACGCCCAGGACCAGGCCAGTATTGCCCTGATTCAAAACAAGACAAAGACACTACAAGAAAAGAAAATTAAAGGCCAATACCCCTGATAAGCATAGATGTAAAAATTTTCAACAAAATATTAGCAGACTTCAACAGTACATTAAAGAACCATACAACATGATCAAGTGGGGTTTATTTCAGTGACACAAAGATGGTTTAACATCTATAAATCAATCAGTGTGATACATTACATTATCAAAATGAAGGATAAAAATCATATGATCATCTCCATACATGTATAAAAAGCATTTGACAAAATTCAATATCCATTCATAATAAAAACTCTTAACAAAGTGAATATACAGGGAAAGTACCTCAACATAATAAATAATAGGCATAGATGACAATCCCACAGATAACAACATACTCATTGGTGAAAAATGGAAAGCTTAAAGCTTTTCCTCTAAGACAAAAACAACACAAAGACACCTACTCATGTCACTTTTATTCAGTATAGTACTGAAAGTCCTAGCTAGGGCAATTAGGCAAGAAAAAGAAATAAAAGGCATCCAAATCAGAAAGGAAGAAGTAAAATTGTCTCTACTTGTAGGTGACATGGTATTATATATAGAAAATCCTAAGAACTCCACCAAAAACCTATTAGAACTACTAAACAAATTCAGTAAAATTCCAGGATACAAAATCAATATTTAAAAATCAGTTGTGTTTCTATGCACTAATAATGAACTATCAGAAAGACAAATTAAGAAAAAAAATCATTTACATTTGCATCAAGAGTAATAAAATACCTAGGAATAAATATAACTAAGGAAGTAAAAGACCTGTATACTGAAAATTATATGATATTAATGAAAGAAATTGAAGACACAAATAAATTGAAAGGTATCCATGTTCATGATTGGAAGACTAATACTGTTAAAATGCCCATACTACTCAGAGCAATACATAGATTGAATGCAAATTCTATCAAAATTTCAATGGTATTTTTATAGAAAGAGAATAAACAATCCTAAAATTTATGTGGAACTCCAAAAGATGCTGAATATCCAAAGCAATCTTGAGAAAGAACAACAAAGCTGGAGGCATCACACTTCCTGATTTCAAATTATATTGCAAAGGTATAGTAATCAAAGCAATAAGGTATTGGCACAAGAACAAACACATACACTAAAGAACAGAATAAGGAGCCCATAAATAAGCCCATGCACATGGGCAACCAATATATGAAAAAGGAACCAAGAATATAGAATGGGGAAAAGATAATCTCTTTAATAAATGGACAGCTACATGCAAAAGAATGAAACGGAACCATTACTTTAAGCCATACACACAATCAACTCAAAATGGATTAAAGACTTGAATGTAAAACCTGAAACTATAAAACTCCTAAAAGAAAACATAGGAGGTAAGCTCCTTGACATCAGTGTTGGCAAAAATTTTTTGAGTTCAACACCACAAAGACAACAAAAGCAAAAATAAATGTGGGAATATATCAAATTAAAGAGCTTCTGCACAGAAATGGAAACCACAAATAAAATGAAAGGCAACCTAAAGAATGGGAGAAAATATTTTCTGATCATATATTTTAAAAGGGGTTAATCATCATGATGTATATTTTAAATATTTTTGTTGTTTTGTTTGTTTGTTTGTTTGTTTTTTTGAGGGCAGCGTCACTGGCCCCTCATATGTGGGACCCAAACTGGGGTCGCTGGCTTCCCAAGCCAGCATTTAACCATGCCACTCAGACTGCCCCTATTTTAAATATTTTATTTGTCAATTATACTTCAATAAAGATGAAAACATACTTTGCATTTAAAAAAACAAAAACAAAAAATACCAAAGACATGACTCTTCGAACACATCAAGAGTATGGAGGAGAGACTATTCCAAGGCATGACTTCTATACGATCTACAAGCTGGACCCAGGCCAAAAGGAGGAAATTGCTCCACACAAACCCCCACTGGAGACTGTCTGATCATAATTATGTTCATGCTGACATGAACCAGTTTCCCGCCCCTGACTCCTACTACTTGCTGGTTCCTGGAACAGGCCATTGTCCTGACCTGGTGAAGCATGTAATTTCTAGTACCTGGGCATTCACGTACTAGTAGCCATGACTATTCTCGACTGTACCCTGTGTAATTCTTTGGCACCTGCCAAGTGGCCCTGGGATTCATTTCATCTTGCTGCTACCCAAGACACACCTTGTATGTAAACTTCCCTTAACAAACTCTGTTAATTACCAGACTAGAATGGCCAACCTCTTTCTTCAGTCTTTCCCCACCCTCCACTTAGACAGGGAGATTTTGTAGTCCCAGGGCCTTTCTTTAGGTCTTCCTGTACAAACACAGGGTATCAGACCTAAAACATTCCAGAGGCAGTCAGAGAGGAGTCTGGAGCTCAAAGTTCACATGACAGCTTAAAACCTGCCTGATTGAGTCAAGATGGTGTTTCATGCCTTGCTTTGAGGCTCCAGATACAGATAATCCTGATGGATAACACACATGGCATTAACAGATACCATTTAAAAAAAACTAAAAAAATGGCTGGCCGAGTGGCGCAGTGGTTAAGAGCTGGCTTAGGACGCCAGAGGCCCCGGTTCAAATCCCACATATGAGGGCCAGTGACACTGCCCTCAGGAAAAAAAAAGGTAAAAAGATATATTGTTGCACTTAAAAATATTATAATATCATTATGACCAGAAATGGAATGGAAATTTAAGACGGTAGGCAGAGCTGCCACTAGGGCCACTAAAGCTCAATTCCAAGTCTGAAAGCAGACTGACAGAATTTCATAATCTTTGGGATAACAGAACTAAAACTGGAGTGAGAATCAGATCCAGTGTTTGAAACTAGGGTCTGAAGTAAGACTTCCTTCTCCAAAGGAAGAGAATAAACAAAGTGATCAGATTGTTCCTAGGACTATGACATAAATCAACCTACATGTCTGAACTAGTGGAAACAAAGGTGTCCTTATGACCGAGACCTGGGCCCTCCTGCCCACTGATTTGGTACCGGGGTCTACAGTACCATCAATATCACTTTCAGTTGGGGCTGTCAGTACAAGAATAATTTCTAAGACCAATGGAGAGGTAAGGATGAGTTCAAACATAACTGGGGTTGGGGATGAGGGGAGGGGAAACAACTTTGTATACAAGATAGGCCTTTACACACCCAGACACCAAAACATGTGATGAAAAAGCTAGCCCCAAAATATGTGATGATACAGCTAATGCTAAGAAAGAAAGTCAACAACTCAACTATGAGAAAATTCATGCATCACTAATGGAAATAAAATATAAATCAGAATTTAGGATCTTCAAATAGCTGAAGTTTGGGTTTTTTTTCCAATTTAAGCAATAGGTTATAAAAAAAAACAGGCAAAAATAAAACATAAACAAATAGATACGTAAAAAAATAAAATAAAATATTTAAATAGGACTTAAATGGATGAAGGAATCAGAGGGTGTGTGTGTGGGGAGGGTGACTGCTAAGAGGCACAAGGTTTTTTAAGGGCTGATGAATATGATCTAAAGTCAGATTATAGTGATGATTGTACAAGTCTATGAATGTACCAAAAACTCTTGACTCATATACTTTAAATGGGTAAACATTATAATACATTAAAGCTCTAAGAAAGTTATTGAAATAAAAGTCATTTTCAACAGAAAAGACAAACTAAATCTTAGACATAAAGACAATTGTCATATTTCATAAATTCTTTTTTTATTTTTATTAAAGTTATTGGGTGACAATTGTCAGTAAAATTACATGGGTTTCAAGTCTGCAATTCTCTAATACATCATCTACATATCACATTCTGTGATCAGTTCCCCTTCGATCACCATATATTTGACCCCCTTTACCCTCTTCTATCATCCCACTTACCCCCTTAACGTCTGGTAGCCACTAAACTCTTGTCTGTGTCAATGAGTCTTTGTTTCTTTATCTGTTTGTGTTGTTCCTTTCTTGCTTTGAGTTTTATGTCCCACATATCAGTGAAGTCGTATGGTTCTCGACTTTTTCTGTCTTATATTTCACTTAGCATAATAATCTCAAGTTCCATCCATGTTGTCGCAAATGGCACTATTTCATCTTTTCTTTTGGCAGAGTAGTATTCCATTGTGCACATATACCACACCTTCTTTATCCAATCATCTATTGAAGGACACTTTGGTTGTTTACATGTTTTGGGTACTGTAAATAATGCTGCAATGAACATTGGAGTACATATTTCTTTACAGATAAATGTTTTCATATTTTTGGGGTAGATACTCAGGGGAAGAATTGCTGGGTCATATGGTAATTCTATTATTAATTTTTTGAGGAAACTCCATACCATTCTCCATAGCAGCTGTACCAATTTACATTCCCACCAACAGTGTATAAGAGTTCCTTTTTCTACACAGCCTCTCCAATACTTATTTGTATTGCTGATGATAGCCATTCAAACAGGTGTGAGGTGAAATCTCATTGTGGTTTTTATTTGCATTTTCCTGGTAGCTAGTGAAGTTGAGCATTTTTTCACATATCTGTTGGCCCTTTGTATGTTTTGTTGGGAAAAGTGTCTGTTTAGGTTCTCTGCCCATATTTTAATTGGATTGTTTTCTTTTAGTTGATGAGTTGTATGAGTTTTTTTTATATATTTTTGATATTAGCCCCTTTATTGAAGGTGTTGTTTGGAAATCTCTTCTCCCATTTGGTTGGTTGCGTCTTTGTTTTGTTGATGGTTTCTTTTGCTGTGCAGAGGCTTTTGAATTTGATATAGTCCCATTCATTTATTTTTGCTTTTATTTCCCTTGACATTGAGGTCAAATACATAAAATCCTCTTTGAACCCGAGGTCCATAAGTTTAGTGCCTATGCTTTCTTCTATGAAGTTTATTGTTTCAGGTCTTCGGTTTAAGGTCTTTGATCCATTTTGAGTTAATTTTGGTGTATGGTGACAGATAGCAGTCTAGTTTCATTCTTTTGCATGTGACTTTCTAATTTTCCCAGCACCATTTATTGAAGAGGCTTTCTTTTTTCTATTGTATGTTTTTGGCTCCTTTGTCAAAAATTATCAGCGCTTATATATGTGGATTTATTTCTGCGTTCTCAATTCTATTCCATTGGTCTGTGTGTCTGTTTTTCTGTAACTACCATGCATGTTGTTTTGATTATTGTCACTTTGTAGTACAAGCTGAAGTCAGGATGTGCTACCTCCAGCCTTGTTCTTATTTTTTAGGATGGCTTTGAATATTCAGGGTCTTTTGTGGCTCCATACAAATCTGATGATTTTTTTGTTCTATTTTTTTTTTAAATGCCATTAGGGTTTTGATGGGGATTGTTTTAAATCTGTATATTGCTTTGGGTAATAGGGCCATTTTAACTATGTTGATTCTTTCAATCTATGAACATAGTATGTTCCCATTTTTTTGTGTCTTCTTCAATATATTTTGTCAATTCTAAGATGCAAATATTCTTCACATTTTAACATCTCTGAAATCAGAATGCATCGTAAAACCAATGGTGACCTATAATCACTCTCACCTAGTCAGACCTTATAAGGAAATTGTCACTACCTCATATAAGTCATTTAAGGATTCTAATAAGAAAAGTACCCATTAGTTGGAATGTTCACTTCATTTTGATTGCAAACAAAAGCAGGAGAAAGTGTCAAACCCCAGAGAGGTATATTTACTGCAAAGTTAATGAAGCTTAAGCTATAGGGCCCTTCATTTGTGCAGACCTCTTCCAAGCCCTGACCCTAATTTTCTCTTTTTGTAAAGAGAGATCCCAATACATACTATAATGTTGTTGGTCCTGCAAAACCTGGATCAGCCCTGGTCTCAAAATTTTTCAAAACACAGTTGGTTGATGTGATGAGTTCATGGGTAAAGCAGGATCATCAAGGTGACAAAGATCAATTTCATAGACACTTCTGCTTAGTTCTCATATCACGTAACTCAATTGGAGAAAAAATACAATGATGTAGTTTATTAAATAAGAAGAAATGATGAAATAATAGTGTCCTTCAATATGGCTCAAAATTATGGTCAATGCTAAAGATGCTAATGAGATCAAATCATATACATGAATTACAGTAAACAGTGTTATCACTGGAACTCCATTCACAACTAGTCAAAAGATTTTTTTTTTACCATAGTTAATTTAAAACTGAAAAAAAACCCAAAATTTTTAAGACTTAAAACTCCCCAAAAATGTTATTGTGCATGTACCACCACCCCCCAAAAAGAAATGATGGCTAGGCTAATGAATGGACGGCTGCTAAATGTCTTCTGGAATAGATATCAGGCATCTGTGCATTACCCAACAAGTATGTGAATTCTTAATGTAGTTCATAATGTGTGCCTTAATGTTTAAAAATAGATGATCAGAGTTGAGTAACTTAGTTGTTACTCCTGGCAACATGACTGGACTCTTGTAAGCAATCCTACGGGATGTCATCAGGAGCACTTATGTTCATACTGGAGAAATTGAGGTCAGTTTCATTCCTCCACCACCTCATAGTACAAGTTAGCTTCCAAATTCCTTGTTCTGCCCAAATATTTCAGAGTCAGATGTTCTAATCCATTTAAGCAGAAGGATGAGCCCTCTTCTTCTCAAGGATTCCAAATAGATGAATCCTTGGTGATGCTTGAGGCTAGTACAGATTTTGAAGTAGATATTCTTACTGCTATTTTTGGTGATCTTGTGGTTTATTCTTGGTGCCCAAAATTCTCCAGTATTTTACTGATTTATTTATTGACTCATACTCCCAGTCTCATCCTTTTCCTCAAAACTTAACTTCTTAGTAATAGACCCCAACTGCAAAGTAGATTGAAGTTGAAAGAGGTTCTAAATTCTCCAAGTTGCTTTTGGGACTTACATTGTCACCCTGGGACTTGAGGTAAGCGGACCGAGGTCACTTGAGTTTTTACAAAGTTTCTAAGTCACTTAAATTTTCACTGAGGTTAGTCAACCAGCCCAAGGTAAATTGTTAAATGACCACTTATTTTAGAACTGTAATCTAGAACATCATTTTTGGTTTAAAATTAATATTAGAATTTTATTTTTATACCTTTAAGAAATTTCTTATTTAATATGTAATTTCTAGTCTCCATTATTTCTGATGCAGTCACATTTTAGTATACAATAGTCCAGATGGCAATAGTATCATATATTTATTTTGGACAAAATCCATTATTTTTCCAATTTTCAACTTATATGCATGAATTAATCACGTTTTAAAAGATTTTCAAAAAATTCATATAAATGTTCCCAGTAATTATTGCTGGAGTAGATTTTAGGAAATCTTTTTTCTTCCTAATTTGAGATCAGAATTTTTTATTTACCACCAACCCCAAAACAACAAGAACAACTACAAATACCTGACACAGGACTAACTATATCAAGATAAAGAGGCCAAAAGCTATGTTCTGTCTGTTAAATCAAAACACATGTAATCTATCTTTATAGTCATTGGAAATCAGATATTTTATTTTCCATACTAACATAAAAAAAGAGAATAGAAATATACCTGGACAAATAATCAATAAACTGAGAGTAAAAATCAGAAATAATTTATCATTCAAGAACTTGGGGAAGTGGGAGTTTTCTTTTTAAGGCTTTCTTTACTTAATATCATGCAGGAAGAAAACAAAACAACACAAATTTAATACATCTTAAATATTTCCTGATGGTTGTGTTTTTAACTCAATCCTTTTGCATATGGATTTTGCTCCTTGTAGAGTCACAGGAAAATTGTGACACAGAACTTGAAACCTAAAAGGAAGGAGTCACATGTTGGACATAAACCTTGGAGTGTCTCACTCAGCAGTGAAACACATCCCAGCCAGACATAAGTGTTTATCAGATGCCCATGAGTGTCTGATGACATTCCATGGTCAGCCCATTCCATGGTTTATTGGCTTCTCGAGTAACTTACACACGAATGCACTTTTTCCAAAATTCTCCACCCATAAAAAAGAATTTTTGTTCCTCTGTTCCTCAACCATCGTCTTTGCTCCAAAACGAGGATGTGGTTTTTGCTGCCACACTCTTCTGAAGATCTTACATTCTGTGATTTTTCTTTCCCTACTTCATAAAAGTTTCTTCCAAGAAACAGCTCTTACATGGTTGATGGTGGATAATGGGAATTTAGGTCCGTATCCAGTGATTTGGAAGGAGTAGGGGAAAATAATAACACATTATCCAAAGGACACATTACCTAAACTCACCATTACCGGTGCCACAGGAAATATTATTATAGTAAAGAAAAAGTCAACATTTATTGAGGACTTTTATTAAAATGATTGAGTACTAGTTTAAGAAGTCCAAAGAATACAAATGTATCTATTCTATGAAGCTAAAAAGAAACACCTGGTGTTAAAAAGCTCTCAATTAAGTAAAACAATGGACAAAGGTACAGAAATTCCTGCTGCATTGGTCAGAACACATGTGAATCATGACTCAGCAGAGCAGAGATAGGACTTCCTCATTGTATTCCAGACACTGCATTTCTTTTTATACTGAGGATCTTCTATTCTAGTCCTTCAGGGCACATATTTTTCAGGTACTTCCTTTTTTAAGGTAAATGGAGAAATCTCTCTGTATACCCATATCTTACCTTGAAATTATTGAAGAGATTAAATGACATTACACAAATTATTGAAGATTAAATGACATTATGCGGGTGGTATATAAAGAAGGTCAGTTTGTCTCCTGTTGAGAACTTGACAAACCTCTCGCACCAAAGTCATATTCTAAGCTCAAGGCAGGTTCTTTCCTCCCTGAAAATCTCAAGTTTCTTTCATTTTTATGGTTTCTATACAATATCTTAAATTCATCTTGTCATTGCAGATTTATGCCTTTATGGAAGATGCATGAAGACAAAGACAATAGCAAAGAAGGTGTCAGCAAAAGTTGGAAGTTGTGAAACCATTAGAATAGTCGTGACCTGCTTAGCCTGTCAGAGAATGGTGGATGTCATCAGTTAGGAAAGCCTGGAAGCAGACTCATTGTGTCACCAACATCCAGAAAGACTTGGGAAATAAAAACCAAGATTTGGACTTCTTGACAGGAGTATCAGGATCTAGAAGACAATGAATCAGTGTTTTCACTATCAGCAGCTCAATGTATTTCTACCTAAAAAGCTATGAAAGTTGAAAATAATGCAAATGCTCAAAATATTTTTGACCTATGCACCTCTGTCAGGAAGTCACTAGATATTATGCTATAGCATACAAGCAAATTAACCAAGGAAGAAGACATGTAATCAGCAGATGGGGAGAAGTACTGAGAGAGGTAAGGGTTGCCCCAGGTGATGGTGAAAGAAGATGTAGAATAATGACACTTCAGTGGGTCTGGAGAATGATGGCCAGTTCAGATTGGCACACAAGAATTAGGGCCCCAGTTGGGATCTCTTCTTGAAAAGGATGAAGTAGATTAAATGCCTCATGTGTCTGTAGGTAGGAGAGTCACACTTGTTTTAGAAAACCTGTAGATTAATGCCATACTGATAACACCAAGAAAAACAAAAATTCCACGGAACCTAATTTTTCACTCTAATCAAGTAATCATGGTCAATAGCTTACCTCTGAATTCTAACTATGTATTCATATTACGAGCCATGAATGCCACTCTAATACAAAGTAGAATGGAAATCCTTTTAAGAGTAGGAATGAGAAAAGGCATAAACATGAAAAAAGGAGGAAGCCTGGGCTATAAGAACTTAATGCTTATTTTCTGTTATAGGAAACCATTGTGTCAAACCTAAAAAGTCATCAAATAACAGTACTGAAATGTTGCTTAGTAATATGGTTTCGAGTGCTAAAAGAAGTCACTAGTCTAGCTGAAACTGGTTGTTTCTGTAGAGTAGACATTGGGAATAGGGAGAACTTAAGAGACATTCTTCATGAAAATTCTTATAAACTGTTTGCCTTTTTAAATCTTAGTGCATAACTTTAATAACAAATATCATATTTAAATAGATAAAATGTTATTTAAGTAAGTAAATTTAAAATTTAATGTTTTATTATGATAGATGATTCTTACAGATATTCTAGATCTATATGGAGACATAAAAGAGTTATTCCTCTCTTATAGTCCTTTCTCTCAGGCATCTTCCTATAGAGCCATAGGTTGAATTACCAAGCACCTGGCTACTCAAAATGTGGGCTTAGACCAGAAGCATCAGCATCACTTGGGAGCTTGTTAGAAATGCAGAATGTTGGACTGATCTTAAACATACTGAATTGAAATCTGCATTTTAACAAAATCCCTAAGTGATCTGCATGCACACTGAGCCTTGAGAAGCATTGATTGGTCTAGGTCATTACATTGACACCCTCATCTCTAGGCAAAATACTTAGTTTTCTCTCACATGTTTTGCTCTATCTCTAAGCTGCAAATCTCAAAAAAGGTAAATAGTCCATTAGTTTTACAACTTTGCACTTTTGACGTATTAACCAGATATTTCTTTGTGATGGGGCGCTGTCCTATGTATTGTAGGATGTTCAGCAGATCTGTAGCCCCTTCCAACTAGATGCCAACCTCCCTTCCCAGAGTCACCACCAAAATCATCTCCATACTTTCCCAAATGATCCTGAGGGGTAAAAATCAGGGCCGACTTAAGAACCACTGCATTAGAGAAGGCATCTTGAAGTAGGGAGAATGGCGGCACAATCCTCTGTAGGAAGTGCAACCAGAATTTGGGGAGAGAGGGTTGGGACGCAGGCAGAAATGTAATTTGAAATGGGATAGTGAATATTAAAATATAATTTTATATTTGAAATAAAATACTTGTAGCTTAAAATATACATTATTGACAATAAAGCACCTGAACATGTCCTTGGAGATATACAGAAGACTCAGAAAATCCTAATTTAAGTCCATTTCCTTTTGGTCTTGGGGTTTTTATAGGCAGACTTGCATTTATGAAATTCCTAACCAGAGGGTACATATATCTGACCTCTAGCCTAAATATTTGGAGAGTAAGTTTCAAATTTCAAAATTATTTTGCAAAGTACTGGTCTCAATATTGGAAAGAATATACCTTGAAATGTGTAATACTATTGGGAGTACAGAAAAGATATCTAAAAACTTATTTTATATTTTTAATTTAAAAAAAGTTTTAAAATATCTGGATTTACTGATAGTTATAATGTGGATTGACACCTGCACCTTAACTCAGTTTGTATGTCAAATGGTCAAGTCAGTGACTGTAGAAACGACACCCTGAGGGAAAAGCAATGGTAGGACTCAGATTCATTCATGTTGAAATATGTCACTGTTTAGAGGAGCTGCAGGTAGATGCCTATGGATCATTTGTTCTCAACTCAAGCCAATAAATGGAAAACAGGTTTTCAAAAATTCTCCTGGTATTGCAGGCACAAGGGAACAAAAAAAAATGCTAGAGTGGACCTATCTCCTACTCCTACTACAATTTCTCCATCAATCATGTGGTGTAGTTTAAAAAAAAGGAAAAGAAAAACATGGACAAAATGTGAACAAAAATGGCGTTTTTATCAGGACTATTTAAAATGTGGATTTATATAAACTTGTAGTGACAAACCTCCCAAGTATATATTATCCTGAGAATACAGTTAATTTTATATATATTACATACATGATTAAGAGATATATACCTATGTATATACATATAAGACAATTAAGGCATATGTATGTGTGTATGCATGGGTGTGTATGTGTGTGTGTGTGTGTGTGTGTGTGTGTGTGTGTGTGTGCCAACATCCTAATCCCCCAAACCTGTGAATATGTTACCTTACATGGCAAAAGGGATTTTGCAAATGTGATTAAATTCAGGGTCTTGAGATGGAGAGACTATCCTAAATTACTTTAGTGAATTCAATGTAATTACAAAGAGCCTTATAAGAGGAAGTCAAGAGGATCAGAGCAAGAGGCAATACCTAATGCCAGAAGCAGAGGACACAAGGATACTGGACCACAAGGAATGCAGGCAGTTTCTAGAAGATGGAAACCTGCAGGAAAAGTTTCCAGCCCTGGAGTCTCTAGAAGGAACACAGGTCTGGCAACTGAGTTTCAGACTTCTGAACTCCAGAACTTAAGAGGATAATGAAGCCACTAAGTTTGTGACATTTTATTATAATAGAAAAAAGAAAGCAATACACAGACCCTGCGAGAGTGAAAATGCAGTTCCAAGGGGAGCAGGTGTACACTACATGTGAAAACGCCTGTTAGTGGATGATATCAAATATAAGATAGATACTTTGAAAAGGCAAGATCATGAAGTCTTTTCTTCACAGAAGGGGAGACTTAGGTATGTTTAAAGGAAGAAAGGAGATGTGGAGGGACAATTACTGAAGGTTTCGAAGAGAAACTGTGTGTGAGGGGGAAATCTCTAAGGGAAACAGGAAAGACCACTGTAATAAGTACAGTTTCCACATGCTTGCTTAGTGGCAGTCAACAGTAGTCCTTCCCACGTCACAGAACCATCTCAGTAGGTCCTTAGAGGAACCCATTTACTGATGAAGGAATTATGGCTGAGGCAGATTAAAGAATTTTTCCAGGCTATACACATTATAAATTGTGGAGCAGGACCTGAAACTGAGTCTGTCTGATAAAGTTCATGCTCTTAAACTTCCTAAAGAAAGGAAAGGTGGCCCTTTTTTGAGCCTTTTGAGCTTCCTTTGCTAGGCCTGCTCCAAACTCTTTGGAGTGTACTTTCTTTTCTATGAATGGCCCTTGGGCCATTCTCTACTGCTCAAGCCACTTCTGCTTCTTTGAAATGTATATTTACTTCTAATAAACTATCCTCTGCTACAAACTTAAAAGAAAGAAAGAAAGAAAGAAAGAAAGAAAGAAAGAAAGAAAGAAAGAAAGAAAGAAAGAAAGAAAGAAAGAAAGAAAGAAAGAAAGAAAGAAAGAAAGAAAGAAAGAAAGAAAGAAAGAAAGAAAGAAAGGAAGGAAGGAAGAAAGAAAGGAAAGGTTAGCACCGCTGTCAAGTGCAGACTCCTGTACTTTGAGAGGGGAGGAGAGGAAGTGAAATTGGGTGAAGCCACAGATATGCTTTGGATATAAAAGAAGGAAGATGAAAATATATTTAATAAAACAGGAGAAAATGTTTAATGTCTTTAGTGAACCAATTTTTAAATATTTTCCCACTGAATCGCAACACTCAATCAATATGTGATTATTTTTATGCACAATTTTAACAACGGCTAAATGGTCAAGAGTTTCAGTTCAACTAAATTTTTGTGTTTTTCCCTTAAAAGAGGACAAAAATGTAAGGAATAAAATTAACATATCAAAGTGTTCGGGTTGAGTCTAAATGAAAATAAATTACATTTCTAGTGAGTTTCAAAAGTGCAAGCCATTTTCCCACATCTCTAAGTGATAGATTTTACTGAGTGTGAGAAAGGCCAACCTGCTTGGCAGAGCACATTGTAAATTGACTTATCTGAATGGTATTTTGTGCTTCTAATTTGGGGAGATACTTGGCTTAACCATTTGTCTGCATCCAAAAAAGGAAGAGAAATTACAATAAAAATTGGGTAAGTACAGAGAATCACTCATTAGTATGCAGGTATTTTTCACTAAGAATTTTTTAATGTTTAAAATTTATACTTTTTAAAATATTCACAGATCATTCTAAATTTTTAACTATTATTCACAGATCATTCTAAATTTTAAACTATTAGATCAGATTTATTATATGTATCATTTGAGTTATGCAGTTTTAAAGTTTTGATAACTTAATTCCAAGCATGTTAAATCTGAAAGATTTATTAATCTTTGTAATATTCCATAATCAGTGAAAACAAGAAAGTGGGCAGGGGCAGAGGCATGCTGGAGCAGGCTCATACCAGCTGATGGGAGCCAACTGTTACATTTTCAAGAATTAAGAGCTGATTATTAAACATAGGCATTAATAAAAATAAATACATGAACCTATAATTAAATAAGTTACATTAAAAACAAATATAAATACTCAAAGCTCATCATTTCCTAATTTTTTACTACATTTTACTATTATCTATGCTCTTGAGTTTATATTTATTGTAACTGTATGTTGGACATATTACATAATGGTGTGCTGCTAAGCCTATCTTCCCAACTCCTCACTGCTGCCCACCATCATCTTTGTTCATATTTTCCATACTAATATGTTGGGTTTCACCATATTAATTTGAAGTTTTCCAGTTTATTAGTCAATGTGGTTGTTCACAACAAGATCTGAATCTTGTCTTGACTTGGTATCACTTGACTTGGTATCATAGAACAAACAAATGCTGCTATGCTTGCTGCTACACAGCTACCTTGAGGATTCAAAAGTATAGAGTTCCTTTTCAGCAGAGGACCAAAGTATCCTACTCAGACTAAAAAGCTTGATAGTTTAAGCTCCTGATTCTTCATTTCAGGGGCTGCTTACACTAGCACCATTTCCTTGATGTCTGATTCTGCCATAGCCTGAGATTTCCTGGATAGTCTGAGTATTACAAGAGGAAGAAACACAATAAATATCTGTTAACAATAAGAAGAAATGGAATATGACTAGGAGAGATGCAACAGGAGCATATCTAGGTGATATGAAACAAGAATAGTAAATTAGAAACTTTAAAGGAAAAAATATAGGGAATCAAGAAAGCAGCATATATTTTTAAATATACACATACCTCCAGATAAGTCATTGGATTTTCCACAAAAGTAAAGAGTATTTGGTACATATTCCTATTTAAGCCACTGCTTTCTTCCTCCAAAGCTTAAGCCTGTTATAGGAGGCTATTCCTTATCTTTTATTTATGTATTTTTTATGAACAAATACTTCTTGGCTTATATCCTTATTTTTATCTAAAATACAGCATATCTAACTTATCTCCTGTGCTAATAAATTTTTCTTTTTACTCCACATTTCCCATGCTTTTTCTCAGAGTTTCTAATACACCACACAGACTTCTGTATAATTTAGTCTAAAATCTGGATAATCACTCGCACCTTCTCCTCACTCATCACAGAATAGATAAAAATTAGAATTTCACTATTTCTTGTAAGCTGATTAAAACATATTAAAATTAAGAAAAATTGGGTTAAATAAAATGAATGAAATATCACAGATGCATTTAAAATTTGTTTATAACTTTAACATATAATTTTAAAACAAAAGATTTTCATAGTAAGAGTCTGTGCTATACTTCCTATGTGTTGGTAGGCTATGGGCATTCTTGTATACTCTAGATGTTGGGAAGAAGTTTTCTGCATGCATAGATTGAAGCCACTATATGAAATTCTCCCACTTGTCATCTTGCTACAGTAATATTTATGTGCACACAAGTCAGTACTATTGGATTTTTTTCCATATCTGTGTTGTTGGAATTCTCTCCAAGTCCTGCTTGCAACAGCTTGTATATAGGATATTTACTTTGCTATGTGTAATTCCATATGCAATAATTTTTGGATATGATAAATGAAGGATACTGCCAAGGCTGCATGTCTTCCATCCTTAATTAAATTTTAATTTACTGTGAACCAACTACATAATCAGCAGTGGTGCTAGGTATTCTAGCATAATATTAACAAGACAAGGTTTTTACTTTCAAGGTGATAAAAATTACATCAGGGAAGAGACAATTGCAGTGCAAAACAGGATCCTTTACTTAGGGGTCTCTGGGAAAACATCAAATCAAGTGTACCAACATTCACATCATAGGGGTGGGTACAAGAAAGAGAAGAGTGAAAGCAAGGGATTGAGAACCTGTTTGAAGAAACAATGATGGAAAGCTTCCCTAACCTGGCAAAGGAAATAAACATATAAGCCCAGGAAGCATGGAGTGTCCCAAACAAGAACTCAAAGAGGCCCACACCAAGACACATCATAATTAAAAGACGAAAGCTTAAAGACAATGACGATCTTAAAAGCAGAAGAGAAAAGCAATTAGTTGCCTACAATGGAGCTCCCATGAGACTGTCAGCTGATTTTTCAACAGAAACTTTGCAGGCCACAAGGGATTAACAGGAAATATTCAAAGTGATGAAAAGTAAGGACCTACAATCAAGTCTGTTCTACCCAGTAAGGCTATTATTTAGAACTGAAGGACAGGTAATGAGCTTCCTAGATGAGAAAAAGCTAAAGGAGTTCATCACCACCACACCAGTATTATAAGAAATGTTAAAGGGACTTCTTTAAGCAGAAGAAGAAGAAAAAAATAGTATAGACAACAAAATCACAATAACTACATATGTATGACTAATTATTTTAAATGCAAATGAATTAAATGTCCCAATCAAAAGACACAGGGTGGATGAATGGATAAGAAAACAAAACCCTTACATATGCTGTCTACAAGAGACTCACTTTGGATCAAAAGACACACACAGACTGAAATAAAGGGATGGGGAAAATACATTTCATGAAAATGGAAACAAACAAGCACACACAAAAAAGCTGGGGTAGCAACACTTATAACAGACCAAATAGATTTTAAAACAAAGGCCATAACAAGATATAAAGGAGAAACAGTAATACAAGTTCTGGGTATTTATCCAAAGAAAGCCAAACATTACTTCAAAAGGACTTGTGCAGTCATATATATTCATTGCAGCATTATTTATAATAACCAAGATATGGAGGCAGCCTGGGTGTCCATCAATGGATGAATGGATAAAGAAGAGGTAGTACATACATACAATGAAATATTAGTCAGCTATTAAAAAAGAATAAAAACTTGCCATCTGTAACAACATGGATGGACCTAGAAGGTATTGTGCTGAGTGGAGAAAAGTCATACAGAGAAAGACAAATGTCATATGATTTCATTTATGTGTTGAATATAAAAAACAAACTAAATGAACAAAGCATAAACTAATTCATAGATACAGAGAACATTTTGATGGTTGTCAGATGGGAGGAGTGGGGTGGGAGGATGGGTGAAAAAGGGGAAAGGATTAAGTACAATCGGTAGTTACAATATAGTCATGGGGGTCTAAAGTATAGCATAAGGAATATAGTCAATAATATTGTAATAATTATGTATGGTATCAGGTGGATACTAGATTTATCAGGGTGATCACTTCATAAATTATATAAATGTCTAATCATTATGTTGTAAACCTGAAACTAATATAATATTGTATGTCTATGTCAACTGTAATTGAAAAATAAAAAATTATTTTAAAAATCAAAGTAAAGAAAAAATCCTTTATTTAAAGTTGAACTATTTTAGAACATTTTTATGGATCTGAAAATCAACACAAAACTACATATAAATAAAATTTTTTATCACCAGTGGAAGAGTGAGGGGGAGCAATTAAAAAAAAAAACTTAGGTATCAGTGATTTGGTTACGTGAGCTTATGATTCCTCAGCTCTCTGTGTTAAAATGATATATAAAAGTAAGGAATTGGAAGTAATTCTTCCCAAATTATTGGGTTGTCTGAAAAGTCATGATATATTTTTTCTCTGTTTTTCATTGCAAAAATGTGTCATGACTTTTCCGACAGCCCGATATTATGGCTGCCAAGTATGAACTGTGTAGAATGTCCAAAACTGAAAGAGGTACACCAAGTAGAAAGGAACACGAGAAATAAACAGCAATGCAAAATTTCCATGCTTATCATTCTCTTCTGGGAAGAGTTGAGATTACATAAATACCTCTGGAAAACAAGATCTATCAACAAGGATTTCTGTGTTATCAAAGGTTACTATATGTTTCATTACAGTGTTAATAGAAACTAAAACACTTAAATACTTCTTGTTCAGATTTTGGCAACCCTACTCTAACATAAAAATAAAGTTAGTGAGCTGAAAATCAAATCCTTGCCTTTTCCTCTTCAGAGCCTATGGTTTCTTTAGTGCTCCCTTTAAAGGAAAATTTACTTTGATTATTTTACATAATGGTTACCTAATAATGAAATAACTTCTTTTTTTTTTTTAAGATTTTATTGGGGAATTGGGGGAGGGGAACAGCGTTGGGGAATCAGGGAAGAGGAACAGACAAGTTGCTGTCTTTTTGTTTGTTTGTTTTTCAGTCTAGTTGCGGAGGACGTTGCTTCATTGGCTCATGTTGGTATCGTCATTGCATTCTTCCCGGATGAGGCAGATCCATCGCCAGCCTCTGGATGGTCACCCACCGCAGCTATTGGCAGCTCACACTGGCTGCAGGCCACTCACTGTAGCCTATGGCAGCCCACTGCAGCAGGGGCTGCAGCCTGCACCCACCGTCGCCGGGGCTCACACAGCCCAGCTCCAGGTGGAGCTGTTGTTAGCTGCAGAGGGCAGTGTCACTGACCCTCATATGTGGGATCTGAACCAGGGCTGCTGGCGTCAAAATCAAAGAAGATATGAATAAATAGAGACATATTGCGTTCTTGAGAGAAAAACTCAACTTAATAAAGATGTCAATTCTCCTCAAATTGATATGCAGTTTTAATGCAACTCTTATCAAAATCTCCACTATATATATATATATTTTAGTACAATCTTTTCATATACATATATATAAATTTATATGGAAAGGCAAGAAACTAGAATACCTAAATAATTTTGAGAAAGTAAAATACAATAAAGTGAAAAATTTGGAGCTATTCAATTTCAAGACATTATATAGCTGTAATAATTAAGAATGTGTGGTAGTGGTGGGGGCATTGACACATATCGATAGATAAACAAAGCAAAATAACAAACCTAGAAATAGATCCACAAAAGTATGCCCAACTGATTCTTGACAAATGTTCAAAAGAGTTTAATACAGAAAAGATAGCCTTTTCAAAAAATAGTGCTGGGTAATTGGACATCTATAGGCAAAAATAAACCTTAACCTAATTCTCACATTTTATACAAAATTAACTTCAAATTGATAATGGAATTAAATATGAAATTAAAGAAAAAAAGAAAAACTATAACACTTCTAGTGGAAATCTTAGGAGAAAATCTTTTGGATCTAGAACCAGGCAAAAGGTTTTTAGACTTCATAACAAAATCATGATCCATAAAATAAAAATTGATAAACTAGTCTTCATCAAAATTTAACACTTCTGCTCTGAGAGAGACTGTTAAAAGCATAAAAACAGAAGCCACAGCGGGGAAATATTTGAAAACTACGTATCTGACAAACAGCTATATCTGAAATATATAAAAAATTCTCAGAACTCAACAGTGAAAAAATTAAAAATTAAACTGGAAAACAGGCAAAAGACACAGAGATACTTAAACAAAGAGGCTAAACATATGGCAGATAAGCATGTGAGAAAATGCTTGACATCACTAGCCATTAGGGAAATATAAACTAAAACCTCAATGAGATATCACTGCACACCTATCAGAATGACTAAATAAAAAATAGTGAAACAACAAAGGCTTATGAGATTGCAGAAAAACTGGATTACTCATGCATTGCTGGTGGGACGTGGTATGGTACAGCCACTTTGCAAAATCATTTGGCAATTATTTAAAGATTTAATATGTGGCCACCACATAATCCAGCAATTGCCATTCTGGGTATTTTATCCAAGAGAAATGAAGAGTTCTGTTCATACAAAAACCTCTACATGAATGTTCTAGCAAATTTATTTATTTATAATAGTGAAAAACTGAAAATAACCTAGTGTCCTTCAACAGTGAGTAAACAAATGTCCCGTACTCAGCAATAAAAAGGAACAAACTGTTCAGTCTATTCTTAAAATGTCAGTAAAAAAATGAATAGATCTCTTGAATGACTAATCAAAGGATAAAGACCAAAAGGAATACTAAAATATATAGCAAATTAAAATGATGTACAACTATTGAAATATAGATAATTAAAAATATAAGTAATTATTATAAACAACTGTTTACTGATAAATGTAAAGATGTCAATGAAATGGTAACTTGTAGGAAAAGGTAATTATCAAATCTGACTCCACAAGAAATAGAAAATGAGTATATAAACACACACACACACACAGACACACACACACACACGAAGTTTGACAATTAAGTCATGAACTTGTTGCAACAATGTTGCTAACCTTTTTTGCTATCAGAGGGATTATTCATTATGAATTTGTACCTACTGGACAAACAGTTAACCAAGTTTACTATTTGGAAGTGCTGAAAAGGCTGCATGAAAAAGACTACAACCTGACTTTTTGCCAACAATTCATGGCCCTTGCATCACAACAATACACCAGCTTACATGGAACTGTCTGTGAGGGAGTTTTTAGCCAGTAAACAAATAACTGTTTTGAAACACCCTCCCTACTCACCTGATCTGGCCCCCAGTGATTTCTTTCTTTACCTGAAGGTAAAGGAAATATTGAAAGGAAGACATTTTGATGACATTCAGGACATCAAGGGTAATACTACAACAGCTCATTCCAGAAAGAGTCCCAAAATAGCCTTGAAGTGTAGACTAGACCCTGGAGTAGGTGCATAGCTTCCCAAAGGGAGTACTTGGTAGGTGACTATAGTGATATTTTGCAATGAAGGTGAGTTTGCGACCTTAACTGTCAGACCTCGTACGTATATGATATGTGGAGGGGCAGGATTAAAATCAGCAGACTCAGTGGTTTTGGAAGAGCTTACGGTGTACAGACATGCTGTATGTCACCTTTGGCAAACCTCAACAGGAAAATAGTAACACATGCCCCAAAGTTTTGGGACACAGTCATGCCTTCCTTTGCTCACAAATATTCTCTGCTTGAAAGACTTGTTGCTGAGCCATAGTAGGAACTTCACACCAGCCCCTATGACATGCAATACAGACTACCCATCCTATACAAGGTGTTATACAATCTACCAAATCATGAAATTGGACAAACACAGCAGAATTACATTGTAAAATGGATTATAAAATGGATGTATACAACTAGGTCCAAGCAATTTCAGAAGTCACTAGTAAACTCCACAAGCAGGTGGCTCAGACACCCATAATACCCATCCTTACTGCTTTTTTCACCCATTCCTCAAAATATATATATGGCCTCACTGGAAGCTCCCTAAGACCATTTAAAAGAAATGGAAAAACAACGGGCCTGATTAGCAATGAATTTGTATGGTATGCAGGCGTCAGCCAAAAGTACATGATGACCACACTACAGCCTCTGAAAGACAGTAATGAAGGAAAAATGTGCTATGGGGAGAACTCCAGAATCCAACATCAGGTTGTCCATGTTACATAGAAGGAAAGATACATGATGTATGGATCTTGTTTCAGGGTCAGGGACTTGGAAAGCACAAGATTAAAAGATTGGTGATAAGAGATATTAGTGTACCTTTCTAGATGCAGGCAGAGTGTGAAAATCCTTTTGTCTACTGCAAAGGAGATTCTCTGTTATGAGGAGAGAAGATGACCCATATTGTGAAACATGCTATGGAAGTTTTTTTTTGCTTAATGACCACATGTATAAAGCGGCTTTGGTAGCAGGGGTTGAGTTATGTCAGCACTCAGCAATGTGGACTTGGTCTCATCAAAGCTGAATTGGCTACTACTGCTGCTGAGAGCTTAATCCGCTAAGAAGTAGAGGCCAATGTCTAGTCACTAGCCCATGGGAAGGACGGCAGGTCACCTGGTGGCACTTTGACTATCATGGTTCACTTCTATTATATCACAAGCAGCAATTTATCCTCGCAGGGACACACTGATATTTTGAATCAAGATTTTCTTTTCTTACCTACAGCGTTTCTATTAGCATGACCATCTAGGGGCTTACAAAATGTCTTATCTATCCATTGCCAAATTATTCCACACAACAATCACCTCTGAACAAAGGACACATTTTATAGTAAAGGAGACAATAAACTCCAGTTCAATGAATTCACTAGTCATACCACAAGTCCCACCTCCCAGAAGACGGCTTCACTGAACAGTAGATACCTTCTGAAGACTTCATTATGGCACCAATTGAAAAATAAGATTCTTGGGCCAGTCGAGCGGCATGGTGGTTGGGCGCTGGCTTCAGAAGCCAGCGGCCCCGGTTCGGGTCCCACATGTGAGAGCCAGTGACACTGCCCTCAAAAAACAAAAAAAGAAAAATAAGATACTTAGAGGTTAGAGTACTATCCTAGAGAATACAGTATATAACTTAAAACAACAACAAATATTGGGCTGTCGGAAAAGTCATGACACATTTTTGTAACAGAAAACAGAAAAAATGCATCATGACTTTTCCGACAACCCAATAGATAATAACATCTTCCCACGGCACTGGTCTGGGAACCAAGGAGCAATCAGTATTTTCTTCTTCTTTTGCCATCACTTGGGATCTGTGGTCTGGAGGTCCTTGTGCCCAGAAAGAAATGATAACATATGTCCATGCATCTGTTAAATTGGATGTTAATGCTGTTCTGACTATATTGGGCTTCTCATTTCACAGTAAAATGCCTTCCAACAGGTGAAGAAAGGGATTAATGTGCTTGTTGGGGCGATTGATCCCAATTGCAAATGAGAAATTGTGTTAAGAAAAAAACCAAACTCTCTCTAGCACACAGGAATTTGTTGGGAATCACTTAGTACTCCCTTGACCAATGGTCATAATTAGTAAAAAACTGGGCAACACAATGAAGATTAGGACCACCAAGTACTCAAATCCAGCATAATTGAAGGTTTGGATACAATATTAGATTCACATCTTTAACTGGACAAAGTATTAACAGATATTAAGGGGAGCATAGTGATGGAAGAAGGAAGTATCAGTCCCTCCATTTAAACCTCACAGACAGCTAGAGGCAGGTCCAAAACAACTCTGTTTCTGCTATTTACCTACTTGATTTTTTTGTTCCCTTCCTTCCCTTGATAATTTATATAAAGAGCATTGATGATGACTAGCAATTTAGACTCGAAGTTGGGGTATACTGGAGTCTATGCAAACTGGCATCACCCTGCATGGTTAGTATAATAGACAGGACTTTGTCCCCTGTATCTATGTAGTTCATACCAGGCACTCTGGATGCAGCTACTCTCCATGTTTTGGCAGTTATCCCTACCCTCTTTCCTCTCAGGTCTTCTTGTAGTAAGGGCTCATTACAGGACTATCGCCCCTGATTGATTTTACTAACCTAAAGGTCTTGGTAAATGTCCTTTATTAAACTCTCCTGAAAGACCTGGTTTGAACACCCATCTCTTTATTACTAGGACTCTGCGTAATAAAGGAAATATGATTTTAGATCTGCAGTCTAATGAGATCGTTCTTACTTCACCCTGAATTGGAATCACCCACCTGGCATTGGCACAGATGGACAAATAGGGTCACCCCTCACAAGGGCAGGATCCCTGCTACCTGTCACAGAGAAGACCTGTCCTGCAATCTTTCTAGCTCCAGGGAAAAAGACCCAGTAAGGACTGCACAGAGCATGTTTAAATACTTTTAATCTCGACAACGAGATAATTCATTCAGAAGAGGAAAAAAGGGGTGGGCAGAGAGACCAAGAATAATAATTCTGGGGACATTTAATCACATGGAAAAATTAAGCCAGAGAGTACAGGTCCTCCCCTAATATACAGCATATATCAAGAAATCCTATAAACCAGAGAGAAAAGAACAACACAAAATAGAAACTTTCCAAAGGATATGAAAAGACAGTTCACAGAAGAGGAAACTCAAATTATCAGTTATATAATTCCTAGCCCAAACAAATATCCGAATTCTATTTCTTTTTATGAAGTCATTTTATTAGTAATAGATGTTAGTTTTCTATTTTGTGTCATACTAAATCTTTTGACATTGATCAGAGGAATCAGGGGTAGTCTGTAAGTCAATCCCAAACTTTAACCTGTACTGTAAAGGCTTAAACTTTGTCTTCTTAGTTCAGGACTGTCATTACCATATCTTGGACTGTAATCCTGTCCTTTTAATAGAAATAATAATGTTACTTATAAATAGGACTTGCTGTACACCAAGCAATATTCTAGGTGCTTCACACTCGACAACTGATTTAACCTTCACAACACTCCATTGAAATGCATAGTATTATTACTCCAATTGATAGAAAAGCAAACTGTGTGCCCAAGGTCAAATGGAATCTAAACACGGATACTAGGCCCTAAGGTCCACGGTAGGAACTACTGCTTCATGATGCCTCTAATGTGCAACTGGTTCCTAGCCTGAGCAGCATTCAACCTATTTTAACCATCTTTCTCTCCATGACTTGAATAGCATAAACACAACCTCCTTCAAGTACAGGGAAAAATACCAAGTCACAGATGGAAAATGTAAACTGTGGTCTAATCCAGTGTGAATACCATGAAGAAATATGGCATGCATTAGAGTAATAGATTTCATTGTAAAACGACAGATATATAATTTAGAGACAACATTCCCCTCCATTTTTGAGTTTCCCAGGATTTGGGAAAGATTTAGAAATACTTAATGGCAATGGGAGGGAAAATTCCGGACTGAAATAGAGCTTGGACCCAGAAGCCTATTTAAGGAGGCAGGAGTTATGGCCTCCACAGGATTTCCTAAGGAGATAAGTAATGCAGACCCAAGGAACCCTGACTAGCAGCACCGGATGCTGCTGAACCTATGAAAGCATTTCAGCAATAAACCAGGACCACAGGAATGCACTGCTTCCCTCCTTTAAAAAAGGTGATTGTATCTTAAGCACACAAAGTTAAAGGTCTAAATGTTAGTACTTAAAAATCACTTTCTCTCCTTTAAAATATTTACAAACTGGGTCAAAATTGGCAAAACAAGAAAAGAAATTATGGAAAGAAAAAAGAAATACAAAATGTAGATTACAACTACTTTTTAAAGATATTTGGGGGAACTTTTCAGTAAAAATGGGAAAATTCTCCAGTAAAATATCAGCTCCATCAGGGCCTTACTTGTCTTGCCCATTATTCTGTCCTCATTGCCTAGAACCCTGTCTAGCATAAGGAGATACTCAATAAATATTTGTTGACTAATTAAATTAATTAATTGGCAAACAAATGAAGTAATATTGCAGGCCAGCAACCACAAAACATTTCTATTTCTTCCTTATACATAAATCCTACCCATTTGGGGCTGAAATGATCAAGATTACCTGAATGAAGATGGTATTTTGTCATAAAGATCAGGCTGATCTCAGCTGTGTAAAACATTTTCAGGTATGCCAGACTAGTGTTTTCTTGTCAAGAGTTCCATTTTTTTCTTCTTTCTCCAAGTCCAAGGCACTTACCTTCTTTTTGCCTCATCACTGTGAGGCCTATTTTAGTTTAAACATAAAAATGTCAGCAATAGGATGATCTCTCTCTCTCTCTCTCTCTCTCTCTCTCTCTCTCTCTCTCTCTCTCTCTCTCTCTCTCTCTCTCTCTCCTCTCCTCTCCTCTCCTCTCCTCTCCTCTCCTCTCTTCTGTCTTCCTCCCTCTCCCGCTCCCTCTCTCCCTCCCTCCCTAGCTACTAATTAACTTGGACTGGGCTCTTAGTTACTTCAGAGAAAAAATAATAATCAAGCCATTCACAGATGCATGTGTTTATTTGTTGAAATCTCTGGTTTCTCCTGCCAGGGCCAAAACTTCACTCTACCAAATGCTTCTTTTAACCTCAGCCTGTTGAGACATAGAGAAAGCCTTCAAGAGCCAGTGCGCATTGTAAGGAACCATCTATCTGCCTGTGTAAATGAGACACTGAAACCTTTCTGAGCAGTCACTGAAAACACCTTAAAATCAGCACATAAATGCATCCGAAGTGTCCTCTCTAAGCCTTAAAGCCACTGCTTGAAAGCATAGGCTAATAAATCAAAACCATATTTTAGATCTTGTCTGTAGTTTTAAATGTTCTCACTATCTACCTCAGAGGTTTCCTAGGGTCCTGCCAATCGTGTCCTGCCAAGCCACTGGTAGGCCCATGGGCAAGGACTCATTATTTCTGTTAATGCTGCTTCTAATGAGATAGTAAATGAGTGAATGTGGTGGCTGTAACCGGTGTTGTACCTGGTACAGAGCAGCACCCCAAAAATGGAGAATCTCTCTTTCTCTTTTCCCTTTCCCACTTAAATACAAATCAATCACTTTCCCCAAATCTCTTGTTTGAATATTTGAAATTAATTATATTTGATTGGAGTTGCAAGTCAATGTTCTGGTAACTTTTGATTTTCTTTTTGGCTTTTGGGGCTGATTTAATTAATATAACTAAATTAATATAGGTTGGTTAAATATTATCTAGATATTAAGGCAAACATGCTATTTAATTATGGGAGAGGGAGCAAGATTAATGTGTCATCATTTATTTCCAGCTAACATGCATTAATCTTACATTTAGACTAATACTTCAATACCTACTATCATAGAATCTTATTTTAGTCAATTTGTCTAGTTATCTTCCTTCTAGTTCTCCATGCCTTTGCTTGGATCTCTGTCTTGAATGATTTGAAAGCTGACAGTTGACTTAATCGTCCATGAAAAATGCATGGGAACCTAATGCATTCTCCACTATATCATTCACCACCCTCTTCTACAGTCTGTGTACTAAACAAACCTGTATTTTTGAGAGATCCTGCCAATGTATTGTTTTCTTATTCCCTTTTCAAGAGAGTGATTGTGGTGAAAATTATAAGATGTTAGAACAGAAGCTACTTAAGCAGAATCTAGACTGGCACACATTTTTAACCCTTATACTTAGAAAACAGTTTCAAATAAATGTTTACTATATAATAAGGAAAGTCTAGATACAAGTTCTCAATGTTTTATTATTATGTTCATTCTAAAGAGCCTGGTGTCTCCACACAGGTAAATTTTCTTAAAATTCTTGGGGTTTAGATGTTAATGAGGGGGATAACAATGAGGGATAACAATGTTAATGAGGAATAGGCCCCAGACCCAGCTTTTTAAATTAATTTTTTACAACTATCCTCAACTACAGATTTTTTTTTTAAAAAAAGGAATATGTAATGTTATAATGTGATGGAAGAAACTGTAATGAGGTATAAAAAGAAAACAAAACCCTTTTCAGGGCTAGCATTGTATTTATTTAAAAGAAAGATTTCTGAGCCAAAATAAAAAGCAAATTTTGCTGGAAAGGACTGCCTGTCTAACAAAAGGCTGTGAGGAAATTATTCCATATAGGAGTAGTGAGAGATTTGAGGTTCCAAGGAAAAAAAATCTGGATCAAACTAAAGGAGCCAGTAAGAAGGTACAGAGAATGACCAAAAAGAGGATAATAAACAATACTGCTGATAGTGTGATGGAGCTGAGAGTTTGGAGAAAATAGAGATATTTAATAGGGGAGAGAGTTTGTAGTATGGAATGAGTGTCACCCTCTTGTTCTCTTCCAGAATTTTCATGGGAACCTATATTGCTCACTTAAAGTTTTGTTTGAGTGGATGTGAAATGAGGAAACATGAAAATGGCCCTATCTAGCTTTGTAAAGGAAAAAAATTTACCCAGGTGAACACAGAATCCTGGGGTTGAGAGTAAAGCTTTAATACGGGTTATAGTGAAATGAAAATTTATCTGTGGAATCATCATAATATCTTCTCTTTGATTCATTAATGGATGCTTATTGTATACTTCCTTCATTCAACATTTAAACTTTTCCATAGGCTACACATGTAGCCAAGAAAAGTGAATCCTGTAAAGCTAGATTTGTTCCTAAGTGTAGTGATTACATACTAAGACCTACGACAGACTTAATCTTTAGAAAGGGAGTGTAGGATCATCTAGAAAATTTGACATTTGCTCACCTAGCACCAAATTGGGTTAAATAATATCTTAGAGCTCATATGTGCTTAATTAACATGTTCTGGAAGGAGTTTCTGTCCTATTATAATACACGATTTTTTTTTTAGTATGGATCTCAAAAAGTATGAAATATATTTCCACTGTACACAGTGCTCTCAATCACGAATTTTTATGGAATAAGTTTACATCTATTGACATTGTATTGCCATATAGGAAGTTATTTTTCAGCCATAAAAATGCAAACTAAGACTAGACAGGTCACTTTTTTCCACATATATGTCTACACAATGAAGTGTATCCTTTTTGTATCCCAATATTACTAAAAGCTTTGAAGACATAATTTATTCTCTTAGAAGAGTATAGATTTTTAAAATAATGATATTAACATTAAATATGTCTATATTTCAGATTTAACAATCTGAAAATATTGTATCTTAAAAATTCTATTCTTCATATTTTCAATTTTTAGATTGATCTTTTTCTGACTATATATCCAAGAAATTAAGTGTAACTTCAAAATTGATAGTTTTCCATTAAGAAACAAAAATGTTCAACAATTTTAAATGCTAACTAACTACACATATCCTTTCCAACTGTATTACTAATAAAATTGTTTTAAATAATTAGTTAAGGAAAATAACATGATAAAACTCATTTGCAAAGTAATTCTTTTTCTCAGAATAGAAATATAGATTACAATGATATATTGCTTCTTATTGGGTACTTACCGTGCACTATGAATTCTGCTTGGTGCTTTTCATAATTTTTTCATTTAATCTTCAAAACAACCCTGGAAACTAATTATTCACATTTTACAGATGAGGTCATGGAGATTCAGAGATGTTGGGTAACTTGCCAAACATCACAGAGTAATAGGCACCCTTGGGATTCTAAATCAATCCTAACTCACAAACTCACAGTCCAACCAACTTCATGAGGGTTTAGCTCATTGTGTTTTGAAACAATTTGTTTTACATTCCGTCTAATGAACTTAGAAAAATATTGCTCTGTTTTCAAGAAAGCACTGATGCATTTGCATCTCTAAGGTGTAGCTTAGCTGAAGAAAGTCCTGCAACACTGAAACAGAGAACTGGTCAGTTTTTAAAGTGTGTCGGGGATTGATAGAGAAATGTGTGAAATACAAGGGTAAAAAGCAACCACCCTTTTATTGCAAGTTAATGATTGAGATAACATGCAGTGTAAGCTGCAGTGAAGCTGCAGTGGGCTGCCATGAGTTACCGTGAGTGGCTGACAGCCAGCGTGAGCTGCCAGCAACCTGTGTGAGCTTCCGTGAGCTGCAGTGAGCAGCCGTTCAGTGACCAGCGACCTATCTGCCTCACCTGGGAAGTGCACAATGATAACACCAACATGGGTCAGTGAAGCAACGTCCTCCACAACTAGACTGAAGAACAAAAGGACAGCAACTTGTCTGTTCCCCTTCCCCAATTCCCCAATGCTGTTCCCCTCCCCCAATTCCCTAATTTTTTTTTTTTAAATAGCTTTCCCTTTAATTGTTTCTCTTTTACTTTTTTTCTTTTAAGCTCAACAAGACAATAACTAAAACATGGAGATTTTCTTTTACTAAAACACAGAGAAATTATATTAATAATATAATTCAAGCCAAGCCTATTTTTTGTATGAAAAACTGAGATAACCAAGATAATATGTGGAAGCTTCAATTATCTGGATTCTTTGTCAGTTTTTACATCACCCTGTAATGAGTGAGAAAAAAGATGTACAGACACTTGTAGGCTCTCTAGGCATACTGATCTCATCTCTTCTTTATTTCCTGAAAATGCTGGCTTTGGAAGTGGCTCCCTTTGCAGCATTAGTTGCTTATTTATAATGTGCCAGGGAGTCTTACAATGAATATGGGAAAAGATACAAAATAAGCACTGTGTAAAATATTTGGCAAATAAAGCAAAGGAGCAATTTTGTTGTTTATTTTTTCTAGTTTCTCAGACAGGAACTGAATGAAAATCACATTTTAATTCAAGGTGAATAAAGACTTAAGAAAGTAAAAGATTTGCAAATAAATGTATTAAATTTTACATGCCTCTGAAAATTATTAAATACTAGCTTGGATTTATAAGTAGCATTCTGCCATAAAAGTTTTTAACTTTCTTGATGTTATGACAAAAAATTAAAAACCCCATGATCTTTAATCATAGTTTTGTGAAAATATAAAGTCAAAGGAAATAGCAAATACATTTTATGATAGACTCAAGATATATATCAATGAGTAGACAAGATAGACCATACCTAATTAATTGGAATTTAACTTGAAATAAATGTAAAATCCATTGAAAAGAATGAAAAAAATATTGAAAGTTATAGGAGACATACTTTATTATCAGCAAATGTATCAGACTTCAGAGTTTCAACTGATAATATTTCTATTAAAAGTCAACTATGTACTATGATATTTAAAAAAATAAAAGACCAGTGATACCTTCAGGAGAAATATAATAATACAATGTATGAAAAAAAAGAGATAGTTATCATCCTACTCTATGACTCTATGTTGCTCTGACCAGTGTGTTTAATTCTCCCTCATATTAAGAAATCTATAGGCAAATGAGGATACATTAAGAGGCTAGCAAGTAAGATGGTTTAAGAAACTATGTCACATGAAGGAAAGTTGAAGGAACTGAACAAAGAACTTGGAGAAGAGAAGCCTCAGCAATTGCCAGGGAAAAGAGAGAGTAACTTTCTCTAAATGTTAGAAATATTGTTGTGAAAGAATAATCACACTTGTTCTGCCTGTCACCAAAAAGGACATCTGGGCTCCATATAAAGAAAAATGTTCTAAAAGTGAAAACTGTACAAGACAAAGGAGACTTACTAGCCCCCCTATTTGAGAAATGCAAGGGTGGAATTAGCTTTGGGCACAGGGCATTTCAGAAGTTCAAACAGTGTCATCATGCTCTCCATTTCTGAGCTTTCATCTCTTTTGTGTTTCATTTCTTTTTCAGGCAGTCTCTTGCTACCTGAGAGTTAAGAGATCCATGGGAAACACCAGGCTTACTACAACTTAAAATCACAAAGAAAAGAAAACAGCTTTCTATCTTCCATCTTTCAATTTTGAGTTTTAATAGAGAATTGTGATTGGGTCTGCTTGGCTTCCAGGGTGGTCATTTCTTTGACCAATCACTATACACAGAGGGGTGGATGCTCTAGAGACCTATCCTGGATCAGGTGCCTACTCCTAAAAGCATAGTAACCATGATTGACATGAGCAGAATCACCCTAAGGAGAAGAGTGGACACTAGGGAGCTGAACAGGCAAAAACAAACAGGCAAAAAACAATAATAATAATTAAAGTGGAAAGTAAAATAAACAAAATAAAAAGTGCATCACAGCTACTTGGCAAGGTAGTGAATTTCTCATCACTGAAAATGTTTGAGCAGAAGTTAAATAACAAGTTGTCAGTGATAAACGGCTACATTGCCCCTTGTCAACTATGGATCCTAAGCTAGTCAGCCCTCCTTTACTTGGTTAGTCAGTGTATAATCACTGAGCACACACAGTGTGCCATGCAGGCAAGCCATGCAGACACAGAGGTGTGCCAGATGGATGAGGTCAATGCCCTGGAGGAGTTTACAATCTATGGCTTCTAACGGTTAAAAGAGATTACATTTGTCACACAAGTGTGATGGAAAAAAAAATGTGTGTGAAAAGTGACAATTATAAAACAATTATGAATGCAAGATATTAGACAGCATAAGAAGAATAGCTAATACTTGTGCTGGGAAAAGTGGGAGTCAAAACCAAACTTCATCTCTAAAGCAATTTTATCTACACATGCCACACACAGCCTTTCCAGCTCTACTGTGCAGCCAGTAATCTAATCCCAAATTAATTGTTTCATTCAGTAAAGATCAAGGGGAAAAAAGCTTCGGGGGGACTTCTCAGCCTAGGGGTTAGGGCTAGAGATTTAAGGAGAAGTTCATCCCATGGGCCATAAACACAGTGACACTGCTTCTGGGACAGATTCTGGGTGAGGTCCACAGCAGGCTTGACCCCAGGGCTCCATGTGCCAGCCCAAAATAGGGCAACTTCTCATGGCGGCTAGAATGCCTCAGCACCCAACCTTCTAGGACACCAATGGCACTGGCCTGCTAAAGCTTAAAGGACATGAAACAGCCTTTGGAGGGGTGGGTGTCCCCATCAACGGAGACTCCACTTAAGGAGGATGGAAGTAGCCAAATCTCATCCAGCAATGTGTCTCTAGTATCCAGGTACAGGGCCAAGCACATCTTCTGTGTGAATATCGCCATTGGTGGAACATGCTCTAATTCTAACTAGACATCTTTTGGGAAGCCCTTTATGTGAGTCATGGTCATTCCATTTTTCTAAGCTTTAACTTCCTAATCTGAAGGTGAAATGAAAATGAGTGTGAACTCACTAATTAATTCTAAGAAACTAAATAAATTTACAGGATAAATAATGAAATATTGCCTCTCTGTCACTAGCTCTTAAAGGTGGGCTGATGCTACAATTGTATTGCCTTTAATGAGTGCAAATTTCCCCACTGAAATCCATCTATTCAATGAAGACAATCAAAGATGTAATAACTTATTGTTAGCCCATGGGACTTAAATACTTTTGATTCATTTTGATTGAAAAAAAAAAGTGGTCAGATAATCTATTTTAGGGAATGGGAAGTTGAAGTTATTGGGCAATGTGGAAAAATAAAGTTACTCACCATTCTCTTAGATTTTGTCCTGGTTATATCACTCATATTCTTTCACAGGCACATATGTGGTGTAGTGACAGCCCCTGATGTATGATAGGAAATAGTAGGATTAAAAGAAACCTAAAGGAAACCTCTAAATCAGAGTGCTTGCCACATCCTACTGTCCAAATCATCTGAGCAGGAAGGTCTGTTTGGACCAAGATTAGATTTGGCCCACACAGGACCCTTCACATATTTAAATCAGCCATTTAAACACAAATGTGGAATTTCCTTCTACCTCCAAAATATTGATGTCATGTTTTCACAAGAATAAATCATACATAATCTGAAGAAATTTCATCCATCTGAGAGAGTCAAATAGGATGTAGACATCCTGCCCAGCTGACCCAAAATGATGTCAATAAGCAATTGCCTAAACATCTACTTCAAAGGAGACATTTAAATTGAATAAGGAACCCCATCGCTGGGTAAGGACCAGTCCTTTGGGATTGAAACACCAAGGATGTAGCAAAGCTTTTTGTTTTTCCATTTTCAAAGATAGAGTAGGCTTTTGAGTCAAATAATTTTTTCAGATATTAAGTATTCTATGGGTACCATTGATCCATGGAGTGTGAGGTAATTTTGTTTGTTTGTTCATTTTTAATCCCCAAGTTGCTTTATTGCATACTTTAGTCATTTAACATGAGAGGATAAGATATCTTTTAAAAGGTCTGGTTATTCCTTCCCTATTTAGGTTAATCTTCAGTACAATTTTTTTTTTTTCTGGTGAGGACAAAGGTATATGTTTATGTGCATGTATGTGTCTTTCATTTGGTTCTGAAGACAACAAAATAGCAATCTCTGAATAAAAGTCTTTTGTTTTCTGAGTCTGTACAGCTCAGATATTCCCAATAACTGACTCTGCTTGTTTTCTGATAGAAATAGTCTATTACCTCATGGCTGCATTTTCCAGCATTTCCCTTGCCATAGCACACATGGAACCAGGGCTGCTTCTGACAGGTGGTGATCAGCTCCCCGGAAGCTCTTCACCGGGAGGTGGAGACCAGAACAGGGCACAGGGTGCTTTGACTTTAGATTTCTCAAGAAACTCCCTCCAAAGGAGCTGGAACACACAGTCTATCTCTGCCAACAATTCTGCTAATAAGATCACCCAATTTTTCTGTATCAGCTTACAGGCTTGTGTTCTCTTTCTCATTTAAAATATACTAATTAGGGCTGGCCGAGTGGTTCAGTTGGTTAAGAGCTCACTCAAAAGTGCAAGCTCTGAGCTACAGGGTCGCTGGTTCGATTCCTGGCCTGAGCTGAGCTGCTGCTGAGATGCTAACAGGTGGCTCAGCTTTAAAAAAATACATTAATTATTAATACGTTTGGAATAACATGCTGTGTGATTTAGAGTCATTTTTTACAAATACAGGTTACCTAAACTAGGTGGGTCCCTCCCCACATGCTGGTAGATCTCTTTCCAGCCATACTGTCTCTGATAGGATTCCATCCTATGGATTTTTGCTGCATGATTCTGCAATCAAGAGGTAAACAAGAGGCAGCTCACAAGTGAAGAACCAATACCTTACAGACACACAGAATTTCTTTCAAAATTCAAGGATCTAGGCTTCAAAGGGAAAAGACCAATCTAGGCAATTTTGACCAAAATCCCCTGCATTTCAATGTCAAAGACAGATAGGTAAGGGCAATGTAGTTTTGCTATTTGTAACAGAAAAAGAATTAGTGTTTGCTAAACAGGGCTGGTCCCTGGTTAATGTGTCAGAAGAGGCGCCCTTCCTGAAGGAGGACTTGCGAACAGAGGTGACCAGGAGACTTTCCAAAGAGTGGGGAGGTGAAGACTGAGCATTTGTTGGGCAGCACTAGAGCTGACTTTCACAGGAAAGCTTTTGTTCTTTCCCAGTTTTCATTTGCATATGACAGCGATTTCATAGGGCCAAGGAGAAGAATCAGAATTAGTCAACCATTAAGTCGGCTAAGTCTTCACCTGCTTTTACTGCTTCTCACAACAGCATGGGGAATGGTTGATTCAGGAAGTCTGAATTTAGTATACAAAAAGCTCTCTTCCTAAAGCAGGCTAGCTAATATCAGAATTTTGGGGGGCAGAAATATTTGTTTTACACCCCAGAAGGAAGTTAACCTAAAAAAATGCGGATGTGCTTTCCCAAGCCTTCTTCTCATTTGACATCTCACTCTCTCATTCTCCAATTCTAACCATAAAACACAAGATTTCAATTGATTTCACTTATAAATCATATGACATGATGTTGGTTTGTTTTTAAGGAGAAACAGACTTGTTAAAAAAGTTAAATCACATTTTTCAAAGTTGCCTCTTATGGTTTAAATGTTTGTGAAAGTTCTCTATCAAAGGTATTTTTTCTTTTTTATTTGTTTTTTTTTGTTGTTTTGCTTTATAAGTGAGTCTACCATTAGTTGGTTTCATTGTTTCCCTGAGGGAAATGATGGCCTTATATTTTAAAGATGCTGGTAAAAAAAACTTGGAATTACACTGTCTTGTTTTTTTCCAGCTGACTGCTTCCTGAAATAGATTATAATCCACAATGATCCCTTAAATGCCTTTTTTTAAATTAGTCTACTGCTTTAATCAAAAAAACACTTAGCCACAATATCATAAAATTTTGATTAAAAAGATATATAAATATTAAAATGCTGATAATAATTACTTATGACTTATTGGATTTGAAAAATAAAAATGCTATTACACACTGAGTCAGAGAGAAATAGAATTGGAGTAAGTAGCTTTTGTCATTATTTTGGGGAAAAGAAGAAAATCTTAAATAGTGATTATTTGAAAAATCCTTACAATAAATTATTTACTTAATAGCTGATTTAAAATACACAAAACTGGAGACAAAAACAGCTTTCCTTCTTGTTCTTTGGACTTTAAAATAAAAAACTTTTGTGAAGAAAGCTCTGGTTTTCTCCAAGTGTGACAATAGACTCAATTGTTTCCTATAACTCAAAAAACCAACCCACTAGACAATCTGAAAAGCCAGTATTTATATATATTCAGAAAAGTTTGTGTGCAATGATTACTAAACAATGAGTAAAATTCTCCCTTGCATGGTATCTGCGCATAAGTTTGTAATGTACAGATGTAAGAAGAATGAAAGCCATCTTTGTGTGAGTATTTATCAAGTTCCTTTTTAGTTTAATAAAATGTAATCTGCAGCAAAATATTTAGGAGTCATATAAAAATCAAAGGGTTTTATTTTCTCAGGTGCTTTCACTGGCAAGAAAAAGAGTTCTTTCTAAATGTTCGGAGATGAAAAAGATAGTGAAGAATTTAAATAATCCCCAACCTCTGATAATATCATCATGAAATGTAACACTCTTCTAAAAATACTGGTGAATATAATTGCCAAATTCTGACTACCCTCAGAATGAACTGTTGTTCAGAATATGGATATTCTTATTTTCTAAGGTTGAAATAAGAGAACATAAAAAATGGTGAAATGTGTGGGATAAAATATCACTTCATCAGTGGGTTCCGTCGGGTTGTAGTTTCTGGAGAATATTATAGTATTCCTGCCAACCTTGGACTCTTTTGTGAACCACTTGTTTTCCTCATTTATATTTTGCCTTGTTTTTCAAGTTTTTTCCCACCTAATGCTGAATGCTTCTTCTCAATATTTTTAGATCATCCCTTCTGTCTCCTCATAATTCTCCAGTCAGTCTAATCAGCTACCATTGAGATTGCAATTCATTCATGATTACATCATGAAAAGCCTGTCCTCTTTGCCTATTTAGGGGCATTATTAAAAATTTCCAATACTTCATCAGTTCCCCAATTAGAGAATCAAATTCTCCCCACCTGACCCCTTCTCCTCCAAAATCACTGTACCTAATATAATGTGCACAGGGAGCATTCATTAGTTCTAGCCATATTGGCCTCTCTCAGCAATGTCCCTCCATTGTGCAGACATTTCTTTTATGAAAATGACTGTCTCACCACAGCTAAACACACCCATATGGCCTGCCCCCAAGGCTCTCTTTAATAAATTGGCCAAATGAAACATTGAGACTGTCTGCGTAGCAGGAACACTAATGTGCACTTTTTAGAAAATGACTACAATGTGGTTTCATTGAAAATTATAGTGTTAAAAAGAGACAGAGATACAGAGACCATGAGTGGCCAGGTTTCCATAGACATATTCACTTACCCATTTATTCGTTCTTTCATAAAAATAGAACTTTTATCTGGATCACATGACTACTCAAAATAAAGACTAGATTTCTATCTCTCTTGCAGTAGATATAGCAAGTGACCAACTTCTGGCTAAAGGACATCTGCAACCTGAAATGGAGAGGCATGTCATCCCCTCCCACCTCCCATGCTGCTACCTAGAAAGTGGATGTGGAAAGGAGCCGTGAAAAACCACAAGCATGAGGACAACCTCAAGAAATGATGTAGCCACATGAAATCTCGTGGGTCTCTGGCAACTGAATGGAATTGCCCTCCACCAACGTTTACATGGAAAATTAAACACTTTTTTGTTTAAGACACCATTATTTTGAGTTAATGGTATCAAGAGCTGAAGCTATGTGCTATCTCTTTTCATCAACAGCCATGTCTCACACACTAGCTTTCAGCTGTCTGACGGTCACTGCATAGAGTCCTGATAACCTTATGTTTTTCTCGTTCTGAGAAATGACAAATGTTTTGCTAAACCATCTAAACCACAATGTTGAAATTTCTAAAGTCCTTGCTCCGATGCTACCCACTGTGCTCTATTATAGGTGTGCACAAGTAATAAGTGGGTGGACATGGACCTGGGGGATGAGCTGGGTGCTGGGCCAGAGTCAGTTCACAGACACAATCACAGAACCAGGATTAGCATTTTAATAAGTTTTACTAAGGACAAAAGTCAGGGTCTCTTGAATCTCAGAAATCAAACTCTACACACCTGAGCAATTTTTCTAGCTTTGCCCTTCTCTGAATTTCCAACTACATATTTCTCCTTATCAATTCTTTATTTACAAAGCCATCAATTGAACATCTCTCCCACTTAGAAACTACTCCCATGAGTCACAAGTGACCCTTCTGAGTCTGTGCCTTCTCTCGCTTTGTGTTTTGGGGAATAAGGTAGATGGTGGTTATCTTATTTATTTCTTGAACCCATGCCTATCTCTACCATTGCTTTATGAAGGGTTAGTGTTTCATTTTCAATAGTGTTTTATTTATTTGTCAGACCCCTGAGTGCCTTTTAGTTTGATTCTTCATGAGGCATTCAAATGAGACAATGATTTATATGTCTTATTGTTGAAAGTGTCATCTGGTCCAACCTCACAACTAGTACAAAAGACTCTGACAGCTAGTTTCTAGCTGTGTTTGAGCAAATTACTTAAACTCTCTGAACCTCAGTTTCTCATAATAAGTACAAACAAATTCTACATTATACAGTTAGTATTGCTGCACTAATAATAGTAATAACACCTGATGAAAGTATTGCTTGATATAGTTTGTTGTTGTTGTTAATAAAGTTTAGTCTTCTCTTGATACCTAAAATAAAGCCTCCTCATCTGAGCAGTTAAAATATTTTAGTTCCTTCCTGGGTTAAATGAAAACTCATTCTCTGTAATTTTCTCCATCTGTCTTGGACCTTCTTGCAGGGCTTGGAAAATGAATCTATTCCATTCACATGATCCTGGTGGTTCTCAGCAAAACTTTTCATTCCTCAGGCTGAGCATTCGCAGTGACTCTAACATTTTCAGATATGAAAGACACTCAAACCTTTTTCACAAAGCTGGCTTCTCTTCTCCTGGTGATCCCATGTCCCATGCTCCTCATGAAGTATACTACACAGACCCCAAATGCACAGCTCAAGACCAACATTTTTGATGGAGAGCAATGAGCAAATACCTGCATCTTCTCCCAAGAAGACCAACCCAGAAGCAAGTTTCATCCATAGTAGGGACACCTTACTCCAAGCGCTCTTCCTTACATTTTGCTCCCCACTTCTACTTCATTCGGCTTTAACTATTTCAGTATGATTCAGAGATAAGGATTATTGAACCAAAGATCTGTGTGTGTTTGTAGTTTTAGTCATTTATGTGTTGGGTGAACTTGGCCAATGACATATGTTCCTCACTTGCAAAATTCCCACCTTGCCTGTTCCACTAGATTAATCCAAATATCAAATGAAAATGTGATTGCTGAAGCTCTACATAAATGTTGTACAGTATTTATAAAAGTAACGAAATTGTCCTTTCTTATTATTCTATATCCTTCTGAATTCCTCTGTCTATAAAGTGGGAATTAAAGTACAGAATCATGTAAGGATTGACTGAGTTATTATGTTTGTCTCACACAGTCTGTGACACACATTGGTAAATACATGTGACTTTTGTAATTTATAGTTAATTGATCCTGGATCTCTAAATAACATAATCATTGTACCCATTTCTACAAATGTAAGTTTGCAATCATCCTCTGTGATGTCTCTAAGGGGGTAAGACACTAAATATGAAAATATGTCACCTAGAAACTATTCATCTGCATGACAGAAAATTAAATTCACCAAATTATTTCCTTGAAATGAATGACCACGGTAATCTCTTTGCATTCATTAACAACCATAGTTCTTTTAAGTCTCATGTACATTCAAATCCATAGGAGAAATCAATTGAAATATAATATATTGTCCTTAGGTATAAAAAGTGAGACACAACTTAATAAATAGCGTCTTGATTCTGCAGAGGAGATAATTAACACCCTTGTTCGAAGAACTTGTTCTTCTAATGATAATAACTTAACCCAGTTCAATGCCTAACCTGATTGAATACTCATATGTCTCCTGTTCCCCTTCTTAATCTAGAGAAAGATATAGCCATATAAATTAACACTGTCAAATTCATTATCTAATCTCTGGTGATTGTGAGTTTTTTTTCTGTTTTGTTTTGTTTTATTATTAATTATATTCTTTAGTCCCTGGCTATATTTCCCTACATTATCCATTTGCAATTACTTTAAACCTTTAAAAAGAGTATTTCTCTGGGATGGTAAGGACAGCTTTTTAATTAAACTTATAGGATTCTTCCATAATGCACTGCCTTCAGATTCTGAGCCTAACATAAAAATGCTGTTGGAAAGGAATTTATAAACCAAGTTGACTTGGATCTTTTCAATTTCCAACTCTTCCCTAACCACATTGGAAAGCAGCACTTACTGTTTTTCCTTTATTAAATATAACATAACCACAAGCTACATTTGTTCTTCAAAATGCTCCAGTATCACCTAAAACTTATTCTCTGTTCCCCTTCTTCTCTCCATATAGTAACCATCTCATAAATGCTTCAGAGAAAAAGAAAAACCATCAGCAAAAAAACAACCTCAAATGCCCAATTCCACACACTCTTCCTCATACTTATTCATCCATCCATCCATTCAAAGAAAACCTCAGTCATTTATCAGATATTTACTGAGTATCTGGACACTTTAGGAGATAACAAAAAAAGTATTCCTCAATCCCAAATATAAAATAAAGGGATCAGAAATCTAATTTCAAGGAGCTATGGAGCCTTGGAGACCCTATGTGATTTGGGCCCCAACTGTAGTTATGATTTGGTCAAATAGACATGGAAAGAGAAAGATTTTCTGAGGGAAGGGAAGAACCTGAACAAAGAAATGGAGGTAGAAAATTGCATAAAATGTGCAGTATTTTTTTTTTAAGTTTTATTGGGGAATTGAGGGAAGGGAATAGCAATGGGGTATCAGGGAAGAAGAACAGACAAGTTGCTGTCCTTTTATTCTTCAGTCTAGTTGAGGATATTGCTTCACTGGCCCATGTTGGTATGCTCATTGTGCTCTTCCCAGATGAGGCAGATCGGTTGCCGGACTCTGGATGGTCACTCACAGCAGCTCTTGGCAGCTCACGCTGGCTGCCAGCCACTCACTGTAGCCGTATTTTAATAAGTAGAATTAACCTTATCTTACTAACTCACAGGAACTCTGGTGGAGAGCGAGAGAAAAAGTTTAAAAGACAGATTTGAATCTTTCTCCTGGTAGGTTGTATACATTTTATTTATTTGGAAATAGTGAGCCATTGATGGTTTTCTAGTAGGTCAGAGGTATTCAAGACCATTAATCTAATAGCTACTTCTAGAATGAATTGGGAGGGAAAAACTGAAGGGATAGAGAGCTTGAATATTCACTGTCATGACCTAAACAATAAGCAAAAGGAGCCTGAAAGAAGCAGTATGAATAAAGTAGAAGAGTTAGATGTAGAGAAATTTAGAAAATTCAGGACTTGGCACCTAACTGGGAAAGGCAAAAAGAGCAAGAAAGAAAGTGGTCCCATTTAAACCAAAGTTATCCTTTCAAATTTACTTCATGGATAAAATTGATGTTTATTTATACTCTGTTCTAATTTATAAATGGAAAGAGAAGTTATTGAAATTCTTGAAAAGTAGTAAAGAAAAATGCTGCTTAAAAAATAATATAGAAATTACTAAAACAACTATCAAAGAGTTGACTGCCTATGTTTTCTTCTAGGAGTTTCCAGTCTTAGCAATATTTCAGCCAAGGGCAACAAAAACTAAAACTAAACAAACGGGATTACAACAAACTAAAAAGCTTTTGCACAGCAAAGGAAACCATCAACAAAAGGGAAAGGCTACTTTCTGAACAGGAGAAGATATTTGCAAATTATGTATCCAACAAGTTGTTAACATCCAAAATATACAAAGAATTTACACAACTTAATGTCAACAAAACAATCTCATTAAAAAATGGTCAAAGAACTTGAATAGGTGTTTTTTCAAAAAAGACACACAAATGGCCAACAGATACATGAAAGGATGCTCAACATCACTAATCATCAGGGAAATGCAAATCAAAACCATAATGAGACACCACCTGACACTTCTCAGATGGTTATAATCAAAAAGACAAAAATAACAAGTGTTGGCAAGAATGTGGAGAAAAGCGGACCCTCATACGCTATTGGTGGAAATATAAAATAGTGCAGCCATGCTATGGAAAATAGTATGGACATTCCTCAAAAAATTAAAAATAGAATTACCATACTATTCAGCAATTCTACTTATAAATATTTATCTGATGAAAATGAAAACACTAATTTTAAGAGATACATCCACTCCTATATTCATTGCAACATTGTTTACAATATCCAAGCATCCTAAGTGTCAATTGATAGATAAATGGATAAAGATGGTAAGATAGATAGACATATAAATGTAGATATAGATATAGATATATCACATTAATCAGCTATAAAAAAAGATGAAATTTTGCACATATATGTAGAATCTAAAAAATAAAAAAATAAACAGGAACAGACTCATAGATACAGGAAACAAACTGATGGTTACCAGAGGAGTAAGGGGTTGAGGTGTGGGGAAGCAGGTGAAATAGGCTAAGGAGATTAAGAGGTACAAACATTCTATTATAAAATAAATAAGTCATGGGGATGTAATGTACAGCACAAGGAGTGTAGTCAATAAAATCATAACTTTTTATGGTGACATGTGGTAACTAGACTTATAGTAGGGATCATTTCATAATTTATATAAATATCAAATCACTATAATGTACACATGAAGCTAATAGGATATTATATGTTAATTATACATCAATATAAAATAACAATAAATGAAAGGTTGCAAAGAATAAAAAATATAGTAATTAATTGAGCTAAACCAAGAAGACATAATCACGATAAAAAATACAACGCAGATAATTTTCTGATTTAGCATAGAATAAGACTTCTGCCAAAAGGTGCTTGTTTATAGTGTGAACAATAAAGAAAAGAAGAAATTTATATACTATAAGAGACAACGAGGGGCCCGCCGAGTGGCTCACTTGATTAAGAGTTAGCTTAAGAGCACGAGCTCCGAGCAACAGGGCCACTGCTTTGATTCCCACATGGGCCAGTGACACTGTGCTGAGCTGTCACTGAGCTGCCAACAGGTAGCAGGATGGCTCAGCTGGTGTAACAACAAAATTGCCTATTCAATGGTGGGCTACGCCCACCTACAACTAAGACTGAATTCAGCACCTTGAGCTGAGCTGCCCCCCAGATGGCTCAGAGGATAGGGCATGCGCTCTTAACAACAAGACTGCTGGTTCGACTCCCACATGGGATGGTGGCTACGCCCACCCGCAATAAGACTGAACTCAGTACCTTGAGCTGAGCTGCTGCCCGAATGGCTCAGTGATAGAATGTCTGCTCTTCACAACAAGGCTGATGGTTTGACTCCTGCATGGGATGGTAGCTATGCCCACCCGCAACTAAGATTGAACATAGCACCTTTTGCTTAGGGTCTCCAAGATGGTGACTGGCGCCCTCCACAACAAAGATTGAAGAACAAAAACTTGGCTGGTCCCCTTACCCAATTCCCCAATAAAATCTTTTTTTAAAAAATTTAAAATAAATAAATAAAATAAAATAAAATAAAATAAATCCCTACCAAAAAAAAAAAAAAAAAAAAAAGAGAGAGAGAGAGACAATGAACCTCAAATAAAGTCACTGCATGTGACTTGCAGTAAAACCAATGAAGCAGAATTCATTCCAGGCTTAATTTTGGGCTTAACCTGTACTCAGATACCAAATGCAAATATAAGTGAAACCTGGACATAAATTGAGTAAAATAGAGTAAAAATTAAAATAATTTAAAATTTATAATTTAAATTTAAAACAATACAAAATTAAGCATGCTAGTCTTCAATACACTATATTTCCATGATTTCCATTCTTTGTGTTTTATTTTCAACATAAAATTAATGAAGGAATATTGTGTTCGCTCAGCTGTGAACAATGAAAAGTTTATATTCAGCCTCATTTATGAGTCTAATATTTATAAATATATCATTCCCAATCATACTTCAAGCAATGCTTTGAAGAACAGCAACCCCTAGATATTCATTGAAGGCTTCACATTGTCAAGACTTTCCAGAAGGAGAGAGTTCTTTCCAGAAGGAGGGCAGTAAGAGAAAATTTCCTAAGTACAATGATCTTTAATATCAGGGCTGACTAGCAAATGAAAGGCTTGTTCTGTATGTGGAAATATTCAGAAATGGAAGGTTCAGAGAAGGGAAATTGAGGATAAAAAGGAAGTAGAATGAGAAAAAAATAATATGCTAAAAAAATTGGGACCCAGATTCTAAATTTATACACCTCCTTATAAAATGAACATATAAATGTTTTTGTAAAATGCAGATTTGCACATAAATATAAATTGCTATAGTTACTTACTTATTGAATTAGAAATATTCAAAGCCAGAAGTGACCTTATAGGCACCCTTTATTTTATGGACAACAAAGATGTTACTGAGGAAGGTTAAGACTCTTTCAATCTCCTTACCCGTCTCTGTCTGGTTTTCTTGTTAATAATATCAGCATCATTAAAACTGACTTTATTTTAAACAGCAATAGTCTGCATTTTAATAGAAAGAGCAAACAAGATGTGCATGTGCACCAATCCTCCAAGATTTGGAAATCAATCCGATTTCATGATTATATTCATTGGGAGTATCCCTAATAACTCAACAGCCAGCCTCTTTTATTAGCTTCTGCGCATTTTTCAGGGCCCTGAGTTTCTTTTTTCCCTGCCCCTGTGTGTTGTTCACGTGGCATCTGATCTGGGTCTGGAGATCTGGCAGCTCTTCAGCCAGGGCCTCTGCCACAGTTTATGCGTATGTAAGCTATTAATTCTCGAGATCAAAGAGTGGAAAATGCTACAGGCTATAGCCCTCATGTTTCTCATCAAAAGCAAGTCCACAAGAATGGAGTGTGATAACTGAAAAATCTTCGAAAACTGCAGCCATTTCATGAAAGCATTATGAACTAATAAACAGATTAATTGGAGGATTTCCTTTCAAGAATAAAAATGATCCATATGAGTACAAACACCTAAGATAGAAATAAATATAAACATTAATTTACAACTAGGGAATGCATTTTTTTAAAACTGGTATGTTCTAGATGCACTTACCTAAAATTAGGTGAAAATGACTGGTTATTTTTCAGTCATTAAAATATCAAATATCTGTGTCTTTTTTAATTACTGATATTGTGATAAAATATTTTCAGAAATTATATACTTTTGTATTATTTACCATCTGGGACATCATGGAGAATAACATATTTGGACAATGAGAACTATGTCTGGTTATGATACTTTTGGGAAACCAAATGACACCAGAATATAAATTAGATTTGACATATGATTATTGTGAAGTTTTTTTTTTCTTTTTCCCTCCTTTATTTTATTTATTTATTTTTTGAGGGCAGTGTCACTAGCCCTCATATGTGGGACCGAACCGGGGCCGCTGGTTTCCCAAGCCAGCGCTTAACCACCATGCCACTCGGCCAGCCCTTCCCTCCTTTATTTTTGATTAAACAATTGTGCAAGGGCAAAATGAAAATGTGTAAACAGTTTATTCTAGAACACTTTTGGCAAGTTTTTCTTAATGTTGGCTACATTTTCTTTCATTTGTCCCATGAAACACAATAGTGATGTTGGATAAGGAACTACATGTGTCAGTACTATTTTAGCCATTATGCCTGTAGGTGTAATCAGATTTTCTAGTTGAAACCCATGCTTTTATGTGAGTTCATGGCATGGCACTGCTGTGAGCACTCATCACCGAATATCTACAACAGGCTTACAATGAGACACATATTGGGTTGTTGGAAAAGTCATGACGCATGTTTGCAACAGATGGCACTATTTTATTTTTGGAAGTACTAGAGTCATTCGCATCTATGCTATTGCTATGCCATTTAGCAGCTGACAGTTCTAGCTTCATTCTAAAAAAAACTGAGTAATTTGGTTGAATTTTGGAGATTTTACAACAAGTTGATGACAGAAGACCAAACTGTGCATTTTTGCCATATTTTACTGTTTTAATTCCATAAAGGGAAGAACACACGTCAATCTTTTGAAAAGTTGCATAAAGTTTATGGTGACAATGCTCTACAAGAATGTCGGTGCCAACGATGGTTCACAAAATTCCGTGTGGTGATTTTGATCTGAACGACATTCCTTGGTCAAGGAGGCCCACTGAGGTTGATGATGGCAAAATAAAGGCATTGATTGAGTCAAACCCATGTTACACGACACATGAGATTGCAGAAATATTGAACATCCATCATTCAAGTGCTCACAGCCACCTGAACAAGCTGGGATATGTAAGCAAGCTCGATATTTGGGTTCTGCATGAACTCAAAGAAGTTCATTTGATGGCGTGCATAAACATCTGCAATATGCTCATTTTACACGAGGAAAATGATCCTTTTTTGAAGCTACTGATAACTGGTGACGACAAGCGGATTGTTTACCACAAGGTGGTGTGCAAACAGTCTTAGTCCTGACCTGATGATTTGCCTCAAACAACATCAAAAGCAGACATTCATCAGAGGAATGTTATGCTCTCAGTGTGGTGGGATTTTAAAGGTGTCGTGTTTCCGAGCTCCTACCATGGAACCAAACAATCAATTCAAATGTGTACTGTTGGCAATTGGACAGTTTGGACAAATCCATCATCCAGAAACATCCAGAGCTCATTAATTGTAAAGGAGTTGTGTTCCATCGTGACAACCTGAGACCACACACAAGTTTGATCACCATCAAAAATTATTGGAGCTTGGATGGGATGTGTTGCCACACCCACCGTACTCGCCTGACCTTGCGCTGTCAGACTTCCACTTGTTTCGCTCTCTTCAAGACTCCTTGCATGGTATAACATTCAATTCAGACGAAGCTATAAATCAGCACCTTGTTCATTTTTTCACAAATAAAGACAGGTCCTTTAATGAATGAGCAATTATGAAGCTCACTGAAAGATAGCAAAAGATTATTGAACAAAATGAGCAATATATCATTGGTTGATCTTTGTTATTTATATAAATAATTGATCTTTGAAAATATTTGCAAAGCACACATCTGGTAAAGGACTGTTATCCAAAATATATAAAGAACACTTAAAAGTAATCAATAAGAAACAAACAATGTGATTTGAAAATGTGCCGAAAACCTTAACAGACACCTCACCAAAGAAGAGATACAGATGGCCAATAAGTAAATGAAAAGATGCTCTATGTCATTTTTCATCAAATGTAAATCAAAAGTACAATGAGATACCACTACACATCTATTAGAATGGCTAAAACCCAGTACACTTGACACCACTAAATGCTGATGAGGGTATGGAACAGCAAGGACTCTCACATATCTTGCTGGTAAAAATACAAAAGTTTGGAAGACAGTTTGGCAGCTTCTTACAAAATCAAACATACTCTTTACCATAAAGTCCACTGGTCACACTCCTTAGTATTGACCCAAAAGAATTGAAAACATGACCACACAAAAAACTCCACAAGGGTATTTATTGAGCTTCATTCATAATTGCCAAAACTAGGATGCCCTTTACCAGGCAAATGGATAAATAAACTGTGGTACATCCTGACAATAGAATCTTATTCAGCACTACAAAAAAATGTGTTATCAGGCCATGAAAAGACATGGAGGAAACTTAAATGCATCATACTAAGTTTAAAAAGCCAGTCTGAAAAGGCTACATATGATTCCAATTATATGACATTCTAGAAAGGGCAAACTGTGGAGACAGTAAAAAAGATCAGTGGTTGTCAGGGTTTCGGGAGGGGAACGGGATGAATAGGTGAAAGACAAAAGATTCTCTGGACCTTGAAAATATCTGTATGATACTATAATGATGGAATCACATCATTTCATATTTGTCCAAGCTCACAGAACGTACAACACCAATAGTGAACTCTAACATAAACTATGGACTTTGGGTAATTATGTTTTGTCAATGTAGCTTCATCAGTTGTAATAAATTTACCCCTCTGGTGGGGAAATGTTGATAATAGAAGATGCTATGCATGTGTAGGGTCAAGGGTTATTTAGAGAGTCTTGTAACTTTCTCTCAACTTTGCTGTGAACCCAAAAGTTCTCTAAAAAAATAAAGTTTAAGGGAAAAAAACAGAGAAACATAGGGTCCCATCTCCTAGTCTCTGTGGGAGGGTAGTAGACTAACTTCAATAAGCATCAGTTAGTAAACACAGATGGCCTAATAACATGATCATCCTCCCCACTAACATCCTCCAGAACTTTTTCAGTAGCTCACCACAGTGCTTAAAAATTATCCAGCCTTTTGTTTTAATTGAGTTTAGTTCAATCTCTCTCTCTTTTTGTAATAGTTTGAAAAATGTCTTCCTTGCCTGACAACTCTCATAGAATGCTCCCTCCACGTTAAGGGCCACTTGACCCTTGCCTGCGGACTCATGACTGGTCCAGGATCTGACATCAATCTAATCTTAAGTATGTACAAGGAAGTTAAGAAATCCTAATTCAATAACCCACATCACCAATAGCCTTATTTTGACCTCATAATTTTTTTAATGGGCCCTTTCTACCTTGCTTCTGAAATAACACCTTACTTTGTTTCTGTTCACAGACTATACCTCTTGACCTCTCTAAATAAAACTCCTGGCCTTACAACCTTCCCATTACCCCATTCCTCTAAGATCTTGCCAGTTCTATCTCCTAATCCCACCAGGAACTAGGTCCCAGTTCATGAACCCTACATTTGCTGTGTGACAGTTCCTACAGGGGCCTTTACTTTCATATCTGCTGCCTGCGTACTTAGCAATATCCCACAGCCTGCTACCTGTATTTTTCCACTGCATACATTGTCTTATGCTCTGGAGTTATTATTTGTCCTGTCAAACTGTCCTATCACACATCACTTAGCTCCTGGTGGTGCCTAAGTCCCTGTGCTACCTCATGAGCGGGCCTAGATTTCCTGGACATGCTGTCTGCTGGTGAGGGTTATCCCAGGTCACCTCTCAGCTGACAACTCAAGCCCTATTTTACGGAGAAACAGACTCAGGAGGCATCTCTGTTTGTTCTAGGCCAGAGTGTGCAAATTGTGTTTTAATATGTTTTATTTCTTTTTTTTTTTTTTTTTTTTTTTTTTTGGTTTCATCTTCCAGTTAACTGGGTGCCGGTTCTGGCAATGGCAGCAGCTACTGCTTCTTTTTTTTTTAGCTGAGCCACGCTGCTACCTGTTGGCAGCTCAGCAGCTGCTCAGCTTGGGCTGGGCATCAAACTGCTGTTGTTCAGAGCTCAGCTCACACTCTTGAGCGAGCTCTTAACCAACTGAGCCACTCGGTCGGCCCTGTTTTGTTTCATTTTAAAGCTTACGTATGTAATTTCAGAATGAGTGGTGTTTTATTGTTTAATATTCAATTTAGGAATTTTATTTATTTTTTTATTCAATATAGGCACATTGATTTAGAACAATATGTTTTGGAATGCCTGTAAATATGCATAGAATTATTTAGAAGATAAAATAAAATTCCTTAAAAAGCTTTATAAATATTTAAAAATATTTAATTTAAAAGAAGATAGCAAAGGCATGAGAGACTAGTAGAGAGCCCCTAGTTTCCTCGTTGCCTCCCAAAAGAGGTGCTGTAGAAGCCCCCACCCCAAAATGGCAACATAGGCAAAATGAGCTCCAAGCAAAACCTGTTTCCCTAAGCCAAGGGACTCAGAAAGAATGGCCTAACAATTTCGGCAGTACCTGTGTTACTCCAGGCAAAACCAACAAAAAACTTCTCCTCCTCCTTACCCCTTGGAGGTTAAGCAGGCTAAGTGGGGAATTGATCTCCCCCACACACACCCTAGTTAATGGAAGCAGGCTCCATCATCCTGTCCAAGACAAGGAGGTAATCTTCTGTCCCTTGCCTGGCGGGAGCAGGTGTACTCTGATTTCTCTGCTGGAATAGTGTCCGAGGGGCTAAGTGGGAAGTCAACTTTCCATTCCCTACTCAACAAAGGCAGGCAATACTCTGATTGCTTATCCATCATTCATAGTGTTCTCTCCTTTTTTCTCTGTTGTTGCCCTTCAGGGCTTTTTTTAGTGTAATCTATAGCTTAGTTTTTAAATATATTTATATTCTTGTAAGTACATTTGAGACAATCATCTTCTAAGTACTGTTATGCTGCATTTCACATATACAAGTTTCTATTCTACTGAAAGCTATGTAATAGCTTGTTTTAGTTCCAAAGGTTTTTTAAGCTATCTTTTTGTTTGTCTTCTACTTTTATTTCACTGAGGTCAGAAAACATGGCCTACTTGGTGCTGATACCTTAGAATATATTGAGGATTTTTAAAAAGCTAACACACACACACACACACACACACACACACACACACACCACCACACACACCACACACACAAAAAAAAAATTGCAATTTTTATAAATGTTCTATTTGTGCTCAAAAAGAATATGGATTCTCATATTTTGGGTTGTAAAGTTACATATAAAATACAAATCTGTAATCTTTTATTTTGTAGCTCTAAAATATGAAAGGCTCCAAAGTTAAGAACTTTTTAACTCATTTGGTGGGGAAATCTGAGCTGACCTGCATGGATTCAGTGACAAAAATCTATCCTGAACTGCTACTGCTGCTTAGTGTCTTTATTTATTATTTATTTAGCTGCAGTAATATTAATATTTTGACTATGGAGTCTTGTGCTAGATCCCACCAGGGATGTTATGTAATTATAACATACATATTATATAATTTTAATTTATTACCAAAAAAAAAAAATCTAAATTCTGTTTCAGATAAAAAACTGTGACCTAAATATAATACAGTTGACCACTGAACAACACGGGTTTGAACTGCCTGGATCCACTTTTATGGACATCTTTTTCAGTTGACCACAGTTTGATTGACTCATGCAGTTTAAACCCCTGTTGTCTGAGCGTCAATTCTATGATTGGGAATTCATATGCGGAAGGTCTACTATAGGTATACGAAGGTTTTGGGCTGCAAGGTAGAACAGCACCCCTAACCTCAATGTTATCCAAGGGTCAATTGGATTAGTTTATTGATCATATTTAAGCTTTCTATATTTTTGCTTATTTTTTTTAAATGTTCATCTTTGGAAAAAAGTATATCAAAATTCTTCAGATCAATTATTTTTTTAACTTTTTTATTATTATGATTAGTTACAGATGTACAAAACAATGCAATGGTTATCTTTTTCACCCCTTACAAAGTGACTACCCCTCCCCCCTCCCCAGTCCCCTTGCCCCCAATATCATACATATCTATTACAATTCCATTGACTGCATCCCCCTTCATCTATTCTCTCCATGTTTCTGTCATTTATTACTTATAGATTTAGGGGCTATAATGTTTGTTGCATATATTCAACTTTTGTTTTAGTTATCTATTGGTGCATTACAAATTATCACATAATTCCTGGCTTAAAGTAACACATTTATTATGTGGGTCAGTTGTCTAGTTATAACTTAATTGGATTCTGTGTTCGGGATTTCACAAGACTAAAACCAAGGTGTCAGCCAGGTTGCATTCTCATCTGGAAGTTCGAATAGAGTATAATGTGCTTCCAAGACCCCTAAGGATGTTGGCAGAATTCATTTTCATGTATCTGTAGAATCCGTGGCAACTTGTTTCTTCAAAGCCAGCAAAGGAGAAAAAGAGATAGATAGAAACTGACAGAGAAAGAAGAAGGTTGTATATTCAGGCTTCTGAATTCATGAAAGGCATGGACACTCTTTTACTGGGTTCACCTGATTAGGTCAGATCCACCCAGAAAGATCTCCCTTTTGATTAAGTTAAAGCCAGCTGCTTACAGGGCTTAATTCCTTCACATTTGTTATATTTTAAGGTACAAGGCCTGGACATTCTCAATGAGAGGGGATTACACAAGGTTCATTGGGAGGGGGATTACCTTAGAATTCTGCCTGTCTTTCCTTTGATATATCATCTTATTCTACTGTGCCTTTTTTAAAAAAAGTATTAGTTGGACCAGCCGAGTGGTATGTTGGTTAAGAGTTGGCTTGGGACACCAGCTCTGAGCAGCAGGCCCCCAGTTCAGATCCCACATGAGGGCCAGTGATGCTGCCGCTTCTACAGCTAAGATGGTGAACAACAGCTCAACCTAGAGCTGGGCTGCTGTGAGTCACCAGTGACAGTGTAAGATGCAGTGGGGCTGGCCGGCAGCTGGTGTGGGCTTTTGTGAGCTGCCATGAGCTGCCGCCAATGGCCGTTCAATGGCCGGCAAGCAATTGCTTCACCCAGGATGAGCACAATGATAATACTAACATGGGCCAGTGAGACGATGTCCTCTACAACTAGACTGAAGAACAAAAAGGACAGCAACTTCTCTGTTCCCCTTCTCCAATTCCCCAACACTGTTCCTGCCCCAATTCCCCAATAAAATCTTTTAAAAAAAGTATAACTTCCTTTTGTACCATATAACATTTTGCCCTGTAAAGTCTATTTTGCCTAATTTCAAAAGTGCTACTTGGGGCCGGCCGAGTGGCTCAATTGGTTAAGAGTTGGCTTAGAGCGCAAGCTCTGAGCAACAAGGCTGCTAGTTCGATTCCCGCGTGGACCAGTGAACGCTGCACCCCAGCTGAGCTGTTGCTGAGCTGCCAGCAGGTGGCAGGATGGCTGAGCTGGTATAACAATAACATTGCCTGTTCAATGGTGGGCTATGTCCACCCAGGACTGGGACTGGGCTTGGCACCTTGAACTGAGCTGCTGCCTGGATGGCTCAGTGGATAGGGCATGCACTCTTGACAACAAGGCTGCTGGTTCGATTCCTGCATGGGATGGTGGCTATGCCCACCCGCAACTAAGACTGAACAGGCTCACCATTGTCACCGAACTAGAATTTACATTAACCTGGTGAATATCACTCATCCCAGCCTGGTGACTCCCTGAGATCCAGCCTCACCTAACTTGCATTTTTCATGAGGCTCCATTAGCAGCTAAGACTTACAGGGAACCATCAGGTGACAGCTGGCCTCAAGTGCCCTAAGATTTTTGTGAAGCTCCTTCAGGCCAAGTACTAGTGATGGCCAGCCTTGTTTGGTAGCATGGCCTCTCCCATGCACCTCCAGGTCCAGTACAAGGAGTGACCAACTGTGGATCACTTTGTATCTCCTACTAGGTAGTCCCTGGCTGGAAACAGACAATGGCTGACCTGAGCCTGCCTAAAAGCCCTTCTCAAGAAACCTCAGAACCAACATACCTGGTGGCCAGCTTCAAACCATAACAGAACACCACCAATTAGCCCAAGTGGCAAACCAAAGGGCAATCTCAGCAGGCACAGGTACCTGCTGGGGCAAATTCTGCTCAGCAGGGTAACACCCACACACAGCAGGAGTAAATTGTGAACTCAGCCAATTCCAACAGCCTGTTACCCTGAGGGACAATCCCACTCATGGACATGACAATAGCAATCAAGGCTCAACTATAATATGAAGGTATACACAACCCACACAAGGGACACTTCTGGAGTACCCAGCGCAGGTTACCAGAGAGAGGTGCCAGGGCCCCATGGAGCACCCACATAAAGCCACTTGGACAAGACTGAGAGATGTAGCAGATCTACCTAATACATCAAAACAAATACAGAGAGACAGCCAAAATGAGGAAACAAAGAAACATGTCCCAAATGAAATCGCAGCAGAAAATTCCAGAAGAAGAGCTAAATGAAATAAAGGTAAGCAACCTACCAGATACAGAGTTCAAAACAATGGTTATAAGTATGCTCAAGAAATTTACTAAGAACTTCAACAAAGAGATAGCAAGCATAAAAAAGGACACAGAAACCATAAAAAAGAATCAGTCCAAAGTGAATAACACTATAACTGAAATGAAGAATGTAATAGAAGAAATCATCAGCAGACAAGATGAAGCAGAGGGTCAAATCAGCAACTTGGAAGACAAGGTACCAGAAAACGTCCAAAGAGAACAGCAAAAAGAAAAATAGAATCAAGAAAAGCGAGGGTTGTTTAAGAGAACTGTGGGGCAACATTTGCATCATAGGGTTACTAGAACAAGAAGAGACAAAGCAAGGAATTGAGAACCTTTTTGAAGAAATAAGGATGGAAATTTTAGTAACCTGGTTAAGGAAATAGACATACAAGTCCAGGAAGCACAGAGAGTCCCAAACAAGATGAACCCAAATAGTCTCACACTGAGAAACTTTATAATTTAAATGGCAAAGCTTAAAGACAAAGAGAGAACCCTAAAAGCAGCAAGAGAAAGGCAACTATTTACTTATGAGGGAATTCCCATAAAATTGTGAGCTGATTTCTCAATAGAAACTTTGTAGTCAAAAAAGGGATTGACACAAAATATTCAAAGTTATGAAAAGCAAGGACCTACAAGCAAGATTATTCTACTCAACAAGGCTAACAATTAGAATTGAAGAGGCGATAAAGAACTTCCCAGACAAGAAAAAGCTAAAGGAGTTCATCACCTGCAAACCAGTATTATAAGAAATGTTGAAAGGATTTACTTAAGAACTAGAAAAGAGAAGGGGGAGAGAACATAAAGATGAATAAAATGGCAATAACTCTGTATCTATCAATAATCACTTTAAATGTAAATGGATTAAATGCTGCACTAAAAAGATATACGGTAACTGAATGAATAAAAAAATATGACCGCTGCAGATCAAAAATCACACACAGACTGAAAGTAAAGGGATGGAAAAAGATATTTCATACAAATGGAAACAAGAAAACAGCTGGGGTACCAATACTTATATGAGACAAAATAGACTTCAAAACAAAGGCTATACTCATCAGCAAGGGAGTTTTGACCTGCTCCATTTATGACTTGGACCATTTCACCCCTTCTTGGGAAATGTGGTGATCCCCTGCTCCTAAGAGGTCACCACATTGATGTCAAATTTAGTGCGGACACCCAATCAGCATAGCACACTACAGCCCAGAGCACCTGGGCTCAAGCCATCTTCCTGCCTCAGCTTCCCAAGTAGCTGGGACTACAGGCATGTGACACTGCATTTGTGAAAGGAGCCAAAAGCATACAATGGAGAAAATAAATGGTGCTGGAAAATACTGAAAAACAATCAAAAGAATGAAACTAGACTGCTATCTGTCACCATGTACAAAAATTAATTCAAAATGAATCAAAGACCTAAACATAAGACCTGAAACAATAAACTGCACAGAAGAAAGCATAGGTACTAAACTTGTGGACTTGGGCTCAAAGAGGATTTTATGAATTTGACTTCAAAGGCAAGGGAAGTAAAAGCTGAAATAAATTAATGGTACTGTATCAAACTAAAAGTTTCTGCATAGTGAAAGAAACCATACACAAAACAAAGTGGCAACCAACCAAATGGGAAAAGATATTTGCAAACAACACCTCTGATAAGGGGTTAATATCCAAAATATATAAAGAACTCATACAAAACAAACAACAAAAGAACAAAAAACAGCAAAAAAAACAAACAATCCAATTTAAAAAGGGGCAGAGGACCTGAACAGACACTTCTACCAAGAAGACATACAAATGGCTAACAGATATATGAAAAAATGCTCAACTTCACGAGCAATGAAGGAAATGCAAATCAAAACAACAATGAGATATCACCTCACACCTGTTAGAATGCCTATCATCAACAAGACAAATAATATCAAGTGTTGGAGAGGCTGTGGAGAAAAAGGAACCCTTATACACTGCTGGTAAGAGTGTAAATTGATAGCTGCTATGGAGAATTGTATGAAGGTTCCTCAAAAAAATAATAATAGAATTACCATATGACCCAGCAATCCCTTTCCTGGGTATCTACCCCCAAAAGTCTGAAAACATTTATCTGTAAAGATATATGTACCCCCAATGTTCACTGTAGCTTTATTTACAGTGGCCAAGACATGAAAACAACCAAAGTGTCTTTCAATAGATGATTGGATAAAGGTGTGGTATATATACACAACTGAATACTACTCTGCCTCAGAAAAGAGAAAATGCTGTCATATGCTACAGCATGGGTGAACATTGAGAACATTATGCTGAGTGAAATAAGCCAGTCACAAAAAGACAAATACTGCCTTTTCCCACTTACATGAAGTATCTAAGTAGACAAACTCTTTAAAACAAAGTAGAATTGTGGTTGCTAAGGGCTAGGGGAAAGGAGAAGAAGAGAAGTTGTTGTTTGATGGGTGTAGTTTCAGTTTTGCCAAATGAAAAAGTTCTAGCAATCTGTTGTACAACAATGTGGATATAGTTAACACTAGTATAGAGTGCACTTAGAAAGGTTAAAATAGCAACTTTTATGTTATGTGTTTTTTACCACAATAAAAAAGTGTTGATGAAAATTTATTGAAGACAATTTTTACATGGACTCCAGGTACTGACCCACAAATTATTGGTCATTATGGGACAAAAAAAAATTTACATAACATCATCTAGAATTTTGGCCAAAAATGTTTAACTTTAATCTAATCATTAAGAAATGATCAGATAAAGTAGAATGCGAGACATTATATTTGACAACTGGCCTGAATGCCTCAAAAAGTCAATGTCAGAAAAATAAATAATGGGGAGATCAGAAGGCTGTTCTAGGTTGAAAGACATTACCAAGATACAACAATTTAAATTCAAAAGATGAATTTTTATTGGTTTTGGATTTTAAAGACAGTTGTCTATAAAATAAATTTTTGGGACCATTGGAGAAATATGAATATGAGATGTATGTAATTTGATATTATTGAATTATTATTAATCTTGTTATGTGTAGTAATGGTTACATAGGAGTTACAAGCTAAAGTATTTGGAGCTGAGGTGTCATGATTTCTGCAATTTATTTTTAAATGACTGATGAAATAATGTGTGTGTGGAGAGAGAGAAGCAAATGTGGCAAAGTCATAAAAAAAAAACAGTGGATCTATATAAAGGGTATACAGGTGTTCATTTTTTTTTAAGTTTCAAAATGAAAAACTGGAGAAAATGAATAAACCAAGATTTCTACTATAACTGTTTTGAGGAAATAGACGAGAGAAATATATTGTGTATGAGCAAACTTCACAAATATCCCTTTAAGCATCTCTGCTCTTTTACCCAATTTCTACTCCCTGCTGCAGCTACCATTTCCTGCCTCTCATTCCCTCTCCTTCTGTCTCCCTCCCTCCCTCATTCACTTCATCAAGTGTGCGTGCGCACGCGCGCACTCACACACACACACACACTTAAACACATATACATAAAGGCACATGCTTCATAAAATTCATTTAGATTGCCCACTGCCCTCTACAAAACAGATGCTTGGTTACATGCCCAGCATTATAACATGGTACTGCATATTTCTTGGAAAGGAGCTAGGTTGGAATATGAAGAAAATGCTGAATCCATCTCTCTCAACAAAAACTGTGACATGAATACATAGGCAAGATGAAGTTCCTGCTTTCTCACTCTATCACATGCAGCCCCAAACCTTGGACCACTCTTTGTGAGAATCTGTGAAATGGATTTTATTTGGACGTTTAGAAGGTTGACCTTCGAATGCTGCCAAGTCCCTGACAAACCGGATTAGAAATAGCTGCAGTTTAAAAGTTTGCCACAGTAGCAAAGCAATCAAAGAACTGATTAAAGAACATAATAGACTAGAGGGAACTCTAAACACACAAAATTAACACCAGCATAGTACAGATATTGCTGAAGTCACCTGTGTGCTAAGAGAAAAATGATAAATACTCAAGCCCACCTCTTACACTCTATGGCCCTTGAATGATGTCTTGATTGGGAAGGGGAAAAGCAACCTCGTGGGCAGAACATAGGGAAGGACTATGTAGTCTAAAGATATTTAATTAAGAAAATATCAAACCTTGGAGTCAAACTTTTAGTGATAGAGTGTACTAAGTTTACCAGAAACTTAGTTTGCTATGCTCTTTCTTCTTAAATAATAGTCAATTGTGTGTGTGTGTGTGTGTGTGTGTGATGTGCCATTGAGTCAGCTCCAACTCCTGGTGACTCTATGAATGAGTGATGTCTACCATGTCTTGTCCTCAAAAGCCCTGCTCAGCTCCTGTAGACGCATACCTAAGGCTTTAGAAGTCAAGCCATCTCACTTTTCCTGCTAGCTTCTATTTTTCCCAGCATTCTTGTCTTTTCTAAAGAACTCTCCCTTCTCATGGTGTATCTAAAATTATTAGGCTGTTGGAAAAGTCATGATGAATTTTTGCAATGAAAAACATTGAAAAAATGAGTCATGACTTTTCTGACAACTCAATAGAAAGTGTCAGTTTTGTCATTTTTCCCTCCAGCGATGTTTGCTCTGAGATTCAATTGTTAATATATCTGGCTGTCCAGGGTAGCTGTCGAGCTCTCCTCCAACACTCTACTTCAAATAAATCTTTTTTTTTTCTTTTAGCCTTCTTAGTATCCAACTTTTGCATCTGCACATAGTAATTGGGAATACAACGGTGTGGTTGACCTTAGCCTTCAATCTAATGACATATCTTTGCTCTTGATGATTTTTCCTAATTCTTCCATTGCTACCCTTCCAAGTCTTAGCCTTCTCTTGATTTCTTGGCTGCAGTTTCTATTTGAATTGATGGCTGAGCCAAGGTAAGTAAAATCTTTAACAATTTCAATGTCTTCATTGTCTAAGTTAAAGTTGTGTATTTCTTCTGTTGTATAATGTATGTCTTTTTTAAAAAAGATTCCACTCACCTTTTCAGTTAATTTTTATTAAATTTATTGGGGTGAAATTGTCTAGTAAAATTATATAGGATTCAAGTGTACATTTCTATAATACATGATCTATATGTTGCATTGTGTGTTCACCACCCAGAGTCAGTTCCCCTTCCATCACTATATATTTGACCCCCTTTAACCTCTTCTACCATCCTCCTCCCCACTGGTCACCACTAAACTATTGTCTATGTCTATTAGCTTTTGTTTGTCTTGTGAATTTGTTGCTTTCAGTTTTATATCCCACATATGAGTGAATTATATGATTCTTGACTTTTATCTGTCTGATTTATTTTGCTTAGCATGATAATCTCAAGATCCACCATGTTGTTGCAAATGGCAGTATTTCATCTTTTCTAATGGCCCAGTAGCATTCCATTGTGTATATGTAACACATCTTGATGTTCAAAGGCAGTCCTGCTTTGGCACTTTCTTCGTTCACTTTCAGAAGTCATTTAAAATCATTCCTACTTTCTGCCAGTATGATGACATCATCTGCATATCTTAAGTTATTGATATTTCTTCTACCAATTTTTACTACTCCTTCTTTTGAGTCTAGCCCAGTTTTTTGTATATGTTCTGTGTACAGATTAAACAAATAGGAAAATAAAATGCACCATTGCCTGACTCCTTTTCCTATAAAAAAACTATTCTGTGTTTCCATATTCCTTCCTGACACTGGCCTCTTGTTCATAATACAGGTTAAATATCAATGGTACTAATGCATAAAAGGCCAAGAATTTTTTGTGGTATTTGTTTTCATTGGCTTTGAGAAATCCATATTTATAGACATGGGACCCACAGGGTTATGTAGAAAGCTAGAAATTATTTTCTGTCCTTGTTGGCTTTATTTTATATATGAGGCAATACTAGATTCCATTTAAAGCTACCTCACTTATCTAGGAAAAGAATGGGGTGATGATTAGCAATTTTCCTTCAGTAAACCCAAATCTATGGACTTCATGAGCCAAAGCCTTCTTATGAACTACAAAGTACTCAAAGCTATGGGCGTTTCCTTACATATCTGGAACAAACGTTTCTTCCAATTACTATTGTGACACAATGCAAAAGGTATGTCCTAAAGGAGCCAACCCCAATTGATTTAAGGAATGATTATTATTGCCTGACAATTTCAGTGTCTATGTGGTCATGTTTGCCTGTTTATTCTGTTCTGAAGTTGTATCTATGTGGCTGAAGAAGCATTTGGAGAGTGGTCGATTCGGTTCCCACCCAATGGATATAGGGCAATGGAGCAAATTAGCAATACGTTTACACAGAATATAATAGATATCTTACATAAATATAAAAACAACCAAACCAAAACAGTGAAATAAGACAGAAAAACACAGGGCCGGCCAAGTGGCACGGTGGTTAACCGCTTGCTTGGGAAGCCAGTGGCCCCGGTTCGGTCCCACATATGAGGGCCAGTGACACTGCCCTAAAAAAAATAAAATAAAATAATTTTAAAAAGACAGAAAAACATAACTGTCGAAAATGAATGTAAAATGAGACAATCACCAGTTACTTTATGGAAAACTGAATGACTTCTAAGATGCTGAGTAAGGAAATCTTTGTCTTATTGCAAATGAAATGTTCCCTCAAAAACACTTATTTTACCATATTAATATTCAGAATTATGATACAAAAATTTTTTTTTAATGAGGTTGGTGCTAACCTGCAGAAAGGAAAACTTGACACTTGAGATTTACCCCAATATGCTTATTTTAAAGCAGTGTTTAGGTGGAGAACTGCAATTAGCAGACTACTGTGTTTACCCCAAATTATTTTAATTCTCCAATTTATTTACAGAAATAAATTGAGACATCATTTTTCACATAAAATTTATTACATTTTGGAGACCCAAAAGATGTAATTCTGTATTTTAAAATACAGCATGCCAAATTTGAAGTCATGTTTGTTAAGCCATCTCTAGAAAAGCAATTAGCAAATTTATGTGAGGAACTTCAAAATTTATCACAAAAGATGTTAACATTGTCCAAATTTTAAAAATAATGTACATTTAAAGCATATATTTATGATAGCAACTGCTTTGTATTGAGAGATTTATTAAAGGAAATGACAATAAAAATTTGAAAGGCTGCAGTGCATTGCACTAGAGCTGCATATTCCCAGAACAAAATTCTGAAGCAACATTGTAATGAAAGAGCATCCTAGGCTCACATATGGGAGGAATTCCTCACTCTTGGCTGCAGAACTCTTCCTGAAAGACAGTTTTTTACAGTGTGCTGCAGAGAGCTCCAGGTGTTTGGACATAAGGCCCTTCTTGGTGGAGTCTCTCCAAGACCAGTGTTCATAGGCACACACTTTGGAAATGTCTTGCGTGGAAAACAGTAGGCTGATAATGGTAGCTAAAACCCTCTAGATGTGGATAAGAAGGTATATTGGTTTGCTAGTCTGCCATCACTAAACACTTAAATGGCAAAAATTTAATGTCTCACAATCCTGGAGGCTACAAGTCTGAGATCAAAATATTGGCAGGGGCAGGTCCCTTGAAGGCTCTAAGTCAAGACCTGTTCCAGGCCTCCCTCCTGGCTTCTGGTAGCTCCTTGGCTTGTGGTTGCATATCTCTGCTCTTGACATGGAGTTCTCCCAGTGTGCGTGTCTGTATCCAGATTTCTTCTTCACATTTCATTCATTGCAGGCAATTCTACTATTAACTTATGCTTTTCAAATTTTGTATTTGGAAAGAAGCTGTTGTCAGGCAAAAACAACGTTAGTATTTCTTTGAGGTGGCCTTAACATATTCTAGTGAACTGTGAACTACAGAGTTGATTCATGTTTTGTTATATCACCATGTAAAACAGTCTCTCCCTTTTACCAACTGATAATAGAATTCTCTAGGACATATATTTTATCATTTAAAAATATTCACTTCATCTTTGTATTATATATATTGCCTTGTACTATGTTCTAGTACTTTCAATAAGATTGTTGAGTCCCTAGAGGGCAACAGCACATTCTATATTAATTTTACATCCTAAGTATGGCTTATTTCAGGGCTCAATACAAAGTATATGCTTGGTGTAAACGTTTTTAAGGAATAAAGTTGTTTCCTCTCCAAAAAGAAATATCAAACATTCATAACTGGAAAGGTTATCCAGAACTCTACACTGAAGAAAACAGGGTTAAATCTACTCCCCAAGCCTTCTCTAACTGTAGAGCATATATAAAAGTTATGAGTTTCATCATTAACATTTTCATCACCCCTTTGGTGTCTGTCTGCTCTCCTCCCATACATTCTGATGGCTGTTTGTTGGCTTTCTTGACCAATTCATATCTCTGCCCTCTCTTTATAGGTTGGCATTCCCCAAGGTTCTATGCTTCACCTGATTTACATTTTCTAAATTATTTCCCTGGACAATATTCATACACTTCAGCTGCTAATTCCAAAGTTGATTATATTTAAGTATACTTCTCCAGCTCTGACCTCTTTTCTAAGTCGGAGAGACAAATGTCCAAGTTTTCTTGCCGATGCTTAAACTCATTATTGTTCTTAAAAACATCGATTCTTTCAATGAAGACTTACTTCTCAATAGAAATCTCCTGTTGTTGTTTTTTTGTTCTTCTAAATCTATGCATTATTAATTATGTTCTGGCTTCAACTATTATATTAGTACTATTTCAAGTGATGGGCTTGAATGTTGTATAGTAATATTGAATATTATATAGTAATATTTTGTGTTTATATGAGATGTTCCATTTTTTGTGATGTGTGTATTAAGTGCACCCATAACAAAAGAATCGCCCTCTATATAAACCAAAGTTTCTAGGAGGAAATGAAGTCTGAGCTGGGAGCTACACACAATTGTAATTCTGTGCCTCATGCAAAAACCACTACATCCCAACCAAATGCAACTTCCATGCTATTGAGTATTATCATACAATGATGATTTGAGAGAAAAAATATAGATGGCAAAACTAATATAGAGGATCTATATGTAGTAATTGGTGAGAAAAAATAACCTTCAACAGACATAATTCTTAGAATAACATCTTAATTTCAGTGGAGAGAAAGCTGGAGATATAGGCAAGAGTCACAGAGGATCCAAGCAAGAATATCCTTCTGTGCTTTGACTCGTAACTCCACAAACTTTAAAAATAAAGTCAAGACATTCCCCAAAGAGAACCAAGGGATTTCTTCCTTGATTACATTGTGGTAAGAATGTTGAATAAATGTTACCCCCAATTTTTCCCATTAGTAACATCCCAATTTCTCTGACTCTCTGGAAACACAATCAAATTCAAGGCACAGATATTATCTTCAAATGATACTGACCCTTGCAGAACTGGTTTCTACCTTAGGCTAGAAATAAATACAGGTCAAGTTGAGCAAATGGAATAAGGTTCAATATATTTTTTATTGTTTTTCACAATCAATAATATAAGTGCTTACATTATTTTGATGTGAATCATGAAATAGTAGAGTATTCTGTAATAGATGATTAAAGCAAAGACAAGAGGCAATTGTGAGTTTGAAGCTATACATACTGAACTTTAAAAAAACATAAAAGGGGAAGAAAACAAAAATAGCTCACCACGCAGGTATTTGGCTATAAGATGAAATACAATTCAATATTTCAAAATAATAAGAGTAATGACAAAACTTTCCACTTTTTTGTGAAATTGTTATATACCTTTATAGACCAAGTTGAAAAAAACATTACTTAAAACCAGCCCTGAGAAAAAGAGCATTTGCAGCCACACACATTTGGTGCTCAGTAGGTATCTAGCTCCTCGACCACACTCACATACAGAGGAAATACTGAACATGAAATGAAGGATGGTGGGACAAAAAGTATTAGCAATGTACTTGGAACATCAAAGCTCAGCTAGAATTTCCCTTGAATCAGGCCTTTTCTTTTAGTGAGGGACAGGCGTTCAAGGCTGTGTGGGAATGATGAGAGCACAAAGTCCAGACCTATGCATGGTGGAAGAAAACACACATGCCAGGAGGGGTTGCCCCCATTTTACCAACTTCTGTTATTGCCATCTCTAATTTTGTGGAACTCTGTCTTGCCTTTCTGTGCATTTCTCTTCCCACAATCGCCACAGTTTCCGTAACCCACAGGCCTTCCTCACTCTCCACCCAAGCCACTGCTGTAAGAACACGTGATTAGCTTGAAAACAAACTCAGATGCTGAAGTTAAAGGTGCCCCATTACAGAAGAGACCCCATTTGTATCCATTTTTTGGTAAACTTTTTAAACTAGAGGGGGATAATTCTCTTGAAAATAACAACCAACATGAGGTACCCAGAAATCTAAGTCATTTCTTTGCACTTAGTGGGAGCTCAGTCAATTGTTAATTGATAGTCATACTTATTTCTATGAGTTGGATTTAAAATAACATTATTAAGAAACTTGCATGGTATCTACTCCTTGCAAATACATAATTAAAGTTTCAACTAGGAGGAGAAGTCTTTGTTTTATAGAAAGGAATAAGTGTGCTTTCGTTTAAAAGTATATTTTTTAAAAATAAATGAATAAAACATAAAAGTATATTTAAAAGTCAGTTTTATGACTACCTGTTATATTCGTTATCAAGTATTTTTCTTTCCTTTTTTCTTTTCTTTTTTTTTTTTTTGAGGGCAGTGTCACTGGCCCTCATATGTGGGACCCGACCTGGGGCCGCTGGCTTCCTAAGCCAGCGCTTAACCACCACGCCACTGGCTGGCCCAAGTAGTTTTCTTAAAAGCTAATTTTAAACCATATTTTATAATCCACACATGAACAGTCCCCTGCTTCTTGGTTTCTGCAGAGTGTGGCTCACTATATAGCTAACAAAGCAAGAACCTCCACATGAGGCTAGTACTCTCGTTGGAGCAGGAAATCACTGTATGATTAAATTAAAAGAATATAATAGCCCGAGACTCAAAAGTATTTTGTTACTTTTTCCCCACTAATCCAGAAAAGTGGCTTTGTTATATCAGAAAGGAATTCTGTATTAAACTTTTGGTCAATTATTTTTGTCTTTGTTTCTTTTAAAATATCATTACTTAGATACTGTGGTTATAAACCCACTAAAAGACATGTCCTTTTTTTTTTCAAGGTTACCACTAAAATATAAAAAGTATTGCAGTATCTTTAGAAGAAAACATATTTTCTATAACCAGTAATTTTGTGTTAATTGCGAAATAAAATGGAATGAGTGAGCCATAATATTAAAAGTATATCCAAATATCCTATTTTAGCTATATTATTATATTAGAATATCATAATGACCCGTTTGAATTTCTTCTGCCATTTAACCTTTGTTCTATAACCTTTGTCTATAATTGAGAAAGTCAGCCAAGTACTTCTGATTTCAGTCTACATCAACTATTATATTACTTTAAGACCTTTTTGCATTGTTTGAATATAAGAAAAGGAAGAAACTTATCAACACTTAAGCTCACCACCACAGCCAGACTACAACCACTGCATTAAAAATATTAATTGTAGACTTAGATTGATAGAACTACCAAACACAATGTAGTTAAATTGGACAGTGTTTACTAATAAAGTCACAAAGCGAAGACAGAACCATCAGTATATAGGACAGAGAGACCAGTCACGCTATCCAAGATAAGAGATCGGTGTAAGCTTCTGAACCCTAAAATCCACACCAGAATTATACAGATGGGAATAATGTGTCTGAGAGAATCTGGTCATTACCTGACATTCCAGCTTCCAGTATATAAGGCCCAGCTTTACAAACATATACCATGTTTTTACAACAGTGAAATTATTCAACACATAATCACTTGTAAGTATATACAGGAGACCACTTTATCTGGTCTTGTTCTTAGTACAACTCTTAATATCAGAATTTTGCAATGAAAGTTGAGACTGCAGTGCGGTACAGTAACTTATATATGAACGCAGTTCTCTTTGATGACACTCACCTCCCCAGACTAACCTAGACTGTCCCAAGTGTATAACAGAAATCAATAGTATGGAATAAGAACAAGGGTCAGAGATTCAGGCTAGCAGGGGAGGGTGATCAGCAAGAAGACAATGACAAGTTTTCACATTGAGAAGAAAAGAAAGTAAAGGAAGAAGGAAGGGAAGCCATCTCCACATTCTACTCTGGCCTCATACTACATACATGTCCCTCATTCATTCACCTTGCTAAGTATGGAGCACTTGCTTGATGCCTGGTATTGTTCTAGGAGCTGAGTAAAAAATGGTGTACAACAGAAAGACCCTGCTCACATGGAGTTAACATTCTGCTAGGGTTGAGTTCTGTGTGACATTGAGCACAGTTACTTGGAGAAGTGCATTTGTGAACTAATCCAGGCCTGGTCTGTATTTACTCAAGGATAATGGGATGTGGCAGAAAGGGACAGCCTGCTGGGGAAGCTGTCAAAGTTATGGGGAACGAACATGTGGGTGATGAAAGCAAGTTCTGGTACAAAATTTGAGTCTTTCCCATGGGCCCATTTGTTATCTTGTGTTAAAGGTTTTATAAGCTTCCAAACGGAATTGACCCATGAAACATAAAAAGTCATGGGAGAGTGGAGAGGTTATTAGCAAATCACTTCAGTCCAAAGAGGTTTATATTTTTAACGTAGAATGAGAACTATTCTTAAAATTACTGTTAGTTAATATACTCTTCAAGAGTCCCTGGAGTCTCTCTTGAATGGATTCAGAGATCATAAAATGTGCATGAATGAAGCTGCTGGTGGAAGAAGGCAACAAGGAGTGATTTGAGGAAGCAGATTCTCTCTGAAGCCATTTAAACTGATTTTTTTAAGAGCAATATATAGGTTAAATTTGGCCCTAAATCTGCCAAATTACAACCCCTGTCACAGTATAAGGAAAAACTAAGCTCTTTAAATTATAAAAATAATAATAATTATCATCATTATTGGTCATAGGAGTATTATTATTGCACACCTCTTATTTTTGTCATCCAGAATCCAGTCACTCTTCCTTTCAGAATCATAACCCACTTTTCCTTTTGAACAACCAAACTGTCCCCTATTTATTTCTTTTTTATAAACGACAATCACTTATTTCTCACAGTTCTAGAGGCTGGAAGTCCAAGATCAAGGTGCAGGCAGATTCAGTGTCTAGTAAGGACCTGCTTTCTGGTTCATAGACAATTGTTGACTGTGTCCTCACATGGAGGAAGGATGTCCCCTATTTTCTGATCATGTGCTTTGAATGGGATCCACCATCCCAGGAAGAGATGCAGCATTTGATCTGGTATAAGCATATCAAAGCATTATAATTCCCCAGAAAGGGTGACTGCTTTTATAAGATGAACACGATCCAATCAGACCTAAAGAGACATAATAAGCTCTTCTTTTATTTGTGGAAAGCACTATATTTTGCCATGTGCATCCACATATTTCGCCCAATGTTTCAAGGAAAAAAATCTTTTGTTTTAATTTCTTAATTCAAATTTTTATTTGTTTACATTTAGGTACTTGTTCTTTGTGTTATAAAGCAATTTTAGCATTTATGTTTTTTAACATATTATGGTACAAGAAATTTTATGTAACAAATAATTACAAAACACAAAAATAGATAAGTACAAAAAATTCTATGTACCAATCACAAATTTACAATATTTGTGTATCATAAGCCAAAAGCCTTTATCATTGCAAATTCATCACAAGTTCCACAAAATTGATTAATTTATTATTCCAGGGTATTATTTTGTATATGGATATTGTTATTGATTTCTAGAGTTACACTTTTAACTCATAAGCATAAATAAAAGAATTTAAAACATTTATATAGATATGGAATTAGTACTACCCATGTATAACGCATATCCTTATTTTTCCCTCAAAAATTTGGACAAAAAAGTGTGCATTACACACGGCAACATGTGGTACATTGTGTTTCTCATTTTGGATGTAAAAAATGAGATATAGTAAGGTCTGAAGCATTGGTTCCCATCATCATGGGACCATAAGGGTTGAGTCCATCTGATAGCAAAATCAAGGAAGACTGCTGTCAATATAGCAAGTGAACACTGAGATTTATTGGGCAAATGAATGAACTGCATCAGCATTTGCAGATCTAGGTTGACATGACAACTTAACATCTTCTTGGCACAATTTCCTGAACTCTAAAGCTATTTACAGAAAAAAAACTTATTCTCAGGAGATGGAAGAGTGTAACCAGCAACAGTTTCTCACCAGTGGAAATTTCATTCAGGTTTTATGTTTTATTTTAAATATAGGCACTGTTTTATTTTCATAATTTTTATTTTAATATAAAAATAATCCACAAGTGAAAACTGATGTTCCAGGTAGATGGATATGTTTTTTGCCTAGCTTCATATAATCCTTGAAACATCATTCTTGCCCTAGAGGTACTGAGAAACATGGGACTCGATCATTCATAAATAAACATTAAAAGTCTGTTAATTTACATTTCTGAACACTTGATCTTCAAGACACTCTAACAATTTATAAATAAAGAAGTAATATTGAGTTTTCCTATAATTAAAGATAAAAACATATCAGCAAATTAGTGTCTCTGGAGAATTCAAGTAGGCCCACTTCTTCCCTCCTTCTATTTCTTATTACCACCATTCATCAGCCTGAGTATTTTCCTTCCCCTGTTTTGTCCATTAAAATTATAATATAATTTAAAGAGCTATTCAGCCAATATGAATAAGCAGCCCTGCCTCTCCTCATCCAAGATGCAAAAATATGTATTAAGTGTTAAAAAAAAGAAAAAGAGCAACCGCTAAACTTTTACAAGGCAACAAACTGTTTTGCCCACCTTATTTCAACCAAAAAAAGGTTCAAAAATGAGGGTAAGGGATGCTGTTGAACAAGTTCTTAACTCCCCAGGAGCTGTATTTCAGTGTGTCCAGCTCTGAGGAAGCAGTACAAGACCTACAGGGCACAGTGCCACCCAAAATCCTGAGGCTTCTGCTAATGAGATGCAATTATGGGAAGAACATGTTACTGAGACAGTGAAAACTAACCCTGGATTTTTCAGTGTAATGTACATTTGCTGGAAAACTCAACTCTCCCCAGGGCAGAAGTCAGAATGTTTATAGATTTTAGCCTTACTGTTTGTAAATGGAAAGCAGAGCTCATAATTCGTAATCACTGATGAAGCTGCTGTTTTACCCAACATCGGGGGTGGTGGGGGTGGAGGGAGGGAACAGTGGGTTCTCTTATACTGAGCCATAAACACATGTTATGTTATGTGTAATAAATTCCCTAACATTGCACTTCGTTTGAAGGGAAGGATGAGGGATATAATAGAATATTTTGTACCAAAAGCTAAAAGTCTGTCTAGTGGGCATATCAAATTAAAAATGAAAAGACAACCCAATTGATAGTACCATACGTATTTTATAATTTTATTTTTACATGTTAACATCGTAGAATGCTAAAGCTAGAAGAGCCTTAGAAGTCATCTAATCCAATCCTTTCTTTACAAAAGACAAAACTGAAAGCCATTGAAGCAAAGTGACTTACTCAGAGTTATACACACAGTGTCAACACAGAGAATAAACTGAAGTTCTGATTTCTAACACATCATTTCTTTACTGCGTAAAGGATTATATAGGACATACACCGATTTTGTATGTTAATAGCTAATCAGTGCCACATATCACAAATTGTGACACACCATTTTGAATATATCTGAGTTCTCTTTCTCACGGTCTTCACCATTGTGGAGCCAAGTATTTAGCCATTACATTGACCTGGGACCTTGCTCACTGGAATTACTTTACCCCCCTTATTTAAGGTGGCTGCTTGGGCCATTTCAGGAAGTTGTTTCATTTTCCTGGGAGCAACTTATACACGTGTACAGGAGGGATGCATGTTAGTAAACATCCACGTATACAGGAGAGATGCATGTTAATAAACCTCTATTGGTTTATCTCCTGTTACAGGGTGGTATCAGCCAAGAACCTAAAAGGATAGAGGTAAATTTTTTTTCCCTCCCTTACAGGGTCTTGAGGAACCTGGAGGTATGACCACTCCAAGACCATGCCAGTCCCTAGAGAGAGTAAAGGAGTGGTCTGCAGGTACTCCTTTCCTATGTGAATCAGCCACTCCAGAGCCCACACTCTAACCACCTCCTTCACTGGCTCTCACGCCCTGGGCCACTGCTCCTGCCCCAATCACCCCAGGCCAGGAACCAGACAACTAGAGATAGCTTCTAGGCCCCAGAGCCCACTGAAATGATTCAAACCAGCCAAGCCTAAACCTGCTTGCTCCGTCTTATCTGTTACCTTAGGAAACCACAATATAGGCTCTGGCCAACATTTTCCCCTTGCACCCTCTGCCCCCTGACCAAACCTGGCGCTTCCTCCACATGGCCCTGCGTGGCATGACGTGCCCCTCCTCTCAGGAACTTTGAGTAACAAACTATCTTTTCAGTGGAAATCCTCTTTTGATCTGATGGCTTCACCATATCTGAATAATAATAAAACACATTTTATAAGACAGAGGTCAAAGGTCAGGAAAAATAAAGGTGCAAAATGAGAGATGGCTTTGAAGCAAGCCAGAGGAAATGAGAGAAAAGTCACAAACAAGTCTGGTGAATGTGGCAAAGGACTGGCAGAGGTAGCATTCATGCACATGCAGAATTCTAACTGCAGTATCACCTTGGTGCCCTCCTGCGAATGGGTGCCCTCCTGCTTTAAAATAGCACCTTAACAATTTCCTCTGGAACACACTGCTTAATAAGAGGCATGTGAGCACTTTAGCATTCCTAGACACGGACTCACCAGTCTCATTCCCGTGACTAGTTCCCCAGTTCTGGTCCACAGCAAAAAGTTAAAATAGCCTCTTAGTCATGTCCCTGAGTTTTCTTTCTCCACGCTTTAATTCATTTATTCCACTCTGAGTCACAGCTTCTATATTCATAAAAATCCTCCATAATTCCTCATTTCTTTTTCAAGTACTGAATTCCCACTGTTACATTCAAGCTCTCCAAATAGTGTCTCCAGCCTTAGCTCCCACTGTTGCACTATAGCCCCTCTGATCTGGCTAAATTAAACCATTTGCTGTTCCCAGCATTTTTTTTTTCCATGCACAGAACCACTCCATTTTAGAATTGCCATAAATTTCTACAAATATCTTATAAATTTTACAATATTGGCTTCCAACAAACTGTGGTATGATCTTGGAACTTCGAGCCTTCTTTTTTCATTTTGAAAATGGCATTAATAATACCCATTTTATAGGATTCTTATACAGGTGAAATGAGATAATATGCATAAAGCTATCATCACAATTTTGATGTGAATTAATACTAGTTAATAGCAGCTATTGTATAATTACTAACCTTAAAACAGTGTTTCTGAGTTTTTAAAGTTTGTCATATACATTGTCATTTACTTTTACACTTTTCTCCTCTACACTATAGCTGACCTAATGTCACATAGCAGCATTTAGTGAAGGTACTGTGGATCATTTATCATTTATTTTCAGTGTTCAGGAACATTTTAAAGATGTAAACTAACTTTACTGTGCATTTTCTATGTGTCTAATACTGTTTTAAAAGATGTATATAAATTATATCATTTAAATATGCCAATACCTTTACAAGTTATATATTGTTATACCATTTTCAGGTGAAGAAATGGAGAATCACAGATATTAACCTGCTCACATCACACAGTGGTAACTAAAAACCCTACAACCATCTATAGCAAAACTTGATGTACTTACAAACTAGGTTAAGCTACAGTTCAAAATAGGCATGCAGTTCGTTTCTATTAGGTCAAGTTTTAATTGACATCTGGAAAATGTACCTCCTTGCCATGCTAAAGACTGCAAAATAATGAGATTTTCCAGAAAACCTTTATGTGTGCAAGTGCAGCATCTAACTGTGCTATGCATATTTCAATAAGCATTCTTTCTTTCAACAATAGAAATCCTCAGTTTAAGCTGAGCACATGTCTACTTGGGGAGCACAGTACAGTAATGGGGGATCAGGGGTTATCTTCCCCGCCTTCTTTGTCGCTACCTGTCTGTGACTCTGAAAAGTTCTGATCAATGGGATTAGGGAAAATGATGTAAATACACACAAATACATTCCAAGAAGCATCTTAAAGACAAGGGCAGGCTACTTCTGGCTTTCCATGTGCTTCTCACATTAAAGTACAGATGTTGTGGCTGCAGGTATGACTTAGAGCAGGAGAATAAAGACCATTCCCTAGGGACAACATTGAGGAAATCTCTAAGTAGCCTGAGTCCCAGCCTGCTACCAAGTCACTTTGCCATTCCTGGATTCTAAATCTAAACTTCCACTTAAACCTCTGCTTTTTGGGTTTTCTATTACGTACACCAAATTGTCATAACACTTATTTCTTAATTATCTACTAATGAGTAAGGAAAAGCTAAGGAAAAAAGGGAAAACAAATGATATGTATTTTGAGGGATTTATGAGTTAAGGATCAAGCCATAGAAATATGGAATCTCAGGGGAGGAAGGATACTAAAGATGATCTAATCTATCCACAGAGACAGTGTTCAAATCAACTCTCCAAACTATGCAAAGTCAAGTCACAGGAATATGATAAACGAATACGATGAATGAAACATGTCTAAAATAAAGTGTGGGGTATTTATAGAGACACATCTTTGAGTTGGTAGGCATTTCATGGGTGGAATACGTGCAAGACAATTGACGTGAGCCTAAAATGTGCTAGCTTTGTGTGAGATGAAGCAAGAGGGACAAGTCTGCTGGAGTCACTGCAGAGGCCCATGGGGGAGATTAATCAAGAGAAGAAAATTACTAGATGTTCACGTGGATTTATCGCTCAATGCTACGTCTAATGTCCTTATTTTGTTTGTCTAATTCAGAATATTTTGTCTCAAATCTTAGGGACTTGGAGAAGCATTTTCTTCCACACATCCCTAATTGCACATCCTCAGTAACTTGCTTCATGGGAAGCAGGATCAGATCACATGAGACTCATTATGGTTTTTCAAATATGTGTATTATAAGAGTTGCATTTGCACGCAGAGAAGCTGAGAGTGAGGTCATTGTTGCCGTACAAAGTAACCTTGTGGTCTAGTCTTAGGTTTACGCCGACTGTTCAGAAGGAAAACAGGAAATCAAAGATGCTGACACGTCAATGATGCCTTAGGTAGCAGAAAGTTCAATACCATGCTGTTAAGCAGGGTTACATAGCATCTGCACGGAGGCCTGAGAAATTATAATACCTGGGCATTACACAGAGAGATTCCAAGGATAATAAGACATGTACTCCCTTCTATTACTTAAGGGGCAGGGTGGGAAAGAGGAAAACAAGCTGCCCGTGAGCACAGGCTCTTCCTGCTGACTCCTAAGGTACCCCAGCCAGTCACCCCAGAGCCTAGACACTCACACCAGCCCCCAGCACCACAGCAAGGCTTCCCCTCCATCTTTTTGAAAATATCCTCAAAAACCAATTATAAAAGGCCAACTTAAAAGATGCTCTAAAATCTATTGAGAATTTAATTCTCCTCATCTAACAGAATTGCTTTTCCAAGCATTTGACATTTTTATCTTTTTTGTAGGACATAATTTGTATGTTCCATTGAAGTAGAAATGAACTGTTGCAAAAAGTATTTTTGTAAAACGAAAAACAAGCAGGACTACTTGGAAGGTTTCATTTCACTTGTTTTCTTCATTGGTCATGAGCCCACAAATAATGCTGTTATGACCCGTCAAATGTATTTTACTCCCTTAAAGGAGCTAAACTTAAAATACCTTTCAGTGAATATGTCACAACTTACTAAACATACAACTATTCAATTGCACATATCTATATTAATTGTATTTGTCACTTGGTATTTTGTATTTGAAGGGAAGTAATATTAACCTTTAACCAACATAAAATATACCCTCATTTAATAAACACTGTAAACCTAATTATTTGGTTGAGTTAAAGACCACATACTTTATGATTTTCTTCATGAATTATATTTCCTTACTATAAAAAACATATAAAGAAAAAAATTGTAACTATTGAATCGCTATATGATACACCTGAAACTAATAAATATTATATATCAATTATATCTCAATCTTTAAAAAAGTTTTAAAAATGTATGAAATACAAATAACTATAGAAAAGAACAGAATTCACTATAATCCTTTCATAGAAATTAAGAAAAAACATATTCTGATACATCTTTGAATGTACTTCAATATATAGTATATATTTTATATTTTTAAATAAATTTTAATATTTTAATATATAATATTTTAATACATTTGATATTTAAAATTATATCACAAGCATTTTTCCATGTTTCAAGATGTTTTCTGCTTTCTTAGTATTCTCTTTTGCTCCACGGACTATATTTTATTTGGTTTTAACTCCTTACGTTTCTTGGAAAAAAAATCTTCTGATAGTAGTAAGTACAATTTATTGATTTTTTAGTAAGTTTATAGAATTGTGCATCCATCAGCAGAATCCAGTTTTAGAATATTTTTATCTTCCCTCAGAATTCCCTCAAGCCTATTTGTAGCCAATCCCTGTTTCCACTACCAATCTCAGGTAACAACTTTTTCTGTAAATGGGCCTTGTCTGGACATTTCATATAAATGACATGCAAATATAGTCTTTTGGATCTGACATATTTCATCTAGCATACTGTTTCTGAGGTTCATTTGTGTTTTAGTATGTATCAGTATTTTGTTCTTTTTTATTTTATAGATATATTACACTTTGTTTATATATTCACAAGTTAATGGACATTTGAAATGTTTCCAATTTTTGTCTATTTTTAATAATGCTGCTATGAACATTTCTGTTCAAATCTTTTTGTGAACATTAGTTTCATTAGATTCATAGGAATGGATGCTGGATTCTATGGTAGGAAAGTTTATATGTAACTATGAAGCTGCCAAACTGTTTTCCAAAGTGGCTGCACCATGCCACATTTCTCTTAATACATTAGGTTGGTGCAAAAGTAACTGCGGTTTTGGACCATGAATTTTAAATTATTATAACTAGGCTCAAATACATCTTTATTAATCAAAATAGGAACCATTACAATCAACATATTTTTGCCAACGAGAAATAAATTTGTTTATTCCTGTAAGCATAAAAATCCATGCTTCAGGATTTCACAAACTCTTGGAAAGCACTTTTTGCATCCTGCTGGTTGTGGAAGTGTTTTCTCTGCAAATAGTTGTCCACATGCTTGAAAAAGTGGTAGTCGGTTGGTGAGAGGTCAGATGAACATAGTGTATGAGGCAAAACTAAATTTGCATTTATGCATAAATTCAACAGAAAGACATCCTCAGATCTGGATGGCATAAAACAACTTATTTCCCTTATATACTAAAAGATGAGTAAATTCAACATCTTAAGAATTGAGATTTTGCAAAATTACATAACTTAGATGTGAATATTGAAATCAGTTGAGTATAGAGTTATGCTGTATTAGTAAAGAATATTTACAACTCTGAATACAAATAGCAAATCTTTTTTGCTTGTTTATTTTTGTTTTTTTAAAAAGTTTCAGGTGTATAACACAATGCAATAGTTATATTCTGTATGCCCCAAAGTGACAACCCCTCTCCCCCAGTTCGCCACCCCACTCCCCCCCATATCATACATATCTATTACAATTCCTTTGACTCCCTTCCACAGTATACTCCACATCCCATGACTATCTATATATTCAGTTACAGTTGGTATACAATATTATACAACATCAGCTTCAGGTGTACAGTGCAGTGATCAAGCCTCTACTCCATCCATGAAGTGGTCTCCCTAACAAGATATGTGACTATCTGACACGCCACAAAATTTTTACTACATTATTATATTCCCCGAACTGTGTTTCATATCCCTGTGGAATACTGTAGTTGTCTATTTATGCCGTCTAATCCCTTCCCTTCCCCCCGTATCCCCACCACCCTCCCAACTAGCAACCCTCAGTTTTTCCTCTATATCTATGAGTCTGTTTACTTTGATCGTTCATTCAGTTTTTCAGATTCCACATATAAGTGAGATCATATGGTACTTGCCTTTCTCCGACTGACTCATTTCACTTAACATAATAGTCTCTTCACAACATTATCAATTACATTCCCAGAACTGCCCCCATATCCCTGCAGCAACATTGTAGTCACCCACCTATACTGTCCAAAACCTTCCCCCTCTCCCTCATCCCCACTCCCTCCCAGCCAGCAACCATCAATTTTTCCTTTATAGCTGCTTGATATGACTTCAATCTTCTTAAACTTACTGAGACTTGTTTTGTGGCCTAACGTGGTCCATCTTGGAAAATGTCCCATGTGTACTTGAGAAGAATGTATATTCTGTTTTTTCGGGGTGAAATGCTCTAAAAATATCAACGAAGTCAACCTGGTCTAAAGTGTCATTTAAGGTCCCTCTTTCTGTGTTGATTTTCTGTCTAAAGGGTCTGTCCATTGGTGACAATGGGGTGTTGAAGTCCCCTACTATAATAGTGTTACTGTTGATCTCTGTCTATGTCTGTCAAAATCTGTTATATGTAATTAGGATTTCCTATATTGGGTGCATAGATGTTTATTAGGGTTATAGTGCCCTTCTTTGTCCTTTATTGTAGTCATTTTAAAGTCTATTTTGTCCAAAATAAGTACTGCTACTCCAGCTTTTTTTTCTCATTTCCATTTGCATGAAATATCTTATTCCATCTGTAAACAGCATATACATGGGTCCTATTTTCTTATCCACTCAGCCACTCTCTGTCTTTTGATTGGAGCATTTAGCCCATACACATTTAAAATGATTATTGATAGGTGCATATGTACTGACATATTGTTATTTGTATTCCTGGTCTTCCTGGGTTAGCTTGGTTACCCCTTTCTTTTGTTTAAAAAAAGCCCTTTTAACATTTCTTACAATGCTGGCTTGGTGGTAATGAATTCCTTAAGCTTATTCTTTCTGAAAAGCTCTTTATTTCTCCTTCAATTTTAAGTGATAGCCATGCTGGGTAGAGCAATCTTGGTTGTAGGCCTTGATTTTGTGTCACTTTGAATATCTCCTGCCACTCCCTTCTGGCCTGCAGAGTTTCTGTAGACAAGTCAGCTGTTACAAGTAGCAAATCTTTGATAGCTAAATAATATTTAACACAAAAATTTTCAGGTGAAAATTCCAGATAATATTAACAAGCTTTGCACAGTAAGATTAGTTTATCAGTCAGGGTTCAATCAAAGAAGCAAAACCAATCATCTATCTATCTATCTATCTATCTATCTATCTATCTATCTATGTATCTTCTCTCTATCATCTATTATCATCTACCTATCTATTAGGTTGGTGCAAATGTAATTTCAGTTTTTGCATTGTTGAAATTTGCCTTTGATATTGGAATACATTCTTAAATAAATGTGGTTGTGTTATACATCATTTTAATGCACATTTCCCATTTTATTTTTTTTTGTTAATGACTTATTACTTGCTGTTTATTTTATATGTATTTTAGAATAGGGAAATGATGTTAGACAAAAGGAAAATTCAAGCAATTTTCTTATTCGAGTTCAAAATGGGTTGTCAACAATGCATTTGGCTCAAGAACTGCTAACGAATGTACAATGCAGTGGTGGTTCAAGTTTTGCAAAGGAGATGAGAGCCTTGAAGATAAGCAGTCTAGTGGCCAGCCACTGGAAGTTGACAGTGGCCAATAGAGAGCAATCTTCGAAGCCGATCCTCTTACAACTACACGAGAAATTGCTGAAGAACTCAACATCGACCATTCAATGGTCATGTGGCATTTGAAGCAAATTGGAAAGGTGTAAAAGCTTACCAACTGGGTGCCTCATGAGCTGACCACAAATAATAAAAAAAATCATCATTTTGAAATGTCATCTTCTCTTATTCTACACAACAACAAACCATTTTGTGATCGGATTGTGACGTGTGACGAAAAGTGAATTGTATATGACAAACAGAGATGACCAGCTCAGTAGTTGAACCTAGAAGCTCCAAAGCACTTCCCAAAGCCAAACTTGCAACAAAAAAAAGTCGTGGTCACTGTTTGGTGGTCTGCTACCAGTCTGATCCACTATAGCTTTCTGAATCCCAGCAAAACCATTATATCTGAGAAGTATGCTCAGCAAATCAACGAGATGCACCGAAAACTGCACCACCTGCAGCCGGCATTAGTCAATAGAAAGGGCCCAATTCTTCACAACAATGCCCTACTGCGCATCGTACAACCAACGCATCAAAAGTTGAACGAATTGGGCTACCAAGTTTTGCCTCATCCACCATATTCACCTGACCTCTCACCAACTGCCTACCACTTTTTCAAGCATCCTTGACTCAGGAACGTTTGTGATGACATGGAAAAACTTAAGGAGAGATACATGTTTATTTCTGTGTTCTTTTTTTCAGTATGTTATGACTCTCCTCTTTTGTGACCTGAATCTAGCCCACATGAGGAAAGTTAATAACTAGACATCAACATCACTTTAATCCTAATATAATTCCTAAAATTCTTCCTTTTAATGTCAAACTATCAGGGTAAACCCAGGGCTAGTAAACATTATCTGTGAGTTTTATGAAAACAATGATTAATACATGTGGTGTAAAGTATGAGAAATAGTCAATGAGTTTACCTCTGTGTAATAAACAGTAAGCCATCTACAGTTTGTCTGAAACTATGTGTGTTGTTTTTAAATGAATCATATGAAATATTTTCAAAAGAACAAGACATATTTTACCCACTAGTAGAAATGTCTGTGTCTAAATTTCTGCTCTAGTTTAAAAATGCAATTACTATTGGGTTACAATTTACTAAATATATCTGCCTGCTTATACCTCATTTCCTTTCCTACATAACCCTTCCAATTGATTCTATATAGATAAATGTAATTATCTCATTAAAATTTTATTATGGCATACAAATAATTAAATGAGTACCTGTGAATCCATCACCCAACTTAAGATCTAGGATATTGTATCTACCTATATGCTCATCCTTATTTCTCTCTCGCCCATACTCCCGTCCCCTATTCTGAATTTTATTTTTGACATTCCATTTTTCTTTATTTTGTTATCTTTAGTAAGTTTTACATGCAATGTTATTCATCAGTTTCATTCAATGAGTTTTGACAAATGTTCAACTACCACCACAATCAAGATAAAGAGTATTTCCATTACCCTGTAAGGTTCCTCTTCACTTTTGCAGTCAGTCTCCTCTCCTGACTCTCTAGAACCTGTCAACCACTGACTTGTTTTCTGTCACTATTGTTTTGCCTATTCTAGAACTTTCTATAAATGGGATTTATACTACATGGCATTCTGTGTCTGATTTCTTTCATTTAGCATAATGATCTTGAGATTCACCCATATTGTATGTATCAGCAGTACCTTTTTACTGCCGAGTAGTGTTCCATTGTATGGACATACTACAGTTTGTTCATTCATTCATCAGTTGATGGAGATCTGAGTTGTTTCCATTGAGGGTTATTAAGAATAAGTTGATCTGAGCATTGATTACAAGGCCTTGTGTTAGATGTAAGTTTCCATTTCTGTTATGTAAATATCTAACAGTGTAACTGCTAAGCAATATAAGTGTATATCTAGCTTTATTAGAAACTACCAACCTATTTTCCAACATGGCTGTGCCATTTTATTCATTACTTTTTTAAAAAATATACTTCATCATATGTATATGTATCCCTAGGCAATATTTTTTAATTTTGTATGTTTTAGAGCTTAAAAAAATCTCTGTTATAAAGTATATAGTCTTTTCTGGCTTGTTTTTTTTCACTTAACTTTACAATTTTAATTTTAATTGTGCAGATACAATTTTGCTATCTGTAGTATTAGTTCTATTATTTTCACTGCTGTATAATATGTGACAGTATAAATATACCATGATTTATTTTTCCATTCTATATACAGGGTCTGACAATTAAATTTGCATACTTGTTGCAATGATGTTAAACTTTTTGATATCAGAGGGATTATTCATTACGAATTTGTACCAACTGGACAGTTAACCAAATTTGTTATTTGGAAACATTGAAAAGGCTACATGGATAATTTAGATGACATGAATGTTTCGCCAAAAATTCATGGCTCTTGCATCACAACAATGCACCAGCTCACATGGCACTGTCTGTGAGGGAGTTTTTAGCCTGTAAACAAATAACTGTATTGGAACAGCCTCCCTACTCCCCTGATCTGGCCCCCAGTGACTTCTTTCTTTACCTGCAGATAAAGGAAATATTGAAAGAAAGACATTTTGATGACATTGAGGACATCAAGCATAATACAACAACAACTCTGATAGCCATTCCAGAAAAAGAGTTCCAAAATTGCTTCAAAAGATGGACTAGGCACTGGCATTGGTGCACAGTTTCCCAATGGCAGTACTTCAAAGGTGACCATAGTGATATTCAGCAATGAGGTCTGTAGCACTTTTTCTAGGATGAGTTTGCAAACTTAATTGTCTGACCTCATATGTCTATTAGAACTTTTACAATTGTATTTTCAATTCTTCTATATCTTTGTGAAAATTTTTGTCAGAATAGCCTATCAGCATTGAGAAGAGTATTTTGAAGTCCCCCACTATGATACATTTTTACTTTTTCCAAATATTTCTGTAAATTTTTAATTTTCACATTCTGAAGATATTTTCTTAAGAGCACATGGTTAGAATTGTTGTTTTTGATAAATTAAAATGTTAGTCATTAGTTAGTGTTTCCTGTATATCTTCCCAGGGTTTTTAACAATAAAGTCTACTTTTTTTGACAGTGTAATTATTCTAGCTTTTTTTTTTTTTTTTTTTTTTTTTTGAGCTGAGCCATCCTACCATCTGTTGGCAGCTCAGCTGCAGCTCAGCTTGGGCCAGGAATCTAATGAGCAACCCTGTTGCTCAAAGCTCACTCACCCTCTTGAGCGAGCTCTTAGCCAACTGAGCTGCTCAGCCAGCCCTATTCTAGCTTTCTATTACTTAGTATTTCCCTGAAAAATCTTGTTTTCATTTTTCTCATACAACATTTCAACTTCTTTTTGTTTTAGATGTTTTTCTTGATAATAACATACGGCAGAAATTTGCACTTGATTTTGTATGATAACTTTTGTCTTTCAACTGCTGAATTTAGTCCATATATGTGTATTGTGATTATGTTCCACCATTTTCTTTCTTACTTTCTATTCTTCCCACTTCCTCTCTACCCTTTTTTCCTTTATTATTTTAGTATTAACTGAGTTTTTTCTTTGTTTTCTTCTTATTCTATTTTTCCCTCTCTAGCAGATATATAATTTATTCTTTCATCCTCCCTCCCTTCCTTTCTTTTCTTTCATTTTCTTTCTTTCTTTCTTTCTTTCTTTCTTTCTTTCTTTCTTTCTTTCTTTCTTTCTTTCTTTCTTTCTTTCTTTCTTTCTTTCTTATAAAAGTGATAATCCTTGAACCTTACCATGCATATTTTATTCCTTAAAGATTTCTGAAGTAATGTTTTAATCCCACTCATGAACAACATCAGCATCCTACACCATGTTAACTTATTAGAAGAGGGAATGATTAGACTCAAGCATAGACAAAAACAACAAAGTCCTGAAACACTCCTTCAAGGCATAGCATACATCATTCTCTGTGAAATACTCTATCGATCTCCCCAAAAGTTGATCATTCCTTTACCCCATGCTACTTAACATATATAATTGTTTTTGTGTGTATGTCACACTGAAGTATGACTTTCTTGAGGATAAGAAATATATCACCTTTATTGTTTATATTAGTAGTACCTAACACAGGTTTTAGCATATAGTAGCATATATTTTGTCTAGCGAACAAATTTTAAAAATGAACAATTTTATGTTCCTATGCATTCGTGACTTATTTTCCTCATATTTGATGGAGAGAATCAGTTTTATCAAAAATTTTATTCAGCATGATCACTGATAAAAGAGGGAGTCTTATCAAGTTCCAAATCACAAAATGCTTATTTTCTATGGTATATGTCTCCACTTTTCATATTAATGAGTATTCTAGCCTTTGCCTCCAATTAATTCATCCAATAGCCTAAGTACAATGACTTTAGCTTGAGAGAAGCAGAATGAGGCCTTTTAGGAATTATTCTATCTAATTAAATATGTGTCATAAAGAGTTCCATGTGTTTAGAAAGCAAAGGAGAGAAAGATGACCTAAGTCTGGCTGAGCTAAATGAGTTGAGCTCAATGAAATGGATTACATAATCATATTTTGAAGAAAACCCAGCAGGAATAGAGAAAAAAGGGTAACTTGAAAAAAAGAAATAGACCCACAGGCTTAAAGAGTACCTCTGAAGCTCTTCTGACCTGTGCACCCAGATCCAGGCAAAATCACTCATAAGTCACTTCAGACTAAGGGGTGCATTTTGTTTTTAAATAAATCTAACAAAGAAGACTCCACAACCATCCTTCCTAACAAATTCTAGTTTTTAAAAGTCACTGGAAATGACTTCCCACTATTAAATCAAATTCCTCATGATAAAAGCTAAAAGTGACTGATAATGTGATAACTGCCTCATGTGAACTATTTCGTTTAATCCTCATGGTCATTTGCCCTAGGAAGAAAATAGAAAACTAAGATTGGAAGGGGTTAAAGAATGGACAGAACCATGACTTGACCTTAGGAAATTTGACTCCAGCATTCCCCCACATAATTATTATATTCTTTGCTTCCTTGTGCTGTAATATAAATAATTTTCTTAATAGCCAATTGATAATACAATTCAATAAGAGATCTCCACTCTTAGGAAATCTCAGTTGAATAAGTATTTACATATTTTAAGAATTAATTCCTGGGCCGGCCGAGTGGCACGGTAGTTATGCACTGGCTTGGGAAGCCAGCGGACCCGGTTCGGTCCCACATGTGAGGGCCAGTGACACTGCCCTCAAAAAAAAAAAAAAAAGAATTCCTATTTTAAGAGGGAATAAAACAAGGATAAATTGTATTTCCTGCTTGTTCATCTTCCTAATACTCACCCAAAACACTTCACAACACACCTCACCGCTTCCACACACACATACCACTTTTTAATCTGTATCAAACATATTTAATATCACTCTGAGGCCAGTTCTTCAGCCATAGCAAATAGGAAGATAAAAATGCCACTACTATCGAAAACTTCACATTTCCAGAACCATCCAAGGGTAGGTGAAACAGGAAGTAAGATAGTCTAGTGACTCAGAATTTAGACTCCAGTGTCAGAATGTCTAGCCTTTAATTACTATTTGTGAAACAATGGGCAAGTTTTTATTAACTTCATCTGTAAAATAGGGGAATAAAACAATTTCCAGTTGTCAGAAGGATCTAATTACATAGTCTCTATAAAGTTTTCCACATTACGCATGGCACACAGTAAGTGGTCAGTTAAGGATTAATTCTTACCTGGAAAAATATTTAGTCATAAATTATGCCATAAAAATGGTGGCGGTGGTGATTTTTAGCAGGTTCACTATGTTAGCTACATAGGAAAACTATTGTTCAGATGTTGGCACATTAATTATTTAGAGGACTCCTTTACAGTCCTGCTCTGGTACACAGTCATAGCTAGAAAGAAATGTGTGACAAGAACCATATTAAGTTTTTGCAATGGTAGATGTAGGCATTTGAGATTAGTTATAAAACTGTGCCTCTTTTCCACTATATATAAGGCTCTAGCACTGTTATAGGGGAAAATGCTGTGTGATTGTAGGCATTTCTCCAACATACCTTCATGAAGAGCTGGCATAGCTCTCTAGAAAGGTAAGAAAACAGGTCTGGAATTTCCACAGTAAAGTATCATCTCTGCCATCTAAACAACCCAGATGAATCTCTAGTTTACCTCCTCTAGCTTCTTACCAGCAACATTTATTTCAAATTAACCTCACTCCGCTTCTAGCAAATTCTTGATACAAATGTCTGATCATTGCAGCAGCCACATATTTCTCTAAAGACTCCAAGCTTGCTTCTTACATTAAACCAGTTATCCATAAAACCACAAAATTGGAACATGTTATGCTTGACCTCATATTATGCCTTCAGCTTTCATATAAGCTGTCTCCAATTGTTATAAAATTATTATCAAACACATTGCCCATTTTGTCCTTTATGAAAATAATCACATGAAAAGTTTCTCTTTAATCTCAGGGCCAGATTTTAAAAAGAAATATACTTAACAAATTTCTATGTTTCCCATTTTGGGATAATGAGAGCTTTGTAATATGCCAACTACTAGGATAAAGCTCTCAGTTAAATTTGAGTTCAAATATATAGTTTTCCACTACCATTATTTTCCTTTGGTTATTTTAAATAGCTTTATATTTGTCAGATTTTTTTTTTACCTGATTTTCATACTAGCCAGTACAAAAATGGTCCCTGCAGTCTCTATCTGCTGAGATGCTAAGTTGACCACTGCTTGTGGTTATGGGTCCCATGCAGCTGTTTAGCATCTCCAGGTCATCTTAGCCTTACCCATGCCCAGCTTCGCTCAATATTTGATATAACTACTCTATAGCAAGCCCTACTAGATTACTAAAACAAGACAATATTCCATGATCTAGTTTCCAACCCTGACCACTAATCTATTCTGACTGACCACCTTTGTCTACAGTTTATTGCCCTATTTCTTTTTTCCTTTTTGCTTCAAAAATCATTGAGGATTTCGCTATATGTATTCAGTGTCACTACCCATTTTTCCTTAAACTCATTCACACCCACTTCCCTGCTATGATTGCTATTTTCATGGTTATCAATGACATTCCAGTTATTAAATATAAATAACAGCTAATTCTCAAGGTTCATTTTTCTTCAGTAGTATTTGACACAGGTGCTCACCCCCTCTTCCAAGGTACACTTTCTTCACTTGCCTCTCATGGACACCTCACCCATTCTCCTTCTGTCTCTTTGGTTAGCTCCTCTTCTCCCATTGCTAATGATAGGGGGTCCCAGGGCTTAGTCCTTGGACCAGTTCTCCATCGTCACTCCCTCTTTTGGTGATCTCATCCAGACTCGAGATTTCCACCTGTGTTACTCTACATAAAATACACCACCCATCTTAACTGAGGGCAATTCTCTTCTTAAATTTCCTCAGGCCTAAAACTTTTAGTCATTCCTGTTTCCTCTCTTTCTCTCACATCTTACACCCAGTCTCTCAGAAAATATTATTGGCTGTAATAACAAATTACATGCAAACTATACTACCTCTCACACCTGCACAGACTCCACCTTGATTTTGGTCACCATCATATCTTTCTTGTATTACTACAACAGCTCCTAACTGTCTCCTGTTTCTATCCTTGTCCTACCACAATCTATTCTCAACAAAGCAACCAGATGGATGCTTTTAAAGCTTAAGTAAGATGATGTCATACTTGTCAAAAGCCTTTGGAGGCTTCCCATTTCACAAGAGAAGTAGCCAAGTTCCCTACAGGTAAAGGTGTACCATTATCTTTCTTATCTCACTGCCTTGCTCACTTTCCATTGGCCTCTTTGCTATTTCTCCATCACATCAGGCAAGGGTTCACATCAGGGCCTTTGCACAGATTCCTGCCTTGGAATGATTTCGTCTTTTATTTATTTTATGTGCTTCCTCAATCCTTCCTTTGCAATGAAAGTTACTCTGATAAGCTATTTCGGAATTATTATCTGCTTTCCAACTCCTACCTCCTCTGCATTACTCTTACTCCTGTCTCTGCTTTACTTTAATTTTTTTTTCAATATAATTTAACACTTTCTAGCATAGTATCTAATTTAATTATTATATTTATTTTCTACTGCTCCCTTTCCTGGCACATACTAGGATCTCAGTAACTGTTTGTTCAATGAACACAGCTAGAAGATATATATTAATCAATATTCTTAGAGACAACAGAATCCATTCTAGTTAATTTGAGAAAAATTATTAAAAAGTTCCCTTTACAAAGTGAAAAAAAATAGAGAATCACTTTTCAATAATTCCCAGAACCACATGGTAAACCTTTCCAGGTAAAAGAGCAGCTGCTGCCATTACCCTGCCCCATGGTCAAAAAGCAACCAAATAAGAAAGCTGTTGAAACCATTTAGACGCAAGAACCAAATCCTCTTGTCACCATTCTTACCAGAATATCCCATCTTTTCACTCATGATCGCCACCATGGAAAACCGACTTGGCCAAAACTTACGTAATAAGCACAACCAAAGCAGAAGGACAATCTGATAAATGCAGCTTTTATCTTTCTAGTGTCTTATCTTTGATCTTTCCAGGAAGAGGGGCTCCAAAGGAGTGGGAGTGAGGTGTACTACACTAATTGTATTACGTATCACAACCCACCTTCGTGGCCACTGTATATCAATAGGGTCACTAACTCTCATACTGAAACTTCCAAATAACAACAGCACTGTTCTTCCCTAATCATAATGCAACTTCTCTCACATAAATTAAAATATACAGACCTTCTCCTCAAAGTTGGAGATCCAGAATTTCATCAAATATTATGACTGTTTCTGGATGATCAGCTCTTCTCAAATTCAGTCACTGTCCTGTAACTATATATGCTATAATTATCAGGAGCATCACCAGCATTGAACTTATATAAAACACCAGTGAAAACAGAGGAAAAGGGGGAAGTTTTTACATATATAACTATATATGTGACAGACTAAGAAGAAAAAACATACCTTAATCATCAGCATGGGTCACAAAGCCATGTAATTTATAACTTCCTCCTTCTACTATACACTCTGTGTTCCCTTTCCTGTCAGGTAGCACTAGAAAGGGCCCTCCAAATACATATATGCATATATTATTATTTTGATTGTAAATATGTTTTCAGTTTGTATTTTTCCTGGTTTTGACTTTATACTTCTAACATATAAATTATTTATTATGATCACATCTGATATGCCCCTTTTGTTTCTTTTATACATCTTTTATACATTATTTTATATAGCTCTTTTACATCCAGCATCTTTTATTAATATATTTTTTCTCAATGACATCATTTAAAAATATTTTAATCTATCTGCAATGTATTTTGGGATCTGGTCATGTTCCAACCTTATATATTCTATTTCTATTCCAACACTTGTGCTATATCTATTGTGCCAATATTACTGCTTTTATAGGTTTAGAATTTTATTTGTTCTTTCAGTAAAAAATATCATACAAGTTAGTTATAGTGCTAGGTGATACATTACATTCTAGTGATTAAAATAGTTAATAAATAATCTGGTAAAATAATTTTGGAAGGTAGAACAGTGCATCAGAAGTAACAAATTGGATGTAGTAATCTGAAAGCAAAATGAAAATACAAAGAACATTCTTTTAATAGCAGGTCCAGAGGAGGTCTCTTTGAGAATGAGACATTTAAGCTGAGAACCAGAGGGTGAGAAGGCAGCCAAGATAAAGGGCTCAGGCAGAGGACAGACTGCCTTTTCTAGTGTCCTAAGTGGCCATAAATTCAGTGTGATCCGGGTACCACCAGGGAGGCAAGGAATGCCTAGAGGTTGGGCTGGGAGGATAGACAGGGTTGGAATATGTAGGGCCTTATAGGGCACAGACACTTTGGATCTAATTCTAAGTGCAATAAAGAGGAACTGAAGGGTGTCCTTTGGCTACCATTCACAGAATTGATTATAAGGGGAGCAAGGGTGGAAGTGAGGAGCTAGAAAATATGTTAGAAAGTATGGCAGCTATTAGTACTATCTGCCACATAAATGAGATGGTTACACTTCCAGGTCCTCTTGTGGTTTAGAGAGATCGTATTCCTAGTTCTAGTCACTGAGTCACGAAAAGAAATATCCCTTGTAAATTCCAAGGTGAAGCATTTATTGCCAATGTGAGACCATCCAGGGTTCATTCTCATCTCTCTCCACAACAACTGGCAATGTTAGAAATGATGCCTGATCTTTTTTAGGTCGAATCCAGAGATGGGCAGAATTTCAGGCTGTTGATGCTGGACAAGATTCCTGCCCCCATTAAGTCTTTATTGCTACAGGCCACTGATCTTTCAGGATCATAGTTTTTCTTCAGCTTTATTGAGAAAATTCTAAGATGCTTGAAGTTTACAACAAGAAGTTTTAATATACATATACATTGTGACAAGATTCTCAGAACCATTTTCATAGCATAACCTAGCTCATCCCAGCTGAATACAAAAGGCTATTTCAACAGACTAGTTGAGAGATGGCTGTGGCCTGAGCAAGATACTGGCAGTGAAGTAGAGAAATTGACACATTCAGCATATTTCTGTCTGATAGGTTATATTTACGAGTAGGATTTAAAGGTATGAGGTGACAAAGGGAAGTGTCAAGAAAATGACCATTTCTGGCTTTAGTAAGTTGTGCCATTTACTGAGATAGAAAAGAGCAGATTTAGACCAGGTATAATGGAGAGAAAGAAAGCAAAAAATTCTGTTTTGGACAAGTTAAATTTGAAACCCCTGCCTGGAGCTGTCATTTAAGCAGCTGAATATATGAATTTGGACCTGAGATCAAAAATGATAGTGGTATTTATAAAATTTTGAAGCTATATGAATATACATGATGTCAAAGCTATGAAAGGAGTTAAGAAGAAATCCCAGAGCCAAGTCCTGAGGAACTCTAGCATTTAGCATTTTGTAGAAGAAGGGGAGCTGGCAAAAGAGATTATGAAGGAGAGACTAGTGATTACAAAATAAACACCAGGAAATGCTGAGAAGTCAAGTAAGATAAGGACCAAAGAGTGTTCATTGGACAAGCTGCTGCTAACATTGACAAGAACATTTCTGATGGAGTAATGGGCACTGAGGCGAGACTGGAGTGGGTGAAGTGAACAGATGAGTAGGGAATAGAGGTAATAGGAATGGAGAAATGTAAAGGGAGCAGATAGAGGGAAAGTTCCTGGAGAATTCTACAAGGAAAGAGTTTTATCGTGATCATTATTGCAGTTTTAATGAGAAATAAAAAGTACATTGGCTTTTTCAAAAAGAAACAACTATAAGTTTCATGATAAAAATAATACAGTCAAGGGTCGGCTGAGTGGCTCAGTTGGTTAAGAGCTCACTCAAAACTGCAAGCTGAGCTCTGCCTAGTTCAATGCCTAGCCCGAGCTGAGCAGCCGCTGAGCTGCCAACAGGTGGCAGGATGGCTCAGCTAAAAAAAAAAAAAAATGATCTAGTCAAGACAGACTGATATTATGATATCTAGCAATATAAGTTTCCCCTTCATTCTTTTTCAACCTCAACCAGACTTTTAAAAATTATTTTACATTCATTTGTGAGTTTTGCTTTTACATTTATTTTTACAGTTTTGGCAAACCATGGCTACATCCAGACCCTGGGTTTTAAATGAATGAATCCTTCTTGAACTGTTTAAAGTTTTGGCCCACAAACTTAAATTGCTTTTTTTTTTTTTCATGTCAGTAGACTTTTCTGAGACACAAACTTATGTGAAACTTTTTTGTTTTCTTCTTAATGCTTCACTAAATTACAGTAAAAAATTCAGTGACTAAAACCTTAAAAATAATTTGAAAGTAAAATAGAACACAAACAGTCAGTGTTTAAAAATATCTTAAAGTAAATCAAATTTTGTTCAAATTTTACTAAAATATATTTATGTATCTTTATATTTACCTATATGTGTGTGTCTGTGTGTGTATATATATATATATATATATGCATGTGTATGCATACACATATGTATTTTTATCTACGAATGAAATAGAGAGAAGTCTTTAATTGGAAAAGGATATTATTCTGAATGGGGAGCCAGCCTAACTCAATTAGCAATTGCAAACAAATGAAAATAATTTGTTAAATTTCTAATTCCAGATTTAGGAAATAATCAAAACTGTCATAATGAATAATTATAAATTTTACTTTTAACAGTGTATTTCTAATTAGTCCTAAGAAATACTTTTGAATAAATTATTTTTCTACATAGCTATTTGTCAACTCTAACAGTAATTTTACTGCACTTTTATTTTCAAAACTGCTCTTAAATATCCAAAATATGACATTTTCTAAATTAGACTTAGTAGAGTTAATTTTCATTAAGTAGCTGGTAGGAAAATAGAGGAATTGAACTTTGCCTTGCTTTAATGTTTATTTTAATATGGACAATCTAAGAAATGACCCACAATTAAAGAATCTACAAATATGTTGTATATAAAAAATTACTTTTACTGTACTCTCATATGCCACCAGAATACATTATATTTATATCATTAGAAACTTTTCTGTTACGGTAGTGGAGTTGAGTTTTATGATGTTCATTTGCCTAATTACTAATTCTAGGAAAATATGCAGTTTAAACACTAAAGAGAGGGATACTATCTCCACTTCTGATTACCAAATATATTAGGCTTAAGAATCAATAACCTGAATAACCTGACCACCAAATACTAATATGTGAAAAAATGTATATAGAAAGTTAAAGATCACTCACTGAACTCTCAAGGAAACTGAGAGCCATGACTTAAGTGTACGGATGGACACTAAGAGAGATTAGTTTTCCCTGCCCCTCATATTGCCCATTGACCCCTTGACATGGAATTCAAAATATATGGACCTCAAGTGTTGAGGTCTATTCCTAGGTCTTCTGATAACTTGCTTTTGTACCTTCCAAATACTTGACCTGTCTGTATTTATATTTCTCTTATATATGAGTAAGGAGATTACTGAATGCAAATTTCTTAAATCTACATAAAAATAAATTTATTGCAAGACTAAATGGGTACCTCATAGAACCCAAGGAATAAAATGCAGCAGACTGTAAGGAAGGAGGGGTGAGATGGAAGAGGGTAAAGCGGGTCAAATATATGGTGGTAGACGATTTGACTTTGGATAGTGAACACACAATGCAATATACAGATGACATATCATAGATTATACACCTGAAATCTATATAATTTTATTAACCAATGTCACCTCAATAAATTAAAATAGAGAAAGAAAGAAAGAAACAAACAAACAAACAAACTGAGGAATTAGAATCAAGAAATAAAACTGTTCCAGCGTGAGCAGCCAGCAGCCAGCATGAGTGGTCTGCAGCTGGCGTGAGCTGCCAATAGTTGTGGTGAGCGACCATCCAGAGGCTGGCGACTGATCTGCCTCATCCGGGAAGAACGCAATGACGATACCAACATGGGCCAGTGAAGCAACATCCTCCGCAACTAGACTGAAGAACAAAAGGACAGCAACTTGTCTGTTCCCCTTCCCTGATTCCCCAACGCTGTTGCACTCCCCCAATTCCCCAATAAAATCTTTTAAAAAAAAGAAATAAAGCTGTTGGAAACCAAGGCATTTACTTTCTACTTTTCTCTCTCTGTAGCCAAAGGGCTTATTTCTGCATCTTTCCTGTCTGATTTTTCTTGTCTCTCCCTCCATCTTGGTCCCATAGTTTATTTATCAGCATATAGCCTAAAAATAACTATACTCACTCAAATATCTTTATAAATTGCATACCCACAGCTAAATGAGCAAGTCTCTCCAAACTGCAATTGTTTTGTTTTGTTTAGCTTGGGTTAAAATGGAATGCATCACCACTTTGACCACTAAAACAAAGAGAATTTGTTTTCCGTTTTACATCTTTTTCACATACCTGCAAGATTAAAAAAAAAAAAAACACATCAAAATCATTACTTCAGAGTTCAGTATATTCATAAGCCTAGCCATTTGGGCACTCCAAAATTTCAAATTCTTCTTTATTAAAAAAAGCAATATTTACTCTCGTGGCCTGTACTTTTAGCAGACTCCCGCCATAGATTGTGGTTTAAAGTAGACTACAGATAATTGCCAGAGATATATATGTGGAAAAGTGCATAGAAAGGTGGGAAGCAAGCCTCCACAGGAAAGTGAGAAGAGAACTCTCCCATTCGCATTCAGTTGCCAAAGTACTATATTTAAAGAATAAATTAAAATTACAGAGAGGAGTAAATAAATAAGAATAATTAAATAATATATTTAACTAATTAAAATCACAGGGAGTTTTTTAACTTCAACTACACTCACAAAAATCACCTTTCAGCTTCTCTAAGCTGTTCCTTTCCCCTCCATCTTTGCCTTCATGTGCATCAGATGGTTCAACTCTTCCTTTTTGCTAGGTTACAAAACCTCCTTTCTAAAAGCTATGTTCACATTATAGTTGTTTTTTCTCTCACAAAGACTAAGTCAGGTCTATTTGTTTGGAGGTGAGAGCAGGTTTCACCACTATTCTCTTTTCTTAGATGAGAAACTTGAAAAAAGACTTGTTTTACCCAATGCTTAAAGTGAAAACAAATGTTTTCATGTTTCATAGTTGTAGGGCCTTTCATCATTTTGTCACCTTCACCTTTCAGTTAGCCCTCATATTGAAATGAAACCATCCAACTACTTCCTGTAAGTGAAAAATATGTAATAATTCTCTGAACATTTACATTGAGCTGGGCATTTGGCTTACTGTTTTTAGATCATTATTTGTTTTTAGTACTTCGTTTAACATACGCTTGTATGATTATTATTTGGCAGTAACTGGCTTAAGCACTTCACAAATATTAACATATTTAATTCACAAAACAAACCAAAAAATGAGGTTGGTACAATCATTAAACCTGTTTTATAAATGCAGAAGGTTAGTGACTAGCCTAAATCACAGCCTAGTAAGTGGCAAAGCTGGGATTTGAACCCAGGCAATCTGTCTTTAAGTCACTGCTCTTAACCACTGTACTGTTCTCTCACATTCCCAGCATGTGGCATTTACCATCCTATGTAAGCTTTACAAGACGTAATCCTCAAAACTAGTATATGAAGTGATGTATCAGTCTGAACTCTTTCAGGGCAAGAGCCTAAAACTCAGGAAGCACTTGTTTAAACAACACGAAGGCTGGTTGGATATTATCAAAGCTCAGAACTGAAGGAAGAGCCATAGGAACAAGAGCAGGGCTGGTGACCTCAGGGGCCAGAAGAGGGACCCCATCACTGTCAGGTTACCTTGTCATGTTTTCTCTCTTATTTTAACAGTTACTTTCGTTTTTTTTTCTTTTTACTTGTATGAGACCTTTTCCAGACTACAAAGAACATAGATACAGGTTTTCTCTAGAATCACGTTCTTCAACAACTTGATCAGAGGACCTCCTTAGCAGCTCTATAGAAACAGCCTAGAAAGATATATGATAGGTCCCCCTGCTTGGGACTCCAAGGCACCCCTGTGGCCAGCGGAGTGGAATTTCACAACTGGACAGCCTGTGTCAAGTGTCGACTCTTAAAGCTTAAGGGTGAGGTTGTATTTATCCCTATGCATCAAAACCAACAGTTTCCTTAAAAGGAGGTTTGGCTTGGGCAAAAGACAGAGCCAGTTCTGATTTAGATTGACTCAATTATTTGTTAAATGAGTGCTATTATTGCCCCATTTTACCAGGTTGTGCAACAAAGAAGTTGCTGAGTCAGAACTTAAGTTGAACCAGGTCATCTGAAAACAATGTCCCAGCTCTTCGCCCATTAGGCACTTTTTATTATGAGTTCTCTGTGTGGTATAGTTGCACTGACCTCATACTGAGCAGGTTAAGATATTTACTGTTTACTATGCATTTTCAAAAACAGGAAGGAAAACTAACATCTCTGATAATCTATTGAGCTAAGCACATTGCTAAGTGGTTTAGCATATGATCTTTTTTTTTTTCTCATGTTATTTCCAAGAAGGAGGTATATATTTTTGTTTTTTCACAACTTGTTATATGATAAGAAATTAGGCCAAGTTCAAAATCCAGTTAGATGTAGAATAATAACTCCAACAGAGTTTCTTCATAAATCCATACTATTACAGTAGATCAGAGATTTCCATGCTTTTAAATACATGAACCCATAAAATATCGAAATAAAGAAAAAGAGGGAACTGAGATGAGCTGATTTTTTTTTTTTGCCAGTTTAGTACATACAAAAACAAACAAATAAAAACAAGGAAGAAGAGATCAGAGGAGCCATTCCCTTCAGCAGTCACTATCAAGTCACGGCTGGATAAAATGCAAGAAGACCTTGTCACATTGATGAAAATAGCAAATGGAGTCAGTCAGCTTGCTGATATTTATGAGAAATAGTTATATCCAAGGAGCTGCATCTCCTAAAGACATGCTTATTCTAATCAATTGAGTGGAAGTGTCAGTGGATTGACACTTAAACTGATTTGTGACACATAAACTGAGATGGAGGAAACCATCTCAAATGATAATTTTTTTAGCTTCAAATAATCATTAGTACTTTTTTTTTTTTTTAAGATTTTATTGGGGAATTGGGGATGGGAGACAGCATTGGGGAACCGGGTAAGGGGAACAGACAAGTTGTACTTTTGTTCTTCAGTCTAGTTGTGGAGGACGTTGCTTCACTGGCCCTTGTTGATATCGTCATTGCGCTCTTCTCAGGTGAGGCAGATCAGTTGCCGGCCTCTGGATGGCTGCTCACAGCAGCTCTTGGCAGCTCACACTGGCTGCCAGCTGCTCACACTGGCTGCTGGCTACTCACTGTAGCCTATGGCAGCCCACTGCAGCAGGGGTTGCAGCTATGCAGTCCTGGGGACTCACAGCAGCCCAGCTCCAGGTGGAGCTGTTGTTCACCATCTTAGCTGTAGAGGGCACAGCATCACTGGCCCGCATATGGGATCCAAACCGGGGCTGCTGGCATCCCAAGCCAGCTCTTAACCAACACGCCACTTGGCCGGCCCTCAGTAGTATATTTTAATGATCAAAAAGTAATTAAATGATGTTAAGTGATCATACTAGTCCAGAAAATAGATTTGCCTTTCAGAAAATCAACACAGATTTTCAGGCCAAGATGATGGAGTAGGTAAATGCTATGTTCACCTCCTCTCAGGACCACATTAATTAGAGCTAAATTACAAAACAACCATCATTGAGAATTATCTGAAGTCTAGCTAAACCAAATCCCTACAAGTATAGACACACAGAAGAAGCCCTCTCAAGACTGGTGGTGGGGTCAGAGACACTAAACGGGTTGGTCTTCCCACACCCATGTGTAACCATTAAAAATCCAGAGGGATTTCTCAGCTGCAGAGGCTCCTCCTGGAGGAGTGAGGGGTCTCAGCTCCACACTACACTCCCTAGCCCAGGGTTCCAGTCCCAGGGAGAGATGGCTCCATAACTTCTAGTTGTGAAAAACAGCAGATATAGTGGCTAAGTGAGACCAGGATGGCTGTAGTCCCAGACGCTTCTGTTAAAGTGACCATGCACAGACTTACTCACTGACGGACTCACTTGCTCTGACTTCCAAAACTGATGCAGCAGCTCAAAAGGTGCCAGGGACATATGGGGAGAAACTGAATTGTCTGGCTTCAGGACGAGGGCTGGTGGGGCAGCTTTCTCCAGGATGAAGAGCTGGCAGAAGCCACTGTTTCTTTTTTGAGCCCTCCCCATTCCCTGCATGCCTGACTGAGTCCCATCAAACTCACTATCACCTTTTGTCTGCCCCACCCTAGTGATTCCCTGAGACCATGTCCCACCCACCATTCAGGCACTCATAAGCCACTTCCAGTGGCTTTTCCATACAAACTGTTATAACTCATGCTGTGGATTTTTATAAAATCTCACAAAGAAGCACAAAACCCAAATAGCAGCATCTAGCTTCAGTGTGCCCTGGACCACTGGATGAGCAGTCTTAAGTTGGCATTAGCAACAGCCAGTCTTGATTCCCAGATTGGCCTCTCAAGGTACCTCTAATCCAAGTATGGGCAACTGCCATCTGTGGATTGCTTTGTGGCTCATACCAGGTGCCCCAGCCATGCTAAACCTGGCTTGCAGTGGGTTCCCTCCCAGGAGGCACCACAGCTAGCACATCTGGTAGCCAGCTTCGGACCAACCTAGAGCATCATCTGGCCTTGTCCAAGGATGACACACCCCAAGGGCAGACTGGGCAGGCACCATAACCCCTCTAAAGCAAACCCTGCTCTGTCAGGTTAACCCTTGTACAACTTCCTCCACTAAAGTCTTAGCCAGTCCTCACAACTAATCAGCTCAAGGACCAATCCCTCCCACTAACATGCAAACAATAACCAGGGCTCAACTACAACAGGATTGCACACACAATCCACACAATGGACACACCTGGAGCACCTGGCTCAGGTGACACGAGACTGTGCCACTGGGCCACACAGGGCACCTACTACATAAGGTCACTCTACTAAGACTGGGATGTAAAGCAGCTCCACATGATACATATAAACACAGGGAGAAAACCAAAGTGAAGAGACAAAGAAACATGTCCCAAATAAAAAAACAGAACAAAGTTCCAGAAAAAGAACTAAACAAAATGGAGACAAACAATCTACCCGATGCAGAGCCTCTTTCAGTTTTCACTTCATGTTGTTTTCACTTTGTAATTAATGATTTGTGTGACTATTTGTTGAATGTCTAATGTCTGCCCTTCCACAGTAGATTATGAGGTCCCATGAGGACATGTCACTCTAATTCATTGCTCTATCTATACCCGGCTCCAAGCACAATGTCTAGTGTATAGCAGAGTCTCAAAAACTAAATTATTAAATAAATAAAAGGTACTTAGGATCCAGGCTAAGAAGTATAACTTTATTGTATAGGTAATGGGGAGGCACTAAAGATCTCTTAGTTGGTGCCTCTTAGGTTTGATGACATGCTGGGACCATTATTCTGACAGAATGGTACAGAATCACCTGGATAGGAGAAAGTCTGGAAACCTATTCCACACAACAGAGCCCACAGGGACAGATAGATAACCCCCTCCAGCGCACAGGTAAACTTAAACAAATGTCCAAGCAAATAAATCAAACAAATCAAAAACTGTCATGACCATTTTTGTTTGTTTTGTGTATTTGTGTGTATGCTGTGTTTCTTTCCCCTCAGTGGCTGCCTGAACTGATTAAAATCACAGAAAATTAGGGATACACTGCCTGTAGCTGAAATCAGATGAAAGTGGTTTCTGACCTGTCCATTATAACTTCTTGCTGGAGAAAGTCTTAACTGGACTTCAGTTTTGTAAACATGTGAAAAAGGCAAGAACATCTGTCCAATTTCTCTTTCCAGTAATTTTTTTTAACCTTTCAAAGGAAGAGCCATTAATGTTTCACTTTCTGGACTGGAGTGGATGGCAGCCTATCCAAGCCAGGAAAAAAGGTCTGGCTGGAGAGACTCCGGCCTCCAGCTTGGGTATCCCTTGAGACGCCATCTTCATTACAGGAAAAAAGCTCAGGCTGTATATGGGTCAAGTTCAATCAGACTATGGCAGGTTTTTACACTATAAACATCATCATTCTCATTCCTTCGCGTTTCCTCCTGCTCCATTTCCGAAACTCTGTCTCTTCTAGAAACTCATGTTTATTCAACCCAGTGGATTTAGTAGAGCTTACATTGTACATGAGTCATGAAACCATGTTGTATAAACTATGTGGAAAATTACCAGTTAACTTATTTTCAGACACTCCTGGCCTACAATAAATTCATTTTTTTCCCCTGAATTTTATTTCAGTAAAGATAGCCAAGGATTCCAAGCTCAGCATTCTCTAGCAGGGAGACCAAAAGAAGTATATGCCATTTTCTAAGATTTAAAAGTACCAGGAATATTTTTTAAAAGACTAAAATCCCCTCAGAGCCTTAAAATTTGAATTTTCAAAATCTTATTTCCACTCAAGCTACTAGGGCTACATCTATTATACAAGCAAAGCAGGCATTTATAGCCACATATCTGATATCAAACAACATGATATGTATCATTATCATTTAGGAACAAATAGATTAACAATAAGAAATAGGAATTAGAGGTATAAATACCTATTAAAGACTTACCTTTGGTGTCATAATGGTCTTGCTACTTTGGAGTACATTATAGATGTGTTTTATAGCACAGAATTGCCCAAGCAAGTATGTCACTGTTTTTCCTCACTTCGTCTTGGTACCTGGTACAGTGCCTAGCTGGGCTCTAAATATATATTTGTAAAATAAATATAGTGTATGGATAATGAATGAATGAGAACCAATGAATTCTTGATTCGATGTAAATAAAGGTAGTATGAGACTGTGTTCTTCCTGTGTTATTTTACTCATAGTGAATCGCATCTGGAGATCCTGCACAGTTCATGCTCTGGGTCCCTGAGTGGCCTAATCTAGTCCCATGGCCTTACATACCACTTATATACCAACTACTCACACTTCAGCTGGACCTATTCCATGAACTTCAAACTTACATATCCAACTATCTATGCAAACACTTCTACAAAGTGTGTGTATGTGTGTGTGTGTGTGTGCACATGAGAGTGAGCAAACGATGTATCGAAAACTGAACTCTTAATTTCTAATTATCCCCCATGCCTGCCTCTCTTCAGTCTTAGTCTTTATGCAAATGATAACTTTGAATCTCAGACAAAAGTCTGGGGGTCATCCTTGACTCCTCTCTTTCTCTCACATCCTTTATCCAACTCATCTGCAAATCTTGCTTTACCCTCAAAATATATTCTGAATCCAACCACTTCTTCTGACTCCAGCACTAATCCTACTAATCCAAGTGAGTTATCCTAGTCTGTACTAGGATAACGGCTGCCAGATGTTCATCCTACTTCCACTTTCCCCACCCCCATCCTACCCAACAGGGATCAACAGGGATTGTGCAGAACCGAAGTTGGGTCATGGTCTCTCCTCCCATGCCTTTCCATCTCACTCTTCTTTTTGTTGTTTGTTTTTTTGTGTTGTTTTTTTTTGAGGGCAGTGTCATTGACCCTCATATGTGGGACCGAACCAGGGCCACTGGCTTCCCAAGCCAACACTTAACCATCGCACCACTCAGCCGGCCTCCATCTCACTCTTAATAAAACCAAAGCCCTTGCCTCAGTCTACAAAGCCCTATACAATCTTCTCACCAGCTACCTCTTGGATATCCTCTTCCCCTTCTGCCCCTATTGATTCTGCTACAATCAAGCAGGCCTCCTTGCTGCTTTTCAAATCCTCCAAAAATGATCCTGCCTTAAGGCTGTTGTATTTGCTCTCTCCTCTGGCTATGGTCTTCACTCAGATGTTAACAGGGCTCTTTTCACTAAATTCAGATCTCACCTCATGGGATCACCTTGCCTAAAACAGCACTGCCTCAAATCAATTTCCACCCTTTTACACTGCTTGATGTTAATTCTTATTACTTATCACCACTTATCACCACTTGAAATATTGTCATATGGGTATATGGATCATTTGTTTGTTTTCTGTTGCTCTGCACTGGAACATAAGCTCTCTGAGAGCAGGTCTCTGTTTTTCCTTTTTCTAGAATAGAGCCTGATAGTACTGTGTGAACTGAACAAGATCTATGGCACTCTATATTATTCACCTTTGAATATCCCATGCTTAGATTTGGTACAAATCATTACTATGTAAAGACCTATTAAATGAACTAATTAATTTATTGTAGAAATAAGTCCACTTAGGAGACCATTAAAGTAATAGAACCAGATGAGCTCCCACAGAGCTAAGTCAAAGTCCATCTTGCTCTTGCTTGTACATGCAGATAGCTTAGAATCAAGACCTATTCTAAATCTTAACTCTGAAAAAAAAACAATTCCCTCACTTGACACTATGTCAGACAGCTCAGATATATACGTTTTGGACAAAGCTGTGCTCTGTCTTCAATTTCACTATAATCATGGTTGGTTAGTGATTTCTTCAGAGTAGTCTGAGTTGTCAGAGCCTGGTTTGCTAGCACTCTCCTCACCATGGCTGGAGAGTCATTTTCTCGTGGAAAAATATACTGCCTTGACAAAAAGTGGTGGAAACTTTTACTTATTTTACATGACCTACTATTTTCCTGCATTTGAAGGTCATGCTGCATTCATCTTACTGAGATCACATCAAAGCATATCAAATTTGTCATTCATAACATTCATTTGAAACAAGAATTGTATTAAAAAAATTTTTTTAAAGACGCCAAATCCTATTTTCAAGATACACATGAGTATCTAGGATGATGACCAGTCCCTTCCTTCTTTTTTTCATGCTTAATTGCATACTCTGAGCAAGAAATCTTAGGAAAAGTCTTTCATTTTTAAAAACAGTTTGCACATTAGAAGCATCAATAATAATAGTAATTATAATCTGAAATTACTTTCCTTCCTCCCCAAAAAAAAATGTTTTAGGTTCTGCCATCTAAAAATTAAATGTCAATTAAAAAAATAATTTTCTTTAAAAATATATGTGTAATGACTCTATTTGAAATTTATTGTGCTTTGTTGTAATTAATGATCCACAGAGTAACATTCTCTTCCCATAAATAGGAGTAGGTTACCTCTCAGAAGAATTTTTGAATTTGAATTTTTCCTGTGCAGATCTTTGCTGCATCCCAAAGCACCCCAAAGCACCTTTGCTGGAGGAGATAACTTATTCACTCTAAAAAATTCCTTTGTACAGTAACTTATGGCTGGAATTAGTTGTTTTTATAACAAATCATCACTATCTTTAGATACTTTGTGATAGCTATCCATTTATACACTATGGATAGCTATTTTTGAAGAGTCCCTGAAGTTCAAACTATTTATCTTCAGTTTTAATTTTACATACATTGTCCCTGAACCTTTTGATGTGCCCTAAAACCATACACACCCAGGTATGGTGCACACAGCCAACCAGGGGGTACTCTGACCAAACCCAGGCCTGACTGACCAATCACGGTATCCTAGGACCCTGAGTGTAGGGATGGCTCCAAAAGGAGCCATGTAAGCCAAGCAGGTCAATGAGAGCCATTTACATGAAGTGAGTTTTTCAGACCATTAGAAGAGAAACTCTCTCTTGAAGTGGCCAAGCTAAAAGGAGCCACCTGCCCAGGCAGCTTGAGTTGGAGAAGGTATAAGCACATGACTATGGAGATGTTTATCATTTACCACCTCTCATCTTGAAATAATCCCCGAAATTATCATTTCCACTTATCAACAAACAATGCCAAAGCCAACTGGAAATAAGTAGGAAATTTAAATTGTAGCTCAGTTGTCTGACTTGTCTTCATTCTTTCAACATTTCAGATGTGTGGGGCAATGATTTGTTAGTTCTTTAATGGTAGTCTTGTTTGTTTTTTTTTTTTAGCTGAGCCATCCTGCCACCTGTTGGCAGCTTAGGGGCAGCTCAGCTTGGGCTGGGCATCGAACTGCTGTTGCTCAGAGCTCAGCTTACACTCTTGAGCGAGCTCTTAACCAACTGAGCCACTCGACCGGCCCAATGGCAGTCTTTTGTATTTGCAATTTTGTTTTCCCTTTCTGGGTTGGAGCTTAGCTTTTTTTTATTTCAACAGGAAACCATGGGCTAGCTAATGCAGCTCATATCTCTCTGCTGGCATTAGTTCCCAGAGTTACAGATTAATCTGGAATTATTAGGGGGAATATATGGAAGCAAGATGAGATGAGAAAGAAGGCTGTGAATGGTCCCAGGGTGGGCATCCGAGAATGAGAGTGGGAAGGTCATCTCAGTTCCAGCCCTTCAATTTATAGATAAGGCTCCTGAGGGAACAGAGAGCTCTCAACAAATGTCTCACACAGTTAATGGCAACTCAGCCTCCAGCCCCTTATCGATTGCCCTTTATGGAGGAAGCCCACATATAGTTGAAAAGAATGAGGCCAACTCACTGAAGAAAATGCAACTGAGATATAGGCTGGAGAAGGAAAAAGAGGGAGAGCGGAAATGAGAGTACGAGAAAACATTCATGACTGAATCAATTTGTTCTTGCTTTCAGTTCAATCCCCATTCTTGCCAGGAACATGTATCCCCAAACTCTCTATTTTTGGTGAAACTTAATTTGAATTAGGTTTGTGTTGCCACAAATATGCTGAATTTAGGCAACTTCAACTCTCTGAGCCTCATTTCGTATCTCTATAAAATAAATTCAATAATATATTTATCACATAAGATCCTATGACTAATTAAATAAAGTCGTATTCATCAAGTGTGTGTGATGTGATTTATGGTGTGTTTTATGGCAAGTACCTATGCTTAATAAATGTTGTTTGCCTCTTTCATTTACTGAGCCTGATGGTAGATGTACAAATATAAATGGCACTGAAAATGGACTGTACTTTCTAGAAAAAAAATGGAAGTGACGTATTGTACCCAACTGCTCAAGTGTAACCATAGCCCGGCCAAGCTATCCTTCAAAATGTGCCATAACACTTAAACCGCAAAAAATAAAATGGCCTCCAAATATAAAACAATGCACCCACAAAAATACTCATTTTTCTCCTGGAAGTATTTTTGTTATTAACATATGGATGAGTACAAAAAATGTTTCACCCAAATATATGAGTCTGAGATACAGACACTGAGGTGGGAAGGGGACTTTGATATCATTTGAGAAGACAGTAGTATCCTTCTCACATTTCTCAGAGTATCTGAGTAAGGCCAGCAATGCCTTGAGAGTTCATACTCTGGCTACTATCTTATCCATATGTAAGCAGATTTCCCTCCAGCCAAGAGTGAGAAAAACTCTCTGCTTTTCCTTAACAATAGTTTTCAAGCCATGAAATAAGGAACTCACCAGGCATGTATCCTCTACAAAGTTTGCTAAATATAGCTATTCATTATTTTATAGGATTTTACAAACTGCCTTGTTAGTCAACCTTTGTTTTGGTTGGGATTGGATAATGCAAGCAAACAATTTGAAGAATATATTCACACTCAAATAAAGTCCTCATGAATATCATTGATCTAATCCAAACTAGATGATAGAACAGGTTACTTCTGACAGTATTTGTTGATTTGGCCAACTTGAAGGAAATTGATGTTATTAGCTAATAATCAATGTTTACTCAAACATTGCCAGGGGCATGGGACAAAGGATGTCCTAGGAAAGGTTTGCATCCCAAATTTAGATCTGCTGTCTGGCCTTTTAGAGGCTAAGGGAAAAGACGCCTGCTCAAATTATCATTTATTTAACCAATACAGAATGAAGAAAGTCTTGAATCTAAATCTTACAAAATATATAACATCTATGCTTATTAGTACTTATCCTACATAGCTATTCATGGACAGAATGAGAGTAAGCGTATGCAGCACACATGTCTTATCACCTAAGACAGTGTTATGCTTAGGAGCCAGGCTCCTGGGTTCAAATCCAGTACTGCCCATTACAAGCAGTGTGATGGTGAGCAAATCCCTTAACCTCTCTATAGCTGTTTCCTCATGTAGAAAAAGGTTAATGCTAGAATCTTCCTTATAGAATTGTTGCAAAGAAGAAATTAGATGTAATATGAAAATTATTTAGAACAGTGCATGGCCCGGAGTATGTATGTATTATATGTATGTTAACTACTATCATTATCATCATCATCATCATCATCATCATCATCATCATCATCTGAAAACCATCAAAGCATATACAACAGTGTCTATCACATAATAAATGCTCATTAAAATGTACTGGTCTAATGAATAATTTGTGGAAATTCAGAATCAAAGACATAGTCCCTATCCTCCATTTATGGTATTTGGGGTGATTGGCTAAGATGGTATATAAACAAAATATGAACTTCAGTGTCAGATGACTTGGATTCAAGCCTTCAATCAACTACTTCAGCTCTATGTCCATATAAAAATTGGTCTCCCTGAGCCTCTGTTTCCACAGTTGATGACAATTAGCTGACATATATGTAGTGCTTCAGGACAGTGACCCAACAGATGTTTGTTCTCCTTCTGCCACCCTCCCTTTCAAATGCTAGTTACCAATTTAGTAGCAGAGACAATAAGGTTTCCATTATTTAGAAAAGGAGGATATCAGGAAAAATGAATCATGTGGGGCTGGGGAAATCTGGGAAAGCTTCTTGAAAGAAGTAACCTTGAACCAGATTGGAATGCTGGGAGGATTTCAACATCCTGAAAGGGAGGGAGAAATGGTGTGGGAACAAGGCACAGAGCAAGAACTAGAGCACAGGTGACAACTTTGGCAGGATCAGGGGGGGCTGTGTGAAAATTGTTAAAGGAAAAGAGAGGTACAAACAACATTAGTGAGTCCAAAATGGAAAGTTTTCTTCAAGAAATAGGAAGTCCTCCACGGCCCTTTAGCACAGACATGTGTGCACTGGTGTATGGGAAGCTCGGTGGGCTGGTCTTGGGCACAAAATGAAGGCTAGATTGGCAGGAGCGATTGCATTGGATGATGAGGCATTTTCAGAGACAGAAACTATGGGGGTTTTTAATCATTTGTCTCACAGAACAGCCTTCTAATATCTGGATCAAGCAAAATGCAAACTAATAATCATAGTTATGAAAATATATATTTTTTTGGTTTCAAGGAACAAAAATTGGGCCTAAGTAAGTCAACCCAATATATTATCCATATGTAAAGGCAATAATTTTCCTGTGGTCAAAAGGAAACAGAGTATTAGGATAAAGTACTTTTGCAAGGATTATGAATTACACCAGAAAGTATTTGTGTTTTATTTGCAATACCATTTTGTATAAATAAACACTATCTACCAAACAGAATCATTTTGCAATCACTTATTCATTACAGATTTAACAGTCATTTTTCTGAGAAATGCTGGAGGGATTAGTTTGTCACATAAATCAGACAGATGGCAAGTATGTTTCTTAATCTCTGTTTGCCCAAAATTATCTCAACCACTTTTACCAAACTAGTGCTTTAATTATTTTTTTCAGAAACTTTAGATTCCTGTCAACATAAGAATGCCCAAACCTGTAGAAAACTTTATGAGTTTATTAGAGTGTATTTGAGCCAAACAGAGGATACATCTGGAGCTTCTCTTGAGGGTGGTTATGGCTTAGGGGTCTGAAAAAGAGGATTACTCTGGCATTTCCAAGATGTATTAACCTAGATACACAAGAATAATGGACTAGGCTTGCTTAAGGCAAAAATAAACCATTTACTAAAAATGTTATACCTTGGAGCATGATTACCCACCATGACCTGCCCAGTTAGGAATTTATGATCAGATAATCTATCATTGGAACTGTCAGTTTAATTAAAGAACCCCTTTTTTTGTCCATACCCCAAACTTTATAATTGATTCAACCAATACTAACTATCTGGCACTTTGTGGGAATTGGCAGTCCCAGGTATATGGACCCACTTCTCTCTCCAACATCTCTGACTCAGATCTTAAACTGTAACTTTCATGTTTAATCCAAGCTCTTCGACACAAAGAGAGTTAAGCAGAGATAACAGATGCTTTCCTGGTTTGAGGAAGCAAATGGTATTGCTTGCTTCTTTAGAGCTGCTAAGTAACTAAGGCAATATGAGAACTTGAAGAGCTATCTTGATTATGTTTTCAAGGGTAATTATTTCATTCTTCCCCTCCCCTTTTCTTCTTTATATCAGTGGTTAACACCTTTTTTTTTTTTGAGGGCAGTGTCACTGGCCCTCATATGTGGGAACCAAACCGGGGCTGCTGGCTTCCCAAACCAGCGCTTAACCACTGCGCCACTCTGCCGGCCCTCCCCTTTACTTCTTTAAATTGAACCTGTTAACTAAGTTTAATTTTGTAAAAAATATAATTAATCATTTAAGTCTTCATATGATTTCTTTACATTTTTAACTTCCTGAAACTTTTTATTTCCTATACACTGACAAAGGAAATTATTTGTACAACTTAATAATGCTAGATTCTTAGAAGCCTGAATATTAAAAATTTATAAATAAAAGCTTGGATTTGGCCCTTTAGAATAAATATAACAATATGAAAACAAATTGATTATGTTGTATTTTACCACGTGTCACCTTTCATTTGCAAATCATTCACTATTATCATTCTAAGTGAATTCTATGTCTTGGGAGACCAGGAAATGTAATGAAATAAGGCTTCCACAAACTTGAAATCAGTCTACAGTATAAACATATTAATTTAGATTACTATTACTATCATTATATACTGCATCAATATGTGCCAGTCATAACATATGTCTGACAATTAAGTTTGAGAACTTATTGCAACAATGCTGCTAACCCTTTTTGATATCAGAGGGATTATTCATTATGAATTTGTACCAACTGGACAAACAGTTAACCAAGTTTACTATTTGGAAGTGCTGAAACGCTGCCTGAAAAGTTAGATGGTCTGAACTTTTCATCAACAATTTATGACTCTTGCATTACAACAATGCACCAGCTTATATGGCATTGTCTGTGAGGGAGTTTTAACTGGTAAACAAATAACTGTATTGGAACACCCTCTACTCACCTGATATGGCCCCCAATGACTTCTTTCGTTACCCAGAGATAAAGGAAATATTGAAAGGAAGACATTTTGATGACATTCAGGACATCAAGAATACTAAAACGACAGCTCTGATGGCCATTCCAGAAAAAGAGTTCCAAAATTGCTTTGAAGGGTGGACTAGGCACTGGCGACAATGTATAACTTCCCAAGGGGAGTACTTCGAAAGTGACCATAGTGATATTCAGCAATGAGGTATGTCGCACTTTTTCTAGAATGAGTTCGCAAAATTAATTGTCTGACTTTGTACTTTATGTGCAATATCTCATTTACTTCTCACAAAAATCCTGAGAGGTAAAATATTATCTCCATTATTCAAATGAGCAAAATGAGGCTGGGATAGATCTAATAGCTTGCTTAGGGTGACAGAGCTTATCAGAGACAGGGCTAGGATTCAGCCTTAGGCTGCCTGACTCCAAAGGGCTTGAGCCATAGATATGCTGCCTCTATTATATCATTTCTAAGATTCCACCAATCACAAAACACAACTAAAATGTGATGGAACACTTGACTGTAATTAGGGGAAGAAAAAGATTTTATGACTTCTACTGGGAGCTCTGTTATAAAGGTAAAATTTTTGAGAATACCAGATTGGACTACATAGAAGTCACCTAACTCAGAGAACAGAACTATAATAGGAAGACTTTTGTAAACAAATTTTTCAGCAAAAATGTAAGTTTCCTAAGTAAGCCCACATTTATCTGACCCAAAGCAAGTTTTCAGTTATTTCCACTGGACTTGGCTTTCAAACCCATTGTGTGTTTTCCTATCATAATGGGAATATGTGTAATATATGTATAAGTTCTTGGTAGATTTTTTTTTAAAGTACATTTGTTAAAATTTTGGGAAAAAATGGTAACTCGTATATTTTTCAAAATGATTCATGCAAAAAAAAATGCTTCCAGTTAAAATAAGCACTTCTCACCAATAGATACAATCTAAAATCTTACCTTACATATTCATGAGCTTGTTCTGGTTTCTGGATTTATTTGTTTTTCATAAAATTACTATTACATCCAATGTTTGGATGAGATAAAGACAGTTTATTTGACAGCCCAAGAAACCACATTTATATATACCAAATGTCATATTCCAACTCTAGTTTTGCCCCAAGCTACTGAAGTATTTTTTACTAACAGTAAACCATACCACCAAATACAGAAAGAGACACCAAAAGTTTGGAAAGGAAACTCAAAAAGCTGAAAGGATTTTTCAACAACCACTAACAGCCTGTATAGTACACAAAGCTTAGCATCCAAAATAAATGCTGAGACATGAGAATAACAGATTAGTATTTATCAGAAATGTAGCCCTAGCAAAACCACAAGCAAGCCTCACAGACCCAGAGGATGCCAACATTCACAAATGGGAAAGGAAAGTAGCTTATTTCTCTGATTCTATATAATCTTATAAGGTTTAAATAGATAGTAAATTACACAACTAAAATATTTTCTAAAAATATAGCTCATGAAGGAACTGATATATTGTTGCTATTTGTGGGCATTTATTTAAGCAACTTAGAGTCATTTAAATTTGTGGTTTCCTTAAATTGAAGGGAAAGTGCTATCAATTTGCTGCTTTCCTGATCATAGTCTTGACACCCCAAGCAGCGTTGACTTGTGTACCGACAGAGGACTCAGTTGCTGGCTTAGTGTTATTTGGAAAACACTAGAAAGGAAAAATTGGCCTATTATAGTCATGCACTGCTTAATAATGGGGATATGTTCTGAGAAATTCATCGTTAGGTGATTTTGTCATTATGCAAACATCAGAGAGTACACTTATGCAAATCTAGGTGGGCTAGCATAATACACACCTAGGCTGTAAGGTATGGCCTACTGCTCATAGACTACAAACCTTTACAGCATGATGTGGTGCTGGATATCATAGGCAACTGTAACACAATGGTAAGCTATTTGTGACTCTAAACATATCTAAACATAGAAGAAGTATGGAAAAAATACGGTATTGTTGATGAAAGACATTCCAAACCTAAAGAAAAATGTAAAGAATTTATTAAGCATAGGTTTCAGAGCCAGTCCTAGAAGCAAAATCTCAAGAGAATGAGAAAATGCTCCAAGGAATAACAGTTTTAAAGTTTATGTTATACATTATAATTAAAGAAGACATTAAAAAAAAGGTACATGAAATCTATTTGTGGTAGAGTAAGAAGGCAGGAGAAAGTAAAGGGAAACTCTAGGATTGGATAAAAAGTAAAATGAAGAGATACATATTCTTTTACATTGGTGGGTGCAGGATAATTAGCATTTAAAATGTATGGTTTACAGAGGTATGCAGGTGAAAGATAATCATGAGGACTGTTGGGGTTATCTTGCCCTGATACCAGGAATGTTTATCTTTGCAGGTCTGGAGAAGAGATCATTCTGACATTTTAAGTATGTTATTCTAGATGCAGAAAAACAACAGTAGAGCTTGATAATGATTAATCTAACATATAGGCCTTAGGATATGACTTCCCATTAAAACCCACTTGGGAATTTTCTTCTATGATTAAAACACCCTGTGTGGTTACTTTCAGTTATTGAGCTTGTTGGGCTTACCACGGTAGCCCCTTTTTTTGTACAAAACATTTTAGTACAAAACATTTTAATGGTCCACCTATGTAGGGCACTTACCATAAGTGGAGCTTGCAGGACTGAAAGTTGTGCTAGGTGAGTCAGTTAGTGAGTGGTGAGTAAATGTGAGGGCCCAAGACATACTGTCCACTACTGTAGACTATAAATACTGTACACTTAGGCTACACTAAATTCATAAAACAACATGAGATTAAATCAAGCACAAGGAAAATGTGCAATCAAGAAACACAGTAAACACAAGATGAATGAGAGACATAACACAGTATACTGTTTTACAGCACACTTTCTCATAAGTAGAAAAATTATGCTCTAAAATAATGATAAAAAGTATAGTACAGTAGATACATAAACCAGTAGCATAGTGATTCATTACCATTATACAGTATTATGTACCATATATAATTTTATGTGCTATACTTTTATACAACTGGCAGCACCCCAGCATCACCACAGACCCACGTGTAATACCTGGTGCTACTATGTTACAATGGCTACAATGTCACTAGTCAATAGGAATCTTTCTCCTCTGTTATAATCTTATGGGACTACCATCATATACGCAGTCCCTCATTGACAAACACTTCATCACACGGCTTCATGTTCCTGGTTCTTGGTATTCCACCACTGCCAGATGTTTTTGTTTTTGGTTCTTTTCATTTAGAAAAAATGCCCATGCCTTTCTGTCATCTTTTAAAATTTAAATATTCTTGAGAGCACAGAAAATTACTCCCTATAATACTTCCTTGAGGATCAATGGATTTCTCTTTGCCTTAGTAGGATGAATTCAGGCTTTGAAAGAGCAATGAGCTTCTGAGAAAGAACTCTGTAATGGAAGCCAGTGGTAGGGGAAAACAAATTAGGTGTTCGATTCGATAATTTTATGAACACTGTCTTAAGTTTCACAAAAGTTGTACAAAGTGCCTTTTATTTCCATTTTTATAAAAGAGTAAATGAGATTATACAGGTTCCAAACCAAAATCTGTCTTCCTCCAAAACCCATAGTAAGCTCCAATTAGAAGGAGACTGATATCCTGAGAATGATTGCAATGGAGACCAAAATAATCAAGAATGCTTTTCCCTGTGACATCCTTTTTAATTTAAGTCTAAAGTCACTCAGAAACCATATCATGAGTATTTACTAAGTACTTGATTGCTCATAAAATTCTGGAGAGCTCTGGTAGATAGAAATAGAATAGATTACAGCATTTTGATTCAGAAAAAAAAAATGGGGTATTAAATCTCAGACTGTCAGTGTTTAACTTTAGTATATTAATCTCCCTGAGCCTAAATTTCCCTAAGAATAATCTCAGAAAAGCATTATTTTTATATATTACTTAATTTTTGAAAACCCCTCAAAGTACACCCTATAGTTATAATTTCAAAATTGTTGTCACACCAAACAGCCAAATACAGGCAATATTAAACAACGTGAAGAAATATCTGAATGACTGACATATTTTTGAATTTTTTTTCTGAGAGAAGTATTAGGTGACTTGAGCAAGATTGTCTAACTACTTAATTGCATACTATATACTAACTGTTGATATATGTTCCACTGTAATGTATATTAAAAGAATATGAATATATAAAGTTTGTGTATATACATTTATTGCCAAGCCTAGATTTCAAACACTACTGAAGAAAAGCCATGGCATAAAAATACTCAAAATGTGATAGAAGGAGAACTGACTTTGGGTGATGAACACACAATGCAATATATGGATGATGCATTACAGAATTTACACTCGAGGCCTGTATAATTTTACTAACCAATGTCACCCCAATAAATTTAATAATTTTTTTATCCAATATGTCAGATATCCCATTGTAATTTGGAATGTCCTTTGGTTCTCACCTTTGCATGTATATTTGACATTTTTATAATTGCACTATCTTGAAAACAATAATTAAACCATACTATGAAAATGACTAAAATAGAGTTGAGAATTATACAGCTTCCCCATCATCAAAGAAATAATCCTATGTTGATGTAATATGTAAAATACATTATAATAATCTAGAATTTTTCTTGTTATTTTTCTTGGATAAAAAGTAATTAGAAGTTTCTGCCATAGAATTACCTAAAGGATACCAAGCTTCCAGTAAAGTAAAAACAAGAAGATGACCAGGCTAACAATAATTGTAGGACAGAGTTAATCCCCACTGATTTGTTACATCATTTTTCACTGACCCCTGAAGCAAGTAACACATTCAATTGGGAAGCTCAAACCAAGGACAGAAATGGATCTGTCCTCTAACAGGTCTTAGAACCAGATACAGGGGGTGGAGGAGAGAGGATTGGATTTAATATGTCTAATATCCACACCGTTCCATGTTCAATAGTGAACTTGTCAATTAACTAATAAGGATTGACAATTTAATAATGAATTTTCTAAAATGTCTTACTTAGAAACATTGCATTGAATTTTAATTGAGACTATGTGTTATCAGTTCCTGTTATTAATCACCTCAAGATTATCTCCGTAGGGTGTATTCTTGAGTATCAGGCATGTTCACCCACAGCTCACTCTGCCCGCAGATCACCCCTGCTCCAGAGTCAGGCCACCGCCCATCCTGCGATGTCTCCTGTGCTCTTGTCTAGCCTCTGGACAACTCTGCCAATAAGAACAAAGCCCACTATGTCTGAAAGAAACATAATTTTCATCAAAATGAAATTAAACAGTTTTCAAACATTTGCTCTCTATTGCTACAGTCTGCTCTTAGACATGTAAAATTATTTTTATTGTTTTATTTTACCTATTCACTTCCCAGACATATTTATCCAGATGTTTGGATATTTTTCTCCATCGTCCACTTTTACTCACTAATCAAACTTCATTTTGTCCAATTTCCATTAAGTTGGCCGGGTCCTCTCTAGAGGCATTTGAATGAAGAGTTCTTCAGAACTAGAAATAGATTTTTCTTCCCAGTAAGTAATTTTTTTTCTTTTTAAAAAAATTAAATTTGGGGGGAGGTGACAATGGTTAGTAAAATTAAATAGGTTTCAAGAATACAATTCCATAATACATCATCTATATATCACATTGTGTGTTCACCACCCAGACAGAGTCAGTTCTCCTTCCATCACCATATATTTGACCCTCTTTACCCTTTTTTACCTTCCCTCCTCTCCCCTAACCCTCTGGTAACCACTAAACTGTTGTGGGTATCTACCCAAAAAATCTGAAAACATTTATCTGTAAAGATGTATGTACTCCAATGTTCATTGCAGCATTATTCACAGGAAACAACCAGGGAGCATTATTCCATGACATGGAAACAACCAAAGTATCCTTTGACAGATGATTGGATAAAGAAGATATAGTATATATACAAAATGGAATATTAATCTGCCATAAGAAAATATGAAATACTGCCATTTGCAACATGCATGGATCTAGAGATTATTATGCTCAGCAAAATAAGTCAGACAGAAAAAGTCAAGAACCATATGACTTCACTCATATGTGGGATATAAAACTGAAAGCAACAAAGGAACAAGACAAACAAAAACTCATAGACACAGAAATTTTTTTCTTGGTGATAAGATCATCATTCGTATTTAGTGAATAGAATCATTTTTCCATGGGATTTTAAATGAATAGCATTTAAAACCACATTTAGTCTGAAATTTCTCATCCTATCATCTTCTAATCTGGGCGAGTCATGACAGAAAAAAAATGTTTCTTTCATCAACATGTGCAGACAATTCCTTCAGAATGAGTATAACTTAGATTTCAGGTAGTAAAGTAACTAATTTAGTTGAAAAGAAAATCAAATACATAATTGTCAAGCTACTCTGTGCCTGCATTATCCTTCTTTGTAACACAGCCAGGTCTCAATGAGATGTCATAAAATGTTTGAATGTTTAAGATAATAATCAATCAGACCCATCAGTAAGCAAATACAGAGCACAAATTACTTTGTTTTAAAAGTCACACTATGAAGTACCCATCTGATACCATACATAGTCATTACAATATTATTGATTATATTCCCTATGCTGTACTTTACATCCTTATGACTATTTTTAAAACTGCCAATTGTACTTCTTAGTGGTGACTACTTTGCATGGTATATGAATGTCTAATCATTATATTGTACACCTGAAACTAACATAATATTTTGCCTGTCAACTGTAATTGAAAAATAAATTTAAATTTTTTAAATAATAAAAAAGTCACAATAATGGGACAGCCATCAAATGTGGGATTCCAAATTCATTTAGTTCTAACACTCAAAAACTTCAAAAATGAGATGATGACATAACCCCAATCTGTGTAATACAGTAACAACTGAAAATAATGAGAGAATTATTTAAAATAAAGGCCTAGCAAGAAAGTTTATACAGGTGCAATAAAGTATATTACACAGTGTATTTTAATTTAATTTAAAATAAATATTCTATGTGGGGCCACATGAAAAACTGAAAGATTTTGTTGCCACATTATATTGAAATTATTTAAGTCCTTTGAGAGCAAGGAACATTTCTTATTATATGTGTACTACCCAACATAGCACAATGGCTGCCTCACAGAACAATGGTGTCAGGTAGGGAGTTCAAGTGCAGATGCATAGGCCTCACTTTTCAAATTCCAAAACAGAACGTTTTAAGTGAATCACAGAAACCTACATTTTAAAAAATTTTCCAAGTGATCTTATACATAATGAAGTCTGATAACTATTAACATACAAAGCTACTGAGAAAATGTTTTAGCAACTTTGGAAAACCAGTGTGTAGAAAGTAGAAGAACCACATTCAAATGTCCCATTGCAAAAATGTTATGTGGGCATGAAGGCCAGTATTCTCCCTCAAAAAGACTGATGATACTAAATCACCATATTTTTCATTGGTTAATGCAATTCAAATCATACCCATGCCACCTCTCAAACCCTGTCACTGGGCCCTCAAGAATTGCCTTTTATAATCAGGAAATTTCTTGCAGTGCTATCTCTCTTTTTCTAACTTCCCCTTCTCCATCCTACCCTTAACTTGTCTCAAGAGACCTATTTCCTTGCAACCCGCTCAAGTCATGGCTCACACGAAGTACTTCAGGGTGCAGAGGGAATGTTGCTATTAAGGACTAAATGTCTGTGTCCCCCCAAATTTCATGTGTTGAAGTGTAATGTTATGGTATTTGAAGATGGAGCCTTTGGGAGGTAATTAGGTCATGAGGATGAAGCCCTCATGATAGGATTAATGCCCTATAAAAAGATACAACTCAGAGACTTCGGGTCAAGATGTAAGAGTAGGTAAACTCTGTGTTCACATTCTCCCTTGACCACATCAAAATTACAATTAAATTATAAAAAAAAAAACATCATTGAGAACCACCTGAAAACAAGCTGAACAGAACTCCTGTAACTAAGGATATAAAGAAGCTATGCTGAGAATGTAGGAGGGTAGAGATGCAGAACTAGGAGATCCCACCCACACTGTGCAGCAATTAAAAATTGGGAAGAACATCTCGGCTGCAGAGGTCCCCATTGAGGAGTGAGGTGTCCCAGCCTCACACCAGGCTCCCCAACCCCATCAGTGTGGGGAACAGGAGACCCCATAATATGTGGCTGTGAAAACCAGCAGGTATTGCATTTCAGAAAGACATAGGGCAGCTAGAGACTGAGGTGCTACAAGTCTTAAAGGGTCTGTACACAGACTTACTACCTTACAAACTTATACACTCTAAACTCCAGTGTAGAGGCAGCAGCTTGAAAAACACCAGGGACATACAAGGAGGAACTAAATTGACTAACTTCAGGGCAAGGCCTGGAGAGGGAGGGGTTGGGGCAACTCTGGGGATGGAAGTGCTGTAAGATGCCATTGGGTTTTGTTTGTTTGTTTGTTCTGTAGAATTATCCTCCCACCCAGGAGGCCTGGTGAAGGCAAAAGACAAATCTGAGCTCTCTATTACCTAACTAATACTGTACTCCATGCTGTGGTGATTCCATGAGACCCTGTCCCAATCCACTCAAGTGCTCAGCCTGAGCCACTTCCAGCAGCTCCTCCACACAACAGTCTGCCTCACCTGCGGACTTTTCAAAAACCTCTCAAAGGTACACAAACCCCAAAGAAGCAGCAGTCAGTTTTAGGTCATGTTAAGCGACCCTAATCCCAGTAAAGGTGGCAACCAGTCTAAACTCGCATTGAAACTTCTATCAGATGGCCCCAAGCTTAGCATAAGTGGCAGCCAGTCTTGACATGGAATAGTGTCAACTACAAAGCCACATGCCTGGCATAAGTGGCAGCTGACCTTAGCTTACATTGTGGTCCCAAGCAGAGGGTCCCAAGCCAGACAAAAGTGGCAGACATCCTTGGTTCACAGCATAGCCTACAAGCCTAGCACAAGTGGCAACCAAGTTCATATTACTTTGCAGCTCTTATCAAGAGGCCTGAAGACCTCCACAAGTGGTAGCAGACTTGGCCTGTACCAGAACCCCTCTCAAAAGGCTGCAGAACCAACACACTTGTTGACTATCTTCAGAACACACCAAAGTACCAGCCAGTCAGCTCCACAAAAGACATACCATAAGGTTGGAGTCAGCTGGTACCAGAGCCCAGCTAAAGTGACTTTGGCTTCATGGGGTCAGACCCTGCACAATAGCTCATCTGCTATAGTCACAGGCAGCCCACACACTCAGTCAGACAAAAGCTCAACAGCAATATAGAGGCACAGCTACAACAGCAGTGCACACACAACCCACAGGGGACACACATGGAGCACTAGGGTCAGATGACCAGGAAGACTGCACCACTGGACCCCATTGACAACTTCTATATCATGTAGCTGATCTATGAGGCATGATCAACAAATACAGCTAATGTTTAAGTTAAACAATTTTTATTACAGTAAAAGACAAATTGCCATTAATCCTCCTCAAAACTCCCCCTTGCTTCAAACACACTTACCCCATCATTCTTGCCACTTTCTGAAGCAGTTCAAGAAGTACTCTTTTGGGAGTGTCTTCAGTTACACTGTCATAGCTGCCTCAATGTCCTGAATCATTTTGACTTTGGGGCCAGAAGTCACATGGTGCCAGATCTGGTGAATAAGGGGGATGAGGATACATTGTAATGTTTTTATTTGACAGAAATTGCCATACCAAAAATGATGTGTGACATGGAGCATTGTCATGATGAAGGATGAAGTAAAGACACTCATGAAAGAGGACTTCCAGAACTGCTTCAGAAAGTGGCAAGAATGATGGGATGATTGAGTTCTAAGTAAGGGGAAGTATTTTGAGATGGATTAATGCCAATGTGTCTTTTACTGTAATAGTTTCTTTTTTTTTTTAATTTAAACATTCACCATAGTTTTAATCACATCTCATACTTAATACATAGAAAAAAATACAGGGAGACAGCCAAAATGAGGAAACAAAGAAACATGTCCCAAATGAAAGAACAAGACAAAACTCCAAAAAAAGAACTAGATAAAAAGGAGATAAGCAATCTATCAGATAAGGAGTCAAGACCCTGGCTATCAGGATGCTCAATGAACTTAGAGGAAAAATAGATGAACTCAATGAGACTCAACAAAAAGACAAATATACAAACAAAAGACAGACAGAAAAGAAGAATACAGTAACAAAAATGAAGAAGACATTAGAGGGAATTAACAACACCTTAGAAGAAGCAGAGGATAAAATCAGCAATCTGTGAGACAAGGTAGCAGAAAATGCACTATTGGAACAGCATAAAGAAAAGACAATTTTATAATGAGGATAGTTTAATGGGCCTCTGTGACAACATCAAACATACTGACATTACATTATAGGGTTACAAGAAAGAAAAAAGAGAAAGCAAGGGATTGAAAATTTATTTGAAGAAATAATGACAGCAATCTTCCTTAACCTGATGAAAAAAATACACATACAAATACAGTAAGTGCACAGTCCCAAACAAGATGAACCCAAAGAGGCCCATACCAATACACGTCAGAATTAAAATGGCAAAGATTAAAAACAAAGAGAATATTAAAAGTTGCAAAAGAAAAGTAGTTATGTAATTAAAAAGGAGCTCCCATAAGACTGACAGCTGATTTCTTAACAGAAACTTTGCAGGCCAAATGGGATTGGCATGAAATATTCAAAGTGATGAAAGGTAAATACCTACAGCCAAGATAGCTCTACTCAGCAAGTCCATTTAAAATTAAAGGAGAGATAGAGTTTCCTAGACAAGGAAAAGCTGGAATTCATCACCACTGAACAAGTATTGCAAGAAATGATGAAGAGACTTCTTTAAGTAGAAAAAATCTGAAATATAAATAAGAAAATATAGAAAAGAAAAAAATTCTCACAAGGCAAACATTTAGTTAAAACAGTGGATCAACCAACTATAAAGCCAATAGAAAGGATAAAAACAAACCTAGGAAGATAATGTGTAATTATAACAATAAATTAAGGGATACACAGAAACATATACAAAAAAACAACAACAAACTAAAAGATAATTCCAAAAGATAAACATGGAGGGGGTGAGTAAAAATGGAATGACTTTAGAATGTGTTTGAATGTAAGTGACCACCAACTAAAAACAGAGTGCTATAAATATAGTACGGCATATGAGGTCAGACAATTAACTTCTCAAACTCACGCTAGAAAAAGTGCTATATACCTCATTGCTGAATATCACTATGGTCACCTTTGAAGTATTCCCCTTGGGAAGCTATGTACCCATGCCAGCACCTAGTTCACCCTTCACAGCAATTTTGGAACTCCTTTTCTGGAATGGCCATCAGAGCTATCATCATATTACCCTTGATGTCCTGAATGTCATCAAAATGTCTGCCTTTCAACATTTCCTTGATTTTCAGGTAAAAAAAGAAGCCACTGGGGTCCAGATCAGGTGAGTAGGGAGTGTGTTCCAATACAGTTATTTGTTTACTGGCTAAAAACTCCTTCACAGACAGTGCTGAATGAGCTCGTGCATTGTCATGATGCAAGAGCTATGAATTGTTGGTGAAAAGTTCAGACCGTCTAACTTTTTCATGCAGCCTTTTCAGTTTTTCCAAATAGTAAACATGGTTAACTGTTTTTCAAGTTGGTACAAATTCATAATGAATAATCTCTCTGATATCAAAAAAAGGTTAGCAACATCATTGCAACAAGTTCACAAACTTCATTGTCAGACCTCGTATATGAAGCACATGGTAAACATAAACCAAAACTATACAAGAGATATACAAGAAATAAGCATCAAGGAATCCATAGACAACACTATAAAAAGTCATCAACATGCAGGAGAAGAGAGCATGAGAATAAGAAATGAACAGAGAAAAACAATAAAAATAACCAGAAAACAGTTAAGAAATGTAAAAACTATGTACCCATCAATAATTACTTTAAATGCAAATGGACTAAATCTTCCAATCAAAAGACAGGATAGTTGAATAGATTAAAAACAAGAAAAAAAAATTATATATATACTGCCTACAACACACCCACTTCAGAGTGAAAGACACACAGAGACTGAAAGCAAAGGGATGGAAACAGATATTTCATACAAATGGAAATGAGAAAAAAAAATCTGGGGTAGAAATACTATACCAGACAAATTAGACTTTAAAACAAGGGCTGTAACAGTGACAAATTGATCCCTTCTTATTGATAAAGGGATCAATCCAACAAGAAGACATATCTTTTGTAAACATCTAGGTACACAACATAGGAGCACCTAAATATATAAAGCAACTATTGATGAAAATAAAGGGAGAAATTAAGAGTATCACAGTCATAGTAGGGGACCTTAATACCCCATTGAAATCAATGGATAGATGATTCATATAAAAAGTAATAAGGAAATAGTGGCCTTAAATGATATATTTGTCATGATGGATTTAACTGATATTTTTAGAACATTTCATCCAAAAGCAGCAGAATATACATTCTTTTCAAGTGCACATGGGATATTTTCCAGGATAGATCATGTCATGGCCACAAAACTAGTCTCAGTAAATTTAAGAAGATTAAAATTGTGTCAAGCATCTTTTCTGATCACAATGGTATGAAACTAGAAATCAATTTTAAGAAGAAAACTGAAAATCACACAAACACATGGAGTCTAAATAACATGCTTGTAAACAATGAATGGTTAATAATTAGATCAAGGAAGAAATTAAACGATACCTTGAGACACATGAAAATGAAAACACAATGACCCAAAATCTATGGGACACATCAAAAGCAGTCCTAGCAGGAAATTCATAGCAACACAGTGCTCAGGAAACAAGAAAAATCTCAAACAACCCAACATTACTCCTAAAAGAACTAGAAAAAGAAGAACAAAACCCAAAGTGAGTAGAAGAAAGAAAGTAATAGATGTCAGAATGAAAAATAAAGGAGAGTCTACAAAACAATGAAAAATATTAATGAAAATAAGAGCTGGTTCTTTGAAAAAAAAATAAACAAAATGTATAAGTCTTAAGATTCATCAAGAAAAAAGAGGAGCCAAATAAGTAAAACCAAAAATGAAAAAGAAGTGACAACCAATATCACAAAAATACAAAGCACTACAAGAAAATACTATGAACATTTATATGCCAACATATTGGGTGATCTGAAAGAAATGAATAAATTCCTAAAAACATAAAACCTTCCAAGACTGAACTAAGAAGAAACAGAAAATCTGAGCAGACAAATAACTACAAATGAAATCAAATCAGTAATAAATAAAAAAACTCCCTACGAACAAAATTCCTGGACTGAATGGCTTCACAAATGAATTTTACCACACATACAAAGAAGTAGCACCTATTCTTCTGAAAATATTCCAAAAAATTCAAGAGGAGGGAAGCCTACCAACTCATTTTACGAGGCTGTCATTATCTTGTTCTAAAGCCAAATAAAAAGACATTACAAAAAAAGACAACTATAGGCTTACATCCTTGATGAACATAAATGCAAAAATTCATAACAGAATACTAGCTAACCAAATTCAGCAAAACATTAAAAAGATCATATGAACATGATCAAGTGGGATTTATTCCTGGGGTGGAAGTTTGATTCAGTATCTGCAAATCAATTAATAGGATATACCATGTAAATAAAATGAAGGATAAAAACATATATATGAGCATATAAATTAATGCACAAAAAGCATTTGACAAAATCCAGCATCCATTTATGATAAAACTCTCAGCAAAGAGGGAAGGGAGGGAAACTCCCTATAATAAAGGCCCTGCATGAAAAACCCACAGCTAATATCATGTTCAATGGGGGAAAGCTGAAAGTTTTTTCTTTAAGATCAGGAACGTGACCAGGATGTCCACTGCTACCACTTTTATTCAACATAATATTGGAAGTCCTATCCATAGTAATCAGACAATGAAAAAAAAGTCATCCAAATTAGAAAGGAAGAAGTAAAACCATCACTGTTTGCAGGTGATGTGATACCATATAAAAAGATCCCTAACTATTCCACCAAAAACCTATTAGAACTAATAAATGAATTCAGTAAAGTGGTAGGATAAACAATTAATATTCAGAAATCAGATGCATTCTTATACATTAATAATGAGCTACCACAAAGAAACATTAAGAAAACAATCACATTAACAATTACATCAAAAACTAAAATAAAATTCCTAAGAATAAATTTAACCAAGAAGGTAAAAGATGTGTACTTCGAGAACTATAAGACACTGAAGAAAGAAATTGAGGAAGATACAAATTAATGGAAGGCTATACTGTGCTATGGATAGGAAGAATTAACATTGTTAAAATGTCCATGGTCACCAAAGCAATCTACAGATTTATGCAATCCCTATAAAAATACTAATGTCATGTTTTACAGAACTAGATCAAATAATCTTAAAGTTTATATGGAATTACAAAAGACCCTAAATAGTCAAAGCAGTCTGGAGAAACAAAACAAAGCTAGAGGTGCATGCTACATGTTATCAACCTATGCTACAAGGCTATAGTAATCAAAATGACATGGTAATGACATAAAAACAGATACATAGATCAATGGAACAGATTAGAGAACCCAAAAATAAATGCACACCTATATGGTCATTTAATCTATGACAAAGGAGGCAAGAGTATACAGTGGCATGAAGGCAGTCTATTGAATAAATGGTATTGGGAAAACTGTACAGATACATGCAAAAAACATGAAACTGTACAACTTTTTTAGACCATATACAAGAATAAACTCAAAATGGATTAAAGACTTAAATGTATAACCGAAACCATACAAGTCCTAGAAGAAAGCATAAATAGTAAAGTCTTTGGCATTGTCCTTAGCAATGTATTTTTTAATACGTCTCCTTAATCAAGGAAAAAAGAAAAAATAAAGAAATGGGAATACATCAAACTAAAAATTTTTTGCACAGCCAAGGAAACCATCACAAAAATGAAAACAACCTAATGAATGGTAGCATATATTTTCCAATGATACATCTAATAAGGGGTTAATATCCAAAATATATAAAGATCTCATACAGGTTCATACTAAAAGGAAACAATCTAATTAAAAAATAGTCAGAGAACCTGAGTAAATATTTCTCCAAGAGGACATACAGATGGCCAATAGACATATGAATAGATGTTCAACATTACTAATCACAGAGAAATGCAAATTAAAACTACAATGAGATATCATCTCACACCTGTCAGAATGGCTACCATCAATAAATCAACAAACAAAAAATACTGGCAATTATATGGAGAAAGGGAACAATTGTGCCCTATTGGTAGGATAGCAAGTTAGTGCATCCATTGTGGAAATTTCCTCAAAAAAATAATAGAACTATGTTATGACCCAGCAATTCCACTTCTGGGTATTTATCCAAAGAAATTCAAAACACTAATTTGAAAAGATATATGTACCGTTATGTTCACTGCAGCACCATTTACTATAGCCAAGATATGGAAGTAACCTAAGTGTCCATCAATAAATGACTGGAAAATGAAGAAGTGGAATATATATACAATGGAATATTACTTGGCCCTAAAAATGAATACAATCTTACATTTCCAATAACATGGATGGACCTAGAGGGTATTATGTTAAATGAAAGAAGGCAGGCTGAGAAAAACAAATGCAATATGATCTCTCTTATATGTAGAATTGGAAGAACAAAATAAATGAACAAACAATAGAAACAGACTCATAGAAACAATGAACAAACTGATGCTGCCAAATGGGAGAGTTTGGGGAGCTGGGTGAAAAAGGGAAAGGGCTTAAGAAGCACAAATTTGTAGTTACCAAATAGTCTCGGGGATGTAAAGTCAGTATAGAGAATATAGTCAATAGTGTTGCAACAACTATATAGTACCATGTGGTTACTAGACTAATCGGGGGGAATCACAGCTTAAATTATATAAATGTCTAACCACTATGCTGTACACCTAAAACTAATATAAAATAATACTGAATGTCAACTGTAACTTAAAAAAAATAAATTTAAAGATTAATAAAACAAAAAATAAATAAAATACTTAAAAAGTTAAAAATATTAAGACTTAAAGAACTGATTAAAACAATAAATGCAGGTCGGCCAAGTGGCTCCGTCCGTTAAAAGTTAGCTTAAGAGCATGAGCTCTGAGCAACAGGGCCACTGGTTCGATTCCCACATGGGCCAGTGACTCTGCACTGGAGCTGAGCTGCTGCTGAGCTGCCAACAGGTGGCAGGATGGCTTAGCTGGTGAGAGCACGTGCTCCTAACAACAAGACTGCTGTTTGATGTTGGGATATGCCCACCCACAACTAAGACTGAACTCAGCACCTTGAGCTGAGCTGCTACCCAGATGGCTCAGTGGATAGAGCATGTGTTCTTAACAAGAAGGCTGCCGGGTTTGACTCCCACATGGGATGGTGGCTATGCCCACCCACAACTAAGACTGAACTCAGCACCTTGAGCTCAGATGCCCCCCGGATGGCTCAGTGGAAACAGTGCACGCTCTTAACAACAAGGCTGCTGGTTTGACTCCTGCATGAGATGGTGGCTACGCCCACGCGCTACTAATTGAACACAGCACCTTGAGCTTAGAGGCCACAAGCTTCTGATAGGCAGCCAGATGGCAACTGGCGCCCTCCACAACTAAGATTGAAGAACAACAACTTGGCTGGTCCCCCTTCCCAATTCCCCAACACTGTTCCCCTCCCACAATTCCCCAATTAAAAAAAATAAATAAATGCATGTCCTTGATATGTTTAATATTAATAAACAACACACACTAAACTTTGTAGTGCTGATTGAAAGATGTATTCTATATTCTACAAAACCAGACTTAATTAGAATGTGTTTACTTCTCCAATATTTCTCTTCATAAAAACCCAAATATAAACTAATGTAAATTAACATTTCACTAATCCAATAGTCTAGAATGTCATTAATTTAAAAAGAGTTTATTTAAACTACTTCTTGTTGATATTAATATAAAATGAAAATTTTCAAATAGTCAATTTCTTTACTATTTTTCATATAAATGGACCCTTTTTTTCCCCACCTCCTTAGGAGAATAGGCATTAAAAGTGCTGTTTTTCTACTTAGCTATTTTTCTTTCCTTTCAAAGGAGCATTGGATGACCTGCATACACCCCTCAATCATTATTTGTTAAATTAATGAATGAATAAATTGAATGAATGATCACACATGATCCCGATTCATCAATGCAGAGAAGTAGACGTAATTTGGGTAAAGGAAAAAGAAAATAGTAGAAAACCAAAAGAGGGTGTCACCCAAGAGATATTTTTTCATTCAGCTATGCACACATGCACATATATTAACACCATCTATATCACTCTGCAAAAAAGGTAAAGATGGATTACCAGGAAAGCCCTATAACTAAAAATGTGGGATTTTTATCAGTGCTTTTTTGTATCCCAGACTACATTGTCCTTGTTATTGCTCTGTATTTCAAAGGAAAACAATGGTCAATCAAGAGCCTCAGTATTTGGGAAAGAGATGTTTGGAGAACACATTCACCCAGTGCTGAGAACTATGCAATAACCATATGTATGTTGAGAGTCCATAAAGCACATATGTTCTAAGTTCTTAACAATATATTCATATATCAAACTTATTTTCAGATTATAAAAACTCTTCTCCAATTGACTCCACTAGGAGTAGAGACTACCTTAATCAGGTCTGTAAGTTGAATAAATAATAAGCTATTTGTATCATATTCACATAAGATAGATCTCAGAAATGTTTCTGAAATTCTCCCACATCTGGAATGATAAATTGCTGGCTCTTGGCTTAGTTGTATTACAAATCACAAAGAAATCTTGTATTGTGTTTGGTTAGCAATATGTTCCATCCTAAAATTTAAAAAAATTAAAAATGAGACACACAAAGCCCAGACGCGGAGAAAATGGCGGCCGAGGTGGCGGTGACAGAGCCCAAAATGGAGGGAGAGAGCAGCGCGCCAAGCGCGCCAAGCGGAAACGGGGCTCCGGGCCCGAAAGGTGAAGGAGAATGACCTCAGAATGAGAAGAGGAAGGAGAAAAACATAAAAAGAGGAGGCAATCGCTTTGAGCCATATGCCAATCCGACCAAAAGATACAGAGCCTTCATTACAAACATACCTTTTGACGTGAAATGGCAATCACTTAAAGACCTGGTTAAAGAAAAAGTTGGTGAGGTAACATACATGGAGCTCTTAATGGACGCTGAAGGAAAGTCAAGGGGATGTGCCGTTGTTGAATTCAAGATGGAAGAGAGCATGAAAAAAAGCTGCTGAAGTTCTAAACAAGCATAGTCTGAGTGGAAGACCACTGAAAGTCAAAGAAGATCCTGATGGTGAACATGCCAGGAGAGCAATGCAAAAGGCTGGAAGACTTGGAAGCACAGTCTTTGTAGCAAATCTGGATTATAAAGTTGGCTGGAAGAAACTGAAGGAAGTTTTTAGTATGGCTGGTGTCGTGATCCGAGCAGACATTCTTGAAGATAAAGATGGGAAAAGTCGTGGAATAGGCACTGTTACTTTTGAACAGTCCATTGAAGCTGTGCAAGCTATATCTATGTTTAATGGCCAACTGCTATTTGATAGACCAATGCACGTGAAAATGGATGAGAGGGCCTTACCAAAGGGAGAATTTTTCCCTCCTGAACGTCCTCAACAGCTTCCCCATGGACTTGGTGGTATTGGCATGGGGTTAGGACCAGGAGGGCAGCCTACTGATGCCAATCACCTGAATAAAGGCATTGGCATGGGAAACATAGGGCCCGCGGGAATGGGAATGGAAGGCATAGGATTTGGAATAAATAAAATGGGAGGCATGGAGGGACCCTTTGGTGGTGGTATGGAAAACATGGGTCGGTTTGGATCTGGGATGAACATGGGCTGAATAAACGGTGGAGGTGGAGGCAGTGTCCCCGGGATCGAGAGAATGGGCCCCGCATTGACCGCATTGGGGGTGCCGGCATGGAGCGCATGGGCTCTGAGATCCAGTGCATGGGCCTAGTCATGGACCGCATGGGCTCCGGCATCGAGAGCATGGGCCCACTGGGCCTCTTCCACATGGCCTCCAGCATCGAGCGCATGGGCCAGACCACGGAGCGCATCAGGTCTGGTGTGAAGCGTATGGGTGCCGGCATGGGCTTTGGCCTCGAGCGCATGGCTGCTCCCATCGACCGCGTGGGCCAGAGCATTGAGCACATGGGCTCTGGTGTGGAGCGCATGGGCCCTGCCATTGAGCGCATGGGCCTGAGCATGGAGCGCATGGTGCCCGCAGGCATGGGGGCAGGCCTGGAGCGCATGGGCCCTGTGATGGATCGTATGGCCACTGGCCTGGAGCGCATGGGCGCCAACAACCTGGAGCGAATGGGCCTGGAGCGCATGGGCCTGGAGTGAATGGGCCTGGAGCGCATGGGCCTGGAGCGCATGGGCGCCAACAGTCTGGAGCGCATGGGTCCCGCCATGGGATCAGCCCTGGGCGCTGGCATTGAGCGCATGGGCCTGGCTATGGGTGGTGGTGGCGGTGCCAGCTTTGACCGCGCCATCGAGATGGAGCGTGGCAACTTCGGAGGAAGCTTCACAGGCTCCTTCAGTGGAGCTGGAGGCCATGCTCTCGGGGTGGCCAGGAAGGCCTGCCAGATATTTGTGAGAAATCTCCCATTTGATTTTACATGGAAGATGCTAAAGGACAAATTCAACGAATGTGGCCACGTGCTGTATGCCGACATCAAGATGGAGAATAGGAAGTCCAAGGGGTGCGGTGTGGTTAAGTTTGAGTCGCCAGAGGTGGCTGAGCGAGCCTGCCGGATGATGAATGGGATGAAGCTGAGTGGCCGAGAGATTGATGTTCGAATCGATAGAAATGCTTAAGCAGTTGCCTTTTTTAAACATCGATACCAGATCTCTGAATTTGTATTTTTTCTTGTTAACCATTTTAATTTGTTGACTGGATGTATAAAGATGTTTAAAAAATTCAGTTGCTTTTTGGGGTAATTTGAATTACTTTTTTAATGACTGGGGTTCCATTTGACTGTTTGCATTGAGATTGCAATGTGCGCAATTTTTTTTGTAGTTGTGGCATCTTGTTGACATCGAATATGACTTTGATAATAAATACCAGTTCCTGAAAAAAAAAATTAAAAATCCTTCTTAAGCAGTACAAGTCAAATAACATCATAAATAAGCTATTGATGATATTCTGGTAACATGTCACATTTGCAGTGTTTTAGCTTTGTCCTTAAAGTACAGAGTTGACATTCAAAAGTAAAAAGTAAAAAAGTAGGCAAAATTAATAAATACTATATAATCATGCATATATCTTGCTAAAAGTTGGTTTTGAGTAAAAAATGTTCAAAAAGTTATCTACTACATTTTTTCAGTAGTTGTATCTGCACAGTGGGTTAGAAGTGATTTTCTTTTTTGCTCATCAGCAATTTTCAAATACACTTTTAGCATAAAAAAAATCTTTAAAATTATATTCATGTTCAGCACATAGAGTAATCATTTGCTAATTGAAAACAAAAAATTAAAGTCATTTTCAAATTTCAAGAAAAAGAAGTTCATGATTGTGTGCTCCTGCATTTACAGGAAGTCTTGGCTCTGGAAAGGATTCCCAGCCCCTCATTTCCTGCCAATTCAGCAGCTGCTTCTTGCGTTCATTTTAACACTTATCTGCCTCTTTATTTCCTGCAGATCGGTGGTGATACATGAATCACAGTTACTTGCCACATTTTGTTAATTTGGCCTAACTTTTGTATTTCTTAGCTGTGATCTCATTAAATTTTAATTTTCTGTGCTTGGCAAAAATAGGACGTCATTGAGGATGTGTAGCTCCAACGTTTCTCCTACGGACTTTCTTCCCCTTTTGGAAAATCCCATGTTCCTGAGGAAAACAGCAATTTGACAATTTGATTGAATGTGTGTGTGCATCTAACCTAGAAGGGACTTCAGATACAAACTCTAGATTATTGTTATGTGGTGGCAATTTTATCAGTTTTCATGCTTACACGAGTAAGACGTTGCTTTCTTTTTTTTTTCTTATCCATTTAATAATTGTTCCAAGTAACCAAGAAGAACACAAGGTTAAAGTTATATATTACTTAAAACAATTTTTATGCATTGAATTCAACAGGCATCTCAAACTTGACATTAGGATTTTTGAAAGGAAACATTTCCTCTTGCTCCTTTCTCTTCTCTGTATAATAACAAATAACTATCCAAAGTATGTAAACCTGTACCATTCCAAGGAAAGTCTTCAAAGTTGGTATAACCACACTTTCCACATTGGAGGGAGCTAGCCATAGAGATAACAAATTTATATTTGCCAAGGTCTTTTCATTCCCATACAGACAGTAAGTTTTCTGTGGATGCAACTCTGAGATGGGGTTTCCAGATCATCCCTGTGAACTGAAAAAGTCATGAGAGAAACTGGGGCCCAGGAAAATGAAACAACTTGACAAGGTTTCTCAGGCTGATTCTCTTCAGCCCTGGCCATCCCCACTGTGGGTAGCCAGCTGAGGGCTCTCATATCATTAGTGCTGCCAGGTGCTGGGAAATACTAAACCAATTGTCATGTGTGCTATTGAAATATTGGGAAGAAGAGGCAGCATAGCGAGAGTGACAGCAGGGGCATGACCTAAATATTATCCATATCAGGTCCACATCATGAACTAAAATTTTGTATTTCCTGGAATTGCCATATTTTCATTTGCCTTATTTTCTATACATCTATCACTAACTCTTCCCCAAATTCTGACGGAACAATAAAATTCCTGCTACTTTAATCACATACATCCTAATCCATCAGTTTGTTTTGATTTTTGTGTATGTATTGCTTCAGGAGCACTCCCACCTCTGGCAGTCTATTGTCACATTATGCCTGCTACTCAGCTGTTGCCATATATTTTTCTTTACCACCATCCTAGGACTTCTAAAGCCTCTCTCCTGCACACTCTTTTTCCTGCAGCCCAGATTTTCCTCTTTTATCTTTCTCTCCTTCCTTTTGTTGTAAAGCTCTTCTGTTCCCTTCATAAGAAACAGTGTTTGGAAAACATAATTACTTAGAACTTTAATGTCTCAAATTGTCATATTCTAGCTGCATGTGTGATGATAGTTTAACTAAATTTGAGTTTTAGGTTGAAAAGTTACAGTCCATGACAGACTTAATCAATTGCCCATTATCGTTACTATTGTTGCTGTGAAGAAGTCTAAGTCATTCTGATTCCTGTTCCTTTGTATATGCATTCTGTTTTATTTCTAGCTGAAATATTTTAGGATCTTCAATTGCTCTTTGGTATTTTGGACTTTCATGATGATGAGGCTTAGCATAAGTCATTTCTCACTGACTGTGCTGATTACTTGGTAGTACCTTTCAATCTAGATACTCATGACTTCAGTTATGTGAAAGTTTCTTATATTATGTTTCTTTTTTTCTGTCTATGCTTGTCCTCTTTTTGAAACTGCAATTACAGTAAAAGCTTGGATTGTGAGTAACTTGTTCAGTGAGTGTTCTGCAAGATGAGAAAACATTTCTAATAAATTTAACTTTCTAAATGACTGGTGTCTTGCAATACAAGTGGTACGTGATGCTGAACATCATATGATCACAACTGAACCAATGTTTCTTCTCTCTCTCTAGCTGCAGGATTGTGGGTGATCATCTCCCATGCTTGGATGCTCTGTCTGTGGCTGCGGTGTTTGGCAGAAATCAGTGTTTTTTCAGAATGTTACAAGGTGTCCACAACTGGCACTAGTATATTTTTTGTCACTTCAAAGTATCTATGGACAGTCCTTTGCTTTTCCATATAAGAGTAAGCTTAGGAATGCTTTGCTTCATTCTGGGTCAGGCTGCCTGCAGATATAGACCCCTTCCCCTGCTGCCTTATTGCCAGTTACATTAAATACAGTATATTACAAGAGTTTATTAATACTGTATTGTAGTCAACATCTGTGTGAGTGTATACAATGGCCTCCATGCAGAAAAAGGTTGAAAAGAAAGGCAGTAAGAAAAAGGAGATGATTATGGTGGAAGTTAAGAAGGAAATCATTGAGAAGTACAAACAAGGTAGAGTGGCTGAAATTGCAAGATTTTATAAGAAGTCTACGTCAACCTTTTGCACAATATTAAAGAAGAAAGAAGAAATAAGGGGGCTAGATGCAGTAAAAGGAGTCATGAGAATATCAAAGCAATGGCCACATGTCCTGGAAGATGTAGAAAAGTTGCTTCTGGCTTGGATAAACCAGGTGATACTGTGATCCAGAACTTTATCTGCGAGAAGGCAAAGGCCTTGTACACCAACCTTGTAAGTAAATTGCCAGGTAGGCTGTCAACAGAAAATGAAGGTGGCTTCAAGGCAAGCAGGGGATGGTTTGATAACTTTAGGAGGAGAAGTGGCATCCATAGTGTTGTGAGGCACGGAGAGGCTGCCAGTTCAGACACTAAGGCAGCTGAGGTGTTTGCTACCGAGTTCCAGAAGCTCATGGTTTCTGAGTGTTACTACTGGAGCAAGTTCTTAACTGTGATGAGATGGGGCTTTTTTGGGAAAAGATGCCAAAGAGGTCCTACATTACAGAAGAAGAGAATGCAATGCCGGGTCACAAGCCCATGAAAGACAGTCTCTCCCTGTTGTTTTGTGCTAATGCAAGCGGGGATTTCAAAGTCAAGACCCTGCTTGTGTATCATTCTGAGAATCCATAAGCCTTCAAGAAATGCAAGATGCAGAAGAAATTTGGGTCACTCATATCTTGTTCATTGCGTGGATCAATGAGGTCTTCTCTCCTGCAGTGAAGAAATACTTTTCAGAAAAGAAGCTGCCACTCGAAGCCTTGCTGGTTATGAATAATGCTCCTGCTCATCCTCCAGGCTTTGAGGATGACTTACTGGAGGAATATGAGTTCATTAAGGTCAAGTTCCTTCCTCCCAATACCACTCTAATCCTCTAGCCCATGGATCAGCAGGTCATTTTGAACTTTAAAAAGCTTTACACCAAAGCACTATTTCAGTGATGCTTTGAGGTGACCAAAGGAACAAACCTTACCCTACAAGAGTTTTGGAAAAATAATTTCCACATCATGAACTGCCTTAAGATCATTGATAAATCCTGGGATGGGGTCACCAAGAGAACCCTCAATTCTGCTTGGAGAAAACTGTGGCCTGATTGTGTCCTTGTACATGACTTAGAGAGGCTTGCTCATGAACAGGAGCCACCAGATATTAATGAAACTGTGTCCTTGGGGAAGACCATGGGACTGGAGATGAATGAGGACAACATTCAAGAGCTGGTGGAGGAACATGGCCAGGGACTGCCAACCGATGAACTGATGGATCTGCATCGTGAGCAATAGCAAGAAGTTATGGAGGAGATCTTGTCTGCAGAGGAGGAGGAGAAAAAGCAGAGGAATCCCTCACTTCAAATGAGATTAGGGAGATGTGTAAAATGTGCAAAACTACAAAATTTTGTAGAAAAGCACCACCAGAATGAGGCTGTAGGAGTGCGAACGATGAATCTGTTTAATGACAATGCAATGACACATTTCCGCGAAATCCTCAAAAGGAGGCAAAAGCAAGTGCCATTAGATAGGTTCCTTGTTATAGCTGCATGAAAAGAAAATTTTCCATTGAGCCGACAGCAGTTATCCCTTTAGTGATAGTGACAATCGTCCTACACATAGCCCTCCTCTTTCGTCTCCCTCACACCAGCCACAAAGATTTTCAAAGGTAAGTGCAGGTTAATTTGTTTATTTTTCTTTATATTTTTTAATTTTCTTTATTATTTTGTATTATATTACAGTATTGTAATCATTTTTATATGAATATTTTTGGGTTGCAGAACGAATCATGTGAGTTTCCATTATTTCTTATGGGGAAATGCACTTTGATATACAAGTACTTTCGATTACAAGCATGTTTCTGGAATGAATTATGCTCACAAACCAAGGTTTTACGGTAGTTGTATACTAGATCTCATAGTTGACCATCTACTTCTTTTATTTTTTATCTTTTCTGTTACATTTTATCTCCTTTCCTTTTTGTTTTAGTTATTAGAAAAATTCATTAAAATCTTCAAAATTTTACTAAGCTTTTTATTTCTGCCCTAATGTTTTCCATTTCCATAATCTCTTTTACTCTGTAGTACTTTCCTTCAACTCTTAAAGTATTCTTGGTTATTTTCCCATATCTCTCAGAATAACAGTTTTGTTTTGATTTTTTTTTTTAAATTTTGTGCTAACTGCATTTCTTTTCCTCTAACTCAAAATTCTCAAAGGCCTTAAAAGCTAAGATTCAATAGGGAATATAAATTGGTACAGCTACTATGGAAAACAGTACAGAAGTTCCTCAAAAATTTAAGAATAGAATTATCACTTGACCCAGCAATCCATTTTCTGCATAGCTACCAAAAAAAAAATCTGAAAACATTGATCCATAAAGATATATGTACCTATAAGTTCATAGCAGTATTATTCATGGTGGCCAGGACATGGAAACAACCAAAGTATCATTTGATAGATGATTAGACAAAGAAGATATGGTACATATATACAATGGAATATTACTTGGCCATAAGAAAAGACGAAAAACTGCCATTTATGACAACATGGATGGATCTTGAGATTATCATGCTAAGTGAATTAAACCAGACAGAAAAAAGTCGAGAAAAATATGACTTCACTCATACATGAGATAGATAACTGAAAGCAAGAAAAGATGAAATATTGCAACACATGACAACATGGATGGATCTTGAGAGCATGATGCTAAGTGAAATAAGCCAGACAGAGAAAAATCGAGAAACATGACTTCACTCATACATGGTATATAAAACTGAAAGCAACAAACGAAGTAGACAAAAAAAAAAAACACAAAAAATAACTCAGAGACACAGGCAACAGTTTAGTGGTTACCAGAGGGTAAGCGGGGAAGGGGATGGTAGAAGAGGGTAAGGGGGGTCAAATATACAGTGATGAAAGAAGAACTGACTGGGTGGTGAACACAAAATGCAATATATATATCAGGGGTGCCAAAAATGTATACACATGACTTGTATTCATCTTTTGTTATCAGTATATATTGAGTATTACAATTTTAATACAGTTTTTTCCTTTCTTAAAATGTGTATATATTTTTTGGCACCCTCTGTAGATCATGTACTATAGAAATTCACACTTGAAACCTATGTAATTTAACTAACCAATGTCACCCCAATAAATTCAGTAAAAAAATTTTTAAAAGACTCAGTAGGAACAGTTAACTTATTTTTCTATCAGAAAAATGTTTAAGTGACTATATAGCTGAGGCATAGGTTATTAACTATTTCATAATATCAAAATAACCTTCAATCTATGTCTTATCAAATATGAATAAATGGCAGCACAGAAAATCAAAAGGCCTTGACCGAATTATTTGATTTATAGTTATTAGCTCCAGAGCAGACATAAATGAATGAGAGCATCATACTGGCCACTCTTCAGATAGAGAAAAAAGGGAGTCTCCAGCACAGTAAATTAAATATTTCTTTTCTTTATAGCTATTCCTCTCATAAACAAACAACAAGCCAACACTGGCTCTATTTATGTAACCTTGAGTAACCTCAAAAAATGTGGGTGACAGAGTAAGGGTTTTTTTCCCCCTTATACATGTAAAGTTTAGAGAATGTGGAACAGCTTTTCTCCAGAGAAGAAACTAAACATGTTGATAAATTCTCAGGAATTCAGAGACTAGGTTGGGTATTTTCCAGTAAGTATTCTGAACATATTCCCATGTATAAAGTCTCCCTATCTGGCACTTTTCCTGCCAGCTAAAAAGGATGTGATAGTTCATTTTTCTGTTTCTAAGAACATTTCTTTGTACAAACTTTTGATACAGAATGAAAGAGAACTTCTCAGTAGCAACTGTACAATGTGATCTCTTCACTGAGAACAGTTATAATACAAGGAGAAAACAAACAAACAAACAAACAAAAACAATAGAGATTTGCAAGACAAACAATGAACAAACTACATAAAAAATAACAATTAGGGCACAAAATTAAGCATATTTTCTTTCTTTTTTTTTTTTTAGGTTGTTTACTAGCTCATTTCTATTTAAGCTGTGAACATGGTCAGGAACCTTTCATTTCCACCAACATGAGCCTGTGATTAGTTTATCTTTTGTCTTATAATACCTCCATTTTACTATATGTAGCCTAAGGAAAACGTTTGAAAACATTATGCTATTATCTGTCAAAATACTTATTAATGCTAACTGAAAAGAAAAATGATTTCTTAAAATATAAAAAGCTGAAGGATAGAAAAATAAACAACTAATTGTTCAATCAGATGGTATCTCCTTGAAAGAAACTCAAACATCCCATATTAGGATGTTTCTCCATTCTATAGTCAATGATTTAAGAACCCACACTAAATTATAAATGTGTACCTATAATGCTTTCATGGAAAACTTGGGGGTGTTTTTACATGTCATATATAGCATAAAAATTCTAGTTGTAGATTATTCTTCACAGTAATCTTTATTATTTTAAATTATTGGTTTTGTTTATGTTGTCTGGATTACATTGTCCATGAGAATATAAACTCCATGAGTTTAGAAATCTGTCATCTTTTTCTCTGCACCATCCCTTACACAAAGTAGATGACTCAATGAATATTTGTTGAATTAAATTAATAAAACTCAGTTTACATGAATAAGACCCTATACTTTTATTTAAGCCTCACAGATCTACTGTCCTATGGCATTTTATCTTTATTTCACTGCTAAAGAATGAAAATCAGACTTAAATAGAACATATTTACTTCTCCTATACTTCTACTCATAAAAACCCACATATAAACTAATATAAATTAACATTTCATTAATCCAATCCTGTGCCCCTATGACATTAATGAATGTAACTTCATTTCAAATGAGTTTGTGGGGCAGATACATATGATAGGCAAAAATAAATAACAAATTTCAAAGAAAGCACTCTATTTTAAATTTGGTGATCACTTGTACTCTTTTAAGTAAATAGTTTGAAATTTTTTAGAAATTCTAATTTCTAAATTTTAGAAATTACTTTTGAAATTATTAATTTTAGAAATTACTAATTTACTTTACCACAAGTATACTAGTATTCTCTTAATCCTTGTGAATTTCTTACCATTAACTTATTTAATATTTATGTCAATAAGTATATCGATATGTTCAACATGTACATCCATACCTGTTGATTAAATATAACTATATATTCATTCATAAGGAGAGTTCTTACTATTTTAAAGGAACCATGCTGAGTCCTAGACATGAAAGTCCAAAGAATCTCATTAAGTAAATTATATTGATGTTTTTCATGCCATCATCTTTCTTTTAGAACCTGAAAGCCATCCACTGTACACTTTATGATGTGTTCATCATATTTATGAAAAAAAGTATAGACAATAAGGCACAATAAATATGTGCCACCATGAGTTCATTAATTATCTTTACTAAAACTCATCTACCAAATGAAATAGCCTGAATTGGACTCCTAAAATACTAAAATTTTTTATCAATAATTAATTGCATAAGTTGTATGGCCAGCAAAGTTTAAGGAAGTTCTCTTTTATGTCATTCAATGACCATAATAAGGAAATAGTAGCAACAAATATTTCCAAAAAATACTATATACTCAATCCCTCACTACACAAATATGCTTTTATAAAAATAACATGGTGATTTATTGTTACAAATAAGTTATTGGATATATTTTAAGTCTAATCAAGTCCCTAACATATTGCTACGTAAAGTTAAAGCTTTTAAAATTTTCTCTATATTAAGATTGTGTGGGGGAGCTTGTATCCAGGCAATAGCAATATAACTTAGACGTGTTTTACATGATAGAGTTGGGCAGCAGCAATGCCTCTCTTGTTTAGACTTTTTCTCAACTGTAACAGGGTACTACCATTCTGGAAATTGTCACTAGCTAGTAATCAGAGATCAAGAAATTTGACTGTGTTTGCTTCTGCTCATTAGAGTCATTTCAGTTCAATTAAATTCTGTATTCTCTGCCAAAATAAACTGGGAATTTACAGCAGTTATGTGTGTTAGTCTTTTCCCACTAATCCATATCTTAACTCCAATAATACAAATGCCAGAATATAATATTTGGAAGATGATTAAAATACATTTTGTTTTGATAATACTACCTATAGAAATTAAAGCCAAATCCTGACCGCTTAAAAATATTAGCAGCTAGGAAAGTAAAATGGCTCTTCCACCTTCTACATTCATTAATAGGAAGCATGAGTTCAAAAAGGTTGACAAGATAATGAGCATGTTATTAACTGCTTTAATTACTCTCATGATTTTTTGAGAGACCACAAAAGCAGAAGGTCAATGGGGATATGCAGAGGAAATATGGGATAGAAGATATTTGGGATTTCGGTAAAGGACAAATAATTAGAGGTTTGTTGGTTATAACAAGGAATTTCTATTTTATTTTAAGTACAAAGAGAAGCAATTACAGTGCTGATATCACACAACAACAGTGACTTAAAATAACACAGAAAGTAGTCTCTTTCATTTAAAATAAGTCCGGATATAAACAGATAGGTTTCTGGCTTCAGTAAGCTTAAGGGGTGCAGTCAATATGGCAATGTAGGTAAACTCTGTGTTTACCTCCTCTCAGGACCACTTCAATTACAACTAAACCACCAAACAACCATTACTGAGCATCAGCTGAAGCCTAGCTCAACAAAGCCCAACAACTACAGACATACGGAAGAAGCCACCTCGAGACTGGTAGGAGAAGCAGAGATGCAGAATGGGCTGGTCCCACACAAGCATGTGAATAGGAAAAATCAGAAGGGACATCTCAGCTGCAGAGTTTCCCTCCCTACCCCACCCCAAGGAGCAAGGGGTCCCAGGCTTTCCCCAGCCTGGGGTTTCAGAGCCAGGGAGAGAAGTCCCCATAATTTCTGACTGTGAAAACCAGCAGATTATGGCTGAATGAGATGAAGGGTGGCTGCACTCCTAGGTGCTCCTCTTAAAGGGACCATGAACAGACTTACTCACTGATGAAATCACTTGCTCTGAGTTCCACCTCTAGGGCAGAAGCTCAAAATGCACCGAGGACATATGGAGAGGAATAGAATTATCTAGCTTCAGGGTGAGAAGTAGAAGGGCAGCTTTCTCCTGAATAAAGGAGATGGTGGAAGCCATTGTTTCTTTGTTGAGCCCTCCCCCTCCCTGTAGACAGATGCAGTGAGATGCCATATATCTGAGTCTACATCAAACTGGCTATTATCTTTCATCTGCACTGCCCTAGTGATTCCCTGAAACCATGCCTTACCCAACTTTTGGGCACACCCAAGCTCTTTCCAGTGGCTTTTTCCTACAAACACCCTACTTAGCTCAAGCAGCGGACATTTCTAAAATCTCTCAATGATTCAAAAACCCAAACAATCAGGATCTGACTTCAGGGTGTCCCATACCTCTGGCTGAGTGACCCTAAACCCAACGTTAAAGAGAGCCAGCCTTGGTTGGCAGCTCAGTCTCTGAAAGCAACTCCAAGCACAGCACAGGTGGTGGGCATCTCCAGATTGCTTGGTGGCTCATGCCACCAGGCAGGGCACAGACTGTGGCTGAACTTGGCCTGCAGCAGATGCCCTCCCAGGAAGGCCTGGGGCTGGAAGGCCCAGTGCCAGGCTCCAGAGAGGGTCAGAGCATCACTCAGGAACCTCCAAAAATGACACACCCAAAGGGCAAACAGGGCAGGCACCAGAACTTTGCTAGCATGAACCCTGCTCTGTAGGGTCAGCCCCTGCACAACAGCTTCTACATTGTAGTCATAGCCAGTCCTCACAACCAATCAGCCTGAGGATCAACCACTCTCATTAATGTGCAAGCAGCAATCAAGTCTCAACAAAACAGGAGGGCACACACAACTCACACAAGGGACACACCTGGAGCACCAGGCTCTGGTGACCAGGGAGACTGCACCACTGGGTTCCACAGGACACCTACTATTGGGTTGTCAGAAAAGTCATGCAGCATTTTTGCAACAAAAAACATAGAAAAAAATACATCATGATTTTTCCAACAACCCAATACATAAGGCCACTATACAAAGACCAGGACACATAGCAACCCTACATACAAACAAACACAGGGAGGCATCCAAATTGGGGACACAAAGAAACATGTCCCAAATGAAAGATCAGAACAAAGCCCAGAAAAAGAACTAAACAAAATGGAGAAAAGGAATAAACTAGATGCAGAGTTCCAAACACTGGTTATAAAGATGCTCAATGATCTCAGGGACAATAATGAAAAGATAGGAAACATAAAAATGGAGATATAAAATATTTTTTTAAGTCAGAAATAAAGAATACAATAACTGAAATGGAGAATACATTAGGCACTTTTTCTTGGCACCTCAGAGGCAGTTGGCTGGTTCAGGGTGAAGCTGAAAATCTCTTTTCCAGCCACTGGCTGCCAAAAACTCACTGAAGTGGACAAGGAACACAAACTTCATATATTTTATGAGGCATATGGCCACAGAAATTTCTGCTGACACTCTGGGTGAAAAATGGAAGGGTTATGTGGTTCAAATCAGTGGTGGGAATGACAAACAAGGTTTCCCCAGGAAGCAGGGTCTTGACCCATGGCTATGTCCACCTGCTCCTGAGTAAGGGGCATTCCTGTTATAGACCAGAAAGAAAGCACAGATTTGTTTGTGGTTGCATCGTGGATGCAATTCTGAATGTTCTCAACATGGTCATTGTAAAAAAAGGGAAGAAAGATATTCCTGGTCTCATTGATACTACTGTCCTTCATCACCTGGGGCCCAAAAGAGCTGGCAGAATCCACAAACTTTTCAATCTCTCTAAGAAAGTTGATGTCCACCAATACATTGTGAGAAAGCCCCTAAACAAAGAAGGTAAAAACCTAGGACAAAAGCACCCAAAATTCAGGGTCTTATTACTCCACATGTCCTGCAATACAAATGTTGGCATATTGCTCTGAAGAAACAGTGTACTAAGAAAAATAAGGAAGAGGCAGCAGAATATGCCAAACTTTTGGCCAAGGGAAGGAAGAAGGCAAAAGAAAGATACCAGGAACAGATTGCTGAGAGACATAGGCTGTCCTCTCTGAGAGCCTCTACCTCTAAAACTGAGTCCCATCAAAAATGAGATTTTTCTAAGAGTAACGAATAAATAAGACCAGACATTTTTAAAAAACACACAATACATTAAAAGGAATCAACAGCAGATTAGATCAAGCAGAGGACTGAATCAGTGATTTAGAAGATAAGGTAGCAGAAAATACCCAAGCCAAACAGCAAAAAGAAAAAAGAACCCCTGCCTGCCCCCCGCAAAAACAACTGGATAGTCTAAGGGGCCTCTGGGACAACATGAAGTGTAACAACATTCACTTCGTATGGGATACCTGAAGAAGATGAGAGAGAGCAAGGGATTGAGAACCTATTTGAAGAAGTAATGATGGAAAATGTCCCTAACCTGGCAAAGGAAATAAACACACAAGTCCAAGAAGTGCAGAGAGTCCCAAATAAGACGAACCCAAACAGACCCACACCAAGACACATCATAATTAAAATGCCAAAGGTTAAGGACATAGAGAGAATCTTAAAAGTAGCAAGAAAAAAGCAGTTAGTTACCTACAAGGGCGCTCCCATGAGACTGTGAGCTGATTTCTCAACAGAAACTGCAGAATAGAAGGGAATGGCAGGAAATATTCAAAGTGATGAAAAGTAAGGACCTACAGCCAAGGTTGCTCTACCCAGCAAAGCTATCATTCAGATTTGAAGGGCAGATATACAGCTTCACAGACAAGAAAAAGGTAAAGGAGTTCATCACCAGTAAACCAGCATTACAGGGAAAGTTACAGGGACTTCTTTAACTACATGCAATAACTACATGTCTATATCAACAATTACTTTAAATGTAAGTGGGTTAAATGTTCCAATCAAAAGATAAGGTGGCTGAATGGATAATAAAACAAGATCCTTACATATGTTACCTATAAGAGGCTCACTTCAGATCAAAAGACACACCCAGACTGAAAGTAAAGAGATGGGAAAAAGATATTTCATGAAAATAGAAATGGAAAAAAAAAATTCTGTGGTAGCAATACTTATACCGGACAAAATAGACTGTAAAACAAAGGCTATAACAAGAGACACCGAAGGACCAAGTAATCCGACTTCTAGGTAATTATCCAAAGAAAACCAAAACACTACTTCGAGGGGACATGAGCATCTATATGTTCATTACAGCATTGTTGACCATGGACAAGATGTAGAGGCAGCCTGGGTGCTTGTCAAAGGATGAATGGATAAAGAGGAGGTGGTACATATATACAATGGAATGTTGCTAGGCCATGGAAGGGAATGGATTCTCACCATCTGTGGCAGCATGGATGGACCTGGAGGGTATTGTGCTGAGTGAAGTATGTCAGACAGTGAAAGACAGATGCAGTGTGATTTTGCTTATATGTGGAATCTAAAGAACAAACAAAACAGTAACAAACTCATAGATACAGAGAACATTTTAATGATTTCCAAATGGGTGGGGGATTGGGAATGGGTGAAAAAGGAGAAGGGATTAAGAAGTACAAATTGGTTGCTACGAAGTAGTCATGGGGATGTAAGGTATAGCATAAGGAATATAGTCAATAATATTGTAATATCTATGTATGGGATTAGATGGGTACTCAATTTATTGGGGTGATAGATGGGAGGGGATTTAGGGGAAAGGGTGAAAATGGTGAAGGTATCATGAAGTACAATTGGTAGGTACACAATAATCATCAAGATGTAAAGTAAAGCATAGAGAATATAGTCAATGATTTGGTAATAACTATGTATAGTGCCAGGTGGATACTAGACTGTCAGGTGATTCACTTCTAAAATAATATAAATGTCTAAACACTATGCTATACACCTGAAATTAATATAAAATAATATTAAATGTCAACTGTAATTGAAAAATTAAAAAGGGGGGGAAGGTGAATGGGAATAAAAGGTTCAAAATTTCCAGGTATAAAACAAATAAGTCATGGGGATGTAACGTACAGCATGGGAAATATAGTCAGTAATATTGTGATAGCATTGTACAGTTTCAGATGGTTGCTGGACTTACACTGATCACTTCTATAGGTATATAAATGTTGGATAAATATTGTGTCTACTTGAAACTAATATAAATTGTATGTTAACTATATTTTAATAAAAGTCTTTAAAAAAAATAACGTTTGGGGACATAGAACCCTTTCAGCTAACTATTCAGTCATACTGAAAGTATGGTCCTTTCCTTCAGAAACCAAGATGGCTGTTGCAGTTCTAATCATCACAAGCATATTCCAAGCAGCAAGGTAGAGTGAAGATCAAAGAAAACAGAAACAAAAGACATGTGCCAGCTATCCTTTAAAAAATTTATGGAAATTGCCTTTCCACACTTTGGCTTCCATCCTATTGGCCACAACTTAATCATATGGCTATACCAAGCTGCAATGAGCTCAGCTTAAAAATGGCAGTTTCAGTACTAAAGAAGGAGAGGATAGATATTAAGTAAGAAACTCACACTCTATGACATAAACATTGTCAGAATTGTCTGGGTTACACAACAGTAAAATGCCATCTCAAAATCTCAGTGCCTTGAAACAAGGATGATTTATTTCTTGTTCATATTATATGTCATCGTGGGTCAGCAGGAGGACTCTGTTCATCATTCAGTGACCAATGGATAGTTGACCCTTATGAAGTAGCCTCCACCACACATGGAATAGATCACCATGCCAGAAAAAAAAGAGGAGTGAAGAATCATCATTGTGTAGTAGTCAGCCTCAAAGATGACCCCTACCTCCTATATTAACACACATCCCCCAACACTGTATCAGGGTTGGCCTGTGTGATAGCTAGAATACTGCAGAAGTGATGTTAGGTCATTTCCTAGACTAGGTCATAAAAGACATTGTGGTTGCTGCCATTCTCTCAGGTTACTGTCTATGGAAGCAGTTATCTGTCATGTTGTGAGTAATCCCATGGAGAGGACTGTGTGATGAGGAACTGAGGCCTCTTGTTGACATCCCACCAGAAACTAAAAGCTCCAACCCCAATCTAGAGTATCTTCAGACCCCAAATGACTACAGTCCTGGACAACTTCTTGACTGCAGTGTCACTGGAGACTATGAGACAGAACCAACCAGCTAAGCTACACCCAGGCTTATGATCCAAAGAAACTGTGGGAGAAAAAAATGCCTGTTGTGTAAGTTTTGGGAGTAATTTTTTATACAGCAATAAATAATAATATACATTGTCTCTATGCTTCTATCTACATATTGCAAATCATTGACTAAAGCAAGTCACATGGGCACAGCTAAGGTCAATTACATGAGGAAGTTCTACTCCTGTGCCCAGAATAATAGTTCTTTATTATTATATATTTAAAAGATAATTCTTTCTATTATGTAAAAAATGGATTGAAGTGGAAAAGGTTGTAAATGAAAAGAGCAGTTAAAACAATTTTAATAACCTAAATCTGAGAGAATGGAAAGGATGGAAGCTTGGACTAGGGAGAAGCAATTATAAGGGATGGAGATGGCAATTAGAAGTTTATTAGTGACCTCATTAAGAGCCATATCATTGGCTGGTGAAGGTAAAATCTGTGTATCTAGAGGTTTACAAATGGAAAATGAAGGAAAGGAAACTGAGTATAGAATAGTTTTTCAATAAGTTTAGATGTTTATAAGAAGGAAAGAGCCAGTTGGCATGTAAGGAGCATGGATGTCATCACTCCCATTTTCAGAACAATAAAAAAGCTGAACAAACTACAAATCCACAATTCTCATGAGATGTGTCAGTGAAGTGGGACACAGGCAAACCACTCCCCCAAAATTGGAGAGGCAGAACAGGCAGACATAGAGAATCACAACTTAACAGAGTAGGAACCCAGAAACAAAACTTCTGCAGGAGCCAGTTCTAGGGTAACAAAATTTAAACTGCAATTGATGAATTGCTGGAAGTTCAATGTGGATAAGCCTGAAAGTTAAAAACTTCAGGGATGCCCAGACATAAGAGGAGGGCCTCACAATTTCATAAATTTTGCCTTCAGGAGCCTTACCAGGTTCTCATAGTTAAGATCAGAGAAAAATTTCCTCATGCTTCCAGCAGGGAAAGAAAAAAATGTTTTTGAAATAAGCCCCTTTGTTTGTCTTGTTTGTTGTTTGCAGTTTTACACACCACATATCAGTAAAATCATATGGTTCTTGACTTTTTCTGTCTAATATTTTGCTTAGCATAATAATCTCAAGATACAGCCATGCGGCAAATGGCACTATTTCATCTTTTCTTATGGCAGAATAGTATTTCATTATGTATATATACCAAATCTTCTTTATCCAAATGAAGAAACAAATGCTCATAGACACAGACAATAGTTTAGTGGTTACTAGAGCGGGTAGTAGATGAGGTTAAAGCGCTCAAATATATGGTGATGGATGAACTGACTCTGGGTGGTGAACACACAATGTGATATATAGATGATGTATTACAGAATTATACCCCTGAAACCTATGTAACTTTACTAACAATTGTCACCCCCAATAAACTTTAACAAAAAATTAAAATAAAATAAAAAGAAATAAGCCCTTTCTGTTGTTCTTAAGAATGCCTGTCCTTAAGCAAAACTATTTTACCAGAGCCTAACAGACTGGGGTTTTATTAGATTCTAACTCACCTGGGTAAAGGAACTACCCAACTCCAGTCCTCTCCAGCCTTCCTGAATCACTTAAGGATGGAACAATCATGGAGAAGCACTTGTGAAGATCAAAAGCAGGGGCACATACTCAGTGAAATGTTAAGAACTAATCATAGGTCTAAGAATAATTATCCCCCTCATACCTTGCCAGCACATCTTAGGGCTCCTGCCCAATCACAGGGAATTATTACTGAAAGAACAGTAACTTATTGAAGGAGGATCCAAACACAACAGGGAAGACAACAAGGACACCAGAGGAAATTTTATCCCCTGACACTGATAGCTATAGCAAGCAGTAAGCACAGCATAATTTCTACCCAGATAAACATAAAACCTCAAATTAAAGGCCAATTTTCCTCAGTTCTTTTCACCTGGTACATCATGTCCAGACTTCACAAAAATCACAAGGCAGTTAAGAGACAAAAGACCCAGTTTGAAGAGCTAGAGCAGGCAGCAGACAGACTCAGGTATGATAGAGACACTGGAATTATCAGACTGGAAATTTAGAACAACTATGATCAATATGCTGAGGGCAATCATATAAAAAGTACACAACATAAAAAATAGATGAATAATGTAAGTAGAGAAATGAAACATCTAAGAAAAAATTAAAGGGAAACGCTAGAAATCAAAAATATGATCACACAAATGAAAAATGACTTTGATAAGCTTATCTATAAATTACACACAACCAAGGAAAGAATCATTGAGCTTCAAGAAATATTAATAGCAACTCATAAAACTAAAAAGTACAGAAAAAAGAATTAAAAACATGGGACATTATATCCAAGAATTATAAGACAATTTTTAAAAAGTGCAACATATGCAATGGGAATATCAAAAGGGGAAAAAAAGAAAAGGGAAGAGGAAATGTTGAAGTAACAATGGCTGAGAATTGTCCAAAATTAATGACAGACATCAAACTACAGATCCAGAAAGTTCATAAAATACAAATCAGGAAAATACCCCAAAATCTATACCTAGGTATATAATACTCAATCTTCAGACAAAAACAAAATCTTGAAAACAGCCAGAACCAAAAAAAACAAAAAAAATTTTTACCTATGTAGGAACAAGAATAAGAAATACATATCAGATTTCTCTTTAGAAAACTTACAAGCGAGAAGATAGTGAAGTAAAATATTTAATGTATTGAAAGGGGAAAAAAAAAAACACTAACAAAATTCTCTATCCAGAGAAATTATCATTTAAATGTGAAGAAACGAATACTTTATCAGACAAACAAACATTGAGAGATTTTTGCCACCAGTCGACCTGCTTTGCAAGAGATGTTAATAGAAGTTCTTTAGAGAGAAAGAAATAATATAGGTCAGAAATTTGGATCAACACCAAGAAAGGAAGGATGTTAGAGAAGGAATAAAAAAAGTCAAAATAAAATCTTTCCTTGTTCTCATTCTTAGTTGATCTAACTGATAATTGTTTATTCAAAATAATAATAATAACAACAATGTATTCTGTGATGATAACTTTTGGATAAGCCAAATCAATGACAGCAATATTATAAGGGATGGAAGAGAGAAATTAGGAATATTCTGTTATAAGGTACTTGCACTACCCATGAAGCAGTATAGTTATTTAAAAATGAATTTATATTAGTTGTATGTGTATTTTGAAAACTTGAGGGCAACCGTTAAAAAAAATTATTTTAAATGTCCTTATATGCTAAGAGATGAGAGAAAGTGAAATTGTATAAAATGTTCAGTTAAAACCAGAGAAAGCTGATAAAAAGTGGAAGAGCCCCAGAAAAGAAACAAAGAACAAGGGCAATGAATAGAAAACAGTAAAGATATGGTAGAAATTATTCCAACTATTTCAGTAATGCCTTTAAATGTCAACAATCTAAATATACCCCCAATTAAAAGAGAGAGAAAGAGAGAAGATTTTAAAAAGACCCAATTAAATATTGTCTATCAGAAGCCTACTTTAAATATGAAGATACGGAGAAATTAAAAATAAAGGGATAAGAAAAGATATATGCTAACACTAATCAAAACAAAGCTAGAATAGCTATGTAAATGTCAGACAGAGCAGACTTCAAATCAAGGGAAATTATTAGGAATGAAAAAATTACATAATGATAAGGAGGTCAAGTCTCTAAGAAAATTTAACAATTCTTAATGTGTATGCATCTAACAACACAACATCAAAAAACTGTACAGGTTCAAAAGAAATAGATGACTGTATTATGAAAGTTGGAGACTTCAACATCTTCTCAGTAATTGACAGGTCTTCAGGAAGAAAATCTGTATTATAAAAGTTGGAGACTTCAACATCTTCTCAGTAATTGACAGGTCCTCAGGAAGAAAATCTGTAGGGACATAGCAGAACTGAATAGTACCATCAGTCAACTGGCTCTAATTAACATCTGTATAATGGTTCATCCAACAACAGCAGAATAAACATTCTTTTCAAGCTCATATGGAACCAAGACAATCAACATTCTCGGTTATAAATTCCCCTTAACAAATTTAAAATAGGAGTCATACATGGTATGCTTTCAGACCACAGTGAAATTTAACTAGAAGTCAGTAACACAGGGATAGTTGGAAAACACCAAAATACTTGGAGATTAAATAAAACACTTCCAAATAACACATGGGTCAAAGAAGAAGTCTCAAAAGTTGTTAAACAACATTTTGAAGTATAGTAAAATGAAAACTAAAGTTCACAAAATTTGTGGGAATACAGCAAAGGTAGAGTTTAGAGGGAAATTTCTAGCATTGAATACATACAAGTTGTGAACAAACAATACAATGAATGTTTAAATTTAAAAAAGTATTACAGTGAAAGACACATTGCCATTAATCCTCCTCAAAATGTCCCCTCATGCTTTGAACACATTATCCCATCATTCTTGCCACTTCCTGAAGCAGCTCTGGAAGTCCTCTTTTGTGAGTATCTTTAGTTGCACTGTTGTGGCTGCCTTGATGGCCTGAATCATTTTGACTCTGGGGAAGAGCCAGAAGTCAAACGGTGCCAGATCTGGTGATAAGGTGGATGAGGACACACCAGAATACTTTTTTCATTAGCTTCAGGTGTACAAAGCAATGTAATAAGAAGACATTTACACCCCTCACAAAGTGATAATCCCTCTCCCCCAAGCTACTACCCCTGACATTTTATATAGCTATTACAATATCATCGGCTATCTTCTTTATGTTATACTCCACATCATATATATATGGTTGTTGGAAAAGTCATGTTGTATTTTTTCTGTTTTTCGTTGCAAAAATGTGTCATAACTTTTCCAACAACCCAATGTGTGTGTGTGTGTGTGCGTGTGTATACACACGCACACACACACACATATATGCATATATGTAATTAGACATACAATATAATCCTACTTCAGCTTCAGGTGTACAGCACATTGGTCATGCATCTACACAGTATATGAGCAAAGAAAACAGAAATAGACGCAGAGATATAGAAAAAGAAAACTGTTGGTTGTTAGACGGGACTGGGAGGGGAAGGGGAGAAGGTGAAGGGATTAGAAAGTGCAAAATAATAGACAAAATGTAGTCATGGGGATATGAAATACAGTATGGAGGACATAATCAATAATGTTGTAAAGATTATGTAAAGGTGCCAGATGGGCACTGAACTTATCAGGAGGATCACTTCATAGACATACCATGTGTTCATTTGACAAAAATTGCCATATACCAGCAGTGATATGTGACATGGAACGTTGTCATGAAAGAGGATCATTTACAGCACACTTAAAACGCATCTTCTCTTAACCGTACTTCATACCTGACTGACTGCACTGAACAAGTTGAAAATTGTCACACACTGTTACTTAGGTTCCATGCACCAGTTCCCATATTGAAGACCCCCTCCTTTTCATTGGATAGTACTCAGCAGCAGCATTCACCATAATTTTTTATCACAACAGAAAGTCTCTGTGTCACACATCGCTTCTGGTACAGCAATTTCTGTCGAACAAAAATATTATGGTGTGTCCTCATCCACTTCATTCACCCGATATGGCACCAAATAACTTCTGGCTCTTCCTTAAAGTCAAAATGACCATGAAAAGTAAACACTTTGAATCAATATATGACATTGAGGCAGCCACAATAGTGCAACTAAAAGCATGAAAGAGGATTTCCAGAACTGCTTCAGAAAGTGGCAAGGACAATAGGATAAGTATTTTTGAAGTGAGGAAGAGAACTTTGAGGGGGATTAATAGTTTTTTTTTGGTTTGATTTGTTTTTAATTTAAACATTCACTATATTGATTACACCTCGTTTGAGTTCAGACAATTAAGTTCGCGAACTCAGAGGAAAAGTGCTACATAACTCATTGCTGAATATTACTATAGTCACCTTCAAAGTACTCCTTTCGGGAAGCTATGCACTGACACCAGTGCCTAGTCCACCCTTCAAAGAAATTTTGGAACTGTTTTTCTGGAATGGCTATCAGAGCTGTCATCGTATTACCCTTGATGTCCTGAATGTCATCAAAATGTCTTCCTTTCAATATTTCCTTTACCTTCAGGTAAAGCAAGAAATCACTGGGGGCCAGATCAGGTGAATAGGGAGGGTGTTCCAAAATAGTTATTTGTTTGCTGGCTAAAAACTGCCTTACAGACAGTGCCATGTGAGCTGGTGCATTGTTGTGATGCAAGAGCCATGAATTGGCAAAAAGTTCAGTTTTTCTAACTTTTTTCACCCAGCTTTTTCAGCAATTCCAAATAGTAAACTTGGTTAACTGTTTGTCCAGTTGGTATAAATTAATAATGAATAATCCCTCTGATATCAAAAAAGGTTAGCAAATTGTTGCAACAAGTTCACAAACTTAATTGTCAGACCTTGTATATTGGAAAGAAGATAAAACCAAAATCAATAATTCAGATGCTTTAGGAACCTAGGAAAATAACAGGACATAAATTCAGAGTAAGCAGAAGAAAATCAATAATAAAAATTAGAGCAGAAATGAACTAAAGTGAAAATTAAAAAATTAATAGAGAAAATTTTGTTAAAAGCTGCTTCTTTGGAAATATCAATAAAATTGATAAGCCTCTATCCAGGTTAACTAAGAAAAATAGAAAGAAAACACCGATCAGAAAAAAGCAACATAATTAAAGATCTCACGGACATTAAAAGAACAATAAAGGGACATTATGAAAAACACTATGCCCACAAATCTGATAACCTAGATTAAATGAACCAGTTCCTTGAAAAACACAATCTACCAAAACTTACATAGGGAGAAATAGAGAAACTGAATAGGTCTATATCTTCTAAAGAATTTGAATCAATAATTATTAACCTTTGAAAATAAAAGTCAACAGGCCCTGATGGGTTCACAGGTAAATTATACCAAATATTTAAGGAGAAATTATACCAATTCCCTACAATAACTTCCATAAAATAGAAGCAGAGGTAATACTTCCTAACCCATTTTGTGAGGCCAGCATTACCCTAATACCAAAAGCAATGACATTACAATAAAAGTAAACTATGGACCAATGTCTCTCATGAACATAAATTCAAAAAGGCTCAATAAAATATTAACAAATGGAATCCAACAACACAAGAAAATTACATGCCATGACCTAGTGGGATATACCCCAGGTATACAGGCTGGTTCAACATTTGAATATCATTAATTTATCACATCAATAGACTATAGAAAAAAAATGATATGATTATATCAATATATACAGAAAAATCATTTGATAAAATCCAGTACCAATTCATTAAAAAAACTTTCAGCAAACTAGAAAAATAGAGATCTTCCTCAACTTGATAAGGCTCGCATCACACTTAATTGTGATAAATTAGATGCTTTCCTGCTATGATCAGAAACAAGATAAAGATGTCCCTCTCACCACTCCTATTCAACATTATACTGGAAATCCTAGCTAATGAAATAAGATAAGAAAAGTAAATAAAACATATATGAATTGGGAAGACAGAAATGAAAGAAAGGAAGATATAGCTAGGTTGACAGTAAAGAAGGGTAGGAGAAATCTATTTGGAGATATAGGGTTTTGATTTTTAGAAGAGAACTATGAATATGCCTATGATCTGGGAGGAGAAGTTATAGAAAGAAAAATGTTTAAGATATAGAAGATAGAGACAATAATCCATAAAACAATGTCCCTCAGAACCCACAAGGGACATTATTCAGGATATAGGTAAAGGAAGACACAACAATTAATGCTGAAGTTAAATATCCCCAGGTTTGTATTTAATCAGTCACTGACAGAAGCAGTAGAAAAAGAATAACTGGTTTAACGATTCTGTAGGATTCTGGGGTTTTCTAACTTAAAAAAAAAATCCACCTAGGCTACATATTTTCATGTCCTCAAGAAGTTATTCCCCCTCAGCTTTTGCAAAAATAGGCATTCCAAAGAAAATTTCCATTCTCCCTCCCCATTCTACCTCTGTTCACACCCTGACTCATAGAATTAATGCAGAGTTTCAAACTATATGTAGTTTTGATAGATTTTACGTCCAATTATTAATTGTGCTAGAATTTATCACAATGAAATTTCTAACAGAAACTTTCCACTTACCCAAAGTCAACTAGAAGACAATCTCATTGAGGAAAATGAATAATGGTAATTAACAATGATAACGATTAGTATTTACTGAGCACTATTTTGTGTCAGACAAAGTATATCTGCCATGATGCTTCACTTCATTCTAGCTGAATGGACACTTAGTACCAATACATGTTAGACCACTAGGCAATTTTTAAAGTGAAAAGTTTGTTTTAAAATATTCCTAAACTAGTTTATAACATGAGGTAAATTTATTAAGTCTGGTTAAATGGAGGAGAAGTAATTTAAACATATTTTATGTTTTTAAAATGTTACTGGTAAAATATTACCTAGGCTAAAGAAAAATTGGCTCATGGATCATAGTAACTCAGTAGAAGTTGGATAGTGAAATCTGTTTCCTGGCAGTTTCCTCCTGAAAATTAAAAGAAAAAATTTTAGCGGAAGCCAAAGTAAAAAATAACTCCAGTATGCCACATTTGAGAATGTCAAGTAAGCAGAACTCTAGTTGGACTAAAAATTTTTATTTATAATGGGTACCAGACTAGTTTATCATCTTTATCATCACCAAAGTTAAATTTTGTTTTGATCTGGTGCAATTTGTAAGGAACTTTTTTTTTAAAGTTATATGGGATTTTAGTATCTTTCTAATGGTTAAGTAATCTTTTTTTATAATCCAAGTCAACTGCTAAAATTCATCTATAGAGTAATTTTGATGAAATGTTATTACTCACATATCAAAGATAAGCCAAATTCTGAAATGTTATTACAGAACTAATCATTCATTCACTCATATTTATTGAGTAATTACACCATGAACAAGGCACAATACTAGATGCTGCAAATACACTGGGTAAAAAACAACCTCTGCCCTGTGGTTTATAGTCCATTGGAAAAGATAATGTATAACATGGCATGCACAGGTTATCCAGAGATACACAGCAGGAACCCCTATCCCCATCACTCCGTGAAGAAGATGGCATGGTAAGGATCAGGGAAAGCTGTCCAAAGAATGAAACCAAGTTAATATTTAGACAATAATGTTGCTAGGCAAAGGTGGGCAGGGTTGTAAGGGAAAAGGAGAGAAACATGTTGTTTTAGGCAAAGAGAAATAAGTGAATTGAACTAAAGACAAGAACCCAGTGCATTTGATGAATCAAAAAAAATACATTTATTCAGCAAATATTTATTGAACATTCAGATAGCTAGGAATAAAATAATGGACAAGACATACAAGACCTCTGCTCTCCTACTGTTTATACTTTGGTTGTTCAAAATAAATTCAAGACAGAGAAAACAGTAAAAACTACAAAGGCTTGATGTGTTTCAGGAATAAAGAATGGGCCAGAGGGGCTGGAATGTATTGACCAAGAAGGGTGACCTGCAATAAGGTGGACATGTAGTTAGAACTCACATCCCGTAGGGCTTTGTGAGCCAGAGTCAAGATATTATTTATTTTATTTATTGCTGGAGGGTTTTAAGCAGAGGAGATATATAACTTGATTTACATTTTTCAAAGTTTACCCTGGTTCTATTATGTATAAAATGTATTAAAGGGAATGACAATGAAAGCAAGAAAATCAGTTATTATATTCAGCCAACACAAAGATGATGGTGGCTTAGACTGGAAGCTGTGGAAATGACAGAAAGTGTTGAATTTTTGGTATAGAGTTTTAGAGATAGAACTTACAGCACTTTTCAATGAATTGAATAGGCATGAGGAGCTAAGGGAAAGAAAGATATCAAGGTTAATACAGAGTTCTATGTGGTTGGAATTTAAAGGAAATGATAAGGCTGGCATGAAAGATGAGGTGGTAAAAAAAACAAGAACCAGTTTACAGGAAATACTATCTATTTCTTTGTAGTCTAAATATTCATACCAACGATAATGAGAATCCATTGAAGGATTTTATAATAGGAGTTATTTTGCCTTGAGCAGATGTACATTTTCAAAAGATCACTCTGATGGGAAAGTGATCACACAGAAAAGATCCTGTAAATATTGTAAAAATATCTATAGAAAAAATATAAAGCATTATAAGAGGAGATAAAAGAAGAATTAATTAAATGGAGATATAACATATTCACAGATTAGGAGATTCAGTGTTATAAAGATTTCAGTTCTCTCCATACTTAATATGTAAATTCAGTGCTATTCCAATCAAGATGCCCCAAAAGTTATTTTTTGTTACTGAACGTTATGGTTCTAAAATGTATATGGAGGAAAGCCCTGATAATAAATAAAATCATTTTGAAAAACAGAAGAATGTGGGAGTTTTTGCCCTTCCAGCTATCAAGGCTTACCAAACAAACAAACAAAAAAAAGCTGTAGTAACTGAACTATGTGATAATTAACAGGGTGAGAGAAAAAAAGACTAATCAGATAGAGAACTCAGAAACTGGCTGGGTGTAAAAGAAAAAAATATAGTACTGACATTAAATATATATACTTAATAAATACATGCTATTGAGATAACTATTCATATGAAAAAATTAGAATAAAGTTAGAACCCTACCTCACAATATACAATGTAGCCAAAGGTAAAAGAAAAGGAAGGATACAAATGCTGTATATTTTAGGGTTGGTGCCCTGAGTGGATGGCCTATTCTTTTCTGTGAGGTAAGATCATTCATTGAAAGTGATAGCAAAAGTAAAACATTTTTTTAAAGGGGGAGAATTTTGAAGCTGTGGAGAACAGGAGACAGAGTATTCTAGAAAAATATAGAAATTGTGTAGCATTAAAATTCATATGACTTTGGAGGCTTTGAATTTAAGGCAGCATCTATCTTAGAACTATCCAACTTTCCTGTTCATTTCTGATAGAGAATTAAAGAAGAAAGCCAGATTAATCAAGGGTTGCTTACCACATACAAAGAGAGGAAAGTGGGTTGAGGGAGTTGAGAATAATGTCAGGAGAATGGTCAAAGTGATGGAGCATAAACTATCAGAATTGCGAATACAGGGTTTGGATCCACCACCAACATGGCTGAGAAAGTCACCCAAGGTGAAGGCAGAACTTGCAATGAAGACAAAAACAGGAAACCACATGCCAAAATCTTCCCAAAATCCATGGAATAAAATTTATTCCCTTTGTTCATAGTACTTATAGGGTTTTGTTTTTGTTTTTTGTTTTTTTAGTATTTATTAGTTTTACTTTGGAGACAATTAGAATCCATTTCTCAGTCCAGACCAGGCACATGGACAGTCCTAGAAAATAACTGCTGTTGGGCTGAGAGTGGTGAAAATTCAATAAAAACCATGAATAACAAAGAGAAAAATTATAAAAGCATAACAGTTTAAGATCACTTACAATGGGGAAAAAATAGGGCTAGCAGAGTGGCGCAGTGTTAAACGCTGACTTGGGAAGCCAGCAGCACAGGTTCGGGTCCCACATGTGAGGGCCAGTGACACTGCCCTCAAAAAAACAAAACAAACAATGGGGAAAAAATAGTCCTACATACATCAAAGACCATAGAGGGTAATATCAAGAGCGCACCATGATATCATCACAAAATCCCAACAGTCAGCAAAATTTAGATTCCAGTCCCTGATCTCTCTTAGGGAATTCTCTGAGATTCAGTTTCTACAACTATCTAATGAAGAGCTTAGCCTAGATTATCTTTAAGTTTATTTCTAGCTTAAAGTATCAATGTCCATAATGATGATCTTGATATGTCAGGAAAAGATTTTTATTTAGGAATAGTTTGTTTTATGTTTAATAAAAACTTCATCAAAATAATTTAAACTATCAAGGTGATAAATTTAAATTATTTGAAAATTTTACTTATATTGGATATTGCATTTCCACCAATGGAAATAAACTAAAAGGAAATTGTAATTGACAGCTAATTGAATTCTCATACTCCAGAATTCCTGTACTCCACAGTTTAACACTATCTTATTGAGGTCACTCTTTGTTTCATCTTGAGCCCGGATTAGATTGTGAGTTCCTTCAAGGCAACCCTAGGCAGTAGTTCACTTTTCTTCCCAAGACATCTCTGCGTATAAACTAGACACTTAATATTTTCTTTTTTCTTTTAAGATTTTTTATTGGGGAATCGGGGAAGAAGAACAGACAAGTTGCTGTCCTTTTGTTCTTCAGTCTAGTTGTGGAGGACATTGCTTCACTGGCCCATGTTGGTATTAATATTGTGCTCTTCCTGGGTGAGGCAGTCACTCGCCGGCAACTGGACAGCCCCTCACTGCGGCTTACTGCAGCTCACGAAAGCTCACATCTGCTGCCAGCCAGCCCCACTGCAGCCTATATCGGTGCCAGCAACTCATGGCAGCCCAGCTCCAGGGCCAGCTGTTGTTCACCATCTTAGCTGTAGAGGGCACAATGTCACTGGCCCACATGTAAGCTCTGAACTGGGGCCCTGCTGCTCAGAGCTGGTATCCCAAGCCAGCTCCTAACCAACATGCCACTCTGCTGGTCCTAGACACTTAATATTTTCAATGTCTAAAATGAATAAAAACCAGATATCTAAAGTTTCAAAAGAGAAAGGTCATGATTATACCCACTTTCAGAATACTCCAAGAATTAGCACCTAGAGCCAATAATTGTCTCATTTCAACAGAAAAACATTTAATGAGACTCGTGATATCCTATATCAAAGGGTTTTTTAATGTAATGTTAAATGGATTTTTTCACATAAAACAAGCCAATCCCTAGCCTTACCCATTTCTGGCTCATATATCATGGACTGCAGATGTTTTTAAAACATTACTTGCCCTTGATCTGCTTTCCAGTTATGTAGAAAAAAAAACATATCAAATACAAAACACCTAGAGTTTTACAACTGTGCCCAAAGACCTAGAATTCAGATTATTCTTATTAATTGCCCCAGTGTTTTCATAGTCATAAAACTGATTGTAAAAGCAGTTAAGAAAAGAACACTTTATATTTTAAGGAACACAAAATGAGGTACCAGATAAGGTGACAGCAAATCTTTAATCTAAACTTAATGTTTCAGGGAACAGATGAACTCTGGGCTCCCCTCCACAGCAACTAAATCTCTACCAGTCTTTTGCAAAGAATAACAAAAGCACTGGCAGCTGAAGGCACGTGTGCCACACTCCTCTTAATTTAATTTGCTTGTCTTGGCTTGTCTCTCCATGGAGCATGAGAGTTCCTTCCAGAAAACTTCAAAAGACCCTCAACAGCAAAAATAAAATAAATACATGTCAAGGGGATTGGGCTGTTGGTGAAACAAAACTTACAACATTCTCTACCACAGGAGTTGAACATCTTTTATTCTCTGAGGGTTCTCTGGCATTAAAAGAAAAGTAAAATATCTTGTTCATGTTTCTGTATTTAAAAACCTGAAGCAATTTCAACAGATTATCCAAATGTGGACATAATCTAGATTTGGACATGTGTTTCTTTTCCATTCAATAAATACAACTTGCAATCATAAGATGCTAACAATATAGAGGAATAAGAAAGTCCACCCTGCAGAGGGGCTTCAATCACATCAATGTAGAACTCAGTTTCCTTGGAAATAAGAAACTCCAAGTTGACAAATGGTAGGGTAATACTGGGTTGACGGAAAAGTCATGATGTATTTTTTCTGTTTTTTGTTGCAAAAATGCATCATGACTTTTCCGATAACCCAATATGTTTCTGAAAAAAGAATAGTTCAGCATGCTGATGAATAAAATCTAAGTTGTCCAGCTACAGAAATGCCAAGATGTTGGGTGATTTCTCAGAGTTATTTGTGATATTTCAAAGATGCAATAAAAGTCCTGTATAAAAAAAATTCTTCATAATTACTCTGTTGTAAGAGCTGCTAAAATTTTTCTCCACTACAAATTGTATAAAAGTAGATCAGGAGTACTTCTTATAAAAGAAAACATGGTAATTTATAGTGGGGCTTGTTAGAGGAGAGGTGCTTATCATACCCAATCTCCCTATAGTCTTGAACATATCTTTCTGCTTGGGAGTCTCTTCTCCAGTTATTTCTAGGACATCATTTCCTTTTCTCCAATTATCCCTCATTTCTCCTTCTCAGCGCTCATGTGGACATTTCTTCCTCTGCCTCCCCATAAATGTTGGTGAGACTCAATATTTCAACTCAAAAATTTTTGCTATCTCATTCCCTGTATCTTCCACTGATGATGTCATTATCATGAATATAGCTATTATCTATATGCTGAAAACACCTCTCTCTATATATTTTTCAGGGCCTACCTCATTCATTTAATAAATATGGCATTCTTGAGTCCCTTCTATTACCCAGGAACTATTCTAAAGACTTACAATGAATAAAATTTTAAAATCTCGTGTCATCATGGAAGCTACAGTCCAGTTGAAGAAAATGACAAAGTAAGTAAGTAAAATGTATAATATATTAGATGATGATAAATCCTGTGGCAAAAAGAAGTCAAAGGGAGGAAGATGGCACTTACCTGATCATTAAAAACATGAATACAATTGGGTAAAATAAATTTACTCTGCAACAAATTTTGGGATCTGTCATGAATGTCTACTGGGCCTCATGTGATAAGGACAATACAGTATTTCACATTTTAATTAGCCAAAAAGATTAAAAATATTCTTTCATTCTAAGCTTCTTAGAGCTTCTCCAGGTGATATACTCAAAGTATGAATATACCCAATGTCAGTAAAGTCTTCCTACTAGTAAACAGTTTAAATTTATCCTCTCTGTCCTTTGTGGAAAAGATCATTGGTCACCACGGTCCTCTATCCCAGGAACATCACAGTGACCAACAGTTGATGTGGTGTGAGTGCAGAGGACAAAGCCCCTAAGCTGACATTTCCAGTGATGCATTCCATGATCCGATTATTCTGATAAACATCAACAAATGATATTAAAACAAACAAGTAATTGGCTTGTATGGTTAAATACAACTGCCAAAAGCTGTGTTAAATAGGATTAAAGAATTTTTTTCACAAGCCTTTCCAAAGTGTTTACTATCTTAAGGTGAATTTTGAATTTCAAAGAGATAAAGAGCCTTTCTCAAGAATTTGACCATGGAAACTTCTTTAAGAAAATTACTTAGGATGTAGGTTCTATGGACAGTCTTTCAGAATTGCTGGCTTCAACTACTCTTCCTTATTCTGCATCTCATAAAAGAAGCCCCCCAAAGAGTGTGGCTACACTCACTAACATAGGATCACTCTGGAAGGAAGTACAGTTTAGAATATTATGAGTGTGTAACACCTTAGGATACAAATTAGTACAGATTTTGATGATGGTGGTTACCCAGAAAATATGAAGGACTCAATCTGTTGAAATGTGTGGAGGGGAAGCAATGAACTCTAACAGGAGTAGAAAGGCAATAGGTTTTTTCCTTACAGGCAAACTTCTGCTACTCACAATTTTTCCAACAGCTAACCTTAAATTGAATAATGACACAGATTTAATAAACTTTTGAGCCTTTCTTCATATTTAAAAGTATTCCAAATCTCTTGAATATATTGGGCAATCATATAATAGCATTAATAGTTTTCTTCTGGCTCAGTAAAAACCTAAAGAGCAAGTTGGATAGTCAATATTGATAACCCATCAGAATTTGTCCCTTTACACAAATAAAAAGTCATTAAATCAAAATTGAGTTGCCCAGGCATATAACCTATGTAGAGAAAAAAACTGTAGTTGATCTGTCTGCTTCTAGATCTTTTGATTTTTTCTTGAATAATGTTTTTATTTTTCAATTATAGTTGATATGCAATATTATATTAGTTTCAGGTATACAACACAGTGATTAGACATTTATATAACTTATAAAGTGATCACCCTGATAAATCTAGTACTCATCTTAAACCATACATAGTGAGTACAATATTATTGACTAATTTCTTATGCTATACATTATATCCCTGTGACTATTTTGAAACTACCAATTTGTACTTCTTAATCCCTTCTCCTTTTCCACCAAACCCCCAAACCTCCTCCCAGTTGGCAAACATCAAAATGTTCTCTGTATCTAAGAGTTTGTTTATTTTGTACTTTAGATACCACATATAAGTGAAACCATATGACATTTGTCTTTCTCTGTCTGACTTACTACACCCAGCACAATACCCTCTAGGTCCAGCCATGTTGTTGCAGATGGCAAGATTTCATTTCTTTTTATGGCTGAGTAATATTCCATTGTATATATGTACCACTTCTTTATCCATTCATCCACCATTCATCCAGATGGTCACCCAAGCTGCCTCTATATCTTTGCTATTGTAAATAATGCTGCAATGAACATACGGATGAACATATAGATGTACATGTCCCTTTGAAATATTGTTTGGGACTTTTTCAGGTAAATACCCAAAAGTGGAATTATTGGGTCCTTCTTTGTCTCCTGTCATAGCCTTCGTTTTGAAGTCTATTTTATCTGATCTAGGTATTGCTACTCCAGATGGTTTTCTCTGTTGTTTCTATTTTCATGAAATACTTTTTTACCCATTTACTTTCAGTCTCTGTGTGTCTTTTGATCTGGTGAGTCTCTTGTAAGGGTCTTATTTCCTTATCCATTCTGCCAGCCTATCTTTTCTTTTTTTTTCTTTTTTTTTAAATAGACCAGTCATTTAATTAGGTGCTTCATAATAAATTTAGAACACCAGTTTGTGAGGATAAACCCCATTTGTGAGAGCAAACACAGAGCAGAGGTAGCCCTGGAGCTGAGGAACAGCCTTGATTTTTGGCAGAATTTGCGAGTCCACGGCTTTCTGATCAATTTTGCGCTGCTCTGTAATCTCGTATTTCTCTTTCTCTGTGTCGAAAATCTCCCCCTCCTGGTGGCGTGGCTTCCGCAGCTTCTTCTTCTTGAAATAAGCATCGGTGAGATGTTTGGGGATTTTCACACCGCTGATATCGATTTTGGTGGAGGTGGCGATGACAGATTTCTGGTGTGTTCTACGCAGAGGAACTCGATTGAGGGACAGAGGTCCAGTCACAAGTGGCAAACCACTGCTCAGCTGCTTCAGGAAAACCACCCTCTCGCCTCTATGGCGCCCAGTGAGGATGATCAGAATGGTCCCGGGAGTGATGCTGGCCCAGGGTTTTCTCACGTGCTGACTGAAGGGTTTCTTGCCGTGGCTCAGCAGCTTCCGGGGCACATCGTCAGTAGGATAGTATCTAGGCATTTTGTGAAGTTTAACCACTCGGGTGCCACCATTCTTGTCACCACCAACTGGTTTTGTAACAGTAGCAAGAACTTCCTCCTTCTTTTTCTTTTCAATCCTGGATTGTGCTGCTAAATACTTCCTCTTGTACATGGCCTTTTGGGAATACATAGCTGATCGGGAATACCTGCTGATTCCTCGGACCAGGACAAGGTTTCAGCTGCAGTGGGGCTTCCCCTTCTTAGGTGTCTTGGCTTTGAGGTTACCCTTCGTAACCTTGCCACCAGCATCAGCCTTCTTGGCTTCAGGTTTCTTCTCCTTCGTATCCGGTTTCTCAGTTTTTTCACCGGTCATCTTGCAAAATGGGAAAGAGCCAGCCTATCTTTTGGTTAGAGCATTTAGTCCATTTACATTGAAAGCAATTGTTGATAGATATGTAGTTATTGCCATTTTATTATTCATTTTTTAAAATCTTTTTTCTTCGTCTCCTCTCCTATTTCTTCTAGGAGTCCCTCTAATATTTCTTATAATACTGGTTTGGTGTTGATGAACTCCTTTAGCTTTTTCTTGTTTGGGAAGCTTTTTTCTGTCCTTTGATGCTAAATGATAGCTTTGCTGGGTAGAGTAATCTTGATTGTAGGTCCCTGCTTTTCATCACTTGGAATATTTTGTGTCAATTCTTTCTGGCCTGCAAAGTTTCTGTTGAAAAATCAGCTGACAGTCTTATGGGAGCTCCTTTGTAGGTAACAAACTGCTTTTCTCTTGCTTCTTTTAAGATTCTCTCTTTGTCGTTAATCTTTGGCATTTCAATTATGATGTGTCTTTGTGTGGGCCTCCGAGTTCATCTTGTTTGAGAGTCTCTGCACTTCCTGGGCTTGTATATCTATTTCCTTCACCAGGTTAGGGAAGTTTTCCATTATTATTTCTTCAAATAGGTTTTCAGTTCCTTGCTCTCTCTCTTCTCCTTCTGGTACACCTATGATGCACATGTTGGTACATTAATGTTGTCCCAGAGGTCCCGAAACTATCCTCATTTTTTTGAATTATTTTTTCTTTTGCTGTTGTGATGGGTGTCTTACAAATTGCTGATTCAATCCTCTGCTTCATCTAATCAATTTTGATTCCCTCTGATGTGTTCCTCTAATATGTCCCTGGCACCTTTCAAGCTGCTGCCCCAGCACTGGAGCTCAGAGTGAGTGAGACTGTCAGTAAGTCCCTGTGTGGGCCCTTTACAAGGAGCACCTGGGACTGCAACTGCCCTCATCTCACCTAGCTATAATCTCCCTGGTTTTCATAGCCAGAAGTTATGGGGACTTCTCTTCCCAGAACTGTATCCCTGAGCTGGGGAGGCCAGTGTGGGGCTGGGTGGGACCCCTTGCTCCTCTGGGACCCCCACAGCTGAGATATGCCCACCAGTTTTTAACTGCCACACGTAGATGTGTATTCTAGATCATTGTTGGTATAATAACTCCTCACATATATGGAATTTATGTATGATAATTCCACCTAAATGAATAGAGAGGCAAATGATCTACTTCAAACTATCTGTTCTAAATCATTTTTTTTTGAGGGCAGTGTCACTGGCCCTCATATGTGGGACCCAAACTGGGGCCTTTGGCTTCCCAAGCCAGCACTTAACCACTGTGCCACTCAGCTGGCCCTAAACTATTCGAATACCTATCTCTTTCTCTCTCTCTCTCTCTCTCTCTCTCTCTCTCTATATATATATATATATATATATATATATATATATATATATATATATATATATATATATTCAAGTGAGCAAATATTTTTCCATATAATACCCTAAGCAGCTATGAATCATATTAATGTGCTTCTGGGGAAAATGTGTGCTAACAAATATGGAAGGAAACAGGGATCTACACCAATCAGATTATAGTCTGTACCTTCATTAGCTACAAGCTGTGGAAATTTGGCAAGACCAACATTCAAGACCACATGAACTGCAGCCAGCCACTTCCCTCACCACATCCCCTAATTTTAGGGTTTGTAGATTTATACCATTTGTACAGACTTGTATGAAATTATGCACTGAAGAAAAACTGCTGATTTATCAACTAGGTTAAAATCCTCTACCTACCATCCTTCACGGAAAATTACTTTCTATTCTGCATAGAACAGCTTTGGAACACTATCAACGAATAATACAAATACAATAATGTAATTTATATAATTCACTTAGAAATATTTTTAAAGATTAAAGTATACCAGAAAAATTCTGAATCATAGCAAATATGTGATAAGAATTGCTTCATGAGGAAATGGTGGTTTGACAAATCCAACACAAAGATCTTAAATGTTCTTACCTTAAAAAGAAATGATAATTATGTGACATGATGGAGGTGTTAGCTAATGCTATGGTTATAAGCATTTTATAATATATAAGTGTATCAGATCAAACCAATACTTTATACACCTTAAATTTATACAACGTTATATGACAGATATATCTCAATAGCCGTGGGGGGAAAAGAAACTCCTCACAGTCAAAACTTTCTTCTATCCTTTGAACCCTATCTAATGTTTTATTCTACTGTATAATTCCTCCCACATTTCACTTCTAATTAAAACTCAGCTAATTCTCATTCATGACTCCACTCTTCCTAATAGTAATGCTACTAGTAACAGAAATAATTATATATATATATCATTTTATATTATATGTATAATTTTATATATAAAATATTTTGCCAATGAACTCTGCCTCCAAGCAACATGTTCTAGGGACATAAAGGTTGATGTTACATCTAAGCTCAGAAAAACTAGGTTTTCCTAAACCTTGTCATGTAGTGTGCGATCTGAAAATTTATAAACTGCATGTTCCTAAATGAAATGGGGACTCTGAAGTATAATAGCTATGAATATTTTCCTTAGAATTTAGAATTCTATACTTTTAAATGCACGTAAAACTATCTCACCACTTTTTTATTATAATAAGCTTTTTATGAAAATAATTTCCATTCTTTTCACATTTGGGGACTTTCTTCTTTCCTGTTATTCATCAAAGTCTAATTGGAAGACTTTATTGAGGATTAGTCATGTTGTTGAATGGAACATTTCATAAAACTGGGGAAATTTTCCATACATTTCCAATTAAAGAGCGAATATCACTGATTACTCAGTGCATAGTTTCACTTAATTATTTCAGGAAATGTTTATGCTGAAAACGCTGATAGTGTTGCCCAGGCACCCACATGTACACACATACCCTCATACAACCACACCCCACTGAAATGATCTCCATAAGGAAGCTTTTAGAGCAGTGGTGCAGTTACTACAAAACAAAGAAACAATTGCACATATGAATATGTATCAAAGTAGACTTAAGGTCTCTTTCAACAAACATAGTACCAACACTATTAAATTAGCAAAGCACATGAAATACAGGAATCTTGTTGAATTTCATTAAAAAATGCAGCTTAAAAATATTGAGCATTATAGTCACCCTATATTTTACATTGTTTTAAAATTGTTTACAAAACATATAATGATTAGAAAACTATGTTGGGTTGCTTATTGTTTTTCTGATATTGTCCCAGAAGTTTACTATATAGCTTCTAATAGCTTTTTGTATTGCTGCTTATTTTTCCAATGTATCCTGTATTTCCAGTTGTACATCAAAGGATATACCCTCCAGTTGTACATCAAAGGATATACCCTCCTTTTAAATGCGAGTAACTGAACATATGCCTCTCAACTACAGTTCAAGTTCAAAGAAATGTTATCTAATAAAATCGCTACTCTCTCCTATGTTTTAATATAGGAAATAATTTTGACATTACAACTATAAATAAGGCCCAGTTTAGATGGACTACAGAGGGCCGACCGAGTGGCGCATTGGTTAAGAGCTGGCTTCGGATGCCAGCGGCCCCCATTCAGATCCCACATGTGAGTGCCAGTGACACTGCCATCTACAGCTAACAACAGCTCCACCTGGAGCTGGGCTGTGAGCCCCAGCAACGGTGTAGGCTGGCTGCAGTAGGCTGCCATAGGCTACAGTGAGTGGCAGGCAGCCAATGTGAGTGGCTGGCAGCCAGCATGAGCTGCCAATAGCTGCAGTGAGTGACCATCCAGAGGCCAGCGACCCATCTGCCTCATCCGGGAAGAGCACAATGACAATACCAACATGGGCCAGTGAAGCAATGTCCTACACAAATAAACTGAAAAACAAAAAGACAGCAACTTGTCTGTTCCTCTTCCCCGATTCCCCAACACTGTTCCTCTCCTCCAATTCCCCAATAAAATCTTTAAAAAACAAAACAAAAAACAAAACAAAAAAACCCCGAAGGACTACAGTTTTTTGAGGGCAGTGAAATTACTTTATGTGATACTCAAGAATATCATACCTCATTTACTCTACTTCCGTAGTTTACAGTTGATCTTGGTATGCTACCAATCATTCAGTGAAGGTCATTTCTCTTTTTGTCTTATCATATACAAATATTACTACTTATTGTAACAGTTTTTATTCTAGTGCATATTCATACCTTTGCTCTTTCATTTTCCTGAACTTCTTATACAGACTGGCTTGTGATCATTTATCTTAAACATATCCATTTTAAATGTCAGCAATGTCTGATACTTCATTACCTTTTCCTGGGTAGCCATGTGCAAACATTTTCAATTAAAATATATATTATTTTGAGTTAAATTAATTTCCTTCTCTTTATATTAAAGATAAGCCCAGAAAATTATATTAGTGACTTTTAAGTTTTATGTGTAAGCAGGTTATACTATGTATAGACTTTGGATGATTATGATGTATTAGTGTTCATGATGTGGGTTCACCAATTGTAACAAATGTCCCACTCTGGTGAGGGATGTTGATAATGGAGAAGGCTATGGTCAAAGGAAAATTGCAAAGATTATTTTATAAACAGAGGTTACTGGTTAATGTACATGTAGAGCAATTATTTTATAGTATAAGAAATTTCAAAAAAAGAGCTAAAATATTCTTTTTCATATCAAGAATTATCTATCAAATGACATGGGAAAAAGGCAAAATAAACAACAAGATTATTCCAGAAAGAAATTCATGAGGATTAACATTGGGACAAATTCCTATAATATATTTATAGAAAGTATTGAAGAAACTGAGCTACATACCATATGATTCCAGCTATATGATATTCTGGAAATAACAAAACTATGTAGACAGTAAAAATATCAGTCATTGCCAGGGACGGATAGAAGAAGAGATGAATAGGAGGAGCACAGAGGATTTTTAGGAGAGTGAAAATACTCTATATGATACTGTAATGATAGATATACATGATTACACATTTGTCTAAGCCTACTGAGTGTACATCAAGAGTGAATCCTAGGGCTGCCCTAGTGGCCCGTTGGTTAAGAGCTGGCTTGGGACATCAGTGGCCCTGGTTTCAGATCCCACATGAGGGCCAGTAACACTGCCCTCTACAGCTAAGATGGTGAAAACAGCTCCACCTGGAGCTGGGCTGCTGTGAGTCCCCGGGATGGTATAGCTGCAGCCCCTGCTGCAGTGGGCTGCCATAGGCTACAGTGAGTGGCCGGCAGCCGGTGTGAGCTGCCAAGAGTCGCCGTGAGCGGTTGTCCAGAGGCCAGCGACCGATCTGTCTCACCTGAGAAGAGCGCAATGATGATACCAACATGGGCCAGTGAAGCAATGTCCTCCACAACTAGACTGAAGAACAAAAGGACAGCAACTTGTCTGTCCTCCTTCCCAGGTTCCCCAACGCTGTTCCCCTCCCCCAATTCCCCAATAAAATCTTTAAGAAAAAAAAAAAAATGAACCCTAGGGTAAACTATAGACTTTGGATGATTATGATGTATCAGTGTCTAGGTTTGGGCTCATCAATTTTAACAAATGTCCCACTCTGGTGAGGGATGTTGATAAGGGGCGAGGCTATGCCTACATGAGGGCAAGGCCTATGCAGAAATTTTGTACCTCCTGTTAATTTTTCTGTGAATCTAAAAGTGTCCAAAAAAATAACCTTTTTAAAAATAATAAGAAGAATTGACAGGTGGTGGTAAGGGCTAAGAAGAAAAATAAAGTCCAGTAAGGATACAGGAAGTGCTCATTTATATAGATCAGTGGGAAAGACAAAAAAGGAGAGAGAAACTGATAATAAAAATGTAATAAACAATATTTTATTATTTTAGTTTTTCATTTACAGAATTTAGATTCCAATTTTAGGGTTTTTAAAACTATATAATTTTAATCATGAAAATAATTTCAATTATTTTACAACATAAATATAATATTTTATAAAAAGCAGTTGCCTCGAACCCAAGGAAAGTAACAAAGACCATATTTATGTATATCCTTTGTGTCTTTTTTAATATGCATATGTGTTCATTTAAAACACCATAAAATTTTATACCTTACTTTTTTTCTTTAAGGTATCATTTTACTGCAATTATTCAACAATTTTTATAGCCATCATTTATATCATTATATGACATATTATTGAAGACATAAATTATAATTTACTTAAGTATTGCTCTATTATTAAATCTTTATATTGCTTCCAGAATTAAACAGTTTTAACTAACAGTGTCATAAATATATTCAAGCATTTGTATTATTTCCATATTTCAAATAACTTCATTAGATTAGAATACAAGAAGAAGTGAGATTATGGGTTAGAAGGATTTAAAGCAAACTTTTACATCTCTTGCCCAAATATGTTGTGAATACTGCCCAAATATGTTGTACCAAAATACATGTAGATGCCATAATCAATATAATTAATGTCTCAGCACTATTTTCTAACACTGGACGTTCATTATTTTAATTAAAAGATCCTACAAAAATGAATAGGATATAGCATTTTTCCTTAAGGAATTCATAACATAATAGTAGATACAGATTTATGATCTAATTTAGGAAGTTATTGATTTATAAAAAGATTGATGCATATGTGTGGATTTATCTCTTCTACATTGTACTCCCCATTGTCTATCCTGATATGGATATGACTCACTATATCTTCCTAAGTATTACAAACAATGTTTGCCTTCTACGTGGTGGGGTTTCAAGGTAGGGTGTATATTATCTCAGAAAATGTCTACCAATAAGAATCACTTTCATGTTTAGATTCTGAAATTCACATATAATATAGGTATTACTGAAACATGTTAAAATCAGCAAAAGTAGATTTACTTCTTCTTTTATTTATGAAGCACTGGCCCTTACCTTGCAAAATCAGTATGGCCAAAGGCAAAGAACTATATAAAATGGCCAATATTTGAATTTTTAAAGACCTACAAAAATGAAATTTCATTAGTCCAACATGTGGGTGTGTGTGTGTGTGTGTGTGTGTGTGTGTGTGTATGCAAGTTTAATGTTAAATACACATTCCGCTAGGATAGTGAAGATGCAGAGTTCCAGAGGAAATTGTGCTGGTCTCCAAGAGATGCGCAGTTCAGCAAATGGAGAGACCGGCTTCAAAACAAGGAATTCAGAACAAACAAACCATGAAAGCATGACAAAATATGGCATGGCCAGGTTATAACAAATGTCTAACTGGTCTAGAATATAGTTTTTTTAAATATTTTTATTAAAATATAGCTAATATACAATATTATATTAGTTTCAGGTGTACACCATAGTTTTCAACATTTATATAGCTAAAGAAGTGATCACCATGATAAGTGCAGCGACCATCTGACACCATACCACGCTATCACCATATTATTGACTATATTCCCTATGCTGTATATTACATCCCCATGACTTCTTTGTTTTATACCTGGAAATTTCAACCTCATATTCCCCTTCACCTCCCCTCCCCTTTTTTTTTGACTTTTCAATTATAGTTGTCATTCAGTACTATTTTATATTAAATTATGGTGTACAGCATAGTGGTTAGACATTTATATAATTTACGAAGTGATTCTCCTGACTAGTCTAGTAACCACCCAGCATTATACATGGTATTACCATATCATTGACTATATTCCCTGTGCTTTACTTTACATCCCTGTAACTATTTCATAACTACCAATTTTTACCTCTTAATTTCTTCATCTTTCTCATCCCACCCCCAAACCCCCTCCCATCTGGCAACTATCAGCTTGTTAGAATGCAGTTTTTGTATAGAGGAAGGGAAGTGGCTGGAGGTAAAAACAAACAAACAAACAAACAACAACAACAAAAGAGCATTGTTTTGGCCCTAAGAAACCTAGCTAATTCACAGCAGTTCTCAATTAAGGATAAATTAACATTCTGTTCTAAAAGGTTTAGATAATACAGATAGGTTTGCTCTTTCGTTTTATGACCCCAAACTTCTGTATTTTTACAGTTCTTTTGCTCACTTACATAATTTTTTCTCCCTTCACTAACAAATTGTCAGCTGTCACTTGACCTCACACCATAAAACAAACAATCCAAAAATCATTTCTTTTTTTTTTTTAAAGATTTTATTAGGGAATTGGGGGAGCGGAACAGCATTGGGGAATTGGGGAAGGAGAACAGACAAGTTGCTGTCTTTTTGTTCTTCAGTCTATTTGCAGAGGACGTTGCTTCACTGGCCCATGTTGGTATCATCATTGCGCTTCTCCCGGATGAGGCAGATCGGTCCCCAGCCTCTGGATGGTCCCTCACCGCGGCTATTGGCAGCTCACACAGGCTGCCTGCCACTCACTGTAGCCTATGGCAGCCCACTGCAGCCGGGGCTGGAGCCTACACCGTTGCTAGGGCTCACAGCCCAGCTCCAGGTAGAGCTGTTTGTTGTTAGCTGTAGAGGGCAGTGTCATTGGCCTTCATATGTGGTATCCGAACCGGGGCTGCTGGCGTCCCAAGCCAGCTCAGCTGGCCCCAAAAATCATTTCTAAAGCAAGTTTAATGATATAATTCCTGAATAACAGCCATTAGAATAAAAATATGCAGTTTAGTAGTTGAACTTCTTAAATATAATTTTGATTTCTTAGTGATATTTTTGCTTAGTTTATATTCGGGATTGGGCTCTACAGACAAGACAGCCAAGAGGCAAAATGTTTGATATCGTGGGGTATGATTATTTACATACTGTACCAAGAGGTTTAATATTCATGAACCTAATCTTCCCGAGTCCACTATAAGAATCTATCAGCTATATGAACCGTCATGCTTCTGGACACTGAAACTTATGATTGGTACAATGAATGTAAATGCCCACCCAGATGTGAACATATAAAAATGGGACAGTACCTCTTCCAGAGAAACACAGGAGTCTTTCTGGCATCGCCATTCAGAAGATAAACTTTTATTACTACTCCTTCTCTGTCTTTTATCCTTTGACCAGGTTGAGTTTAGGACATGAAGATATCTAGTAAATAAAATTAATTCTGCTGAGCTGAATTTGATATCATTTACCAGTACCTATATTGATACGAATTTCAGAATTAAAAAGGAATTATTATCATTCGTTGCTTTGCCCATAGTAAGAATCTCACTCTACATCTGTGAAAGCAAACCTAAATGAATTGGGAAGTCTGTATTGGTTTCCTATGCCAATTACTTTTTTGACTTGCTCTTTGTATTAATATTTCAATGGACTTATATGGAGAGACATAGAAGAATAATGAAAGCAAGTATTGTCAGAACTAGAAAACATTCGTCCATGCTAAATCAACCATGGTACATGCCAAAGCACATCACTGAAGCCCTCAAACATTCAGTCTTTTGGAGTGATTTGATATACAATACATTCCATTGATTCCCCTTGGTAAAAACAGTGGAGTTTTCTAACCATACATTTTGTTAAAGTTAACAAATAAGAGTTGTTTTTTTTATGCTTGAAGGCAGTCTTGTAACATTTTCTTCATCCAAATCCACAGTTATTTTTTATCCAACTATTATTACTAATCATTATTAAGATTCCACAGAGAACTAGAGATTATGCAGTCCATTTGCCAAGCACTCAAATCCTTATGGAGTTGGAAGTTTTTCCTTCATGGCATATATGTATCAGGAGCAGTTTTCTCTGTATAAATGGAAATTAAATAGACCAAAAACAGTTTTATACTTACAAACACACATTGCCATAATGTGCAAAGAAAATTAAGATAATTCTCAATCATAAATGTGTATAAGGAGTTCATGAAGATGTTCTCACTGTGCCTAAATTTCTCCCTGTAGCAACTTTGCATTAGTAGGTGATTGGACGTAGCGAGGAGTTCTAAGGGCACAATCTTATTTCAGTTCATTGAAAAAAAAAGTCATAATAAATTCAAGCTGATGCATTAATAAACTAAGAACTAAAAGACGAAATGCACCCCTGAGTACAAAACCTTATGGAAAAAGTTTAAAAGAAAAAGTTAAAACCAAATTTCATGGTAAACATGGCAGACAAACATAACTGTTTATCTCTGCTTCATACCCAAATCATGCTAAACAGACAATTAAGAAATTCTAAAAAGGGATAAGTAAAAAATAACTGCAAAAAAATAAAAAAGAAAGATAAGAAAACAGCAAGTAAGTTCGGAGCTGAAAAGCTAAGGGTACAATGTTACCAAATTTATCTAATCTGAGACAGCCTAGGGAAGAAAGATGCTAATAAACACTTCAGCAATGCCTGGAAGCATCAGGTGTTCTGAAATATGTGGGTTGGGCATCACACAAGAGCGACTGGTTTAAAATCGGAAAGCTCCCCAGCCCTTTGACTATGCTGCACACAAGACAACTACCCCTCTGCTATCCTGGCTGAAAATGTTAGATGGACTCTCTGGAGAGCCTGATGTAGAGTTCTGAGGTAAAGGACAATTGAGTTACATTAATTGAGTTAATGAAGATATATTAAACTAAAAACAGAGGGGTTAATTAAAACTTAATATGCAAAATACTGAGAACATGCGTGCCCTTATACTCCCCAGGCAGAAAATTAGAAGGTTTTAAAGAAAGTGATTAACTGAAGGGAAGAAAACACAGATGGAAACATTTGGGGGTTCCTCAGTGAAAAAATTGGGTATCCACTGGCTAGCCCCCTACAATTAAGCCCACCAGTAAATACACCAATCCATATAACTTCCAATAAGCTTTTAAAAATCTTATTCTTAAATACACATGGATAGCCTACAATGACTAAATATTTAAAAATACCATCCAACTTGAAAAAGATTCATCAAAATAAAGAAGTAAAGGTGCTACAGAGAACAGAAGAAAAATAGTTTTTTCAAAACTTAATTAAAATCTTTAAATGAGAGATATTTCATCTATGAAACAAGCATAAAAAGTTAAAAAAATGTTTTTACTTTTTATTACTTATTCCTTTTCAATTACAGCTGGCATTCAATTTATTTTATACTAGTTTCAGGTGTACAATATAGTGATTAGATCTTTATATAACTTATGAAGTGATCACCCCAATAAATCTAGTAACCATCTGACACCATGCATAGTTATTAAAATATTGTTGGCAATATTCCCTATGCTATAGTTTACATCACCATTACTATTTTGTGACTACCAATTAGTACCACTTAATCCTTTCCCACTCTCCACACAACCCTACAAACTCCTCCCACTTGGGAACCATCAAAATGTCCTCTTTATCTATAAGTTTGTTTCTGTTTTGTTTGTTTGTTTAGTTTGCTTTTTAGATTCCATATATAAGTGGAATCATATGGTCTTTGTCTTTCTCTGATTTATTTTACTCAGCATAACAGCCTCTAGTTCTATTACTGTTATTGCAGTTGGCAAGCTTTCATTTTTGTTTTATGGCTGAGTAACGTTTCACTGTATATAAGAGGCCAAACAATTAGGTTCACTAACTCATCCTAGAAAAAGTGCTACATAACTCATTGCTGAATATCACTATAGTCACCATCAAAGTACACCCCTTGGGAAGCTATGCACCAATACCAGTGCTTAGTCCACCCTTCAAAGCAATTTTGGAACTCTTTTTCTGGAATGGCCATCAGAGCTGTCATCGTATTACCCTTGATGTCCTGAATGTCATCAAAATGTCTTCCTTTCAGTATTTCCTTTATCTTCAAGTAAAGAAGGAAGTCATTAGGAGCCAGATGAGGTGAGTAGGAAGGGTGTTTCAATAGTTATCTGTTTACTGCCTAAAACCTTCTTTACAGACAGTGCTGTGTGAGTTGGCGCATTATCGTCATGCAAGAGCCATGAATTGTTGGTGAAAAGTTCAGGTTGTCTAACTTTTTCATGCAGCCTTTCCATCACTTTCAAGCAGTAAACTTGGCTAACTGTCCAGTTGGTACAAATTCATAATGACTAATCCCTCTGATACGTACAAAGTTAGCAACATCATTGCAACAAGTTCACGAATTTAATTGTCAGACCTTCATTTGTACCACTTCTTCTTCATCCATCTATTGATGGACACGTAGGTTGCTTCTATGTCTTGGCTATTGTAAATAATGCTGCAATGAACAATAATGCATATATATTTTAGAATTAATATTTTGGCAGCATGGTATTGGCAGAAAAATAGACACACTGACCAATGGAATAGATTGAGGACCCAAAAATAAACCCTCACATATGTGGGCAGATAGTTTTTGACAAAGGAGTCAAAACATACAATGGAGAAAAGACAGCCTCTTCGATAAATGGTGCTGAGAAAGTTGGAAAATCATGTGCAAAAAAATAAAACTAGACTGCTATCTGCCACCATATACCAATACCAAAATTTACTCAAAAAGGATCAAAAACCTAAATGTAAGACCTGAAACAATAAACTGCATAGATGAAAGCCTAGATACTATACTTATGGACTTTTGGTTTAGAGAGAATTTTATGAATTTGACCTCAAAGGCAAAGGAAGTAAAAGCAACAATAAATGAATGGGACTACATCAAACTAAAAAGCTTATGCACAGCAAAAGAAACTATCAACAAAACAAAGAGGCATCAACTGAATGGGAAAACATATTTGTAAACAGCACCTCCAATAAGGGGCTAATATCCAAAATATATAAAGAAGTCATACAAATCAACAACAACAAAAAATAACCCAATTAAAAAATGGGCAGAGGACCTGAACAGACACTTCTTCCAAGGAGACATACGAATGTCCAGCAGATATATGAAATAATGCTCAACTTCACTTGCTATCAGGGCAATGCAAATCAAAACCACAAGGAGATATCACCCCACACAGGAGTTAAAATGACTATTATCAACAAGAAAATATACTGATAACAAAAAATGAATATATATATATATACACACACACACACACACACACACACACACACACACACGCACAAATATATATAGCCAAAAAAAATGTATATGAGAAGTGGACACTTCTGTCAACGTTGCTCAAGCAGTAGTTCCCCTTAATGAGGAGTGTCTGGATGCTGATGGTAACCACTTTGAGCACCTCTTGTAATTACAGAAGTCAAACATGACTTGTATTCATCTTTTTTTATCGGTATATAGTAATACAATTTTAATAGTTTTACCCTATCTTAAAATGTGTATACATGTTTTTGGCACCATCTGTATATATATCACATATTACATTATGATTACTCTTTGTTTCTGCATGTCATTTTGTTTTTCCTGAACTTAATAATTTCTTGAATTTCTGGTTTGCTTAGTTTTCTACATTACTCTCTAAATAGCAAAGTACTCTCAATGGAACCAAAGACAACAGGTTACTTACTAATTGACTGTAAATAATCAATTAATAAAAAATTTAAATTGTAGTGCAGTTAAATTTCTAATTTTCTGCTTTCTAAAGCACTTTCATGTCTTTTTAAAAGACATCCTATTCTATCACCAGAGCATAAACTTAACATCCTATGTTTTCTATAAAATTTTTAAATTTTGCCTGGCTTCTTATGTCATCTCTCACCATTCTCTTCCTCAATCTGCTCCATCCGTACTGCCTTCCTTGCTGTTCCTCAAAAGACCAAGAATGTTTGAATCTTTCATAGGTGATTTATTCCTTCCCTTCATTCAGTCTTTACTCAGACTTAATAATAGCTACACAAAGGAACCTCTGACCATTTAAATTAGCAGCCATCATCATTTCCTGACTCTTGTCCTGAACCTTGCACTTATCTCTATGTGACATTATATTTATATTTATTTTTTATGTTATATATTTTCACATGGGAATCCTGGTCCCTGGAGACAAAGAGTTTGTCTATTTTGTTTACTGTATATCCTCAGCACTTAGAATAATGTATAATGAAAAAAAGAGCTCAGTAAATACCTAATAGATGAATAGAAATTTATGAAAATGTTCTGTAAGTTAAAATATAAGGTAATAGCACTTCCTGAGTACCCACATTATAACCAGCATGTTATGGATAATAATGGTGAGCATTTATTGCATATGTATAACACAGAAATCACTGCATTAAGGATTCTATTTTCACTAGCCCAGTAAATCTCACAAAAACTCCTAGAGGCTGTAGTTTCCCATTTTTAAACATGATGAAACAGGCCATATAGAGTTAAGTGACAGAGCAGGCTTCAAAGCAAGATTAGCTATCATGGATAAAGAAGGACATTACATAATGATAAAAGGGTATATTCTCCCAGAAGACATAATAACCCTTAACAATCCTATATGAGCCAGCAACAGCACAGCAAATTACATGAAGCAAAAACTTAGAGAATTACAAGGAGAACTAGATGAATGCACTATCATATGTGTAGATTGCAAACCCCTCTATCAGAAATGAACAGACCCAGCAGGCAGAAAGTGAGTAAGAACATAGTGAAAACACAACAATACCATCAATTGACTGGATATCATTGACATCTATAGACTACTTCATTGAACAACAGCAGAATAACACATTTTTTCTCAAGCTTACATGGAACATTCACCAAGATAAACCTCATTCTGGGCCATACACCATACCTTAACAAATTTAAACGACTAGATATACACTGCGTACTTGCAGACTACAATAGTATTAAATCAGAAATCAATAACAGAAAGCTGAGTGGAAAATCCCACAATACATGCAGATCAAACAACACACTTCTAAATAACACATGGGTCAAGGAAAAATCATAAGAGAAATTTAAAATATTTCTAGCTAAATGAAAATGGAAACACAACTTATCAAAGTTTGTGGGATGTAGCAAAAGCAGTGCTCAGTGGGAAATTATATTATTGAATGCCTATATTAGAAAACAAGACAGATCTAAAATCAATAATCTAAGTTTCTATCTTAGGGAACAAAAAAAAAAGAGCAAATTAAATCAAAGTAAGCAGAAAAAAAACAAGAAGAATTAGAGCAGGAATCAATAAATTTTAAAAAAGGACATCTACAGAGAAAATATATAAAACCAAATGCTAATTTTTACAAAGATCAATAAAATCAATAAACTTCCAGGTAGATGAGCAAACAAAAAAAAAAGAGGAGAAAAAATTACTAATATCAGAAATGACAAAAAAAAAAGATATTAGCACAGAACCCATATATGTTAAAACTATAATAAAGGAAAAGAGTGAACAACTCTTTGCCAACGATTCTTTTTTTTAAATTGGGGAATTGGGGGAGGGGAACAGTGTTGGGGAATCGGGGAGAGGAACCAGCCAATTTGTTGCTCTTCAGTCTTAGTTGTGGAGGGTGCCAGTCACCATCTGGCTGACTGTCAGCACCTTGTGGCCTCTAAGTGCAAGGTGCTGTGTTACAATCTTAGTTGTGGGTGGGCGTTGCCACCATCCCATGTGGGAGTGGAACCAGTAGCCTTGTTGTTAAGAACACATGCTCTTATCCACTGAGCCATCCAGGTGGCAGCTCAGTTCAAGGTACCGAGTTCAGTCTTAGTTGCAGGTGGGCATAGCCCACCTTCAAACAGGCAGTCTTGTTAGAAGCATGTGCTCTCACCAGCTGAGCCATCCTGCCACCTATTCGCAGCTCAGCAGCAGCTCAGCTTGGGCACAGCATCACTGGCCCATGTGGAAATCCAACTGGTAGCCCTGTTGCTCAGAGCTCGCGCCCTTAAGCTAACTCTTAACCAACTGAGCCATTCCGCTGGCCCTATGCCAACAATTTGATAATCTATTGTAGATGAAATGGACAAATCCCTTGAAAGGTACAAGCTGCCAAAACTCATACATGAAGAAACAGATGATATAATAGGCTAATATCTACAAAATAAATTGAATTAATAATTATAACCTTCCAAAACAGAAAACACCAGAACCAGAGGAGTTCACTAGTGAATTCTACCAAATGTTTAAGAAAGGAATTATAGCAATTATCTAATACCTCTTTCAGAGAATAGAAGCAGAGAGAATACTTTCTAAGTCACTCTATAAGGCTAGCATTACACTAATAGCAAAACCAGGCAAAGACTACAAGAAAACTACAGATCAATATCCCTTGTGATAACAGCTGTAAAAATCCTCAAAACATTAGCAAAGTGAATCCAACAATGTATGAAAAGTATTATACAACACACCAACTGGAAATTATCCCAGGTTGCAAGGTTGGTTCAACATTTGAAAATCAATTAATTTAATTCCTCACATCCACAGGCTACAAAGAAAAAAATCACATGACAATATCATTACACACAGAAAAAATAGTTGATGAAATCTAACACTCATTCATAATAAAAACTCTCAGTAAAGTAGGAATAGAGGCAAATTTCCTCAATTTGGTAATTTCCTCAATTCTTTCCATTCCTTTACAACATTGTACTGAAAGTTCTAACTTCTTAACAAAGTTCTAATACAGTAAGACCAGAAAACAAAGGAAGAAGTATAACTATCTTTGTTAGCAGATGACTTGATCATCCATGTAGAAAATCCAAGAGTCAACAACAACAAAAAACTCATAGAACTAATAAGTAATTATAGCAATGTTGCAGGATACAAGGTTAATATGTGAGAGTCCATCACTTTCCTATATATGAGCAAGGAATAAGTGGAATTTGAAATAAAAACACAATACCATTTATATTAGCATCCTAAAAAATGAAATACTTAGGTATAAATTTAACAAAATATGTACCAATCTACATTTAAAAACTACAAAATTTTGATGAATACAATCAAAGAACTAAATAAATGGAGAAATATTCCATATTCATGGATAAGAAGACTCAATTTGTCAAGATATTAGTTCTTCCCAACTTGATCTATAGATCCAATGTTATCCTACTCAAAATCCCAGGAAGTTATTTTGTGGATATCAACAAAATGATCTAACATTTATGTAGAGAGGAAAAAGATCCAGAAGAGCCAATAGAATATTGAAGAACAACAACAACAACAACATAGTTGGAGGAATTACACTACCTGAGTTCAAAATTTACTCTAAAGCTACAGTAATCACAACAGTGTGGTATTGGTGAAAGAAAAGACAAATAGATAAATGAAACTGAATAGAGAGCCCAGAAATAGATCCACTTAAGTACAGTGAACTGATCTTTGATAAAGGAGCAAAGGCAATTCATTGGAACAAGGTTGGTTTGTTTCTTCAATAAATAGTGCATCCACAACTGGACAACCACATGCAGGAAAAAAAAAATGACTTTAGACACAGTCCTAGGAAAATAACCTCTGATATTGAAAAGGAGATAGATTAATGATATGGGAGGGAAAAAGACCAAGTTAACACTTGTCCTATAAACATGTAAATTAATAATGCCAAAGAGAGAAATAATTATGCCACACAATAAATGAACAAAGTCTCATCTTTCATTAAGAGAAAAAAATAACTATGTAGAAAAAGGAATTGAGAGATAACATTTGGGGAAGTTTTTATGATGAGTTTACTACCACGAAAGGTTGTAACAGATCACCTAAGAGCTTGAGGTTTTACTTAAAGTCCAACAAATTAGACAAAAATTTCTATTTGTAATTTCAACATTATGAATTTTTCCTTCAAAGGACATGTTGGATAACTAAGAAGCTTTTTAAAGACAAAAAAACAGATAGAATTGAAAGGTCAACGTTCACCAACAAAAGAAGTAATTTTCCTGATTCACTAGTGGAAAGTAAAATTTAGGTAAAACTATATACATATTTGTTTGATTTCTCACTGGGAAAGAAACATTGAATAAAATATATTATTCCCATTGGAAAACTCTGTAATGCATAAGGAACTATCCAAAACACACAACAAACCCACTGGCAAAGATTCCAACACTGACTCACTAAAAATTTTGGGTAGAATCAGCATGCATTGATTTCTGGCAGTCATATATTTGTTTGTTCATAAAGGAGAATAAGCTGTGGTGGAATTTTTTTTTCAAAGAGTGTGTTTTAACTAGTCCTGAAGATACTTTACTATTTTCCCAACAACTACAAAGTGTGAAATAAAGATCTGAATATTGCATTCCAACCCTTAGATGAATAATCCTAATATGACCAACAAAAAAGCTGGATGAGAGCATACTCTGTGGGCTTACAATTTAAATTGATTTGAGAGGCTACTGGAGTTATTCCAAGCCCTTCTGAAAGTAGCCATGCACCTGGATAATCTCCCACAGCTTGTCCTGCAACTCTGAGCTCAGTGAATGATGGCTGAAAGGAACATCAAACAATTCAATAGGAAAACATAAATTTATAGCTCCATTCAATCAGGAAATGCTCCTAATTAAAGGGGGTGTCTTGTATGGTTGATTTGCATGACTCTGTCTTCAAAATATAGCTGCAGTCTGATCCTTCCCAGTGCACTGCTGGTCATCTCAAAGACAGCTGAGCTAGTGATGTTTCGTGCAAAGCTGGCATGGTCTTTCAGGTTGTCTCTCTTCCCTATGTTCCAGGGCCACATGGATTCAGAAATCAAATTCACTTTAAAGGAAACCAGATTCTAAGGAATGGGCTCATGTTAATTTAAGCAGTAAGAAGTGGACTTATCAACTAGAAGGCCTGTCATTTATAATCAATTGATACCCATATGTGTCAGCCAGATAATCAGTTTCACCTTCCTAGAATGAAGATACTGGGGAAATAGAATCTATAATTAGACTTCTGCTTAACGATAATCAATTTAGGGCAAACTGAAATGAAGGATCCTGTAATAATCTTTTAATTCTGCCTTACTCATTCTAGGGAGGATTAGTGCCAAACCAACAAGAATGTTCATGTCAGTGTCTCAGGTTATCTCTTCCTTGTGTAATATTGAACAAAAAATGACATAGTTTTACTTTCTATCCCCTTTATCTAGGTAAATAAATATCATATCCCAACTGTTTATATTTACTATTACTACATCTTTCTTCATTCAGTAATCTTGTTCAGCTATCACCAACATACATGTTCATCAGTTCTCTTAGACATGTTACATTTCAGGGTGAGGACTTTCTGGTAATATGTAGAGCAATAGTTTATTTCCTAGGGCTAGCTGACTTAGAGCTATAGCCAACTGTCATCAGTGAATAGCTTCAAAAATTATAAAAATCAGAGCAGAACTAAATGAAATAGAGAACAAAAAGACAATAGAAAAAATTAATGCAACAGAGAGCTGGTTCTTTGAAAAGATTAATAAAATTGACAAACCCTTAGCTAAACTCACTAGTATAAAAAGAGAAAAGACACAAATAAACAAAATCAGATATGAAAAAGGAGAAGTTACCATGGATGCCACAGAAATACAAAGAATCATCAAAGAATACTATGAGGACTATATGCCACCAAATTGAATAACCTACAAGAAATAGACTTGTTCTTTGAAACATGTAGCTTTCCAAGGCTGAATCACAAAAAAAAAAAAAAAATAGGAAAATCTAAATATATTGATCAACAGGAAGGAAATTGAATCAGTCATCCGAAAACTTCCCAAAAGCAAGAGTCCAGAACCAGATGGCTTCACTAATGAATTCTACCAAACACTAAAAGGATCTAGCACTTGTCCTCCTCCAACTCTTCTGAAAAATTGAAGAGACAATACTCTAACTCATTTGACAAGGCCAACATTACCATGATACCAAAACCTGGAAAGGATGACACAAAAAAAAGAAAATTATGACCAACATCTCTGATGAACACAGATGCAAAAATTCCTAAATAAAATTCTAGCAAATTGAATACAACAATGCATTAAAAATTTGATCATACATCATGATCAAAAGATCTTTTTTGATAGCTTCTCTTCTAATATTTTCCTGTTTTTCTCTTTCCTTAATATTTAATATTCTCCTTGGAATTTATGAAAGATTACAGAAGGTTAGCAGATTCTCTCTCCCTGTCTCTTTCAATAGATTATTGACAGATAGACAGATAGAGAAATACAGAGATACTAGAGAAAAATACTTTTCCCATAATCCTCAGTTAGAATGCCCCTTACCGTTCATTAGTCAGAACTGAGTTACATGCTGATCCTTAAAATAATCATTGCCAAGTAAAAATGACATTCTCATAAATGGATCAATATAAGCCCCCTCCATTAATAGAAAAGGAAACTATTTTTCTAAGCATGTTACTACTTGCCCAATACCTGAACAATTGTGAGTTCTCTATTAGGGAAAAAGGACTGGAGAATGGCCATTCAATAGGCAACAAAACAGCGACTGCTACTAGCACCTCACTATCTGTATTTTTCAGAGCCCAAGCAGTCAAAATATTATTAGCCCAAAGGCTTTAGCCTCATTGTGAACATTCTCCAAGGTCTCTGCTTTTACAGTTGAGTTCTTGGAATTTCTATTTCAATTTTTACATGGACTAATTATCATTTCCAAGTGATTGTAAAAGTTGGTACTTATGACTGGTTGCTGCTCAATCTAATTTTTTCAAGCCTCTACCCACAATAATTTGGCCATCCCTAGATTTTTTTTTTGAATGAGTAACCAAAATGCCAACTGATGAGTTAACAATGTAAATGACCATTCTCAAATGAGTATAACAAAAATCTGGAAATATTCAGTTCAGGTATTTTTTTTCAGTTACAGTTGACTTACAATATTATGTTAGTTTCAGGTATACAGCATAGTGATTAGACATTTATATACCTAATGGAGTGATCACCCCATAAATCTAGTACCGATCTGACACCATACATGTGTGCAGTTATTACAATATTATTGACTGTATTGCTTATGCTATACTTTACATCCTGGTGACTGTTCTTGTAACTGGTAATTTATACTTCTTAATCCCTTACCATATTTCACCTATCCCCCCCAACCCTCTCCCTTTTGACAACCATTTAAATGTTCTCTGTATCTATGACTTCGTTTCTGTTTTGTTCTTTTATTTGATTTCTTAGATTCTACATAAGTGAAATCATATGGTAATTTTATCTCTGTCTGACTTATTTCACTTAGTATAATACCCTCTAAGTCCATCCAGGTTGTACAAATGACAAGATTTCATTATTTGTTATGGCCAAGTAATATTCCATTGTATATATGTACCATATCTTCTTTATCCAATACTCTATCTATGGAAATTTATGTTACTTCTTTATTTTGGCTATTGAAAATAATACTGCAATAAACATAAAGGTACATATATCTTTTTAGTGTTTTGGATTTCTTCAAAAAAATACCCATGAGTGAAATTGCTGGGTCATATGGTTGTTTTATTTTTAATTTTTTGAGGAGCCTCCATATTGTTTTCTAGAGTGGCTGCACCAATTTACAATTCCACAAAGAGTGCACGAGGGTACCCTTGTCTCCACATCATTACCAACACTTGATATTAGCTGATTTATTAACTATGGCTATTCTGACAGATGTGAGGTGATAGCTCATAGTGGTTTTCACTTGCATTTCTCTGATGATTAGTGATGCTGAGCAACTTTTCATATGCTATTGGCCATCCTATGTCCTCTTTGAGAAATGTCTGCTCAAATTCTCTGCCAATTTTTTAATTGGATTTTTTTTTCTGGTGTTAAGTTGTATGAGTTCTTTATGAATTTTGGATATTAACCACTATTCCAATGTATCATAGTGAATATCTTTTCGTGATTCGTTGGTTATCTCTTTGTTTTGTTGATGGTTTCCTTCACTGTGTGAAAACTCTTTAGTTGGATGTAGTCCCAATTGTTTATTTTTTCTTTTGCTTCCTTTGCTTGAGGAGACATATCCAAAAAAATATTACTAAGAACAATTTCAAAGAGTTTACTGACTATATTTTCTTCTAGGAGTTCTATAGTTTCGGGTCTTACATTTAAGTCTTTAATACATTTGAGTTTATTCTTGTTTATGGTGTGAGAAAGTGATCCAGTTTCATCTTTTTGCATGTGTCAAGTTTTTCCAACATCATTTATTAAAGAGACTGTCTTTACACCACTGTATATTCTTGCCTCCTTTGTCATAGATTAACTGACCATATAGGCATGGGTTTATTTCTGGGTTCTCTATTCTGTTCCATTGATCCGTGTGTCTGTTTTTATACTAGTACCATCCTGGTCTGTTTTTCATTTGTTTATTTGTTTTGTATAATCTTTGAATTTTACTGGTAAGAATTGATAGGAGTTAAATTAGCCAAAAAAGAGTTCTCATATTGTTCCCTAAAGGCAACTGAAATGAAAATTACAGGGATAGTCAGATAAACAATAAACAATGGTTATAAAATGGAACAAAAAGTAATTTCTATGTGATAGTAATACACAAAATTTTAAAATTTGACATAGCAAACAGCTTGAAGTAGATTTTACTTTTCAAATAAAATTGAAATCAAAATACTTTCAACTGACAGCTTAACTAAATCTTATTACCACAGGGATCCTTTTAAAATTAGTGTTTTTGCAAAATTAGATAATTTTGGAGGCACAAACAGCTTTGTAGATATATTAAAACAAACATAATTGACATTCAGTATAGTCCTATGAGACAAGTAAAAACTACTGACATATCTCCCACTAATATATATATATATATATATATATATATATATATATATATATATGGAAACTGAGGTACAGCATGCATAAAGACAGCGGGCATGCATTCTCCTGGCTGCCAATATTAGCCTAAGTGTACAAGCTTCAAGTACGATCTCATTAGGGAACCCATTATGGCCATGAATGAATGATGAAACAAAACAAAACCAAAAACTAACTTTGGATATTCAAATTATATTCTGATGATGTTATAGATTTAGAAGAAGAACTAAATATAGCTTCTCATAATATCACAAACAAGGGCAGACTTCATAAACCAAACCAAGGATAAAAGGAAACACCTTGCAGTGAGAGAAAGTGGCTATCCAAACACACTGACAGACTCAGCTATGCACGGGCTCAGACATAACATCTATGAGAGTCATCCTCCTCAAGTCATTACAGATTTCAGGAATTCTTGTAGAAAGTAGCTCTTGTGCCAGCTATTCCTACATGGAGAGGTGGGGACAGAAAACAGACTGCTTTGCCAACACTGCTTTTCCTCCTGCCTGCTCAGTTTTCTATCTCATTAGATTAGGAAACTCTAATGACAGGCACACATTGTACTCACAGGGGCTCTCTCTCTTACAGAGGTGACATCAAATAAATTGGCCCATCTCTATTGACAGAAAGTAGTTGCCAGCATGAAGCACAGAACAATTGAAGCTGGTAGGAAAGCAAACAGAAAGTCAGTTAGCATTCTCAAAAGATAGTTGTTAAATGAAACCCTAAGAGAAAATTAAATAAATCTGCATCATGCCCACATACTTGTTCACTCACTTCTAAGTAACTAATTTGCATCCACAAGATGTGGGTTGAAGTCCTCAGTTCTATGGACAGAAGCAAGCTCTCTGAATACTTAATTTCTTGACCATTTAGGAAGCATATATTCAGTATCAAGCATTGCAATGCATTATTTTCTTCCTGACATCCTTATTAGATATTATTTTTACCCTAATTTAACAGATGAGAGAAATGAGACTCAAAGAAGATAAGTAATTTGCACAAGATTACAAAGCTATGAGAGCGATAGAACTGGGATCTTAGCTTCAGTCTGTCTCACTCTAAAACTTGTGCCTTGGCTTTACCTGTATCTCATTTTAAGCTGCAGCCATTGAAAAGATAAATTGCATTCAAGAGATCAAATTTTGGTTAAATTTCTTAATTATGCTTGAGGTTTGACTACTTTCCAACCTCTAGCTATAGCACATATACGAGTATATATATTTTCATCTTGCTCTTCAGTCATGATCAGCATGTAAGGACTCAACCAGCCTTCCCAAATCTAATGACCATTTTTAAGCTTCACAGCTCAGTGCTATTTCTGAAGGTCTCTTAAATCATTAGCTCTATTTTTCCCCAACTTCTGATTTTTTTTTTTATTTACTATATGCTAATATTTCCTTAATTTCTCTCCTCCCTATTCCCACCATTGCGTATCTGTTCTGTCTTGTTTGAAAATGAGTTCTGGGACTTCCGGTAAAATGGTGCAATAGACAGACACTGTGCTAACTACCTCCCAGGATCACACCAAAATTACAAGCAAATTATACAGCATTCAACCCTGGAGGTCCCCGAAACACTGGAGGTACAGAACCACTAAACGAAGAACTTAAAGAGGAGGCCACATCGGGTCTGGTAGGATGGGCGGAGACGACAGAGGGTGAACCCCATGAGGGAAGCCCCAGCTGTGGGGAGGCTTCTCCGGTTGGGGGAGAGACCCTGCAGCCCCACATCGAGCTCACTAGCCCAGTTGCTTTGCCAGGAAGAGAAGTTCTAATATAGCCGGCAGTAAATTAGTGAGGACTCTCTTTGCTCAGCTTGGTGAGGCTAAGAGCGGCTGGAGAATCAGTGGGGCTGACACACGGGCTTGCTCGCCAGTGAGCTCTTACCTGGTTCCTGGTGTGGGGAGTGGCTGTGTGAGCCGGGCCAGGAGCCTGCAGGGACGGACTGAACTGAGCACCTTTGGTGCAAATACTGGAGGTTTTTGGACTGTTGTTCCCGTGGTGTGGAGCCTGCACACGAGTGGTGTAAGGAAGGCGCCATTTTGTCAGGGTTGGGCCATCCCACAGAGGATCAGGTCCAGGACCTCATTAGTCTGGTGGAATTGGCGCAGAAGTGCGTGTGTGCATGCGCGCATGCGGCCTTGGATCCCCACCCTCCTCCCGGCTTATACTGCATTGCCAGGGAAATGCTGGGCGGGTGCCCTCCGGCTCCAATAGGCTGCTCACTGAGACCCGGGAGTGTGTGAGCTGCCTCGGATCCCCACCCTCCGCACGGCTTGTGCTGCATTGCCAGGGAAACGCCTGGTGGGCATGCTCCGGCTCCAACAGGCTGCTCACTGAGACCCAGGAGTGCGCAAGCCAACTCGGGTCCCCGCTTTCCACACTGCCCTTGCAGAGTTGCATGGCTGGTGATTGGTTGTCAGGCTGCTCGGCCTGATCTGCGAGCGGCTGATTGGGACAGGCTGAGACTGGGAGTTTTCCTGGGAGTGTTGGGCCATGAGTTGTGTGCCTGCGTGATCCAGCCAGGGCTCTCTTGGTGATCTCTCTAATACATCAAAGCAATCCCAGAGCGACAGCCAGAATGGGGAAACAAAGAAACATGTCACAAGTAAAAGATCAGAAGAAACCTCTAGAAATGGACCTAAATGAAACAGAGGGAGCCAACCTTTCAGAGATAGAGTTTAGAACAATGATGATAAGAATGTTTAAGGAACTTAGCGAGGACATAAAGAACGATAGGGAAACCATAAAAAACAACCAGTTAGAACTAAAGAATACAATAACTGAAATGAAGAACACACTTGAAGGAATCACCATTAGAATAGATGAAGCATAGGAGCGGATCAGCGATTTGGAAGATAAAATAGCAGAAATCACCCAGTTGGCACAACAAAAAGACCAAAGAATAAAAAACAATGAAAATAGTTTAAGAGCCCTATGGGACAAGGTGAAGCACAACCACCTTCGAATCATAGGAATACCAGAAGGAGAAGAGAAGAAGCAAGGGGTCGAGAATGTACTTGAAAAAATAATGACTGAAAACTTCCCTACCCTGGTGAAGGAAATCAACATACATGCCCAGGAAGTGCAGAGGGTTCCAAACAAGCTGAACCCAAACAGGTCCACACCAAGACACATCCTAGTTAAAATGGCAAAGGTTAAAGACAGAGACAGAATCCTAGAGGCTGCAAGAGAAAGACAGCAGGTTACATACAAACGAACTCCTGTTAGACTAACAGCTGACTTGTCTACAGAAACTCTGCAGGCCAGAAGGGAGTGGCAGGAGATATTCAAAGTGACACAAAATAAAGGCCTACAACCAAGATTGCTCTATCCAGCTCGGCTATCACTTAAAATTGAAGGAGAAATAAAGAGCTTCTCAGAAAAGAATAAGCTTAAGGAATTCATTACCACCAAGCCAGCATTGCAAGAAATGTTAAAAGGGAGTTTTTAAACAAAAGAAAGGGGTAAACAAGCTAACCCAGGGAGACCAGGAATACAAATAACAAAATGGCAATACATATGCACCTATCAATAATCATTTTAAATGTGAATGGGCTAAATGCTGCAATCAAAAGACAGAGAGTGGCTGAGTGGATAAGAAAATAGGACACAGGTATATGCTGTTTACAATGGAATAAGATATTTCATGCAAATGGAAATGAGAAAAAAATAGCTGGAGTACCAATATTTATTTTGGACAAAATAGACTTTAAAATGACTACAATAAAAGTCAAAGAAGGTCACTAGAACCCTAATAAACATCTATGCACCCAACATAGGAAATCCTAATTACATATAACAGATTTTGACAGACATAAAGACAGAGATCAACAGTAACACTATCATAGTAGGGGACTTCAACACCATTGTCACCAATGGACAGACCCTTTCGACAGAAAATCAACACAGAAAGAGGGGCCTTAAATGATACTTTAGATCAGCTGGACTTCGTTGATATTTTTAGAGCATTTCACCCTGAAAAAACAGAATATACATTCCTCTCAAGTACACATGGGACATTTTCCAAGATAAACCATGTTATGCCACAAAACAAGTCTCAGTAAATGTAAGAAGATTGAAGTCATATCAAGCAGATATAAAGCAAAAATTGATGGTTGATGGCTGGGAGGGAGTGGGGAAGAGGGAGAGGGGGAAGGGTTTGGACAGTGTACATGGGACTGCAATGTTGCTGCAGGGATATGGGGGCAGTTCTGGGACTGTAATTGATAATATTGTGAAGAGATTATGTTGTGTGAAATAAGTCAGTCGGAGAAGGACAAGTACCATGTGATCTCACTTGTGTGTGGAGTCTGAAGAGCTGAGTGAACAAAGTAAACAGACTCATAGATGTAGAGGGAAAACTGAGGGTTGCTAGTTGGGAGGGGGTGGGGATGGGGGGAAGGGGAAGGGATTAGACAGCATAAATAGGCAACTACAATATTGCCACAGGGATATGAAACACATTTCAGGGAATATAATAATGCTGTAAAAATTTTGTGGTGTGTCAGATAGTCACATGCCTTGTTAGGGAGACCACTTCATGGATAGAGTAGAGGCTTGATCACTGCACTGTACACCTGAAGCTGATGTTGTATAGTATGGTATGCCAACTGTAACTGAATATGTGGATGGTCACGGGATGTGGAGTATACTGTGGAGGGGAGTCAGGGGAGTTGTGATAGATATGTATGATCCGGGGGGGAGTGGGGTGGTGAACTGGGGAAGGGGGTTGTCACTTTGGGGAGTAAAGAATAAAACTATTGCATTGTGTTATACACCTGAAACTAATAAAAAAATGAAAAAAAAAATGTGTTCTGATATATTTCCATTGGGTTTTTCTTTCCACCTCTGCCTTCAGTTTTTCCATATCAGCTTTCTTTATCGGATTTTGCTCTTTTTTACAAATAGATCTACCCAATCTCTCTCTCGAAATTATCAAAATTTACTTAGAGCCTGTATGAAATTTTATATACATCACTACCAAATGCGTCTTGCTATTTTCAGCTTATAAAACATTTCTCATACACTGCATTTTGATTTTCTCAACAATCTTTTAGCTTGGTAATTTTATTATCAATCATATTTATCTTGGTAATTCTATTATCAGTCATATTTTACAGATAATACGGAGGCTTAGAAAGAATACATGACATCTACTAAGTCACACGGCTAGAGGGTTCTGATGTTTTCTGACTATACATTCTATGTCTTTACCATACATCACTTGACTTTATATAAATTTAATCTTTTGAAAAAGCATATTTCCTTAATCAAATAGGTAATAACTGCTAGTTGATAATCATTCAAACACTACAACATTGTAAAATTAGAAAGTAAAATTACTAAATATTCTTCCTATAGTCCTCAAAATAATTGCTGTTAATACATTTCTGTGTATTTATCCAGCTTTGCTCTGATTTATTAGTATTTTAGACATAGGATAAAACTATACATTGCAATTTTCTGCAACCTTGTTTTGTTTTTAATTAACAATCTTTTTTTTTTTTTGAGGGCAGTGTCACTGACCCTCATATGTGGGACCCGAACCGGGGCCGCTGGCTTCCCAATCCAGCACTTAACCACCGCACTACTGGGCCGGCCCTAGTTAACAATCTTACATTTCACCTTAAAACTACCTTGCAACCAGCAGATGCTCACTTGAATCATGTTCAGAATAGAACTGAATTAGAAACAGGTTGGAATACAGAGCCAAATGGTCACTCTGTGTTGACCCCTTATGTGAGCATAGAAGCCAGTGTAACATTAGAACTACAATGTTCAGATTATGGAAAGATCAGTTGGAACTATTATGGTAAAATAACAGTAGACTATTTTTTGTTTGTTTGTTTGTTTGTTTGTTTGTTTTGAGTGCAGTGTCACTGGCCCTCGTATGTGGGACACAAACCGTGGCCGCTGGCTTCCCAAGCCAGCGCTTAACCATCTCACCACTTGGTCGGCCCCAACACTAGACTATTTGACAGAATTCAAATGATAACATTTTGTTTTATTCTTCTTCCTGAAGTGCAAGACTTAATAGCATTTTTAAATTCTGGAGTTCTGAAGGAGAGCATTGGTTTTATGTTGGGTTCCTGGCTCCTGCTGCTAGTATTTAACTTTCAGCTTCATTGGCATTATTTCCAATTTATTCCCTTCTTATGTAGGAAATTTTGGATTGAGACAATTCACCATATTTCCAGATGATCCCAAGAGAATTAAATACTAGCTTTTATTTTCTTTATTCTCCAAATGTAAGTGTGTGCTAGATTAGGATAATTCCTGTTACATAATCCCATATGATTGGATTCATGGTTCAGAATGTGTTAGAATTCACTATGTACTTTAGTATAACTATCAATAATAACATGACATGTGTTAGGACATTCTCTGACAAATTAGTTGCCTTATTTGTTTTATCATTTCTATGTCACAAATTCTGATGTTATTTAAAGATATTTATAAAATGTAGCTAAGAAAATATTATATTGATTTCAGGTGTACACCATAATTATTCAACTTTTATATACCTAAAGAAGTGATCACCATGATAAGTCCAGCAACCATGTGACACTGTACCACCTTATCATAGTATTATTGACTACATTTCTTTGCTGTATTTTAAATCCCCAAGACTTATTTGTTGTATACCTGGAAATTTTAACCTCTTATTCCCCTATACTTTCCCCCACCTGTTTTAGTTTTTCAATTATAGTTGACATTCAATATTATTTTACGTTAATTTCAGGAGTACAGCATAGTGGTTAGATCTTTATATAAGAGGTGATCCTTGTGACTAGTCTAGTACCCACCTGGCACTATATATAGTTATTATCATATTATTGACTATTTTCCCAGTGTTTTAATTTACATCCCCATGACTACCATTTGTACTTCTTAATCCCTTCACCTTTTTCACCCTGTCCCCATCCCCCTCTGATCTATCATCCTGAGAAACCTAGTACACATATGATATCATAAATAGATATTATGCTATTATGGACTATATTCCTTACCTTATACCCTAGAACCCCACGATTATAATGTAATGACAACTTTGTACTTATTAATTCCTTCCCCTTTTTCACCTACCTCCCATCTGGCAATCATCAAAATATTCTCCGTATCTATGAGCTTCTGTTTCATTTTTTGTTTATTTTGTTCTTTATATTCCATTTATAAGTTAAATCACATGACATTTGTCTTTCTCTGTCTGACTAACTACACTCAACACAATACTATCTAGGTCCATCCATGCTGTGGCAATGGCAAGATTTCATCTCTTATTATGGCTGAGTAATATTCCATTGTATATATGTACCACGTCTTTTATATCCAGTCATCCATTCAGGGACACCCAGGTTGCCTTAATATCTTTATAAATATTGCTGCAATGAACATATGGATGCACATGTCTCCTTGAAGTAGCATTTTGGTTTTCTTCAGATAAATACCCAGAAATAGGATTACTAGGATGTTCTTTATCTCTTGTCATGTGTATCCTTTGTTTTAAAGTCTATTTTATCTGATATAAGTTTTGCTACACCATCTCTTTTGGTTGTTCGTTTGTTTCCATTTTCATGAAATATATTTTCCGATCTCTTTACTTTTAGTCTGTGTGGGTCTTTTGATCGAAAGTAAATCTCTTGTAGGCAGCATACATATGAGTCTTGCTTTCTTATCCATTCAGACACCCTATGTGTTTTGATTGGAGCATTTGATCCACCTACATTTAAAGTAATTGTTGATAGGTGTGGAGTTACTGTCATTTTTGTATTCATATTTTTAATCTTTGTTTAGTTCGTCTTAAAGAAATCCCTCTAACGTTTCTTGTAATACTTATTTGGTGGTGAGGAACTCCTTTAGCCTTTTCTTCTCTGGGAAGCTCTTTATCTCTCCTTTGGATTCTAAATGATAGTCTTTCTAGATAGAGTAATCTTGGCTGAAGGTCTGTGCTTTCCATCACTTTTAATATTTATTGCCAAATCCTCTTTGGCCTGCAAAGTTTCTGTTAAGAATCAGCTGACAATCTCATGGGAGCACCCTTGTAGAAAAGTAACTGTTTTTCTCTTATTGCTTAAGATTCTCTCTTTGTCTTTAAACTTAGGCATTTTAATTATGATGTGTCTTTGATATTGACCTCTTTAGGTTCATCTTGTTTGGGATTTTCTGTGCATCCTAGGCTTATATACCTATTCCCTTTGCCAGGTTAAGGAAGTTTTCATTCATTATTTCTTCAATCTCAATTTTTTGCTCTCTCTCTTTTTCTGTTGGTACATACCCCTATGATACGAAGATTGTTACACTTGATATTGTCCCAGAGGTCCCTTAAACTATCATTTTTTTAAATTTACTTTCATTTTGCTGTTCCAATTGGATGTTTTCTACTACCTTGTATTCCAAATTACTGATTCAGTCCTCTGCTTCATGTAATTGCTGTCAATTCCTTCTAGTGCATTCTTCATTTCAGTTATTGTATTCTTCATTTCTGACTGGTTCCTTTTTATGGTTTCTATATCCTTTTTTATTCTTACTGTCTCTTTGTTCAAGTTCTAACTGAGTTCAGCTATTTTTTTCCTAAGTTCATTGAACATCCTTATAACTAGTGTTTTGAACTTTCCATCTGATAGATTGCTTGCCTCCATTTCTTTTAGTTCTTTTCCTGGAATTCTGTCCTGTTCTTTCATTTGGGACATGCTAATTTGCCTCCTCATTTTTGCTGATTCCCTGTGTTTGTTTCTATTAATTAGGTAGATCTGCTTTATCTCCCTGTCTTCACAGAGTGGCCTTATTTAGTAGATGTCTTGTGGGGCCCAATGGCATAGTCTCCCTGTAATTCAGGTAAGTTTCTGATGGTATAAAACAATGGAGAGAGTTGAACCACAATGTAAGAAAAAATGTTGTGAAAGTATTTTCCATTTTTACATGACAAATGTAAATGCTATAACATTTATGTATAATATAAAGTTAAAAAATTGTTGCTGTTTTCAAAGAATATACAGTTTGTGGAACAAAGAGAAGCATGAACTATTAATTATAATGCACTGAATTCTGCTGCAATTGAAATATAAATGAAGTATTATGTGAGCACAGACAAGGGAATGGCTTTAAAAAAAAGACTGGTAAAAATAAAAAGCAACAAAAAGAGTTGTTTTGATTCATTTTAATGCTACATTAATGTAAAGTATAAATAGTGAAAAATGGAGTGGCAAGATGTGTCAAGATCAGTACAGAAAATTGGGAAATTGAATCTGGGATGTAAAGGGGCAGGTTTTCTTTAAAGAATATAGAGAAAGAAATTGTTTATAACACAAAAATGCAATGGTATTATATTTACCAAATAAATATATACTAAATCATGTATTGACATTCAAAAATATGTATTGCATGCCTACTCTGTGCTAAAATTATGGTAGGTACTAGGGACATAATAGTGGACATAGAAACATGCCTCTGCTCTCATGGAGTATATTGTCCAGCAAGGCAGTTAGATCTTACATAAGCAATAATAATGAAGTGCAATGAGCACTGGTAGAAAATAAATCAGTTAAGAGTCTCAGCTGCCAGTGAGGAAAACATACACATACAAAACAATCTGGCTGAAACTGTAAAAGGGAATGTACATACAACTGTAAAAGGGAATGGCTCATACAAGTGAAAACATCAGGTATACATTTACCTACATGTGATTTTTGATGCAGGGCTTTATATAATGTCACCCAAAAATGGTTCCTTTCAGTCTATCTTTTGGATCCTTTCCCTGGGTTGGCTGCATTGTCCAACTGTCTCTCACTTTGTGGAGACAACATAACTATAGCAAGCATCATCTCACATCTTCACAGGAACAGCAGAAAAAGAGAGTCACTTTTCTAATAGGTCTTTAAGAGCTCTGAGATTCACTCTGATTGTTATCAACTTGGATTATATAGACACTCTGAGCCAATTACCACAGTCAGGGAAATGTGATATACTGATGGTCTAGGCCATTATTTATGGCAACTATCTCATGGAAATAGCTACTGTATTATGTCAGATTTAGCCAACACATCCACAATTATTTTTGTTAGATCTAGACTCAGATATCAATGTGTCATTGCTATTATTGAGTGTTGTAAAAGAGTAGGAATAACTTCCTGAATCCTTTTTTCTTTCCTAGGTAACACTGATGCATCTTAACAGCAATTTATTGACAAGTAATGCACTTATCTCTCTTTCTCACTTTTCAACTTCAAACCCCAGAAGTATAAATAAAGCATTCTACTGTCAAAATAATCCAAGAATTGGGTACTTCACCAAAACCAATAGTATTTAATATAAAGTATTATTTAATTATTTTAAGTCTGTTACATTTTGTAATATTAAATATTTTTTAGAACCCTATGCTTGCCATGTATCATATAAGTGAACATATGTAAAAACCACCATGTAACCTAAAGACAGGACATTTATTTTTTAATATCTCTCTGAGGGAAAGAAAATGGTGATGTCAGAGAAACTAACAAGGAGATTCTTTGGTCCAGGAGAAACCCAGAGTATAAAACCACTTAAGGAAAACCACTTAAGGATATATATATAATCAACTTCAGATATAACATGTATTGTATGTTAAAAGATACTTTGCGATAGAGTTTGAAATTCCCTATGGACCATAGGCTTTTCTGAAAATTTCTGTAACATTTGGGGAGAGAAAAGATGGACATAAGGGGAAAGGGAAGGAATTCATACAAAACAAGAAGAAAGTTAATTCCAACATCTTATGTCGAACAACCTGACACAAGGTGCTTATTCCTCCAAAATAGCAACTGACAAACTTTAGAGTGCATCAAATTACCTGGGAAACATGTTTAAAATACAGATTCTTGAGCCCTCTCCCAGACATTCTGATCCCACAAGTTTTTAGTGGGCTCTATAGTCCTACCTTTTTAAATTAATACTTAGGATGATTCTGATGTTAGTGGTCCAAACCAGACTAAGGGAAAATTGCTTTGTGGCTAAATCAAAAATTTCTATATCTTAGAAAACCCCCAATTTTAAAACTACCATGCATTACAACAGTAGGGAGAGTGGGCATATCAGTCCCAGCTCTCATTCATGAGTAAATCCCATTCAGTTCTGCTTCACAAATGCATGCCTAGATAAAACAGAAAACATGGATAAAGACCAGTTCTTAGAAGCGTACAGACAGTAGAATTTAAGATAGTGATACCCCACAGGACAAACACTAACATCTTGGAGATATGGTGCATTTTTGAAGTAAAGACAGTGAGCAGGACTATGTAAGGCAGAGTCTTCAATCCAGAAGGTTACTTGGAGGTCAGCTGTGGAAGTCTCTGGAACAGGCATCAGATCAGCACTATTTGCTCTATCTTGTAAGCATTTTAGCAAACCTCCCCAACAAATCTTGAGTTCTGGTTGATTTCCAAAATGATTCCAAGACAGTTGGAATATCTCATCTGCAGAAGCAGTGACTAGTAGGGAATTGTGGTCATCCACATCTCCCCATCCGGATCCAATTTCTGATTCATCGGGTTACATCATGTAATGTAACCAGAGAAAAGCAAAGTATAATAAGCAGACTACTGTTCATGCAAATACCTGTTCATTTTCAAATCCAGTTGAAATCCAAGGAGACTGCTGTGGCTTTATACTCTCCATTAATTTTTCTACCCAATCTATCCCCATAAAGTTTATTTCTGCTGGACTTGCAGAAATTTTCTGTACTGTACATTTTTACAAAGCCCCAAAATCCATGGGTAATAACTGGAGATTTAAGAGTTTTCATCTCTGATAAATCTGGCCTTATAAATATATCCAAAAGACAGTTTTGACAAAAATTCAGATGCCCAGAAAAACATATTTCATACTGCTATGATACATATTGTGTGTGAGTGTGTGTGTGTGTGTGTGGGGGGGGGTGTATATATGTAGGCAGTAGTGTAAATTTCAAGTAAAAACATATATTTATCTCTAATGGAGGAACTCTATCTCTCTCCTTTTTAACCATTGTTAATTTATTTTAGGCGAAGAGGGCAGAAGATTAAAATCTATATAGCATAATGACTAAAAGCACAGATTCTGAGTTGAATTTGAATCCCAACTTTGCTACCACTTTTGAGATTTGGGGTAAATTTCTTAACTCTCTGAGCATCAATTTTCACACCTCTAATATGGACACGAAAATAACCTACCTTACAGGATTGTTGAGTGTATTAAAAGATACGATGTGTATAAAGAACCTAATACAGCGAACTATATATGTAACATAGCAGATAATTCTAATGATGGTGTTGATCAATAGCTTCCTTGAAAAACCCAATTAGAAAAAAAAAAAGACAAACTCCATTGTTTTCTCATGGAATCCTTGAGAATCAACTCAAATGGTTTTGAGAGAATATTTGAAAATTTGTTAAGTGACCTCAAAGCATTCTGGACTTCTTACACATCACAAAATGGGGGTGGAGGGTGGGGAGAAGGAAGGGAGGAAATGGCAGAGTGGCGGAGAAAACCTTTTTTTTTTTTAAGATTTTTTTTTTTTTAATTGGGGAATTGGGGGAGAGGAACAGCATTGGGGAAGGGGAACAGACAAGTTGTTGTCCTTTTGTTCTTCAGTCTAGTTGTGGAGGACGTTGCTTCACTGGCCCATGTTGGTATCATCATTGTGCTCTTCCCGAATGAGACAGATCAGTCACTGGCCTCTGGATGGTCGCTCACCAGGGCTATTGGCAGCTCACGCTGGCTGCCGCCCACTCACTGTAGCCTATGGCAGCCCACTGCAGCAGGGGCTGCAGCTTACACTGTCTCTGGGGCTCACACAGTCCAGCTCCAGGTGGAACTGTTGTTAGCTGTAGAGGGCAGTGTCACTGGCCCTCATATGTGGGATCTGAACCGGGGCTGCTAGTGTCCCAAACCAGCTCTTAACCAATGCGCCACTCAGCTGGCCTGAGAAAACCTTTTTATCTACCTTAACTGAAACTCATGGTAAAGATGTTGGTTCTGAAACAGTAAGCTACCATCTCAGGCTATGTTAAAATCAAGGCATGTAACATTTACACTGTATATAGCCCAGATTACTGCATTTATTAGGAGAACCAGCACACAATTGAAAACTAAATTTACTTATAAAAGGGCAATCAGAATACTTATGAGTCTAAAAACCCAATATGCCTGAGAATGCTTATATTCCCCTAAAAATTATTCTGTTCTCCCACAGTGACAAAACACCTGATTTTAACTGGGCATTTGATCATCCAGAATAAAAACTCCCTTACAAGTAGATTTGGCAAATAATCCTATCTGTGGACCTCAGCCAGCCTCAGTCATCAGTCATCCCAGAGCTATATGGGCACATGAATAGAGTGGTCAAGGTGGAAGATTTAAAGGCTGTACAGAGCCCAACAGCATGACCTCCCACTGACAGAGGCTGATTTAGCTACTGTGGTCACTGAATGCCTAACCTGATAGCAACAGAGGCCAACGTTGAGCCCCTAATATGGCACTATTCCTCATGGAGGTTGGCCAATTATATGGGGTCAAGTTTATTATATAGATCTCTTATATCCTAAAAGGGGCAGAGACTTGATTTCAGTGAAGTAGATACACACACCCTCTTAGAATGTGTCATCCACTGCCAATAGCCCTGGTGAGCGACCATCCAGAGGCTGGTGACTGATCTGCCTCATCCGGGTACCCTCTTAGAACACATTCTAAGTATGTGTTCATTTTTCCTGCCCTTCAGGCATCAGCTAGCACCACTGTCTAAGTGCTTAAAGAATGTTTATTTTACCAGCATGGGACCCACATAATGTTGTATCAGACCAGATGACCCATTTTACAACAAAGCAGGTACATGAGTGGACCTGTGATAATAGATAGTATCCAATAGATAGGGTTACATATTATGCCACCAAAAAAAGCTGCTATTATCTCTGAATGTCACATTTGATGTACCAGTTTAGAGGCAATTCTCTATGAATGTCATCTTCTGTGAATCAATACATATATTGAACTAAAGAACTTTATATGTGTACTTTAATAGGAAGAATACATGAGTTTGGGAACCAAGGCATACAATGGCTCCACTTATCTTCATTACCTATGATCCACTGAAGGACTCTGGAATTGCTATCACCACAACTCTGAGACCTTCAGGGTTTGAGATCCTGATCCCTAAGGGGAGCACACTTTCACCAAATAACAAAACAATTGTCCCTTTCAGATCCAAACTATAGCACTACCAGCGACTTGCAGGCAGGAAGAGTCACCATCCTGGCAGGAGTAATTGGCCCTGATCATTAGAAGGAGGCAGCGCTGCTGTTCTACTGCAACAGCAGCAGCATTTGGTGCTTTTGATCACCCTGATACTCTCTTGCCCAATCGTGACACGTATAACAGGCTTGTCATGACAAGAGCATGGAGACTAAAAACTTACACTCAGGCTAAGTCATTAAGATGAGCTGATGTAGCACTAAAGTTGAGGGAACTCCAGACTGGATAGTGGAATAGGGTTGACAATGAATATCAGCCTAACACCATCTATAGTGAAGGGGCTATAGGTCTTCCTAATAGCCTTCCTCATATAAGTTTCCCCCAGGAAGACAGGTATGCCAGAGTCCTGGAGGAGCTGCTGCCAAAATGCACATGAAGAAGTGGATTTGAGCAGCATACGAGGTAGTCTGTGAGGGCATAGACTGTGATGCACATCGATCCCATTTATAGTTTCAGCTTCAGAAAGTTCTGTGAACTCCCTCAAGGTTTGCCTCAGCTGCAAAGAGCCACTTTGTGGGGGACCAGCCTCCGCTGACCAGGGTTCGAGAAGGTGGACACGGCTTAGGTGATAAAATAAAGACAGAAACGAGTTAACAGTAAAGACAGAAAATGGAGGAAGAGCTCTCCGGTTTATTTCTCACAGGCTTTATATACAGTTTTTAGGTAGGGGGTACGTGCAAGGGTACATGTAGGAAAAATATGCATTACCTCAGTAGATCATTAACTGTTTACCAATAGTCTAAAGGTCAGTGAAACCTTGGTTAGTTTCTTAAGCCGATTTCTTCCATTAACCCAGATAGCCATCTTTCTTTTGTGTCCCAAGGATCTGGCCATCCTCACCACATTCCTTAGTAAATAGTGAGCACCTTCCAGGTGCAGCAAGGAAACAATAGGAGCAGATAGACAAGTTTATGATTCACCAAGCCCACTAAAGCCAGCCTGCATGCCCCTCAATATTGGGGACCATGGCCCTCAACATCTCCCCCTTTCTTATTATTTAAAAAGCACGTCTGTGACCCCAGACGGCTGCGAGTCACAGTGCCTGTCTTAGGTGTCCCTCAATGAAAGAACAACCCGTCATCGGCACTTGATCCTCTGGCGATCAAGCCCTGTCTTAGGTTAGTTACATTCAAGGAGGTCCTTACCCGTCTTTGGCTAGCCTGTCCTCGCTGAAGCTTAGGGGTAGTGGGGCTAATAAGCAAGTGGCTAAACCGGAGGCTTTGCCCTCAGTTTCATCTCATGGATGTTGGCTTGGACGTCCAATATCTGCTTGAGAAAACATCTAATGAGGACGGGGAGTAGGCACAGAACCAAACAGACACAAATGCCCAATGCAAGGAATGTCACAATGGAATGGCCAATATTGGGCAAAGACGGCAGGGTATTTTTTATGATATCAACAAACTCAGAGGCAGCTTGAGCTGCATCAAATTTTAAAGGTTCAGCTTCTCTCATGTTTTGAATTTCATCATGAAGTTGAAACATGTCTAAAGACAGATTAGCTTTATGCCAAATTCCTTGGAGATGTAAACGAACTCTATTCCAATCATGTTGACTACTATTGTACATTTTTGGGGTTACACAAATCCAATGATATTCTGAATGACATCGTAAACGACCATACTTTTAAACTTTGAATTTCATCACCTAAATATTGAACCATATCATATAATGCATTTACCTTTTGTTCTAATTTTTTATCTATATCCTCTTGAGTTCCTAAGGCTAAAGTAACGTTTTTTGAAAGGGTGTTAACATACTGAGCATTTTGAACAGTTTGTGAAAGAGCCACAGCGGCAGTAGCAGCAGTTGCAATCACAGTAACTAAAGCCATAATTCCAGCAATCATAAGCCCTATAAATCTTTTTGGTCTACTTAAAGCATGTTCAATTTCTTTAAAAATCTGTAGACTTCTCTCATCATACCAAGGTCCAAAAACATTAACAGGAAGCATAACAAAAGATGGTTGATGAAATATCATAACGCGGGTCCCAAGGGGTACCCAAGAAACACAATTTGTTAAAGTACAATTATAACAGGATACATTAAACATATGTTTGTTAACATGAATAGAAATATCTCCAATCAACAGTGCATAAGGAGAAGGAACACAGGCAGATACATTAATAGAGCGACTAGTTGAAGTACAGGGAGTATCTGGTCTACAAACAGTTACAGTTTGGAAGTTTTCGCCCATTGCTCCTGCAAGTTTCCAAAGAAAGTTTTGTTGATACTGTGTGTCTGACTTCCATATTCCAGAGGCCAGTCCCCTTATCCAACTCGTTTTGTTGCTTTGAGACCAGTCCAGAATGTACCGATCCACTCCAGGAATGTTGTATCTCACTGGCATGTTGCTATGGCACATTTTCCGGGGGACAGCTTCAGTGTTCATAGACCGGGATTTCTGGGCTCTCCCAGACAGACGGATGGTGGATGAGAACTGGGTGGTCGAGCAGAAGGCCTACTCCGGAGCAGTGGAGAAGGGAGGGGCGTCAGTGGCCGGTGGACTGTACGGGCTGCGGTGGCCTGGGCACGGCAGGGGGCTGCTACGGTGGCTGAGGTGGCAGTGTGAGCACCAGGAGGTGGTGGCTGTGGCAGGGGGCAGATCAAAGGATCTGGAATCCAAACTGGAGTGTCTGTGTCCTGAGGAAATACTCAAGCATACCCTCTTCCCCTGGGTTAACAGTATGTTTGGTCCCTTTCAGGTACCAGTTAACAGGTCCTTTTATTTTACTAAAGCCCTAGGCTGACACAGGTCAGAGTTTTAATGTTTATACTTAGATGAGTGTTTTGATGTATCTATATTTAAAATACGACCGGAGAGTCAGGGGTTAACATTGCAAGGGCAGTGGAGCTGAAGTCCAACCCTGTGTTTCCTGGGGTTGCTCTGAAGAGCTCAGGGACTGATTTAAATTGTTAAATAGTTGTTGCTGCTAAATGGGTTGCAAATTGATGTTTCTATTGTTGTCTGGGCCCAAGTCTGGGGCCCTGGGGTGTTTCCCAACTAAGGGACAACCAGTTGGTTGAAAAGGAAGGACTTTAGAGATAAGATTGTTCGGTGGCAATAACTGTCCATTTTTACGATATTTGGAATGGCAGTCTATCAGCCAGTGAAATCCCTTGTTGTATCGTGGACATATAGTCTGTGGCATCAAGGATGAAGTTTGTTGTGAGACATTAGGAACACTTTGTGGCTGTATATCTTGTGATTGGGGAGCTCGTCTAGGCTTAGGACACTGTCTGTTAAAGTGTCCCGGTTCCCCACAATTATAGCAATTGTAGCCACCGTTTCTGTTATTACTATTGGGAGTGTCCTGCATTGACTGAGTTACTGTCTTAACATCCCCTTTAAGGGTGGCAGCTATTGCTACTCCTTGAATAAAAGCTGGAGAGACATCAGCACATTGTTCTACATAATCATTAATAGTGTCAGATTTACTGATAGGCTGGAGTAGATTTTGATATGTAGAACTTGTGTTTTCAAATGCCAACTGTTTGATTAAAATATCTGTGGCTTCATCGTTGGTAATTACTCTACGAACTGCTTGAATGAGCTGAGACAAAAAGTTTTGAAAAGGCTCCTCACCTCTTTGTATTACGGTAGTTAATGTAGTTGGCTTTTCCGTGGAGGCGGGGAGTGCTCTCCAGGCATTAACAGCACAATCAGTGACTTTTTCTAGGACCTTTTTAGATAGATACATCAGGTCTTGTGTATGAAAATATTTACCTCTTCCCATAAGCATATCTGTAGTAATTGAATCATGTTTACTGACAAATTTTTCTGTCTTATTATCATATTCAGTCCTCCAAAGGAGATAATCTCCACCTGTTAAGCAGGCTTTACTAACTTGAGTCCAATCATGGGGAGTCATCCGTTTCCCTGCCAATGTATCAATTAAAGAAAGAGTATAAGATGCTACAGGTTCATACTCTGTACATGTAAATTTCAGCTCTTTTAAGATTTTATAGGGCAGGGGCTCCCAGGAAGGCCATTCATCTCCTTCCCAATCCATATCAAAGACCACTGGACAACAAAGAGTAAAATCAAATTCCCCTTTTGCCTCTTCCTCCTCAATGGCCCTATGAAACCAAGATGTGGGTTTAGAATTACGTGGAGGCATAGGCATTACAGGATGCTTTAAAGGAGGTTGGGGTTTTACGTATTCTTCATTTTTAGCTGAATATTTTGGGGGACCTGGCCCCTTATCCTCCTTTTTAGTAATGGGAAAGTCCCATAGATCTTGTTCATTGTACTTGGCTGCCTCCGTTTCCAATTTGGCAGCATCTGGGGGAGGGAGGTTTTCTCCCTTATCAAGTAAATCATCATTAGACTCAGTATATTTTTAACTGAACTGGCCAAATTAGTTTTAGAGCGAGAGGGGGATAGTAACGGCGTATGTTTATCAGAAGGCGCCGTTGGTGCAGAAACTGTCTCTGGAACGAGTGTATCTCTAAATGAGTTCCAGAGACCAAATGCATCAACCGGGACCCTTTTGGGCCGTGTTTGTCATCTTATAACCTAAGTCCTGTTCCGACTTGATCACAATTTTCTACATTAAATGTTCCCTAGTCTGGAAACCAATGTGAGGCTGTCTGTACACAACGCAAAAATCTAGCTATTTTTGAAGTTCCGACCTTTAAACCTCTGGCTGCAAGAGAGCAGCTAATTAAGTTAATAAAGAGTTTAAGTTTCTTAGATCCAGTTTGACCCATATTTAATGTTAGTAAGTATAAAGGATAGAAAGAAACAATCACTCGATGTCCACTCTGATGCTAGTCTGGCCGCGCCCCTCGCGGGACTTAGTCTGTCTTGGCAAAAGCTCTGCGGTATAAGCCCCCGCACAGGTGAACGAGTCAGTCGCCGTTTAGCCTTACGACAGAGAACGGAACCGCAGATTAGAGCCCATTCAAGTTCCGTAGCAAAAGCCGTGGAACTATCTGCATTCACTCACACAATCACACTCTTGCACACGAAATGGTTAGTAAGATATATGTGTTCTAAGGACCTATGGTTTATATTCTAAGCTAAAACAGCACCTTATTTGTGCTCTTAAAATTCTATGACTACCCCTGCACTCTTATACTTGGTGCAAATGTTTATGACTACTCCAGCACTTCTTATATTGAGTGCAAATATTTATGACTACTCCAGCACTTCTTATATTGAGTGCAAATGTTTGTGACTACTCCCGCACTTCTTATATTGAGTGCAAACCCGCACTTCTTATATTGAGTGCCAAGATTATCCACTATCACACCTGGCGTCACCAACCAGGGGGTCTGCAGTACCCTCAGTGGAAGCCTAACCGTGTTGAAAATTAGAAGACTTACCTTCAAGTCCCTGTTCGGGCGCCACTTGCGGGGGACCAGCCTCCGCTGACCAGGGTTCGAGAAGGTGGACACGGCTTAGGTGATAAAATAAAGACAGAAACGAGTTAACAGTAAAGACAGAAAATGGAGGAAGAGCTCTCCGGTTTATTTCTCACAGGCTTTATATACAGTTTTTAGGTAGGGGGTACGTGCAAGGGTACATGTAGGAAAAATATGCATTACCTCAGTAGATCATTAACTGTTTACCAATAGTCTAAAGGTCAGTGAAACCTTGGTTAGTTTCTTAAGCCGATTTCTTCCATTAACCCAGATAGCCATCTTTCTTTTGTGTCCCAAGGATCTGGCCATCCTCACCACATTCCTTAGTAAATAGTGAGCACCTTCCAGGTGCAGCAAGGAAACAATAAGAGCAGATAGACAAGTTTATGATTCACCAAGCCCACTAAAGCCAGCCTGCATGCCCCTCAATATTGGGGACCATGGCCCTCAACACCACTTCACACAAGAGAACATATTTCTGGGGCAGTCCAGGCCCAATGACTGATTTCTGCAAGAGTACAGAGATCTCATCATTTCTGCCAACCAAGAGACATCTGTGACAGGCTATATTTGCTCCAGAGAATCCTGTGGGGTTGGCCAAGGCTTTGGCAGACTTACACTGCAGTTTGACTTCTTTCTTTGCCCAACCCTGCTTCCTATCCCTCCCTTCCACAGGTTTTGATCTTTTTAAATTGCCTGTACACCATACATTTTCTCATCTGCTTTCAAAAAACCGAGCCTGTGACAATCATCAAAAACACCAAATACCCAGGAATAAATCTAACTTTGCAGAAAAAAATGTTTAAATGTTATTGAGAGAAAATAAAGATCAAATAAATGGAGGGATAGTTCACCTTATGGATTGAAAGTCAAATTTGTACAAATGCCCATTCTTTCCAAATTGATCTATAAATGTAATACAAACCCAAAAAATTATCTCAGCAAGTTTTATTTGTGAAAACTGACAAACCAATTCTAACATTTATATGGAAATTCAAAAGGACAAAAACAGCACCCCCCAAATGAAGAATAAATTTGGTGAACTACAATTCAAGAAATCACAAATAAAAAAGCTATAGTAATGAAGAGAATGTAGTTATGGCATAAAAGATAGACAAATGGACGAATGGAATACAATAGAGTTCAAAAACATATAGGGAGACTCTTGATTTATGATAGGGTAATGGTGAAGAAGCAATGGAGGAAAGAGTGATCATTTCAATATATGGTTTTGAATCAATGGTATCCACACAGAAAAAGATTCATCTTACACCTACCTCACATTATGTTCAAAAATAAATTCTAGGTGAACTGTAGACATGAATAAAATAGATAAAAGAGTACAGGTTTTAGCAGATAATATAGAAGAATATTTCATGACCTTGGAATAGACAAGGATTTCTTAAACAGGATATATGCACACGCACACATATACACACACAAAAAACTAATCCTATCTTCATCAATAGACACAATTATGACAGTAAAAATTCACAGAATGGAAGACATAATCAACAGAAGATTTGATTCCAAATAATCAAAGAACACCTATAAATCAATTACAAACAGACAAACCCATAGTAGAGTTCTAAAGTCTAAATGGAGATTATTTAAGGAAGAGAGGAGTGGGTAGTGACTGTGAGAGGCATAAAAGGGCTCCTGGGGTACTGTAATTATGCTAATTCTTGACCTGGGCAGTAGTAATATGAGTGTGTACACTTTGAAAAAACTTATTTAACTGTATATATATGAACTGTGTACTTATTTTTAAAACTAATAAATTACACATCTAGTATAATGCTAGATAAAAGGAAACATATCTGTAGATTTAATTCATGAACTTCCCTTGCCATATACATGCTGCATCAAAAAAAAAAAAGGGCGATCTGGGTACAGGCATAACAGATAAAAAAGCAATCTGTCCTCACAGGTGTGAGGGAGGGCTGAGTGTAGTCAGGCCCTGAAGTCTGTGCCAAGATCATCACACCCTTGGCACAGCTGTGCGTGCCCCTGTGCCATGCTCACTTTATAGAAGAACATTTTGCTAACTCTCTAAGGCCACAGACCTAAACACAAAACTTGGTTTCTAAGATAACATCCTGTACCATAGCTTATGTTTGACTTTGGCTGCCGAGTTGGACTAGTATTGCCTCCATTATTTTTAAGTGGAGGGCCTTTCAGTGCTACATTTATGAGTGTCTCCTTTTTTACATGGATAAACCTGGCCAACACCACAACCCTACTTTTACTAGCACAAGTACCATCCACTGCAGACACGTTCTTCACAGGGAAAAATCTGGCTTTTTGATACTTTGGTTTGGCCAACAGACATCTTGCCAGGTTTACAGTGAAAGATCCGAGTTCTTTGACAACAACATGAAGAATATTTCCCATCCAGGGATGAGTTTGCAGGTCTGGCAAGACGTTGCATGGACCAGGCCAAACCAAACATCGAGTGGAAAACTCCATTCAGACAGTGTTCCGTGGGCCCAGGCCCCCTGTGGCCAGCCCACTTGTGCAATTGACTCTAGTAAGTAATGAAGCAGCAGCCAAACAGTACTGCACATACTGTACAGAGCGCTCAGCCAGGTGGAGGGGAGGATGACAGGGCCACTTGGACACCATCCCAGGCCTACTTAGAAGAGCACACTGAGTTTTTCCAGGATCTCATAATGCCAGAGATATTTTGATCATGGCTTTGAGGAAATAGTTTGAGCATAAATGGCTTTTGTGACCCATATGTCTAAATATTTTCCCTTTTATGCTAGGAGAAAAGAAACCATGTTTCACATTTCTAGAGTGTAAAAAAAAAATCAAAATAGAGAGAAAACTACTTGAATCACAGATGTATCCTATGAGAGCCTGTCATCTCCCATCGACCTTCTTATTCCTCACCTGCAAATTCACTAGTCAGTAACAGTGTTCCTATACCTCTTCCATAGTGACAGCATACTATTTATACCCAAAACTATTGAATATTTATTCTTGTATCTACTTTTGTTAATTTATTTTGGAACTTTAAAATGTGCGCAGGAACTACCTCTGGAAATTGTGCCTCCAATAAGAAACCTTTCATAGAGAAAGAGAACAAATTGATTCATCATATCTAAACTTGCACTGGCCACAACTTCAGCATTGCTTCTTTTTATTGGCATGAATAATTGAGAATTGTTTGAGTATTTACTTTAAATGTATGTGGCATTGACTCATTGTTTCAGTAGCTGTACAGCATGATGATACATGTGGACCATGCAGAACAAGATATTCTCCCCAAAAACTGGGAAATACATTACTTACATTTTAGTATAGTAGACTCACAGAGCAGTTGAAGATGACAGAAGATTCCTAAATGTGGAAGGAAAGATTAATTTTAAAAATCTGCAAATTTCAAAGGACTATGGAGATATACAAACCATATCAATTATATCACATACACTAATGTCTCTATGACTAACAATGGTTATTAACACTCAATTTCTAAGAAGATGTATATTTCCTGACAGGTAAACTGTTATAACTAGAACAGCATAGTCTTTCCAAATAAATATGCTCACATTCATTTAAATAAAATCACATTTTATCCACATGTCATTGTGCAAACAATAAGCAAAGAACCAAAAATAAATGTAAGCTGTTAACTCTCACAGAGGTCAGTTACCCTCTGCTGTGCTTCTTCACGCTTCCTCAGAACTCCACATCACTCCACTTTGAAACCCTATCTTTGTAGTCAGCTCAGTAAAAATTCAAAGGTGAAAATTCAAAGGAAAGGTGAAAGGCTGCACCCCAGGTCAATTCACTTGCTGGGAAGCGAAGATTTCCCAATACCCATTTTCCGAAGGTGAAAGGTTTAAGAGGGAGAAGAGATAGGTTATTTTGTTCAATCCAGAAAATGTTTTGACTGAAATATTTTTATCTTTAAAAAAAAAAACCCTACAATTTCTATAGCTACTTATAGCTTACAAAGTGGTGCCCCCATTTTGTTTAATCATCACCAGAACACCACTATTTTGTAGATGTGGAAACTGAATTTTGAACCTGAATTCTAAATTCACAAGCTTAGGCCCATGACACCCAGCACAAAGCTTTTTCTTCTTGACCACCACTGCACTAAATACGTGAAAAAAAGATGAGGCTCCTTAGAGGTCCCTGTTCTTAGGTAAGATGAATAAAGAAGATACATGATTTAAAAGGAATAGATATGCTAATAGAGCCTAAATCAAGATATTTAGCAATTCTGACTGGCTCTGTGCAAGAGATTTTTTGATAGACAAAGGAGAACTGAGGCATGAAAGTGATCATTTCAACCTCTGTGTAATTCACTAAAAAATGAGAACCACTGTAGCATTAGTGTGACTAAGGCTAAAGCAGAAGTTCCGACTGGTGATACAAAAAGAAAAGTCTGAGATTTAAAACACTGCAATTGTTGCCATAGTAAGTATAGGTCTATGTAAGAGCTGCTTGTAACTGGTAAACAAATAATATTGCTAATATAGTCAAGTACAAAAAACACTTTTAAATAGAATTTGTAGTGTAATGGTAAGACTGCTGAAGGATGTGGCAATTGAAAAGAGGTTTGTGAAGAAAATTACACTATCAAGCAAAGTGGGAAAACCTATGGTCTGAAAATTGATTGCAATTGAAAGGAAAATTATATAACCAGTTTAAGCTGATAATTTCTTGCAACTGAGCCAACTCTATGAGTTGAAGTTACTGGTGAGTTTTCTGCCTTACAGATCTATTTGAGACTTCAACTTCCAATTCCTACGGCTTGTGGAAGAATGAAATGTTCCCATGGTTCCCTTCTACCTTCATCTTCTACTTCCACATGTGCTGTCTTAGTGTTTCACTGCATCAGCTGAATTGTGAACTCATATCTTTTACAGGTTTCAATGATGTTGGTGCAAAGGTAACCAGTTTTTTTAACCTTTTAAACCGCAATTACTTTTGCACCAACCTATAAACGACTATTATGTTTTAAAGTCATAAACACATAATCATATGAGCAATGGAGATTTTCATTAATGATTTCAGAAAATTAGAAGACCGTGGTATAGCCCAAATTTTTAAATTTCTCTCTCAGATACCCTTTTTCTCAAAATTTTTCTGACCAAAATGGGATTTGGGTATCATTTCTTGGTCCCTTCACTAGCCTGTGCCTCATCTAGTGTCCCAAGCCTTCATTGCTCTTGTTTTTCAATAACTTTCTTTCTTCTCATTTTCTTCACCCTCCATCTCAGGAAAAACAAAAATGTTCTTCCTTGTCTCAAGTTTAACAATATAGTGATTGTCTTTTCTTGTTGTGATGTTCCTAAGGTCTCACCATCCAACCCAAAAAATTACCCAAGCATTTTTCTCCATCAATAGCTCTTAACTATAGTTAAGGGAAAAGGAATGGGGCAAAAGTCATAAATGACCAAACAACCCTTGTCAACCATTGATTTTAAAAGAAATGTACATTTAAAACCAATTTAGATAACTTATGATTTGTCCTATGAATTTCATCTTGACAGTTGTTTTAGAAGCAAATTGCTTGTAAATATCCAGGCCATAAAAATCTGAAGGATCAGCAACCAAAATCCCTCATACAGAGTCATGAACAAAAATAAAAAACATGGCATCTAGAGTTAGATAGCAAAGTTCAAATTCTGTCTTCTCCACTACTTTAGGTAAGTTATTCAACCTCTCTGACCTCAATTTCCTCATGTGCAAAATGGAATGATAATACTGCTTCCACTTCCTAGGATTATCATATGGATAAAATGAGTTAATACATATAAAGTCCTTAGAACATTCCTGGAAGATAGTAAGCACTGAATAATATTGGCTCTTATTAGAATTATCTTAACTCACTGGAAAAGGCAGTGGTGTCTTCCTTCCTTACACCTCTTCTTAAGTGCTTGCTATTTTTACTACGTGTATTTATTTATCAATTATAATATGCTACTTTGACACAACTCTTCTTACAGACATTGGCTGCATTTTAACATCTTTGTATCTGCCATAGTGCCAGCAGAATAACAAGCTCATAATAGGCATTTACTTAAAATGTACTAGTTCAAACACCAACTATAAGAAAACCAATGGTGTATTGATATATTTCAAACTTGATTTATTACACCTTATTGAAGAACCACCTCAAAACTTTACTTATCAACTAATGTTTGCCTTTTCCTCCCTCCCATTACTGGAGATACTATGACTTCATCTCCATGTGCTTTACTGAAATTCAAAAAAAAAAAAAAAAAAGGCAGGGGTGGGGCAGGCGGAAGCTAAATAAAGTTAGTCATGAAGCTGCATCTATACTTACGGTAAACAACATATTTCTGTACTTTCTATCTTCCAGTAATTTTGTTTTCCAGCATATTTCCAATGTAAAATATGTAAGCAATTACAAAAAAAATAATTTTAGTTGTCATTTTAAAATTTAATGGAAAATGTGAGCATGCTTTAGAATGAGACTGTTTTCTCTCTTGTGTTTTTCATTTTACTTTAAAATGACTTCACTTGTATGTGGCTAATTGTTGAGGTAGAGTTCATTCGTAATGGCCATTTTAGCTGTTTTTCATGGCAATAAGAAAATCAAGAATTAGAGTCTACTTTCCAGACATTTGGGTCATGCTATCTCTTCATTTTACCCCTTTGTCTCTCACTGTTACTCCCACATGCATACACACCCCACCTTAAAACAAGTTCTCAGACTCATAGGAGACCAATATTATGAATTAAAGGAAATCACCCAAAGGGAAAAAGAGGAGGCAATTTTAGGTTTCTGATTCTTTTCAAATAGCAAACATGAGGCTTGAGTTGCCTCCAAACACTTGTTCCTAACTAGGAGAACAGGGTTGTGTTTTGTAGCTCACTAACAAAGTACCTCTTAATAAAACATACATTATCATTTTTATAGAACAATATTCAGGGAAATGCACTTTGCTAAGAAATGATGAATATAAAAAGTCAAATTATTGACATTTTATTCCCTTTAAATCCATAATGAAAATACGTATCAGGTGAGATTTCCAGTCAAGATGGCTGAGTAGGTAAACGCTGTGCTCACCTCCTCTCAGGACAACATCAATTACAACTAAACACAACAGCCATCATTGAGAATTGCCTGAATTCTAACTGAACTGAGGACATACAACTATGGACGTACAGAAGAAGCCACCCAGAAACTGGTAGAAAAGGCAGAGACACTGAACAAGCTGGTCCCATACCCATGTGTGACCATTAAAACTTAGGAGGGATAACTCAGCTGTGGAGGTCCCCCTAGAGAAACAAGGGGTCCCAGTCCCACAACAGGCTCCCCAGCCCAGAATTCCAGGGCCAGAGAGAGAAGTCCCTATAACTCCTGGCTGTACATACTAGCAGAGATTGTGGCTGAGTGAGATGGAAGGCAGCTGCAGTCCTAGATGCTCTTCCAAAAGAGTCTATTCATGAACTTACTTGCTGATGGACTCACTCGCTCTGAGCTCCTGTGCTGGGGCAGCAGTTCAAAAAGCATCACGGATACATGGGGAGAAACTGAATTGTTCAGTTTCAGAGTGAGGACTAGAAGGGCAGCTTTCTCTCAGAGGGAGGAGCTGGTGGAAGCCATTGCTTTTTTGTTGAGATCTCCTCTCTCCCTGCATGCAGACACAGGTGGACGACATATCTGAATCTCCATCAAACTGGCTATCACCTTTAATCTGTCCCACCCTAGTGATTTCCTGAGACCCCACCCGACTCAAATTTGACCCCACCCAAACCATTTTTTGTATGGCTTTTCCATACAAAAAAAAGTATCTTACCTCATGTTGCATACTTTCCTAAAATCTCTCAAAGGTTCTTAAAACCCAAACAAGCAGCATCTGACCTCAGTGTTTCCCTGACCTCTGTCTGAGCAGCCCTAAGCCAGCACTAGCAGCAGCTGGCCTTGATTCACAGATTGGCCTCTCAAGGCACCTTCAAGCCCAATGTGTGCTGTAAACATCTGTGGATTGCTTTGTGTCCCATACCAAGTGGCACCAGGGAGGGCATAAGCTGTGGCTAAGCTTAGCCTGTGGTGGGGCCCCTCCTATTAGACCCCAGAGCTGGCACACCCAGTAGCCAGCTTCAGACCAAGCCAGAACATCACTTGGCTGCCTCCAAGAACAACACATCCAAAGGGCAAACTGGGCAGGTATCAGAGCCCTGATAAAGTGAACCCTTCTCCGTAGGGTCAGTCCCTGAACAACAGTTCCTCCACTGTAGTCACAATGAGTCCTTACAACAAATCAGCCTAAGGATCAATCCCCCCCCCATTAATGTGTAAACAGCAACTAAGGCTCAACTACAACAGAAAGGCACATACAACCACTTAAGGGATACACCTGGAGCACCCAGCTCTAGTGACCAGGGAGACTGCACCACTGGGTCCCACAAAACACCCATTACATAGTCCACTCTACTAAGACTGGGAGGCATAGCAGCCCTACATAGAAACAAACACAGAGAGGCAGCCAAAATGGAAAGACAAAGAAACATGTCCTAAGTTTAAAAAAAAGAAAAAAACAGAACAAAGCTCCAGAAAAAGAACTAAACAAAATGGAGACAAGCAATTCACCAGACACAGTGTTCCAAACACTGGTTATAAGGATATTCAATGATCACAGGGAGAACGTCCACAAAGACATAGGGAATATAAAAATAGAGACAGGAAAACATAAAAAAGAACCAGTCAGAAAATAAGAATACAAAAATTAAAATGAAGAATACATTAGAGGGAATCAATAGATTAGATGAAGCAGAGGATCAAATCAGCAATTTAGAAGTTAACATAGCAGAAAACACCCAATCAGAACAGCAAAAAGAAAAAAGAATCCAGAAAAATGAAGAGAGCTTAAGGGGCCTCAGGGACAACATCAAGGGTCCAAACATTCATATCACAGAAGGACCAGAAGGAGGCTAGAGAGAACAAGGAATTGAGAACCTATGTGAAGAAATAATAACAGGAAACTTTCCCAACCTGGTGAAGAAAATAGCTAGACAAGGCCAGAAAGCTCAGAGAATCCCAAACAAGATGAACCCAAAGAGGCCAACACCAAGACTCATCATAATTAAAATGCCAAAGGTTAAAGACAAAAAGAGAATCTGAAAAGCAACAAGAGAAAAGCAGTTAGTCACCCACAAGGGAGCTCCCACAAGATTGTCTGACAATTTCTCAACAGAAATTTTGCAGGCCAGAAGGGACTGGCAGGAAATATACAAAGTGATGAAACAGAAGGATCTACAATGGGGCCGGCAGAGTGGCGCTGTGGTTAAGCGCTGGCTTGGGAAGCCAGCGGCCCTGATTCGGTCCCACATGTGAGGGCCAGTGACACTGCCCTCAAAAAAAAAAAAAACAGGGATCTACAACCAAGATTATTCTACCCATCAAAGCTATCGTTTAGAATCATAGGACAGATAAAAAAACTTCCCAGAGAAGAGAAAACTAAAGGAGTTCATCAAAGAATCTTAAAGGGACTTCTTTAAGATGAAAAGGAAAAAAGAAAAAAAAAAGAAAAAAAATATGAATAATAAAATGACAATGACTATATCTATCAACAACTACTTTAAATGTAAATGGATTAAATGTTCCAATCAAAAGATAGGTTGACTGGCCCTTTAGCCACAGCAGCCATTGAGGAGCAGTAGCCATGGCTCTGCACTACCCCATGACTGTGGACTTCAATAGGGGCCACAAGGTGACCAAAAACATCAGCAAGCCAAGGCACAGCTGCTGCCGTGGGAACCTCAACAAACACACCAAGTTCATGCTGGACATGATGCGAGAGGTGTGCAGCTTTGCCCCCTATGAACGGCATCATGGAGCTGCGCAAGGTCTCTAAGGACAAGCGGGCCCTGAAGTTCATCAAGAAAAGGGTGGGGAGGGCCGGCCGAGTGGCGCGGTAATTAAGCGCTGGCCTGGGAAGCCAGCGGCGCCGGTTCGGTCCCACATATGAGGGCCAGTGACACTGCCCTCAAAAACAAACAAACAAACAAACAAACAAACAAAAATCTTCAAAACAAGAAAAGGGTGGGGACACACATCCATGCCAAGAGGAAGAGAGAGGAGCTGCACCGTATCCTTGCAGCCATGAGCAGCCAAGAAGGACTGAGCCCCATCCACTCTGTATGTAATAAAATCTTCTCAGGGGAAAAAGAAAAAAGATACAGTGGCTGAATATATGAGAAAAAAAGATTTTTAAATATGCTGCCTACAAGAGACTCAGTTCAGACGGAAGGATACACACAGACAGAAAGTAAAGGGATGGGAAAAAGATATTTCATGAAAATGGAAACAAACCAAACAAACAAAAAAACAAGCTGAGGTAGCAATATTTATACCAGAAAAATATAGACCTCAAACAAAAGTTATAGCAAGAGACAAAGAAGGACCCAGTAATCCCACTTCTGGGTATTCATCCAAAGAAACCGAAAATGCTACTTTGAGGGGATGTGTGCATCCATATGTTCATTGCAGCATTCTTTACAATGGCCAAGATGTGGAGGCAGCCTGGGTGTCCATTGATGGAAGAATGGATAAAAATGAGGTGATACATACGAGTATATACAATGAAATATTGCTCCGCCAGGGAAGGGAATGGGTTCTTGCCATTTGTGGCAGCATGTATGGACCTGGAGGGTGTTATGCTGAGTGGCGTATGTCAGACAGAGAAAGAGATACAATATGATTTCTCTTATATGTGGAATACAAAGAACAAAATAAACAAATGAACAAAACAGATACTAATATAATATTGTATCTCAACTGTAATTGAAAAATTAAAAATTATTAAAGGATAAAAAGTGAATTTCTAGACAAAAATAAAAAATCTATACAACTTTGAATCATACTACTAGGTAAATTAAAATAATCTATTTGATATCATAACAGTTCTTCCAAAACTAATTTTAAAGGATTTAATGTTTGAGGCATCTTTTCAGGGAACAGTTTAAAGGATCAACAACTATATAACTAGTATATCAGTAAACGATCCTTTTTTCCCCTCTAAATAATTGTGTATTTGTCTTTCATCAAACCCAAACTTTGGAACCTTTACCAAAATAAGAGCAATATCCCTCTGACACTGAACAGATACGGGATAACCCAGTAGTAATCAGTCCCTTGCAGGCACTGCATATGAGGCAGTTTAAATGTTGGTGGAGATAATCTATGGATCCAAACAAACATAAAATCTGAAAAAGCAGACCCCCTTTTTACTGAAATGATAAGTCAGAGAAGCAGAACAGAATTTCCTGAAGATGTACCAGGAACCATGCTAAGGCCTGCTTTGATTGTTCCCAGAGGCTCCCTTGGCTGTTCTACCACACTTCCTCTCAGATTTATTTTCCACCACACCAGTTCCCAGAGTGATTAGAAACAAATACCAATGCCAAGCAAGTCCAAATATGTCTGAGTTCCTCTCAAACAGCTTGGCACTTCCTGCTACTTTCATTGGCACTTCCATGATGTGGCTTCGTAGACAAGTTTTTATTTGAATTCAGCTAACACAATAATTTGAAATTTTGATTGATTCAGTTTTTAAAAGTATTTGTAGTTTTCTATTTGGAAAGACCAAGTTATGCCACAGGTTAAGAGAGAGAGAGATTTTACTTAGGCCTAGGCTTAACCATAGTGGAATAAGCTATGATCTAAAGAATGATCTAAAGAGTATGATTTGAGATGCATCACAGAAATCTAAATTATCGCAAGATTTCTGTCACTCTTACTTCTCTTGGCACTTGTCACCTTTTTATCCACCTTACCTGATATATTCATATTAGAGTCCACCATTTTTATTGAAAAAAATAAATCAAATTATCTCCAGAAGGCTGAAAATACATGCTACCTAGGAAGAGGAAGTGTGGGGAAGTTCTTTTGAAAGGGGGTTTCATCTCCCATTGAAGAATCATGGTGAATTGCTTTATGAGGCTGGCAATGTTTAATCTTTTAAAAGCAGAAACTGGAGAGAAGCTATGCATGTTGCACTAAAGTAGAGAAAATCATCTCATGTTTATTATTTTGTGAACTTGCCAAGGTCAGGTCCAATTTAATAACTCAAACTCAAGATATATTACCATACAATTCAGAGTCATTCCTGGAAATGGTCAGTCAGTGCAATACTAAGAGAAAAATATATGTAAACTGAAATTTGCTTTCCCTATATCAATTTCATCCTATGAAAGATGTGATAGCTCTAAAAAGAGTACATTCAGACTATTTAAAAAAAAAAAAAAAGTCTGATGAAGAGCACTTCCAGAATGGTAGAGGAAGGATCTCAAAAAATCTGTTTCTCCATAAAAGTAATATGAATGTCAAAACTTTTTCAATCAACATTTTCAGAACTCTGGAAATTAACAAAGCTTGCAACAATCTAAAGAAATTTTATTCAAAAAGAAAACTAAATAGCAGCAAGCTTTATAGCATTTTAACTTGCCCTATTTCTATTCCCCTCACCCTAGTTTCACAATGGCCATAAAAACCAATAGCCTCACATGTAGTATTTGCAAAACCTGACAACCTAGCAGCCATTGAAGAGGGAAGAATTGATTTGGAGCTTCTAAAACCAGTCCCATCCCAGAAACTTGTCATTATTTGACCCTGTCCTGTAGCTCCCTAGAAGCCCTCACTTGCAGGACTCACCTTTATTTGACATAACTCACTTGGTCACTGCAAATAGACTTCCCCCAGAGCCTTTAAGTGTAACATTCAAAAGCAGATGTTTAACATCACAGCTGACTAAGACAGGGATGACAGTTGGGGCAAAAAAGAGGCTGACCAAAAAAATTAAAAGGAAAAGCTGGGCAAGGAGATGTCTATCATAGGCTGTAAAAAACTTCAAGATTATCTGGGAATTTAGAAGGCCACATGAATATATCAGTGTGTTGTTTATGTTTTTTTATCTTCTGGATATTATGTTTGGACATCTTAAAAATCTTTTTGCCTTGAGAGAGACTGCCCTCCTGAGACCAGCCAATTTTAGAGATAGTACAGGATTCCCAGAGGAGCGTGCCTTTGATATGCAAATTACCCAGGCCAGAGCCATACACCCTCAGTGTGGTTTATGCAGATGATCTGCGTTATTCGGCTGCCTTATCTGAATCGCTGGGCCAGGTACTGGCAACTAGACACCACCTCTATAGCCCAAAGTGCCCTGGAGCATTCAAGCTAATCAGTCCTAATCTGTTTATCCTGACCTGTCTTGCCTTTCCTAAGGAAACCCCAATAAAAGCTCTGATGTAGACTTTCCCCCTGCTCTAGTGTTCTGTCTTCTGTCACACCATGCCTCTGGGTTACAGAACCTGTGAATACAATAAACTTTGCTTCCTGAGACTCTCCTGTGTCTCTTCTCATGGCTACAGCCTACTAACCATTTCATAAAATAACAGAGAACATCAGGGCTGTGGGCATAGTCAGAAAATACCTCAAAAGGCCCTAATGTCTCACCTCAGGCTGACACCAAGTCTCTGTACAAGCAGGAAATAAAACTTAAGGCAGAGCTGTAAAGTACTGGAACTCTGAAGGCGAGCCCCAACTGACATACAGAGCCACTCAACAAAAGCTGAGACATGGATTGGCTCAAAGCATTTAAGGATATATCTGTCTAAGTGTTAACTGACTACAAAGCTAACCAAGAAGGTGCGTCAGTGGCCACATATGACAAAGAATAGAGACTTTACATAATTACAACTAAACTAAATAAGCTTTCCAGACAAGAAAAACCTAAAGAAGTCCATCACCAGTAATTATAAGGAATGTTTGAGGGATTTCTTTAAGACAAAACAAAAACATATGACTAATAAAATGGCAATAACTACATTTCTATCAACAATTACTTTAAAGGTAAATGGATTATATGCACCAATCCAAAGATAGGATGGCTGAATGCAAAAGAAAACAAGACCCTTACATGTGCTGCCTATAAGAGACTCATTGCAGATCAAAAAGCACACACAGACTGAAAGTAAAGGATAGGAAAAAGATACTTCATGAAAATGGAAACAAACAAACAAAAAAGCTGGAGTAGCAATACTTATACCAGAAAAAATAGACTTTAAAACAAAGGCTATCACAAGAGACAAAGAAGGACCCAGTAATTCCACTTCTGGGTATTTATCTGAAAAAAACCAAAGAGCTACTTCAAGGGAACATGTGCATCCACATGTTCACTGCAGCATTGTTTACAATGGCCAAGATGTGGAGGCAGCCTGGGTGTCTGTAGGTGGAAGAATGGATATACAATGGAATATTGCTCAGCCAGTGAAGGGAATGGGTTCTTGCATCTGCCGCGTCATGGATGGACCTGGAGGGTGTTGTGCTGAGTGAACTGTGTCAGACAGTGAAAGACAGATGTCATGTGATGTCACTTAAAAGCAGAATCTAAAGAACAAAATAAACACAACAGAAACAAACTCATAGATACAGAACATTTTGATTGTTGCCAGACAGGAGGGGGATTGGGAATAGGTGAAAAGGGGGAAGGGATTAAGACATACAAATTGGTTCTTACAAAGTAGTTATGGGGATGTAGGGTACAGCATAAAGAACATAGTCAATAATATTGTAATAACTATGTATGGTGTCAGATGGGTACTAGATATATTGAGATGAGAGATGAGAGGAAGGTTCGGGGACAGGGTGAAAAAGTGAGGGAATTAAGAAGTACAAATTGGTAGTTACAAAATAATCATGAGGATGTAAAGTAAAGCATGAGGAATATAGTCAATAATATGATAATACCTATGTATAGTACCCTGTGGATACTAGACTAGTCAGGGTAATGACTATAAGTTGTACAAATGTCTAACCACTATGCTGTACACCTGAAATTAATATAAAATAATATTGAATGTCAACTGTAAATGAAAAATTAAAAAGGAGGGGAAAGTGAAGGTGATAACAGGTCCAAATTTCCAGGTACAAAACAAATAAGTCAAGGGGATGCAATGTACAGCATAAGCAACATAGTCAATAACATGGTGATAGTGTGGTACAGTGTCAGGTGGTTGCTGGACTTACCATGGTGATCACTTCTTTAGGTATACAAATTTTGAATAACTATGGTGTACACCTGGAACTAATATAATATTATACCTTAGCTATATTTTCATAAAAATCTTTTTTTAAAAATACTTCCTTTTTCTTTTTTCTATCTTTTTTCCTTGATCCTTTGTAACTTTCACCCACTTCTTTGCCCTGGGCAGTCCTGTTCTGGTTGTTGAGAACTAAGGTTGCTCCAGAAAACTGAGCTAAGTAGGAAGAGAGAAGTTTTCCAAGCAGTCCCGGTGGAGAACAGCTGGCCTACTGCTTGTCTCAGTCTAAGGGGTTCACAGCAGGCAGGATTCTCTGCCTGCCTAACCTGAGATGCAGCAAAGCAAAGGCCCTGCAGGGCTCAGAAATTCCACCTTCTGGAAACAGACTAATTAGAAAGCAAGAGCACAAGTCAACACAAAGGCTACTTTGAATATCCCTTCCTTAGCTTTTGTTTATCCTTCCCACTTGCTTGTAGAGATACAGGCATGAGGCTGTGCTATTTGAAAGAAGTGTATATAAATGCAGTTGGAGTTAATATAAGCTAGGAAAAATGGAATCACACCAGGAAAAAAGTTGGCTGCCAGTTACGAGGTTTGACTTGTCTAGGTTTCCGGTTCCATATCTACGCATAGCACTGAGATATGAAAGAACTTTGCAGCAGCTGAAAATAAAAGCTTTGGCATTTTAAAGGATGTTTAAATGCTACATTATATTCTATTATCTTCTTTTATTTCATTATAGTTTTCATGACTTGGGACATAATGTGAGGCTTTAAAAAATAACCTGATGAATGTGAAAGAGTGATTTGGGTAAACACAGAACTAAAATTAGCATGCTGTTCATTTGCAAGGAAGAGAAGTATAAAGCATATACTTGATCTTTCTCTGTTCATTTCCTCAATGAGTCTTTTAAATATTTAGGTTATTTTTGCTTTTGTTTTTGTAAAATATAAAGGCATACAAAAATGTCATAAAATTCCTTTCCTTTGCTGAAAACTTTTAGACTCATTTCCACTTTTTAAATAGGATTTTACAAATAGAAACAAATGAAGCTAAACTAAAAGTGATTTTTTAAGCACTTGCAATAATTTTAAATGCTCTGTAGAAAATTATAACGAAGGAAATAATTATACCACTAGAGATCATTGGTATTACTATGTTAATATATTTCCTTACGTACTTTTTCTTACATAACAGCACTTTTTACAATTTGAGATACTATCTACTCTTCTTTTTTTAGCATTTGTTTTTATAAAATATTAGGCATACAGAAAAACCATAAAACAACTATGAAACTAACAAACAGATAGGGAGGGAAACCCTCATAACCACCCTGTTTGAACAATGCTAGGGCTGCAAAGGCCCACAGTGAATTTCCCTTCAGACTAAGTCTTTCTCATCAAGCAAATTTTCCTTCTGATTTTATTACCCAGGTTGCCTGACCACAGGGAGAAAAAAATATTGATGTCTGTACAAGTATTCCATCCCCATGGGATTTTTTTTTTTTCTTTTCTCATTGTGAATTGTTATCATCTTCGTTCTAGAGATCAGTGTTTTGAACTTGTTTTCTGAGAATCTCCTCCTGTGAAATGGATCTGATCTTGGTGCTATTAACATCACATTTTCAGTGTGAGTCCAAAAGATAAAGGCCAGAAGTTGGCATGCGATAAAATCAGCAAGGTAATTATGAGGCTGATAGAACATGAGCCTGTAGGGCAACATGGGCTCTACCTTACCATTGGTTTAGTACACACATGCTTTTCCCACAAACATTTTACTATTTTAATTTTGGAGGAAATAGTTTGTCTACAAATTAAACTAAAGTTGCAAAACAAACAAACAAAACCAGCCCGAAGAAAAATATGATTGGCCAGCTCTCTGCCTATCTAGTCTTTAATCTTAATTTCAAAAGTGTTGAAGCTATGCTCCAAACTTGAAATTAGGATTTTACTACAGAGTCTGTCTTAGGACTCAGAGAGCTACAGAAGACATACACTAAATGCATAAATAGCCTCCTCTTCTTTCCCCTCCCCCTGGCCTCCTGTTACCATATCTAATTGCCCAGATACACCCACTAAGTTTTCTACACGCACAAAACAACACAAGAGGTTATCATTTCCCTCCTCAACAGAAACAGGGTCAGATCTACACATTCTCCTCATTGAAGCTTTGGCCAAATTGAGAAGAGGGGAGGGAGGACAGAAAATGTAGTAAGAGATAAGTGATAATAATTACATTACACTGAATAAGAACAACTTGAAATATAATGAAGGCACTACTTTCTTGGTCTTCCACTCCAATGGGAAAATGTTTCCCCAGCCACTGGATTAAAAACTCACCAGACTACATGATTTTCTTTTCACTTTACATATGAAATAATTCTATGGTCACTTGAATGTATTACAGGTATGTAATCTGTTTAGTAAAAGTTTCCACTTAGAGAGTGTGTGGTCTTAGAATTAACTCTGGACTCTGGGTTTGTCATGTCAAAAATTCACTCTCCCATGGGCTCCCCTATGAGCTCTTGCGAGCCCTCTTGTGGGTCATTCTGACTCAGGTTCCCTAACATGGGTTGCATGATTGAGTGGACAGGAACAGAATATTAAAACTGAAGTTTCGATTGAGGCAGATACCAACGTGAGTGTAAGCCATGCCACTCTGAAGGGGTCTCCAAAGTTGATGGAGCTGTGAGTGGTCTTTGTTATCAAGATGGGGCTCTTTTCTGTCTTTGGGGACTTTGTGAAATAGTGTGTATTCCAGTTCCCTCCACCTAATCTTGAGTTTGCCTTACAGTGTAGATAATTTAAAATTCAAATAATTCCTGCAATTCAATGTGAGTCCCTGGAGACTTAGCTCCATTAAGGTCAGCCTGAATTTTCCCCTACCTGCATTTTACCTTTCCTTGTCTACCAGCCACTTCTATTCTCCAAAAGAAGAAGAGAGAAAATTGGTTTTTTTGGGGGGAGGGGGTGTTTGGTTTCTTGACCTCTGTATTAAGAGTTCATAGTTTGGGGCCAGTCAAGTGGCGCATTGGTTAAGAGTTGGCCTGGGACACCAGAGGCCCCAGTTCAGATCCCACATATGAGGGCCAGTGACACTGCCCTCTACAGCTAAGATGGTGAACAACAGCTCCACCTGGAGCTGGGCTGCTGTGAGTCCCCGGGACGGCATAGCTGCAGCCCCTGCTGCAATGGGCTGCCTTAGTCTACAGTGAGTGGCCGGCAGCAACCTGAGCTGCTGGCAGCAAGAGAGAGCTGCCAATAGCCGCAGTGAGCGGCCATCCAAAGGCTGGCGACTGATCTGCCTCACCCGGGAAGAGCACAATAACAATACCAACATGGGCCAGTGGAGCAATGTTCTCCACAGCTAGACTGAAGAACAAAAGGACAGCAACTTGTCGGTTCCCCTTCCCCAGTTCCCCAACTCTGTCTCCTCCCCAATTCCCCAATAAAAATCTTAAGAAAAAAAAAAAAAAAAAGAGTTCACAGTTTGGTGAAGGTAACTTTCTTTACCAGATTTTCTTAGTTGATCTCTTTTCCTGCCTCCCTCAGAAGATCTAGTCTTAGATCTCCTTTTTGCCTGTTGCTTCTAATTTCTGTTTATTTCTGTATTAATGGATATTTAGTAATTTTAGGATCCTTTTGTCTTCCTTCTTCCTCTTCCATCCCAACAGAAGGCTCCAAGTATTGTAAACTCATTTTCCCCAACAATGAAGTGCAAACAGAAAACCAGGAGAGAGGTTTTTAATTTCAAGTGCATTTCCACATCTCCCTTGGCTGCCCAAATCTTTTGTCTCTCTCCTGCCATGACTACATGATGCATTTGATTTTTCAGGACTGTGTTTATCCACAGCCCTTTCCTCACTTCCATCCTCACCCTGACCTGCACTGCCAATGCTTCTCTATGGGAAAGTCAGAAGCTGCTCTGAGCGTCTCCAAACTATGTTGTATTAACTTTTGAAAATGTTGCTTGTTCTTTCACTAACCACCAGCCCTTCCTTTGCATTATTTAATTCACGCTGACATTTTTTTTTTAGATTTTTTTTTTTCCTAATGATTTTCGTTTATACCATTAGGTTTTGGAGGGGAAGATTTTTAAATCTGGCTTTAGTTAACTATCTTAAATAAGAATTCATCTATTCTGCTCTTAACAGGCCATAGGTGAGGGCTCCCAGGTCCTTAAGAAAGACTCTCCTGGGTTATAAAACTGGCAATAGGTTTTTTAGAAGATTTACATACAGCTCAAAAGGGCAGAGAAAGAATTGACAATACAAATTTTCTAAAGTGCTCTAAAAAAAAGGAAGTCAGGAGCCTAGAGTCAGGACAACTCTGTCTAAAGTCTAGTGGAGTTGATACAAACAGTAGGCTTGACTTAATCATCTATTTGTCACCAACTATGACAGCATATGAAATGCAGGCTGCCAAATTGCCTATCCTGTTTTCCTTACTTATCTTACTTTGTAAAATGTGATATATAACTGATTGATCATCAAGGCCACAAAAATAGTTGAATAGATAATTTCAGTTGTTGGTAAACAATTATACAGGGTTGTAGATAGTACCACAAAGATAAAAAGATTAGTACAAATTCTCTGAAGTTGAAAAAAATCAAAGTCCAAAAATTTGCTTTGAAGACCAACTTACTGCTTCAAACTTTCAAATTCAGCCTAATGCCCCCAATTTCTCACTGTTCAGAATACATGAGAGTGAACAATTAAATATGCAAACTCATCTTAGAAAAAGTGCTACATACCTCATTGTTGAATATCATTATAATCACCTTTGAAGTACTTCCCTTTGGAAGCTTTGCACCAATTCCAGTGCCTAGTCCATTTTTTTTTTTTTTGGAAGATTTTTATTGGGGAATTGGGGGAGGGGAACAGTGTTGGGGAATTGGGGAAGGGGAACAGAGAAGTTGCTGTCCATTTGTTCTTCAGTGTAGATGTGGCAAATGTCACCTCACTGGCTCATGTTGGTATTATCATTGTGCTCTTCCCGGGTGAGGCAGATCGGTCACCGGCCTCTGGACAGCTGCTCATAGCAGCTCTTGGCAGCTGAGCCGGCTGCCAGCCACTCATGCTGGCTGCTGGCCACTCAGTGTAGCCTATGGCAGCCCACTGCAGCAGGGGCTGCAGCCTACACTGTCACCAGTGACCCAAGGCAGCCCAGCTCCAGGTCGAGCTGTTCACCATCTTAGCTGCAGAGGGCACAGCGTACTGGCCCTAATATGGGATCCGAACCGGAGCCCTGAGGATCAGAGCTGGTGCTCCCAAGCCAGCTCCTAACCAACGAGCCACTCGGTGGGCCCCCTAGTCCATTTTTCAAAGCAATTTTGGAACTCCTTTTTTGGAATGGCCATCATAGCTATTGTCGTCTTAAACTTGATGTCCTGAATGTCATCAAAATGTCTTCCTTTCAATATTTCCTTTACCTTCAGGTAAAGAAAGAAGTCATTGGGGCCATATCAGGTGAGTAGAGAGTGTGTTCCAATACAGTTATTTGTTTACTGGCTAAAAACTCCCTCCCAGTTAGTGCCGTGTGAGCTGGTGCATTGTCGTGATGCAAGAACCGTGAATTGTTGGCAAAAAGTTCAGGTCGTTTTCACCTAACGTTTTCACACAGCCTTTTCAGCAGTTCCAAATAGTAAACTTGGTTAACTGTCTAGTTGGTACAAGTTCAAAATGAATAATCTTTCTGATATCAAAAAACGCTAGCAACATCTTTGCAACAAGTTCACCAGCTTAATTGTCAAACCTTGTATACAGACATTAAAAACTCTTCCGCAGTGGTCAAGTATTTTTATTCTACAGCAACAAGTTTGCAAGGTTTCTCAGGGTATCATTGCTAAATGTGATTATCTTTTAACACTCAATGAATTAGATATCCTTTTACATGTTTTAAACTATACGCTCTATTTATTGCTCTATTTATTTTTGATCTCAAATATGCAACTATACATAGTTCTCAATTATTTATGTTAATAAACAGAAGCAAGTGAAACACTTAAATACTTTGAATTACCTTTAAAATATTTTTTTTGGTGTGTTCATACTTCAAGGTATCTGATAATCCAAAACTGCATTTTCATTGCCTTGCCTCAAAAGGAGTTAGAAAGTTGCTGGCTCTTTCCATTTGAACTTGAGTTACCTCCTTACTGCAGCACACTATATATTTGTAATTAATCTCTCCCTTGCTAACCCTTCCTAGGCTTAGAAATTCTGGTTTATATTTTTAATTCTAAAAGACTTCCCCTCCTGGGAATTAATTTCATTCAATTCAATTCAATTCAATAAACACTTATTATCTCCTACTATTTGCCAGCCATTTTATTACTCACTGAGGTGCCATACTCTCTCAAGGAGCTCATGGTCCAGTTGGATTCAAATTAAAAATAGGAGAGTGAAAAAAAGGGGTTAAAATATTTTAAAAAATAAAAAATAAATAAACAATTCTATAAATGCTATTAATAAACTTTAATCCAAGATTTTATATGGGTGAGTCATCTTCAGATGTATTTTCAGTCAACAATCTTATTTCCTCTGTAGTTAATAACACTATTAACTACCACCCTAGTAAATCTTTCATCCTTTAAACTTCAATCCAGATATTACCTTCAAGTAATTTTCCATGGCCTCAACTTCCAACCTAGGTTGGGTAACTCATAATATTCTCTGTTTTACCTCTTATGACATTGGATTATATTCATTTATTTACTTGTTTCTATTTCTGACTGGACAGTGAGTTCACTGATGACTGAGGCAAAGCCTTTATCTCTCATTTCCATGCACTCACTTCTGGGCATACATTTGAATGAATAAATGGGTTGAATGAATAAATGAATAGATAAGTACATACAATAGTAATAATAGCTAACATTTATTGACCAATTTATCTGCACTGCTCACTATGCTAGGTGTATTACTATATGTATTATTTTAATTAATCTAATTTATATTCACAATTTACAGATGAGAAAAGCAGAAACTATGAGGGATTAAGAAAGTTCTCTAGATTAAAAAGTATTTAATTGTATAGAATTTAAACATTAGCAGTCTGACTTTGGAGCTTGCTCTGTTGACCACATTGTGAATGAATAATGTAATTTTCAAAGTGGTATTACACAATTCAAAATGATACTAACTTCGTGAAGCAGATGGAACAAATTTCTGCTCGTTCTAGTAATTTAACAAAGATTTCATCATGGGAGTAAAAATGTCAAAAGTTTAAATTGTCCTTGCCCTACAGAAATAAACAAGTGCTAAATATCCCACTGGAACTGGTTAAGTATTGAGCTGTCTAAAGGCAAGGATAGCCTTCCCAGGAATTCTTCCAATCTGGGGACATCACAATTAAACATTTCTAAGCTACAAATCCAGTTTTAGAACTAGTATAATAAACCCCATGAATGCATCACTCAGTTTTTATAATTATCATCACATAGCTTACCTTTTTTCACTTATAACCCTATTCTTTTTTGCCCTTGATCTCCAACTTGAATTATTTTTTTAAATTTTTTTAGCTGAGCCATCCTGCCACCTGTTGGCAGCTCAACGGCAGCTCAGCTCAGGCGGGGCATCAAACTGCTGTTGCTCAGAGCTCAGCTCACATTCTTGAATGAGCTCTTAACCAACTGAGCCACTTGGACGGCCCTCAACTTGAATTATTTTAAAGCAAATCTCAAACATCCTATTATTGCATGTATGGATACTTCAAAAATGTATCTTTAAAAGAGAATTTTTTTTCACTTATATGAATCACTAAATTATTATTCATGATAGGAAACACTATGAAGAAGTAGAATTTTTAAGCTGCTACACAATTAATAAACTTCACATTGAGGAATACAGTAATATTAAAAATTCACGAAAAGAAAAATACCATAAAAGGCTGTTCAGTATCACAAGATGTGCTTATAGGGAAGAAAATTATTAAGACTACACACATGCTTACTTTAGCAACACACACAAAAAAAAAACCCTCATAGTTTAAACTTCCTACTTCATTTCATTTCTGAGGAGAGAAAATTTAATATAGTCAGGTACATTTTGTTCTATCTGTGTGCTGACGATTATAAACTTAAGGCTAAAGGTATTCTGTAGAGGAAAAATTTACATATGCAATTTATTTTTTATTTTATTTTTTTATTATTAGTTTCAGGTGTACAAAACAGCATAATAATGAGACATTTGTACTTCTCACAAAATGATAACCGAACATGTCTACTATCCATGTCACACCATACATAGCTATTCCACTATCATTGACATTATTTCCTATGCAGTACTTTACATCCTGTGACTATAAACTTTTTAAATTACAGTTGATATTCAACATTATTTTATATTAATTTCAGGTGGACAGCAGTGCTTAGGCGTTTATAAAATTTATTAAGTGATCCCCCCAATAAGTTTGGTATTCATCTGACACTCTACATAGTTTTTACAATATTATTGATTATATGTCCCATACTGTATTTTACATCTCCATGCATTTTAAGTGAAATTTTTATCTATAACTCAATTTCATAAGCCTAATAATTCTATTTGATATATATGAGCTTTGACAATTAAGTTCAAGAACTTATTGCAACGATGTTGCTAAACTTTTTTGATATCAGAGGGCTTATCCATTATGAATTTGCACCAATTGGACAAACAGTTAACCAAGTTTACTATTTGGAAGTGCTGAAAAGACTGTGTTAAAAAGTTAGGTGAAAACGACCTGAACTTTTTATCAACAATTCATGGCTCTTGCATCACAACAATGCACCAGTTCACACAGCACTGTCTGTGAGGGAGTTTTTAGCCAGTGAACAAATAACTGTATGGGAACACCCTCCCTACTCACCTGATCTGGCCCCCAGTGATTTCTTTCTTTACCTGAAGGTAAAGGAAATATTGAAAGGAAGACATTTTGATGACATTCAGGACATCAAGGGTAATACGACAATAGCTCTGATGGCCATTCCAGAAAAAGAGCTCCAAAATAGCTTTGAAGAGTGGACTAGGTGTTGGCATCAGTGTGTAGCTTCCCAACGGGAGCACTTCACAGGTGCCTGTAGTGATATTCAGCAATGAGGTATGGGGCACTTTTTCTAGGATTTGTTTGTGAACTTAATTGTTAGACAATGAATTGACAGTGAATTTTTGTACTGAGTAATGAGGTTATGAAATGTGTAATCAGACTCTCATCATAATGAAAAGCCCTCACATTTAACTCAAATCACAGAGTAGTTATACTCACATTCTACCTGAAAAGACTGATGATTGTTTTGAGCCAAACCACCATAGATGATAATGGAGGAGTTTATGTGTTTAGCAAATGTCATTCAATTCTTTATACTACTTCATCAAAATCATATAGTGTTCTAAAATCAAAACATTTTTCATAATCAATCAGCTGGAAACTCACTTAGGTCTTTTCCCAACACTACTGAAAACAAAGAATTAGAAAGCCACTGATTGCAAAAAGATTGTCACACAAACAGTAATCATTCACATTCTCGTTTTCTGAGAAGTATTATCACATTAATATTAATTGTACCCATTATTCTTTCATTTAGAGGCAGGTGGTTGCTCAACATATGCCGAAAGGGTTGAGGAATCAAGATATTATCAATTCCAATTTTTATTATCAATTCCAATATTTTTACCATTATAATTAATGCTTTAAATCATTTTTCAAAATGCCACAGCTGTATGTTTAGCTTTTTCAATTACTGATGTATGGTTTTATCATAGATTTTTTTCAATCTCTAATCATAAATGAAATTGACCTACAATTTTCCTTTCCTTTTTTGCTTTTGAGATTTTATTTTCTGGTGGCTCAGTTATAATAGCCTCATAAAAAGATCAAGCAATTTTTACCTCTTTTACTATTTCCTTAGACAACTTAAAATAAGGTGATATTGGCTATGGGTTACTTGAAAGTTGTGTAGAGCTAGCATGAAAAATCATCTAGCCTAATGCTTTTATAGAGGGGATGGTTTTGAGTAACATTTCAATATATTTATGGTCATTATCTTTTCAAGTTTTCAGGTATTTTTTTTCTATTTATTTTTCTATTTGACTAGAAACCAACCCCCGCATTTTATAGTTTTTCCAGAAATATAACCACATAATCTTTGTTTTCACATTACTATATTATTGTTCATTATATTTTCTTTTGGTTTTTAAATTATTTACACATATGTATATAATTATTTGCATTTTGTTTTTCTTGCTTCTACATTTTCTGGATAAGCTTTTCCATAGGTTTATTAGTTTATCAATCTTTTCAAAGAAACATTTCATTTCTCATAATCAAATGTATTAAATAATAACATAAAAGAAATACCATTCACAAGAAACAAATGCATTTGAATCTTATGAAGGAAATTATAAATTTTTATTGCTACAGGAATTAAAATGCAGTCTTATTTCTGCACTGAAAGATTAATGTTATAAAAATATCAATTCTTCCTACATTGCTTTACAGTTTTAATTTTTTCCAATAACAATGCCAAAATATTTTAAAGAATTTTAATGCCTAAAAGGGATTTTGAGTTTTATCTGAAAGAATAATTAAACACAAATATCAAGGATCTTTTTTTAAAGGAAGTAGGGACTCACACACAGCAGTTACTGAAATTTGTTATGAGACTATAATAACTTTTAAAATGCAGTGCTAGCATGAGAATAAGTAGGCAAGTCAACCTACCTTTTAAAAATATTTGGAAAAATATCCATGAAAGTGACAGAGACATTGCTGTTCACTGAATGCCCATGGTCCCCTACAAGTCTTCAACCAACTTTCATCTTGGTGGAGCCATGTGACTAGTTATAGTCAATCAATAGGAAGTGATGGGAGTCAATGCATACAAAAGTGGGTGGGAGTTCTCCACTTACTATCACACCCTGCTTTGCCATCAAAGGTATACAAATTCAGATGCAGCACCAAAAATGGAAACAGCCTGAATCAATCATCATGTGGAAGATGAAGGATTAAGCTCCCCTAAAGAGTCATCCAATTCTCACTGAGTGTTCCATGAGCTAGAATAAATCTTGGTTCATCTGCTGACACTGAGGGGTTGAGTTGTTATCACAGCATAAATAGCCTATCTTCACTAATAAAATAAATAAAGAATAATATTGGTGACTTTCAATTAAAAAAATCTATTAATTATCTGAGTTGAGTACGATGAAAAGTAAAGAGGGCAATTATGAACAGCCCCTTGAAACCTAAGAAATCGGGGAAGTGAAATTTCCTTTGGAAGTCAGCCTAAAGAATTAACACTTCAAAGACCCTGGGTCAGAGACAGAAGACATTTTTACTCATGGAAACTGAGCTTCGTGGTCATACCTATCTCTCTTGCCCCCAAGTCCTATGAGACTGATGCAGGGTGGGCCAGGTGGATATTACACACGCAGCAGGTTATTGTCACAGCTGAAGAACACTGAGTTTAGGGATCCCCAATACTTCATAATGGGCAGTAAACAAACCTGCCTTGTCTTTGCTCTGGGAAGAGGCACTATCTTTATTATACCAAAAAATAAAGATGTCTGCTGTCTGTTAGATAAGACTTCATCTTTTATCTTCCAAAGCTATTCTCTGTACAAATATCCTTGAAAATATAGTGTGGAATGAAGGGCAGTTAGCACCTCTGCTCACATGATGTGCAGACACAAAAGAGACCCATAGAGAGTTGTCTCTCAACAGTCATAAAAGTAAATGACCTGGGCCAGCTGAGTGGAGCGATGATTAGGAGCTGGCTTGGGACACCAGCGGCCCAGGTTTGGGTCCCACATATGAGGGCCAGTGACACTGCCCTCAAAAAAATAAAATAAAATAAAAGTAAATGACCAATTCAGTAAGTCTACTATACTAGTTTGCATGGATCAAGAACTATCTACTCAGCTCTATCCCAAGTTTACTTATAAGGAAAATTTAAAGGTTTTTATCTCTATGAAGAAATGTCTTGGAACTGGGTCATCTTTCTTTCAGTCAACTTCTGTCATAATGGGATTATGGGGAAAAAGGGGAAATTGAACTCAAATTTAAGCTTTATCACTACCCAAATGCCATTTTGATAGATTTATTTTATTAACCTCCATTTATAAAGTTCCCATATTTCATAGATATATCAACAATTTTGGCAAATTTCTACATGTATTTTTCTTTTTCCCTAGGGTAAGTTTTCCCTTCATTTGGTTTAACTTGGGATAGGAAGATTTTTTTCCATACTTCTAAAATTATAAGAAGTGAGAATACATGCAAACTCAAACCAATGGCAAAGTGAATTACAGAGTTCCTGGTGAAGTCATTAAATGAGAACAGCAACTGTCAGACTGGGCTCAACAAACACCTAAGCATTCAGTAAGAACTTGGCAGCCACTCAAAGCACTGCTCTTGGGTAGAAACAGAAGCTTATTAGGTGGGCTCAAATACAATGGAATAAGTGGAGTGAAAGTCTATGTAAAGAAAACCATCTTTGATAGTGGAAACTCTGAGGATCATACAGTTACGTGATATTCTGACTAATTTGTCAGTGTTTCAGTGTAATAAAGATTTTAAGACCATCTAGAGAATAAGATCTCAGCCACCAGGCAGTCCTTTGCTGTTATATAGTTTTGAAGAGCACTGTATGTTAGCATATTACTTCTCAAAGAAAATACTTTTACTTTTCAGAAGTTTTCTTTTAAATTTCATCTTAAAGGTATTTTTTTTTCTTTTTTTAATTAAAGTTTATTGGGGTGACAATGGTTAGTAAAGTTACATAGGTTTCAAATGTACAATTCTGTAATATATCATCTATTATGTATATTACATTGTGTGTTCACCATCCAGAGTAAATTCTCCTTCCTTAAAGGTGTTTTTAAAGGAGCTTATCTTTGCTTTAGTATTGTAGAAAGAAAAGTTATCATACTTATGTGGAAATTAACAATAAAACATGGAATTTATAAAAATGAATGAGGGTCTGAAATATCAATGTCACTGTTGTCTAGTACCTTTTAAAATTCCAACACCAACTAAAAACTTGAAGAAAATCCCATGAGTAATGAAGAGTAGCCTAAAGGCCTGAACCATGTGTCTAAATACACAGCCATTTTACATTTTCTTTCTGAAGCTTAAATGATACCATATGGTTTGTTCTAGATGCCATTAACTAAAACATTTTGAAGATTTATGGGTTCATACATAGATGTTAAAAGTTCTAGACCAGTTACTGTCTTCTGTCCACATAGAAAATTCAAAGTAAAAATTCTTTTTAAAATACTTCAAGGAAACTAATTTTTTTAAAAAATGTTTATTTCAATTTTGTTAAAAGAATTAAATGTTAACAGAATTCAAAAGAAAGAAAGAAAGAAAGAAAGAAAGAAAGAAAGAAAGAAAGAAAGAAAGAAAGAAAGAAAGAAAGAAAGAAAGAAAAAGAATACTTCAAGGTTGTTATTTTGAAAAATGATAGAAAACAAGAGTTTTCAACATCAATTAAAAAGCCTCAGAAAAGGAAGGAATTGCTTATTCTTGGCCAATAGTGGGTAGGAAATGTAAAAATTTAAGCTGATACAAATGAAACCTAGAGATGTGAATTTCTCCATCACCAACAAGTCAACATAAAAACATCCAGATCTGAAGACAATAGTTATGAGTTTATTTGAGTCAAACTGATAACCAGGAAGCAAGATTTCAAATGATCTGAATAATGACAATTTTCATTCCTTGTAATATATTTGAAATTAAAGAGGGAACATAAGAAAGATAACATGAAGGTGGCAGAAAGCAAAGCAAGGAAATCACTATGATGGATTGCAGGGTTGTAAACAAGATTACATACATGCTCCCTTGAGGGTGGTTACATTACTGAGGGTCTGGAAAAGAGGATCATTTCTGGTATTTCAAAGGTGTGTTAACATAGATGCACTAGAACAATGGACAGGGCATGCTTAAGGCAAACATAAAACTAAATAAGGAAGTTATAAACCTGATGCTGACTACCTACCATGACCTCCCCATTTAGGAAATGATGATCAGACAATCCTGAGATGTTACTTTCATTTACTGCAGATTCATTACAGAACTCTATCATTGACATACACAAATATGAGGTAGAAATCTTAAGGAAAATATAATAATTTTTACTAAAGGGTAAAAATGAGTTGAAAAACAAAAACTGAGACCTGCTGCATGAAATGGATTTCTACAGTTTTGGGTGTACAAAAATAGTCATTAGACATTTATATACTTTATGAGGTGATTCCTCAGATAAATCTAGTCCACACCTGGTACAATACTTATTAAAATATTGTTGACTATTCCCTATGCTATAGTTTACATCCCTGAAACTATATTGTAACTGCCAATTTGTTCCCTTCAATCTTTTTACCTTTTTCACCCAGCCCCCCCAAATCCTTCCCATCTGGCAACTATCAGCTTATTCTCTATGAGTCTGTTTCCATTTTGTTTGTTCATCTGTTTTAAGATTCCACATATAAGTAAATCATATGGTATTTGTCATTTTCTGTCTGACTTATTTCATTTAGCATAATACCCTCTAGGTCCATCCATGTTGTCACAAATGGTAAGGTTTCATTATTTTTTAGGGCCAAGTAATAGTCCATTGTATATATGTACCACTTTTTTATCCATCAACTATTGATGGACATGGAATATTTCTACATCTTGGCTATTGTAAATAGTACTGCAATAAACATAGGGATTCATATTTTTTTGAATTAGTGTTATGATTTCTCTGCATAAATACCCAGAGGTAGAATGGTGGAATCACAGGTAATTCAACTGTTTAATTTTTTGAACTTCCATATTGCTTTCCATATTGGCTGCTGCAGTTTGCAATCCCATGAACACTGCACTTGGGTTCCCATTTCTCCCCATTCTCACCAATACTTGTTGATTTGTTGATTATAGGTATGAGCTAATATCTCATTTAACTTTTGTCTGATGATTAATGACATTGAACATCTTTTCACATGTCCATTGACCATCTGTTCTCCTTGGAGAAATGTCTATTCAGGTCTTCTGCATAGTTTTCAATTAGATTGTTTGTTTCCTTTTGGTATGAACATGTATAAGTTCTGTATATATGTTGGATATTAACCCCTATCAGATGTATCATTGGCAAATGTTTTCTCCCTATCAGTCTGAGTTTTTGGGGGTTTTGTTTGTTTGTTTTTCGATGGTTTTGTTTTATGTGCAAAAACTTCTTAATTTAATGTACCCCATTTGTTTATTTTTTCTTTTATTTTCCTTGCCCAAGGAGATATATCAGAAAAAAATATTACTAAGAGCAATGTCAAAGAGTTACTGCCTATGTTTTCTTCTAAGGGTTTTATGGATTTGGGACTCACATTTAAGTCTTTAATTCATTTCGAATTTATTCTTACATATGGTATAAGAGGGTAGTCTAGTTTCATTTTTTTTTTTGCATGTATTTGTCCAGTTTTCCCAATACCATTTATTGAACTGTCTTTGTCCTGTTGTATATTCTTGTCTCCTTTGTCATAGATTAATTGACCATATAGACATGCATTTATTTCTAGGCTCTCTATTGTGTTCCATTGATCTGTGGGTCGATTTTTATAACAGTACCATGTGTCTTAATTACTATAGCTTTATAGTATAGTTTGATATCAGGTATTGTGATATCTCCAGCTTTGTTCTTCTTTCTCAAGATTGCCATCTCAATTCCAGGCCTTCTATGGTTCCATATAAATATTAGGATTGAGAAACCAAGCTATCAGAAAACAAAAGATAAATGACTATAGGAAAGACTTATATATCAATAATCACCCTAAATGTAAATGGACTGAACTCACCAACAAAAGGCACAGAGTAGGAAATTGGATCAAAAAACAAAACCCAACAATATCTGCCTTCAAGAGACGCATCTCAGTGGCAAGAACATATATAGATTCAAAGTGAAGGCTGAAAAATGATACTTCAAGAAAATGGCATCTAGAGAAAAGCGGTGTAGCCATTCTTATATCTGACAAAATAGACCTCAAAATAAAAAAGGTAACAAGAGACAAAAAAGTGGACATTTCATAATGATAAAGGGGACAATACATCAAGAAGATATAACATCAATATATATACTCCCAATCACAGAGCAACAAAATATATAAAGCAACTACTAATAGAACTAAAAGGGAGAAACTGACAAAAAAAAAAACAAATTTAGTAGGTGACTTAAATACCCCAATGATAGTTATGATCACCCAAACAGAAAATCAATAAGGAAATATCAGCCTTAAATGACACATTAGACCAAGTGGACATAATCCACATTTATAGGGCCTTTCACCCCAAGCCATCAGATTATACATTTTTCTCTAGTGCACATAGAATGCTCTCAAGAATACACCCTATATTGGGACACAAAACTAACCTCAAAAAATTTTAAAACATTGAAATCATACCAAGCATATCCTCTGACCATAATGTTTTGAAACTGAAAAGTAAATACAAAAAGCAAGTGGAAAAAACACAAATATGTGGAGATTAAGCAACATGTTACTAAAGAATGACTGGCTCAAAGAAGAAGCAAAAGGAGAAATCAAAAGATACATAAAAACAAATGAGAATAAAAATACAACTTATCAAAATTTTTGGGATGCAGCCAAAGTGGTAATAAGAGCAAAGTATATATTATTATAGGAGAATCTCAAGAATGAGAAAAATCCCAAATAAACAACCTAACATTACATCTCAAAAACTAGAAAAATAAGAACATAAAAATTGAAACCCAAAGTCAGCAGAAGGAAGAAAATAATAAAAATTAGAGCAGAATTGAATAAAAAATTGAGAACAAAAAGACAATAGAAAAAACTAATGCAACAGAGATGGTGCTTTGAAAAGAGTAATAAAATTGACAAATGCTAGGCAAGACTCACTAAGGAAAAAAGAGAAAATACACAAATAAATAAAATCAGAAATGAAAGACAGTTTCCAACAAATACCACATAAATACAAAGATCATACAAGAATACTATAACAGACCATATGTCACAAAATACAATAACCAAAAAGAAATAGACAAGTTCTTAGAAATATATAACTTCCCTAGTCTGAATCAAAAGAACTACAAAATCTAAATAGACCAATCAACAGCAAAGAAATTGAAACAATCATCCAAAACCTCCCCAAAAGCAAAAGTCCAGGACTAGATGACTTCACTAGTGACTTCTACAAAACATTCAAAGATGATTTAATACCTGTGCTCCTCAAACTCTTCCAAAAAATCAATAAAGAGGCAATACTTCCTAACTCATTTTATGAGGCCAACAATACCTTTATACAAAAATTGGGTAAGGATAACACAAAAAAAGAAAACTACAGTTTGAGTGGCTCAGTTGGTTAAGAGTTAGCTTAAGAATGCAAGCTCTGAGCAACAGGGCCACCAGTTCAATTGCCACATGGGCCAGTGACACTGTGCCCAAGCTGAGCTGCTGCTGAGCCACCAACAGGTGGCAGGATGGCTCAGCTGGTGAGAGCACATGCTCCTAACAACAGGACTGCCTGTTCGATGGTGGGCTATACCTGCCTGCAACTAAGACTGAACTTGGCACCTTGCGCTGAGTTGCCGCTCAGATGGCTCAGTGGATAGAGCATGCATTCTTAACAACAAGGCTGCTGGTTCGACTCCCCATGGGATGGTGGCTATACCTAAAGCACCTTGAGCTTACAGGCCACGAGCTGCCAATGGGCAGCCCAATGGCGACTGGCACCTTCCACAACTAAGACTGAAGAACAAGAACTTGGCTGTTCCCTTCCCCAATTCCCCTGCACTGTTCCCCTCTCCCAATTCCGCAATCCAAAAAAAAGAAAGAAAGAAAAACAAAGACAAAAAAAGAAAACCACACACCAATATCTCTGATGACTATAGATGCAAAAATCCTAAACAAAATTCTTGCAAGTCTAATACAACAATACATTTAAAAAAATTATACATCACAGTCAAGTGGGGGTCATTCCAGGGGCACAAGGATGGTTCAACATATGCAAATTGATTAATATGATACACCACATAAACAATATAAAGGATAAATTTCATATGATCATATCAGTAGAATCAAAAAAAGCATTTGACAAGATACAACATCCATTTATGATTAAAACACTTAATAAAATGGGTACAGAAGGAAAGTATCTCAACACAATAAAGGCCATATATGACAAACCCTCAGCTAATAGTATACTTAATGGTGAAAAAATGAAAGCTTTTCCTCTAAGATCAGGAACAAGAGAAGATGCCCCTTTTAACCATTGTTATTTAACATAGTATTGAAAGCCTTAATCACAGCAAGAGAAAGAAATAAAAGGCATCCAAATTGGTAACGAAGAAGAAAAATTATCACTTTTGCAAATGACATGATTTTTATAATAGAAAACCCTAATGATGCCACCAAAAAATTATTAGAAACAAAAAACAAATACACAGTAAAGCTGCAGGATAGAAAATAAATGTACAAAAATTGTTTGTGTTCCTATATACTAAAAATAAGATTTTAGAAAAATAAATGAAAAAACAATTCCTTTTGCAATTGTAATAACAACAACAACAAAAAAAAATACTTGGAATTAACACAGGATGTTGTCACATGATAGCATGCCTGTCTGCCCCCATGCACCTCTCCATAAAGACAGATCATAACTTCAATACTCTGCTTATGGTATATGTCCCCACTTGGAACCAAAGGATGGCCAGTTAATCAATGACTGGCAAGATCCCTCAAGGGAAGGTCTACCTAAGCCAGGCATGGTCACATGGAAGCCATGGGAAGAATCATGTAGAGGAAGAAGGGGCATGAACTCCTTGCTTCAGGGTCTGGCAGCCTGCACATGAAATGACCTACTGATGTGGTGATAATATCTGTCCTCAGTGCTTCTTATTAGTAAGCCTTGGCAGAGGAAATTTCTGTCTCTTAGGAGGTGCATGACAATAACTTCATGGGACCTCTGGTAATGGCAGCTTGCAGGCGTCGGTGATTTGGCCCTGAGCTATGTTTTCAGGTGTGAGACTCACAGACCACAGAAGCTATGTTAATCTTTGCTTAGGTGTAAGATGATAAAAGGAGCAGTCAGGCGTGATTCGGGGCTCTCAGTCCACGAGGCTGGAAGTCCCCTGGCCCCAAACTGCATTTTCTCTTATTTGTGTGTGTCTCTCTTTTTCTTAACCTTTCACTGTCCCTTCTCCACTCCCACTTCTTAGTCGTGCAGGACGCGACAAGATGTGAAGGACCTATACACTGAAAACTATAAAACATTGTTAAGAGAAATTGAAGAAGACATAAAGAAATTGAAAAATATCCTGGGTTCATGGATTGGAAAAATCAATACAGTTAAAATGGCCATATTACCCAAAGTAATATACAGATTTAATAGAATCCCCAACAAAATCCTAAAGGCATTTTTTCAAGAAATAGAACAAAAACATCATCAGATTTGTATGGAATCACAAAAGATCCTGAATAGCCCAAGCAATCCTGAGAAATGAGAACAAGTCAGAGGTATCGGAATCCTTGACTTCAATTTGTCCAACAACACTACAATAATCAAAATAGCATGGTATTCACAGAAAATCAGACACACAGACCAATGGAATAGAATTGAGAATCCAGAAATAAACATATATATATATATATATATATATATATATATATATATATATATATACAGGCAAATAATTTTTGACAAAGGAGACAAAAATCATACAATGAAAAGAAGAAAGCCTGTTTAAGAAATGGTGCTGGGAGGGCTGGCCGAATGGCTCATTGGTTAAGAGTTGGCTTGGAAGCGTGAGCTATGAGCAGCAGGGCCGCCAGTTCGGATCCCACATGGGCCAGTGACAGTGTGCCCTCTACAGCTAAGATGGTGAACAACAGCTCGACCTGGAGCTGGGCTGCCATGAGTTGCCGGTGATCGCATAGGCTGCAGTGGGGCTGCAATGGGCTGCCATAAGTTACTGTGAGTGGCCGGCAGCCAGCATGAGTTGCCATGAGCCACTGTGAATAGCCATCCAATGGTGGGTGACCAATTTGCCTCAGCCGGGATGAGTGCAATTATCACAACACAAACATGAGCCAGTGAAGCGATATCCTCCACAACCAGACTGAAGAACAAAAGGACAGCAACTTGTCTGTTCCCCTCCCCCAATTCCCCAATAAAATCTTAAAAAAAAAAAAAAAAAAAAAAAAAAGAAAGAAAGAAATGGTGCTGGGAAAATGGGAAGGCCACATGAAAAAGAAAGGAACAGACTGCTATTTGTCACCATACACCAAAATTAACTCAAAATAGATCAAACACCTAAACATAAGACCTGTAAAAATAAACCGCATAGAAGAAAACATAGATACTAAACTTATGAACCTTGATCTTCTAGAGGACTTTATGCATTTGAATTCAAAGGCAAGAGAAGTAAAAGCAAAAATAAATGAATGGGGTTATATCAAACTAAAAACCTTCTGCACAGCCAAAGAAACCATTAACAAAACAAAGAGGCAACCAACCAGTTCAGAACACTGATTGTTAGAATGTTCAAAGAAATTAATGAAAATATAAAGAAGGATAGATAAATCATGAAAGGCAACCAGCTAGAACTTAAGAATACAATTACTGAATTAAATAACAAACTTGATGGAATCACTAGCAGATTGGATGAAGCAGAAAATCGAATCAGTGACTTAAAAGACAAAATAGCAGAGATCACCCATGCGGAACAACAAAAAGAAAAGAGAATGAAAAACATGGAAAATAGTTTAAGAGAGCTGGGGGACAACATCAAACGCAATAACCAACGGGTCATTGGAGTACCAGAAGGAGAAGAGAGGGAGCAAGGGATTGAGAATATATTTGAAGTAATAATGTCTGAAAACTTCCCTAACCTGGCAAAGGACATCGAAATACAAGCTCAGGAAATGCAGAAAGTTCCAACCAGGATGATTCCAAACAGGCCCACTCCAAGACACATTATAGTGAAAATGGCAAGGGTTAAGGACAAAGACAGAATCCTTAAAGCAGCAAGGGAAAGGCAGCAAGTTACTTACAAGGGTACCCCCATAAGATTATCAGCTGACTTTTCTACAGAAACTTACAGGCCAGAAGGGAGTGGCAGGAGGTTTTCAAAGTGATGAAAAATAAAGGCCTACAACCAAGATTGCTGTATCCAGCAAGGTTATCATTTAAAATCGAAGGCGAGATAAGGAGCTTTGCAGAAAAAAATAAGTAAGGGAATTCATTACCACCAAGCCAGCTTTGCAGGAAATGCTAAAAGGGCTTCTTTAAGTAGAAGAGAAAAACAACCTATGAAAGACTACGAACACAAATAAGAAAATGGCAATAAATACACACCTATCAATAATCACATTAAATGTAAATGGATTAAATGCTCCAATAAAAAGACATAGGGTGGCTGAATGGATAAGAAAGCAAGACCCCAGTATATGCTGTATACAAGAGACTCACCTCAGATCCAAAGACTCATACAGGCTGAAAGTAAAGGGATGGAGTAAAATATTTCATGCAAATGGTACTGAGAAAAAAGCTGGAGTAGCAATACTTATATCAGATAAAATGGACTTTAAATTGAAGAATATAACAAAGGACAAAGAAGGACACTTCATAGTAATGAAGGGATCGATCCAACAAGAGGACATAACTCTAGTAAACATCTATGCACCTAACATAGGAGCCCCTAAATATATAAATAAAATAAAACAGATATTGTCAGACATAAAGACAGAGATCAACAGTAACACTATCATAGTAGGGGACTTCAACACCCCGCTGTCACTAATGGACAGATCCTCCAGACAGAAAATCAATGTGGAAACAGCGACCTTAAATGACACATTAGACCAGCTGGATTTAACAGACATTTTCAGAGCATTTCATCCCAAAGCTACAGAATATACGTTCTTTTCAAGTGCACATGGAACATTTTCTAAGATAGACCACATGTTAGGCCACAAAACAAGTCTCAATAAATTTAAGAAGATTGAAATCATTTCAACTGTATTCTCTGATCACAATGCTATGAAACTAGAAATCAATTATAAGAAGAAATCCGGGAAGCTGACAAATAAATGGAGGCTAAACAATATGCTATTAAATAGTGAGTGGGTCACAAATGAGATCAAGGAGGAAATCAAAAGATACCTCGAGACAAACGATAATGAAAACACCACGACCCAAAATCTCTGGGATGCTGCAAAAGCAGTCCTAAGAGGGAAGTTTATAGCAGTGCAAGCCTACCTAAAGAAGGAAGAAAAATCTCAAATCAACAGGTTATCCTTACACCTAAGGGAACTGGAAAAAGAACAGCAAAAGAGGCCCAAGGGGAGTACAAGAAAGGAGATAATAAAGACCAGAGCAGAAATAAACAATATAGAGAACAGAAAAACAATTCAAAAGATCAATGAAACCAAGAGCCGGTTTCTTGAGAAGATAAACAAAATTGACAAACCTCTAGCCAGGCTCATCAAAAAAAAAAAAAAGAGAGAGGACTCAAATTAGCAAAATCAGGAATGAAAGAGGGGAAATGACTACAGACATCACAGAAATACAAAAAATTCTAAGAAATTACTATGAGCAACTATATGCCAACAAATTTGACAATCTGGAAGAAATGGATAATTTTCTAGAAGCATACAACCTTCCAAAGCTAACGCAAGAAGAAACAGAAAATCTAAATACCCTGATTACTACCAAGGAAATTGAATCAGTAATTGACAAGCTCCCAAAAAACAAAAGCCCTGGACCAGATGGCTTCACAAGTGAATTTTATCAAACATTCAAAAAAGAACTATCACCTATTCTTCTCAAACTATTCCAAAAAAATCCAGAAGGAGGGAAGGCTCCCAAACTCTTTTTATGAAGCCACTATCACCCTGATTCCAAAACCAGATAAAGACATCACAAAAAAGGAAAACTACAGGCCAATCTCCCTGATGAATATAGATGCAAAAATTCTCAATAAAATATTAGCAAACAGAATTCAGCAATATATTAAGAAGATCATACATCATGATCAAGTGGGATTCATCCCTAGTGCGCAAGTCTGGTTCAACATCCGTAAATCAATTAATGTGATACACCACATCAACAAAATGAAGGATAAAGATCACATGGTCATTTCAATAGATGCAGAAAAAGCATTTGACAAAATCCAACAGCCATTTATGTTAAAAACCCTTAGCAAAGTGGGAATACAGGGATCATATCTCAACATAATAAAAGCCATATATGATAAACCTACAGCTAACATCGTACTCAATGGGGAAAAGCTAAAACCATTCCCCTTAAGATCAGGAACAAGACAAGGCTGTCCACTTTCTCCTCTTTTATTCAACATAGTGCTGGAAGTTCTAGCCACAGCAATCAGACAACAAAAAGAAATAAAAGGCATCCAAATTGGCAAGGAAGAAGTAAAATTGTCATTATATGCAGATGACATGATACTGTATATAGAGAACCCCAGAGACTCCATCAAAAAACTATTGGAACTGATAGAAGAATTCAGTAAAGTAGCAGGATGTAAAATCAATGTTCAGAAATCAGTGACATTTGCATATACCAATAATAAACTAATGGAAAGAGAAATTAAGAAAACTATCCCATTTACAATTGCGTCAAGAACTATAAAATACCTAGGAATAAATTTAACCAAAGAAGTGAAAGATCTGTACTCAGAAAATTATAAGACACTGAAGAAAGAAATCACAGAAGATACAAATAAATGGAAACACCTACCATGTTCATGGATAGGAAGAATTAATATAGTTAAAATGTCCAGACTGCCTAAAGCAATATATAGATTCAATGCAATTCCTATCAAACTACCAAGGGCATTTTTCACAGAAATAGAAAATATAATCCTAAAATTTATATGGAATCATAAAAGACCCAGAATAGCCTCGGCAATTCTGAGAAATAAAAACAAAGTCGGGGGGATCACGCTACCAGACATCAAAACCTACTACAAGGCCACAGTAATCAAGACAGTTTGGTATTGGCATAAAAACAGGCACATCGATCAGTGGAACAGAACAGAGAGCCCAGAAATAAATCCAAGCATTTACGGACAGTTAATCTATGACAAGGGAAGCAAGAATTTACACTGGAGTAAAGATAGTCTATTCAATAAATGGTGCTGGGAGAATTGGACTGACACATGCAAAAAAATGAAACTGGATCATCTCCTTATGCCTTGTACAAGAACAAATTCAAAATGGATTAAAGACTTAAATGTAAGACCTGAAACCATAAAAATCCTAAAAGAAAATATAGGGAGTACATTTGCAGACATTACCCGGAGCAATATTTTTACTGATACATCCCTACGGGCAAGGGAAGTAAAAGAAAAAATGAACATATGGGATTATATCAGACTTAAACGTTTTTTCACAACAAAGGAAACCATTAATAAAACAAAAAGGAAGCCTACTGAATGGGAGAATATATTTGCCAACGATATATCTGATAAGGGGTTAATTTCCAAAATTTATAAAACACTCATGAAACTCAACACCAAAAAAACAAACAACCCAATTAAAAAATGGGCAGAAGATATGAAGAGACATTTCTCTAAAGAGGACATACAGATGGCCAACAGGCATATGAAAAAAAGTTCAACCTCACTGGTCATTAGGGAAATGCAAATAAAAACCACCATGAGATACCACCTCACCCCAGTCAGAATGGCTATCATCAACAAATCAACAAGTGCTGGCGGGGCTGTGGGGAAAAGGGGACCCTGCTGCACTGTTGGTGGGACTGCAGATTGGTGCAGCCACTATGGAAGTCAGTATGGAGGTATCTCAAAGAACTGAAAATAGAGCTACCGTTTGACCCAGCAATTCCACTCCTAGGTATTTATCCTGAAAAAACCAAGACACTTATTCAAAAAAAGTTATGCACCCCTATGTTCATAGCAGCACAATTTACAATAGCTAAGACTTGGAAACAACCAAAATGCCCATCAGTAGATGACTGGATTAAGAAACTGTGGTATATTTATACAATGGAGTATTACTCCGCTATAAAGAAGAATGAAATCATGCCATTTGCAATGATATGGATGGACCTAGAGACTATAATGTTGATTGAAATAAGTCAGTCAGAGAAGGACAAATACCATATGATCTCACTCATATGTGGATTCTGAAAAACTGTATGAATGATCAAAGTAAACAGAAACTGTCTCATAGATATAGACGAAAAATCAGGGTTGCTAATTGGGAGAGGAATGGGGATGAGGGAGAAGGGGAAGGGATTAGACAGCAAAAATAGGCAACTACAATATTGCTACTGGGATAGGAAAAACAGTTTGGGGAATATAATTAATAATGTTGTAAATATTCTGTGGAATGTCAGATGATCATAGGTCTTGTTAGGGAGACCATTTCACGGATGGAGTAGAAGTTTGATCACTGCACTGTATTACTAAAGCGGAGGTGGTATACCTACTGTAATTGAATATATATATAGATAGTCACGGGATGTGGATTATACTGTGGAAGAGAGTCAGAGGAAGAGTAATAGATACATATGATATGGGGGGGAGTGGGGTGGTGTATTGGGGGTGGGGGGTTGTCACTTTGAGGGGTAAAATGTATAAGTATTGCACTGTGTTGTACACCTGAAACTAATTAAAAAAATAAATAAATAAATAAATAAATAAATAAATAAATAAATAAAAAGAGGCAACCAACCAAATGGGAAAAGATATTTGCAAACAACGGCTCCAATAAGAGGCTAATATCCAAAATATATAAAGAACTCATACAACTCAACAATAAAAACAAAAAAATCCAATTAAAAATGAACAGATACTTCTCCCAAGAAGACATACAAATGGCCAACGCATATATGAAAAAATGCTCAACTTCACTAGCTATTAGGGCAACGCAAATCAAAACCAGAATGAGATATCAACTCACACCTGTCAAAATGGCTATGATCAAAAAGACAAGTATTAGCAAGTGTTAGAGAGGTTGTGGAGGAAAAGGAACGAACCTTCATACACTGGTGGTAGGGATATAAATTGGTACAAACATTATGGAAAACAGTATGGAGGTTCTTCAAAAAATTAAGAATAAAATGACCATATGACCCAGAAATCCCTCTTCTGAGTATCTACCCAAAATATCTGAAAACATTCTTCTGCGAAGGTATACCAGGAGTACCAAGAAAAAGAGTACACATTTTGAGATGTTATGTATCACTTTTCGAAGTTGAATTGAATTATGTAGCAATGTATAGTATGACATTCACTCAAAATATAACATTAATCAAATGAATGCTAGCGTCATTGATTGTATTACAATTTTAATACAGTTTTTTCCTTTCTTAAAATGTATATACATTTTTTTCCCACCCTCTGTATATGCCCCTATGTTCATTGCAGCATTATTCATGGTGACCAAGACATGGAAACAATCAAAGTTTCCTTTGATAGAGGATTGAACAAAGAAGATGTGATACATATATGTGTGGAATATGACTCAGCCATAAGAAATGATGAAATTTGCAACACCATAGATACATCTTGAGATTATCATGTTAAGCGAAATAAGACAGAAACAGTCTAGAAACATAACTTCACTCAGATATGGGATATAAAACTTAAAGCAACAAATGAACGAGAAAATCAAACAAGCAAAAACTCTTAGACACAAACAACAGTTTAGTGGTTACCAGAGGGTAAAGTGGGTCAAATACATGGTGACAGAAAAACATTTGACTTTGGGTGGTGAACACAGTGTAATAGATAGATGATGTATTATAGAATTGTATACTTGAAATCTATATAATTTTATTAACCAATGTTACCCTAATAAATTCAAGTAAATATATACAGATTAGCTACTCATGAATTCTGCTTCTCTAAAAACACTACTATTAAAATAACCAAATACAATAAGTATAATTATGATGAAGTTTAAATAACTTTTAAAGCACACACAAAAAATAAACTTTCATGTACTTGTTTGATTATTCCCACCATGACCATTACTTTACATATATGTATTAAAACTGTTTTTTATTATAAAAGTTTCATGCTCATTATAGTGACTTTGAAAACACATTAAAGTATGAAGAAGAAGATCATATTAAAATCAGTCTTCTTCCCAAACCTTTTATATATCAACAAAAATAAGAAGGGTATAAATATAAATATTTCTGGGGCTTTCAAATTCTACTTGACTCCCAAAACAGTTTGGATTTAATTTCTCCACTCTTGTCATTCTTTACAATGAGAGAATGGAACAGACTAATGACTCCAGCTGATTGTCAAACATTTATATTTGTTCACAGAATAAACAACTTAAAAAATATATTTATGATCATTTTCATATTATAAAAGTTAAATATGCTTATTGCAAAAAAACTTTAAGAAACATAAAAATAGATAGAGAATAAAAATCACCCATCATTTCATTACCGTTAGTCACTACTGACATTTTGATCTATTTCAGTCCTCCTACTCATATTATTGGAAATATAATTTACATCCTTTTTTATCCTAGCATGATATCATAAATACTTCTCACACATTAAGAACTCTTTTTAAAGAAACCATAATAAATAGCTGCATAATAGTCCATCTCATGGCTAATACTACATAATGCCCTCAAGCATATTTATAATGTTAAACATTTAGGTTCTCTCTGGTGGAATTAAATGAAATTACTGTCGATGTGTATGAACTGTTTTACTTTTCCAGTTTTTGAAAATTAAATTTGTCCCTATCCACCATGTCTTTAATTTTCGTTTATTAGTAATATTGACTTTTAAAAATAATTTTCATAAATTTGCATTTCTCCTTTATTGAACTGTCCCTTTACATACAAGATATAGATTTTTCTTTTCTTTTCTTTTCTTTTTTTTTTTTTGAGGGCAGTATCACTGGCCCTCATATGTGGGACCGAACCGGGGCCGCTGGCTTCCTAAGCCAGCGCTTAACCACCACACCGTGACTCGGCCGGCCCAAAATATAGATTTTTCTAAGTTATAAAAGAAATCAAGGAGAAGCTATGTTTTATCCCACTATGCATATTTTTCTGCCTTATTTTCTTTTCATACAAGTTTTTCTCATTTGAAGTACAAAGAACAATATCTAAGCAGTGTCATCTCACTTGTCCTTTTCATCTCTTTGTATCTCCTCCTTTCTATCAGTGGAAAGCCCAAACCATATGAAAACTGGTCCAGATCCTTCTAAAAGACACATGATGCTCATGACAAACAAGTTTTCAAATAAAATTATTGGTCATATTCTTAGGTATAGTGGGAATTATGCATAGAATGGTGGTCTGGGATTATAGTTTATAAGAACCTTGCACACTATATAATATCGCCACCTCATTCCACAACTGAGATTCCTTATAATAAAATCTCGGAATTACCAGATTTGCATCACCCCCAATCCCTCACCTGTGTTGAACATTTTCCATTTCCTCCTTGAAATTCTTTCTTCATTCTGCTCTCTAGCCCCAAGAAGCTGACCTGTGTGAACAACATCAACAGATTTCCATTTCCTCTGATTTCTTATTGGATTCAGTCAATGGAGAGTCTGTCAGGTGATCAGGAGAGAGGCGGTAGTTCAGGGTATTTATCCCCCTACATCACTCTACCTCTCAAGACTGCCATTTCTACATAACTCTCTCCTTCTAGATTCCTCCCTTATTTTTTCCCAGGTAGAAGTGGTAAAGCACCCCCACCATTTCTACTCCAAGTTATAAATTATCCCTGTGATTCCCCCACTCTGTCTAAACCTTTGAAAATAGTTCCTTTCTACGGAAAACCTCCTTAACGCATTCTAATTTGTCTCTGTGCTGTCCTTTCAAGTTGGGATTTTACTGCTTCATCTCCTAAGAAAGATATTAAATAACGAACAATAATGAATTGTTTTCTAAAACTAAAATAAGTTTCTTACTTGAGACTTCATTATAATTCCTTAAGTCAATACCTTTAACTTCAAACTCATTGACCTTCTCTCACCCGTTTCTGTTATCATGCAGGTTCTCCTCAGATTTCACTCTCTAGCTATGAGGTAATGAGAAATCAACTGAGAGAATAAAGAGAAAATATCATTGAGATATATGCATTCTAAGAGTTTCAAAATCATACTAAGTTAATCCCATTCTAATGAACTTATTTTTCATTCATTCAATTACTAACCAATATTTACTGGGTGCCTATCTTGTGCAAGGTGTTTTTCTAGGTATAAGCAGAATGGCTGGAAAACAAAATGAACACATTTCCTAAGGTATTTTTTCCTCCTGTTTTTACAACTATTTGACTTTTCAGATATTATTTTTTATTATCATATCTGTCTGTCTATTCTTATACTGGTATAAAAATATTTCTAAATTCTAAGTAGCACAGAAACAGATTATTTTATTATATGTTAAGATTCTGCAAATGACGAGGCTGTCATCAAAAATTCATGGAGAAGAAAAAATTATAGAGCAAATGGCCTTGGGATAATTGGTTAGTAATTAAATGGGAAAAAATATTATCCCTTCAACTCAACACTGTGCAGAAAGTTATGTTCCAAAATCAAACACAGAAAAATCAGAAGACAGCACAATAGTAACCAACCTTCCTTAAGGAGTTTTTCAGTAGCTTAAAGGTTAATGGGGAGAAAATTACCTAGAAAAAAGAAAGCAAATCATAAGATTTGATTAGATAGCTAGAGGGCTTAGGAAGTCTATATAATGACATGAAAAGCAATTTTGAATACTTGATAGAAGCTGTTTATCACTTATGTAACATGATTGCAATTATGGATAGAAGAAAAAAATTCAAACAATAATCATTTATTTGACCAGGGCCAATGTATGATTGATAAATAACATTTCTTAATTTCTATTTTTTTTCTAAGCACTTAATATTTGAACTATAAAACACTTCAAATAAATATATCAAACACATTTGGCAGCCTAGTCCATCTAAATTCTTCTGGGAACAATAGGTCTACAAAAATGTACTAGCTTCAAAATGAACTGTTAAAACATAAAATTGTATAAATTGTGTAGTAATCAACATTCCATTCCATCATTAATCCATAAATAATGGAATACTTATAGTTTTATTATTTCAATTCCTCATAAATACTTCTAAGAATTTTTTTCTGTTGAACCTTGTGATTGAATGCTAAAGTTTAAAGATATTTGGGGGCAAAACACACATGTGTTTTTTAATTTTTCTCTTTAAATGATAATAGCATAAACAGTCCATTTAAATATTGGAAAACCTAATGCATACACCTACTCATAACATTACATAGTCATGATTTAAACAGGAAACTCTGGGGCTCCTGTTTCAACCACACATACTTCATCAATAAATTACAAGTTTTCAGATTGTGACTGCAGATTTTATGAACCTTGCTAAGCTCTCTTTGTCTATGATCTATATCTCCTTCTCTCCAGAACTTAGCAAAAAGTGGGCACTCAATAAATATTTATTGAGTGAACATTATGTTATTCATTTATTTCCATTATTCACATGTATCCATTTCTAAAGACATACTAAGAGACAACTTTTCCAGCAGCATGAAATTCATCACATGTATAAATATCATTGAGTATCAAAGTAGACACTATAAGGTATTCAAAGTAAGAAAAATTAGAATTAGAATATTACCTACTCAAGAAGTTTCATTAACAAGAGTTAAAAACAAGACATTCATTAATTTTTGTTAGTAATTCTCAAAAAAGAGTTTTCTGTATTTCCTAATTAGATCATAAAACTGGTAAACACTGGAGTCTATCAGTTGTATCAATATTTGGCATTTTGTGTTAGTGGCCATGTTTTTTTACAGCTTCAATGAGAAATATGTAAAAGCCATCGTAAGTACATAATTCAGTAATGTCTTTAAAAATTTATTTAGTAACTTTATGGAGTTTTACAACCAAAACCACAGTTCAGTTCTTGAACAATTTCATCACTCAAAAATATTTTTCTAAAATCCATTTACTGTTAATCTGCTCCCACCCCAGCTCCAGGCAACCAATAATCTGCTTTCTAAAACTATGGATTTTTTTCCTGTATATCTCATATAAATGGAGTCATATCATATGCAGTACTTTGCATCTGCCTTCTTCTTCTTAGTATAATATTTTTGAGGTTTATCCATGCTATAGCATGTGTCAGTATTTGATTTGTTCTAACTGATAAATACTGGTCTGTTGTAGGCATAAAGCACATTTTGTTTATCCAGTCACTGGTTGACGGACATTTTGATTGCTTCCAGTTATTATTCTTTTATGGCTAATTCTGATATAAATATTTATATAAATACAAGTCTTTGCATAAATATTGGTTTTTATTTAACTTGAGTATAGACATGAAATGGAATTGCTGGGTCATATAGTAAGTTTATGTTTAACTATTTAAGAAATTGGTAAACTTTTTCAAAAAAGCTATATACCACTTTACAGTCTCACCAACAATGCATGAGAATTCCTATATCTCCACATCCTCCCAACAGTTTGTATCATCTATCTTTTTTATTATAGCCATTCCATTGGGTGTATGGTGAAACTCATTGTGGCCTTAATTTGTATTTCCCTGACAATTAATGATGTTGATCATGACTTCCTCAGTACAACTCTTCTCTGAGTTCAGCCACTTTCCTCTCAAGTGTGTACTTTCATTTTCAGTAAATCCCTTTCATTTTCATGCATCTGTCTCACTCTGGAGTTCTTTCTTGGGTGGAGACAAGAACCTGCTCACTGCTGCTCCTGATTAAGTCCTCTCTTGGACATCCCCCTGAGCCTCCAGTGACAAAATTTTTGGTCCCATATCTAAGAAACCTTTGCCTAATTCAAGGGCACAAAAATTAAGTCGTATGTTTTCTTCTAAAAATTCCTTCTATATCATCATATTCAGCATAAGTGTTCAGAAGTAACATGAGTAAGAAAAAATATAATATAGTTCCCTGGTTCTTTGTGTTTCTTAGACTGCCGTTGATGTCTTTGTTTTTGAAGCAAGTTCTGGTTAAAATGCACAGTGTGGTCCCTTGAGGCTGTCAGTACCCCTGCTTTATATCAGTCATAGATGTAACAAAAATATGTTTTTCTTGTACTTGCTTAAAGACTCATTGCTACACACTGAGTCCACAAGAACTCTATGTTCATTGGGGCATCACATAAGTAATATGTGAGTAGGGCAGCAAAAAACAGTGAACATGTACATTGCACAAGATCTGCTCACATATATGTTCCATTGGCAAACTGGACTTAACTTACAAAACACAGGCTCAAAGATGAAGCTATTAGGCGTTTCAAGTAGATGACTTCAGGACTCTGTGTGATGGTGATTGCACTCATGAAACTGGTTCTGACAATAGATTTTTCATAAGTGCCTTTAACAGATAAATGAAGTTTCCTGCTATTCCCAGATTTCTAGTTGTTTGTTTACTTATCATAAGGAAATGTTGCATTTTGTGAAATGTTTTTCCACGACTATTGATCATATAGGGCTTTCCCCTTAATTGATAGTCAAATAGTAAGCCAATCTTTCATTCACGGAATAAATCATAAAATAAAACTCAGGTGTATAATTCCTTTACATGTTACTGCATTTGGTTAGTTAATATCTTTTTTTTTCTTTTTTTTCTGAGCCATCCTGCTACCTGTTGGCAGTTCAGCAGCAACTCAGCTCGGGCTGGACATTGAACTGCTGTTGCTCAGAGCTCAGCTCACACTCTTGAGCGAGCTCCTAACCAACTGAGCCACTCGACTGGCCCTAATATCTTAAGGATTTTTGTAGCTAGCCCATGAAAGATATTCATATGTAGTTTTCTTGTCTTGTGCTGCCTTTGTTTGACTTTGATATCAGAATAATGCTGACTTCAGAATAACTTGAGAATTTTTCCTTACTCCATTATTTTCTGAGAAAGTTTGTATTTGGCATTATTTATTTTTTAATTTGATAGAATTGACTATTGAAGCCCATCTGGGCTGGACATTTCTTTATGGGAAGACTTTTAACTAATTCATATTTATAGAGATTTATGAAGACTTTTCTCTCTTATTAAGTCCATTTTGATAATTTGTATTTTTCTAGAAATTTGTTTCATCTAAGCTAATTTGTTGATATAGTGGGTTTTTTTTAAAAAAATAATATCCCCTTATAATACTTTTAAATTTCTGTAGAGTCAATAGTGATGCCATATTTTTCATTTATGATTTTGGTATTTTGAGCTTTCTTTCTCATTTTCTTTGTCATTCTAAGGACTTTTTCAATTTTGTCTTTTCAAAAAACCAACTTTGGGTTTCATTGATTTTCTCTACGGTTCTGTTTTCTATTTCATTGATTTCCACACTCATCTTTATTATTTTGTTCCTTCCCCTTACTTTGGAGTTAGGTTTTCTTTTTCTATATTTTTATATTCTATTTTTTCTGTTTCTATATGTCTATATATTCTATATATGTTTTTCTGTATTCTGTATTTCTATATTTAATTAGTATATCTTTAAGATTAAAGTGGAAGCTTAGGTGATTGATTTAAGAACTTTTTCTTTTCTAATATAGGTATCTAAAATTTGAATTTTCTGCTAAGCATTGCTTTAACTGTCTTATAATTTTTTAAATGCCGTATTGTTGTTTCATTTAAATTTTTTTTAAATGTTCATTGCTATTGCCTCTTTCACTCATAGTTATGTGTTTTTTTTTTAATTTTGAAAAATGTGTGAGTTTTTCAGAACTTTTTTCTACTGTGAAGATCTAATCAAATAACAGTTGTCAAAAAACATACTTATGATTCAAATTTTTAAAACTGAGATTTGTTTTGTGGCTCATCATATGGCCTATCTGCAGAATGTTACATGTACACTTGAAAAGAATGTGTATTCTGAAGTCATTGACTGTAAATGTCACTTAGATTGAATTGCTTGATAGTGTTGCTCAAATCTTCTTTATCCTGGTGATTTTCTGTCTAGTTGTTCTATTAATTATTAAAAGTATTTAAATTTCCAGTTATTGTTCTTTAAATGCCTGTTTCTCTTTTCAGTTCTGTCATATTTTTCTTTATGTATTTAGGGCTCTATTGTTAGGTGCACATACATCTATAATTGTTATAACTTCCTGATTGCATTTCCCCTTTTATGAGTATGAAATGTTCTTCTTTGTCTTTAGTAATATTTCTAATCATAAAGTCTATTTTATATGACATTAATGACTCTGCTCTTTTATGGTTACTGTTTACATGTAATTGAATCTATGACATGTCTGTTATTGACAGTTTAGCTTTGCATCTTGCATTTTTATTCAGTCTGACAATTTTTGTCTTTTGATTGGTTTGCTTGGTACATTCACATTTAATATAATATGGATATGTTGAGATATATGTCTCTATTTTTCTCGTTGTTTTCTCTATGTCTCAATTTTTTTGATTCAACATTTTTTGCTTAGTGCCCAATTTTGTAATGTGTGCTTAGTACCCTTTTAATTACTGTGCTAATTTTTTACTATATTTTTAGTTATTTTCTCAATGATTCATCTATGCATTTTAACTTATCACAGTCTACTTCAGAATAATACTAATTTAATTCTGGTAAAATATACAAACTTTGCTCCACCATATCTCCTTTTCTCCTCTCCACCTTTATGTTAATATTATTACATCTCTTACCTCTACATGTTATCAATTTAGCAATATGTTATAATTACTGCTTTAAACAATTTTGAATTTGAAAACATTTTAAAAACAAATGAGATAAATATATTAATAGAATCTTTTCTATTTTCCACACATTTGTCATTTATGTCATTCCTCATTTCTTCAATGGAATTGAGTTACTGTCTGGTGTCACTTGTTTTCAAATTAATGGAGTTTCTTCAGTATTTCTTGTAAGATATTTTTGTTGACAACTAATTTTTTCCACCTTTGCTTTTTTTTTTTAATTGTGCCCTTATTTATGAAGAATAACATTGCAATATTTGAATTATTTCGGCATTTTTTTTTATTCAGCACTTTCATATGGCATCTCACTGCCGTCTGACTTCCATTGTTTTTAATATGAAATCAGCTATCATTTTTTCAGTTATTACCTTGTACCTGATGAGACATCTTTCTCTTCTTTCAAGAAATTCGGTTTCTGAACAGCTTGCTTTACTGTGATATGTCTAGGCCTATAAGTTTTTATGCTTATTTTTCTTGGGTTTTGTTGCACTTCTTGACTCTGTAGGTTAACTGTTTTCACCAAATATGGAATTTCTAGCCATTATTTCTTCAAATGTTATTTCTGCCTCTTTATCTTCTCTTTTTCTGGAATTCCCATTACATGTATGCTTTATGTTGTCCCACAGTTCTCTAAGGTTCTGCCCAATTTCTTCAATTATTTTTCTCTCTGTTCTTCAGAATGGATAGCTTCCATTCATCTATCTTCAAGTTCACTGATTCTTTTTACAGCCATATCAAATCTGCTATTGAACCCCATTAGTAAAATTTTCAATTCACTTGCTATACTTTCTAATTCAGGATTTCAATTTGGTTCTTTTTTATAATTTCTATGTCCTCATATTTTGTTGAATCATTCTCTACTTTACTTTTATTCTTTAAGCATTATTTTGCTTAGGTCTTTGGATATTGTCATCATAGTCGCTTAAAGTATTTGTAAGCTAAATACAAAATCTGAAGAAATTCTGAGAATTTCTGGGTATGGGTCATACTTTCTTGTTTTCTTGCATATCCTTTAATTTCTTACTGAATACTGGACATTTTAGATAATATGTTATAGCAACCCTGGATTGTTATTTTACTCTCTGATGGTTGTTGCTGATTATTTAGTAAATCACCTAGACTAAATTTGCGAAGTGTGTCTCAGTCATAATGTCTCTACTCATTCTTTTTTTTTTTCCTTGTTTTTATTTTTAAGCCTGGTATCCCAGGAATCACAGATGTATTCACATAGTTTAGTATTCATTCACAGATTTTTCACAGGTGGTGCTCAAGGGCCTGAAGCTAGTAAGGCTCTCTGTTCTGATGGATCTGTGTGTGGCCTGGAGAGCACATTCAAAATTCAAGCCACTTTCAGGCCAGCCTCTGACTTTACTTTCTCCCATGCTCTCTTGAGTCTTTTCTATGCATGTGATATTCAATCAGCCAAGAATGTATAGGCTCATTTCTGTCTTTACATACACACAGCATCTGGTCAACCTGAAATATGTGGAGAGCTTATCAAACCCTCTGACTTGTTCACTTCCTGGAAATCCCCCAAGTACTTCACCAGTCCACTGTTTATCCTGAATGGGACCACAACCTATCAGAGTTGCTGGTTCTCCCTGTTGACTTGGGTGGCAGTGTTTTTAATTCAGGACTTTATAACAACCATAAAGGGGTTCATTCAAGATGTACTTAACCTCCATTGTAAAGTTAATTCTAAGTAGTTCATTACCAAGTAACTTAAGCATGACTATAACTACAGTGTGTTTTTTTATAATTGCACATTTCTTATACTGTATTGATATGGAGTATGGAGCAACTATGAAATCATGGATTCAGAATGCTTGAATTTTTACGCCAGCTCTACCATTCCTAACCTTGAAGCAACACTGAAAAAAATGACTATATAATGAGGCTGACAAAAAATAGTGTCTAAAAGTTTGAAGTGAAGATTACATTGAATCGCATATCTAAAGCATTGAGCACACTACCCACTGTAGATTATAAAGCCCTTTATTATTTTTTTGGTCATATAATTCGGGTCATATTACTGTTCTGGTTTTGATCTTGCTCTAGTTATGTGACCTCAATTGTTGCTAATTTCCCAATGAGCATGTCATTTTTTTGGTACCAATACTGAGACAGCAATTGAAAAAAAAAAGGCTTCAATTGCTCAAATCTTTATCACTTTTATGCTTGTATTTCTTTTTTCCCTTTCTAGATACTTTTGCACCAATATGCAACCAGCAACTACAAAAGTTAGGGCTCTCCCATACAAAGTTTTTACATGTTTTTGACCATCTACTGTGGTATGCTGCACAGAGGGAGTGACTCTTGGGTGAATATACTTATACATAATAAGAGATTTTTCTGTGACTCTCTTCTACTCCTTTATTCTATAAAACTCATTCCTCTTTGGTAATTTCCTGTCTCTTGATATAAATGTTTATATGATTCAGGATCCACTTTCTTTTAGAGCTGAGCCTCATCTATCTATCTATCACAGGGCTTTGCTACCTGTTTCATATTTAGTACATATATGTTTACTTATTTTTGTTAGAAAAATTCAACCACTTACCAGAATACTCGGTGATGGAATGAAAAAAATAAAACACAGTTGATCCAAATTTATGACCTATTATTTCAAAGTATTTATCCACAGTTTCTCTTTTAGAATCTGTGAAATTTGAATTAAGTAAATGTCTTCTATGTGTACTTTGGAGCTTATAACCCAACACAGATGTAGTTAAAAATAATAATAATAGGTTCTATTTGTTGAGTGCTTAATACCCCAGGCATTATTCTAAGTGCTTTATGTTATATTCTATTTAAACTCACAGCAAACCTATGACTTTGGTACCATCATTATACCAATTTTACAAATGAGAGAATTATGGCTCAGTGAGACTAAATATCTTGCCCAAAGGCAGAACCAGGAAAGGATCAAGCAAGTTTGATTCCAGAGCCTTGGCTTTACCTTCCATGCTACACTCCATTCCATAATAATGGTCAACATTTATAGATACTTACTATCTCTTCTCTGTACCATATAGGTATGACTCCTTTCATACTAGCCACAGCACTAGGAAGTTGTAATATTATAATGTCCATGTAGAGATGGGGAAAATGAGGACAGAAAAATTAAGTAAACCCACAAGGTCACATGATAGGAATTGCACAGAAGCAACTCACAGCATCTGATTCTTATTAAGTAGTTTGTTTAGGTAATTGAAATTCCAGAGAAGTTTTAAAGTTTTTTCTCCTACCTTTTTGCCAGGGAATCTTACAGGGTGGTAGGAGGGGAATTATAGAGTTTTCATCTCAGGTGTTATCTCCTATGCCCATAATGAGTTACCTAGACAGGTGCCCTTTATTCATTTACATGTGTTAGGCATAGGCTAGCAAAACCAAATTAAACAAAAGGGCCTGCTTTATTAACTGTATCTTGAAGAGACAACTGAATGAATGCAACTCAAACAAGTAAAATAAACATTAAGATTATGTTACTACGAAATGGAATATTTTGACCATTGAGCTATTTGTGCATTTGTTAAGTACAAACACATAATGTATTCAAAACAGCATTAATTACTGAGTGAGATTATCAAGTCAAAATACAAATATAGTCAAAAACAAAACATTAAAACTTGCCCTTTTACAGATTTGAAAATGCACTAGAATAAAAGTATTATCACTGATGATTTAATTATGTTGCTATCTTCCAGGAAAATTCACCAGCAGTAAGAACATGCCATGATAGAGCAGAAGATGCTGATGCCTATTTCTAAAATTGAATTCTTCAGCTTTATTATTTGAAAATAATATGCTGTATAACAGTGTACAAGCTTTAAAGTTGAATTACTTTTTCTTTTTCCCTAGTAAAACCAATACCTCAAAAATTTTAGAGACTACTTAAGATCAATTTTAGTCTTATTTAGGCAAAAAAAAAAAAAGAAAGAAAGAAAGAAAAAAAGAAAAAAACAGAAACAAAACATGTTATTTAAGTTCTATTTGTCTGCATTTAATATTAATTAGTATAAAAATAAGTAAATGTAAATTCAATTAGGTAGAGAAAACTACAAGCTCACTCATATTATGTTAATAAAATAGTAAACAGCACTATGTACATCAGCTAAAGTTTTACATATTTAGAATGATGTCCTAAGTCCATGGAAAAGTGCTCAAGAATAAATGAAACTTTAAATTATCTAAGGAAGAGTTTTAAGAGGTAATATTGGTTACCAATCATACATATAAATCTTCCCAAAAATCTAAAAATAGGAATGTATTAAACAGAATGCACAAAGACATAGAAAACAGCTCATCAAGTTTTCCCAGCTAGGAAAATGTGGCTTTCCCATACATCATTCAATAAAAAACAGATGGGGGAAAATTGGTTGCCAGAAGGAAAGGAAAGATGTACAGCATGTTATAATTATGAGCTTCAGATAAACAAAGGGAGGGAGAAGAATATTTTAAAACAAAAAGGCAATGTTTCTGCCATGAATAGGGCATGGATCTAAGTATGTATCCTAAGGAGGGTAAACTAAGCATAAAATGACACCTTCATAGAAACATTAAGTACTCCTGTAATGCACTTTTTTTTTTAATAAAAATTTATTGGGGTGACAATGGTTAGTAAAATTACATAGATTTCAAGTGTACAATTCTGTGATACATCATCTATATATCACATTGTGTGTTCACAACCCAAAATCAGTTTTCCTCCCATCACCATATATTTGACCCCATTTACCCTCATCTACCACCCGCTTCCTCACTTACCCTCTGGTAACCACTAAACTATTGTCTGTGTCCATGTGTTTTTGTTTCCTGATCAGTTTGTCTTGTTCCCTTTGTTGCTTTCATTCAGCTTTATATCCCACTTATCAGTAAAATTATATGGTTTTCGATTTTTTCTGTCTGACTTAGTTTGCTTAGCATAATAATTTTTAAGAACCATCCATGTTGTCACAAATGGCACTATTTCATTTTTTCTTATGACAGAGTAGTATTCCATTGTGTATATATACCACGTCTTTTGTATCCAAAACCCAGAAATAAACCCACATAAATATGGAAGGGTAATTTTTGACAAAGGAGCCAAAAACATACAATGGAGAAAAGAAAGCCTCTTCAGTAAATGGTGCTGGGAGAATTGGAAAGCCATGTGCAAAAGAATGAAACTATCTGTCACAATGTACCAAATTTAACTAAAAATGGATCAAAGACCTAAACATAGGAACTAAAACAATAAACTGCATAGAAGAAAACATAAGTATTAAACTTGTGGACCTTGGGTTCAAAGAGGATTTTATGAATTTGACCTCAAAGTCAAGGGAAATAAAAGCTAAAATAAATGAACTTTTTTTTTTAATCATCTAGAAACCACTCCCCTTCTTTTGGCCATAACACCCCAAATCCTTTGCCACTAGTGGTATTTGTGGTTCAGGGGTCCTATCCAGGCTCTAGGGATAGCTCCTGTAATTTATGGTGGTTCAGTTCCTCTAGCCTTATGATCAAATCAGGCCATGTCAGGGGCGGGCATGTCTCTCAGACTGGTCCAATTTAAAGTAAATCCTAGGGTTGTGCAGAAACTTTGAAAATATTATGCTCTTTTTCAATGGAATTGAGCACAGGAGACTACAGGTCTAATGCTCCTGACAGTCATACTGACATCACATCAAATAAAATGAAGCTACTACACAAGCAAGCAGGCTGAAGAGATAGACGGTGGGTCCTGATGATATTTCAGCCCCTTGATCAAACTGCTACTGAGTAGGTGCTCCTCTAGAATTTTGAGTCATGTGAGCCAATAAACTCCCCTTTTATCTGAAGCTAGTTTGGATTGGATTTTCCATCTATTGACCCTAGAAAATCTTTAATAATCAGACTCAAATCTCAGGAATAATGGTGAATAAGAAAAACTAGAGCCACTGCATTTCAAAGCACCTTTTCTACATTTATTATCATAACAACTCTGTGAAGTGTTACTACAATCTACAGATGAGATTAAATGGTGTTTTGGTCTGTTCAAGTTGCTATAAAAAAAAAAAAACAAACCACTTCCGATATAAGAAACGCCACTGGGTGGCTTATAAACAACAGAAATTTATTTCTCACAGTTCTGGAGATTGGAAGTTGGAGATCAAGATACTAGCATAATGAAGTGAGGGCCCTTTTCCAGGCTGCAGACTTTGTATTGTATCTTTATGTGGGAGGAAGGGGCTAGGTTAATAAGCTCTCTGGGCTTCTTATAAGGGCAGTAATCCCATGCATGAGGGCCCCACCTCATACCATCATATCAGACATTAGGATTTCAACATATTAATTTTGGGGATACACAAACATTTAGACCATAGCAAATGACTTGCCCAAGAGTGAAAAGTTGGTAATTAGCAGCACTCAATTCTTCTGAATATAAATTCCATACTTTTCCACCTCAGGTTAACAATAAAAAAGAAAGTCATTCTCAGTGCTATGACTGGTGGAGAAAAGGCCATAGTTTAAGTATAACTTATCTTTCTAAAACTTCACTTACATTCAAATATCTTATAAAAAGTGTATAAATTATGTAATATAATTTATAAATAGTTCTATATAACATTATTGTATTTAAAATCATTTTCTTATACAGTTAGACAAAAATACTAAGGGTCCCAGAGAATGATAATAATGGCTAAACAAGCCCAGAACATTTTGAAAAAGAACAGAAACCTGTATAAGCACAAAATATTCCAAACAAACCAAATTTCTATTGTCACTCACATACAATTCATCTAAATGTTCCAGAAGTTAAGGTCACTAATAATTGTACAGACCGACTTCTAAAATACTTGTAGTGCAGTTCAATCAAATATTTGTTTTAAAGCTAATACAGAAAAAAATAATTGTTGATTAATTTGTAATTTCATTCACTATTTTTGGCAGAACTCTAATCTTCTTGAGAATATAGTGAGGATAAAATGGTATTGATAGAAATTTTAAAAGATCTATATAAATAGATAAATCATAACTATAGATTAGAATATTAATATTATAATGATATAAATTTCCCCAAAATTGACCTAATGAAATCCACATTACCAAGGAAGTTTATGATTTTAAAATTTATATGGAAATATAAAGAACCAAAAATAAACAAGACAGCCTTAAAGTAGAAGAAAAAGGGAGGAAGACTACTCTACTGAAAATCAACACTTACAAATAGAATAATGGAATAAATAAGAGGCCTAGACACAGACACATATATATAGGATATTGTGATTTATGACCACGGCAACTATGCACAGTTTTTAGTAAAAGGTGTTAGGACAATCTGACACCATTCAATATTATTAAAATATTACTGACTATATTCTTTTTGCTGTACATTACATCTGCTTCATTTTAGGTATATAAATGTGTAATAATTATGGTGTACACTTGAAACTAATATAATATTATATGTTGCTATATTTTAATTTTAAAAAGTTTTAAATAAAAAATAAAAATATGGCCGGTTGAGTGGCTCAATTGGTTAAGAGTGCGAGCTCTGAGCAACAGGGTCGCCGGTTAGATTCCCACATGGGCCAATGAGCTGTGCCTCAGCAGAGCTGCCACTGAGCTGCCAACAGGTGACAGGATGACTCAGCTGGTGAGAGCACCTGCTCCTAACATCAATGTTTCTGGTTCAACTCCTGCGTGGGCTGGTGGGCTATGCCCACCTGCAACTAAGATTGAACACAGCACTTTGAACTGAGCGGCTGTGAGCTGCTGATGGGCAGGCGAATGGTGACTAGACTTCGAGCTGAGCTAACTGCACCCTCCACAACTAAGGTTAAAGGACAACTTGGCTGTTCCCCTTCCTCAATTCCCCAACACTGTTTTGCCCTCCCCAATAAAATATTTTTAAAATAATAATAATAAAATAAGTAAGTAAATAAATAAATAAATAAATAAAAATATTCATGAGGATATAAAGTACTGCATAATATTGTAATAAAGTATGATGTCAGATGGGTACTGGACTCATCAGGGTAATCACTTTGAAAGTTATATAAGTGTCTAATTATTATGTTGTACACACAAAACTAATATAATATTGTATGTCAACAATAAAAAAATAATTAAAAGGGGGGAAAATGTATTAGGACAATTGGTTATCCACATGGAAAAAAATTTTAATTTGATGTCTGCCTCATGCCAAACACATAAATCAGAAGAAGATAGATTATATACTAAAGTAAAAAAGAAAAAAAAGGCTATCACAAAATAATTTAGGATAATATTTTCATGATCTTGTATTGGGAAATGTTTCATTCATAAAAACCACTTATTATCAAAGAAGTTATCAATAAATTGGACTATATCAAATTAAGAATTACTGTTCATTAAATGATACCACTAAGATAGTAAAAATACAAATCAGAATGGGACTATTTGCAACATATATAACCAACGAAAGTCTTATTCAGAATATAGAAAACATTTATTAAAATAAATAAGTCATGGGGATGTAATGTACACCATGGTAAATATTGTTAATACTGTATTGTACTTTTGAAAGTTGTTAAGGGAATAGATCATAAAAATCCTTATTAAAGGAAAAAATTGTAACTATGTAGGATGATGGGTGCTACCTAGACTTATTGTGGTGATCATTTCACAATATATAAAAATATTGAATCATTGCATTGCTGAAAGTAATATAATGTTATATGTCAATTATACTACAATAAAAAATAGTTCCTCCAAATCAAAATGTAAAGGAAAAACAGTCCAATTAAAAATGGGCAAAAGTCCTGAGCAGGCGTGTCACAAAAGAGGAAATTCAAGATCAATAAACATAGAAAAAGGGGCCTGTCAAGTGGCTCAGTTGGTAGCTGCCCTGAACTGCCGTGAACGGTGTCCAATGGCCGGTGACTGACTGCCTCAGCCGGGAAGCATGCAATGTTCACAATACCAACATAGGCCAATGAAACAGTGTCCTCCACAACTAGACTGAAGAATAAAAGGACAGTAGCTTGTTTGTTCCCCTCCCCCAATTCCCCAACAAAATCCTTAAAAATAAAAAACATAGGAAAAGGTGTTCAACTTTATTGTTATTTAGGAAATTCAAACTAAACCATTTCACACCCACTAGACTGGCAAGAATTTTAAAGATTAACAATATATTGGCAAAGATATGGAGTAGCAAGAACTTACACACAATCCTGGTGGAAGCACAAACTGATACAACCAATTAAGAAAATAGTTTGTCATTGAAGACATAGATATTCTATGACCCAGTAATTCCACCCACAGAAATATGGCCCATAGAAATGTATACATATATGCACCAGAAAACATACATGAATATTCCTAATGATGTTATTTACAACAATAAAAACTAAGAACAACCTAAATGTACATTGATGTTTATGGATAAAGAAATTGAAATATATTCATGCAATGAAATAATATGTTTCAGTAAAAATTAACAAATGGCAGCTACACAAAACAAAATGGATGAATTTCACAAACACAACATTGAGCAAAAGAAGCTAGACACGAAAGAATAAATACGTAATTCCATTCATATAAAATTCAAAAACAGGCAAGACTAGAGAATTAGTGTTTATGAATGCACATTAGATGGCAAAAATCATAGAGCAAAGCAAAGAAGTAATTATTACTACCAAAATAATGGTTATTTTTAGAAATAAGACAGAGATGTGTCAGTGAAATAGTTACAATATTCTATCTTAACCTGGATGATTGTTACATAAATGTTTGTTTTGAATTGTACACTTGCATGCACTTTTCCATTTGTGGGAAAGTTTTTCCAAAATTAAAAGTGCTATAGAAAGAGAATGTAATCATAATTTATTATAAGACTCAGATCTCAGTAGTATACATAGTCTGTAATATATAATAATATAATAATATAATATATTTACTAGTATATTAACCTGAACAAAATTATAATGCAACTTTATTAAAAGGATGAGGGTTGGGAATGCATACTTACGTGTTTGGAGAAGGGGATTAAAGAAAGGTAAATCCTCATTGTCTTTAGGGAAAATTGACAGATAATGCCTAAAATTGAAAAAACAAGAAGTAGCAATACAAGCATGTTATTTAAAGACATGAAGACAAATTTTTTTCAAAAAGAATATTCTAGAAGAATCAAAAATTACTACCTCTGGAGAAAAAATAATTACATAAGCTACTAAATGTCTTTTAAAATATTGTAGATATAATTGACCCTTTAAACTATATATATATATATATATCAGGCATGAATACCTAGGTAATGCTGTGGTAATATTCACTAACCTTGAATCCAGAGCAAAAGGAAAAAAATGTAACGTGTGTGTGTGTGTGTGTGTGTGTGTGTGTGTGTGTGTGTGTGTAACATCTCTGAAAGTTAGGGTTATAGACTTATACAAATATCTCTAAATTTAATTAGATTGTATTTTCCAAGATGGCTACAACAAGATCTCTCATTTCACATGTTCTTCTCTGAATGTGATATTGCCACTACTTCCTCAGGAGAGGTGGGTCTTTGTTCCTTGATTCTGGATAAGCCTGTAACAATTTATCAAAACCCACTCAAGAAGAAATTAACAACCTGAGCAAGCTTATATCTATTAAAGAAATTAAATCAATAATCGATAACCTCCAAAACAGAAAGCACCATGCACAAATGGGTACATTGGTGCATTCTACCAAATATGTAAGGAAGAAATTATACCAATTCCCTACATTCTCTTTCAGGGTAGAAGCAAAGGAAATACTGCCTAACTCATTCTACTAGGCCAGCATTATGCTAATACCCAAACCATACAAAGACATTACAAGAATAGAAAACTACAGATCAATATATCTCATGAACCTATATGCAAAATTACTCAGCAAAATGTTAGCAAATTGAATGCAACAACATATAAGAAGAATTATACACAATGGCCTAGTGGGAGTTACCCCAGGTATACAGGCTGGTTCAACATCTGAATTTCAGTACTGTAATCCATTACATCAACATGCTAACAAAAAAAAATTCACATGATGATTTCAGTAGATGTAGAAAAAGCACCTGATAAAAATCCAACACCCATTCATAATTTTAAAAAAAAACCAGTAAATTAGAAATCAAGGGGAACTTCCTCAACTTAATAAAGAATATCTACCAAAAAAAACCTTACAGTTAACATTATATTAAATGGTGAGAAATTTGAAGATTAGAAATAAAGAATGGGTGTCCACTCCCACCATTCCTTTTCAACGTCATTCTGGAAATACCAGTTAACAACAGTAAGACAAGACAGGATAGTACAGGACAGAAAACAAAACAAAACAAAACAGAAGGTATACAAATTGGGAAGGGAAAAATAAAACTGTCTTTTTTCACATAATCTTTTATGTAGAAAATAAAAAAATAAATAAAAAATAAATAACTCCTGGAACTAATTCGTAATTATAGCAAGATTTTTAAATACAAGGTTAATATACAAAAGTGCATTGCCTTCCTATACATCATCAGTGAACAAGTAGAATTTGCAATTAAAAAGGCAATACCACTTATATTAGCATCCCTCCCTCCCAAAATGAAACCCTCCATCGGGCGCAACTGATCTCACAGTTTCACTGCAAACAAAGATGCCGCTATGAAATACGTCTTCACTGTACTAAGTCACAAACACGACTGGCGATAGGTTACATATAGTAGGGTGGAAAGATATGGAAGCAAGGAGTCACGATACTTAAGTTAACTGTAATATATTTTTAAATTTGTGTACAATGAATCTGTGAGATCAGTTGTGCAAATGGAGGGTTAAGTATAAATCTAACAAAATATGTAAAGCAAGATCTCTGTGTAGAAAACTTCAAAATTCTGATGAATGCATCAAAGAGGAACTATTGTAAAAATCAAATCCTTGCTACAAATTTGTCTAAGCTTTTAAATTTATTATTATTACATGTTTCTCCCACTGCAGGCATAAATATTATTTGTGTTCTCATTAGGTAGGTGCTTTAGTTCTAAAACCTCTTTATTTTTTCAGAGTAAACACAATTTCCAAATACTATGTTGTGTGATAAACTTTGTATGAAAGGTCAATTAGCACTAATGTGGGTAGCCAAATTCTATAATGGAAAAAAAGAAAATAAGGTGATGGGACATAATTTGTTCTCTCTCTTTATGTGGAAATACTAAATAGAGATTCTAGGGGCCATGAGCAGCGACTTGAATTTGAAAATTACTTGTACCAATAGAATACTGGTGATACAGAAAACAAATTTCCTTTGTCTCAGGATTCACTGGTTAACCACCATCTACTTTATGACTCTTCTATTGTCAAAAAGTGAGGGCAGTATATGAATATATGAATCTGAGCACTATCCTGTTCAATTATACTTTTAACTATAAGTCGTTGGTTTCTATATGCAACAAAAAGAGATTAGTAATTCTTACCAATACAATTCATTTCTTCCATCTACACAAATTTAATCCACAAAACGGAGTCCTGAAGTACACCAGCACCCTCTTTTCATCCAGAACTACGGTTGTGGGTATCTGATAAAATCCACCTTCAAAAATCTTCGGCTACTCAGCATGTTCTTTTAAGCTCAGGCTTCCTCTCTGCATTTGATATTCTCTCATCCTCATCTGGCCTTCCTGTTTCCTTCTCATTCCATCTTTTGTATTTTCTCCACTTGGAGTAATAACCTGGTTGGTTTTTTACCTGGATTGAATTTCACTCCTGCCCCCTAAGTGCAGAATCTTAGACCACTGACCTTGGTTTCAGAAGGCTCTGTTGCCACACCAAATCCAGCTCCTATAACTCTGAACCCCAAAACAAATCTCATTCACAGTTTCTATATTGGGGGGAGGGGAGTGTGGTGAACAAGGAATGGTCAGTTTCCCTAAGTCAAAATCACCACTGATTTAATAATAATGAAAAGTGAAAGGGGTTGCTTTACACATAACCTTCAACTATAATAGGTATGTATTTCAGAAGCATATGGCTTATGAATTTGACTTCATAGGCAAGGGAAGTGAAAGCTAAAATAAATGAATGGGACTATATCTAACTAAAAAGCTTCTGTACAGCAAAAGAAACCACCAACAAAATAAAGAGGCAACCAACCAAATGGGAAAATATTTTGCAATGATGCCTTCAATAAGGGGCTAATATCCAAAATATGTAACAAACTCATACAACTCAACAACAACAACAATGAAAAAAAACAATCCAATTAAAAAAATGTGCAGAGGACCTGAATAGACATTTCTCCAAAGAAGACATACTAATGGCCAATAGACATATGAAAAAATGCTCAACATCACTAATCATCAGAAAATGTAAATAAAAACCACAACAAAATATCACCTCACACCAGTTAGAATAGCTGTCATCAACAATACAAATAATAACAAGTGTTGGAGGGCTGGTCAAGTGGCAAGCTCTGAGCAACAGAGCTACCAGTTTGATTCCCACATGGGCCAATGACGCTGTGCCCAAGGTGAGCTGTCGCTGAGCTGCCAACAGGTGGCATAATGGCTCAGCTGGTGTAATAACAAGATTGCCTGTTTGATGGTGGGCTACACCCACCCCCAACAAGACAGAACTTGACACATTGAGCTGAGCTGCCTCCCAGATGGTTCAGTGGATAAAGCAGGCACTCTTAACAACAAGGCTGCTGGATTCGACTCCCACATGGGATGGTGGCTACATCGACGACAACTAAAATTCAACACAGCACCTTGAGCTTAGAGCCCAAGATGCCAGATGGCGACTGGGGCCCTCCACAATGACTATTGAAGAACAACTTGGCTATTCCCCTCCCCAATTCCCCAACACTGTTCCCCTCCCCCAATTCCCCAATAAAATCTTCAAATAAGTAAGCAAGTAAATAAATAAATAAATAAATAAATAAATAAATAAATAACAAGTGTTGGAAAGGCTGTGGAGAAAAAGGAACCCTTATGCACTGTTGGTGGGAATGCAGATTGGTGTAACTGCTATACAAAGCAGTGTGGTTCCTAAAAAATTAATAATAGAATTACCATATGACCCAGCAATCCCTCTGTCTGTGTGTGGGTATCTACTCAAAAAACTGAAAACATTTACCCATAAAGATATATGTGCTCCAATGTTCATTGAAGCTTTATTTATAGTGGCCAAGACATGAAACAACCAGTGTCCTTCAATAGATGATTGGATAAAATAAGATGTGGTAGATATACACAATGGAATATTATTCTGCCATAAGAAAAGATGATGCCATTTGTGACAACATGGATGGATCTTGAGATAATTACGTTTAATGAAATAAGTCAGACAAAGTCAAGAATCATATGACTTCACTGGTATGTGGTATATAAAACTATAAACAACAAAAGAACAAGACAAAAAAAGGAAGAAACAAAAACTCATAGACACAGACAATAGTTCAGTGTTTATCACAGAGTGAGAGGGGACGGGGGTTGTAGATGAAGGTAAAAGGGATCAAATATATGGTGATGGAAGGAGAACTTACTCTGGGTGGTGAACACACGGTGTGATATATAGATGGTATATTACAGAATTGTATACCTGAAACCTATGTAACTTTACTAACAATTGTCACCCCAATAAATTTTAATTTTAAAAAAAAGACTGCAAAGAAAACTAAGAGAGATTTTAATTAAAAAAATATGACTATTCTTCCATTAAACCATTGCTCTTGCCAGAGCAACCCTACATTAATCCCTTCAAATAAATGGTCATAAATTAATCTCTTTATATAAGATTTTTTAAATATCTATTTAAAGAAATGAGTTGAAATTTAAAACTTTGGGTTACAATTTAAGTAATAACATTGAGTTCAGCAAACTGAAACAATAACAATACAACAACTCAAAAGAAGGTGATTCGAAATCCTATGAACACAGTTCATAGAACCAACAGGGAAATTTCAAACACAGATTCCTAAATACATCCCAAACCTACTGAATCAGAATCTCCATGGGTCAGGAGAGCTTCCAATCAAGATGGCGCAGTATGCTTACCTTCTCTCATGAGCACATCAAAATTACAACTAAACTACAAAATAAAATTTAAAAACACCATCATTGAAAATCAGCTGAAATCTTGCTAAATTGAAGCCCTACCACTAAGGACATGCAGCAGAAGCCACCTTGAGAGTGGTAGAAGGGGCAGAGACCTGGAACAGTCTGACCCCACGCCCACTTGTGAACTGCAAACAGCAACCAAGGTTCAAATAAAAGAGGAGGGCACACACAACCCACACAAGGGACACACCTGGAGTGCATGTATCAAATGACCAGGAAGACTGCTTCACCAAGCCCCACAGAACACCTACTACATAAGGCCACTCTACTAAGACCAGGGTATATAGAAGCTCCACCTAATACACATAAACAAACACAGGGAGGCAGCCAAAATGGGGAGACAAAGAAACATGTCCCAAATAAGAGAACAGAACAAAGCTCCAGAAAAAGAACTAAATGAAATAGAGACAAGTAATCTACCAGATGCAGAGTTCCAAACACTGGTTATAACAACACTCAATGATCTCAGGGGGAACTTCAACATAGAGATAGAAAACATAAAAATGGAGATAAAAAACATAAAGAAAACAAGTCAGAAATAAAGACTACAATAACAAAAGTGAAGAATACATTACAGGGAATCAACAGTAGATTAGATAAAGCAGTAGATCAAATCAGCAATTTAGTAGATAAGGTAACAGAAGACACCCAATCAGAACAGTAATGAGAAAAAAAATTCAAAAAAATGAGGAGAGTTTAGGGCGCCTCTGGGACAATCAAGCATACCAACACTTGCATCATAGGCATACCAGGAGAAGAGTGAAAGCAAGGGATTGAGAACCTACTTGAAGAAATAATGATGAAAAACTTCCCTAACCTTGTAAAATAAATAAATATACAAGCTCAAGAAGCGCAGAGTCCCAAAGAAGATGAACGCAAACAAGCCCACACCAAGATACATCATAATTAAAATGCTTAAAGTTAAAGACAAAGAAAGAATCTTAAAAGCAGCAAGAGAAAAGCAGTTAGTTACCTACAAGGGAGCTCCCATAAGACTGTCAGTTGATTTCTCAACAGAAAGTTTGCAGACCAGAAGGGACTAGCAGGAAATATTCAATGTAATGAAAAGCAAAGACCTACAAGCAATATTACTCTACCCAGTAAAGCTATCATTTAGAATCTATGGACAAACATAGAGCTTCCCAGACAAGAAAAAGCTAAAGGAGTTCCTAATCACCAAATCTGTATTACAAGGAATCTTAGAGGGGCTTCTTTAAGACAAAAAAATAATAATGAAAATTAAAAATATGAATAATAAAATGGCAGTAAGTACATACCTATTAATAATTACTTTCAATATAAATGGATTAAATCCTTCAATCAAAAGATGGGGAAGCTGAATGAATAAGAAAACAAGACACTTACCTCACATATACTGCTTACAAGAGATTCACTTCAGATCAAAAAGCACACAGACTGAAAGTAAAGGGATGGAAAAAGATATTTCATGAAAATGGAAACAAACAAACAAACAAACAAACAAAGCTGGGGTAGCAATACTTATACCAGACAAAACAGACTTTAAAACAAAGACTATAACAAGAGACAAAGAAGGACCCAGTAATCTCACTTCAGGGTATTTATCTGAACAAACCCAAAACACTACTTCATGCTTATGCATACGTTCATTGAAGCATTGTTTATAAGAGCCAAGATATAAAGACAACCTGGCTGTCCATTACTAGATGAATGGACAAAGAAGAGGTAGTACATATATACAATGGAGTATTACCCAGCCATTAGAAAAGAATAAATCTCGGGCCGGCCGAGTGGCATGGTGGTTAAGCACTGGCTTGGGAAGCCAGCGGCCCCGGTTCGGTCCCACATATGAGAGGGCCAGTGACACTGCCCTCAAAAAAAAAAAATAAATAAATAAATCTCGCCATCTGCAACAACATGGATGGACCTAGAGGGTATTGTGCTGACTGTAGTAAGTCAGACAGAGAGATAAATGCCATATGATTTCACTTATAAGTGCAAGCTAAAGAATAAAATAAACAAATAAGTGAAACAGAAACAAACTCATAGATACAGAGATCATTTTGATGGTTGCCAGATGGGAGGGAGGTTGGAGGTGGGTGAAAAAGGAGAAGGGATTAAGAAGTACAAAGTGGGTAGCCGGCCAAGTGGCGCGGTGGTTAAGCGCTGGCCTGGGAAGCCAGCGGCCCCGGTTCGGTCCCACATATGAGGGCCAGTGACATTGCCCTCAAAAAAAAAAAAAAAGAAAAAAAGAAGTACAAAGTGGTTGTTACACAGTAGTCATATGGATGTGGGGTATAGCATAAGGAATGTAGTCAATAATACTGTAATAACTATTATGGTGTCAGATAGATATTAGATTTATCAGGGTGATAGATGGGAGGGGGTTGGAGGACAGGGTGAAAAAGGTGAAGGAATTAAGAAATACAAATTGGTAGTTATAAAATAGTCATAGGAATGTAAAGTAGAGCATAGGGAATATAGTCAATAATATGGTAATAACTATGTATAGTGCCAGCTGTGTACTAGTCAGGGGAATCACTTCATAAATAGTATAAATGTCTAGGCACTATGCTGTACATCTGAAACTAATATAAAATAATATTGAATGTCAACTCTACATTTAAAAGGGGGAGAAAGATAAAGAAGAATAAGATGTTCAAATTTTCAGGTATAATCACTATATGGTAATAACTATGTATAATGCCAGGCGGGTACTCTAAGGACTACATCAAACTAAAAAGTTTGGGCACATAAAGGAAAACATTAACCAAATGAAAGGCAACTTATGGAATGGGAGAAAATATTTGCAAACCACATACCTAATAAGGGGTTAATATGCAAACATACATGTAACTCACACAACTCAGTAGTAAAAATAAATAAATAAATAAATAACCTAATTTTAAAAAGTGCAAAGGCACTGAAAGACATTTTCCAAAGAAGACATACAAATAGCCAACTAGTACATGAAAAGGTGCTCGGCATTACTAATCATTATGGAATGCAAACCAAAACCACAATAAAATGTCATCTCACACCTGTTAGAATGTTTATTATCTAAGAGACAAGAGATAACATGCTGGTGAGGATGTGTATAAAAAGAATCCTTGTGCACTGTTGGTGGCAATGTAAATTGGTGCAGCCACTATGAAAAAATGTATGGAGATTCCTCAAGAAATTAAAAATAGATTGCCATATGATCCAGCAATCCCACTTCTGGATATATATACAAATGTAATCAAATCACAATCTAGAAGAAGGATCCACTCTCTTCTGTTCATTATAGCGTTTTGACAATATCCAAAAAATGAAAACAACCTAAGTGTCCATCAAGGGATGAATGGATTTAAAATATATATATATATATATATATATATATATATATATATATATTCACAATGGAATATTGTTCATCAATAAAAAGAAGGAAATCCTGTCATTTGCCACAAAATGGATAAAACAGTAAGGCATTATGCTAAATAAAAAAAGCCAGACAGAGAAAGACAAATACTTCATGGTCAATTCCACTTCTATGTGGAATCTAAAAAAAATTTTTTTAATTAAAAAAGTTGAACTCAGAAGTTGAAGTCATTGTCAGGGGCTAGGGGTGGAGAAGTAAAGAGAGGTTGGTAAAGGGGTACAGAATTTCAGTTACGAGATGAATAAGGTCTGAGGATCTAAGTATAACATGGTGACTAGTTGATAATCCTGTATGATGTGGTCAAAATTTGCTAAGACAGGGGCTGGCCGAGTGGTGCGGTGGTTAAGCGCTGGCTTGGGAAGCCAGCAACCCCGGTTCAGTCCCACATATGAGGGCCAGTGACACTGGCCTCAAAAAAATTAAAATAAAATAAAGTAATTTGCTAAGACAGTAGAACTTAAATGTTCTCACAACAAAGATAAATATGTGAGATGATTGATGTGTTAATTAACTAAATGGAGGAAATCCTTTCACATTTTTTATGTATATCAAACCATCATGCTGTGTACTTTAAATATCTTACAATTTTATTTATCAATTATACCTCAATAAAGTAGAAAAAATAAATCAAGAAAATTTTTAAAGAATGTCTATGGTCAAGATAAGAAGTATTTTTAATAAATAGTGCTACATATAGTCCCTGAAGAAACTTTTGCCAATCCCTGCTATCAGAGTGGTCCTTCAGTTCTCCATTTTATCTTGTATGCCTTCTCCCAAAATTGCCATGACAATAAGCAATAAAAATGCCAATTCTAATGAAAATTAGAAGTGGAAATCAAACAAAAGATCTAATATAAACATATTAATTGTTATTGACTCTGATCATGATGTTTTTGATATCCATTTCTCACTTCACAGTTTCAATGCAGAGTAGCATTTAGGGATATAGAACTGGGAGTCATGTGGCCTGGCTCCAATCCAGGCTCAGTCACAGCACTAGCTCTGGGATACTGAGTAATTTTCTCCATTTCTTATTTTCCTTAGCAGAAAACTCAGAAATAATATTAGTAGTTACTTCACAGAGTCACTGTCAAGATTAAATTACTATACAGATGAAAATTGCTATGAAAAATTAATAGCATACAGAAAATTTTCAAGAATCTGAGTTATAATAAATAGTATTTTCATTATAGCACTGGAGTGAGGGTTGAAAAGATACTACATTCAACTTAAAATAAGTCAGGCAATAGAGTATTTCAAATTACTATTTATTTTCATTGATATTAAAATGTTCTTCTAGTTTATTAGAAACAAAATGTTTGCATGCAGACATACTGGACATATATATAAAATTATGTTCAATTTTACTAGTTTGGAAATATATATAGAGAGAGCCTTTGGTGGATTTATTTTTTTAAGGTGTTTGTTTTGGTCTAAAAGGTCTGAATTTAAAAAAAAATCTTGCACAAGTAAATATGTCCACATGACACATGAATGATAAATGCATTTCATACTGTTGAAGGTTTTCTTTCCAAAAAACAGTTATCAACTGCTTAAATAAACTCCCACAGGGAAGAAACACCATACAAGTTCTGTGTTTCTCGTTCTTGTCATTTAATTACTCTGTATTTGTATCTGGCTTTACCACAGGAAAGTTTGATGCATGGAATTTGCTTCAAAGCTGAAAATAATATTCTCTTCTTCCAGACTTATTCTATACAGCATAATTTTTAGGGAAAAAAATGTGCAAAAGTCCTTTGTGGCAACATATATGTAATAGAGGAGAAAATGGTAAAAAGAAAACATCATTCAAAGGAAATGTGACTGGGGTGAAACCTTCTGTCAGATAAATTTAATGTTATTTAAACGCACATGTCACCTATTATTTATAATTGTTCAGGGTCTAAAGGTGAGTAGGAAAACAAAAAGTGAATTCATTAAGTAGGTATATTTTAAATTCATGTATACGTGTCAAAAATTTCTTGTGTTAAGATTTGAGGAAACTAACTCTTTCCTACCCATACCAAAAAAAAAAAAATGCACGGTAACTATTCTTTAGATTTTAGACCAGTTTTGTCTTTCTCTCTCTTATCCCCTTAGCAATGTATAAGTTTATAAACTAAAGATACAAAATTACAGAAATCTTTCAATCTTAGAACTGAAAAATAAATAGAAAGATTAAAAGGAGCTTATTTCTCAGTCCTTAAAGAATTAATGTGGAATCTTGATTGCTGCTAATTTAAATCTACCTTAAGAGTACCTATCATGACAGAGTACCTTCTACTTTTCTAAATACCTCCCTCTTTCTCAAAGCTAAAGGACAAGTGGAAACCTCCAAAGGTAACACAAGCATCTTGAGGGACTTTGTCCAGGAAAGGTGGATGCCAAGCTGGGGTGTCTACCGTAAAATAGGGCTGGGTCTGAAAAAGCATTACAGTAAGTTAGCCAAAAACTGCACTCCTGCATCAGGGACCAGGAAAATGTGAGGTAAGGGTAGAAAGGGGAGTGTCCAAGAAGGACCTGAGGAGACAGCATTTGGACTTCTGCCATGAAGGAAGGCTTGATGATAGGTCAGTGTGAGTCAAAGGGGAAAGAGCCCCAGCTATGTAACAGGTTATCCCTTTTCCTCTAACCTCCATTCTTTTTGTCTAGCCCCTTGATGAACAAGAAGGAGTGGTAGGAGTAGTTGTGTAAAGAAAAATTACTCCTAGACCTTGCTCCCCAGATCTGGCTGGGAAAGCATGAGCGTTGAGGTTGTGTGAAGAGAAAGAGAACCTGTGTATTGGGTATGCGATTAAAACTTTGATGTGGTCTGGGCTGGAGATACTCTTAGTATATTACTTAGTATAATATATTATTAGTATGCAACTTGAAAATAAGAAAATCCTCAGACTTGAAAGTTACTAAAAGGTTATGGGATCTTCCCAAGCTGTCATCCAGAGTCAGGAAGAGAAATTTAGTAGAGCATATCTGAAGCTGTAATGGGTGGAAGGGAAGAGTAGTAGTAATTTCCTACTTGTATACCACTGAGTCCAGGCCATTTCATAAACAGGTTACGTTGGGAGTAAACCTTGACTCACTAATATAAACTAAGTGTTTCTCTGTTTTCTGGAAGAGCCCAAACAAAAAGTCTAGATTTTTTTATTTAAACTGTCTATTGTGTAAATAAATTCTTCGCTAAGCAGGGAGGTAACATCTTGTTATAGCTTTCTCTTATTTCCTTTTCTAAAATTCGAACTCTTAACTAAATCCATGAATGATTATCTTTCTTTTTCATCAGCTATTTTGGAGGTGGGGCAGAATAAACAAATTCCAAGTTTATTTTTTAAATGATAGAAAGTAATAAGTATGAAAACTATAGTTATTCTTAGAGTTCATGCATTTGTTATACAGAAGCTTATCAGAAGATAGGCTTTGCAAAGTTTTCTATAATCATTCACTTCATAGTAAGAAAATAGTTTTGTGTTCACTTATCCAAAAGAAAATCTTGCAAAAAAAGGTTTTGTTAGTGAAAATCATGTTTAATAAGATTGCAAATATTTTTGATAACTTTGAACTGAATTTTTAGTTCCTGTCTATCACAGCCAAAGGAAAAAATTACTTCCTGCACCATCATTTGACTATGTCTCACTATGGATTGTCACTAGCTTGAAATATACAGTCTACATACCCAGACATGCAGAAATATGATTTTCTGTGTTTTAAATTACTTACCTCATCTTGGCTCTCAAGCTACCTTTCTAACTCTGCCAACCAAATGTATCCTTGTGGCTTCATTTGAAAATAGTCTATTTAGAGTAATTACTCATTTCCAGATTTGTGCTTTCCCCCTAATTCTTTCTTCTTAACATGGCCTCTAGGTACAAGATAAATTTAAATTTCCAGGGGCAGGAAGTGTCTGATCCTTATGATTTCTTCTCATTGCATGGATCATCCCATTTTAGAGCTTTGACCTCTGTTCTCGCTGCATCTGTTAAGACATACCCTAGCCTACATGGTGACTTACATACCCTACACTAATATTCACCGAGATGTGGCTGCTCCCACTCAGTCTATTTCGTTTTGGGCTCACATATGTTGCTAATAATCATACAACTTCACTTTGCCTCTAGCCCTAAAATGCTCACACATACTGTGGTCTCCTTATCCCACAGTCTTATAACCTCAGTCTTATAACCAATGATTCATTCACCATTTCCTTTTTGCATCATCAACCTCCATTTCAGTAATTAAGGTTCTTTGTTATAAGCAACAGAAGTACATTCTGACTGAATTGGTGGGTGAGAGTGGAGGAGAAGAGCTATAAAAGGATTTTGTGTGGATTGAAGAAATATTGAGAAGGTTATAGAACCAGACTTGAATCTGGGATTCCAGGAACATAATTCAAAATTATGTCATAGTACTTCCACTCCTGAGTAGAATATAGTAGGTGGTAGCAGGCCAACATTCCCACTACAGCAGCTAGGAACAAAATACCAGATATATTATAAGAATTATACTTTTAAACACATTATAAAGCTACAAAAACAATGACTAGGAAAACTAAAACTCTAGCCCTTCCTAAGTGAACCAATGATGTCCCTGGGGGAAATTGCTAATTTTAAGAGTAAGCTGAGGATCCACCTTGGATTAGGTAGGTATTCTTCTGAGAAAAGAGAATCAGGGAAGTCTTTGAAGTTCACATGAACTGGAATCACTTACTTGAAACTAGAGTAGATCTGAAATAGTAATCTGTTTTCCCTCAAGTGATAGTTTTTGAGTTCTGGAGTAATAATATAAGAGCCTGGTGTTCTAGGCTGAACACAAAATCCCTCCAGCCTATGGTAATTAGACGACAAAGTCCACCAGACTGAGAGGCTTGCCTCAAATAGTCTACTGGTCTCCCATCAAGACTTTTTCCTGATTTTGAAGCTACTTGTGATAGGAAACCAATGAATTATGCACAAAAAATCTGAAAGGCACAACTGATTCTCCCAGTTTCTCAGGGTTAAAAAGATGGAGGCTTGACAGGCTCTCAATCACAAACCTGGGAAGGAAATGCCCAAGGAATAGGGTTAAACACAAATTGACTGAGTCTCAAAAAAAACTGCATCCCAAACCAACCCAGTCCAATCCTGTATTGGAGTGAGATGATACTTTTTCTTATTATCTGTCTTACAGAGTAAAAGAGGTAGAGTCTCTGGCAGAAATAACATCATCAAATGGACATTCTGGATCTGAAATTAAGAACTAGCCATACCTGCATAACAGCAAACAGGACACAGCAAAAGACAGGATTACTGAACTCGAAGACAGATCAATAGAAAATATGCAGAGCCTGAGGCAGAGAGAGAGAGAGAGAGAGAGAGAGAGAGAGAGAGAGAGAGAGAGAGAGAGAGAGAGAGAGAGAGAATAGGGCATAAGAAACATTTAAGACACAGTGAAATCTCTAATGTAAACTGAAGTCCAAATGATGAGGAATAAGAGAAATCAAAGCAGAAGTAATATTTGAAGAGATAGTAGCCAAGACTTTTCCAAAACTAATAAAAGGCAGCCACACATAGATTCAAGAAGCTGGGCAAGCCTATAGCAAGATAAATACAAAGAAAAGCAAACAAAGGCTCATGATAATCGAACAGCTGAAACCCCAATACAGGAAAAATAAAAATAAAAAAATAAACCCAAAAACAATCAGAGGAAAAGAAAAAGACACATTATCTCCAGAAGAGGAACAGCAAGAGTGCAAGCTAGCTTTTCAATGACACTATGGAACCTAGAAGACAATGAAGTGGCATCATTAAAATGCTGAAAGAAGGGCCAGCTAAGTGGCTCAGTTGGTTAAGAGTTAGCTTAAGATCTTGAATTCTGAGCAACAGGGCTGATGGTTCGATTCCTTCATGGGCCAGTGATGCTGTGCCCAAGCTGAGCTGCAGTAGATAGAGTGCATGCTCATAACAACAAGGCTGCCGGGTTCAACTCCCATGTGGGATGGTGGCTATGCTCACCCACAACTAAGATTGTAACACAGCACCTTGAGCTAACAGGCCAGATGTTGACTGGTGCCCTCCACAACTAAGATTGAAGAGCAACAACTTGGTTGGTCCTCCTCCCCAATTCCCCAATTTAAAAAAAAAAATGCTGAAAGAAAAAAATGCTAATCTAGAATTCATTATCCAGCAGAAATATCCTCCAAAAAATGAAAACAAATTATAGATATTTTTTATAACAAAATAAGGTAGAGAATTTGTAACCAAAAGATACATAATAAAAGAAATACTATTATGGGGCTTAGATATTTCAAAGAACTTTTTATCTTACTCTTGAAGTTTGCTGGGAAATCATTACATTTTTTGGAATTTCTGTTACAAAAGCAGGTTTGTATTGCCAAACTGAGGTTTATGTTGCCATCAAATAGTCCACATTTTTCTTCTAGGTGAAAAACTAAAAAAGAATCACACAAGCCAATTCCCCTTCTTGAATCACAATCATGATCTTCTACAGACAAAAATATTGAGTATTGAGTAATGTCTACATTTTTTTTTCATTTTGATATAATGACAGCAATGAATTTTATACTCTGTGAAATAGGCATGCAATATATAAATACAGAAATGTGTACGTATTTCTTGATTTTCACTCTAGGAACTCTGAAACAGAAATTAAAGAAAATGTTCATGTCTATTTTTAATATAACTTTTTAGAGATTAAAAAGAATTTTCACATCTATGATGTTATTTAATGCTTCCAAGCTTCTAGATTTAATGGTATTCACATTTTATATATGAGAAAAATGCATCTTCAATAAGTTAAGCAACATATTGAGGTAAGTGTATATTTTCTCATTAGGTGGGAGAAAAGGTTGAGATGAACAAAATAAAGAAAACTAAGCCTCAAGGAGATTAAGTATCCAGATTCAAACCCAGATTCATTACCCCAAATTATCAGCATTTAGCACTATTTAAAGCAAACAAACAATGTGTGTGCATGTTGTGTGTGTGTGTGTGTGTATGTGTACACATATATACAGTTTTCTCCTTTCTTAAAATGTGTATACATTTTTTGGTGCCCTATGGAGGGTGCCAAAAAGAGTATACACATTTTAAGAAAGGAAAAATCTATTACATTTGTAATACTCAATATATACCAATAACAAAAGATAAATACAAGTCATGTTTGACTTCTGCAATTACAAGAGGTGCTCAAAGTGGTTACCATCAGCATCCAGACACTTCTGTTACAGCGAACTGCTGCTTGAGCAGCACTGACCAAAGTGTCCACTTGTATACATTTTTTTGGCACCCACGGTATATATTCACAAATATATCCACAGATATATATACAGGTGTGGTATGTACATATATTTATTTTTATACATAACAAATATAAATATTTATATTTAAACATTGCCATATATTTAACAAATGTGATCTCTGAAGCAGAAAATTGATAAAATCAAAGCCATCAGAATAAGTTTCTCTCTAGTAATAGATAACCTTTAGAGTTATATTAATGAGGTTAACATCTTTGTGTCATTTTGAAGTACCTAAAGCAGGTTTCAAGATATTTTTTTAATTTATTTATTTTTAATTAGTTTCAGGTGTACAACAGTGCAATAGTTATACTTTTTACCACTCAGAGTGACAACCCCTCTCCCCCAATTTGCCACCCCACTCCTCCCCCCAATATCATATATATATCTTTACACTTCCTCTGACTCCTTTCCACAGTATAATCCACATCCCGTGACTATCTATATATTTAATTACAGTTGGTATACAATATTATACAACATCAGCTTCAGGTGTACAGTGCAGTGATCAAGCCTCTACTCCATCCATGAAATGGTCTCCCTAACAAGACATGTGACCATCTGACACCCCACAAAATATTTACAACATTATTAATTATATTCCCCGAACTGTGTTTCATATCCCCGTGGCAATATTGTAGTTATCTATTTATGCTGTCTAATCTCTTCCCCTTCTCCCTCATCCCCATCCCTCTCCCAACTAGCAACCCTCAGTTTTTTCTCTATATCTATGAGACTGTTTCTGTTTACTTTGCTCATTCATTCAGTTTTTCAGATTCCACATATAAGTGAGATCATATGGTATTTGTCTTTCTCCAACTGACTTATTTCACTTAACATAATAGTCTCTAGGTCCATCCATATCATTGCAAATGGTACGATTTCATTCTTCTTTATAGCAAAGTAATAGTCCATTGTATAAATGTACCAGTTTCTTGACAGAGGAGTAATCTAACAGACATCTGTACCCATGATCAAGTTTAAACAGATATTAATATTTTGTCATTTTTTTCTTATATTTTTGATTTTAAGAAAAATAAATAATTACCCTATGATTCTCCTCCTTTCTTCCCCAAAAGTAGCCACTATTCTGAAGTTGCTATGTTTTTATACATTGACTCCATATACATGTATCTCTGAACAACTTATACTAATATCCTGGGTGTTTTTAAGCTTTATATAAAATTGTGTACCAAGCCTTTTGTGACTGTTTAGAATACACAGAGTGTGCCCCAAAAACGTATACACATTTAAAGAAAGGAAAAAACTGTATTAAAATTGTAATACAATGAATGACACTAGCATTCATTTGATTAATGTTATATTTTGAGCAAACGTCATATTACACATTGCTACCGTAATTCAATTCAATTTTGTAAAGTAATATATAGATAACATCTCTTAAAACATGCACATTTTTGGCATCCCCAGTATATACAAAACATACATACATGTGGGTATTTATCCATGTTGAGTGCCTATAGATGTTCATTTCATTTCTGTATAGTGCTCCACAGTAATAATAAACCACAGTTTATTTATTAATTCTTCAGCTTATGAATAACTAGAATGTTTTTGTTTTGCATCATTACAAAAGCACCTACAATGAATTTTTTTGCATATGTCCTTCTGAAATATCTGAGCATTCTTTCCAGTAAACACACCTAGGACAGATAAACTTGGTGAACGGAAGGTGAGTGCATCTTCAACTTTATTAGATATCAATTAATGGCTCTCCAATTGTGTTATGCCAATTTATACTCTCATCAGTAATGTTTAACTCAGTTCATTTCCCACATCTTTACCAACTCTTGGAGTTACAACATTATATAATAGTTACCATTCTGGAGGATATGAAAGATAATCTCATTGTTATAATTTTAATAGACTTACTTGCCATTTGGGCTCCCTTTTCTGTAAATTGGCTATAAATACCCTTTTCCTAATTTTCTCCTAAATTTATAATAAAGGTGTTTGTGTAAAAAAAATTGATTAAAACAAAACTTAAAAAAGGAATTTTTCTCTCTAAATTTAATGGAATGTTAAGGTAGAACTAAGGGAAGAATCATTAGACCAGGGTTATATAGCTACTGAGTGGCAGAAATGAGTCAAGGTTAGAAACTGATAGCATTCTGGCTAGTGGCCTGATGCTCCTACATCTAACACTCCCTCCTGGTGAATGAAAAAATGACATGTAATAACTGCATAATTGCATCTCATATTAGTTCAAATAATCAACAAAACTATATACTAGATTTTAGTAATAAATCCCACATTCAGTTATTCAAAGGTATTTTTCAACATCTTCCATGTGCCAAACACTATAGTAGACTTTTGTTATATAATTGCATGAGTCATGCTCTCATAAAGTTTAATGTCCAATATGGGTGAAAATTTTTAAACAATAACCTACAACATATAATTATAAATGGTGAATGTGTTATGATCAAGTAATAAGAAGGATTTACTTTGACTTGATAGTCTCTATGTGAAATGATAGTTAAACTAACACCAAATTTATTAATGTAATTTATCCAGTTTAAAAGGGAGGAAGAGTACATTTCAGACAGAAATAATAATACATGCAGAGGTCCAAGGAGAAGAAAGAACTCAGCAAATTTACAATCTGGAAAAGCAGCCAGTATGGTAGAGCACACTCAATGAATGGAAATTAATAGATTTGTGTTCAAAAGCAAATCAAAGGACCTAATATCTATGAATTTGTAAGCCTAGATAAGAGATTTTTATTTTATCATTAATTAAATATAAATCATTAATGTTTATAAACAGGAAATGTCATGAATCTTATATTCACTTCAATAGATCTTTTGAGATGCTGCATGAAGAATAGATTGCAAAGCAATAAAGGTGGATAGAAATGAAGAGTACAGTAAAAATGCTACTGCAAGCTACACTGACGAAGATATAAAACAAGACCCAAACTCCTGAAATCAGGAATAAAAGAGAAGTAATGATTACAAACCTAACAGAAGTTTTAAAAAGATTATATCAGAACACTATTGACAACTGAACACTAACGAATTAAATAACTTAAGTGCAAGGGGAAATCCTAGAAAGATGCAAATTAACAAATCTGACTCAAAAAAGAAATAGCAAATCTGAAAAATCTATAACAAGTAAAAAAGATAAATCAGCAATTTAAAAGTTCAAGTTGGCTTCACTAGTAAATTCTACCAAATATTTACAGAGGAATTAAAACCAATGCTTCACAAACTCTTTCCAAAAATAGGAGAGGAGAGAGAAGAGAAGTTCTCTATGAAACTAGTGTTATTCTGAGTCTACAACCAGGAAAAAAAAATTACAAGAAAAGAATGTTTCTTAATATAGATAGAGGATATCAGCAGCATAGTGGCATGAGAAGACTTCTAGGTCTCTCCCCCTGAAGTTACAACAAGTTGGACAACTATAATTCAACAAAGGATTTCCTGCTCAGCACACAAACACATCTGAGAGATCCATGCATTGAGACATCTGAAGGTGGGTGTATCAGAGTTAGCAGGGGAATGAAAGACAGAGACGGGAGATGTAGATGCAGTCCAGTGCTCCCTGTGGCTCCAGAAGATGTGACAGCAGTGAAGGGTTGGGATGCAACCCCCACTGGGAAGACCAGAGGGACAGAGGCAGCAATCTGACATGAGTGGCCAGTATACATTGAGGCTGAGCTCAGGGTCAGGGGCAGAAAAGTGGGGCAAAGGGTGGCAGTAGTCAATGAGCAACCATTGCCAAGATAACCAAGTTGCAGGTGTGGGAATCAATGCTCCTCACCATTCTATGGCCCAAAGGCATTACAACCCTCACTTGGCAGATCATGAAGTATTAGAAGCAACGCTACAGCCTAAGTGGTCCCCAGGCCTGAAGAAGGTGGTGGCTGGCCTCAATGTGCCCTGTGCATTTTGCTAAATGGTCCCAAGCTCAGCATTAATACCAAATCTGAATCTGCATTATCCTAATGGACACTACCCATGCCACCCTGGTGACTCCCTGAGAACCTCTATTATCCAACTTGCAACTGCCCAAGGCTCTTTCAGTGGCTGAGCCTTAAAGGAAGCCAACAAGCAGCAGCAGGCCTTGGAGTGACCTTTGACTTTTGCTGAGCTACCCCAGGCCTGGTACTGGTGGCAGCTGGCCAAAAATTGCAGCATGGCCTCTCTCATGCACTTCAAGGTCCAGCACCTCCAGACAGCTACCAATAGTGGATCACTTTGTACCTCCTAGCAAGTAGCCCTAGGCCAGACAGAGGTAACAGCAGACCTAGGCTTGCACCTGAGCCACTGCCAATAGGCCTCAGAACCAAAATACCTCGTAGCTGGTGTCAGACCACAACAGAGCACCACCTGATTAGCTCCACAAGTGGCACATCCAAAGGGTGATTTTGGCTGCCACCACAGCCCATAAGGCAAATCCTCCTCCTTGGAGACAGCTCCTACAAACCAGCAAGTATGCTGTGGTCATAGCCAGTCCTCACAGCCACGCAACCTGAGTATCAGTCTCATCCACTGATATGCCAACAGCAGCCAAGTCTCGTCCACAATAGGCAGGCACACACAACCCACACAAGGAACACTCCTGGAGAAACCATCTCTGGTGATCAGGAAGACTGTGACACTTGGCCCAACAGGACCTGCTACATAAGACCACCAAGCCAAGATTGGAAGATATAGCAGATCTCTCTAGTACATAAAAACAAACACAGAGAGGCAGCCAAAATAAAAAGACAAAGAAACATGTCTCAAATGAAAGAACAGGAGAAAACTCTGGAAAAAGAACAAAATAAAATGGAGGCAAGCAATCTACCAGATACTGAGTTCAAAACACTGAGTATAAGGATGCTCAAGGAATTTTGTGAAAAATTCAACAAAAAGATAGAAAACACAAATATGGAGATGGGCATTTAAAAGAACCAGTCAGAATGGAAGAATACAATAACTGAAATAAAGAATACACTAGGTCAGGGGTCAGCAAACTGCAGCTCATGAGCCACATACAGCTATTTGGGTACATTCCGTCTCAAAAGTTTGCCGACCCTGGAAGAACCAATCCTGTCCCTCACAATTTAAAAATTATTCAAGAGCCATAAATATATTTTTACATAATCGCCATTATGTGAATAATATTCTTTAAAAATTTTATAAATGAAACTATGATAGTTTTATTTTCATTTTCAATTTTACTTCAGAGCCTGTGGCTCGCAAGCTGCAGTTTGCTGATCCCTGGAGGCTTTTCCGTCTGAAAAGTTTGCCGACTCCTACACTAGAAAGTATCAACAGCAGATTAGATGAAGCAGAGAACTAAATCAGCGATATGGAAGATAAGGTAGCAGAAAACAACTAATTGAAACAGCAAAAAGAAACAAAAATTTTAGTTTAAGGGATTGCTGGGACAACACCAAGCATACCAATATTCATATCATAGGAGTACCAGAAGGAGAAGAGAGAGAGGAAGCAATCGTAAACCTATTTAAAGAAATAGTGACTGAAAACTTTGATAACCTGGTAAAGGAAATAGACATACAAGCCCAGAAAGCACAGAGTCTCAAAAAAGATGAATTCAAAGAGGCCCACACCAAGACACATCATAATTAAAATGCCAAAGGTTAAAGACAAAGAGAATCTTATAAGCAGCAAGAGAAAGGCAGCTAGTTACCGACAAGGGAGCTCCTATAAGACTATCAACAGATTTCTCCTCAGAGATTTTTGCAGGCCAGAAGGGATTGATACAAAAAATTCAAATTGAGGAAAAGCAAGGACTTACAACCAAGATTACCCAGCAAAGATATCATTTAGAATCAAAGGACAGAAGAAGAGCTTCCAAGACAAGAAAATGCTAAAAGAGTTCATTACCATGCAACCAGTATTATAAGATATGTTAAAGGGGTTTCTTTAAGAAGAAGAAGAAAGAAAGGATAAAAAAATATGAATAATAAAATGGCAATAATTATATATCTATCAACAACTACTTTAAGTGTAAATGAATTAAATGCAAATCAAAAAATATAAGGTAGTTAAATTGATAAGAAAACAAAACTTTGCATATGCTATCTACAAGAGTCTCATTTCGGATCAAAAGACACATAGATGAAGGTAAAGGGATGGAAAATGATATTTCATGAAAATGTAAATTTAAAAGAAAAAGCTGGGGTAGCAATACTTATTATACCAAACAAAATAGACTTTAAAACACAGGCTATAACAAGAGACAAAGAAGGACCCAGTAATCCCACTTCCAGATATTTTTCTGAAGAAACCCAAAACACCAATTAAAAGACATATGCATCCATATGTTCACTGCAGCATTATTTACAATAGCCAAGATTTGGAAGCAATACAAGTGTCCCTCAATAGATGAATGGATAAAGAAGTGATATATATATATATAAATGGAAATTACTCAGACATAAGAAAGAATGAAATCTTGTCATCTGCAACAACCTGGATGGACCTAGAGGGCATGCCAAGTGAAATAACTCAGATAGAGAAAGACAAATACCATATGGTTTCACTTATATGTGCAATTTAAAAAACAAAATAAACAAACCAACAAAACAGAATCAAACTCATAAATACAAAGAACATTTTGATGGTTGCCAGACAGGAGGGGGCTGGGAGATGGGTGAAAAAGGTGAGGGGGCAGGGAGATGGGTGAAAAAGGTGAAAGGATTAAGAAGTACAAAATTGGTAGTTACAAAATAGTAATGGGTATGTAGAGTATATCGTGGGTAATATAGTCAGTAGTATTGTAATAACTATGAATGGTGTCAGGTGGGTACTGGATTTATTGTGCTAACCAATTCATAAGTCATATAAATGCCTAATCACTGTGTGGTATATGTGAAACTAATATAAAACTGTATGTCAACTGTAATTGAGAAATATAAAAAATATTTTAAAAAGAAAAAATAAAATTAAAATTGAACACATTTTTAAAAGAATTAAAGAAAAAGAAATGGAATGATACTCTTTGTCTATGGAGTGGAAGAATAAGCATAGTTAAAATGGCTTTATTCCCTAAAGCAATATACAGATTTAATGCAATCCTTATGAAAATCCTAAAGGTATTTTTGATAGAAATAGAAGGAAAAAAATCATCAAATTTGTATGAAACCATGAAAGTCCCCACATAGCTAAAACAATCCTGAGAAAGAGAAGCAAAGCCAGGGTTACCAAACTCCCTGATTTCAAACTATATTACAAAGCTACAACATTCAATAAAGTATTCTTTTGTCCAAAAAATAAGCACACAGACCAATGGAAAAGAGTTGAGAGCCCAGAAGTAAGCTCACAAATACATGGGCAACTAATTTTTGACAAACGAGCCAAAAACCATACAATGGAGAAAGGAAATCCTCTTCAATAGATGCTGTCGGAAAACAACACGCAAAAGAATGAAACTAGACTGCTATTGGACACCATATACAAAAATTAACTAAAATATGGCTTAAAGACTTAAATATAAGACTGAAATAGTAAAGCATATAGATGAAAACATGGATACTAAACTTGTGGACCTTGGTCTCAGAAAGGCTTTTGTGAACTTGACCCCAAAAGCAAGGGAAGTAAAAGAAAAAGAAAAAAATGAACGGAACTGCATCAAGCTAAAAACTTCTACACAGTAAAAGAAATCATCAACAGAGCAAAAAGGCAATCAACCCAAAGTGGGAAGATATTTTCAAATAATACCTCTGATAAACGGCTCATATCCAAAATATATAAAGAACTCATACAACTCAACAACAAAAAAATGAACAACCCAATTTAAAAATGGGCAGAGGACCTGAACAGAAACTTTTCTTAAGAAGACATACAGATGGCTGACAGACATATAAAAAGATGCTCAATTTTGCTGGTATAATGGAAATGTAAATCGAAACCACAATGAGATATAACCTCACCCCTGTTAGAATGGCTATTATTAACAAGACAAGTAATAACAAGTGATGGACAGGTTGTGGGGAAAAGGGAACGCTCATACACTACTAGTGGGGGTGTAAGTTGGTACAGCCACTATGAAAAACAGTATGGAATTTCCTCAAAAAAATAAGAATAGAGCTACCACATGACCCAGCAATCCCTCTTTTATCTACCCTAAAATTTTGAAAACATTTCTTTGAAAAGATATATGTGCCCCTATGTGTACTGCAGCATTATTCATGGTGGCCAAGGCATGGAAATAACCAAAGTGTCCTTTGATAGATGGTTAGATAAAGAAGATGTGGTGCATGTATACAATGTACTATTATTTGGCCATAAGAAAAGATGTAATACTGCCTTTTGTGACAATGTGGATGGATCTTCAGATTATCATGTTAAACTAAATAAGTCAGATGAAAATGGACAAGAATAATATTATTTCACTCATACGTGGGATATAAAACAGAAAGCAACAAAGAAACCAACAAAACAAAATCGTAGACACAGACAACAGTGTGGTGGTTACCAGAGGGTAAGGAGGGTAAAGTGGGTCATATATATTGCGATGTAAGGACACTAGACTTTGGGTAGTGAACACATGATGAAATATATAGATGATGCATTATGTAATTGTACACTTGAAATTCATTTAAAGTTTTTAACCAATATCACCCCAATGAATTTAATTTTTAAAATCAAATAAAAAATATAGATACACAAACCCTTAACAAAATATTATTAACTTGAACCCAGCAATATATAAAAGAAAAGATTATACATCGTGACAAAGTGGGATTTACCTCAGGAATTCAGGGTTGATTTAACATTTAAACACTTATTAATATCATACACCATGCTATTAAAATAAGGAAAAATAATCACTTCAATAGATACATAAAATAAACTGACAAAATCCAACATCCTTACATAATAACAAAACACTCAACAAACAAGGAGTATAAGGGAAATTTCTCAAACCAATGAAGGGCATCTACAAAAAACAATAAGTTTCATAGTTAAAGGTGAAAGATTAAACATTCCCCCACCCCAAAATCAGGAAAAAGAAAAGAATGTCCATTTTCACCACTTCTATTCAACATTGTACTGGAAATTTTAGCCAGAACATTTAGGCAGCAAAAACACATAAAATACATCAATATTGAAAAGGGAGAAGTCAAACTTTGTCTATTTGCAGTTGCCATAATTTTGTACATAGAAAATTCTGACATGCACTAAAAAACTATTAGCACTAATAAATCAGCTTAGCAAGGCTGCAGCATAAAAGATCAATATGAAAAATCAATTATATTTATACACACTATCAATAAACAATCCAAAACTGAAATTAAGAAAACAATCCTTGAGTTTGGGTGGTGAACACACAATGCAATATACAGATCATGTATTATAGAATTGTACATTTGAAACCTCTAGAAATGTAATAATTAATGCCACCCTAATAAATTTAATTTTTAAAAAATAGAAAAAACAATTACACTTACTATAGGGTCAAAAAAATAAAATAAAATACTTAAATACAGTGCAAGACATAGGAAGCATAGGACTTGTACATTGAAAAAATACAAAATATTGTTGGGAGAAATGAAAGATGATCCAAACAAATGAAAAGATACCCCATGTTCTTGAATTATAAACTAATATTGTTAAAATAGCAATGTTCCCCAAAAGATCTAAAGACTAATGTAATCCCTATCAAAAGCCCAGCTGTCTTTTTTGCAGAAAATGACACACTTGTCCTAAAATTCACATGGAAATAACTCAAATTAATCAATATAATCTTGAAATAGAGCAAATGTGGAGTACTCACATTTCTCAAGTTCAAATATTACTGTAAAACTACAATAATCAATACAGTGGGGTATTGGCAGAAGGATAGACGAATAGATTAATGAAATATAATTGAGAGTTCATGAATAAATGCATGCATTTATGGTCAACTGATTTTGAGAAAGTTGCCAAGACTATTTCAACAGGGAAAGAATAATCTTTTCAATAAATAGTACTGGGACAAATTGATATCCACATACAAAATAATGATGTTAGACCCCTGTTTTAAATTAAAATAAAAATTAAGGATAAATACCTAGGAGTGGAATTGCTGGGTCAAACGGTAGCTCTATTTCCAGTTCTTTGAGATACCTCCATACTGACTTCCATAGTGGCTGCACCAATCTGCAGTCCCACCAACAGTGCAGCAGGGTCCCCTTTTCCCCAAGACACTTATTCAAAAAAAGTTATGCACCCCGATGTTCATAGCAGCACAATTTACAATAGCTAAGACTTGGAAACAACCAAAATGCCCGTCAGTAGATGACTGGATTAAGAAACTGTGGTATATTTATACAATGGAGTATTACTCCGCTATAAAGAAGAATGAAATCGTGCCATTTGCAATGATATGGATGGACCTAGAGACTATAATGTTGAGTGAAATAAGTCAGTCAGAGAAGGACAAATACCATATGATCTCACTTATATGTGGAATATGAAAAACTGTATGAATGAGCAAAGTAAACAGAAACTGTCTCATAGATATAGAGGAAAAATCAGGGTTGCTAATTTGGAGAGGAATGGGGATGAGGGAGAAGGGGAAGGGATTAGACAGCAAAAATAGGCAACTACAATATTGCTACTGGGATAGGAAAAACAGTTTGGGGAATATAATTAATAATGTTGTAAATATTCTGTGGAATGTCAGATGATCATAGGTCTTGTTAGGGAGACCATTTCATGGATGGAGTAGAGGTTTGATCACTGCACTGTATTACTAAAGTGGAGGTGGTATACCTACTGTAATTGAATATATATAGATAGTCACGGGATGTGGATTATACTGTGGAAGAGAGTCAGAGGAAGAGTAATAGATATATATGATATGGGGGGGTGGGGGCGGTGTATTGGGGGGTGGGGGGGTTGTCACTTTGAGGGGTAAAATGTATAACTATTGCACTGTGTTGTACACCTGAAACTAATTAAAAAAAAATAAAAAATAAAAAAAAATTAACACAAAATGGATAATAGACCTATATGTAAAAATAAAACTATAAAACATTTAGAAGGAAACATGAAGTAAATGCTCATGACCTTGGGTTAGGCAATGGTTTCTTAGCTATGACATGAAAGCACAAGTGACTAAAGAAAATTAGATAAATTGAAGTACGTATATCAAAATTTTGAAACTTCTATGCTGCAAATAATACCATCAAGAAAGTAAAATGATAAAATACAGAAGGAGAGAAAATATTTGTAAATTATATATCTGATAAGGAATTTTACCCATAATGTATAAAGAACCCTTACAACTCAATAATAAAAAGTCTAATAATCCAATTTAAAAGTGCACAAAAGGGCCAGCCGAGTGGCGCGGTGGTTAAGCGCTGGCTTGAGAAGCCAGCGGCCCCAGTTCAGATCCCACATATGAGGGCCAGTGACACTGCTCTCAAAAAAACAAAAACAAAAACAAACAAAAGTGCACAAAAGATTTGGATTTGAATAGACATTTCTCCAAAGAAGATATACAAATTGTCAATAAAAACAAGAAGAAATGAACACATTAGAATCATTAGGGAAATATAAATCAAAACTACAAGTTTTTATCTTTATAATTCACCTTCACTGATCTTCAATGATTATAAAAAAAGAGAACCAACAGTAAAGTGTTGGTAAAGACACAGAAAAATTGGAGCCTTCATTCACTGCTGATAGGAATGTAAAGGTGGTGCAACTGTTTTGGAATAGAATTTGGCAGTTCCTCAAAAAAGTTAAACTTTGAATTATTATGTGACTCAACAATTCCACTTCAAGATACACACTCGTATCCAAGAGAAATGAAAACAAATGTTCACATAAAAATGTGTACAGAAATATTAATAGCAGCATTATTCATAATAGTCAAAAAATTGAAACAAACCAAATGTCCATCAAATAATGAATAAATAAGTAAAATGTGTTATATCCATACAGTGAAATATTATTCAGCCATACAAAGTAATGAAGTACTGATACATGATACAACATGTATGAACCTCAAAACCTTACACTACGTGAAGGAAGTCAGTATCAAATGAACACATATTGAAGGGTTCCAGTTATAAGAAATGTCCAGGATAGGCAAATATACAAAAACAGAAAGTAGATTAATAGTTGCCTGGGGCTGGGAGTGGGTGATAGGGGATAGGAAAAGTAATTAAGGAATTAGTCATTTATTTTTAGGGTGATGAAAATGTTGTAAATTTAGATTTTGGTGATGTTTGTACAATGCTGTGACTATAACCACTGAATCATGTACTTTAAATGGGTGAATTTAACGGTATGTAAATTATATCTGAAGAAAGATGTTTTAAAAAGAAAAGAAAGAAAAATAAAAACAATGCACTGCACTGAAGAGACAATGGAGTTGTGAAGTAGAACAGTGACAATGGATGTGGGAAAAAAGTGTAATGGCTTCCTCTTTCTGGAATAATCAATCAAGTATATAGAAGAATCTTGGGCTAAGACAGGGAGATCTGGTGGAAAAGAGACACTGGAAATGTGGAGGGGGAAATGATGATCACGAGTTCTGTTTGCTCTACCTTAATTTTAAGGCATCCAGAAGACAAGCTAGTGGAAATAAATAGGTGGTATGAATTTGGTAGTGTTCCGGAAATAGACAGCACATAAAGGTTATGGAAGTAAGTGAGATCAACCAAGGCAAGATTATACACATAGAGATGAAAATGACTCAGGACAATGCCCTAGTGATCTCCAAAAGTTATAATTTATAAGTTGAATAAGAGTGATAATGACTCCTCAATGCCTATAACAGGGCGTTTAGGCATTGCTGATAGCATGTGCGTGTGTGTGTGTGTGTGTGTGTGTGTGTGTGTTTGCTTGGGTGTGCATGTGCATATATGTGTGTATCTGCTCTTTGGGTTCTCCTTTGAACCAGTTGTAATATTTTACAGGTGCCTTCATTTATGAGTTAAATTATATCTTTGATATGGGTATATTTATATGAAAAGCATTATTTTACCTTTTTAAACAGTTATTCTGCAAACATACAACACACTATTTATAATCCCTCCATGGTTTCACATGGTCCTTCACATAAGAAACTGAAATCCTTAAGTGATCTGCTCATCTCTTCTGCCTCATTTCTATCAACTTTTCCCTTTTGCTTTGCTACTCCAATTACTGCTGGTCTTTAGTTCTTCCATCCCCCATTTCCCTTTCCCATCTTAGATTCTTCATTCAGTCCTCTGTATGGTGTTGTTTGCTTTCTCAGTCTTGTTTCTTTGCTAGGTATCTACTAACCATCACAAGCACGGTGTTCCCTAACAATATCTGTCTAAGTCAGGGTCCCTCATTCTATGTTATTTTATTATAGCCCCAGGAAACAGCACAGTCTAACACATAGAGAACATTTAATATTTGTTGAATAAATAGATGAGTGCATGAATGTTATATAATTTCAGCTCTGATTGTTTTGATTATTCTTGAAATTCAAGAAAAGTATCTGCTTTTAAGTTAATGATTTAAGTGAGACAAATGTAAGATTTGAAATACACTTTTTTCCTTTCAATTGAATTGTCCTTGTAAATGGCCAACGGCAATCTTCACCCACATCATGCACAGTATAGTACACAGCTGCAGGGCCAGATTTCCACTGCCTGTTTCTCATCTTCACTCCGTCCCTTGGAAGCTGGGTGTGTTTACCTCTGTCTGTGACACGAGCAATGTGATCCATATCTCCATGCCTTAGGGGAATCAATAAGCACTCAGAGTTCTGCTACAAGGGAAGTCTCCTGAAAAGACCTGTGTTCTTGACAGGAGACCTGCCTCTGCAGGCCCAGAAGTTAGTTCTGACACATCATCAGTCACACCATTAGACATCCATGCAGGCATTTTATAAAAAAGGCAAAACCAGAATCACAGCACAAAAGGTTTCTGCCATATTAAAATGACTTTTCAGACTGAATTGTCTGTGATTTTGCTGATGAATCAGATCACATCTCCCTGCAAGTAGTTCATCTTTTGTACCCTCTCTACTCCCATGCTGCAATGGGAGGGTGGAAAGGGGGAGATGGACAGCAACTCAATGAACAAAATGTAAATATATTATATACAAGGAACATAAAAATATGTCTAAAGATTGATTTTATTCTGTGCTTTTATTGGGTATAAATATCTGTTGACTTATATATTAACTTTTAATTTTATAATATTGTAAATTTTCTACATTATGACCCTTGACTTGTCACAGAAGGAGGAGGCACTATAGTAAATAGACAATGGATGGTTTTAGAATGGATGAATAAGTGAAACTAGTTCTTTCAACCCAGAAGTAATTTAGAAAATTACTAAAGCCAATGTGTGAGTATTCCAACTGGTTCAGAAAAGTGACATCTGACATCACATTAGTGCTTCTCCCTTGAATCCAGTAGATGTGCACCCCAGTCAAATCCCGGGTCTGATATTTAGGTATCCAGGAGATACTAGAGTTCTAACCAATCAAACAGGCATTCTTTATAGCAAAGTAGGACTTTAGTTACAAATGCCTACCTGATTTCAATTCTGGTGGACAGCCTTGGAGTGTGTAGAAATCTCAAGTCTAACTTTCTTACAACCTAGATGAAAACCAAGCTTTAATAGACATTTTATACCTGCTTTAATCAATTACAGTTGACATAAAATATTATATTAGTTTCAGATGTACAACACAGTGATTAAACATTTATATAATTTATGAAGTGGTCAGCCCGATAAAGCTAGAACTCATCTAACACTATACACAGTTTTTATAATACTACTGACTATATTCCCCATCTATACTCTTACATCCCCAAGATTATTTGGTGACTACCAATTTCTACCTCTTAATGTAATCCCCTCCCCATCTTCACTCATCCCACAACCCCATGTCAGTCTGGCAACCTTCAAAATGCTCTCTCTATGTATATGTTTGATCTTGTTTATGTTTTCTTTGTTCATATATCCTTTTCTCTAGATTCCACATATAAGTTAAATCACATGACAATTGTCTTTCACTGTCTGACTTACTCCATTCAACACAATACCGTCTATGTCCATCCATGTTGTGGCAGATGCAAATTTCATTCTTTTTATGGTTGAGTAATATTTCATTGTATATATATATATATATATATATATATATATATATATATATAAAATGAGATATATATATATAATGAGAATATATATATACAATGAGATATATATATATATCATATATATATATACAAAAGAGATGATATATATATATATATCATCTCTTTACCCATTTATTAACTGATGGATGCCCAGATTGCCACCATATCTTAGCTATTGTAAATAATGCTGTAATTAAAAATATGCATGCACATGTCTCTTTAAAGTACTGTTTTGTGTTTCTTCAAATTTTCTTAAATATCCAGAAGTGGGATTACTGGGGCTTCCTTTGCCTCTGTTATATAGCCTTTTTTTTTTCTTTTTAAGTCTATTTTGTCTGGTGTAAGTATTGCTACCCCAGATTTTTGTTTGTTTCTATTTTCATAAAATATCCTTTTCCATCCCTCCATTTTCAGCCTCTGTGTGTCCTTTGATCTGAAGTAAGTCTCTTGCAGGCAGCATATGTAAGGGTTTTATTTGCTTACCCATTCACCCACCCTGTTTTTTGATTGGAGCATTTAATCCATTTACATTGAAAGTAATTGTTGATAGATATGTAGTTATTGCCAGTTTATTAATTCATATTTTTTATCTGTGTGTGTGTGTGTGTGTGTGTGTGTGTGTGTGTGTGTGTGTCTTAAAGAAGTCCCTCTAACATTCCATTTAATACTAGTTTGGTAGTAAGAAACTCCTTTAGCTTTTTCTTATCTGGGAAGCTCTTTATCTGTCCTTCAATTCTTAATGATAACCTTGCTGGGAGAGTAGTCTTGGTTGTAGGCCCTTGCTTTTATCACTTTGAATATTCCTGCCAATCTCTTCTGGCCTGCAAAGTTTCTATTGAAAAATCAGCTGTTGGTCTTATGGGTGCTCCCTTGTAGATAACTAACTGCTTTTCTCTTGCTGTTTTTAAGATTCTTTGTCTTTAATCTTTGTATTTTAATTCTAATGTGTCTTGGTGTTTGCCTCTTTGGGTTCACCTTGTTTGGGACTTTCTGTACTTTCTGGGCTTATATGTCTATTTCCTTCACCAGGTTAGGGAAGTTTTCTGTCATTATTTCTTCAAATAGGTTTGCAATTCCTTGCTGTCTCTCTTCTCTTGCTGGTATTGCTATATACGTATGTTGATACACTTGTTGTCCCAGAGGCCCCTTAAACTATCTTCATATTTTTGGATTCTTTTTTCTTTTTGCTGTTCTGTTTGGGTGTTTTCTGCTACCTTATCTTACAAATTGCTGATTTGATCCTCTGTTTTATCTACTCTGTTGATTCCCTCTAATGTATTCTTCATTTCAGTTATTGTCTTCTTCATTACTGACTGTTTTTTTTAATGTTTTCTACTTCCATTTTTATGTCTCCTATATCTTGTTGAAGTTCTCACTGAGATAACTGAGCATCCTTATAATCAGTGTTTGGAACTCTGCATTCTGGTAGATTTCTTGTATCCATTTTGTTTAATTCTTTTCTGAAGATTTGTTCTGATCTTTCGTTTAGGACATGTTTCTTTATATTAACTTAGCATGTAAAAGATTTATAGCTACCAAACAAAGATGCAATTCAAAATCTTGGTGTTAGAAGTGAGAAAGTGAAAGACATTAATAAATGCATAGGAAATCTTCTTGCAAATCAAATGGTTTCTAATCCTTTGCTTTTATCTAAAGAAAAATCTAATTGAGTTGTCAGCTCATAAATCATTAAAAATTATTATTCATACAGATCACTATGTTGATTTTTGGCATATAACTTAGAAGGAATTTATTTCGGGTGTCTCTTTTTGCCTAACAAACAACTTTAAAACAAGAATTTAATATTTCTCTTAATTCCGTAGAATAAGAATTTGAGCTGGGTTTAGCTAGGTAGGTCTTCTGCTCCTTGTTATGACAACAGGGATCATTCACTCAGCTTCTTTCAGTTGTTGAGCAGAATAAAATTAAAAGTCCAAGAAGGCTGAACTCCCATGTCTGGAGCTTCTCTCTCTTTGTGACTCTATGTGGGCTTTCTCCAAGGACCATGAATGAAGGACTTCTTACATGTAGTATTTTACATGTAGAGATAATTAGTAGCTGCCAGGCCTCTTAAATGCAAGGCCTGAAACTCTTACAGTATCACTTCCTTCAAATTCAATTGGTGAAAGCATATTACAAGAACACCCTTAAGACAAGGATAGAAGAAATAGATCTGGCTTCTTATTGGGTGAAATAGTATGAAAGTACCAGCAAGGATGAACTGATGGCAGGCACCTTTGGTGATTATCTACCACACTTCAAAGAATTGGATGACATTTCTGTAACAAAACTTCTTCCATTCCTATATACTTTTCATTCATTTCTTTAGGAATACTGAGTGCAACTCCAAGTCTGGTTTACCTAAGGATGGAGAATACAATAGTAAGCAAGAGGTTACTGGTTTCTTGCCTAGATTCTGGTGGGGAATGACAAGAAAAAGACAACCTTATTTTATAAGAACTACATAATACTGGTGACATACTTTATGTCACAAATTATTGAGGACTCTGAGCTGACAATTTAAAATAATAAATCAGTCATTTATGTGAACTTTGCACCATGTGACACTACAGTGCACTAGCAGTTTTAGAAGAAATTTCTGTATTACTTTAGGCTTACATGATCTAACAAAACGCTTATTTTCAATGTTTTAGTTACAGGAAAGCATAGAATCACAGGTTGGAATGAATTTCTATTTCTAGCTCATTATTCCAACAAAAGCATATGGTTTTATACAGAAGAAGATCCCTGCTGTGTAAAGACTAAGAGATGACAGGATTATAAAAAGTTCTGTCTGAGAGTGTTTTACAGAAATTTGATGAGGAATTTCCTGTACAGTCTGGAGTGGAAGGACTAGGATGATGCCCTGGTTTTTGCAGGCTAAGTACCCTGTTATTATTACTAAAAATACTCCTGCTTTATTATGGGTAGTACATAATATTCTTATTGTATTATATTATGTAACACATAATTCTCCTAATAAAAATTTATTATACATATAAATGTTTATATAGATAACTATTAAAGTTTTGATGATTAAGCAATCTACCTAAATGGGAATTAATAGCTAGGTATGGGAATCCAGAGTTATATCAGTGTGTCAGTGAACCATTATGTTGTCAGCCCAAAGTCTAAACTCTATACACCCTCTTGCTACCCCAAATAATATGTCCATATAGTGATCTCCTATGAGTCATGCTTGTCCACTGGGACCACTACATCAATCACTGCTTATTGGAGCAGGTTTGGGTACCTGATCCAATCTGGGACAATTAGTTAAGACTGAAGCTGACAGAAGGAAGGTAGTCTTTCTTGATGTAACTAGACTGCATGCAAGTGAAGCTTGGGTACTATGGGTTTGCATGTACCACACATGCTCCAGCAAAGCAGAAAATTCATTCTGCAAAGAGACAGGAAGAGGAATGTCTCAGATACTCAGAGTCTAGTAAATAAGGATCTTCCTGGCTTTTTAGTAACTAGATCCAGTCCCATTCTACCCTTGAGTTCTATGAAACACCCCTGTATTCTCCTAATAAATTCCTTTTTTTTTTCAGCAAGCTATAATCAGATAAATGCTAATCAGAGTCAAAAGAGAGAAGTCATAGGGCGGGCCAAGTGGTGCGGTGGTTAAGAGCTGGCTTGAGAAGCCAGTGGCACCGGTTCAGGTCCCACATATGAGGGCCAGTGACACTGCCCTCAAAAAAAAAAAAAAAAAAAAAGAGAGAAGTCATAAATGAGAAAGTGGAGTGGGCCAGAACTAGGTAGGAGAAAATAAGAAATGAAGGTCAAAAGCCAGGTGGCCTACGACAAAATAAATTACAAATATATATGCCATGTGGACAAATCAAAAATTGATTCAAAACTGTGACTCATACACTGTTTACATTCCTTCTTTGTGGTCCAGACCAATCTATAACTAACAGGTGACCAAATAGGGGTGCATGATAACTCTCTCCTTTACATCTCCTAATCATTCTCTCTTCAAGGGCTTTTTATCCCAATCTTAAAAAAACAACAAATTTATCCTTCTAAAAAGAAGGAAGAACTCTCTTTCCTCCTTTGTCAATCAAACAAACCAATAAAAACAAAAAAATAGACTACACTCCTGCCTCTTCTTGCCTTTACTCAGTCAAGTGGTTCTTCCCCACATGCTCCCTCATTACTGTGTGGCTTTGTTCCCAGACAATCCTACCCTCTCCAATAGCCCTACTCAGTCTCTTATCCTTTCTTACTCAGACCAATGTAAGAGCCTGTTTCACTGTTGCCCTGTTCCTAGCCTTTCCTCTTTCCAATCCATCATTCACAATATTACTAGAATGATCTCCTGAAAACACAACTATGACTGGGTCCATTCCACTGTCATTTAAAGACCTTTTAAGTCTGCATGTTGCCTCAGATTAAATCTGTACTTCTTACTTTGGCTGTCAAAACCACTTTTTATCTTACCCCAACTTATTTATTCCAATTTTATCTTCCACAAACTTTTTCCCATGTATAATACACCTTACATTATATTGCCACAATCCCAAACACAATAACCTTTCATGCTTTTGTGCTTTTTTATGTTGTTCCCTTTGCCTAAAATGCCCTATCCCCCCATGCACACCATTTCTCCATTCTATGCCTCATAAAAATTTTAAAGCTCTTCTTCTGAAACTATTGTTTTTAGCTGCTACTCTAGCTCATAAAGGACATATTTGCTGTGACATCAGTAGAACATTTGCCCCCTGTACAGTGTGATCCTCCTACTGGACAATACCCCCCTGGAAGCCAGAGACAATATATTATTAATGTTTACATCTCTAATGCCAAAAAAATATCTTTACATAGCAAATAAATGTTTATTAAATTATTAAATAGTAAACCTGCAGGTAAAAAATGACCTTCTATTCCCTATGATTTATACACTTACATGGATGTGTTTTTAATTTTTAAAATAACAATTCAACAAAGTCATTCATTCACTCAATAATTGATTCACTCTATTTCTCAAACATATTTTATAATTCAATTGTGCAGTAGTATCTTCAAAGTTCTTAATATACCAATTTTTATTTAAATAGTGAACAAAAGTTCCTGAGATGACAGTAGTCAACATCACAGGTAAGCATTTGTATACAAGTGGAATTACAGTACAATATCAAAATGCAGCTAATAAGCAAAATAACAACTCTGGTATTGTTTAAATACTTGCATTTTATTTTAAATTACACAGATTTCATAAAGAAGCCAGAAATTAGATGTTTAATACATGTCACATCCAAAAAGGTATATATTTGTTATAAAACATAAATTAAAAACATAAATCTATTTTTCAGCATGCTTATTAGCAAATAAAATTAATTCTTACTCAAATATAATAAACACTACATTAAGGTGAGGAAATATAACTCACAAATTTTTGTATGAAGTAACGGTATAAAATATGAAAATATTCATATTTTAAAACAAATTAGCCAGCATATTCTAGAAGTAATCAAAACCTAGTGAAAAAAAGGCTTATTCCAAAATAATTCTCTTTTCCCAAAGTATTAAGGAAAAGATATAAGGATGATGGGAACAATCTAAGATAATATATTTTATACCTAAATGATTTTCCACCTTGAGAAATTTTCACATGCTCCAATTTTGTGATTTGTTGAGTTCTTCCAGTTGCTTCTAGGTCCAAGTTGTCTGGAATAATGTTCTAAAAGTTAGCAGTTGTATAAGGTTAGTATAGCATCCATGTGTCTGCCAAATATCATTACCTCATTTCTCAGACTGAGCTATGGAAATAACTGGAATCTTTTTATGTATACCTTTCTTGACCTCAAATGAAAAATGAGAAAAGCAAAGATATGAAAGCTAGTAAAACACTGTATTCTTTGCAATTCAAATTAGATCAATATGATTTATAAAATCTACCAACATTTGCTTATTTTGAGATGTGAAGCAATATTATTAACAAGTAAATTATTATATGTTTACATAACCCAGATTTTGTGGCTCTGTTAGCCAAAGGATTGCTTTATTTTGACCCACAAAAAGCCATATAGACACACCCAGAGATCTAAAAATGATCAAAGAATCTTACTGGTATCTAACTCTAAACAGAGTGAAAAAGTTCAGAAGCCATGTCTGGTACCATAATGGTGGACCCCTCTTCCCCCACTTTGTCCTCCAATAACTGATATGATTGTGTGTGGATGTATGCATTTATATTCTCATATATACATTCAATCCTCATTATCCAGATTCTATAGTCATGAATTCACTTACTTTTTAAAATGTATTTATAGCACCCAAATCAATTTTCCCATAACTTTTGCAATAATTCATGAACATGCTCAGAGCAGCAAAAATCTAAGTTGTCCAAAGGTGAGGTCGAACAACGTGATGCTCTGCTTTCTTGTTTCACTTGAATACAGAGATGACCAGAGGGTGGAGGTATGGAGTAGCGCAGTGTAACACAAGAAGCTCCAGATCTGGGGCCAGTTGGATGGGATTTGAATCCCAGCTCTGGCACCTGTTAGTGAGATTAGAGCTAGAGATAGAGAGATGGAGATATGCAGACAGAGATATATCTATATATCTATCTATATAGATAGGTATTGTTATATAGATATATCTATCCCCTAGGAGCTATTTCAATGTTTGTGCTGATTCAGTGTTTACAGTGACTTTATAGAACATGGCTACCTCTAATATTAAGATCCTCTGTAGCTAGACATTGGTGATGACATTCTAAGGCATCACAATAACTTAAGTTTGTACTCTGAAGGGACTGAGAAAGATGGATTCTTACCCCAGGCTTTATGTGCACTGATTTTTACATATACTTCAATATTATTACATTGCTTGCCAATTTAACTGCACAAATTCATGTGCTAATTTTTTATACCCAGTCAAATTCCCTTTCTATTTGCTATACAAAACTGTTTATCGAATTGTTTCAAGCAATGCAGTAGAATTGTAAGCTACTCATTGACTGATGCATTTCTCTTGATAATATGACTATATAATATCTACAACAGATTCAAGTCGATTGCAAAAGTAACAGATAGTTATAAGGAAACAGTTTATAGAAGTTTCTAGCTTCATAACAGACTTTCCAACTGGCTAACTGCTGCACTTGACATAGACATAAGCAAAAATATAGGAACTGTTGAATTAAATCAAACATTTGTCTACCTTGATTAAACACAAAACTATCACTTTTAAATTAAAAATAAATTATGTATTGCTGACATATAAAGAACTCATAATTCATAATGAGATTATTAAACATATTTTAAATGGACAAAAGATTGGAAGAGACCACTTAAAAAGATATACAAATGTCCAAAAATCACATGAAAAGATGATCGATATCATTAGACATCAGAGAAATGCAGAATAAATCACCATGGGATATCACTACACACTCACTAGAATGAATAAAATTTTAAAGGTTGATAATACTAAGTGTCACAGGGACATGGAAAAACTGGGATTTCATTCATAGTTAATGGGAATATAAAATGGCACAATCACTTTGGAAACAATGTAGCAGTTTCTTGTAAATTTAAATATATACTTATACCCAGCAAATCAACTCCCAAGTAAGTACCTAAGAAAAATGAAAACATATGTCCACACAAATATTTAGACATAAATATTCAGAGTAGCTTTATTCATAATAGCCAAAAACTGGAACCACCCTAATGTAATCAGATGAATGGATAGATAAATTGTGGTATATCCATATAATTAAATACTAATCAATAATAGAAAAGAATGAACTACTGAAACACACCAACATGAATGAATTTTAAAACCATGATGCTGAACAATATAATCACTCACAAAAGAGTACATAGTGCATGATTCCATTTATACGAAATTATAGAAAAGACAAAACAAATCTGACAATAGAAAGCAGATCAATGGTTGTCAGGGGCCAAGAGGGTTGGGAGAATATCACAAAGAATCATGAAGAAATTTGGGGGTTTATGGAAATGTCCTCTGCCTTGACTGTGGCAGTGGTTACGTGGCCATAGACATTTATCAAAACTCATTGAACTGTACACTTGAATGGATATATATGCAATTGCAACAAAAAAAATAAAGTATCTAGAAATAAATTTAAAAGGAGGTGAAGGACATATGCACTCAAAACTATAAGATACTATTAAAAGAAATTGAAAGATAATCTGTGTTCATGGATTGGAAGAATCAATATTGTTAAAATAGCCATATTACCCAAAGCAATACACAGATTTAATGCAATCCCCATCAAAATAACAATGGTATATTTGAAAGAAATAGAACAAAAAAATCACCAGATTTTTATGGAATCAAAGAAGACCCCGAATAGCCAAAGTAATCCTAAGAAAAAAGAACAAGGTTGGAAGTATTGCATTCCTTGAATTCAGCCTATACTACAGGGCAACAATAATTAAAACAGTATGGTATTGGCAGGAAGACAAACACAGAGACCAATGGAAGAGCATTCAGAGCCCAGAAATAAACCAACATACGTATGGGCAAAAAAATTTTGACAAAGGAGCCAAAATCATACAATGAATAAAAGAAAGCCTCTTCAATAAATGGTGCTGGGAAAATTGGAAAGCCACGAGCAAAAGAATAAAACTAGACTGCTATCTGTCACCATATACCAAAATTATAATAACTCAAAATGTATCAAAGACATAAATATAGAACCTGAAATAATAAACTGCATAGAAGAAAGCACAGGTACTAAACTTATGGACCTTGAGTTCAAAGAGGATTTTTATGAATTTGACCTCAAGGTAAGGGAAGTAAAAGCAAAAATAAATGAATGGGACTATATTAAGCCAAAAACCTTCTGCACAGGAAAAAAAAAATCATCAACAAAACAAAGAGGCACCAACCAAATGGGAGAAGATATTTGCAAACAACACCTTCTATAAGGGGCTAATATCCAAAATATATAAACAACTCATACAACTCAACTACAAAATTCCAAACAATCCAATCAAAAAATGGGCAGAGAACCTGAACAGACATTTCTCCCCAGAAGATATACAAATGGCCAACAAATATATGAAAAGATGCTCAACTTCACTAGCTATTAGGGAAATACAAATTAAAACCAAAATGAGATACCACCTCACACCTGTTAGAATAGTTATTATTAACAAGACAAGTAATAACAAGGATTGGAGAGGTTGGAGAGGTTGGAGAGAAAAAAGAAACAAACTCTCATACTGTTGGTGGGAATAAAATTAATACAGCCATTATGGAAAACAGAATGAAAGTTCCTCAAAAAATTAAAAATAGAACTACCGTATAGCCCAGCAATTCCACTTCTGGGCATTTATCGGACGAAATCCAAAACATTAATTTGAAAAAATATTTGCATCCCTATGTTCATTGTAGCACTGTTTACAACAGTCGAGAGATGGAAGCAACCTAAGTATCCATTTATAGACCGGTGCATAAAGAAGACGTGGCACATATATAAAATGGAATAGTACTTAATCATAAAAAACAATGAAATCTTACCATTTGCTACAACATAAATAGACCTAGAGGGTATTAAGCTAAGTGAAATAAGTCACACTGAGAATCATAAATACTATATGGAATCTAAAGAACAAAATAAATGAACAAACAGTAACAGACTCATAGATACAGAGAACAAACTGATGGTTGCCAGAGAAGGGGGGGAGGTTTGGGAATGGGTGATAAAGGTGAAGGGATTAGGAAGTACAAAATGGTAGTCACAAATAGTCATGGGGATGTAAAGTACTGCATAGAGAATATAGTTGATAATGTTGCACAAACTATGTATAGTCCTTTGGGTACAATACTAATTGGGGGAATCACTGCATAAATTATATAAATGTCTAACCACCAAAATAATATTGAATGTTAACTGTAACTGAAAAAAATTAATAGAAAGAAAGAAAGAAAGAAAGAAAGAAAGAAAGAAAGAAAGAAAGAAAGAAAGAAAGAAAAAGAAAGAAAGAAAGAAAGAAAGAAAGAAAGAAAGAAAGAAAGAAAGAAAGAAAGAAAGAAAGAAAGAAAGAAAGAAAACCAAAGGAGTTCATCACAACCAACCCAATATTACAAGAAATGTTGAAGGGACAAAATAGGAATAATAAAATGGCAATAACTACATATCTATCACCAATTACTTTAAATGTAAATGGATTAAATGCTCCTATCAAAAGACATTGGGTGGTTGTATGGATAAGAAAATAAGACCCTTACATATGATGCCTACAAGAGACTCACTTCAGATCAAAAGATACACACAGACTGAAAGTAAAGAGATAGATAAAGTTATTTCACGAAAACGGAAACAAACAAAAAAAATCTGCGGTGGCAATACTTATGCCAAAAACTATAACAAGAGACAAAGAAGGAATTGTAATCCCACCTCAGGATATTTATCCAAAGAAATCCAAAACACTAATTCAAAAAAATGTATACACCAGTATGTTTACTGCAGCATTATTTACAGTGGCCAAGATATGGAAACAAAGCAAGTGTCCATCAATAGATGATTGGATAAAGAAGAGGTGGTACATATATACAATGGAATGTTACTCAACCATAAAAAAGAATGAAATTTTGCCATCTGCAACAACATAGATGGACCTAGAGGGTACTGTGTTGAGTGGAGTAAGTCACAGAAAAAGACAAATGTCTCATTTATATGTGGAATCTAGAAAACAAGATAAATGAACAAACAGAACAGAAACAAGCTCATAGATACAGATAGCAATTTGATGGCTGCCAAATTGGGGGGGGGTTGGGGGGATGGGTGAAAGCATGAAGAGAATTAAGAGGTATGAATTGATAGCTACAAAATAAACATGGGGATGTAAAGTATAGTATGGGAAATATAGTCATTACTATTCTAATAATTATATATGGTGTCAGATGTGTGCTGGATTTATCAGGATGATCAAGTCGTAAGTTTTACAAATGTCTAATTGATATGTTGTACTACACCTGAAACTAATATAATATTGAATGTCAATGGTAACTGAAAGATAGAAAGTTATTTAAAAATAAAGTAACAATAAAAACAATAAATTGTTACATAATCTGAAGTCATTGGGTTTCGGGGAAAACTACTAGCTCTTTCTCTTTCTTCAATTGAATTTTTACATTTTTAAAAATGATAATCAGGAAATATATGTGACCCATTTAAATTATTTTAGAGCTATTTAATATGGCTCTAATGCATGCAGAAATGAGTCTAGTAGAGGAGATAAACTGCTGGTGATAATGTAAATTGGTGCAGCCACTATGAAAAACAGTATGGAGGTTCCTCAAAAAATTAAGAATAGAATCACCATACAACCCAGCAATCCTTCTGCTGGGTATCTACCCAAGAAATCTGAAAACACTTATATGTAAAGATACATGTACTCATATAGTCACTGTAGCATTATTCATTGTGGCCAAGACATGAAAACAACCAAACAACAATAGATGATTTAATAAAGATGTGGTACATATATACAATGGAATATTACTTCATAAGAAAAAGTGAAATACTCCCATTTGCAACAAGAATAGATCTTGAGATTATCATGCTAAGGAAATTAGTCGGACAGAAAAATTCCAGAACCATACGACTTCACTCATATGTGGCATATAAAACTGAAAGCAACAAATGAACAAGACAAACAAACACAAATCATAGACACAGACAACAGTTTAGTGGTTACCAGAGGCTAAAGGGCAAGGTGGGATAGTAGAAAAAGAAAAAGGGAGTCAAACATATGGTGATGGAAGGAGAACTAACTCTGGGTGGTGAACATATAATGCAATATATAGATGATGTATTATAGAAATGCACACTTTAAACCTGTATAATTTTACTAACCAATGTCACTCCAATAAATTTAATAAATATTTTTTTTAAAAAATCAGATTGAATCAGTGTCTGAAAGGAAGGTAGGAAATACTGAGTTGATTAAACGACATGTAAAATAAAAATTATAAAATAAAATAAACATCAATGTTCAAAGTACCACCCAGCATATAATATGTGAAATATAAGTGACAAAATAGATTGTAATTACAAATGTATTTAAAATAACTGTAATTGGTATGTAGAGAACAAGGATCATTCCTGAGTGAGGTAGACTCAACTCAACTTGCTTAAATAAGTGTTGAAAGATGCAAATGTTTTATACTGAAGACTTTTGGTTTGGTGGGAGACAAGAGGGTGCATGATGGCATTAAAGAAAATAATATAAATAAAACCACACAGACCAAAAGCCCAGTTCATATATATGAGAATTATGAATAGGACAGATGGCCATTATATTAGATGGCCATTATTTAGTTTTGTACTAAATATTTCTGAAAAATAAAGAAGTTGGAGATCACAGAGTTAGTGAGCCAAGTTAGTAAGTCTGAACTTTACTCAGTCACAGAAGGCATTACCGGGTAATGGTTAAGACTCTAGGTGCTGCCCTCTTTCCCCCTCCAAGCCCATCCCTAGCCTCCCACACCCAGTGTTTGACTCCTGACCTTGTATCTATCTGATCTTGAGTGAGTTACTGAATTCTACAAGGCTCAGTGTTCTCCACTGTTAAATGATAATCCTAGCTACCTCAAAGGATTCTTTTGAGAATTGCTTAAATTTATCCATGCAAACTGCTTAGAATTGTGCCTAAGACATAGAAATCCTTTCACAATTGCCAGCTACTAAAATTGAGTTTAAAGTAATATAACCAAAGTGAAGTAATATAAACCAAAGCTTTAGGAAGGTGTCAAAATGCATTGGAGAAGGGTGACTCTAAGAAATGAGACCAATAAAAAGAATACCGCCAATTTCTTAAATACGTGGTAATTAACTATACTAAACTAGTAGAAGTGGGAAAAAACAGAAATGAAAAGATGTGAGAAATATTCCAAAGGTAATTTTTTTAGAATTTAAGGTTTGATTCTCTCTGGGAGACAACAAAAAGGAATTAATCAAAGATGGCTCCAAGATTTCATTCCTGAGGAAATAGAGTCTCCTTTTTAAAAATTAGGAAATAAACTAGGAGAGTGACAGATAATTTGAATGAAAAGACTATGAGTTCAGTCTTAAGCATGATGTGTTTTAGGGGCTTATAAGGCATCCAAGTGGGAATGTCCACCAGCCCCCTGACAATGCAGAACTGAGGTTTATGAAAGAGAGAACTAGACAGATGTGAGAAACATCAGCTTACAGGTGATAGGATAGAACACGGGTAGGGTCAGAAGGAAAGAGAAAGAAGAGAGAGGGACTGGGATATGGCTTTGGAGAATGCCAATCTTTGGCAGGGAAGTAAAAGAGTAACTAACATTTTCTGATAAAGAACAATCTGGGTTAAGAAAGGAGCACTCTTCCAGAGGCCAAAGAGTAAAAGTCTCCAAGAAGTATGTGTTACTTACCACAGCATAATGCTAAGGAAGTGAAAGAAGATAATTATCAATGAAAGCTTGTTGCATTTATCCCCTGAAAGTTCACAGTGATTCTTGAGAACAGATTTTAAAAAAAAATGAAGAAGATGGAAGACAGATTTCAAGGACTAAAGGATCAGTAATGAAGGCATCAAGTATAGACCATAGTTTTAAGACAGAAAATGTTTGACCACAGAAGAGACTGGACATCAGTCTTAAATAAACAGAAGTTCCAAGAAGTGATTCATTTTGGTATGGATTTTTTTTGATCGCTTTAAAGCAAAGGTGAAGGGATGATATGCTAGAGCACCTCCCAGTAAGAACAGAAGCTCGACCAATCAGAAGAGATGTTGGTGGAAGGTCACGCCAGTGCAGAACAGCTGAATAAACCCTGTTTTTAAGGAGTAGGAGGCCTGAGCATGTCCATAGGAAGAAGAGAAAGAGCCAGTAAAGAGGCAGAGAGATGCTAACATAAGAGATAGCGGAGATCACAGAAGAAAAAATTTTATGGGAAGACAAAAAAATAGTGATATAGAGAGCACAAGAGACCATTTTTTTTTTTTTTAGAGTTTCTGCATTCTTTTTTTTTTGTCCAGTTTCAGGTGAACAAAACAAACAAGACATATTTAGACATGGAAAAAGAAGAGATACATTTTTCTCCTTTGATAGAGAGAAAAAGAGGTAAAGATACCACAGAATATGAGGCTATGGGGAAAGAGTGACACAGAGGTATCTGAGGACAAGGGGAGAAAACTTGCCAGAGCTCATGTTGGATGACATGAACAGGAGGAGCAAGTGTCATCTCTTAGAGTGAAGGAGATATCACAGGATTGGAAGTTGAAACGTGTAGAAAATCGAAACCAGCTGCCATGAGGAATGCTAGAAGAATGTAACAAACAAGGAATAAACAAAGTTGCATTCTTTACTAACAAGTAGCATTAATAGCCCAAATAAGATTAGCTAGCATGAATTTTCAGTGAATCAAATCTATACAGTTTCATGGCTTTCTATAACACCAAGCAGGTTATATCATGTGATCACCTCATCAATTGTTCCTCAATTAATACTTTCCGTCTCAATTTTTTTCAGTATACTTTTAAATGAACGCAGAAATAAAGTAAAAACCCACAATATTTGATAAAAATCTATATAGCATATTAGAAAGATAAAATTGTTTAACCCAATATCACACATTCAATTTTGCTTCTAACTATATCCTCACATTATGTTAGTAAATTATTAAATAAATATCCTTGTCTATTCAAATAAGATCATACAAAATAGGCTCATATAATTACATTAATAAATAAAAAATAGAATACAATTGTTTAATATGACTGATACTCATATTTTATTCCAGGAGTTGGCAAACTACACCTCACAAGCTAAATCCAGCCTACCATCCGTTTTTGTTTATCCAATTAGCTAAGAATGATTTTCACATTTTTATATTTTTTATTAGTTTCAGGTATACAGAACAACATAGTGATTAGACATTTACACCCCTCACAAAGTGATAACACCTCCAAGTCTACTACCCCTCTGATATCATACCTAGCTATTACAATACCATTGACTATATTCCTTATGCTGTACTTTACATCCCATATATATATATATATATATATATATATATATATATATATATATATATATATATATATATTTGACATTCAATATTATTTTATATTAGTTTCAGGTATACAGTGCATTTATATAATTTATGCAGTGATTCCCCCTGGTAAGTCCAGTACCCACCTGACACCCTACATAGTCTTTACAACATTATTGATTTGATTTTCACATTTTTAAATGGCTGAAAAAAATCAAGAGTATTTTATAATGTAAAAAATTATACAAATTCAAATTTCAGTGCCCATAAATCATTTTATTGGAACACGTTTATGTTCACCATTTATATGCCTCTGTGGCAGCATTGAGTAGTTGCAACAGAGACCAGATGGCTCACCAAGCCTAAAACATTTACTATCTGGCCCTTTGCAGAAAAAGTTTGAGGACCCCCTGTCCTATTCATCCATTTACCAATATTTATTGAGCACCTACTATGCTAAGTGTTTGTAAAATAGAAAGATGAGAAAGGAACACGATTCCTACCCTCAAGGAGATTACAGTCTCTCAATGGTGATAAATTAATGCGACTTTATTGGTTTTTGAAAGTTATCAAATCTGATTAATGCTACACAATAATGGATCCTCATAGCACTCATCCCTCTAACACATTTTCAGAAGAGAAAGCTAAAATTTCACGTGCCAATTCACAACTGCACACCTCATGAGTAATAAAATAGAAGCTAAAACACAAATCTCCAGATGCTGGCCCACTGCACACCTCAAATCCCTCATATGAGTAAAATGGGGATGATTTATTGAATCATAAGGTCTATGTGAGAACTGATAAAAATAATGTGAATAAACTTTTAAATGAGTAAAATTTAAAGCTATTAAAACTATGCAAATACCAGAAAGTACTACTATTACAAAGTAATCTGGAAAGTCATATAAATGATTAATAAAAGACAATATGAAAAGTGTCACCAAAGCTTATAAAGAAATTGCTACAGTGGTCCATTTCAGAAAAGATAACAGTTCAATGAGGGTATCAAGGATAACTTCATGAAGTGACAGCATTTGTCCTCAGCCCAGAACAGATTGAGTTAGCAAGGCTTCTGTAAAGGAGAAAGGAAATGATCGATACATTGCTTATAATCTCATTTAGAAAATATTGAAGTTATTCATTCCTCAAAATAATTCTCCTACCATGTTTCCCTGAAAATAAGACCAGGTCTTATATTAATTTTTGCTCCAACAATCTACATTTATTTATTTATTCATGTACAAAAATCTACATTTATTCAAAGAGTCACATCTAGCTCATGATCTTAACTGGGGCTTACGTTTGGGGTAGGGCTTATATTAGGAGCATCCTGGAAAATCATGCTTGGGCTTATGTTCTGGTTAGGTCTTATTTTCAGGGAAACACGTAGCTCCCATGGTTTGGTTGCAGTTTATCTGAAGACTCATATTAAAATTAAAACATTTGCACCTGTACTCCACCTCTGTTAGTACCAAGAGGCCAGAAAGAATAGGCTACTACTTATCACCTGACACATGACACTAATCGCTTGATTTCTGCATTTTCTTTCCTGGAAGGCAGAACCAGCCTAGAAATAGTTCTCCCCACAGCTTCTCAGGCAGTACCACGTAAATTAAAACCTGTCTGACAGCTTCAGATGTTTAAGAAATGTCTAACTATTATAATGCTTTGTACACCCGAAATTAATAATAAATAAAAAAACTGAATAAGAAAGAAAGAAATACAAATTGGTAGTTATGAAATAGTCATGACGATGTAAAGTATAGCAAGGGGAATATAGTTAATAATATTATAATAACTATGTATAGTGTCAGATGGGTACTAAATTTATTGGGGTGATCACTTCATAAGTTATATAAATCTCTAATCACTATGTGGTACACCTGAAACTAATATACTATTTTATGTCAAATGTAATTGAAAAATAAAACAAATTTTAAAAAGACAAAAGAAAAAAAAGAAAGAAAAAAATTAAGCAGTTAACACCTTGTTGTACTTCAGAAGAATTTTCTTTAAAAAGCATATTATTGGGGTGGCCAGGTGGCTCAGTTGGTTAGAGAGGGAAATCTGAGCAACAGGTTTGCCGGTTAAATTCCTACATGGGCCAGTGAGCTGCACCCTCCACAACTAAATTGAAGACAACGACTTGAGCTGAGCTGCCGCTGAGCTGCCAGTAGGCAGCCGGATGGCTCAGTTGGTTAGAGCACGTGCTCTTAACAAGGTTGCAGGTTCGATTCCCTTATAGGGTGGGCTGCACTCACCCCCTTCCCCACAACTAGATTGAAAATGGTGACTGGATGTGGAGCTGAGCTGTGCCCTCCACAACTAGATTGAAGGACAACTTGACTTGGAGCTGATGGGTAATGGAAAAACACAGTTACCCAATAAAAAAAATTAAAAAATAGGGCTGGCCAAGTGGCTTGTTGGTTAAGAGTTGGCTTGGGAGCACGATCTCTGAGCAGCAGGGTCGCTGTTTCAGATCCCACATGGGCCAGTGGTGCTGCACCCTCTACAGCTAAGATGGTGAACAACAGCTCGACCTGGAGCTGGGCTGCCATGAGTCACTGGTGATAGCATAGGCTGCAGTGGGGCTGCAGTGGATTGTCCTAAGCTACCGTGAGTGGCCGGCAGCCAGCATGAGCTGCCGTGAGCTATTGTGAACAGCCATCCAATGGCCGGTGACTGATCTGCCTTAGCCGGGAAGAGTGCAATAATCACAATACCAACATGGGCCAGGGAAGTGACACCCTCCACAACTACACAGTAGAACAAAAGGACAGCAACTTGTCTTTTTTCCTTCCATGATTCCCCAATGCTCTTCCCTCTCCCAATTCCTCAATAAAATCTTTAAAAAAAAAAAAATTTTAAATAAATATCTCTCCATTAAAAAAAAAAACGTTTTACTGAGTTTAATTTCTCTGGGAATGTATCAATTTGGTTTAATTTGGCCTATTTGTGGAAGATACAATTATTTCCAATTAAATGTGTATACTCTTCACTAGAAATAAAATTTCCAATTACTCAGAATTGAAATACCTCGAGGCAGATTCTGACAGCAACTTCATTTATATTCAGGTTTAGAATGTACTACGTGATTATAATTACTGTGTATCTAAAGGTAGTTTTAGAGAATTTTTATTATTATACTCTGAAACTGTTCTTGGACTTACTACGCTTTGCCATGTCCTCATTAGTCATCAGTGTTTCTAAAGCTAATCAGCATATTTTGATTCTATTTGACTTGGATCTATCAAAGTAGCACACCCTACTTTTCTAATTAACCTAACTAAGCACAGTAGAAGAGGGAGTCCAGATAAAGAACGATTCGTTATTCCTAACCAAATTTAAAGTGAGAATGATGCTATGTTCTAAAAAATCTTGAAAGCTCAAATATCCCACAAACTCAATTTCCTTAACCCCTATAGGCAGTAACTTCCACTAACCCAATTTATTATGACAGATTATACCTTCTTCAGCAACAAATATTTAATAAAATAATTGAAAATGAAGATTCAAATTCAATCCTTGTATTATCAACTTATAATCTCACTCAAGATCACTGGTAACAATCTTGAGAAATAAGAACAAAGTGGGAGGTATCATGATACCTGACATCAAATATACTATAAGGCTATAGTAATCAAAACAGCATGGTACTGGTATAAAAACCGACACATAGATCAATGGAACAGAATAGAGGGCTGAGAAATAAATCGATACCTATATGGTCATTTAGTCTACGACAAGGGAAGCAAGAATTTACAGTGGGATAAAGACAGACTGTCTATTCAATAAATAGTGCTGGGAAATCTGTACAGACACGTGCAAAAAAATGAAGCTGGACCACCTCTTTATACCATATACAAGAACAAATTTAAAATGGACTAAAGAATTAAATGTAAGGTCTGAAACCATAAAACCTCTAAAAGGAAATATAGGAACTAAATTTGCAGATATTATCCTTAGTAATATTTTTATTGATATATCCACTTGGGCAAGGGAAGTAAGAGAAAAAATAAACTCATGGGATTACATCAAACTAAAAAGTTTTTTCACAGCAAAGGAAACCATCAATAAAACAAAAAAGCATCCTATTAAGTGGGAAAATATATTTGCCAATGATATATCTGATAAGGGGTTAATATCTAAAATTAATATTTAAAATTTATATATATAAAATCTCATTAAACTCAATGCCAAAAAAACAAACAACCCAATATAAAAATTGCCAGAGGAGACGGAGAGACATTTTTATAAAGGGGACATATAGATGGCCAACAGACACATGAAAAAATGCTCAACCTCACTAATCATTAGAGAAATGCAAATAAAAACCACCTCACTCTGGTCAGAATGGCTATCATCAATAAATCAATAAACAACAAGTGCTGGCGAGGTTGTGGAGAAAAGGGAACCCTTATGCATTCACTGTTGGTGGGAATGCAGATTGGTGCAGCCACTATGGAAATCAGTATGGAGGTATCTCAAAAAACTGGAAATGGAACTACCTTATGACCCAGCAATTCCACTCTTAGGTATCTATCCAGAGAAATCCAAAATACTAATTCAAAAAAAAAATGTATGGATCCCTGTGTTTATTGCAGTTCTATTCACAATAGCCAAGACTTGGAAACAACCAAAATGCCCATTGGTAGACAACTGGATTAAGAAACTGTGGTACATTTACACAATGGAGTATTACTTGGCCATAAAGAAGAACGAAGTCTTACCATTTGGAACAATAGGTGGACCTAGAGAACACTATGGTAAGTGAAATAAGTCAGATGGAGAAAGACAAAAACCAGATGATCTCACTTATATGTGGAATCTAAAGAACAGAATAAATGAGCAAAGTAAACAAATAGTCTCAGAGATATAGAGAAAAAACTGATGGTTGCTAGATGGGAGAGGGGTGGGGACGAGGGAGAAAGGGAAGGCATTATAAAGCACAAATTGGTAGCCACAATATTGCCACAGGGATATGAAACACAGTTTGGGGAATATAATCAATAATGTAAAGATTTTGTAGGGTGTCAGGTGGGCACATGTCTTATTAGGGAGACTACTTCATGGATGGTATAGATGCCTGACCTCTGCAGTGTACACCTGAATCTGAAGCTGAATAATAACGAATGTCAACTATAACTTTATTTTATATATATATATATATATATATATATATATATATATATATATATATATACACATATATATATATTCATAGGATGTGGAGTACAGCATAGGGTATAGTGTCAGTGGAATTGTAACAGTTATATACAATGTCAAAGGGGTAGAAGATTGGGGGAGGGTGATTATCATCTGGTGAGGGGTGTAAATGTCTAATTATTACATTGTTTTAAACACCTGAAACTAATCAAATAAATAAAATAAAATAAAAAGATCACTGGTACTATGTGTTGGAATCATTACTTGATTGCTGAAGAAAACTTCAGTCTGCTCCACCCTCACCTTACCTTTCATGTATATCATGTGTAGTAAGCATTTTTGAATAAGTGAGAGAAGGCATATTTATCCTTGTATATACAGTATAGAAATGTACACTTGAAACATATAATTTTACTAATCAATGTCACCCCAATAAATTTAATAAATAAAGAAATCTATACTTTTGCAGATAATCAAGAGTAATCTATTTTCTGTCAATACCCAAGTTATACAACATATTGGCTACATTACAAACATTAAAATTCTTTTTTTAAAAATTTTAATTAGCTTCAGGTGCACAACACAGTGCAATAGTTATACTTTTTACCCCTCAAAGTGACAACCCCCTCCCCCAACATTAAAATTCTTTTGGTGAGTTATTATAATTGTTCTATTATCTGGAATGGTCACCATGTATCTATTCCAGTTTATTCAATAAGTAAATAGGTCCTCAGTGATATTTCCAGCCTTTGAACTTGCTCTCCTTGTGTGCTGTGCTCTTCTAGAATCAAAGCACTGTGTGAGAGCTCCACACAGTGTCTTAGTGTCACTTGTTTTTTTATAGTTTAAATCTGCATATATTAGTAACTCACCTCCCAAATGAAACTGGGAGCTCTTCTTTATTATTTTAAACATAATGTCATTATAAAATGTTATAAATATGCAGATAATTACAGAGAATTAATGCACATCAAACTCTATGAAGCCTTAACATTTTGACATATTTTATTCATATTTTAAGTAATTAAGATTATCAGTAGAGTTGCAGCCCTCTGCTATCCTGTTCTCTCTCCTTCCCCAGAGGTAAATTTATTCGAATTTGAGTTTATCTTTTTCAGACTTTTTTTTGACTGCAGTGTATGTGTCCCTAGACATCATAGAGTACTGCTATTCATTCTTAAGAATACTTGAAAGGAAAACAAAAAATGTTAGATGCCTGTGAGAGTCTCCATGCCTTCAATTTCTCCCTAATGTATACCCTCCAAAACTAGGGTTAGCTTCAAAAGGAAGACAGTTAATTAGAAGTTTCAGAGGACTTTGGGGCTATGATGTAGAAAGGACCTGTGCTATCTCCTTGGCAAAGGTCTAAGTAAGCAAACTGGTTCTAAGATTTCTCCTAGAGAGAGGCTGGCTTGGGGTACGTGGAATAAAGACAGGGAGTGCTCGCAACTATCCGCCCAGCACACCTACAGTTCTGAAGTGATGTGAGAAAGCAGCCAAATTCCGCTACCTCCCTGGGACCAGGGACTAGAGGACTTCAGGACTTTCTGGTTAGACAAGAGCACCAGAGGGTGTGAACCAGAGCCTAATCAGAATGCTGACTATTCAAGGGATGGGAGTGTAGAGGATGAGCCTGCCAAGGTAGCAGATTAAGCAAGTTACATCTCTACGGATGAAAGACTGCACAGATGCTACAACCAGTGGTCATATGTGCTCCACAATGCCATCATGTAGAGTAAGGTAAAGCTACTGGGTTTAAATGTGAAATCATTGCGCTTACCCAGAATGCCCTAAGATTATGTGTTCTTCCATAAGAGACTGAAACAAAGATTAACATGAGTTATTTAAAAAGGAAAAAAGTATTACTTTTTTTCAAACCTGAGTAAATGAAAATATTGTAACCACTACAAGCATATTACAACACTCAGTTCATCACAGTTTTAAACTTTTACTCCATGAATTATTTAAACTCAAAGCTGCCTTTAAGTGTGCTTTAATTGGAAATAGCTAATCTACTGGTAACATTAAAGAATTACTAGCAAAAGCAATTAAAGGGACATTACCTTACAAAGGACTAATATTCGAATTATCCTTACTCCTTAAGAATTTACCTCAAATAAGAAAAATATAATATTGTCATTAATTTCAAAATCACAAATCAATTAGAAACTATAAACAAGACTGATTCTCAGTGCCCAGCATTGACAGCCTATGGTAGAAACCCTTGAACCTGCGGTCAGAACTATGGACTGAACCCTTGTACCTGTAGATGCTTTGTGAATTTGAATAAGTCACTTAGACTCCAAGTCTCAGTTTCTATAAAAATGGTACCTATCCCCCAGAATTTTGAAAAAATGGTTTTTTATGCTACATCTTCTTTCTTTCCCCCTCCCGTTACATATTCTTATTGAATGAATGAATGCCTATTATACGCTAAGTATTGATTATAGATGAAAATAAAAATTAAAACATTGGTTTCTGTCCTCAATTAATTCAAAGTCTGGTGGGAAAACAGATAACAAAGATTTATAAGGTCATGTAGTACTTCCTATACATAAAGTTATGGGGTGGGGGAAATAAAAGAAAAAAGAAGCATAGGAGAACTTAAAACAATGGATTAAGAATGGGTAAAATTCAGAAAGGTGAAGTTTGAGAAGACTTTTTTTAAAAAATTAGTTTCAGGTGTACAACACAGTGCACTAGTTAGACTTTTTACCCCTCAAAGTGACCCCCCTCCCCCAATTCGCCACCTCACTCCTCCCCCCCATATCATATATATATATTATACTTCCTCTCTTAAAAGGTAGGATTCAGAAGGGGCCCAGGGCCGTGGTGGCTGCCAGTGTGGGGTTAAGCGAGGGGCCTACGGGCTCCGCCCGAAGCGGCTGCCTCCTGCGCCCTCTGAGCCCAGCTCTTGCGCCTCCCGGGGAGTGGAGCCGTGGGGGCCGCAAGCCCGGAGCGCACGGGTTGGACCCAGGCGCTGAGGGCTGCGGTGGCCGAGCTGCGCATTGGCGCTGTGGTGGCTGTCCCCACCAATACGCTGTACGGCCTGGCCTGCTCAGCGAGTTGCTCCGCGACACTGGACGCTGTGTACCGCCTCAAGGGCCTCAGCAAGGCCGAGCCGCTGGCCGTGTGCCTGGGCCACATAGCCGACGATTACAGGTACTGCCATGTGAAAGTACCTGAGGGACTTCTGAAAGACCTATTACCAGGACCAGTGACCCTGGTGATGGAACGCTCGGAGGAGCTCAATAAGGACCTGAACTCCTTCACTCATCTTGTAGGCATCGGCATACCTGACCACACCTTCATGCAGGACTTGGCCCAGATGTTTGGGGGACCACTTGCTCTCACGAGCGCCAACCTCAGCTCCCAGGCCAGTTCTTTGAATGTTGAGGAGTTCCCGGACCTCTGGCTTCCGTTGTCCCTGGTCATTGACGGGGAACCAATTGGGAATGGCCCGAGCCCTGAGTGTCGCCTAGGCTCAACTGTGATTGACTTGTCTGTGCCTGGGAAGTTTGACATCATTTGTCCAGGCTGTGCCCTGGAAAGTACTACAGCTGTCCTCCAACAGAAGTACGGGCTGCTCCCCTCACATGGATCCTGCTTATGAAATACAGGAGGGAGGGCCCAGGGACTGGGATTGGATACTGTGTGTCTGTCCACTGGTGGCTGGCAAGGTCTCATTTGCAGAGGCCACTGGAGCTACATCACTAGTCTGACCCTTTAAGTCAGTGTGTCTGAACACTAGACTAGGCCCCAGGCACTGGTGGTTTGGCCTCATACCTGGGGGCAAGGGTGTATTAATATTCTGTAATTTCAAATATCAGCCAAAAGCTGAACATAGACTAAGAACAATCCTAGGATGTTCTTATTCGGATGTTTCTTCTCTTTTTTTTTTAAATTTTTTTTTGAAAAATAATTTAAATAATAGATTTGGAATCCAGTGAGAGCCTCCTCTCTGGTGGTGGCATTTAAGGTCCGAATGAACTAGCTAGAGTACCAGCTGGTGCTGTTTAAAAGTCTCAAGTGACCAAAGGCATGAGTTTGTGAACCAGGTTAGGATCACGATTGTAGAGCCACAGGCCAAACACTGTTTCCTCTGAACAGGGGCTGGTGGTGTGTCACGCTGTAATTGCCTGACAGAGTCATTCTTTTGCTCTAATGGTAGGAAGTCAGCCCACTTGGCAAGGGGTAGAAGTGGAGGGGTCCAAATTAAAGAATATTGGAAAATAAATCTCTATCCCTTTCAACCAGTGACTTTTCTTATTCATAAAGTAAATTATACCTATAATACCTTTATTTAAATCCAATGTCTACTCAGCAGCCTTTATCTGTATTCATATGTATATAAGTGTTAAAAATTATTGTTGGGCATTTGAACTTTAATAGAAAATAATGCTGCTATTAAACATCTTTGTTAACTGGTAAAAAAAAAAAAAAAAGGTAGGATTCATACCACACCACTTCATCACCCATGAAAATCTATTAAAACTCCTAGAGATGAAAATTGGAAAAGATTAATTTGATCAAAGTTGATATATAAATTAATCAAGGGATATATGTATTAAAATAAATTCAACTTAGAGTATCATTCAAAAAGCACACAGTTTATTACACTAAGCAAAATAAGTCAGGCAGAAAAGTCAAGAACCATATGATTTCACTGGTATGTGGTACATAAAACTGAAAACAACAAAAGATCTAGACAAACAAATGAAAAAACAAAAACCCATAGACACAGACAGACAATAGTTTAGTGGTTACCAGAGGGTATGGGGGGGAAGGAGGTGGTAGATGAGGGTAAAAGGGATCAAATATATGGTGATGGAAGAGAACTGACTCTGGGTGGTGAGCACACAATGTGATATATAGATGATGTATTACAGAATTGTACACCTGAAACCTATGTAACTTTACTAACAATCACCACCCCAATAAATTGAATTTAAAAAAAGAAAAAAAAAATCACACAGTTGGTAGAATTGAAATTAGGTCAATAAAATTCAATTAGACCAATAAAATGCCAACTGATATGGCACCTCCTTTAGGTCTAACAGTGTTTTTTCTTTAAAGCAGTTGTTAATAAAAATGATGATTCATACCCTCAAGAAATTACACTATTTTAGTCAACAAGGTTTATATACATGAAATCATTCAAAATATGAATATTAGTTTGTATACAATGCCAAAAAGGCATTATATAACATAAAAGATCAGAAAGTAAATAGAAACAGTGCTTTGTGGAGTTACTGAGGAAGGTTGTTAGGAAAATGTGGAACCTAGAATAGAACTCATCAGCTGTAAATAAATCATGAAAAAGGAGGCTGGCATTCCAAGTAATTGACATGATAAAAGCACATGGCAGAAATGTACATGGAATATGAGAGATGAAACACAATGGATAAACCTGAGTAGATTTAGGAATTGAGAATCATTATTTTAAATAATCACAGACTGGGCCGGCTGAGTGGCACGGTAAACTGCTGCCTTGGGAAGCCAGCGGTCCTAGTTCAGGTCCCACATATGAGAGCCAGTGACATTGCCCTCAAAAAAAAATAATAATAATAATAATAATCACAGACATATCCTTGATGGTAAAAAGAAGAATCCTGAACTCTAGTTTAGTAATATTTTCATTAAATCATGAAATCAACCTTCTTTTCCTATACCAGAATTAAAATTTTAAGTCCACAACAGAAAATGAAAGAAAGAGAAGAGGCACAAAGTATTCCATAAGATGTAATACTCCAAGAGTCAATATAGATGCAGATTGTTCTGGAACACTGCCCTCCCTAGCTGCCCTTTGGATAAACTCCACAAAGAGCATTTTGACAGAAAAACTTTTCTCATTATGGCTATATTGCACATACCATATTTAAAACAATAAAATGTTTTGTATTGAACAAACTGTTTTGATATCATAACATGCTTATGTCTGAATGTTTTTGTTCATTCAGAGCTAACACATTTGTCTGCTATTAGGGATGCATGAATAGAATGTTATATATTATATGTATTATGTATAAATTTTAATTGGACCACCTTTGTAAAAATGTTTTAACTTAATTCATTAGTAAAGCTTTCCATCCCTCAAAATTAAGCCACACATCCACTCTGAATGAAATTCCCAAACACTAGAAATAAAGAGCTAGCTCCTACACTATTGGGGAAGAATATTTATTAGAACTAAAAGAAAACTCCAGCAGAGACAGGAAGTCAGACAGTTTTAGAGTTCTAACTAACTAAACATGTCTTTGAGGAGCACACATCTGGAATGAATTTCAAGTGATTCCCATTCCCATGCAAAGTGGAGAATGATAAGGTCTGAATGGAAACCATACGCTTAAGTTACCAGTTGTAAACAATTTAAATCTGAAGCTGTTCAACTTAAAACTGAGTTTGTGGTTTCTTTCCAAATCAACAAATCAAAGCAATGCAAAAGGCACAGCAATATCAATCTATCAAAACCCTACCAGATTTTCTGAATTATTTTCTATTATAAGTTTCACAATTTGGCACAATAGTTGTCAAGTCTTTTTTAAAAATGTTATGATGGATACCACAGAAATGCAAAGGATCATACAAGACAATTATGAGACCATATGTCACAAAATTCAATAACCGAGAAGAAACAGATCAAGTTCTTAAGAAATAAATAACCTTCCTAAACTGAATCATGAAGAACTGGAAATCTAAATAAACAGATCAACAGTAAGAAAATTGAAGCAATCATCCAAAACCTCCCCAAAAGCAAAAGTTCAGGATGAAATGGCTTCGCAAATGAATTCTACCAACATTCTCAAACTTCCAAAAATTAAAGAAAAGGCAATACTTCCTAACTCATTTTATGAGCCCAACATTACCCTAATACCAAAAACTAGTAAGGATAACACACACACAAAATCAAACTACAGACCAGTATCTCTGATGAATACAGACATGAAACCCCAAAACAAAATACTAGCAAATCAAATACAATACATTAAAAAGATTATACATCATGATCAAGTGGGGTTCATCCCAGGGGCAGAAGGATAGTTCAACATATGCAAATTGATCAATGTGATATACCATATAAACAAAATGAAAGATAAAAATCATATGATCATATCAATAGATGCAGAAAAAGCATTTGACAAGATACAGCATCCATTTATGATTAAAATACTTAATAAAATTGGTACCTCAAAATAATAAAGGCCATATATGACAAATCCTCAGCTAATATTACACTTAATGGTGAAAAACTGAAAGCTTTTCCTCTAAGATCAGGAACAAGACAGGGATGCCCTGTCACCACTGTTATTCAACATAGTATTGGAAGTCCTAGTCAGAACAATTCAGCAAGAAAAAGAAATAAAAGGCATCCAATTTGGTAATAAAGAATCAAAATGTCACTTTTTGCAGATGACATGATTCTTTATAGAGAAAACACCAAAGACTCCACCAAAAAAAACTATTAGAAACAATAAAATAAATATAGTAAATTTGCAGGATACAAAAATCAATGTATAAAATTCCATTGTATTCCTATATATTAAAAATGAAATTTAAGGAAAAACAGAAACAATTCATTTTGCAATTGCTGTAAAAAGAGTAAAATGCTTAGGAATAAACTTAACAAAGTATGAAAGGACCTATATACTGAAAACTATCAGACATTATTAAACAAACTGAAGAAGACACAAAGAAATGGAAAGGTATTCCACGGTCATGGATTGGAAGAATCAGCATAGCTAAAATGTCCATATTACCCAAAGCAACATACAGATTGGATCCCCATAAAACCCAAATGACATATTTTTTAAAGAATTAGAACAAAAGTCATCAAATTTGTGTGGAATCACAGACGACCCCAAATAGCTAAAGCAATCCTGACAAAAATAAATAAATAAGGCTAGAGGTATCATGTTCCCTGAATTCAATTTATACTAAAGAGCAACAATAATCAAAACAGCATGGTATTGGCAGAAAAACAGATACAGAGACCAATGGAATAGAATTTAGAGCCCACATGTGTATGGGCAGATAATTTTCAACAAAGGAGAAACAAACATACAATGGAATAAAGAAAGCCTCTTCAATCAATGGTGCTGGAAAATTGGAAAGCCACAGGCAAAAGAATGAAACTAGACTGCTGTCACCATAACAAAATTAACTCAAAGTTGATCAAAGACCTAAATATAAGACCTGAAACAATGTATTGCACAGAAAAAAGATAGGTACTAAATGTATGGACTGTGGTCATAGGGAGAATTTTATGAATTTGACTTCAAAGGCAAGCAAAGTAAAACAAAAATAAATGAATGGAACGACATCAAACTAATAGGATTACATCAATCTTCAACCTGCAAAAGAAACTATCAACAAAACAAAAAGGCAGCAACCACATGGGAGAAGATATTTATAAATAGTACCTCTAATAAGGGGCTAATACCCAAAAATATATAAAGAACTTATACCACTCAACAACAACAAAAAAAATCCAATTAAAAAATGGTCAAGAATCTGAACAGACACTTCTCCCAAGACATACACATGGCCAACAGATATATGAAAAAAATACTCAACTTCAGTAGCTATTAGGGAAATAAAAATCAAAACTACAATGAGATACCACCTCACACCTGTTAGAATGGCTATTATCAACAAGACAAGTAATAACAAGTGTTGGAGAGGTTGGAGAGAAAAAGGAACTCTCATACACTGCTGGTGGGAATGTCAATTGGTACAGCCACTATGGAAAACAGTACAGAGGTTCCTCAAAAAATTAAGAATAGAATCACCATACAACCCAGCAATCCCTCTTCCGGGTATCTATCCAAAATATCTGAAAGCATTTATACGTAAATATATAGGAACCCCTATGTTCATTGCAGCACTCTTCACGATGACCATGACATGGAAAAAAAACAAAGTATCCTTCAAATAGATGATTGAATAAAGAAGATGTGATACATATATACAATGAAATATTACTCAGCCGTAAGAAAAGGTGAAATACTGCCATTTGCGACAACATGGATGGATCTTGAGATTATCATGCTAAATAAATGAAATAAATCACTCAGAAAAAGTAAAAAACAATGTGACTTCACTTATATGTGGGATATAAAACTGAAAGTACAAATGAACAAGACAAACAAACAAACAAAAACTCATAGACACAGAAAACAGTTCAGTGGTCACCAGAGGGTAAGGAGAGAGGGAGGGTGGGTGGTAGAAGAGTATAAAGGGAGTCAAATATATGGTGATGGGAGGACTGTAGGTAGTTGGGAGGACTGTAGGTAGTGAACACACAATGCAATATGTAGATCATGTATTCTAGAAATGTACACTTGAAACCTATCTAATTTTACTAAAATATGTCACCCTAATAAATTTAATAAAGATAAAAAAAGTGCTAGCTATTGTTAGAATAAATATGTAAAACTAAAACGTTGAATTTTCAAAAAAAAAAATTCCATTTTTAATAGTATCCAAAAGAATGAAATACTTAGGAATAAACTTAAAGTAGGTGGTAAAAGATTTGTACACTGAAAACTGGAATTGTAAAACATTGCTAAATGAAATCAAAGAAGATACAAGTAAACAGAAAAATATATTGTGCTCATGGATTAGAAAACTTAATATTGTTAAAATGTCCCTACTACTCAAAGTGAAACAGATTCAGTGCAATTTTTACCAAAATTTCAATGTTTTGCAGAAACATTTTTAAAAATTGTAAAATTCATATGGAATCTCAAGGGATCCCAAGTAATCAAAACAATCTTACTAAAGAATAAAATTAGAAGCCTCACACTTTCTGATTTCAAAACATACTACAAAGAAACAATAATTAAAACAGTGTGATATTGTTAAGACAGACATATAAACCAATGAAATAGAATAGGGAGCTCAGAAATAAACCTTCACATATATGGTAAAGTGGTTTTCAACACAGGTACCAAGGTCACACATTGAAGCAAAGACAGTCTTCCTCAACAAATGTCTTTGGGAAAACTGGATATCCACATGTAAAACAATGAAGTTAGACCCTTAACTTATACCATATACAAAAATTTACTCAAGATGGGTTCAAGATCCAAATGCAAGACCAAAAGCTATAAAACTACTAGAAGGAAACATATAGAAAAAGCTTTAGGACATTGGATTTGGCAATGATATCTTAGATATGACAGCAAAATTATAGGGAAAAAGAGCAAAACTAGACAAATGGATTCATATCAAACTAAAAAACTTCCGTGTAGCAAAGGAAACTTTCAACAGAGTGAAAAGGTAACATTTGGAATATGAAATAGAAGAAAATATTTGCAAATTTGCAAATATGATAAGAGGTTAATGTCCAGAATAACATATAAGGAACTGCACAACCAAATAAAAACAAATAACCCAATTTAAAAATGGGCAAAGGACTTGAAGAGACAATTCCCCAAATAAGATATACAAACAGCCAACAAGCATATGAAAAGACGCTCGAGATCACTAATCAGTAGACAAATGCAAATCAAAACCACAATGAGATATCACCTTACATCACTATCAAAATAACAAGTGTTGGTGAAAATGCGGAGAAATTGGAACACTTGTGCATTGTTGGTGTGAATACAAAATGTGCAGTATGGCATTTTCTCAAAAAATTAAAACTAGAATTACAATATAATCCAACAATCCCATTTCTGGGTATATATAAAAAAATTCAAAGCAGGATCTTAAAGATATTTCCACATCCATGTGTACAGTAGCCATGCACAGTAGCCAAGAGGTGGAAGCAACCCAAATGTCTATCAATGGACAAATGGATAAAGATGATATATACACGCAAATTGAAATATTATGCAGCCTTAAAAAGGATATCTTGCCAAATGCTACAACATAGATCAACCTCAAGGACATTATACTAAGTGAAATAAGTCAATAACAAAATAATAAATACTAGTATACAGTCCCACTCATATGATGTCTCTAAAATAATCAAAATCATAGAAACAGAAAATAGAAAGGAGGTTGTCAAAGGCTCTGAGGAAAGGAATTAGTGTTTAATGGGCAGAGTTTCAGTTTTGCAAGATAAAAAATTTCTAGAGATCTGTTGTACAACAATTTTAATATACTTAACACTACTGAACTGTACACTTAAAAATGTTTAAGATGGCAAGTTTAATGTTATTGATTATAATCACAAATAAAATAAAATTAAAAGATTTTTAAGCTTCATTCATGGAACTAACTATATAAAAATTAAGGATATCAGTTCAGTGAGGATCAGCTTAAACAAAGCTAACTGGCAAGACAAACTAAGAAATGATATTTGCAATTTCTAAAGGATTAATATTTAGAACATAAAAAGAACATTTGAAAATCAAAACGAATAAGACAAGGAGATCCAAGATGGTATCCTTCTGTGAACACATTAAAATTACAACTAACTTACAGAAAAATGAACCTGGAGAACCATCTGAAGTCTACCCAAACAGAAGACCTATAACTAAAATATAAAGAAGCAGCCACGTCGAAACTGGTAGGAGGGGTGTAGACGTGGAACAGGCCGCAAACCTCCCCATAGCGGTTGAAAATCAGGAGGGATATCTCAGCTGTGGAGATTCCCCCGGAGGAGAGAGGGCTCCCCAGCCTGGAGTACTAACACAGAGAAGAGGAGTCTTCACAACATCAGGCTGTGAAAAACAGTGGAAATTCTGACCATCAGGGTGAAACAGAAGGCTGCGGAAACCCATACTCCTCTTAAATGATCTAAGCACAGACTCGCTCATTCGCAAACACACACCTTAGGCTCCAGTGGAGGGACAGTGACTTGGGAGATGCTCGGAGACATACAGGGGGCAGACTGAAGTGTGTGTCTTCAGGGGGAGGACTGAAGGACGGTAAGCATTTTCCCGGTGAGAAGTCTTCTCTTGCAGCCTGCAGGCGGGTGCTATCTTTCTTGTGTTGAGCCCATCCCCACCTCCGCCAAATCTGAATCTGATTGTTCTGGTGAACTCCACAGCTCCATCCTGCTGACTCACTGGGACCCCACCCCACCCAATTCACACACCAGAGGCACTTTCTCTGCAAGCAGACAGCCCAGCCCACATCGCACTCTTTCTTGGAAAACTATTGGAGTCCACCAGCCCCAGGTGGGCAGCAACTGACATCACTGTGCACTGACACTTCTGCTGAGTCACTCCAGGCTCAGCACTGGCACCAGACCATTAACTTGGTGACTTCAACTCTCCCCACTCTACTGACTCCCTGAGACCCTGCCTCACCCAATTTGCATGTTTCAAAAGGTTTTATCAGTGGCTGAAACTAAGGGAGCCTCCAGGTCTCTTTGCCTTATGTGGAGCTACCCCAAGCCTGGTACTGTTGGTGCCATCCTCAGTTCACAGCATGGCCTCTCCTATATGTCTCCAGGTCCAGCATAGGCAGTGAACAACTTCAGATTGCTTTTTAGCTCCTACCAGGTAACTCCCAGCCAGTCACAGGCAGTGGCTGACCTGGGCCTGTACCAGGGCCCCTTCCAAGAGGCTCCAGAACCAACATACTTGGAGGTTGGCTTCATACCACAGTAGAGCACCACCCAATTACCTCCACAAGTGGCATACACAAAGGGTAGTCTCAACAGGCTCCAGAGCCCACTGGGGCGAATACCACTCAGTGGGGTAAGCCTCCCTCACAGCATAAGCTGTGAACAGAGCCTAACCCCACAACCAGTCAACCTAAGGGTCAATCCTAAGCACTGATGTGCCAACAGCAATCAAGGCTCTTCTATAACAGGAGAGGACACACAACCCACACAAGGGACACTCCTGGAGCACCCAGCCCAGGTGACCAGGGAGACTGTGCCACTGGGTCCCACAGGACAACTACTACATAAGGCCACCTGGCTAAGACTGGGAGGCATAGCAGATCTGCCTAATACATAGAAACAAACACAGAGAGGCAACCAAAATGAGGAAACAAAGAAATGTGTCCCAAATGAAAGAACAGGAGAAAATTCCAGAAAAATAATTAAACAAAATGGAGACAAGTAACCCACCAGAGACAGAGTTCAAAACAGTGGTTTTAAGGATTCTCAAGAAACTTAGTGAGAACTCCAACAAAGAGGTTGCAAGCTTAAAAAAAAAAATAGAAACCATAAAAAAGATCCAGTCAGAAGTGAAGAATACAATAACTGAAATGAATAATGCACTAGAAGGAATCACCAGCAGACTAGATGAAGCAGAGGATAAAATTAGTGATTTGGAAAACAAGATAACAGAAAACACTCAATCAGAACAGCAAAAGGAAAAAAGAACTTTTAGAAAATGAGGATAGTTTAAGAGACCTCTGGGACAACATCAAATGTAACAACATTTACATCATAGTGGTAGCAGAAGGAGAAGAGAGAAAACAAGATATTGAGAACCTATTTGAAGAAATAATGCCTGAAAACTTTCCTTACCTGGAAAAGAAATAGACATATAAGTCCAGGATATGCAGAGAGTCCCAAACAGGATGAACCCAAACAGACTCACACCAAGAAACATTATAACTAAAATGGCAAAGTGTAAAAACAGAGAGAATCCTAAAAGCAGCAAGAGAAAGGCAACTAGTAATTTATAAGAGAGCTCCCATAAGACTGTCAGCTGATTTCTCAACAGAAACTTTGAAGGCCAGAAGGGATAGCAAGGACCTACAATGAAGACTACTTCATCCAGCAAAGCTATCATTTAAAATTGAAAGATAGATAGGGAGCTACCCAGACAAGAAAAGGCTAAAATTGTTTGTCACCACCAAACCAGTATTACAAGGAATGTTAGAGGGACTTATTTAAGACAGAAAAAAAATTCAGAAGTATGAATAATGAAATGACAATAGCTACATATCTATCAACAATTACTTTCAATGTAAATGGATTAAATGCTCCACTCAAAAGACATAGGAGGGCTGAATGGGTAAGAAAACAAAACCTTTACATATGCTGCCTACAAGAGACTCACTTCAGATTGAAAGACACACACAGAAAGTAAAGAGATGGAAAAAGATATTTCATGAAAATGGAAATAATAAAAAAAAAAGGTGGGGTAGCGATACTTATACCAGACAAAATAGACTTTAAAACAAAGGTTATAACAAGAAACAAAGAAAGATCCAGTAATCCCACTTCAGGATATTTATCCAAAGAAACCCAAAACGCTACTTCTAGAAGACGTGTGTATCCATATATTCATTGCGGCACTGTTTACAATGGCCAAGATGTGTAGGCAGCCTGGGTGTCCTCTGATGAAAAAAATGGGTAAATAGGAGGGGGTGCATATATATTTACAATGCAATATTGCTCAACCATGGATGGGAATGGGTTCTTGCCATGTGTGGCAGCATGGATGGACCTGGAGAATGTTGTGCTGAATGAAGTAGCAAACAGGAAAGACAAATGCAATGTGATTTCTCTTATATGTGGAATCTAAAAACAAAATTAAATAACAAAACAGAAACAAACTCATAGATACAGAAAACATTTTGATGGTTGCCAGATGGGAGGGATGTTGGAGGTGTGGGTGAAAAAGGGGGGAGGGATTAAAAAGTACAAACTGGTAATTACAAAGTTATGGGGAGGTAGGGATATAGTCAATAAGGAATATAGTCAATAATATTGTAATATTGTAATAACTACATATAGTGTCAGTTGGGTACTGTATATGTGTGATAGATGTGTGGGGGTTGGGGTGTAGGGTGAAGAGGTGAAGGGATTAAAAATACAGATTGGTAGCTACAAAATAGTGATGGGGCTGTAAAGTAAGCATAGAGAATACAGTTAATGATATGGTAATAACTATGTATAGTGTTAGGTCGGTATTGGACTAGTCAAGGGAATCACATCTTAAATTATATAAATGTCTAACCACTAGGGGTACACCTGAAATTAATATAAAATAATACTGAATATCAGCTATAATTAATATATTGAAAAAGGGGGAAACAGATGAAGGGGAATTTTTCCAAATTTCCAGGTATAAAACAAATAAGCCATGAGGCTGTAATGTACAGCATAAGGAATATAGTCAACAATATTATAATAGCATGGTACTGTGTCATAAGGTTGCTGGACCTTTCATAATGATCACTTCTTTAGGTATATAAATGTTGAATAACTATGGTGTACCCCTGAAACTAATATAACATTGTATGTTAGCTATATTTTTAATAAAGTCTTTAAAAAAGAAAAAGACAGGAAACCCAATGGAAAACAAAGATATGTAAAAGCAATTTACAGAATAGGAAGTTCTAATGCCATAAACCCAAATGTTTATGAGGGTAATAGTCTAACTTATTGGTAATCAGAGATATGTGACTCAGCAGTGAGATACCATCAGAACAGGAAAAATTAGAAAATTGTGATGGTACCAACCAAGAATAAAAGAAAATAAAAACTCTCATATTTTACAGGCTTTCTTATGAGCAATCTAGTAGAACATATTAAAATTACTTAATGGAATTGTATAGGCATAAACTACTGATCCAGCAATCCTATTTTGTGATATATTGGGTTGTGGGAAAAGTCATGACACAAATTGGCAACAAAAAAACATAGGAAAACAACGTCATGACTTTTCCGACAACCCAATATATTTTAACACACACACACAACAACAACCTTTTAACCAGGTCAGTACAAGAGCACATAGCAGGGTGTTCAAGTCACTGATCCACGATTTAGTGAATGGATAAGTGTGGTAAATACTACAGATACGAAGGTCTGACAATTAAGTTCGCAAACTTGTTGCAACAATGTTGCTAACTTTTTTTTGATATCAAAGGGATCATTCCTTATGAATTTGTATCAACTGGGCAAACAGTTAACCAAGTTTACTATTTGGAAGTCCTGAAAAGGCTGTGTGGAAAAGTTAGCTGACATGAACTTTTTGCCAACAATTCATGGCTCTTGCGTCACAACGAGGCACCAGCTCACATGGCACTGTCTGTGAGGGAGTTTTTAGTCGGTAAACAAATAACTGTACTGGAACACCTTCCCTAATCACCTGACATGGCCCATGATCACTTCTTTCTTTACTCAAGATAAAGGAAAGATTGAAAGGTAGACATGTTGATGACATTATGACATTAAGGGTAATATGATGACAGCTCTGATGGCCATTCTAGAAAACGAGTTCCAAAATTGCTTTGAAGGGTGGACTAGGCGCTGGCATCAGTGCATAGCTTCCTAAGGGGAGTACTTTGAAGGTGACCATAGTGATATTCAGCAATGTGGTATGTAGCACTTTTGCTAGGATTAGTTCTCAAACTTAAATGTCAGACCTCGTAATACACAGAAATTAGAATGAAATAAATATACATACAATGATATGAATAGATCTTTATCTTAGTTTTAAAATATTGAACATTTTTATTATGCATTTTTCCAAAGATACAGAAAATAGAAAAAACAGTACAATGAACATCCATGCACACACCACTTAGATTCAATAATAGCCACATATGTTTCATTCACACACACATATATATACTTTGTTAAATCATTTAAGAATATATTAAGAGACATTATCATGCCACTTCTAAACACTTTACAGTGCAAATTTAAAAAGATATTCTTTTATAAACTACAACACTCTTCGCGACAGCTCATAAAATTAGCAATAATTATCTAATATCATTTAAAATCCAATTCAGGGCCGGCCAAGTGGCGCATTGGGTAAGAGCTGGCTTGGGATGCCAGCGGCTCCGGTTCGGATTCCGCATATGAGGGCCAATGACACTGCCCTCTACAGCTAAGATGGTGAACAACAGCTCCACCTGGAACTGGGCCGCTGTGAGTCCCCGGGACAGTATAGCTGCAGCCCCTACTGCAGTGGGCTGCCATAGGCTACAGTGGGTGGCCGGCAGCCAGCATGAGCGGCTGGCAGCCGGAGGGAGCTGCCAAGAGCCACTGTGAGCAGCTGTCCAGAGGCCGGCAACCGATCTGCCTCACCCGAAAAGAGCGCAATGATGATACCAACATGGGCCAGTGAAGCAATGTCCTCCACAACTACACTGAAGAACAAAAGGACAGCAACTTGTCTGTTCCCCTTCCCCAGTTCCCCAATGCTCTTCCCCTCTCCCATTTCCCCCAGTAAAAATCTTTAAAAAATAAAATAAAATAAAATCCAGTTCATATTCAAATTTCCTCAATCCTCAAGTTTTTTCAAACCAGGGTCCAATCAAGGATGTCACACTGTATTTGTCTGTTGGGTCCCTTAAATCACTTTTAATATAGAATAGTTACCCACTCCTGGTCATATCTTTTTTCATGATAATGCCTTGAAGACACAAGGCCTGTTACCTTTTATAATACTCCACATTGTGAAACTGTCTGACCATTTCTTTTGTGGTGTCATTTAACTTGTTGCTCTATCTCCTGTATTTCTGGTAAATAGGAAAGCAGATCTTAAAGGCTTGATTAAATTCCAATTAAACTTTTTTGACCAGATGCTTCATAGGTAACACAGTGTATTTCATAATACATCACAAATCAAAAGCAAGCCTGGCTCTCTGACCAGTGATGCAAAGTTTCACCACTGATTCTAAGGATCTCTATATTGAAAATTAAGTATGGGGCTGGCCAAGTGGCTCAGTTGGTTAAAAGTTAGCTTAAGAGCACGAGCTCTGAGCAACAGAGCCACCGGTTCATTTCCCACATAGGCCAGTGATGCTGCACCCAAGCTGAGCTGCCGCTGAGCTACCAACAGGTGGCAGGATGGCTCAGCTGGTGTAACAACAAGATTGTCTGTTCGATGGTGGGCTATGCTCACCAGCAACTAAGACTGAACATGACACCTTGAGCTGAGCTGCCACCCAGATGGCTCAGTGGATAGAGCATGAGCTCTTAACAACAAGGCTGCTGGTTCGACTCCTGCATGGGATGGTGGCTACGCCCACCCGCAACTAAGATTGAACACAGTACCTTGAGCTTAGAGGCCATGAGCTGCAGAGAGGCAGCCAGATAGCGACTGGCACCCTCCATAATGAAGATTGAAGAACAACTTGGCTGGTCCCCTCCCTGAATTCCCCAATTAAAATAATAATAATAATAATAATAATAATAATAATAATTCTTTTTAAAGTAAGTATGATTTTCTTTCTACCACCAACCAACAATTCTAGAGGGGATGTGGATAAAACTTTTACCAAAGAGTTTTGGCATCAAAATGTCTTTAATATTATTTTATGTTAACTTTTCCACTTTGTAACATTTCAATTTTTAAACATATGTGTTCAACAAACTATAAAATTTATAGAAAACTAAGGTTCACTTTTATAATGATGACTTACTCCTTACGGAGAATGTGAGCACCTTCCTTCTTTTCTATTGGGTTGTTGGAAAAGTCATGATGCATGTTTGCAACAGATGGCACTAGTTCATTTTTGGAAGTACTAGAGTCATTCACATCTATGTTATTGCTATGTCATTTGACAGCTGACAGTTTCAGCTTTGTTCCAAAAAAATTTGAGTGATTTGGTTGAGTTTTGGAGATTTTACAACACGTTGAAGATGGAAGACAAAACTGTGCATTTTTGCCATATTTTACTGTTTTACTTCCATAAAGGGAAGAACACACATCAAGCTTGTGAAAAGTTGCATGAAGTTTACAGTAACAATGCTCTACAAGAATGTCATTGCCAGGGATGGTTCACAAAATTCCGTGCTGGTGATTTTGATATCAATGATGCTCCTCGGTCAGGGAGGTCTACCAAGGTTGATGACAACAAAATAAAGGCAGTGTGGAGTCAAACCCATGTTAGATGACACGAGAGATTGCAGAAATATTGAACATCCATCATTCAAGTGTTCACGACCATCTAAAGAAGCTGGGATACATAAGCAAGCTCTATATTTGGGTTCCGCAAAACTCAAAGAAGTTCATTTGACAGCACTTATAAACATCTGCAATGTGCTCATTAAATGTGAGGAAAATGATCCTTTTTTGAAGTGGCTGATAACTGGTGTTGAGAAGTGGATTGTTTACAACAGTGTGGTGTGCAAACGGTCTTGGTCCCGACATGATGATTCACCTCAAACGACATCGAAAGCAGACATTCATCAGAGGGAGGTTATGCTCTCAGTGTGGTGGGATTTTAAAGGTGTCATGTTTTTCGAGCTCCTACCAAGGAACCAAACAATCAATTCAAATGTGTACTGTGGGCAATTGGACAGTTTGAATGAAACCATCATCCAGAAACGTCCAGAGCTTGTTAATTGTAAAGGAGTTGTGTTCCATTGCAACAATGCGAGACCACACACAAGTTTGATCACCTGTCAAAAATTATTGGAGCTTGGATGGGGTGTGGCAACACATACTCACCTGACCTTGCACCGTCAGACTTCCACTTGTTTTACTCTCTTCAAAACTCCTTGCATGGTATAACATTAGATTCAGATGAGGATGTAAATCAGCACCTTGTTCAGTTTTTCACAAATAAAGACAGGTCCTTCTTTGAATGAGAAATTATGAAGCTGACTGAAAGATGGCAAACGGTTATCGAACAAAACAGGTGATATAGCATTGATTGAATTTTGTTCTTTTTGTAAATAAATGACCTTTGAAAAACATAGACAAAATGCATCATGACTTTTCAACAACCCAATATTTTGTTTGAAACCATAGAGTAACCAGTATGATAGCCACTCATGTACCAAGAGATTAACCTACTTCCCAAAGTATCCGCATCGTCAAGAGAATGGGAGGTGACGGGGGAATCACTGGTGTCCTAGAAGAAAAGGAAGGCAACCAGCATGGGCTGAAGTGTGGTGGTGGTGGTGGTGGTGGTGGCGGTTGTGGGTAGGGGTGGAGCGGGGGACACTGAATTTTAGACCTGGTTTTCCTGGTCCCTGCCTTGATCCTTGCATGGGCGGTGATGGCTGAAGAAAAGGGCCCCATGGAACAGCTTTTGAATTGATGTTATTTGCTTTATTTTCAGGAAATCTGGAGGAGTTCTCACTTTGATCTGTTGAAATGTGGCTTTCCTTTTAATTCTCCTGAGCATTCTATTTTAATTTAGTAGCCACTTCAGACATTGGGGAAAGCAGATCAGACAGATTTGCTCCTCTCTATTTCCATATCCACTGTAAACTACAACATAGGTTTTCTCTTAAAAGCAATCGAAGTAATGGTAGCTGGGTAAGTGGAGCCATCTTCCAAACAAATGGCAGAACATTTGTCGTAAACTTTCCACTGCTGCAAGGGACTTGTGGTGGTCTTATTTTGGCTTTTATTCTTCTTAGCAGGCGTTCTTTTAGGTGTGCCTTTTGGTTTATCTGAAGCTTCAGAAATGTCACCATTGTTTCGAGAGGACGTAAATGAAGCCACAGTTTTATGGAAAACTTTTATCAATGCTGTATCATCCCAGATGTCAGCATCATCACTCTGGCCTGTGCCATGCAGGCCCCCTGGCCAGGGCACCCCAGCTACCACCTCGTCCCCGCCATCGCCTCTGTGAGGCTACTGCTAATGTAAGTAGATCTTTAAAACATAATGTTAAGTAAAAAGAATAGATAGAATGCTATTTTAGCCCTATGCCATTTAAGGAAAATAAAAGTACATATACATATGACACCACATAATTTGCAAGATGTTTAAGAACATATATAAAATATGGGATAGGATGGAAGAGTTGGGATGAGTAAGAGAAGGGAAAAAGAATAAATGACAAGGGCAAAGCATTAAATACAGTGAGGAAAGAGGAAAGTAGATAAAGAAATGTAAAAGTGTAATATAAAATAAAAGTTTAAATGTCCTTCAGTAATCAATATTAAAATGAGCTGAAGGGCTGGCCGAGTGGCTCAGTTGGTTAAGAGCTCACTCAAGAGTGCGAGCTGAGCTCTGAGCCATAGCAGTTCGATACCTAGCCCAAGCTGAGCTGCCGTTAAGCTGCCAACAGGTGGCAGGATGGCTCAGCTTAAAAAACAAAACAAAACAAAAAAAGAGCTGAGATCCTGAGGAGAATTATTTATTTAACAAGGAAAGGGTAAGAGAGACACTCCAACCACCATAAGAAAAATGGAGCTTCTTGTAGGATATATGACCTCATATAAGGTCTAGAATTGCAACTGTTAACTGGCAAGCAGTCAAGAACTGATAATTCTCTAGGAACCAAATACTATCTCTGTCTCTCAGGTCATCTCTCTTCTGGCTTTCAATTTGCTGAGTTCTTTCCCACTAAAGTACTGGCTTAGCCAGTCCTTCATTTTATATTCTTTTTACTACTACATAGTTTCAGCTTTTTCATCATCACTTTAGTTTTGACATGATGGAACACTGTGTAAACTCTACGTTTGTTTTCTCCATGTGTTCCTAACTCTACTTCCTCGCTCCCCTATATGCATCCTTCCCACTACTGTCTCATGCCTTCTCATTTCCTACTTCAAATGCATCCATACCCAGTTTAGCAATTAGAGATGTTATTCCTGGAAATGGGAGCACTGAATAAGCACTGCTCAGCATCATTATAACTTTGTCCCTGTGAGGACTCATGCTTAACTACAAACAATATACCATTTGACGTTTATTGGATGACATCCACATTCTTCTTGTTCTTTGGGATTATTCTTCAACTCCAAGTCAAGTAGTTGTTTAAATCCAGTTGTAGAGAGCGCATCTCCGTGGGACACGGGGGGATCGAACTGGCTACCTTGGTGTTATGAGTACTGTGCTCTAACCCACTGAGCTAACCATCCGCCCCCTTTAGGATTATTCTAATGATAGTTTTAGGATAGTGGGTATTTCAGGCATTTGGAGTCACACAGTAAAAATGGCTGCCTAGACATGCACTTTAAATAGGGCCCATGATTAAGGCAATTGATTGGAAATGCATTGAATTTATAGACTAACTTTGAAAGAGTTGATATCTTTACTTTTAAGTTACCCTGTATATGTGTAGATAGGTAGATAATAGATAGGTAGCTGAGAGACTAGATAGATATCTTCATTTATTTAGTTATTTTTCTATGTCTTTCAATGAAGTTTCAAGATTTTCTCTTGTTCATTCATTATTAGGTTAATTCCTATATAATGTAGAGTTGTTTTCCTTCACAAATGATTTCTATTCTATTGTACTTTTGTTGGTTTTTGCGAAGTATATAGAAAAAATATTGATATTTATAAGTTGTGAATTATTTCTGAGTGAATTCTTATTCTGTTTCTCTAGATAATTTCTCTTATAAGATATATTCTCCATCATCATTTTGTTCTTTTTTATTTTGAGTTTTTATGCTGGTTCTTTTTTTATATTATTATTCATCTTTGAATGTGCTCAGCCTTTTAGTTAAAAATAAAATAGGAGAGAGGCTTTGATTTGGGAATTTTGCTAACCAAATACTGTTGCCTTAGCCCTAAATTTTTGACATGAAACATGTTGATGTGACTCACAGGACAGTCATTAGGTCCCAACTCTTTGTGTTGTGATCCAGTTCCCCTGCCTCCCCACCCTCTCTCTCCTCATTTGCCCTCTAGAAAGCAACATTGTAGATAACTAGAATGTCGCATCATTAAACGTCCAGACAAAATGGTCACCTGAACAGATACAGATACTCTCCTTCCCTGCATCAACTCTGACAACTAGAAATACTGAGTTCAATGTGTTTTAATTCAAACTACATGTATCTTTTTAAGTACAGTATTCTAATTTTACATCCTAAGTGTGATATTGTATAGCAACAAGAATAATGAAAAGAAATGTTTAAACTTCTCTCATTAAGGTTATTGTTAACAATAACATCAGTATTATAATTTGCAACTACTCTATGTACATCAAATGATAAAGCAATAAATAAATATATTAAGATTTTAGGAACTGTTTTACTTAGGACTCTCCCAGAAGCAGGCCCTGAGACAGGAATTAAAGTGAAAGGAGTCTAGTTGGGAAGCACAAATAACACTGTGCTTTATAGGGCAAGGAAGGCAGGCAGTGCTATTAAAACAGCTACCACAGTGAGAAATTAAAGCTTAATCCCACAAGGAAACTCTGAGAATGTGTGCAAAACATATACCTCAGAACTCTCCAGCTCTGGGAGTTCTGGAAGGAGGGAGCTCAAGTTTTTATACACCTGCTCACATTGATGGGGAGCTGCCCTCTAGGGATTGTTCATTCATTAGCATTTCCAGTCTGTCATGTGTACCAGCCATTCCCTACAATTTCAGGAAAAAAGAGCCTTAGTGACAGATGCAAATACTGGCAGTTATAAATGAGTAAGATTTCCCAGGGATACAGATAGGAATGGCCTGTATCTGCAACAGTCTATCCCAGGTATCAATTGGATGCACTCTGTCCCCATGCTGAGTCACTTCACCTAATTATTGTTCTTCAAAGCGGTAACCAATAAAATTTTGATTTTAAAAGAAAAGAAACTTACAGCAGGGTTAATACTAGTGCATGCTACTGTCTTGGCTGGCTGTGTAGTTGATCCCAAGGCTACAATTGATATTCACTATCTCCCTTTTCTAACACACATTATAGATTCTCCTCACTCTTGGACAGCACTTGTGTCCATCCAGGTGGGTTACTCAGTGCAGTAACCCAGACCTTCAAACCTCAGAAGTCTGTACCTCTAATTACCTTTGTCTTGTAAGAATGCTGTTCCTACACTTTCCTATTTATGGCAATCATTGGATTTGAAGGTGGTAAGAGGCACCCAGTAAATCTCTTACTTCCAGATAGACTTCTTGCTGTCCCATTTGGTAGCAGAAATCCTACCTTCTCATAATAATCTAGCTCAAATTACTTCTGTCAATATACTAACCTCCCCTCTGCCTTTTTTTTAAATCTTCCAGTCTATTTCTTTGTGAAAAACAAAAACAAAAATTATCAAGAGTAGTTTAAACAGTTGTTGCCTTCTTCTTTCTGTCCTATAACTAATGATAATAATCAAACATCTTTTTATGCCTTGGTAAATTGTCATACTACTTTCTAAGTTTGATTCAGCTTCCAGCATTTTATCCTTTCCATTTTCAGTGTGGTGATCTATCTCTGAGAATTCCATGAATGTACAGTTTCTCACTTGCATCCCTTTTTCTGTCATCCTTTCTGTCATGGCCATTTTTTAAATGCATATCAATAAGGCTGCCTTCAAGAAGTTCCTCTGATTGGAGTCTCTTAAGTAGCAGCAGTGTCGATATTCCCACAATAAGCTCTTTCTTCTTTAGCTCCATTTACATTCACTTAGAATTGCACTTCTAGCATTATCACTTTTTGTTTCTTTTCTGTAGTTTAATTTTTGGTGGCCAATTCCTACTTTAAATTATTTTTGTAAAATGTTACATGGGTTTCTCACTGAGACGCAAAGAGACAACACAACTATACATTTGCCATCTGTGTATAAACTGAGTAACAGATGTTCAGTGACTAATTACCTACAGACTTTGAAAAAAAGTGACATAATTGGTCATTGATCATAATATGCATCTGTTATTTATGTAGGGGGTTGTGTATTGAAGAGCTAGCAGCACAGTTTGCATTTTATGTGGTTACAGGTAATATGTCTTGGTAAGTGAAATTTGAACCTTTATTGTTGAAGCACTGGTATCATTTAAATGAACTGTGGTAATTGAAATTCATGCATATCAGAACCATGCAAAGCAAGGACCATAAACATGCCTAGGTCCCTGAACCTTTTGACTCCTCCCTCAATGCTTTGCCAAAGCAGATCCAGTATCTCCACCATCCAAGCAGAAGATTCTAACTGACTCCTGGTGTCCTTGCCCCATGTTAAATCTTGTCACATGAGGGTACTCACATCAGTAAACCCTCCCTTAGTCAGCCTTATTTTGTAACTCCCAGTGCAGCACTCTTAAGATTGATTGCTAGCATCTTTCTTGGTTCCTGACAATGCATTTTAGCCAGTCCCTGCAACTCCTCTGGTGAATAGGCCCCTTCCTAACAAACCTGAGACAGTACTTCCCTAGTTGGGCCATGCTGAGGTAGAGCCTAGTAATGGGCCTGGATACCACAGGGAGTAAGTATACTTGCAAGCATATTATCTTACAAAGCATCTGCCTGAGGTGAGGCAGGATTGGGAGTGGAGGTGATTGCTATCATCTAGTAAGACAAGTTATCAACTTCTGCAAGCCCAGGAGTTCAGGGAGATCTTGGGGAAATTCACTGGGTTACTTCTGCAAGTCCAAGAGCTCATGGAGCTCTGAAAGGAGTTGAAGATTCTTGAGTCAATCCATTCTAGATATCAGGGCCCTGCTCTTTTCAGGTTCCTAATTTTAAAATGAGACTTGCCAGAGCTGTTATAATTCTTCGTAATTCTACTACTCTCACAATCAGATCATGGGCCTAATTTCAACATTATCTGTCTTCCAGTTTTAGAAGATGAGAACTTCCTTAAATATTGCCAGAGAAATTTTCTGGCTTTCACACAATTCCCATGGGTCATGACTGGCTAGTTTGAGCATGTGGTTCTCACTCTGCAGCACATTCATGTCATTTAACAGCAAGTGATCAAATCTATAGTCATTATGATTACCAATGCCACCATCCCTCAAATTCCAGAGATATTGAATAAAATGGTACATCACCCTTCACCTCATCCCATCGCAATTCAGCACAGTAAGTTTTAGGATTATAACGCTGTTACATACCAGAGTTTATCACCACCCTCTTATCACTAGCAATGGTCTTTGCTGCAATCCGGATGTCAAATAATTCTATAATTCAACTGGAAGATCTGCTTTCTAGAACAACTTATGGTATCAATTGCCTTAATTTAAGATTCCCCAACTCCAAAGCAGACCCAGAGAAAATAATCAAATGCAAATGGGAGTTGCAGTAAACAATGGAGGGGAAGGAGGATGTGAGATAGGGAAAATAAGACAGTCAATGAAGGGTGCATTATGAAACTAAATATCACAGTAGGTAACTAGAGTTTAATCCCTTGGGGGATATCTGAGTGATTATAAAATGCATGCCTCAGAATTATACTGAGGACCAAAGAAGATGGAATGTTATATACAATTTCTCTCAGTCATTGGTTGAGAATAGTTTCCAGGTGTTGTTAATTTCTTAGCATGTTCAACCTGTCAGGCTCACAAGGAAAAACGCTATCGGCAGTGTGGAGAGCTCTCATCCAATATTGGTAGTTGAAGTCAGCTAGAAAACACGGTAGTGGAAAGGCTTTGGGAATCTGAACAAGACAATACAGCATCAGCTATGCCAGACGTCCCTGATCCTCAGAAAAACAAACAGTATATCGTGAACTGTGGTGCTTAGTGGAATTGAAAAATAGTCTCCCCATGAACCTGGATGTAGAAAATTCCCTGGATTACCATATCACCAAAGAAGGGGGAACATTAGTCTGGTGTTATGGCCTGACTTCTGTTCCCCCAAAATTGCATGTTGAAGCTATAACCCCCAGTCCATCAGAATGTGTCCATATTTGGAAGGAGGGCTTTCAAAATGATGATGAAGTTAAAAGAAAGCTGTTAGGGTGGGCTCTAATTCAATCTGACTGGTGTCCTTATGAGAGGAGGAGGTCTGGACACATAGAGAGACACCAGGGGTGCAAGTACGCAAAGGAAAGACAACGTGAGGGACAGTGCAAAGGCAGCCATCTGCAAGCCAAGGAGAGGGGCCTCGAAAGAAACCAAACCTGTCAACACCTTGATCTTGACTTCTTGCCCCCAGAACTGCGAGAAAAATACATTTGTATTGTTTAAGGCACCCAATTTGTGGTACTTTGCCTTGGCAGTCCTAGCAAACTGGGATGGCTCCGTGATCCAGGGACATCATTCCTGTGGATGCAAAATCACAGGAAAATGATCTTTTCATCAGGCTACTCTATTCTGATCAAGCACTTCTTCCTCAAGTGCAGTACAGAACTTGTCCTGGAGTTCCCTGCCCTGCCAGACTCTCAGGACCACAGAGCTTGTAAGACTCACTATGCCTTTAACAATACAGGAGTCCATCTTCAGAAATGGAATCCAGTAGAAATGACACTACAGATAATCTTGGTCCTTTAAGTATGTCTGATGCACTGCTCCCACATGAACAGGACACAAAGCTGGCCCAGACTCTGGTCCTCCACTGAACCCTTCAGTCAGAGGTTAGATGTTGCAGTGAATGCCAGGCACAACTCCTGAAAAGAGGACTTCCTGTCCCTCTTTCTCCCCTGGAAAGCCACTACAGACCTTCCCAAGAACTGTTCCCACCAAGTGATTTCTAACTACTCCAGCACGCCCTCCAATGGCAACAAGAAATGTCTCTCCACCATGCACTGTATTTTGTCTTGCATCCTACAACCTAAAAACAGAAGTGAGTCACCTTCAGAGTTGATGCAGCCTTCCAATAAGACCCAGGACCACAGGAAGACATTCTTTTCTGTCTCAACTAAAGTAATTTTGATTTTTTTTTCTTTTAGTTTTATTGCTGCTAGTTAAGTGAATACATAATGGCTCAAATGGAAACTTGATAGAATTATAATTCTTAAGATAGTGATTATTATAATTGAACTCTTCTGTCACTTCCATTTTTTATTGTAAATAGTATAATTGTAGTAAATTTACTGTTTTTATCGAGTCCAATAAAATAATTCAAACACACAGCAAGAATGTTTTGTCTGCCTTCTAAAATATTTTTTTATTTTTTCTCTTTTAATTTTATTGCTATCAGTTAAATGACTAATAATAGCTCAAGTAGAAACTTAATAGATTTATAACTCTTAAAGGTAGTATTTTGTAAATGTACATTCTACAAATATAAATCTTATTAATAAATTGTTTCCATTTTATGAGTTTAATTGGAATCCAATTCCAAATGTGAATCATTAAGGTTTAGATAACGTTACCTTAGTATTTTCTCATTGCTATTTAATAAGTCTTCTTATTAATCCAGAAACACATCATCTAGTTTCAGTGCTATAGTGAACTAATTATACAACTGTTCAAGTAGAAGCTTAGTAGAATTATAATTCTTAGGATATTGTTTTATAACAATAAAAGTTGTAAGTGTTGCTTATTTAACAGTGAATCTTGTGTCAGTGGTTTCATTTTATTCTATTTTAAATAGTGGAAGTATAGTATTTGGGTTGTTGGTGTTTGTATTAACTTCTTATAGCTGCTATTATCAATTACCACAAAAAAATATGTCATGACTTTTCTGACAACCCAATTCAACAAATTTATTTCTTTCTGTTCTGGAGGACAGAAGGCCCAAATCAGAGTGTCAGCAGAGCCACACTCCATTGGAGGCTCTGGGGTGAATCTTTCCTTGCCTCTTCCATCTTCTGGTGGCAGCTAGCATCCCCTGACTTCCTTGGCTTATGGCCACATCACTCCATTTTCTGCCTGCCTTCATACTGCCTTCTCCTCTGTGTGTGCCTTCTTTTCTAGGTGTCTATCCTGTCATTGGATTTAGAACCATCCAGGTAATCCAGGATTATCTCCTCATCTCAAGGTCCTTAATTACACCTACTAAGACCCTTTTTCCCAAAAAGGTAACATTCACAGGTTCCAGGACATCGGCCATAGACATACCTTTTTTTTTTTTTGGGGGGGGGTGCAATTCAACCCACGACAGTGTTTTACAAGTCCCCCATAATGTGAACTGTAGTGAGAGTTTTACATGAGTAGTCTAGAAAGTGGAGACATTTAAACCTCAAAGTTTATTTCTGTATACCAAGAGTTACATTTATTCTGGTTGTTAGACAAATATATTTACCTTTAAAAATGGTAATTATGGGCCAGCTGAGTGGCACATTAGTTAAGAGCTGGTTTGGGGATGCCAGCGGCTCCGGTTCGGTTCCCACATATGAGGGCCAGTGACACTGCCCTCTACAGCTAACAACAGCTCCACATGGAGCTAGGCTGTGCGAGCCCCGGCGACAGTGTAGGCTGCAGCCCCTGCTGCAGTGGGCTGCCATATGCTACAGTGAGTGGCCAGCAGCCAGCGTGAGCAGCTGGCAGCCAGTGTGAGCTGCCAAGAGCCGCTGTGAGCAGCCGTCCAGATGCCAGAGACAGATCTGCCTCATCCGGGAAGAGCGCAATGACGATACCAACATGGGCCAGTGAAGCAACATCCTCTGCAACTAGACTGAAGAACAAAAAGACAGCAATTTGTCTGTTCCCCTTCCCCAATTCCCAAACGCTGTTCCCCTCCCCCAACTCCCCAATAAAATCTTTAAAAAAATGGAAATGGTAATTATTCTTTAAAAAAAATAAGATAGACTAACATTTGTGAAATGAAAAGATAGTGGAGTTGGAAATCAAAGCATGTTTATTTTTTTAAATGTGTGCACATGTTGAGGACTGAAAAGATGCACAATAAAATGTAAACAGTGGTGCTGGAAGGAAACTGGGAATTGGAGCATGGAGAAGGATGAAGAAGGAATTTTATATTCCTTCTTTGTATACATTTGCATTAAAGTGCATATACAATAAAAAAAAAACACACACATAATAAAAAGAGAAAAAGAGAGAGAAATTCAGAACAGCAGAGAGAAAATAAGTTGAAAGTTGGTTCAGAGTCTACTCTCTAAACTGCAAATGCCCCAGGAGAGTCTTGTTCTGTGTGGCCCAGCAGCTTTCTCCCAGCAGAGGCAGAACGTCAAAGTAAAGTCCCTACAGGTGGAGAGGGCCGGAAAGAGAGAAAATATTCTGTGAAAATGAACTTCACTTGCTTCACAACTTGTTCCAGAGCTTGTGTTAAACTATGGGTACACTCTAATTTTCACAAAGTCTGTTATTCTAGGCCTTAAAGATAAACATTTTGAACTGGATTCCAAATTAAACTGATAAAGTGCAAAAAGACCTGATTTATACACCCAAGTCACACACACACACACACACACACACACACACACACACACACCATATACACTTATGAGACTAAGAATTACTATATTAATCATCAATATGTGTTCAGGGAATAGTTGTAAGAAAACAAAATTCTAGCCAGAACTATCAGTTATGTTCCTTCAGGATTTAGGAATAGAGTGAAGATGTTCATTTTCCCATAACATTTCTCTGTTCTATTAAAATACTTGAAGTTGTATCTAAACACAAATATGTGAATTCTGATGGAAAAAAATATCCTACAACTATTTAAAATATCTTCAGGAGCACAGACAATTTCTTCTGACTCATCAAAATTTGAAGTAGATGAATCTAGCAATGTTATTTTTTCTTTCTTCCAAGAATATCCTTCATGGTTAAATATGTTTCTCTAATTTGTGCTCTTAGCAAATATTCCTTTTCACAGTTCTTCTAAAAAGAATCCATTAAAAGCCTTTATACAATAAAGGTCCAGTCTTCATCTTAACTTTTGCAAATCAGATTTTCATGAATACACGTAGGGAATTTTATCAACAACATAAATTATGATGGCCAATGAAAAATGTCACGTTTTTGGAAGAAAATTTAAAACTGGCTGTCTATATCTTATATGGACATCAAGAACCCCTGATGGTTTTTTCTTAATAATTGATGTTTATCTTTGTTTCTGTTCATTGCCAGAATTTTGTTGCAACTAACCAGTAAACTAGGGGCCAGCTTACTTCCCCAGAGATATGATTACATTAATCACTCATTAATTCTTGAATTATTTTTGTTCCAAAGTTTTCTAAGCAACTCATTAGATCATCTCTAGACCTAGGGAAGTTAGTCACAGGACCTAAATGAACTCATCTTTGCTAAACCAAAAGGAAAAAAAATCAGTAGCAGCAAAGAGGCTGCAGAAATTTTAACAAAAGGATTTTCCCAACCTTTAATAAATATGAATTCATGATACATGGAATATTTATACTACAAAATAAATAACCAAAACCTAGATTTATAGCATCTTATGTCAGATGATCTGTAAATCTCAAGATTAGTATAATCAGTGATTTACCTGAAGCTGCACAGCCCTAAGTCTAATAGCCATTGGGGTGATTCTTCAACAAAGGTCACTTTAATTTCACAGACCTGAATGAATGCTCTAAGGTGTCCCTGACAAAGCTCTGTGCTGCTGGGAATAACATCTTAAACAAGGGCTAAAATGACACGCTACATGCACCCCTTTCTCCCATCCCATTTGAATCAAAAGCATCCAAAATGAGGAGATAAATCGAGTCACGTTGTTGAATATTCATTAGCTCCATCCTTTTCAGCCCTCTCAATGGCATAGTCTCTATTTGACTTGTTGCAGAGATCAAATAGGCAGGAAAAGTATACAGGTAATTGTTAGACTCCAACCTCACAGAAATCCAACAACCCCACCCCCAAAACCAGTACCAGAAAATCCATCTAGGTCTACACCCAGAGAATAAGATTCAGAATCAGTTCATCCACTGCATTCCTAGATCAATTTTCTAACATACTTTTCTTTGTAAAATTTCAAAATTGCCTTTAATTAATTAAAAGTATTAATTCATTCCTACCTTTAACTTCCCAGAAGTGAACTCTAAACATAAAAAGAAAACTTTGTTTCATAAAGAAACAAGGCTAGCCTTGTCCCCAGTTTGTATAGTTTCAGCAGCAGGTTGAAAACTAAAAGGTGCCGTGGGAAATTAGAGCGATGGGAAAAGGAAGTCAAAGCAAGTATCAAAATACTTGATGCACTCTTAAGTTATTTCACTAATTAGCAGTGAAGAGTCAATGGAATTCAGAAAATCCATGTAACTTTGAGTTTGGTTTTCATCACTGTGCTATGGAGAAGAGAGTTTTGTTTTCACTGAGTTCTGGCCTCACTAGAATGTGTTTCATTTCTTTCTAGCAGTGGTAAATGACAATTAAAATCTAAACCCTGTCTTGGAGGCCTCTTAACTTCCAGTTTTCACTGTAACATAAAAATCTTACAAAATAAACTGTACTACAGTGTATTCCAGCTGGCCTTAGCTGCCTTAAGAAGCCACAACAGCTGTGTGAACTCCTCAATAAATTTGCCAGGTTCAGTGAAAAGAGAGGTTAAAGACTACAATAAACAATGTGGAGGGCTGGTGTGGCCAGAGAAATTTTGTCCCCTGTGCGAAACACTAAGGTCCAGATGTCCAATTGCTCAATACACTGTCATTTCCCACCTAGTCTACATAGTTCTTATACAGACTTTGCTGAAACAGTCCATATTCATCTTGAGAACAGACCCAAAAAAAGAAGACTATGGATCTTTTCAAGATTTGAGTTTGAAAACTCAGGGCAATTTGCCCTTGAAGAGCAAAATTATCTTTGTATTTATGCTATGGAATAACACATTCAGATACTTAGGAAATGAGGAAAATGCTAGGACCTTGGAAGGTTTTTTTTAATAGAAAAAGATAAAGTCTGTTTTTATAGCCTAATTGTTGCCCTTTCTCACATCTTTTCAACTAGTTGGCTTACAATGAGTTTTCCCCAAAGAGTTAGTTATCTGAGCAAACCATCTGAATCCCATTAGTGAGGCAGCCCCAACAAAGATTAGGACAACTGGCTGATGTCCTGATATCAGCTAGCTGCTCTGAAGGAAAGGAAAGAAAATTTACATTGACCCAGAGAATCATAATACACATCCATTATATATTGTTTGAGTGCAACACTGCAAGGAAAAGTTAAAGAGTAACATTTTATGTAAAATTCAGGTTATTAGCCCAGTATTCAGTCTTGTCAAGTGAGTATACGAGTATATAAAGGGAGAATTAACAGAGAAATAAATGGCTGATATAACTTCCGTTCCTAGTAGTTCTAAAAATTAAAATTTGATTATTAAAGGTTGTTTTTCATTCTATGTAGAATATACCTGTATGATAATTTAAGAACCAATACTTGTTACTCATATTTAGAGCCCTTTCTGCATCAGCATCAGATTCACACCAACCAAATGCCTCAGTGAACCCTTTTTTCTCAGTACTCTATACCAGGAGTTCACAACTTAGGCCCTGAACCAGCCTGTTTTTGGAAATAAAGTTTTAAAGGAAAACAGTCAGTTACACATTTTTATGGTTGCTTTTGGACACAGGTTAATAGTTGCAATAGAAACTTTATGGTCCAGGAAACCTAAATTAATTTCTACCCATCACTTTCACAAAAAGTTTGGCTACTGCTGCTCAATACCCATCTACCCTCCCTCTTCTCTCCCGATTTGACTGTCATTTCCTACTGAAATACATATTTCTGATATCTTATTTAATATAAGCCCTGACAATCATTCATTATACTTTCAGGTTTGGGCTTGGAAAAGACTTTTAGTAAATTATAATTCTTTCCAAGGAAATATAAATTGCTGTTAGCTTCCATAACATAGGCCTTGCTCTTTATCCTCTGCTGATTTTACATTTACCCACTTGCACTTCCCTGGAGCAGCCATATAGGGTCATGCAGGTTATCAGCTGCACAAAAGAACCCAGCAAAAGGGATGAGGCAGAAAGCAGCTTGTTTACCACCCGACAAGCCATAATCTTTGGCACATATCCCTCCAAAAGAAAGGGCACTTTTATTTTAAATTGTATCAATTTAAAAAAAAAAAAAGCACCAGTTCAAGAGACAAAGCATTTATTTGGGAACTAAGAATTCCAATTCAGGGTACACAGACTTAGAAAGATACCCAACTAGTGAGAATTGGAGGTTTTTTATGGAGAAAAAGAGGAAGATGAGATAAATTCTTTTTAAGAATTCATTGTTGCTGACAAGCAAAGCTAGATTTGCAGTTCATCAGGCAAAGTTATCACTAGGTAAAAGGTGAATTTTATCAGTTCTTTCAACAAGATATTCTTGGGCCGGCCGAGTGGCGCAGTGGTTAAGCGCTGGCCTGGGAAGACAGCAGCCCAGGTTTGGGTACCACATCTGAGGGCCAGTAACACTGCCCTCCAAAAAAAAACCAAAAAACAAGATATTCTTGTTTTCACTGACTTTTTGGAATGCTGATGGTTTGGCCCAGTTCAAATGTTCAGAAAACAGGATATGCAAGGCAGTTCCTCTGGAGAAGATGTAGGAAAGGTAGAGCAAATAATGGTTAAAAGGAGGAAGAGAGGTTCTCAGGGAAAATTAGGAGTAGGAAAGTCAAAGATGAGAATTAAAAGGAACAGGAGGTTTGGGTATGAAAAGAAGAGCCAGAAAAGGAATGTGAAAGGAAGTTTTGAGATGACAAATATGAGTTAAAGAGAAAAGAAAAATGAGAAATAGAAACATAGTTGTGGCTTTAACTTTCTAGCTAACAATTAATTAAAGACATTGTTCTATTTTGTTTTAATACAATATACAATTACCCCCCAAATATAATGCACAATAGCAGGGTTGAGAGAATTTTCTGTAGAGATTGATGTTAGAATTTTAAGGAATTAAATATATGAGTATTTTATAATAGGAAATGAAAATAAAGACTAATGTATAAAAATAAATCTGGGGCTGGTCGAGTGGCGCATTGGTTAAGAGCTGGTTTGGGATGCCAGCGGCCCCGGTTCAGATCCCACATATGAGGGCCAGTGACATTGCCCTCTACAGCTAACAACAGCTCCACCTGGAGCTGGGCTGTGAGCCCCGGCTACGGTGTAGGCTGCAGTCCCTACTGCAGTGGGCTGCCATAGGCTACCGTGAGTGGCCGGCAGCCAGTGTGAGTGGCTGGCAACCAGCGCAAGCTGCCAATAGCCCGGTGAGCGACCATCCAGAGACAGGCGACCGATCTGCCTCATCCGGGAAGAGCGCAATGACGATACCAACATGGGCCAGTGAAGCAACATCCTCCGCAACTAGCCTGAAGAACAAAAAGACATCAACTTGTCTGTTCCCCTTCCCTGATTCCCCAACGCTGTTACCCTCCCCCAATTCCCTAATAAAATCTTTTAAAAAATAAAATAAATAAATAAATCTGCATTTTGTGTTTCTCTCAAGAAATCTTTAACATTGGATTCTTTATTCAATTTAACTCCTGAAATAAATATATTATAATTCTAATTATTCAAAGTATTATATTGACTTATTAAAAGATTTTGAAAATTATTTATGGGTAACTACTTAGAAAGTGAAATATTTTACATAGCAATTCTACACTAAACATGACAAAGTGATTATCTGACTCATATACTTGGGTTTGCTTTAAGTCAAAACATGAACTGTTTCCTAAATGACTAACAAATTAGATGACTATTCTAAACCCCATGTTGATAGAAATATTGATGATAAAAACTGGTGAACACAAAAATACCCAACAACATGCAGAAAGTTTATGGGGAAAATTATTTCACCCACTCCTAGATTTTGCAAGGTTTCAAGTGGGCCTCTCCCAAAGAAACTACCTTTCCCTTACAGGGGGTCTCCTCCAAACTATGTCTCCTCACCATTGAAATCATACCATACTGTCTGTGACTTGAATAGAGTGACGACATCTCAAGACCAATCTTAGCATAATATCACATCCAAGAGCATTAAAAGTTGGATAAAAGTTGTATTGTTTTTGTCTTGGATTTTTTTGCTGCACAACAAATGACCACAAATTTAGCAGCTTAAGATAGCATCTGTTAAGAGCATTCCACTCAAAAGTAGCAGAATAGACGAGGTCTGACAATTAAGCTTGAGAACTCATCCTAGAAAAAGTGTTACATATATGTCATTGCTGAATATCACTAGGGTCACCCTCGAAATACTCCCCTTGGGATGCTATGCACTGACACCAGTGCCCAGTCCACCCTTTAAAGCAATTTTGGAACTCTTTTTCTGGAATGGCCATTAGCACTGTCATCATATTACTCTTGATGTCCTGAATGTCATCAAAATGTCTTCCTTTCAATATTTCCTTTATCTTCGGGTAAAGAAAGAAGTCATTGGGAGCCAGATCAGGTGAGTAGGGATAGTGTGCCAATACAGTTATTTGTTTACTAGCTAAAAACTCCCTCATAGACAGTGCTGTGTGAGCTGGTGCATTGTCATGATGCAAGAGCCATGAATTGTTGGTGAAAAGTTCAGGTTGTCTATCTTTTTCACACAGCCTTTTCAGCACTTCTAAATAGTAAATTTGGTTAACTGTTTGTCCAGTTGGTACAAATTCATAATGAATAATCCCTCTGATATCAAAAAAACGGTTAGCAACCTCACTGCAACATGTTCGCGAACTTAATTGTCAAACCTCATACGCGGAATATTAGTCAGCCATAAAAAAGAATAAAAACTTGCCATCTTCACAACATGGATGGACCTGGAGGGTATTATCGTGAGTGAAATAAGTCAGACTGAGAAAGACAAATACCATATGATTTCACTTATATATGTGGAATCTAAAGAACAAAATTAACGAACAAACAAAATATAAACAGGCTCATGGATAAAGAAAACAAACAGATGGTTACCAAATGGAAGAAGGTTGGGGTGCTGGGTGAAAAAGGTGAAAAGATTAAGAAATACAAATTGGTATTACAAAATAGTCATGGGGATGTAAAGTTATAGGGAATACAATTAATAACTATGTATAGTGCCAGGTGGGCACTAAACTAGTCAAATGGGTCACTTTTTAAATTATATAAATGTCTAACCACTATGCTGTACATTTGAAACTAATATAAAACAATATTGAATGTCAACTGTAATTGAAAAATTTAAAAAGGGAAAAGATCAATAACATTGTGATAGCATGGTACAGTGTCAGATGGTTGCTGGACTTAACATAATGATTACTTTAACATAGGGAATCAATAATGTGATAATAACTCCATATAGTGCTAAGTGGGTACTATTGAATAACTATGATGTGCACCTGAAACTAATATAATATTGTATGTTAACTTTATTTTAATAAAAATCTTTAAAATAAAATGAAAAGAAATACATATTAGCAGTTACAAAATAGTCATGGGACTGTAAAGTAAAACATAGGGAACATAGCCAATGATATGGTAAAAACTATGTATAGTGCCAAGTGGGTACTAGAATTATCAGGGGGATCATTTCATAAGTTATATAAATGTCTAACCATTATGCTGTATACCTGAAACTAATATAAAATAACACTGAATGTCAACTATAATTTTAAAAAGACAACATCTGTTAATTTGCTGACAGCTTTGTAGGTCAGACATCTGGCATGGTGTGACTGTGCCCTCTACTCAGCATATCACAAGGCACAGATCAAGGTGTCAGCTGAGTTTTCATCTGGAGGCCCTGAGAAGAAAAAATCCACTTCCAAGCTCATTCTAGTTGCTGGCATAATTTAGTTCCTAAAGGTTTTGTGACTGAGGTCACTTGGAAACTCTGACTTCCCCTTCTCTGATGACTGCAGAAGTCTCTGTTCTGCAAGTACTTACCTGATTAGCTCAGGCCCACCCAAGGTAATCTTCCTATGGCTAAACTGTAATATAATCACAGGAGTGGGTGTCTCATCATAGTCACATGTGCTACCCACATCCCAAGGAAAGAAGGTTATATAAGGGTGAGGATCATTGAGAGTTATCTTAGAATTCTGCCAGTTTTGTGTTAATTTTATTTATACTGTAGTGACTATGGCAGTTATCCTCCTAAAAAAGTATAGTAGTTCGGAAGACAACAGTTGGTAAGATCAGGATCTTACAAAAGAAAGAGACCTGGGGAAGCAATGAAAAAGTCATTATGTGTTAGGGTCTGATATTCTTTCTTTTTTTTAAAGATTTTTTTAATTGGGAAATTGGGGAAGGCGAACAGTGTTGGGGAATTGGGGAAGGGGAACAGCCAAATTGTTGTCCTTCAGTCTTAGTTGTGGAGGTTGCAGAAAGCTCAGCTCCAAGTCCAGTTGCCATCTAGCCACCCGTCAGCAACTTGAGGTCACTCAGTTCAAGGTGCCGTGTTCAATTTTAGTTGTGGGTGGGCACAGCCCACCATCCCATGTGGGAGTAGAACAGGCAACCTTGTTGTTAGGAGCACATGCTCTAACCAGCTGAGCATGCTGCCACCTGTTGGGAGCTCAGTGGCAGCTCAGCTCACTGGCCCATGTGGGGATCAAACCAGTGACCCTGTTGCTCAGAGCTCATGCTCCTAACCAACTGAGCCACTCCGCAGGCCCAGATATTTTTTACAAAGGCATCTGCTTCCTAAACAAATGTTATTAGTCAACATTAAATTGTTTGAATAAACAATTATCCCAACTCATCTTTAATTATTCAGGAAACATGGCTGTAAACATCATGATTTGCTAAGACTTATAAATTTGATTTGTTTAATTTGCTTGTAAAACTTCCCTCTTTTATAAAGGTTTTGGGAACAGCACTTAGAGGCTTATAAATCTAACGTCTTTTGCACTTGCGTTTTCCTTTTTGTTATCACAAGTTATAGCAAGATGCTTGTGTTGCTCTCTTCCTTAAAATCTTATTTTCTGGATTTGTTTTTTTTTATCCATAGCACTGCATATCCTCAGTGCCTATATATTTAATAAATATTTGTTGAAAAACTGAAGAAATAAATTAATGATTGAATGATTAAATATTGAGAGGCTACAGCATAAAGAGATGTCTGCTCTACTCTTTCCTAAACCTAAGGGAAAGGGGGGGAACAATTATTAACTCATTCTTTTTTAATTCAAAGGGCTGAACTGAACTATATATACATAAAAAGATCACAATATTTTAATTTAGGGCACACTGATGTAAAACTGTGTTTATTGCAAAACAGCATCTTACCAGTGGAGTAACTTCTCAGGTATAAATGAGGAAGGGGAACTGTGATGGTTAATTTTACCTGCCAACTTGGCTGGGACACAGTGCCCAAATATTTGGTCAAATGTAAGGGTGTTTTTGTACAAGATTAACGTACATCAGTGGAGTCTGAGTAAAGCAGTTTGTCCTCCATAATGTGGGTGGGCCTCATCTCATCAGTTGAAGGCTTGACTAGAACAAAAGACTGACTTCCCTGAAGCAAGAGGGAAATGTGCCATCAGTCAGCCTTCAAAGCTGAGCTGGAACATTAGCCTTCCCTGAGTCTCCAGCCGGATGGCCCACCCTGCAGATTTTGAATTTGCCAGCCTCCATAATCGCATGGGCCAATTCCTTAAGTAAATCAATCTCTCTCTCTCTCCCTCTCTCTCTTTCACACACACACACACCCACCCACACACCCACACACACACACCCTGTAGGTTCTGTTTCTCTGGAGAATCCCTATTAATACAGGAAGTCTCAAGGCACAGCCACACTGTCAGAGTGGCAGCCTGTTAACCTCGGAGCCTTCTTTCCCTCACAACAGCCAAGGCTTTGCTCTTGAGCCACAGTCATCACCTGTGTTGGATGGTCTCTTGGTCAACCTGACATCACAGCCACCCTCTTCGGAGGTCTCCTGTGCATTGCAGAAGAGAAACCAGGAACTACGTTTTCAGAGTCCCCTTCCCTGTGTGGTTACAGGTTAGAGTCCACCCGTGAGAGGCACTTGCTAGAGATCTACAAGGCAGAAGAGAAGGAGGGGCTGTTACCCTCTACAGGCAGCTGCAACCAGACATGTTCGCCAGCAGCAGGAGGATCAAAGGAACTCCAGCTTCTTTGAAAATCGCTGAAATCACTGCTGCAGAATGAGATCACCAGTGGGGCTCTCCTACCCTTTGCTCGCGCAGACCTTCCAACAGTTACATAAGCCTCCACTTCCCTGTTTCGAACCCTTTTGCCTTCAGAGCACATACAATGCCTTCTGTGTTCTGAGCCAGACCATACATCACTGACACATTCTTTGGGGGAGAGGGGAGGACTCCATTCTCTCCTATTCAACGGCCTCAGTTGGGGTTTCCCTAATCTAATAGATAGGGTGTAATAATTTTGAACTCTAAGAGAGATCATAATCATCTTCCTCCCAGAAAATCCCATGGCTCCTATGAAAGTGGGTCAACTCTTTATCCTCCTGTCTTTAAATCCACAAGCCTGAGGTCATTAGGAAAGCAGCTCTCCATAGAGCAAGAATGAGGTGATTCCCTCATTCTCCCATTACACTTCCCTGGAAGAGTAAGTACCAATGTATCTTATACAATCACGATGGAGACTCTAAAACAGTACTTCCCAGAACAAAGAAGTTAAATTGCTGATTTCACCTTTAGAAATAAAACTGCTGACAACATTAGAAAAAGAGTTTACCCCTCTTAAATATCTGTGGGCACCATGTCTGTGTTTAGTTCCATCTCACAGGTACCCTACTATAAACCCTAAAATTCACCCTATTGCAGTAGGATAAACCTTAAACTCTTAACCTGACAATGGCTCTTCGCCTGGTCCATCTGGCCTCACCATAACATCTCAGATTCACTTCGCTCACCCTGAATTCAAGCCTCGCTAGCCTTTTTATGATTTCTTGAATCACTCCTGTTTTTGTAGGTCTTAGGGCCTTTGCACATTCCATTCTCTGTGCCTGAAAAAAACTCCCATAGATTCTGACCTTACCATCATACCCTTTGTCTCTGTAATTTCTACTCATTCTCCAGGTGTCCCTTTAAATGTCCCTTCAACAGGCACATTACTTCATCCCATAATTCACACTTATATTATCTTGAACTTCCCCTTTGTAGTGCATATTGCAACTAATTTTTAAAGTATCTTTATTCTCTTCTAAGCTGTAGTTTACATTTCACCACTGTAGCCTTGATACCTGGTATGTTGCTAAGCAAGTAGACCTTAATAGGTATTGAATAAAAGAAAGGAAGGAAGGGAGGGAGGGAGGAAGGGAGGGAAGAAGGAAGGAAGGAAGGAAAAGAGGGAAATGAAGTGATGTGATGATGAAAATTAAATTCACCATAAATCCAAGGTAGTCCAGGCAGCACCACAGGAAAAGGAATCTATAGATTGACCGGAGAGAAAAAAAGACCTTCACAGAAGGCTAGAGAAATATTCTGTCTGGCAAAAAATTCATACAGTGCTGGATTACCGAAAGAAGCCTTGTTTTTTGGAGATGCTGATAATGACAGAACTTGGAGAGAGTTCTGTATTTCATCTGCAGTTTTAAAAGGGGAAGTAAGTTTTTACAAAAGCTAGGCTGACATTGGTGGGCTAGCGGAAATGGAGCTACTTCCTTTTTTGGAAGCATTTGGCCGCCCCTATTTCCAAATGAGCTCCATGGACTATGTCATCAAACAACAGCTCCAGCCTTTTGTGGTTCTTGGCAATATAAAATAGGCTGAATCATAGGACAGGAAACAAAAGAGACGTGGACTATTTTCCCCTGTGTACAAGAGTAGTCACTTGCCACATGAAAAGGAAAGAAGTGAATACATCATGTCACCTACTCAGAATACAATGAGAAGCTCACCATTTGAACTAACCAAATCATTCTACAGTATCTACTGAAATCCTACCATTACCCTCTAACTTCTTCACGGTACGTTCATAACCATCCCCCCAAAAACTCAACATGATAACTTTCCCCAGAGATCTGTGTCTAAGTGTGTGTTGGGTCACAAGCAGAAAACAACTTGGTCACACAAGCACACTTAGATAAGTCAAGCCAGGTCAAAGAGCAAGTTTGGGTCAAGAGGAAATGGGAGACACACAGTCAAGGGTACATTTCTTTAAAACTAGATTCTTGGATACTGGCCAACACTATACAACTGCTTATTGTGTGGAAGAACACCAAAATGTGACAGTAAGAAATTTCCACAATAAGAAAATAAAAGTCTTTCTATGAGGGCTTAATGCACCAACAATGAAAAGCAATGCAATTTCATGGCTTTAAATTATAGGAAACCTGAGTGAGTGGAAAAGAGAAATATATTTTAAAAATTATATATATTACATAGAGGAAAGAGGCTGCATCCAAGACATGAAATAACTGGAGAGTAAAGTACTTAAATTTTCCAATTCTCTGACAAAATGAAAGAATAGACACACACATATGCGAGTATACAAACACACATTGATGTTATAAGGAAAATAAGGGGAAAATCATGTTAATAAGAATTTTGATGAGAATTCTTGGCTATCAGACTACACTTTAGCATTCAGAGTCTGTATTCTTTTTGTTTTTTAAGATTTTATTGGGGAATTGGGAGAGGGGAACAGCATTGGGGAATCGGGGAAGGGGAACAGACAAGATGCTGTTCTTTTGTTCATCAGTGTAGTTGTGGAGGACGTCCCACACTGGCCCACGTTGGTATTATCATTGGACTCTTTCCCAGGTGAGGCAGTCACTTGCCGGTCATTGGACGGTCACTCACGGCAGCTCACCGCAGCTCACAAAAGCTTATGCTTGCTGCCAGCCAGCCCCACTACAGCCTACGACATCGCCCGACTCACAGCAGTTCAGCTCCAGGTTGAGCTGTTGTTCACCATCTTAGCTGTAGAGGGCACAGCGTCACTGGCCCTCACATGAGAGATCCGAACCCAGGCCTTGCTGCTCAGAATTAGCGTCCCAAGCCAACTACTAACCAACGCACCACTCAGCTGGCCCAGAGTCTGTATTCTTATATTAATTGATTTTGCGTACTTTTCTTAAATGATTCTGTGTTGTTCAGGCCTCAGCTGAGTCTTGATCCCTTTCTTTCCTAAATCTGCGTAACCTTCTAAGATATTTTTTGTGCTATGAATCATTTTCCTTTCTTCATAGTACTGCCAACATCTATTTTATTTTTTTTAACGTGTTAGTTCCTTAAATTTCCTCCAACCATGATGTCAACCTTCAGAAAGACAAAGGAAAAAAAACACTAAAAAATTCCTTAAAATCTCTATTTGTTCCATGCTACCTACATCTCATTTGGAAATTTTGTCTGGAGTTGAACATGTAGTAACTATTCTGTCTGCAATTTGTTTCTCACAGGATGAAATCTGGCTTGTATGTAGTTCAGTTTATTATTGCCCCTTTTGCAATATTATACAGATTGATTGAGTATGCAGAATGATTAATTATCTCCAAATTTCTATCCTTTGTAATAAAGCACTTTTCAATTCCAATAAGTGACCTGATGAAAATACATGGAGGATATAATTGGATAGATTTACTTCTATGGATCATGGCTTTCCCATGAAAAGGGTGATTTCAAGTTCCCCTCAATAGAATTTGTGCTGTTATGCGTTCCTCACAGCCTTGTCAACAAAATATTGTATACTTTTGGAATTTTGGAAATCTGATCAGTAAGAAATGACATGTGAATATAATTTTGGTATGCCTGTCCTTTGATAACAGATAATTTTGAAAAACAGATACCAAAACACATGGTTTCCAGTTTCTATTGCAACTTTGTGCTATCTTAAAAAAACAAGAGCCCTGGAGGAATTCTTCAATGAATTAATGCATCATTGTATATGAAATCAAAGAACAGTACTGGGTTGTCAGAAAAGTCGTGACATGTTTTGTCTATATTTTTCAAAGGTCATTTATTTATATAAAGAACAAAAATCAATCAATGATATATTGCCCTTTTTTTTCAATAACCTTTTGCCATCTTTCAGTGAGCTTCATAATTTCTCATTCATAGAAGGACCTGTCTTTATTTGTGAAAAACTGAACAAAGTGCAGATTTACAGCCTCATCTGAATCAAACATTTTATCACACAAAGTTTTAAAGAGAGCAAAACAAGTGGAAGTCTGACGGCACAAGGTCAGGCAAGCATGGTGGGTGTGGCAACACATCCCATCCAAACTCCAATAATTTTTGACAGGTGATCAAACTTGTGTGTGGTCTCGCGTTGTCGTGATGGAACACAACTCCTTTATAATTAACAAGCTCTGGATGTTTCTGGATGATGGATTTGTTCAAACTGTCCAATTGCCCACAGTACACATTTGAATTGATTGTTTGGTTCCTTGGTAGGAGCTCAAAAAACATGACACCTTTAAAATCCCACCACACTGAGAGCATAACCTTCCTCTGATGAATGTCTGCTTTCGATGTCGTTTGAGGAGAATCATCACGTCAGGACCAAGACCGTTTGTGCACCACATTGTTGTAAACAATCCACTTCTCTCACCAGTTATCAGTCACTTCAAAAAGGATCGTTTTCCTCACATTTAATGAACATATTGCAGATGTTTATATGTGCTGTCAAATGAACTTCTTTGAGTTCATGCTGAACCCAAATATCGAGCTTGCTTATGTATCCCAGCTCTTCAGGTTGTCATGAAAGCTTGAATGATGGATGTTCAATGTTTCTGCAGTCTCTCATGTCATGTTACATGGGTTTGACTCAATCAATGCATTTATTTTATCGTCATCAACCTTGGTGGGCCTCCCTGACCGAGAAGCGTGGTTGACATCAAAATCACCAGCACAGAATTTCGTGAACCATCATTGGCCCTGAAGTTCTTGTAGAGCATTGTCTCCATAAACTTTATGCAACTTTTCAAAAGCTTGACGTATGTTCTTCCCTTTATGGAAGTAAAACAGTAAAATACAGCAAGAATGCACAGTTTGGTCTTCCGTCTTCAACTTGTTGTAAAATCTCCAAAATTCAATCAAATCGCTCAATTTTTTTTTTTTTGGAATGAAGCTAGAACTGTCAGCTGTCAAATGACATAGCAATAACATAGATGTGAATGATGCTTCCAAAAATGAACTAGTGCCATCTGTTGCAAACATGCACCATGACTTTTCTGACAACCCAATATTAACATTGAGGTGCTAGATGAGAGGGGAATTTCAAATGTGCTGAAAATTTCCACCTCTAGTGAGCTAACTTAGGACATATTCACATATGTGCAATATTACGTATGTATGTGTGTTTGTACATTCATATATAGTACATATACATAGTAATATATTGAAGCACTTTTTTTAATAATAAAGAATTGGAGACAACCTAAATGTCCTTCAATAAAGGATTCATTTAATAAATAATGGTGTATTCATACCATGGCATAGCATACAGCTACAACAAAGAATGCGGAAGCTTTTTCTATACCAATATAAAATGACCTTTATATATTTTTTAAGTAAATTGTATATAAAGTATGTACAATAAAGTGTGTATACTATTCTATTTGTGTAAAATAAGGAATACGTATTACCATTGTGTGGGGGTTGCTATAACATGACATATGTGTTCCCTAAAAACCTACCTTCAGCAAAGGTTTTGGGGGTGGTTTGTTATAGAGCGTTATTTTTGCAGTAGTTACAACCCACTTCATATATGTGGATAATAATTTATTCAACCATAATTTATTCAACCAGCACCCTATCAAAGGCCACTTGGGAGACCCCAATTTTCACACTTCCCTGAAACTTTTCATAATTTTACCAATGTATCTTTAGAATACTTTTCTTGAAGTGTAATTGCTTGTTAACAGACAAAAATGTTTATGTAGTTTTGCTAGATAATTTCAAGTTCCCCTCCATAGAGTTTGTGCCATTTTGCATTCCTCACAGCCTTGTCAAGAAAAACTTTTGGAATTTTGGAAATCTGATAATTAAGAAATGGCATGTGAATATATTTTTAGTATGCATTTCCCTTATTATGAGCAATCCTTTTATATATGTTTTAGGGACATTATTTTTCTTATCTTTTGCTAATTTTTATTAGGATTTTGGTATTTTTATTCTTTTTATGTATTATATTTATTAGCCCTTTGTCTCTGAGGAGAGTAACAAGTACTTTTTTCTCAGTTTTCATTTATATTTTTATTTGATTATGGTATTTTTTGGAACAGTAAAGATTTTTTATGTAAATACATTTATTAGATTTTTTTATACTTCTAATTTTGGTTTATATTAGAAACTCAAGTTTCTTCTAGTACTTTCATGGTTTCATTTGTTATAATTACCTTTCTGAAACATTTGCAGTATATCCTGGTATATGGAATGAGGAACATATGCAATTTGATCTTTTTTCCATGTGGCTGTCCAATTATCCTAACAGTACATATCACATTGATTTGAGATGCCATCTTTTTCATATACTAAATTTCAATATACATTTAGGTCTATTTCTGGATTTTCTGACTGTCTGTCTATTCATTCACCAATATTGTATTCTCTTAGAGAAGCCAAAAAGAGTTAATTCCCCATTCCACTTATTGCTTTTCTTTTTCAGAATTTTTCTGGCCATTCTTTGTTTTTGTTTTTTGTTTTGTTTTATTTTTTGGTTTTTGTTTAAATTGGGGGATTAGGGGAGGGGAACAGTGTTGGGGAATTGGGGAACGGGATGAGCCAAGTTGTTGTTCTTCAGTCTTAGTTGTAGAGGGTGCCAGTCGCCATCTGACTGCGCATCAGCAACTCGTGGCCTCTAAGATCAAGGTGCTGTGTTCAGTCTTGTTGCGGGTGGGCATAGCCACCATCCCATGTGAGAGTCAAACTGATAGCCTTGTTGTTAAGAGTGCAAGCTCTATCCACTGAGCCATCCGGATGGCAGCTCAGCTCAAGGTGCCGAGTTCAGTCTTAGTTGCAGGTGGGCATAGCCCACCATCAAACAGGCAGTCTTGTTGTTAGGAGCACATGCTCTCACCAACTGAGGCATCCTGCCACCTGTTGGCAGCTCAGTGGCAGCTCAGCTCGGGCGCAGTGTCACTAGCCCATGTGGGAATCCAACCGGGGGCCCTGTTACTCAGAGCTCTCACTCTTAAGCTAACTCTTAACCAACTGAACCACTCAGCCAGCCCTGGCCATTCTTTGTTTATTCGTCTAAACTTTACTATCAACTTGTTTCACTCTTTTTTAAAAATATGACAATACTATTTATTGGCACAGCATTACATTTATAAATTCATTTAGGAATAGTTGAATAAATAACCTTTCTGAAATGTTTATTTGAAAATATGAAGAATCTTGGGGTGGCCAGTAGCTCAGTTGGTTAGAATGCAGTACTCATAACACCAAAGTTGCAGGTTCGATCCCCACATGGGCCACTGAGATGCACCCTCCACAACTAGATTGAAACAACCACTTGAATTTGAGCTGATGGGTCCTGGAAAAACACACTGTTCCCCAATAAAATTTTAAAAAAGAAAACAGAAAGAAAAATATCAAGGATCTTAAAAATGTTTGTACTTCTGACATCGCAGCTCCTCTTCTGGAAGTCTATCCTTAGGCAATAACTTGCAAACAAATCCTAAGGTCATAAATTGTGAACAAATAATGTCATATCCATGTAATATCATTTAGTTACATTTATGAAACATTCTTAAGGATTTGAGAAAAAGTGTGCTGTGTAAACAGGATGAAAAAGAACTGTAGTTGGTCACTAGCAATATTTTTTTTTTTTTTTTTTTTTATTTTAAAGATTTTATTGGGGAATTGGCGGAGGGGAACAGAGTTGGGGAATCGGGGAAGGGGAACAGACAAGTTGCTGTCTTTTCGTTCTTCAGTTTAGTTGCGGAGGATGTTGCTTCACTGTTGGTATCGTCATTGCGCTCTTCCCGGATGAGGCAGATCTGTCGCTGGCCTCTGGATGTCGCTCACCGCGGCTATTGGCAGCTCACGCTGGCTGCCAGCCGCTCACGCTGGCTGCGGGCCACTCACTGCAGCCTATGGCAGCCCACTGCAGCAGGGGCTGCAGCACACACCATCACCGGGGCTCGCACAGCCCAGCTCCAGGTGGAGCTGTTGTTAGCTGTAGAGGGCAGTGTCACTGGCCCTCATGTGGGATCCGAACCGGGGCCGCTGGCATCCCAAAACCAGCGCTTAACCAATGCGCCACTCGGCCGGCCCACTAGCAATATTTTTAATGCATAAAGAAAGACTAGAAGGAAATATGATACAATGGCAAAAGATTGGGAGATCTGTGAATGGGAGGGAGCTCCAAGCTGCCCAGAGAGTAGTAGGGTGTGAAAGCCTGATCAGGGGAAAGAGGGTGTCCAGGCAGGAGTGGGCAGCCAGCCTTGGGCGTTAAACCTCATACAGGGTGAAGAAAACGTCTACACATAAAAGGTGGCTCTGCACGAGATGTCAGAAGCTAAACACGGTGAGCAGGGCATCACCCAGAAGGAGGGCTTGAAGCAGGATGACAGAGTGTAATCAGGCCGAAAGAGCATCACTGCACAAAGGTTCCCTGGTAGGGGATGTGGGAGCTGAGAGGAATGAGGAGGGCCTCCACATGGAGGGCAGAGCAGCTGAACATTGGAGCCTGAGCAGAAATAAGAAGGGTGTATGTGGGGTAGGAAAGGGGAAGGAAGCCCAGCACTGAGTGTCAATGCGGGAGGAGTAAGAAGGATGTACATAGGAGGCAGGCAGCTCATGCAGGATGTCAGATCCTGAGCAGGATAAAGAGAGTGTCCATGCTGAGGGGTGGCAGCTCTAGTAATTAGCTCAGGGTGCTGTCGCCTGAGTTGGTTGAGGAGGGCATCCACAAGAGGGAAGGTGGCAATGAGATATTGGATACATACAGGACTATTAATAAATAAGTAAATATGTTAAGATAATGGGATCCAGATTGCTCACTGTCAGAGGAGAAAATTACAAATATGGAAAGAGAAAATTAGAATAAACTCTATGGTGTTGGATTAGAATTGGGGATATTAGTGTAAATCATGGTTTTCAAACAGACAGATATAGAAATAAGTGGATGGGTGTGTGTGTGTCCCTAGCTCTGTCACTGAGAAGGCGTAGGAGCAGTGAAATCCATAAAATGAGCACACCTAGTGCCCAGGTCGTAGCTCCTAAATATTATTCTCCAATGAAACGAATAGAGCTCTTTTGAGAAATGAACTGATTTCAGTACTGGGATAAGAAAAGCACAAGATGGGCCTGAGACTTCTTGTACCAGAAAGTAAGAAAGTGCTCAAAGAGGCCTTTTGAGCTCCTTCTTTTGCTCCGGCTCCCTTCTATTTCTTTGAAGTGTACTTTTTCTTCTAATAAACTGCTCTTTCACCACTTTGAAGAAAAAAAAGAAAGAAAGTGCTCAAAGAATAGTGAAGAAATGTCAAAAAGACACAGAAGGCAGCCAAATATGGGATAATTTGAGCCTCAAATTAAATAATGATAGCAGTGGCTTACAACCAATTGCATAAAATAGTAAACATTCTGTCCAATCTGATATAAATAAGAAAATGAAGAAACTGAATGTTCTATAAAGAATAATATATTTTCATAGTTTTAAAGTATTTATTAATTTCAAAGGGGAAAGGAGTAAGTTTTCAGGAGAGAATTCTATTGACTCCACTTGAATCCAGTGACTGATGTGAGCATCGTTAGTAATAGGACAAACTGAAATCTTGTGTCACCTGATAGGATGCAATGAGAACACAGCATCACTTGTGTGCTATTCCTGCCAGGGATGCATAACCTGAAGATGATCATGAGGAAACATCAGACAAATCCAATGGGAGGGACATTCTACAAAATAACTGGCCAGTACTATTCAAGAGTCAAGGTCATAAAAGTCAAGGAATGACTGAGGAAAGGTTCTAGACTAAAGCCTATTAAAGAGATCTGACAACTAGATGCAAAACCTGATTCTCAACTGGATCCTTGTTATTAAAGACCCTATTAGGAAAACTGACAACACTAGAATATATCTAAGGATTAAGTGGTACTAATGAGTCGATGTTAATTTTCAGAATTTGATTCTCATATTGTGCTTATATAAAACAGGGCCCTTATTTGAAGGCAATGGACATAAAATATTCTAGGGTGCTGAGGTGTCATGTTGGAAACTTACTTTTAAATGGTTCAAGGGGAAAAAGAGGTCTTTGTACTGTGTTTGCTACTGCTCTGAAAGTTTGAATTATAGTTTTTCATGAATTTTAAAATAATTTTAAAAATAAAAAATTAGAGGCAAAATTATGAGAAAACATCTAAATAATTTTTAAAGGCATAAACTTTGACCCAGAAATTTCACTTCTGATAGTCTACTTTAGGAAATAATTCAAAACACATGTCCATCTCTGATAGCCAGGCCTAGAATATCAGTTCACCTTTTAGCTTTTAGCTCAAGGTTTCCTTCTCAGAGAAGTCTTCCCTGACCTTACCACCCCAGATCTGAAGCTCTTATTAAACAACCTCATATGGTCCTTGAGCTTCTGTTACAGTTTATAATCATACATTTGTGTAAACATTTGATTAATGACTTCTTGAAGCCCAAGTTTTCCATGCTCACCACTGTATCCCCAGTACCTAGCACATGGTAGGTACTCAATAAAAATAAATTAACATGCAGTGAATGGATGAATAGGTAAGTAGACAGATAGATACATAGATAGGTAGAATCTTAGTCCATAAATACCATAAACTCTGTAGTTTATAAACAACAAACATTATTTCTTATAGTTCTAGAGACTAGGAAGTACAAGATCATGGTGCCAGTAGATTTGGTGTTAGGTGAGAGCCCACCTAGATGGCCATCTTTTCACGGTAATGTCACATGGTAGAAAAAGGACAAGGGAGCTTTCTCAGGACTCTTTTACAAAGGCCCTAATCTCAGAGCCCTAGTGACCTAATCACCTCTCAATGGCCTCACCTCCTAATACCATTATCTTGGGGATAAGGATTTCAGCACATGAATTTTGAGGGACACAAACATTCAATCTAAGGAAGGAAGGAAGGAAAGAAGAAAGGAAGGAAGGAAGGAAGGAAGGAAGGAAGGAAGGAAGGAAGGAAGGAAGGAGAGAGAAAGAAAGAATGAGAATCACAACGCTGTTTAGACATTGTTAAAAATGTAATTCATTGGTTCTTATAACCCTTCTGGTTGAAGATAAATATAGGGAGAGAAACTCTAGTGTAGCCCCTGAACACATACATCTGACACTAAGGACAAAAGAACCATAAGCAATAAAAAGGGGCTTCCCCTCAGAAACTGTTGGGTACTAAAATAATTTGCTCTATGAGCCCTCTAACAGATATTAACACAAAAGGAGAGAGTCATTCATCCCAGTTCCCTCATTCCACCACAAATCATCATGCCCTGAGGTCTCTGAGCCACAGCCTGTGGGAAAAACTGGACTCTGGAGCACCATCTGACTGGAGTTAGACAAATCATCAGCAAGCTGGTAGGGTTTAGGCAACATCTCCAACAGCTACCACACCATGCCAAGGACAGATGGAAGCACCAGTGGAGCGGCACAAAGTCGTGAAATATTGCCAAGACCTGGAAACACTCCCTGGGGCAGGAACGCTTAGGCAAACTGTCCTGGGGCTTGCGTGCCTCCCCTGAGCAGAAGGGAACTAAAGCAGAGCCACCCATGATATACATGTTCACCGAAAGAATGTGTGATGTATTTCTATGAAGAAAATGCATACTTTTATTCCTATCCCAAATATAAGGAACTAACAGTTTGAGAAGTAGGGTATCAGTCACATAGACAATCCACCTTGGCACTAGGATCATGTAAAACTACCTCCTCTCCTTTTTGTCAAAGACACTGTTTATCTGGATAACAAGTGAGACTTGAATTAAAAGACTTCTTTTAAAATAATAAATAATTTAAGTAGCATGCCAGGTAAGATTTTCTTAATTAAAAGCAAAATGAGCAAGGGAAGCATTGCACTGAATAATCCAATGAGAAAGTTCTTTATCTTATATTTATTCTCCATTTGAATTTGAGTTGTACAATCTGATATAAGTTGTCCATTACCCAAGTGTTTCTATTAAAGAGTTAACACTTTGCATTTTTTAATTCTCTAATGTTTCAGACTATAGTTGAAACCACCTAAGAGTGAAAACAGATACTTAAGGCATTTATGTATGGGGGATATTTCTATTTCTCTTGCTCACATTACCCTTCCCAGGCTCATATCTTCAATCCCCCATGTCAACACAGCCTCACTTCCCTCCAGCTGATCCCCGCTTTTGTCCTCCCCTTCAAAGCTACACTTCTCACAAGCACTGTGCACATTATTTCCCTTGTTTTCTCACCCCTCATTTGCTCCTCAGCCCTTTCCACCTGGCTTCCATCCCCACCAAAACCACCCTCTGTTAGATCATAATTATCTTCATCTCCAACAGGCACCATTTCTCTGAAGAATTTTATACCACAGACCACTTCTCTCTCCTCTTGTTTCTATGACTCCATTCTTTTACCCCTCTGGCCACTCCTTTTCTAGCTCAGCTCCACACCTCTCTTCATCTACCAGCCTTTAAATGTTGGACTTCCTCAAGACAGTTATGGGTCCCCTTTTCCCCCCACCCTACTCCAGGGATTGCACACCCAGATGCCTCAGGAACTAGGCAGGTAACCAGTACAGCAAAGCAAACCAGGAAAAGCCCTCATAAACGAATCATCTATCATGGAAAGGGGAAACCCAGTTCATTTATTGTGACATGCAGGAAGTAAGAGAAATGTTGCCCCTAGCTTCAATTACTATACAAACACCAACTGTCAATTATTTACCTTGAATGTAGGTAAACTTCTCTTCAAAACTCCAGATATATACGAGTACATTCAAATGCCTACCCAGCATTTTCACTGGATGTCTTGAGAGAGCTTCACACTAAACATGTTAAAGACAGGATTCATCATCTCCCAACGTGGTTCTCTCCTGGGAAAGCAGACTCATTTTATTGTCTACAATAAGCAACATCATTATGGTTATTGAAAGCTAGGTGGTAAGTATAGTTGAACATCCTTCATCCAATTGTTAACAACATATCCTCAGAATCCTCAAAGTACCTGTTTCCGGAATGTATGTATGCATATGACCCTTGAACAACACACGGGTTAGGGACACCAATGCCCACACAATCAAAAATCTACATATAACCTTTTTTTAACTTAATTTTTTTATGTTAGTTTCAGGTGTACAAAACAACATAATGATTAGACATTTACACCCCTTACAAAGTGATAACCCCCCAAGTCTACTACCCCTCTGACATCGTAGACATATAACTTTTGACTTCCCCAAAACTTAACTACTAATAGCCTACTGTTGACCTTACTGATAAAATAATCAGAAGGTTAACACATATTTTGTATGCTATACATGTTATATACTGTATTCTTACAATAAATTAAGCTAGAGAAAAGAAAATGATATTAAGAAAATCATAAGGAAAATATATTTATAATACTGTACATATTTATGGAAAGAAAACCTGAGTATAGTAGATCTGCACAGTTCAAACCCACATTGTCCAAGGGTCAACTGTATATAATATATGTATATCAATATGTGTCTAAATATAAGCATACATTTGAACCTTTGTGTATATATTTATATACCATTTATGTATATGTGAAATATATATATATATATATATATATAATAGCAATTGTGCTGCCAGAATACAGTAAAGAATTATGTTAGAAAATGTTGGTAAGACTTGGAATTGACTCCAAAGAGAGTAGCTTACATACAGTCACAGTGAGGAAGACTTCTACTCAATATAAGACAATATTTTATCGGAAGGGTTGATCTGGTGGATGCTGTCATGCCCAGATCCCTCTCGAAGAAGGAAAGACTTATTCCCTGAGTTGCAGGAAATGATGGCCTTCAGCTTTTAATCCTCTTTGAAGATTGCCAGAGCTGAAGAAAATTGCCTTGTTCAAGATGCAAAGACTGGTCCATAAGAGGGCATAAAATCCCAGCCCTCTAGCCCAAACTCATGACAACTCCGAAGGGCCTTTGCAGTCCAGAGCCCAGTGCATTCAGCTGAAGCTTTCACTGGGACTGCATGACAGCTTAACTTTTCCCTCTGCCCAATCCTGCCTCCTTCTCTCCTTTCCTCAGGTGATGATGCCAAAGGCACTTATTAATAAATGTCCACACCCTAATTTTCCCCTCTGAGTCTGCTTCCTGAGGAACCCAGCCTAGCACGGTTGCCACATACGGATAGCCCGCATCCTAAAGAGTATGGGCCTCTCACTGGAAATATCTAAAGATGAGACAATTATTTGTAAATGTTACAAAAAGATGCATATATTGGATGTACTCTACTGTTCTTTTCAAATATGATTTTATGATTCTAAGTTTTGTACAGTGGAAATCATAGAATTAATACACTTTATGTATAGAGTATTTTACAAGTGATGCATATTATGTCATTCAAGTCTCACAAAAAGCAGATGAAGTGGAGAGACTATTAGGCCCATTTATAGAAGAAAATAAGGATCAGAAACATTAGTTAGCTCAAGGTCACATATTTATTAAATAGAGGATCTAGTGCTTGAACTGAGTTCTTTTCAGCTCTCAATCTCCAACCAAGGTTCCTTTCACTATATCAATTTTGAGACGGCACGATGGGTATTTTCCATAAAAATACTTATTTTCCACAAAAATACTGTATAACCAAAAATTATATTAAAATTTTAATTTGCTGTGCCATTGCCAGTATTTCGATGAGTATCTTTTTAAATTATTGAAAATGCAGCTGTATTTCCATTTGCCAAGTGTAAGTAATTCCATCCAAGAATTTTGATGGGATCTTTGAGACCTACAGGAATCTTTGTTATGTCATTTGGTTCCACATGAGAATCTGCCTTTCGCTCATTGTAGAGGCATGTCCTATGATATAGCTGGCAGTACACATTTCACAGCCTCTAGACTGCTAGGACCAAAGCCAGAGGTCCTTAAGGAAAATTTTGTGTGTTCATAAGGACATTACAATAGCAGATGTGGGAAGCTTTGTACAAAATATTTCTGAAATTAAAAGTTACCGTGCAGACTCTATTCTAGCATCCACTAGGCGAGACAAAGCAAAAACTAGCCCTTTGGGTTGTTGAAACGTAAGGTTGTGTGTGGGGAAAAAATTAAACAAGGCTGTTATCACCTTGAGAGTTACATTCGATTCTCAGAATGGTTAAAGCACTTGACTACATTCTAAGGAGAGGCAATAATAGTACCTTTCTCTAGCTCCAGTTTATGTCCTTTTACACACAGTATAACCCAAATTAACCTCATAAGAGCAAAACTGATGACAGAAGTTTTCATGGACTCTGACGGGACCATATTACCCTTTTAATTAACGAAGACCAGTTCTTCTAACCCGTTTTGTTGTCAGGCAAAATTTTCATCCCAGAAGTAGAAATGACAGTTTCAAACTTGATTATATGGAATGTCCTTGGGGGATCCCAGAAGAAGGAGAGAGGGTAACCATGTTAAAGGGTGACAGGGATATAGACCCACTTCTACCTCAATTTTGTATTGGACCTTCTTATAAACTTCCACTTAAAACATGTTACACAAATTTGGGGGGGAAGGGGAGCTTGAAATTACTCCAATAGTGATACAAAGCTGTGGTTTCAAGGCTGGCATGCCTCCCAGATGCTGGAAGCAGGATGGCACCATCACCTCCTTTCTGGGAGGTGTTAGAGTCTGCTTTCCAAGTCTGGCTCCAAGAGGAATCACTAAGTCCACATTAAGGGCTTTGCATGCATATTTCAATTAATCCTACAACTTTGTGAGTTTAATATTATACCTCCTTTATGCAAATGAAAAAAGTAAAGCTCACTTTTCCTAGGACCATTTGGCTTATAAATTTAGAGCTAGTACTGGAGTTTCTAGCCTGAGAATCTGAGCTCTTGATTGATGTTTGACACTGCCTTTTCTAAGACCATTAAAATGAAAAACATCCCATTTAAAGTCATCTGAAAGTTCCACATATTGTATAAAAGCAATCCGTAAGTTATATTAAAACTGAGCAATAACTCTAGCTGAACAAAATTATTGGGATCATTAAAACTCTTTGTAAATGGCAACCTGTATTACAGATAGAAGGATATTGTCTGAAGCTCTACTCTGGGCAGTGGATTTGCCCACTGCAGACTATGAAGTCAAAGAAGATAGCCTAATTCACATAATTCTGAGTTTTCTTGAAAAGAAAAAGACAATGAATATTTTAAAGGGTGAAGTAGTATAACCAGGTAAAAAATTTATGAGTATAATTAAAATGCACATTTCTAAGTTTCCAGGCAAAGTGAAGTCCAGATGCCTAGGAGAGAAGCAAGTCAGATATTAGTAACCAATATTATTGTAAATTCATTTAATGCAAACAATTTGTCAAATAAAGTAAAATAATCTGGATATGCATAGCTTACAACCTCCTGAGGAAACCAGGCAGAAAATCCAGGAAGACTTTCCCAGAAATAAATCAAAGTTTTACCAATGACATTCATTATTGAAATGTGGGACAGAAGTAAGAGGCCAAAGAGAAGGCAGAACTATGAAATGGTTTGTCAGGAGCCAGAGTTATTGCAAATAGATCTGACATTGGGAATTAAAGGACTATTACAGAAACATATGGAATAAAATATCACATCCTATTAAAGGGATCTAAATTTTCAAATAAAGCAGTTAAATGCTCCATGCAACACAAAATATTGGGTTGTCAGAAAAGTCATGATGCATGTATGCAACAGATGGCACTAGCTCATTTTTGGAAGTACTAGAGTCATTCACATCTATGTTATTTCCATGTCATTTGAGAGTTGACAATTCTACCTTCATTCTAAAAAATAATTGAGCAATTTGGTTGAGTTTTGGAGACTTTACAAGTTGAAGATGGAAGACCAATATGTGCATTTTTGCCATATTTTACTGTTTTACTTCCATAAAGGGAAGAACATGCATCAAGCTTGTGAAAAGTAGCATAAAGTTTTCGGTGACAATGCTCTACAAGAACGGCAGTACCAAAGATGGTTCACGAAATTCCGTGCTGGTGATTTTGATCTCAACAACTTTCCTCTGTCAGGGAGGCCCACCGAGGTTGATGACAACAAAATAAAGGCATTCATCAAGTCAAACCCATGTTACATGATACGACAGATTGCAGAAACATTGAACACCCATCATTCAAGTATTCATGACCACCTGAAGAAGCTGGGATATGTAAGCAAACTCGATATTTGGGTTCTGCATGAACTCAAAGAAGTTCATTTGATGGGGCGTATAAAAATCTGCAATATGCTCATTAAACGTGAGGAAAGAATCCTTTTTTGAAGTGACTGATAACTGGTAATGAGAAGTGGATTGTTTACAACAATATGGTACACAAATGGCCTTGGTCCTGATGTGATGATTTGCCTGAAACGACATCAAAAGCAGACATTCATCAGAGAAAGGTTATGCTCTCAGTGTGGTGGGATTTTAAAGGTGTCGTGTTTTTTGAGCTCCTACCAAGGAACCAAATAATCAATTCAAATGTGTACCGTTGGCAATTGGACAGTTTGAATGAATCCATCATTCAGAAACGTCCAGAGCTCATTAATTGTAAAGGAGTTGTGTTCCCTCGTGACAAGTTTGATTACCCTTCAAAACTTATTGGAGCTTGTATGGGATGTGTTGCCACATCCACCATACTCGCCTAACTTTGCGCCATCAGACTTCCACTTGTTTCACTCTCTTCAGAACTCCTAGCATGGTATAATGTTAGATTCAGATGAAGCTGTAAATCAGCACCTTGTTCAGTTTTTCGCAAATAAAGACATGTCCTTCTATGAATGAGGAATTATGAAGCTCACTGAAAGATGGCAAAAGGTTTTTGAAAAAAAAAAGGGCAATATATCATTGATTGATCTTTGTTCTTTATATAAATAAATGACCTTTGAAAAACATAGACAAAATACATCATGACTTTTCCGACAACCCAATATTTCTGTAGGTGGCCCAAAAAAATGAGGTATAATCACATTACTAATTCCTTCCAGGTCCACAAGCCACCACACCTCTGTTGCATACCGTTGAGCAGAGGTTGCAGTAATTACAACTGGTGGTTAGGTACCTACCCATCCCCAAAGTCACTGAAAACCATGACATGATTATTAGAAATACAAGAAAGAACAGAACTGAAGTGTATAGGAGAGAAAGCGTTATAAACAAAAGACTGGGCCAAGTTTCTAAAGCAGTGAAACAACTCAGTATAACACTATAATGGTACATACATGTCATTATACGCCTCTCAAAACCCACAGAAGGTACATCACTGAGAATGAACCCTAATGTAAACTATGGATTCTGGGCAATAATGATGTATCCATGTAGATCAGCATTTGTAACAAGTGAACCACTCTGGTGAAGGGTTCCACAGTGTGGGAGGCTGTGCATTGGAGGGGGGGGGACTCTGTACTCTCCACTGAATTTTTTTGCTGTACCGCTAAAACTGCTCTAAAATTTAGTCTTTAAAAAAATAAAAAACTAGCCCATGGGTCATTGATAAACCCGTAAGTTCCATAGACAACACCTTAAAGAAAGAAGGTAAGCAATACCAAACGGAACTCCACCCTACTGCATTCTAGTTAGTTACTCCATTATACTAAAATAATCACTGTGTATTTCCACCTGCTTATTTCCTCGTACTCTTCTCATTGTTTTCATTAAGTTGTCTACTTTTGAAAACATATTATGAGTGTGTCCATTGCAAAAGGAACTGTCTACAGAAAACAAGTTAGCAAAACCCAATATTGAAATTTTTATTGCAAATCTAAAAATTAAAGTTTACCCTACAAAAATCCGTCTAAAATTATTTCTCTTTTGTAATAAAAATTAGCATACCAAGCAGTAATTTCAGCATTTATAGAAAAATCTCAAGGCTGCATGATGGGTACATATGAGTACATGAAGATCATTATATTATTATATACATCTGTATCTGTTTGAGAAAGTTAAAGTATATACCTGCTTAATGTACAAATAACTCTATATAAGGTCATTTGATTGTGATCAGATTGTATTATAGTTATAGAAAAATATTTTATATTCTATAGTATCATCATCTGACAATAAAACATACTATTTAACAATATGAATTCATAAATCAGACTGCCTCAAGTTGCATTCCATATATTCTACTTCTTAGCTGTTGTAACCTTGGTAAAGTTATTTATTCTGCTAAGCTCCAATCTCCCTACTTGGCAATGGAGGTAATATTACCATACAGTCATTGTAGAATTGAATGGCATAAAAATGTGTAAAGTAAGCACAGAGTCAGGCTAATAATAGATGCTCAATAAATATTAGCTATTATTAACATTCCAAAGTTCTCTATTGATATTATTGCTCTAAAACTAAAGAAGTAGTAGTAGTAATTAAGAGTTCTACTTTGCAGACGTGAAAAGAGATTTCAGGGAGTTGCAATTCAGACATTAAGAAACTATATTCTAGTGTATTCCTGGGTTAAATATTTAGAAATTATAAAGAATTTACAAAAGTAGAAGAAATTACATAATCCTATCATGGCCTTTTCATCCTAATTAAATAGCCTTAAAAAAAGTGTTGCCATTGAATTAATCAGTCATTTTCCTGACTGCCCTGGCTTTTATTTCCTACTAGAGCTCCCTGCACCCCATCTGCAAGGGCATACACTCTCATGCTTAGTGAGGTACTCGTGGGTTATATGGGCCTTCACTAGTCTCTCCTGAATACATACAGGGAGGGAGAGCTTATCAGAGCCCTCTGTGCCTTTCTCATTTCACATACCTCCCTGTTAAGAAAAGTCTAGTCTGCTGGTTACTGCTTGCCCCAACCAGGTCTGCAACCTCAGGTTAGCTGAGCCATTGGTCTTCCCCATTTGTTTTTCAACCAAATTTGTACTTTTACTGACAAACCATTGGATGTGAGGTTTTTCCACATTCTACTCCAAACCAAGTGATCCCCCTCTGGCTGGGAAGCGCTGGTTTTCTCGTTCTGCAGCCTGTTGTACATTTCTGTTCAGATCCAGGTTGGGGGCAAAGGTGGCTGGGGAAAGCCCCAGGTAAAAATACCACAGACTTCCACTGTTCTTACCTCACACTCAGTGGGGATTTTTTTCATGAATAATTGCTTCTCAATTTGCTGTATGTCTTTGGTTTATGTCAAGAGCCCTGAAATAGTTGTTCTTGGCAATATTGTCTAGTTTTATTGTTGTATAATGCTTTATCAAAAAACATAATCAGAAATATCAATTTCATGAAAAACAAACAAAAGTCAACAGGGCTATTCTAGATTAAGGGGGCAAAAGAAACGTGACAACCAAATGCAATATGTGATTCTTGATTGGATCCTGTATTTAAAAAATTAAACAGCCATAAAGAATATTTTGGGGACAACTGAGAATATTTTTAATTAAAATTCTTGGGTATGATAATATTGCTGTGTTGAAGGAGAATGTCGTTGTTCTGGGGACAGATGTACTGATGCATTTAGGAGTTAAGCGCCATAATGTCTCTAACTTTCCCACAGTTTGGAGGAAAAGAGTGTATAGATATATGGAAAGAAAATGTGGTGAAATGTTATTAGTTATTGAATCTAGGTGAAGGATACATAGTTTTTTATATGCTGCTTTTCTCTAGGCTTACAATTTTTGGAAATAAAAAGTTTTAAATAAATTATATACCAATAAATCTTATACCCAAAAAAAAGAAAAGAATCAGAATATACAATGTTTCATCACGAAAGATAAATAGTACAGTGTGTCTAACTGGTAGCTATTATTATTAACATTTTGTTTTGTGGATCACAACAAATATATACAAAATAAAATGCTCATCTAATCTCAGTAAAATGTTAACTCTTTTCTATATTATGTGTATATCTTTTCTATATTAAGTTTATGTAAGGGTACTTTTCTATAATATTTCTGTACAATATTTCTATATAATGTTTATGTTTCTGTTATGTGTTCCCATGTTTATATCTTTCTATCTAATGTTATAGTTACATGTTTATCTAATTTCAATAAAACATTGGACCTTTTTTTAAGCGCTGGCCTGGGAAGCCAGTGGCCCCGGTTCGGTCCCACATGTGAGGAGGGCCAGTGACACTGCCCTCAAAAAAAAAAAAAAACAAAACATTGGACCTTTTCTATATAAAGCTTACATTCATTAATAGTTAAATTATTCAAGCTCCACAAGAAGCAAGACTTCTGAAAGCTGGTAATAAACAATAATTCATTGTTCTGAAACTCTCTTTCATTTCACAACAAGTCTTTTCTAAAGGATGATTAGAATCTTTTTTCTAAGCAGGATTTTAGAAAGTACTTTTTAGTAAGAGTGAATGATGGCTGGATAAGGTAAAAAGTCTCTATGAACATAATTATAAAAAACCAAGGTTGAGATTCCAAAAATAAAAATATTTGGCTATAGAACCCAGAGCTATCAAAAGTACTTGTGGTCCACTGGAGACACTCTCAACAATACTGGTAAAAAGGAACTCATTGGCCTAAGTACAAGCCTGTGTCTATACACTCAGGGTGCACTAAATTGTACTAGGCCAATCCTTTTATTTTCTGTGCCATTATTGGTCCTGGTCACAGCCAAACTAATCATGAGATGAGCCCACAGAATAATTAAGGCAGGCTTACATAATGGGCCACCTGGACTCAACCCCATTCATTTTGGACACCTGACATAGTTATAAGCTACAGCTTTTTTAAAAATTACGGGAGATAACTTTATTAGAATCTAAGCACAATTAGCTGAAAGGCAACTGGAAAATGTAGTAAGTGTGATATTATGCTATGAGCTGCTATTATGTAATTTTTCTGATCTTTGAATGAAGTCATATAATTTACATGAATTATTATATTATTAATATACATTATTATTAATGCATATAATAATATACATTATTGTTATATTAATAATCCACCAAACAAATTGGATATTCTTAATAAATAAAGTAATAACCTATGAGGAAGAGCAAAAGAGAGTATACCGTTCCTTACTGCTGTGGAAGGAAGTGAAGAAAGAAGTCAAAGTTCCAACATCTTCACAGGAACCAAGAAAAAAAAGTAATGTATTTTAAGGTTTACATTGCACCTACAATTCTCAATATAGAAAAATTTGTATTTAATAGGTTACTGGTTTTGTTTTTGTTTTAATAAACATAATGCAAGTTCCAGAATGAGAGACTAGAAGCAGAGCAATGAGGAGAAAATGTTCTTTCATGGAGAAAGAAAACCCTAGCACATTGCAATGCAGCCCTCTGCTGCCACTTTTTAATACTACACCCCAAAGCCTCATTTCCAGTGCTTTCTCAATGTCTTTGCTAAAATGTCTGAGCTGAAATGTACAGGGCGCTGCAGAACAAGGAAAGCAGCAGCTTCCCTGCCAAATAGGGCTCACTTGGTTTGGAGCAGAGTGTGGAAAAACCTCACATCCAGTGGTGTTGTCGATAAAAGTACCGATTTACTTCAACAAAGCTTTAAGGAAAAAATGACTTAAATCCAACCAAGTTTAACCGTTGCCAAGATTTTTAAAAATTGAAGTGATTGACTCTGGGTAATGTTATTCTGAACATAGTGTCTGAGCCACATAAACCACAGCTGAATCCCTTAGCGACAGTATTATTTATTTAAGAGCAGATTTTCACTGTTTATTTTGTATGCTATTTAAACATTTCCAAAAGGAGATTATATTTTTGCCAAATAGCTTCAATGATGACAATAATCCATCCAATACTATGGCCAAAAAATATTATTGTTTTAATTAGAAAGAAACTCTTGTGTCTCAAAAGGCCTTTCCTGATAAAATATCTCCATTT